>JAULJL010000014.1:4462248-5890873 GCA_030761205.1 Fremontodendron californicum
ATGACACCCACCATCAAAGAGTATTCAATCTTGCTCCATATTGAGTCATCCACCCCTGATAAGATATATTGCGAGCAGCAAAAGACAGTTAGCTTTCGGAAGAAGCTATTCGATATATTGGGGATGGAAATTCAGATCGACTCCCTGAATATTAAGAAGAAGGGTTTGAGTGCTTGTATCCCGTGGGTATTCTTACGAGACTATATCATGAACAATCCGGAGAGTGATCGTTTGGTGGATATTTTTGCTTTGGGAATCTATGGATTGGTGATATTTCCAAAGATGTTGGGGCACATTGAGATGGCCTTAGTAGATTTCTTTGAGTGTTTGGGCAAATAAATTGATCCTGCTACTGCTATCCTTGCCGAGACGTTTAGGTCACTCAGTTTCTGTCGAAGAAAAAGCGAAGGATGTTTTGAGGGATGTGCACAGCTTCTGTATGTTTGGATCTAAAGTCATTTTTGGGGAAATCATAAGGAAAAGCTTCATCCCTACGTAAAGGCTTTTATTCCTCTTAAGGAATTCTGCAAGAAAGAGTGGCTGAGAAAGGGAGATAAGAAACAATGGATCATGACTCTTCGTCATTTAGCCCGAGAGGACGTCACTTGGAGAGCTCCGTGGATGCCGATGGGATCCATTTGTATAGTTTTGGAGACAAACTGTGGGTTCCATTAATAGGAATTTGGGGAGCTATCAGCTATGCACCACTCCTGTTACGAAGACAGTATGGGTCTGAGCAGTTTATCCCGATGACTCATGAGCTCACTTTGGTAGATTTTGCATATAAAGGGCCCCAGGTACATAAAGGAAACACGTGAGCTCATCAAAGCATGGAGAAAGTTGCACCAATCAGAATTGTGTAGTTTTACCGATAACGCCACTCCTGGATACTTGGTTTGTAGAGCCATGAGGATCCACGACATAGTGCTCCCTGCCAAAGATGCCTCTGTTTATCTAGTATTAATCCTTCAACCAAAGCCTATAGTACCAACAAATATTGAGCTTGTCAGGAAAGAATTAGAAAAAAAAAAAAACAAGGGGAAATTGAAGCGAGAATGTGATAAGCTTCAAGAGGATGTCGAGGATTTGAAGACTAGGCTTGAGATCCAGAAGGTCAAGACACGAAAAATAGCCAGAGAGCGAGACACAGCACAATCCGATATACATGACTTGTATCAAGAGAACAAGAAGCTAAGAGCCAAGGGAAAGTTCACTCGAACTAACAGGTCTCTAAGTGCCCATGAGTAAGAGATAGAAAAGCTTCAGAAAGAATTAGACTTCTGAAAGAGTGAGGCTAAGGAAAGCAAAGAAAAGGAGTCTCGGTTTTTTCATGAGCGACAGAAGTGGGGAGATGCACATTCGTTGATCTCGGCCAAGTTAGAAAGATGCCTGCAAGAGAATGAGTAATTAAGAGCCAAATTGAGATATGAGAGGGAAAGGACATCCATGCTACGCAAGGAGAATGAAACACTCCATGCGACCATTCAAACCCTAGAGCATCAGTTGCAAGTCCAGAAAGCTGATATCGTTGCCATCATTCGAGAATAGAGCCAGACAAATGACTTAGCTTTAGATGCCAGCAAAAGGTGGAAGACTGAGACCTTGGAGAGGCAACAATATATAGACCACCTGACATGGCATATCCGCAAGGCTGTGGTCAAGGGCAGAGAGATGTCGTAGAAGGTAAAGACTCTAAGGTGTGATGTCAACCCGAAAGGGGAGCATGGACACCGCCTGCTGAACTTCTTAGAGGAGGCTCAAGACCAGTACGAGTAGGTTAGATAATTTTTGGAGCTCGTTTTCCATTTTCTCGTATTTTTCATTAAAATTGCGAATTAGGCCTCCCCGAACTTTGCCTTTTTTCAAATCAGCTCCAATTTGAGATTTTTCTTTTCCAATACCTCAAATCAATACAAAACTCAGTTTTGGAATTTTTTATAATTTTCTGATATATTTTCCTATTTTTCCCGAAATTTTGAGTTAGTGCACCCGAACTTTGTCATTTTTCATTTGAGCTTCGATTCTGGATTTTTATTCACTGATCCCTTCCATACAAAATGAAATTGAGATCTGGAAGTTCTCATAGTTTTTTGAGCTAGTTTCCTATTTTTTCAAAATTTTCTTTTGGAATTTCGAGTTAGTGCACCCGAACTTTGTCATTTTTCGTTTGAGCCCCGATTTTGGATTTTCCTTCACCGACCTTTTTCGTACAATATAAAATTCAAATCTAGAAGTTTTCATAATTTTCTGAGCTCGAGACCTATTTTTCTCAGATTTTCCAATATTGCCTTTTAACCTCCAAAACCTCGGTTTTACTCAAAACGGTCCGATTTCTGGATTTTCTTTTTCTGTTTCCTTTGTCATATATTGAATTTGAATTGGTTTGAAAATGCCCAATTTTACGATCGAATTCCCCTCCGATTTAGTCTTCCCCTTTTTCGTACCGGGAATTTTTTTATTTTTTCGTTTTTCTTCTAACCTGCTCCTTTGGGATTCACTTCAAACTGAGCCTTGGCTATTTTTGTTTATTCATTCTTCATCAACTAGGGGCTTCAATTTTATCGAATCAGGCTATCTCTGCAGTTTTCCCCAAATTTTCCGAATTAGGTATTCCCCTACACTGAATTTTCGTAACCCATCTTCTGAACCCTATATCTTTCGTTGTAGACCTCAAATTATCAAAATTCTTTCACCATTGTTCAATTAAACCTTGAATCTTGATTTTGACTAAGAGTTGACTTTTTTAGTAGTTGACGTTTTAGGGTTGACTTTTTCAAAGTTGGCTTTTTTTGTGTTGACTTTTCTTGTTGAACTCCGAATCACAAGTCTTGGAGAAGCATCTGTAGGATAAATGGAGTTTCTTTGCATTTTGAGAAGTACAAGGAGAAACTTACCTGGTTCAATTAAACCTTAAAATTAGGTGTCCATATTGGGGTAGTGGGTCTTATTATGGCACGGGTGTGCAAATATTTATTCAACACTACCAGTCTACAGTTCTTATTCAATCAATGAATATTTATGAAATCATCAAATGAGATTATTATCACCATCTGTTTATTGAAAAGAATGAGATAAAAAAAATACAATCATAAATGTGCATGCTCTATCTATATAAGCATGAAATACGCAAAAATGCAAAAATGTTTGAAGAATGTTTTTCATATTTTCAATTTCAAAAAGTCAATGAACATTTTCCCCAACAGTATCTACTTATTTAGGCATCATGATGCCTTCAGGGCGGTTATTAAACTTATTACTGGTTATATACGTTCATCCCTGCCTGATCCACGATGCTTATTCGAAAATGTAGAAACAAATAGCAAAAGATTGGAAATGTCACTCCATGTGTTCCTAACTTCGATATATCTAACAAAAATTCAGCATGGCTTCGCCTAAGCTAGCTTCATATGGTTCACTATATGAGGTTGAATCAGGTTCTAAAGGCTCCAAATTGCTCCTTACTGTCGCATTTGAAGGCTAGTAAGGCACCTCGATTTAAACGGGTTCAATTTGTTAGAGCATATTTCCCTAGCCCATGCGGATTGTTAGTCACAAAGGCATAGGTACTCTAGTACTCCGAAAGTGTTTCGATAGCCTGTGCGGATTGTTAGTCATGAAGGCTTAGTTTACTTTACTTCCACTTAAAAAGGACGAAACTCGAGTATAGGGCTCATGTTATGCAAATGCACATGTAGTGTGTGCGGAGGAACAAACAAACCCTTCACCACCTATTCTACAACCCTTATCCTAAATACCCCAACAATTTATTAAAAACAAGGTTAAACAATGTAACATTGATCAAACATAGCGCAGTAATAATATACAAGGTTAGATAACCAGAGAACAATAATAATATACAAGATTAAATAACCAAAGAGCAGTATAATATGCATGTGCATGAACATGAACCTGAACATATTCAAAAACATTTTATTAGTTAAGGAAAATCCTCTTTATTTTTAAAAAGTGTGGGAATTATAATTAAATACTGATCAAACCTGACAAACCAGGACTTTCGATAACACATGACTAATTTTAGGTTTGACTCTGTAAGTGTCCCCAGTGGAGTCGCCAAGCTATCATAACGAATTTTAAACATCCCATTGCGTGGACCTCTTTACGTAAAGTGACGTTAAAAGGGAGGAGGAAAAATTAATGGGTTTCTTCGGAATTAAAATAGGAGGGCCTGAAAACAACCTTGAAAAAGAAAATGGAGTCGCCACCGATCTTTTTTTAGCTAGGTGTGATCGGCCACCTATTAAAACCGATTTTTTGTAAAACATTTTAAAATTAATTAAAACATTTAAAAAAAAAAACCAATTTCGAAGTTTGCGCTTTGAACTAGAGAGAAAACGAAAGCGGGTTCGGGAGTCGGTTACATCACGCGGAAGGATTAGCACCCCCACAACGCCCATATAAAATGGTACCTTATTAATCGTGTGTTATCGTGAAGTCTTGAAGAATGTCGGTTTTATATTTGGTATTTAAAAATAATTTCCTATGAAAACAATCATATTATTTTGAGGATGATACAAAATTAATTATCACAAAATTTTCTATATTCTCCGGCAGACCCGGCAAAATATGAATTTTTTGTTTATTTTGAAAATATTCGTATCATTCTCTTTTTAGAAGAGGATGTTTCGGTATTAATGATAATTGATGATATCCTCCCCTGCAGACCCAACAGAGAACTCATGAATTACGTTAACTTGGGAACATTACCTCATTTTATTATTAAAATATTAATTTTCATATGCAATCAAACTCATTTATTAAAAAATAATGAATATTCAAACATCATTAATGTACCAACATAAGAGAATGAATATAAACACTAATTATCTCATGGCATAAACAAGAAACTAATATAAGCAACAATTATTAAATAACCTAAACAAAATCATCATATGAACAATAATTGTTAAATGGCATAATTAAGATCATAGTATATGCAATAATTATTAAAGAACATACACAAGAATATGTATACTACCATATTTTTGAAAATCATTTTTGCATATATTTCTTATGTGAAATTACCTAAGTGGTATGCATCGAAAACTATTACTGCACTCTCCGGCAGACCCGGCAAAGCTTCGAAAAATAATTCTTTTGCCTAACACTTACATAATTACAAAAAAAATGAAAACCATACTTTACAATTTCATAAACACGTGCATTGGAGAATTTCCTAACCTCCCACGCAAATCCAGCAAAGACTAAGAAATCATCATCGCCAAATGTTTATGTAACCGAGAAAGCACGTTTTTATGAAGATTTTGAAACGCTTTTTAGAAAGAAAAAAAAATGAAATGCGATTAAGGGACCATTACCGGGAATGTGTTTCTCCCTTGAGGAGAGGCCATCTGAATACCTATGTAGAGATATTCGAATACCTTTGAAGAAACTTAGATTAGACTTAGAAAAGAGCGGACTTAGTTAAAAAACGGTACCCGGAGGTTTTGAAAAAAGATGACTCGGAGGTTTTAAAAAATGGTAACCCGGAGGTTTTTAAAAAAGATGACCTGAAGGTTTAAAAAAATGGTAACCCAGAGGTTTTAAAAAACGGTGCCTATAGGTCTTAAAAAACGATAACCCGGAGGTTTTAAAAAAACGATGCCTGGAGGTTTTGAAAAAATGTGACCCCGTAGATTTTAAAAAATGGTGACCCGAAGGTTTTAAAAATGGTGACCCGAAGGTTTTAATAAATGGTAACCTAGAGGTTTTAAAAACGATGTTCGGAGGTTTTGAAAATGATAACCCGGAGGTTTTGAAAATGATAACCCGGAGGTTTTTTAAAAAAACGATGTGCGGAGGTCTTAAAAAGGGTTATTTTTTAACTTAAAATGTTTTCAGGAAAACAAAGGATGGTTAGGAAAATTGAGTCCTAATCACATAATCTGACCTGAAAGAGTTTGATATACCGCGGTATATCATGAGAATAAAAAGCAGACTTGGTTACAGACTATTACTTAATCCGAACCAAGAATTCTCGGGGTTTTTAAAAAAAATGTTTTTGGGTGACAACAGGGCAAAATGAAAAATGTAATCCGTAATCGCATTACCCAATCCAAAAGTAAGTTTAATATATCCGGTATATCATAAGAATACAAAATAATCTTGGTTACGGACCATTGCTTAATCCGAACCAAGAATTACTGGGAGACAAGTAAACAACACTAGTTCTTGACCATCTGTGTAAAATAAATTCAACACAAACAATTATTGGTTCATAGTTTCAATTCTTGCTACTTATTTTATAAAAGATCAAGGGAATAAAATACATTTTCTTATTGAGATGCCTCTTAATTACACAGCAATAGGAAACCACATAATCCATTTTTTAAGCAATAAATAATTGGAAACAACCAAGATCTATTCAGGCATACGTTTCTAACTAGAGTAAGTATCTTAACAAAAAAGTGAGATGCAAATAAAAGTAGTACTACAAAATTATTAACTCAGTTCAGTGTATACCAACATGTCAAGGGCGGCAACCCTAAGTATATCTTCACCCAAATGTGCCAAAAAAAATAGAATGTATATCCAGCGGTACACAATGTACATATGAAACCAACAAAGCTGGTTAGATTCCTTGCGATTCTGAATTGCTCCAGAATAAGGGTAGCTCATACTAACAGCTAGAAACACAAATTAATATAATACTACAAATAACAACATTAATTAAAAAAAACATATAAAAATCTGTCGTAACCTAAAAAATAACAAGTCTCATCGCGAGACTTTATATTCGTTAAGCGTGACATTGGAAAAACAGAAGAAAAGTCGACTTAATTCCTCTTGAAAAATGAAGGTTTTGAAAATGACCTTGAAAAAGACATGGAGTCGCCACCAATCTTTTTTAGCTAGGTGTGATCGGCCACCTATTAAAACCGATTTTGTAAAATATTTTAAAATTAATTAAAACATTTTTAAACCAATTTCAAGTCCGCATTTTAAACCAGAGAAATCAAAGAAGCGGGTTTAGGACTCGGTTACGTGCGGGGAAGGATTAGCACCCCCACAACACCCGTATAAAATGGTACCTTATTAATCGTGTGTTATCTCAAGTCCCGGTAAAAAGTCGGTTTTAAATTTAATATTTCAAATTAATTCTCAATTTAAAGAAAAATAATTCCATTTTTTTGTTGAAAATGATTCGAAATTTATTAATTCAAAATTTTCTTATATTCCCCGAAAGTTCAAGAAAATATAGAAATATTTCTTTCTTTAGAAAATTTTCCAAATCATTTTCGTTTTAAGAAAGATATTCTGTTATTAATGATAATTGATGATATCCTCCCTGGCAACCCGGAAGAGAACACATGAATTATTTTAACTCGGGAATATCTTTATTTTTATTGAAAATCAATATCTTTTTAAAATATTTAAAAAAATGAATATGAACATGTGTGACATAAATAAAATGACATAGCAAAGTCTAGATAATATAATGCAACCTAAATGACATGATATAATTTAAATAGCATAGCATATTCTAAATGAAGTGAAATATCCTAAGTAAGATGATATATTCTAAATGAAATGAAATATCCTAAGTGACATAATATATTCTAAATGAAATAATATGTCCTAAGTAACATAATATATTCTAAATGACATAAAATGAATATGAAACATAAAATAATATTATCATGAAATATGCATGAAAACAATAATGCATGAACATAGTATATGCTAAATGATATGACAAAAATAAATGACTAAATAAAAAGCATAGGATAGCATAAAATATTCAAAACGATATAACAAACAATATAACATCATAAAATATAAATCAAAATAATAGCAATATCATAGAAATTATCATAGCAAAAATCACATATTATATAGTATGCATGAACATGGAAAATGCAATGCATGAAATGTATTTTTTCCTTTAAATAAGGAAATCCGTATACCTAGAAAGATATCCGGCTACCTTAGGAAAAGACATCAAATTAAATTTTCTAAAATCAAAATACTTTTTGATTGGTTTGAAAACAATTTTGATATTTCTTGGATGAAAATGGCACATGGCCGAAACCCCTTTGAAAAAGGCTCTAATTCCTAAGTTTGAAAACCCGGACTTGACCACCTATGACCCGAGCTCTAGAAAATCATTTTTAAAGATTAAAATGGCCTATAGACCAACCTAGGAAAGTAGCTAAGGTTCCTAATTAAACCCCTCTAAATGCCTTAGACAAAACTAATATTTGTTTTTCCCTTGAATTCAAATCTGACTCTATGTCCAGTTTTAAAGCGTGATTTTTTAACCTATTTTTAAAATTTCAAAAACATCTAAAAAAAATACATGAGACTCAGAACATGTAAAAATATTTGGAAAACAATCGGCTTAATTTTTTGACTACGGATAACTTCCCATAAAAATCGAGAAAGTTAGAACACTGGATGAAAAACTGTTTTACCAAAACACATTTTTTTGCCTTTGATAAAATCAAAGTAAAAATATAGGAGACTCTTCTAAGGACCTATAAACAGTAGCTAAATTTTCTAAAAAATTGGACAAGATTTTCCTAAGTAAAAAAAAATCACAAAGGTAGAAAAATCAACTTGACAACTCTTTATTTTTCCACAAGTATGCTCATGGGAGCTTGACTTTGTGCCATTGGTTGGCCTAAGTCAAATATCAACTGGAACGACATGAGATGCATGAACATACAACAAATTGATTGCATGAAATGCATGATTTAAAACATAAATGACATGGAAAATGCATGGCATAAAGAATATGGCCTAGACCTAACATGAACTTGCATAGCAATAAATGCAACCTAGGTCTAAACATGCATGAAATGCATGGCAATGCTGATGAGACCTAGACTTAAAATGGCATGAAAATGCATGGCAATACAAAGTGACCTAAGACCTAAATAGCATAGCAATGCATGGCAATACCAATATGATCTAAGACTTTATATGCATGGGAATATCCATGGCAATACAAAGATGGCCTAGACCTAAAATGTCATGAGAATGCATGAAAGTATCATGAACATTATAAAAATAAACCTAATACTAATGCATGAACATACAGCAACTAATACACAATCTCATGGCATAGTTATGCAAAGCATGGTACTTAAACAAAATGCAAATGCACACACAAGGTAAGGAGCACATGTTGGCCGAATGGTCATCAAATAACATAGTACAATCCTAGCTAGCAAATAACACAAACACATGGTAGCAAACATGATAATAATGCAAACATGGTGACTAACATAACTCATGAACATAGCAATGACAATATAACAAAAACATGGCATGGTCTAAATATATGAACATAAATGGAAGCATATTAAGCAAGTAAACATAAAAAAATGCAAACATGGCAACTTAAACACCTCATGGCCGAATGGTCTCATGAACCTAGCATGGTATTTCCACAAACACATGGCATGGTGTATAGCTAAACTACCACAATCAAGCTAATTTACCACAAATCAAGCTAATCTAACACAAGTAAGCTAACCTACCACAACAAATCTCATGAACAAGATCAAAAATAAAATCATCTAAACAAAAGTGATACCATTCGGCCATGATGTAAAACTTAGGAGGAAAACATTTTTTTTCCTTTAAAAAAAAAAGTAAAAGCTCCTTAGAAACAATTTTATTTCATAAAAAAGAAAAAAAAAATAACAATCAAAACAAGCAAAATCATGTCAACAAAGTATGAAAAACCCATGAAACAACATAGCTACCTTGCTCTAGCTTTCCAAATCAATAAGAAGCAAGCCAAAACCTTTTTTTCCTTCTTCTTTTTCTCCTCTCTTTTTCCATTCTTTTTCTCCCTTCTTCCCCTTAGCTACTACCTCCTTTCATCCTTCAAAATTCCTCCACAAAAAAAAATTACCCCCCTTAGCCTTGGCTCAATCGCCTCCCCCTTCTAGAAGAAATGTTGTTATTTTTTGTAACCAATTTTGATCCAATGGCCTTTAATTCAAGATGCTTTCTATGTAGTATTCCCACCCATAGATTGGAATAATCAGCTCCTAAATATGATGTCATGAAGATGATGTCATAAATAGAATGTCATAAATATGACATCATCCCTCTCCATCCATTGGTCCATGTGTCACAATTTCAAAGGCTTGATCAAGAAAAATAACTACCTTCCTCTTCACTCTTAGCCCTTTGATCTAAAATCTCAGGAAAATCACTATGAATTATGGGCTTGGCTGATTGCCTTTTTAAAATCCATCCCAATCTCCAATTTTTAAAAGGCCTTCTTCAGTTTCTTCGATGAAATGACCTTTTTGACCCCCAAACCAAATTAAATAGCAAACAGACTCCGAATCTAAATTTTTCTTCACCAATCTCTTCCAAATAATTTAAAAGTGAGATCTGGAAATTTTCATAATTTTTGGAGCTCATTTGCTATTTTTTCGGGATTTATCTGCTTGAATTTCAACATAGTGGGCTCGAGATTTGCCATTTTGTAAATAAACTCTGAATCCAGATTTTCTTTCGCCAATCTCTTCCAAATAATTTAATAATGAGATTTGTAAATTTTTTGAATTTTTGGAACTCATTTGTTATTTTTTTGGGATTTTCCTTCTAGAATTTTTAGCTTAACGGACATAGAATTTGACATTTTGCAAATGAGCTCCTATTCCAGATTTTCTTTCGCTAATATCTTCCAAATGATTTAAGAATGAGATCTAAAAATTTTGGGAATTTTTGTAGCTCATTTGCTATTTTTTCTGAATTTTCCAAATTTGCCTTTTTGTCTCCAAAGCCCAGTTTGGCTCAAAACAAGTCTGATTTCCAAATTTTCTTTTTCTGTGCCTTTGTCATATATTATATTTGAGTTGGTCCAAAAACACCCAATTTTTATGATCAAGTTCCCTTCCATTTTGATTTTTCCTCTTTTCAGTATCGGGAATTTTCTCATTTTTTTGTTTTTCCTCCAATCGGCTATTTTTTTTGGAATTACTTCAAACTATGCCTTGGGCTATCCTTATTTACTCATTCCTCATCAATTAGGGGCTTTAGTTTTTACCGAATCAGGCCATTTCTATAATTTTCCCTAATTTCACCAAAATTCACTAAAAATCCTAGTTCTCGGTTTTCTTCCAAATTGACTTTTCCTTTAGTTTTTCTTCGAGTAGCTTCTCCATTACCCGCAGTCAGTGTTTATCTTTCATTTGGAACCTTCAATTTCGACCAATTTGATCGTTTAAGCACTTTTTCCCAAATTTTCCGAACTAGGGTTTCCTTTCTACTGAATCTCAGTGACCCAACTTCCAAACTCCATATCTTTCATTGTAGACCTCAGATTATCAAAACTCTTTCACCATTTTTCAATTGAACTTTGAATCTTGATTTTGAAAGTGGGTTGACTTTTTTAGTAGTTGACTTTTTGGGTTGACTTTTTCCAAGTTTGAATTTTTATGTCTTCTTTCTTAAACTAAGCCTCTTAGTACCACCTGCAGGATGAGAAAAGCCTTTTTGCATTCTGAAATATCACTTTAAGAAGAAAACATACCTGATTTAGTGGTCTAGACAAAATTAGGTGTCTACAACCGTGGAGTAAATTTAAATTTTAGAAGAGGTTTGGAAACCACTAAAGTTTGGAGAAAATCGAGACAACCCATAATGCTGAGAAACTCATCAAGTGGGGCAAACATCGGATGCACTAAACATGTCAATCCAAGATATAGAGAAAATCTCATCAAGAAAGGCAAATCAGAGATAGACTGGATACACTGTCAAAGCCAAAACTTGTGGATCACGATGAAACCATAGAGAAGAGCTCATCAAGTAGAGCAAATCAGAGATAGATTGGAAACACTGTTACAAAGTCAAAACTTGTGGATCACGGTGAAACTATAAAGAAGAGCTCATCAAGTAGAGCAAACAGTGAAGTTGAAAAGATTTGTGAACCTCAATGAAACCATGGATTAAAACTCATAACAATCATGTAAATGAATCCATCCTTAGGGAACATGCACATTACAAACAATTGCAAAACCTGTCATCAGCATCACTGCATTTGACTAACATTGCATAAATCATGGAAAGTTTTCTTTCTTAAGTCCAACACAGCTGGCACAAAAGGAAGTAAGACATCCATAATTTTCCTGGACAAAACAACCAAATTTCTCAGACAAGACATCCAATTTCCCTGGACAATACAACCAGATTTCGGACAAGACATCCAAATTTTCCTGGACAAGACAAGTAGATTTCAGGCAAGACATCCAATTTTCCTGTACAAGACAACCAAATTTATCCGGAAGAGACAACCAGACTTTTCGGATAGGACATCCAAGTTTTGCAAATCGAACTCGTTTTCTTAAGACGGGTTGAGCCATGATTAGTCGGGGAACTCAATTTAAGGACGAATCTTTTGTTTTGACCAAGCTTTACCAAGATGAGGTAAGGCCCCGGGACTTCCGCCGAGGTATTGTCTTCTCTTGCAAATTGAACATGTTTCCTTAAGATGGGTTGAGCCTTGATTAGTCAAGGAACTAAATTTAAAGACAAATTTCTTTTATTTTATTTACATTTTTTTTTTACAGTTTGCCAAAAAAAAAAAATCAATAAATGGAAAAATGGAAATTCCCCTTCTTATCTTAGACATATGATTTCACTGTCCGAACAAAATTATTGTCTAGTTTATCTTTACCTGATTCCTGATTCTCAGCAATTGTCAAAGAGAGCTGTAGACACCTAATTTTGTTCGGGCCCCCTAAACCAGGTAGATTCTCCTTTTCAACTTCCCGGAATACAAAGAGACTTCCACCATTCCATGGATGGGTCTCAAAGACTTTGTTTCGGAGGTCAGCACAAAAAGTTAATTCGAAAAAATCAACCCCAAAAAAGTCAACCCCAAAAAGTCAACCACTAAAAAAGTCAACTCCAAGTCAAAATCAAGATTCAAAGTTGAATTGAACAATGGCGAAAGAATTTTGATAGTCCAAGGTCTACAATGAAAGATATAGAGTTTGGAAAAGGGGTTGCAAAAATTCAGTGTAGGGGAAGACCTAATCTGAAAAATTTGGGGAAAACTGCAGAGATGGCCCGATTCGGTGAAATTGAAGCCCCCAGTTGATAAAGAATGAATAAACAAAAATATCCCAAGACCCAGTTTGAAGTAGATCCCAAGGAAGAGTCGGTTAAAGAAAAAACGAGAAAATTCCCGATATTAAAAAGGGAAAGACTAAATCGGACCAACTCAAATTCAATATATGACAAAGTCAGTGGAAAAAGAAAATCCAGAAATCGAACCCGTTTTGAGTAAAATCGAGGTTTCGGAGGTTAAAGCGCTATATTGAAAAAAAAGTCTCGAGCTTAGAAAATTATGAAAACTTCCATATTTGAATTTTATATCATATGGAAGGAATCGGTGAAGAAAAATCCAAAATTGGAGCTCAAACGGAAAAAGACAAAGTTCGGGTGCACTAACCCGAAAAATCCCAAAGAAAATTCTGGGAAAAATAGCAAATGAGCTCGGAAAATTATAAAAACTTCCAGATCCGAGCTTTATTTTTTTGGGAAGAGATTGGAGGAAGAAAATCCAGAATCAGAGCTCAAATGAAAAATGGCAAAGTTCGGGTGTACTAACCTGGAAAATCCAAAAAATAATTTCAGGAAAAATAAGAAACGAGCTCGAAAAATTATGAAAACTTTCAGGTCTCAATTTTATATTTCTTGGAAGGCATTGGAGAAGAAAAATCCAAAATCAAAGTTCATTTGAAAAAAGGCAAAATTTGGGTGCACTAACCCGAAATTCCAAAAGATAATTCCGGGAAAAATAGCAAACAAACTCGGAAAATTATGAAAACTTTCAGATCTGAGTTTTATAATTTTTGGAAGGTATTAGTGAAGAAAAATCTAGAATTGGAGCTCAAATGAAAAAGGCTAAATTTGGGAGGCACTAAACCGAAACTTTAGAGAAAAATCTGAGAAAAATAGAGAATGAGCTCGAAAAAAATGTGAAAACCTCCAGAACCAAGTTTTATATTGGGTGGGATGAGTTGGAAAAGACAAATCCAAAATTGTGGTCCATTTGCAATTAAATTAAGTTTGGGGGGCTAAAAGGTAATTTTATCGAAGAAATCGAAAAGGGCCAATTTGCAAAATTTAAAAAAAAAAAGAAGGAATTTCTGGAATATTGCAGGCCCTTGGCCGACCATCTCATGGGAGAAGGATGGAGAGTTGATCAATTTCATCCAATGGTCACTATCAATTGGCAAGATGTCATTTTTATTGTCATGAAAATATCCTCATCTAATGGCTTAGATTGTTTAAAAAAATTTGAGCACATCCTCATCCAATGGTGGAGAGGCCATTCGGCCAAAAGCATGAATCAGAGGGGAAGGGCTTTATTTTTTAAGTTGGCTGGTCATTTTTGAGGAGGAGGCAGTAGCTAAACTTGGAAAAAAAGAAATTTTGAAAGAAACGAATAGAGAGTTAACCAATGAAGCTAGGAAAATAGCCATTCCTCCTTTTCTCTTGCATTATTTCTTCTTTTTTCTTATGTTTTGTTCTTTGTTTTCCATGTGATTTCTACCTCTTTTCTTGTGAAAATAAAAGTTTCGAAATGTTTTTTAAGCTTTCATCTTTTCCTTTTCATCAAAAGAAAAAAACCAAAAGAAAACATTGCTTACAAGCTTTTCACCATAGCCGAATATATGCTTGTTTCTTGCCTTGATTTTCGGTTTGCATGTTTGATATGGGAAACATGATTGTGGAATATTTATATTTCTTTTAGGTTCTGTTTTATTTTTTTAATAAATGGAATAAAAGAGGTTGAAAGGCTTCATGATCTTGATAAAAATCAAGTGATCATGGTTAGGGCGGACTATGTCCATTGTACCAACCATGGAGCTCACGTCCATTTTTCTTAGTTTGTTTAGTTTATTTTCTAATTTTTGAGTTGGAAAGGCTTCATGATCTTGATGAAAATCAAGTGATAATGGTTAGGGGAGGGCTATGTCCATTGTACTAACCATGGAGCTCACTTTTCTTATTCTTTGTTTGCTTATTTTTTATTACTTCCATGCTTATCTATGCATCTTTGGTCATGTTTCTTTGCATTATCTTCATGCCTTATTAGTTTTTGTATCATTTTCATGTCATGTTAGCTTCCTACACCATTCGGCCAGCCCATGTAGTTTTGGTTCATGCCATACCTTGCATCATATTTGATTATGTCATGCATCTTAGGTCATGTAGCCATGTCATCTTAGAATAGGTCATTTTCAGCCATGTCCATGCCATTCTAGCAGTTATGTCATTTTCATGCCATTTCATTATCCATGTCATTTAAAGTCTAGGTTTTTTTCATGCCATGTCATCATTTTATGCCATGTCACCTAGGTCATGTCATCCATATAATGTCATTTTCTATGTCATTTAAGGTCTAGGTTCTTTTCATGCCATGTCACCTATGGCATGTCATCCATATAACATGTCATTTGCCATGACATTTTCCATTTCATCTTAGAATAGGTCATTTTTAGCCATGTCTATGTCATTTTAGAGGTTAAGTCATTTTTATGATATTTGCCACGTTATCTAGAGTCTAGGTTATTTTCGGCCATGTCCATGTCATTTTCATGCCATTTCATTATCCATGTCATTTAAAGTCTAGGTTCTTTTCATGCCATGTTATCATTTTATGCCACGTCACCTAGGCCATGTCATCCATATAACATGTCATTTTCCATGTCATTTAAGGTATAGGTTCTTTTCAAGCCATGTCATCATTTTATGTCATGTCACCTATGCCATGCCATTCATGCCATATATTCACCATGCATTTGTCCATTCATATGCCATCACCATACATTTCGGCCATTCATATGCCATCTCCATGCATTTTGGTAATTTATGTGCCATCTACATGCCTTTCGGTCATCATGACATTTTATTCATAATCTATGTCATTTATGCCATAACATTCATATAGCATGTCATTGGCCATGTCATTTAGTGTTTGAGCTCATTTCACACCATGATTAAGCATGGTATGCCATTCGGCCACCATGACATTTCATTCATGTCATTTTATTTTATTTTCATGCCATAACATTCAACTCCATGGCATGTCATTTGCCATGTCATTATCTCATCTTCGATATCACAAAAAAATGCTTATCATGTTTTGCTAATCATGCATGCCTTAATGTTAATTTGCATATTCATAACATCTCAATAAATATGGCAATATTCCCATGTTTAAATAATTCATGACTTTCTCTATTGGGTCTGTCGGGGAGGATATCATTAATTATTATTAACAAAGGAATACCCTTTTCTAAAACAAAAATGTTTCGGAGAATTTTTGAAATAAATAAAATTTTCGATGTTTTGTCGGGTTTGCCGGGGAACATGAAAAGATTTTGGTGCTAATAAATTCTGAGTCATTCTCAAACAAATTTATTCTCATGCTATGAAACTTTGTCCATGTCATTAATATACCATGTCATTTTATTTACCATGTCGTTTTCATTCATGTCATTCATATGCTATGTCACTCATATGCCATGTCATCCATTTATATGCCATTCATTCATATGCCATGTCACTTAGATTATGTCATGTCATTCTCATGCTATGTCACTCATATGTCATGTATATGTTATGTCATTCATGACAAGCCATGTCGATTTCATTCACATGACATCCATTCTTATGCCATGACATTCATGCCATGTCATTCATTATGTGCCATGTCACTCATATGTCATGTATAGGTTTTGCCATGTCATTCATATGTCATGTCATTTTGCATGGCATGTCAATTTCATTCACATGACATTCATTCTTATTGATAACTCGTATAATTATATAGTTTTTAGTTATGTTTTATTATTGTTTTGTGTCAAATACGAGTTATTATTGCTTAGTCTACTTGTGTTTATGATCTTTTATATTTTTATGTAATTTGGTGTTTTTCATGAGTTTCTTTGAGTGATTTCAGATTACTAGGTTAAATCAAGAATTAAGGGCAAATCCAATTCAGTTCCAGTTCCGACACCTTTTACCATATCAGCTATATCTGGAGTTTCACTGAAGCAATAAGGCTGAATTTTTGACAGTGCAAATTTAAGAGGCATATCTATCTTTTTCATGTTTTACACTTCTTGAAACGGAGTCGTTTTCCCTAGCGAAATCAACCATCAAGTTGACTGATGTGCAATGACGTCTGTTCTGTACCGTTTTGGTATTTTGCCCATATCGTCTGATCCACGTTAGAAAATGATCTGATTCTAACGGATATGGATCCGTAACTGATAGGGGTATATTTTTCTAGAAGACCATTTGATCAGATCGAGCCTCCAACATTGACAAAATCGACCATCAAGCTGGCTGATCAGAATTGTCATACAATATGACGAAAATTGTTAGAAAAATGCACCCACCTATTATACCTACCTTTGAAATTTATAAAGCTTGTCTCTTGTCATTTAGCTCTCCAAAATGTGTATAAATAGAGGGCCTTGGATGAGTGTAAGAAGAAAATTGATACATTGGTAGGATATTAGCCATTGTAATAAAATTCTCTAAGTTTTCTTCTTCATTCTTTTCTCTAGTTTTTTTTTTTTTACTTATGCTTTTTAGATTTCTTTTCATTTTATTCATGTCTAGTGTGTGTTGCTAATCATATTGTTGAGGTGATGAGGTGAAGCTTTTGGTAAATGCTAAGGTTAGTCTCTTAAACATGAGCTAAAATGAATCATCATTTATAAACACTAGTATAGATAATATTTTCTTTTGGTTTAAAATCATACTTGCAAAGTAGGGATCTTGATTCATTATTGACAATGAAAATGGCACAGTAAATGCTTGGTTTCATAACCTTGATTTGTTGTAGACATATACCTTGGCATAAGGAATGCTTGGACTCTTTTTGTGAGTTTTGAGGACACCAAATGAACATAATATCATATGCTATGGACGTTGGACAATTTGGACTGAATTGCTAAACCTTCCGATTGGAATCTCCCTTATGTGTAAATTTCAATTGTGTAATAAAATAAGATTAATCTTAGCATAACACCAAGAGTGGATTCTCTAACCTCAACATCTTTTCTTATTGTTTTTTTTATATCTTGTTTAATTTCTTTTATGTTATTTTGTTTATTTTGTTCTCTAATATCTTGTTTACTTTGTTTTGTTGTTGATTCCCTAATATCTTGTTTACTTTCTTTTTCTTATATATTTATAAACTTATACTTACTAATACGCTTCCCTGTGGTTCGACCTCGGACACCCGAGAATTTATTACTTGAACATAACCTGCACTTGGGTTTACAACTCTTAATTGAGTCTCCATCAAGTTTTTGGCGCCGTTGCCGGGGAGGCAATACTAAGTATATAAGTTTATAAGTATATTTATTTTTATTGGCTGGTTATACCGCCTAATTTTGTATATTTATTTTTATTGGCTGGTTATACCGCCTAATCTGTATATTAACTTTGTTTTATGCTTGTTTGGCGACGTGATTTTAGATCTCGTCGTTTAGTTAGATTTTATTGTGAAACTTTTTCAGGTAATCTTTCTAATACAACTCCTACCATGGCTGACAATGAAAGTGTTCATGCTGAAGATGAGAACAGACAAGTACGCACCATGCGTGACTACTTGCAACCAACTCGAAGCTCATCACCCTCTTGTTTTATTTTTCCTCTCAATGCAAACAACTTTCGTTTTAAACCAGGTATGATAGCTTTGCTTCCAAATTTCCATGGGTTAGAATCGGAAAGTGCTTACTCGTTTCTAAAAGAATTCGAAGATGTATGTGTCACCTTTAATGACCAACAATGCACAAATGAAATTGTCAAGCTAAAATTATTTCCTTTTTCTTTAAAAGATAAAGCAAAAAATTGGCTTCATAATTTAAAACCAAGGTCAATTGGCACATGGCAAGAATTACAAACTAAGTTTCTAAAGAAATTTTTCCCAGCACATAAAATGAAGCATTTTTTCAGTGCTGGGAGCGTTTTAAAGATTTGTTAAGTTCTTGTCCACATCAAGGTTTTGAAAAATGGCGTCTTATTAGTTTCTTTTATGAAAGTTTAACTCCCGAAACTAAACAATTTGTTGAAACAATGTGTAACGGTGAGTTTCTAGAAAAAGAACCTGAAGAAGCCTTTGACTACCTAGACCATTTGGCAGATAACTCTCAAGCCTGGCATACAGATAATTCCTCTGAAAGTTCCAATAGATCTAATCTTGTTTCTAACAGAGGTAAATATCATTTTAGTCAAGAAGATGAGATAAAAGCTAAAGTAACTAATTTGGCTAGAAAGATTGAAGCCATGGAACTTAGAGAAGTAAAAGAAGTCAAAACGGTTAAAAATGAAGAAAGTTGTGGAATTTGTGAAATCATGGGACACCCCACTTCTGAATGTCCAAACATTCCCATTCTTAAAGAAGCGTTGCATGATCAAGTAAATTCCATAAACACATTTAAAAAGCCTTTTCCTTCTCCTTACTCTGAAACGTATAACCCTGAATGGAGAAATCATCCCAACTTCAGTTGGCGGAATAATAATCATGTTCAGGTACCACAATCTCAAAAGCCGGGCAACACTTTTTCCTATCAACCTTCACGTGTACAAACCTTGGAAGAGACATTGCAAGCATTCATGCAAACACAAGCAAATGTGAATAACCAAACTTCACAGGACATCAATGAGATCAAAAACACCTTGTCCACATTGACAGCTTCATTACGCACTCAAGAAAAAGGTAAGTTTCCTGCTCAACCTCAGCCTAACCCTTCTACTCAATATCTTGTTTCTTGCTCCAATGAAACTCAACAGGAAAATGCCAGTTCTATCACAACTCTTCGAAGTGGAAAGGCAATTGACAAAAACATTCCATCAAAAGACCAAGATCCTCTTTCCCCTCCGAAAAGTAATAGTAAGGATGATGGTAAGTCTGAACTTCTTGAAAATTTGGACAAAGAAAAAGGTATGCATCCTGCTCCTTTTCCTCAAAGGTTGCAAACAATAAAGAATTTGAATCAAAATGCAGAAATTTATGAACTTTTCAAACAAGTTAAGATTAACATTCCTTTATTGGATGCAATCAAACAAGTTCCATCTTATGCTAAATTTTTGAAGGACATGTGCACAGTTAAAAGGAAACATAATGTACAAAAGAAAGCATTTCTGACGGAAAGTGTGAGCTCAATCATTCAGCACCTTACTCCACCAAAATTCAAAGATCCTGGATGTCCAACAATCTCATGCATCATTGGAAACACTAGAATAGAACGTGCATTGCTTGATCTTGGTGCTAGTGTTAATCTTTTGCCTTTTTCTGTTTATCAACAGTTAGGTTTAGGTGAACTCAAGGAAACACCTGTTACACTTCAACTAGCTGATCGTTCTGTAAAAATTCCTCGAGGGATAGTTGAAGATGTTTTGGTTCAAATTGATAATTTTTACTTTCCTGTTGATTTTATTGTTTTGGACACACATCCTGTTTCAAATCCAAATGTTCAAATTCCTGTTATATTAGGCCGTCCATTTCTTGCAACTTCTAATGCTCTGATAAATTGCAGGAATGGTATGTTGAACATTTCTTTTGGAAATATGACTTTAGAATTGAATGTGTTCAACACTTGCAAGCAACCTGGTGATGATTCAGAAGTACATGAAGTGGATTTCATTGAAGAACTTGTTCATGAACATCTCACCACTACCACATTCCATGATCCTTTAGAAGCTTATTTAATTGAATGTGAGTTTGATAATGCTTCAGAAATTTCACACACTAATTCTTTGTTAAATTCTTTTCAGGTTAAGCATTGTTGGAAACAAAAGTTTGAGGAACTTCCATCACTCACAAATGTCACTGTACCATCAACTATTGAACCACCCAAGCTGGATTTAAAACCATTGCCATCCGAGCTAAAATATTCCTTTTTGGGTGAGAATGAAACTTTTCCAGTCATAAATGAACTTGAGGAACTCAGAAATGATGCATATGAGAATTCTAAAATTCATAAAGAAAGAACTAAAGCCTTTCATGACAAGTTAATTTCAAGAAAAACATTTGATGTTGGGCAAAAAGTTCTACTTTATAATTCTAGACTTCACATATTTCCTGGTAAGTTGAGATCAAGATGGACTGGCCCATTTGTGGTTAAGCATGTGTATCATTATGGAGCAGTTGACATTGAAAATCCTCAAAATGGTAACGTATTCAAGGTAAATGGACAAAGACTCAAACTCTTTTTGGAAAATCATGTTACTCAAGAAGAGGTTGTTTTTCTTTCTGATCCTTGTTTTGAAAATAACTAGATGTAAATATAATTTTTACTAATCTTCAACAAAAAAAAATACATTTTTTAACCCCGGTTAAATGGCGGATAACGGTACTCCGTGATTATTTAAGTCGGTCCCATCAGCTACCCACAAAACTGATATTGTATATAAATTTCTCTTTCAATTTCTTTTTCATTTTTTTTCAAGATGGATGATATTCTCAAAAGATTGCAGAAACGATTTCCTCCTTTTCCTCGAAATATTTTACTGAAGCTTTACCAAGTTCGATTTGAAAGATTAAGAATGCTTATGCACAAAGGGATTCCTGAAGACATACGTTGGATAATTGAAGCCAAGGTACGTGAAGATGAATATCTTCCTGTTTTGCATTTACCAGGTACAGGTAGAAGCACTTTTGCAAAGAAGCGACGAGCAAAGCGCATGAGTTCAAATTGCCACAAATGTGCACGATGGACGTGTAATGGTAAATGTTGTTCTATTGGGATTCCGTCCTCTAATCGAGATGATAAAATTGAATTCATTAAGGATGGATTGAGTAAGGAGAATTTGGGTAATATCCAACTTTCTCTTGAGACGCATCCTAGTGGAGACGTACAAAGAGAAATTCTTGATTTATGGCCGCAATTCCAAAGGGAATGGCAACATCTTGGGAATCTGATGTTAAAAGACCCTGTTTGCCAGCTTGTAAGAAAACTGGATGGGAAGCATATCCTCGACTCATAGAAGGCGTTTAAGCCGTTTCTGGACGTAAAACCAGAGGAAGATGTGAGCCACAATCACAACTACAATAAATGACTTCTCAGCTTTTGGTTTGATTTGCAATAACTTCATTT
Source organism: Fremontodendron californicum (assembly GCA_030761205.1). Taxonomy (NCBI): domain Eukaryota; kingdom Viridiplantae; phylum Streptophyta; class Magnoliopsida; order Malvales; family Malvaceae; genus Fremontodendron; species Fremontodendron californicum. The sequence goes on from JAULJL010000014.1 coordinate 4,484,367, forward strand.
CGGTTTAATTTACGTGCTGTTCGATTTGTGTAATTATTTTCGTTTTTTTTTTTTTTTTTTTTTTTTGCATTGGTCTTTTACTGTTGATTTTTCTTCTCTTTTTGATTTTCTTCCTGAAATCACGCAAAAATCTTTTGTTAGGTTAACATTTTCTTCTGACAGGTCAAATACACTTTCGGCGACATTATTACTCTTGTCTGATTCACTACTCAGTCCTCTATATATTACACCATGTACTCATTCTCTTTCAGGCACTCGAAAAAAAAATGGAAAGTACTTCGTCCCAGCGCATTGAAAAATTTTTTGTCTTTGGAGGTGCTTATCCAGGGAAAAATAACATATTCGCTGATGAAGCCATAAGAGTTGGAGTAATACTTGCCCAACAAAAGATCCAGTTGATTTATGGAGGCGGTAGTACGGGTTTAATGGGAGCAGTCGCTACAGCAGCACACGCCAGAGGAAGTCCAGTTCTAGGAATCGTGCCAAAACTATTCACAGATTTTTGTGGACCTACCGTGGGTAAGGAAATACAAGTCTGGAGTATCCCTGAACGGATAACAATCATGTACCATTCTGCCGATGCATTCACTGCTTTACCAGGAGGTCTGGGTACATTGGAAGAAATAGCTTGCGTGGCTTCTTGGTCATCTTTGGTCACAAATAAGAAACCCATTGGTTTGCTTAATATTAATGGTTATTTTAGTAAGTTGCTTTCATATTTAGATAATGCTGTGGATAATGGATTCATGTTTTCAGAGGCAAGGAGAACCATAATTTCTGCTACAACCATTGAAGATTTACTCAAAAAGCTCCAAGCTTATGAGTATTTACCTACTACGGTTGTTTCGCAAACGCTCGGAAAAAGAAAAAGAGATGTGGACAAGCAAGGAGTGGATTGCACTTTGTCTTTGTGACATTATCTAACATTTTGTTTGTTGTGTCTCAGTTATAATAAGTGGTTAGCAACCTCTGCAGGTAATATCTCCTAAATTCTACCTTTAAAATTTGACATTGGGAACAATGTCATATTTTAGTAGGGGGTAAGGGACATATTTTGCTAATTTTAAAAAAAAAAATTTTGTTGTGTTTTAAGCCATTTAGAAGTATTCATTCTGAACAAGGTCTGAGTAAGGGAGACTTGAGACATACCTTGTCAGTTTGATTTTAATCTTTTTATGTTTACTTGTTAATTTTTGTTTAGTATTTTAGGATTATTTAGGTTGCATGAGTTTGTTTTGTTTTGAGTCTTAGTTGTTCCTATTCTTATGTTATTAGTTCGTTTCTCTTACACATGATTCTTTCATTTGGGTTAATAGACTTACATTGAGGACAATGTAAGAATTAAGTGTGGGGGGAATGATTTAGGATTTCTTTTATTTTTGTCTACTATTTTTTTATGAGTCTTTATTATTATTATTATTATTATTTTTTAGTGTGTTTTAGTTCCTTTTTAATACAATGATGAGATATGAATTGCATAGGTCTAAACTGGTTATTAGTGAGAAGATTTTCATGAGAATTAAGCTTGATACTAATTTTTATGAGCCAATGTTAATATGATATGTTGATTGAGAAAGAAGCATGTTTAGACTTAATCTGACTTGTATAATCATCCTTGTGAGTTTTTGAGCCTATAATGATTGATGCATTATACAAATCAATCTAATTTCTTTCTTGAGTGCTCTTATGATTACATGATTCTCTAGAACTTGCTTTAAACCGTTTGAGACTATATTGATACATGTGACAACATGAATATGATAGAGGCATTAGGATTATAACCAGAGCCAAACAGCCATCCATTATTAATGTTCTAAGAGAACATCCCCACTAGTGAGCCAATTTGAGCCTACATTAAATATGTTGTTTTATTGGTAACCACAACTTACACCTAGCCTAAATATACTTATATCCTTACCCTTGTTCTAAAGATGGATTATATATTTTGAGACATATTGCAAAAAAACAAGGGATATTTTTAGTTGAAAATTTGGGTTAGAAACAAAAGATAAGTGTGGGGGAAGAAAAGAAAAGAAAAAGTCAAGAGAAAAAGAAAGAGATCATTGTCAAATACATTCCCATATTAAAAAAAAAAATCTTCTCTTGAACGTCTAGTTAAAGTAAAGAAAAAGATGTTACAAAGTTGGTTAGAATGAAGCAAAGGCTCAACATGAATATTTAGCCTATGTGACTATGTACTTGTAAAGAGTTTTGAGAAATTTATTTGTATGATCTTATTATGTCTCTAAACTCTATGAACTCTTTGGAACCTTTGTGATATCTTTATCCTTTTGTTCTTTAACCACATTATAACCCTTTGGCCCCATTACAACCTTGAATAAAGACCTCTTGATTTATGAAGTTGTATGATCTAAATAGTGGAGAATAGGTGGACAAGCAAGCATATGGTAGAAGTGTTTTCATGAGATTGATTGAGTGTAAACACTTTACCACTACTTTAAAGAGTGAAAATCATGAGAGTATCCCATGTGAGAGGTTGAGATTAAGTTGAATATGCACTATTTTGATTGAAATATGTTATGTTAATGTAAGACTCTCGTAAGTACGAGATCAATTCGAGACAATTATAACATGCGGATGGCTCGAGGTTAAACTTTGAAATGCCTACAGAAAGGATGGGCTACCATGTGGTACACATGTTGTATGATAAATTGTAGAGTTGGGGGTTTAATCGAGTGATTAAGTGATTTAACCCCAAATTGACTAAAAGTCGGGATAGGAGAAAGTCTTTGAAATGTGATAAGTTAACTTCACATCGTGTTGATATGTGATATAACATTATTTGGGAGTGTTAGAACATGAATCGACAGAAAAATATGTAAAATGTGAACAGGGGTATTTTGGTAATTTTACCAAAAATTTTGTTTTTAGTCCGTAAATGGTACCAATGGACTAAGTGATCCTATAGGATCATAATATGATGTCTAGATCAAAAATTGGACATTAAAATAAAATCCGATAGCTAAAATCGTCTAATTCGTCATTTAGTGAATTTGACGTAAATTGCCGTAAAAACATGGTTCGGAATTTTTCTGAAACTAATCGAACACATGGATATATGTTATAACATATGAGGATTATGAATATGACAAGAAAAGTCAAAAACGGAGTTGAAATCGGATTAGTCCTTAAGTAACCTAAAGGAATGAAAACCGAAAACTAACCGCGGGAAGGTCCGAAAAAGGTTTTAAATGGATCAATAGATTAATATAGACATAAAATGATGTTAGAAAGCTACTGGTGAAATCAGAACAAAAATCGGAGCTAAAACCGAAAAAGTCAAAATATTGACCCGTTGGCGCTCCGAGGCCCGGATTTGGGTTTCGGGATATCAAAAAAATTATCCGAATATGTAGATCAGTATATTATCATATTTGGAACATATTCGTGTCAAGAAAACTGAAAAACGGGCTTCCGAACGTTAAAATTTCATGTTGGCCTATTAAGGCAATAAAAGACAAAATAGGGGCAAAATGGTCATTTGACCATAGCCCACTTGTTAAGTCTGAAAATCAGTCTTCTCCTCCCCCAATTTTCACGGGAGGAACCAGAAAAGTGTGAAAGAAAGAAAGGAAGCCATGGAAGCTTGCTTCCAAGCTTTCTCTCTCTTCCGTTTACTAGGCATATCACCAAAATCTTCAAAGATTTCACAAACCCAAAGGTAACTTAATGTTCTAAGCTTGATTTTGATGTTATATTTTGAAAATTTTGCCTTTAACTATGAGAAACCATGTCGAAAAAAAAAAATTTGGTGGTGGTGAACCACCATGTTGCCACCATTTTTTTTCGCCACAGGAGGTGTTCCTCTGCCTCCTTAATCCATAAATTAGTATCGAATAGCTTTGAATCAAAAGTTAGAGGCTAAAATGAGTTTGGTTGAAACCCTAGCTTGCCTTGAGATGGTGTCGCCACGTTCCTTGGTTGTCCGAGGCCACCGTTAGCTTCATTGTTATTGTGTGAGCAACTTTTCATTTGATTGTTGCTCCGAATTTTGACTCGAGCTAAGTGTAGGAATTTTTTTGTAAAAATTTTTAAGCTGAAATTTTTTGGATAGCAGCTAACTATTATAAAGAATGGGAATTTGAGTGTCCCGTAGTTGTAAAATATTTACAGAATATCCTGACGATGTCGTAGGTACCCGTATCGTGGAGTTCACCTGGGATCGCGACAAAGTCACGAAAGTGCCGCTTTAATACTCGAAATAAAACTGTGAGTATTTAGGTTAATCTAGGAGGTAGTTATTGCCTTATATGCATTGTTGATTGATATGGATATTGAAACACGAAAGATTGCTCGAATCACGAAAATGGTGAGTTTCGAACCTTACGCGGATCAAAGGCGTAAGTGTGGTATTAGTATGGTTACATGAGGTAAGTGTTGTGGAGTTGAATAATAATGAATGTTAGCTATTTGTAATGCTTTGAGAAACATAAGTAGAAATATATTAGTGTAGAGATTGTTTCCTAGTACAGTATATATATATATATATATATATATATATATATATTACTCCACGATATAAGAGAGTTAATATATCATGTTGATATTATTATACGGACAGGGTGATGTCCGGGATGCTATTATTATACGGACAGGGTGATGTCTGGGATAATATTATTATACGGACAGTGTGATGTCCGGGATACTATTATTATACGGACAGTATGATGTCCGGGATGTTATTGTTGTAAGGACAAGATGATGTCCGGAATGCTATTATCGTACGGACAAGGTGAAGTCCGGGATGCTATTATTATACGGACAGGGTGATGTCCGGGGTACTATTATTGTACGGACAGGGTGATGTCCGGGATGCTAATATTGTACGGACAAGGTGAAGTCCGGGATGCTATTATTGTACGGACAGGGTGATGTCCGGGATGCTAATATTGTACGGAGAAGGTAAAGTCCGGGATGCTATTATTATACGGACAGGGTGATGTCCGGGATACTATTATTATACGGACAGTGTGATGTCCGGGATACTATTATTATACGGACAGTATGATGTCCGGGATGTTATTGTTGTAAGACAAGATGATGTCCGGAATGCTATTATCGTACGGACAAGGTGAAGTCCAGAATGCTATTATTATACGGACAGGGTGATGTCCGGGGTACTATTATTGTACGGACAGGGTGATGTCCGGGTTGCTAATATTGTACGGACAAGGTGAAGTCCGGGATGCTATTATTGTACGGACAGGGTGATGTCCGAAATGCTAATATTGTACGGACAAGGTGAAGTCCGGGATGCTATTGTTGTACGGGCAAGATGAGTCCGGGATGATATGGACAAGATAGTCTAGGATGACAAATATTACGGACTGGTATAAGTCCGGGATGTTTTGATGATATAGACATGAGAAATTCTTCATTAATAATTGTGGAGGTATACACGTAAAATCGATTGTTAAATATTTTTGGCTATCAAGTTAGGCTAGCCAATGGCTTATTTATATTCAACACTCAGTATAGAAGATTTCATATGGGACAAATAATTTTTATAAGTCCCGGAACAATATTTAAATATTACTTTTCGGTTAATTAGTCGTACTTGATATGTCATGTTTATGCTTTAATGGTTAAGAAAGGAAGCATGAAATTTCCAAGTACTCTTCCTAGTTACCTTATGCTCACTGAGTTTTTCGACTCACTTTGTTTATTTTCAATTTTTTTCAGATTCTAACAGACCTAGCTCTTCTCATATTCCGGATAGCTAGCTGCTCACATACTTGTGGTGAGCGAATTGACCCAAGATGTGTTAAGCAGTGGCGATGGTAGGGTACATTTTGCAATCACTAGGGTATCATGGGTCCTCTGTATTTTTTTGTATGTTGAATATGTTCTGTATATTTATAAGCGGATGTAATTAAGTGATGTATGATGTATATCAATCTTAGAGGCCTGGTATGACATGGTGATGTTCATTTTGTTATGATATAGTAAAAATGTGTGTTTGTGTATAAGATGTCATAAAGGTTGAGTCTGCTGCGGGGCATTTCGATTACTCCCTATCGGAGGCGTCCAAACCGAGATGTCATGTGTTGATGAATTATTACATTGTGAATGTTGATGATTGAGCGGCAAACGCCCATGTAGGGCGAGATTATGCCAAAATTTTCTTTAATTTGGTTTAATAAATATAGTCAGGCTTCGGAGGCTGGGGCATACCTTGTCTCTAGCCGGTCACATGCCCTGAATTTGGGGTGTGACAAAGGTGGTATCAGAGCATGGTCTAGAGGTCAGTGACTGCAAAAAGGGTAGGGTAGTAGTGCATTGCTTACAGGTTATCTTAGGGTATCTGTAAGTAGTGTATTGCCCCTACAGATGTCCATCGTCACATGCGGTTACACCGGTTAATCTATAAGCCAGCTAGTATATATAGAATTGTGTCGGGAATATTGTGGAATTACTGACAATATATTTATTTTCTAAATATGATGTTGTCACGATCACGATCTCATAGATATAGAGACGTACTGGGGGACCGAGAGCTTGAGGTCCTGGATAATATTTTTATTGGCCTTGAGGTTAGAGGCCAGAGTGAGGATAGTAGTAGGTCTGCTACTAGGGAAATAGATAGGATTGCTGGAGTAGTATTAGATGACGACACATATGAATAGTTATTGGATATGGTAAACAGAACATTTTAATATATTCAGGCCCTGGTAGGGCTGGTGATCGAACAATGACAGCCACGATTGTTCGACCAAATTCCTTCAACCAGGTGTTGTTAGTAATGAGTTGTTGTTGGAATAACATACACCCTATCAACATATAACCTTACCTACTTTGGAGGAACATTACCACCTAGTTTTGCAGGGGTGGAATTCGATTTTGATCCTAGAAGGTTTTTAGAAGAGTACGGCCAACGGTGTGTAGGCTTAGGGTGCTCGCCGACTAGAGCCATACAATTAGAGAGATTTCAGCTGTATGGTAGGGCACATGCATGGTATATATCTTTAGTAGCCAGAAGGTGGATTGATGACCCTCCCCTCGAGTGGTCAGAATTTAGTGTTGAGCTTCTTCGAGAATTTTTACCAGAAAATGAAAGGGATTTAGGAATTCATGAATACGAGAGGTTAAGGCGATTCGAGGATAGGTCACAGGAGAGAGCGAGATATGAAAGACAAAAATCTAGGCAAACAAGGCCATATGGACTAAGGGTTAAAACAACCCTAGAATCATGGATGTTGAGGGATAGAGAAGTCAGTAGTTGGATGAGGAGATCTACTGGTGTATGTTATAGATGTGGCAGGCCAGGGCATTTCAGGAGAGATTGCCCATTAGGTCCAGGTTTATCCTCATCAGTGCGAGCTCCACATCCAGCTACAACATATCCAGGGCAATCAGCAGGGTTAGTAGAATTACAGACGGGTCAGGGTTCCTAGGGTAGGGAACAACAGTCTGTGGGCAGAGAAGATACTATGGGCAATAGAGGACAAGCCCGTGATTTTGCATCTACTGCCATGGTGACAGGTATAACTTTAGTCTGATTTTGGCAAACTGATTTTATTTAATTTGAGCACTATGTATTGAGTTGTATTTCAAGAAACTTTGAAGTATTTTAACCTAGTTTCGATATTTGTTATTGATGTTGAGGATGTTGTGAAATGGTGGTGGTTGGATATTAAACTGAACTTGTAGGCTGGCTAATATTTGAGTGCTAAAGGATATATTTTAAGTTGGATTATAAATCACACACAAGGTGCTTGTGAAAATGCCTAGGAGGAAGGCGATTATTATGCCTACAAGGTTTTTGGTTTAATGCTTGAATGAAAATATATAGCCTTGGAAGATCCTAAGTAACCAAGATAAGAATATGATTTGGCATGGATTCCAATGTCGTAAGATTGATGTATATTTATTGTGGCTAGCCTAGTAGCGTGCCTAGGCAGATAAAACTGATGGTATAGTCATGATAGCCTAGTATAGTTTCTAAGTGGGTTATATTGATTATATGGTTGTTGTTGCCTAGTAGTAATCTATACGGATAAATATACGGATGGGGATGTTTAAGTTTTCCCTGTGCACCAGGGAGTTTTGAGATTTCATTCTCGCACTAGTTCCTGAGTTTAAGATGATGGGCCTTAACAGGCGGAGATCATCATATATCTTAGATGACATGAGGGGCTATGCCTGGCAGATCATCACCACACGAACTTTGTCCGGGTTATGTGCTAGCACGTGGAACGAGATGTGATGGATTTAATCATGAATTATCACATTAATCTCGCGACTATGTGAAATATGGAGTTTTCTGGTTATTGTACGTGATTGAGACATATTGCCCTAGTACTGGTTATTTAACATTTAGATTGTATTCAAAATGTTTAATGGTATTACGGGCTATGCCCGGGACGTGTGTTGATATCGCAAAGTGTATGCAAATTTATACAGATACTATAGACTTTGTCTAAAATTGTATAGTATACGGGACTCGGTGCAGGGGATACTTGAGTATAATTTGATGATAGTGTTGGTCTGAAGTTACATCTATTTATATGGTATAAATGAATGGTTTATTGAACGAATGTAGTGAACGTACGAGACACAATGTTATTTATTAAGCATGTATAGTTGAAAGAATAAGTCAGAGCTATGCAGCGAAAGTATAGTGTAATCAAAAAAAAAAATAATTGATTGAAACAGGATTGATTTTGGAAATATTAAAAGACTATGAGTATATTATTTTTCTATCATTGGATAAAGCCAATATATGGCAATGTTTTAAAATATTACTGATAGTTAATTGTAAAAGAAACCCCCCATTTATATAATCGATTAGTAGTCCTCGAGATAAAAGGTGTTCGAGGTAAAATCCTCGAAGTGGCACCCAATTTTTCTTATGTGTTTTACCTCGATAAAGTTATGATTTATCGTGAGTTTAAATAGTTATAATAGTGATAGGGTATGGAACACATTGTTACGGAGTGGTGATTAAATGTTTACTATGCTAGTAGGTTTAAGCTAAGCATCAGAAGCCAACAGTAATGCTACAGAGTTTAATATACAATAATGAGATTCAATAGGTTATAAAGTTGAATACATAATAATGGGATTGAGATAAAGTCATTATGGGGCCTAGATATAGGCTTGTCTAAGGTAGGCAAGGAATGTGATTTTATTTGAGTGATTGTCGATAGACTAACTAAATTAGCACACTTGATTCTGGTTAAATTACGTATAACATAAGTCAGTGTGCTAGGCTCTTTTTAGACCAGATTGGGTCTTCGTGAAGTTTTTGTGTTTATTGTACTTGATTGAGACATCAAGTTTATAGTTAAATTCTGGAGATCATTCCAGGTAGCTTCTGAAATACAGTTGCGATTTAGTACCGTATTTAATTTACGGACAGATGAACAGTCCTTGAGGACATGTTATGTGTTAATATACTAGATTCGGAGGAGAATCGGGATCGATACCTATCATTGATTGAGTTTGTATATATTAACAGTTTTCAGTATAGTATTCAAATGATACCATTTCTGGTATTTCGATCTAGTTTCGGGCTTATCTTATTGATTATTTGGGATTGCGATCTGAGTGTATTTATTGTTGATCATTGCAAAACTAGGACCGAGACATTGTATGGCCGGATGTGCCAATATCCTGTCAGTTAATTTAAGACAGGAGGATATCAGTTGTTCAGTTCAGATATGGTACGGTACACCTAGAAAAAGGTGTAGTTAATCAAAGATATATTAGTAACTGCTAGAGTAGGCAAAAGTCGTATGTCGATAGCATGTGACTAAGTATTCTTGAAAGTTTCACCTTTCAAGAGTGTTATGAGCTTTGGCGGATGAGTCAAGCTGAGTCCAAGGTATATCAGACCATTTCAGATATTGAGTGAGACCTATCACCTGAGATGAGTGGTGTATACTCTGTGTTTCATGTACTTATGATGTGGAGATTCATGTCAGACGATTTTCATGTGATACAGCCAAAGATAGTGCTTGTACTTTTATATAAGTTGACTTTATGCAAAATTCGAGGACGAATTTTATTAAGGGGGGAAGAATTGTAAGACTCTCGTAAGTACGAGATCAATTCGAGACAATTATAACATGCGGATGGCTCGAGGTTAAACTTTGAAATGCCTACAGAAAGGATGGGCTACCATGTGGTACACATGTTGTATGATAAATTGTAGAGTTGGGGGTTTAATCGAGTGATTAAGTGATTTAACCCCAAATTGACTAAAAGTCGGGATAGGAGAAAGTCTTTGAAATGTGATAAGTTAACTTCACATCGTGTTGATATATGATATAACATTATTTGGGAGTGTTAGAACATGAATCGATAGAAAAATATGTAAAATGTGAACAGGGGTATTTTGGTAATTTTACCAAAAATTTTGTTTTTAGTCCGTAAATGGTACCAATGGACTAAGTGATCCTATAGGATCATAATATGATGTCTAGATCAAAAATTGGACACTAAAATAAAATCCGATAGCTAAAATCGTCTAATTCGTCATTTAGTGAATTTGACGTAAATTGCGGTAAAAACATGGTTCGGAATTTTTCTGAAACTAATCGAACACATGGACATATGTTATAACATATGAGGATTATGAATATGACAAGAAAAGTCAAAAATGGAGTTGAAATCGGATTAGTCCTTAAGTAACCTAAAGGAATGAAAACCGAAAACTAACCGCAGGAAGGTCCGAAAAAGGTTTTAAATGGATCAATAGATTAATATAGACATAAAATGATGTTAGAAAGCTACTGGTGAAATCAGAACAAAAATCGGAGCTAAAACCGAAAAAGTCAAAATATTGACCCGTTGACGCTCCGAGGCCCGGATTTGGGTTTCGGGATATCCAAAAAATTATCCGAATATGTAGATCAGTATATTATCATATTTGGAACATATCCGTGTCAAGAAAAGTGAAAAACGGGCTTCCGAACGTTAAAATTTCATGTTGGCCTATTAAGGCACTAAAAGACAAAATAGGGGCAAAATGGTCATTTGACCATAGCCCACTTGTTAAGTCTGAAAATCAGACTTCTCCTCCCCCAATTTTCACGGGAGGAACCAGAAAAGTGTGAAAGAATGAAAGGAAGCCATGGAAGCTTGCTTCCAAGCTTTCTCTCTCTTCCGTTTACTAGGCATATCACCAAAATCTTCAAAGATTTCACAAACCCAAAGGTAACTTCATGTTCTAAGCTTGATTTTCATGTTATATTTTGAAAATTTTGCCTTTAACTATGAGAAACCATGTCGAAAAAAAAAATAAAATTTGGTGGTGGTGAACCACCATGTTGCCACCATTTATTTCGCCACAGGAGGTGTTCCTCTGCCTCCTTAATCCATAAATTAGTATCGAATAGCTTTGAATCAAAAGTTAGAGGCTAAAATGAGTTTGGTTGAAACCCTAGCTTGCCTTGAGATGGTGTCGCCACGTTCCTTGGTTGTCCGAGGCCACCGTTAGCTTCATTGTTATTGTGTGAGCAACTTTTCAGTTGATTGTTGCTCCGAATTTTGACTCGAGCTAAGTGTAGGAATTTTTTTGTAAAAATTTTTAAGCTGAAATTTTTTGGATAGCAGCTAACTATTATAAATAATGGGAATTTGAGTGTCCCGTAGTTGTAAAATATTTACAGAATATCCTGACGATGTCGTAGGTACCCGTATCGTGGAGTTCACCTGGGTTCGCGACAAAGTCACGAAAGTGCTGCTTTAATACTCGAAATAACACTGTGAGTATTTAGGTTAATCTAGGAGGTAGTTATTGCCTTATATGCATTGTTGATTGATATGGATATTGAAACACGAAAGATTGCTCGAATCACGAAAATGGTGAGTTTCGAACCTTACGCGGATCAAAGGCGTAAGTGTGGTATTAGTATGGTTACATGAGGTAAGTGTTGTGGAGTTGAATAATAATGAATGTTAGCTATTTGTAATGCTTTGAGAAACATAAGTAGAAATATATTAGTGTAGAGATTGTTTCCTAGTACATTATATATATATATATATATATTACTCCACGATATAAGAGAGTTAATATATCATGTTGATATTATTATACGGACAGGGTGATGTCCGGGATGCTATTATTATACGGACAGGGTGATGTCCGGGAAACTATTATTATACGGACAGTGTGATGTCCGGGATACTATTATTATACGGACAGTATGATGTCTGGGATGTTATTGTTGTAAGGACAAGATGATATCCGGAATGCTATTATCGTACGGACAAGGTGAAGTCCGGGATGCTATTATTATACGGACAGGGTGATGTCCGGGGTACTATTATTGTACGGACAGGGTGATGTCCGGGATGTTAATATTGTATGGACAAGGTGAAGTCCGGGATGCTATTATTGTACGGACAGGGTGATGTCCGGGATGCTAATATTGTACGGACAAGGTAAAGTCCGGGATGCTATTATTATACGGACAGGGTGATGTCCGGGATACTATTATTATACAGACAGTGTGATGTCCGGGATACTATTATTATACGGACAGTATGATGTCCGAGATGTTATTGTTGTAAGGACAAGATGATGTCCGGAATGCTATTATCGTACGGACAAGGTGAAGTCCGGAATGCTATTATTATACGGACAGGGTGATGTCTGGGGTACTATTATTGTACGGACAGGGTGATGTCCGGGTTGCTAATATTGTACGGACAAGGTGAAGTCCGGGATGCTATTATTGTACGGACAGGGTGATGTCCGAGATGCTAATATTGTACGACAAGGTGAAGTCCGGGATGCTATTGTTGTACGGGCAAGATGAGTCCGGGATGATATGGACAAGATAGTCTAGGATGACAAATATTACGGACTGGTATAAGTCCGGGATGTTTTGATGATATAGACATGAGAAATTCTTCATTAATAATTGTGGAGGTATACACGTAAAATCGATTGTTAAATATTTTTGGCTATCAAGTTAGGCTAGCCAATGGCTTATTTATATTCAACACTCAGTATAGAAGATTTCATATGGGACAAATAATTTTTATAAGTCCCGGAACAATATTTAAATATTACTTTTCGGTTAATTAGTCGTACTTGATATGTCATGTTTATGCTTTAATGGTTAAGAAAGGAAGCATGAAATTTCCAAGTACTCTTCCTAGTTACCTTATGCTCACTGAGTTTTTCGACTCACTTTGTTTATTTTCAATTTTTTTCAGATTCTAACAGACCTAGCTCTTCTCATATTCCGGATAGCTAGCTGCTCACATACTTGTGGTGAGCGAATTGACCCAAGATGTGTTAAGCAGTGGCGATGGTAGGGTACATTTTGCAGTCACTAGGGTATCATGGGTCCTCTGTATTTTTTTGTATGTTGAATATGTTCTGTATATTTATAAGCGGATGTAATTAAGTGATGTATGATGTATATCAATCTTAGAGGCCTGGTATGACATGGTGATGTTCATTTTGTTATGATATAGTAAAAATGTGTGTTTGTGTATAAGATGTCATAAAGGTTGAGTCTGCTGCGGGGCATTTCGGTTACTCCCTATCGGAGGCGTCCAAACCGAGATGTCATGTGTTGATGAATTATTACATTGTGAATGTTGATGATTGAGCGGCAAACGCCCATGTAGGGCGAGATTATGAAAAATTTTCTTCAATTTGGTTTAATAAATATAGTCAGGCTTCGGAGGCTGGGGCATACCTTGTCTCTAGCCGGTCACATGCCCTGAATTTGGGGTGTGACAGTTAATATTGGCTTAACTCATTTATTTACATTCAAGCATGAATTTTTGTGGAATTCTTTGAGCTATTGATTAGTTTATAAGACTTGTTCAAAGATTGTCTCTAATTTATATTGAAAGGATTAGGAGTAAATATTTTTAGTGTATGTAGTTTACTCATATTTTAGTTTTTCAATGTTTGTGGGTATCGTTCTAGCAAACCCTCACGAGACTAAACTCGTCCACTAGGGCCACCTAGGGGTTTAAAGGCTTGTGTCACATGCTAAGTGCCACTGTGATTTCCTACGAAAATGGATTAGATTAGATTTTCTTATTTATTTTTATTGAGTCGTTGCTAGGGACTAGCAACAATCTAAGTGTGGGGGTGTGATAACTCGTATAATTATATAGTTTTTAGTTATGTTTTATTATTGTTTTGTGTCAAATACGAGTTATTATTGCTTAGTCTACTTGTGTTTATGATCTTTATATTTTTATGTAATTTGGTGTTTTTCATGAGTTTCTTTGAGTGATTTCAGATTACTAGGTTAAATCAAGAATTAAGGGCAAATCCAATTCAGTTCCAGTTCCGACACCTTTTACCATATCAGCTATATCTGGAGTTTCACTAAAGCAATAAGGCTGAAAATTTGACAATGCAAAGTTAAGAGGCATATCTATCTTTTTCATGTTTTACACTTCTTGAAACGGAGTCGTTTTCTCTAGCGAAATCAACCATCAAGTTGGCTGATGTGCAATGACGTCTGTTCTGCACCATTTTGGTATTTTGACCATATTGTCCGATCCACGTTAGAAAATGATCTGATTCCAATGGCTATGGATCCGTAACTGATAGGGGTATATTTTTCTAGAAGACCATTTGATCAGATCGAGCCTCCAACATTGACAAAATCGACCATCAAGCTGGCTGATCAGAATTGTCATACAATATGACGAAAATTGTTAGAAAAATGCACCCACCTATTATACCTACCTTTGAAATTTATAAAGCTTGTCTCTTGTCATTTAGCTCTCCAAAATGTGTATAAATAGAGGGCCTTGGATGAGTGTAAGAAGAAAATTGATACATTGGTAGGATATTAGCCATTGTAATAAAATTCTCTAAGTTTTCTTCTTCTTTCTTTTCTCTAGTTTTTTTTTTTTTTTTTACTTATGCTTCTTACATTTCTTTTCATTTTATTCATGTCTAGTGTGTGCTGCTAATCATATTGTTGAGGTGATGAGGTGAAGCTTTTGGTAAATGCTAAGGTTAGTCTCTTAAACATGAGCTAAAATGAATCATCATTTATAAACACTAGTATAGATAATATTTTCTTTTGGTTTAAAATCATACTTGCAAAGTAGGGATCTTGATTCATTATTGACAATGAAAATGGCACAGTAAATGCTTGGTTTCATAACCTTGATTTGTTGTAGACATATACCTTGGCATAAGGAATGCTTGGACTCTTTTTGTGAGTTTTGAGGACACCAAATGAACATAATATCATATGCTATGGACGTTGGACAATTTGGACTGAATTGCTAAACCTTCCGATTGGAATCTCCCTTATGTGTGAATTTCAATTGTGTAATAAAATAAGATTAATCTTAGCATAACACCAAGAGTGGATTCTCTAACCTCAACATCTTTTCTTATTGTTTTTTTTATATCTTGTTTAATTTCTTTTATGTTATTTTGTTTATTTTGTTCTCTAATATCTTGTTTACTTTGTTTTGTTGTTGATTCCCTAATATCTTGTTTACTTTCTTTTTCTTATATATTTATAAACTTATACTTACTAATACGCTTCCCTGTGGTTCGACCTCGGACACCCGAGAATTTATTACTTGAACATAACCTGCACTTGGGTTTACAACTCTTAATTGAGTCTCCATCAGTTATGCCATGTCCATTTGCATGCTATGTCGATTTCATTCACATGACATTCCTTCTTATGCCATGTCATTTATATGCCATGTCATTTTGTATGCTATGTCAATTTTATTCACATGACATTCATTCTTATGCCATGTCCATTTGCATGCCATGTCAATTTCATTCACATGACAATAATTCACATGACATTCATTCTTATGCCATGTCATTTATATGCCATGTCATTCGTTTGTCACATCGTTCATTCTCATGCTATGTCATTTTTGTGCCACTTCATCTTGCCCGGCCATGTCACTCGTAGGCCATGTCAATTTCATTAACATAACATTCATGCTTATGCCATGTCATTCATATGCCATGTCATTTTGTTTGCCATGTTGATTTCATTCACATGACATTCATTTCTTTATGCTATGTTATTTAAACTTTTGCCATGTCTAGCATGTCATTATTTCTTGTACCATGCCATAATAAAATGCTTATCATGCCATGATAAATAAGCATGTTTATTTCATTTTTATCTTAGCAGCATTTTTGCTTACTCATGGTTATTCTCAACAATTTTTTTTTAAATACATGAAAAATAAATAATATTTTTTTAATCAAGATTATTCCCGAGTTAAAATAATTCATGAATTTTCTGCTGGGTTTGTCGGGGAGGATATCATTAATTATTATTAACAACGAAATATCTTTTTCAAAAAAACGAGGATGATTTGGAGAATTTCAAAATCAAGGAAAACTTCCATATTTTGCCGAGTCTATCGGAAAATATGGGAAATTTTATGCTAGTAAATTCTGGATTATTTTCAAATAAAATATTTTTTTAACGGAATTATTTACAAACACCAATTTTAAAATCGACTTTTCATCGAGATTCGAGATAACACACGACTAATAAGGTACCATTTTATACAGGCATTGCGGGGTGTTAATCCTTCCCCGCATGTAACCGACTCCCGAACCCGCACTTGTTTTCTCTGGTTCAAAGCGCAGACTACAAAATTGGTTTTAAAAATATTTTAATTAATTTTAAAATGTTTTATAAAAACCAGTTTTAATAGGTGGCCGATCACACCTAGCCAAAAAAGATTGGTGGCAACTCCATTTCTTTTTCGAGGCCATTTTCACACCCTCACCCTTTTATTTCAAAAGGAATTAAGTTATCTTTTCCTCTGTTTTTCCAATGTCACATTTGACGAGTAATATCTCGCGATGGGATTTGTTACTTTTTAAGTGGTTGCGATAGAGGTATCACATGTAGATGTGGTGGATACGTGGTGAATAAGGATGGGCATGAATTTTTGGGGCATGCAGAAAACAAAACAAAAAAAAAATATTGTGATATCATGCATATGAGAATTCAAATGATTCTAAGTGCAAAATGAAATTCTTATTATCATTTCCCCTGATGATTGCTTTTCATTGAGAATATTGGTGCTTGATATGAGAAATGATCATCTGTCATATCCCTTTCACAAATAGAAATCATCCATAGTCACCCCTTTTGAGACTAAAGAATTCTTTTCTCTTTGAACCTTCATCAAGGATCACCTTCAACACTGGGGGGCAGATGCAAAGAAGGATCTTCTCCAAAGATCACGAGGAAATGATTCCTAACTCAAAGATAGATACAAAGCAAATTGAGCTCCCAAATAAGTACGGGCTCACTCTGTCAAAATGGAGATGCAAAAGAAAATAAGAAAAGAAAAATGTATAAAAAATGGCGAATTGAAAGCCAAGAACAAAACAAAAGAAGGAAGAGAAGAGAAGAGAAGAAAAAGAAATGTGAAAAGGATGGCGAAATGAAAGCCAAAAACAAATAAGGAAAGAGAAGTCCAGAAGGGATAAATGTTTCAAAGGGAATCTTCCTCAAGAAATGATTTTTGATCTGAATACCCTCAAATACATATTTTAGGCCTATTTATCCTTTCTTTCTGAAACCCCAAACCTTAGCCTACGTTACATGCTTTAAAAGTCCGTTTTGATCAAGTGTGAATATTTAACTTGAAAAAATTTCCTCAGGCTTTATCCCATCTCTTTGAATTATCATTTCATTATGGAAGAATTTAGAATTCTCAGATGCATGGTGGAACAATAAAAGAAAGAGACGAAAAAAAAAAGAAACAATGAAGCTCTAGGGTAAAAACCTAAAAACAGGCAGTCTAGAGCAGAATAAGAAGAAGTTTTGATGCCATTCATGGTATTGCCGAGGTTATGACAAAAGAGAAAGTCATTTTGAAGAAATCGAGGAACATCTGGGAATTCCTAAACATCTTAAATTATCATCTCTTATTTGGAGGATTGACTTCAAAAACTAAGCGTTTTCCTTCCAAATTGACATTTCCAACCTTGAATATCCTGGCTAATCTTGACGCCTGTCAAAAACCATGATCTGGAAACTAAAAGAATGTCGAATTTGTTTGATCTTCGAGGAATCCAGGTTTTATAAAACCGGTTCCATTTGTGTTTTCGCTGATTAACCAAATTCTTGTTGCACCAAGCCTTTCGAACTCAATTTCTAATAGTGATCATCAGTCTTCAAGAAACTTTGATAACATTTTTGGCTTAAAAGATTCCAATAAAAGGACAACTTTTTTAAATAACTATTTTTGAATATAAATGATGATGGCATGAGACAAGGGTTCTTTTAACCCAAAGGTCTAGAACTACTGAGATAGATCTTGACTCCCAGAAATGTGTAGGAGGAATGAACATTCGGCTCAGGCTTCTGTCGATAAGAGTTTGAAAACTGTCAGGGTAAAGAGATAGTACCATATTGAAGAAATGAGAATGATCTCTTATGGCGCATGAATGTTCAAGATACACTCTGATTTGAAAAGGAAAAATGAATTGGAAAGGCTAAGCCAAAGTCTAGAAAAACAATCGGGGGCATTTGTATCATTAATGAGCACTTGCATCTTTATCAAGCTTTGCATCTGCATCGTGTCATGAACCATTTGCATCATTCGTGGGTACTTGTATTTGCACCGTTCCATGAGTATCTGCATTTTATCATTACATTTACATCATTCATGGGTATTTTCATTTGCATCATCTCGAGAAATTGCATATTTTCTAGGATCATTGTCTCTTCATTATTGTGTGGTAATTGCAATTACACCATTCATGGAGCCATTTACATAAACACTATTCGCATGGGCATCTGCAAATTTTCTTGAAGCATTTGCATCGTTATTGATATTAGCATTCGCGTCTTTTCATGAAGCATCTGCATCATTATTGATATTTGTATTTGCATCTTTTCACGAAGCATTTGCATCATTATAGATCTTTGCATTTGTATCGGTTCAAGAAGCATCTGCATCATTAAGCATTTGCATCTTTGTTAATCTCTTTATCTACATCATGAAGCATTATTAATCTTTGCATCTGCATCATGAAGCATTTGCATCATTGTTAATCTCTGCATCTGCAACATGAAGCATTTGCACCATTGTTAATCTCTGCATCTGCAACATGAAGCATTTGCACCATTGTAAATCTCTGCATTTGCATCATAAAGCATTTGCACCATTGTAAATCACTGCATTTGCATCATGAAGCATTTTGTATCAATCAAAGACATCTGCATCATGAAGCATTTGCACCTTTTTCAATCCCTGCATATGCATCATGAAGCATTTGCATCAATCCAAAATGTTTGCATCTACATCATGAAGCATTTGCATCATTTCTCAAAACCTCCAGGTATAATTTTCAACACATTTTCAAAAAACAAAAATCATGGATAAGACCTCCTGGCCCCATTCTCAAAATCATGGATAAGACCTCCGGGCACCATTCTAAAAACTATGGATAAGACTTTCGAGCACTGTTTTCAAGAATCATGGATAAGAATCCTGGCACCAATCTCAAAAATCATGGATAAGACTTTTGAGCACCATTTTCAGAATCATGGATAAGACCTCTGGGCACTATTCTCAAAAATCGTGGATAAGAGTTTCGAGTACCATTTTCAAAATAGTGGATAAGACCTCCGGGCACCATTTTCAAAGAAGCAACACTTTTTTAAGACCTCCGAGAATCAGTTTTCAAAACCTCCAGGTATCATCTTTCAAAATGGCATTTTTTAAGACCTTTTGGCACCATTTTCAAAGAGGACATTTTTTAAGACCTCTGGGCACTAGTTTTTAAAACCTCTTGTATTTTCTTTTTCTTTAAAAGTCGAACTCGTTCCCTTAAGACGAGTCGAGCCTTGGTATCGCAGTCAAGGTATTTCCAATTCAAGATCAAAACTTTTAAATTTTTGCTTTACTTAAGATTGTGAAAAGAAAAATCTTTGTTCGAATAACCTCCCAACCTGAACAAAATTGTTGTCTATTGTCTTTGCCCTATTCCTGATTCTCGGCAATAGCCAAAGAGGGGCAACTGTAGACACCAAATTTTGTCCGGGGCATTTAAAACCAATTGTGATTTTTCCCCTACTTGGGTTTAATATTTTGTAGAAGTCACGGTCGCGATTTTAGATTTTTAAAATGTTCTATATTATATACTTTTTTCTAGCTTTAATTATTCAAATAAAATCGGATCGTAAAATTGCCAATTTTAAAATTCAATTTAAACTCGAGTTTAAAAAGTTTAATCTTGAGCTTTAAAGTTTACCCCATTTAGATTTTTAAAATAAAAAAATTAATTAAAAATGTTTGAAAATTGGATAGAAATAAATAAATAAAGTATGATGGAAGGGTAACTTAGACTTAGCTTTCCTTTTTTTTCTTTAGTTTAATCTAGGTTGTTTAATATCTTAAATCAAAGGGTCCACAAAAAATGAAAATATTATTATTTTAAAGGATAATTAAAAGGGAATAATTGTGAGCCCTTAGATCAATTGATCCAAGGATCCAACATTTAGGTTAAGTTATGAGTTATAAAATGGGTCACTTAAGTAAAGAAAAGAGGAAGCCAGTTATTTTGGGGGCAGGAGCTGGCTGCTAAAGAGGGAAAAAAAAAAAGGAAAAAAGAAAGGAGAGAGCTAGCGGCTAAGTACAGAGGAGCTATAGAGGGTTTTTAAAAAAAGGGAAAAAGGATAAAGAGGAAGAGCCATTTTGGGAGAGCATTCGGGTAGGAGGTTTAGAAGTAAAAAAAAGAAAGAATAAGGGGAGCTACTTGGATTCCTATTTTAAAAGAAAATAAAAAGTAAAACCATGCCAATAATTTCTATTGCTCAGCTCCCAAAATCACCTTTCTTCCCAATTCCATCCCCTCTGTACCTTCGTTCAAGACACCTAGTCTTTCATTTTCTACAATCTCCAATGGTGGGTTAGTGATAGAATGCTCATCGAGGACACAAAAGAAGGCAACGAAGCATCACATGAGGACAAGGCCACACTGATATGGACGTTTGGAGAACCACTTGGTATAATAGCCAGGCACCATCTCTTTCAGACTGCGCAACGTGGGTGAGTGACATCGGTATTGCAGTGTTCACCCAAGGCTAGATAATCTAGCACAAATCCAGACTGCATAACACAGCTGGTGAAGTTGGTATTGCAGTGTTGGCTCGAGTCTAGATAATCTAGTGCAAAACCAGACTGCGCAACACGGATGGTGACGACACTAGAAAAACAAACAAACAATCTAGCACAAAGCCAACTCAGGGCCCAGGTGGTGACGTTAGAATTGCAGTGTTCGCCCGGGGCTAGATTAAGCTAACGCAAAGCCAACTTGGAGCTCAGATGGTGACGTCGGAATTACAGTGTTCGCCCGGGGCTAGATTAAACTAGCGCAAAGCCAACCCGTGTAGACGTGTGACTGCGGAGCGTGGTGGACTGTTATGTGCCCAATTTCAATGAATGGGACTTGGATCCCACATTGGAAAATAAAAGGTTTCCTTGTGTGGTTTATATGGACTTAGGCTTTCCTATATCAATAGCTAGCTTTTGGGGTGTGGTTCTCCAAAGGTCCATATCACACACAAGACCCAGCCATGGGACATAAGGAGAAAGCACATTGTTTACGCTCCTTTGCCTCTGCTCCCTCCTGATTGGACCCTGTTTTCAAGTGGCATTGGTGAAAATAATGGTGGCGATGTTGTTGTTGTCGTTGCTGAGATTGGTCTCGCTGGCTTTGCTCTAGAGGCACCTGTTTCAAATGGAAAAAAAGAAAGCAATAGAATAGAAGAGGGAAATGTTCAAAAAAGAATCGGGTGGTTCGACCTTCGATCTTCCCGAGGAAGTCTTGCGAGTATTACCCTCTAATACTCGATGTGGCCTGCAAGATCACCTCCTTTGCACTCTCGACTTGTGTCTCTTTACTTGAAGCTAAGTCTTCTTCCCTTCGACTCAAGCTTGTTGAGAAAGACCAACAAATCGTCGACCTTTATACCGTCTTCTCTTAGCAAGATTGCACCCATTCTTTGTGTTTCCAATGAGGTCGAATCAAGCAACCCAATGGTGGCTTACCTCTGTAAGTTTTCTCTTTAGTTTGCTTTCATAATATGATTATGGTTTTTATGTGTTTTTTTAATTAATGTTGTTATTTGTAGTATTATATTAATTTGTGTTTCTAGCTATTAGTATGAGCTAGCCTTATTCTGGAGTAATTCAAAATCGCAAGGAATCTAACCAGCTTTGTTGATTTCTTATGTACATCGGGTATTGCTGGATATATATTCTATTTTCTTTTTCACATTTGGGTGAAGATATACTTAGGGTTGCCGCCCTTGACATGTTGGTATACACTGAACTGAATTAATTATTTTGTAGTACTACTTTTATTTGCATCTCACTTTTTTGTTAAGATACTTACTCTAGTTAGAAACGCATGCCTGAATAGCTCTTGGTTGTTTCCAATTATATATTGCTTAAAAAATGAATTTTGTGGTTTCCTATTGTTGTGTAATTAAGAGCCATCTCAATAAGAATATGTATTTTATTCCCTATGATCTTTTATCAAATAAGTAGCAAGAATTGAAACTCTGAACCAATAATTGTTTGTGATGAATTTATTTTACTCAGATGGTCAAGAACTAGTGTTGTTTACTTTTCTCCCAACAATTCTTGGTTTGAATTAAGCAATGGTCTGTAATCAAGATTCTTTTGTGTTCTTATGGTATACCGTATATATTAAACTTACTTTTGGGTAGGGTAATCCTATTACGGATTAAATTTTTCACTTCGCCCTATTGTCACTCGAAAATAGTTTTTTTTAAACCCCCCCACCCCCGGGAATTCTTGGTTTGGATTAAATAATAGTCTGTAACCAAGTTTTTTTTTTTTTTAATTCTCATGATATACTGGGGCATATCAAACTCTTTTAAGTCGGATTACGTGATTACGGACTCAAGTTTCCTAGCCATCGTTTATTTTCTCGAAAACGTTTTAAGTTAAAAAATAACCTTTTTTAAGACCTCCGGGCATCGTATTTAAAAAAAAAACCTCCGGGTTATCGTTTTTCAAGACCTCCGAACATCGTTTTTTAAAACCTCCGGGTTACCATTTTTTAAAACCTCCAGGCCACCTTTTTTCAAAACCTCTGGCCATCGTTTTTTTTAAACCTCCAAGTTATCTTTTTTAAGACCTCCGGGCACCATTTTTTAAACCTCCAGGTTTACATTTTTAAAACCTATAGGTCACCGTTTTTTAAAACTTCTGGGTGACCATTTTTAAAAGCTCCGAGTCACATTTTTTAAAAACCTCCCGGCTACCATTTTTTAAACCTCTGGTTCCGTTCTTTTCTAAGTCCGATCTAAGTTTCTTCGAAGGTATTCAGATATCTCTACATAAGTATTCGGATGGCCTCTCCTCAAGTGAGAAACACATTCTCGATAATGGTCCCTTTATCGCATTTCATTTTTTTTCTTTCTAAAAAGCGTTTTAAAATCTTTCGTAAGAATGTACTTTCTCAGTTACATAAACTTTTGGCGATGATGATTTCTTAGTCTTTGCTGGATTTGCCGGGGATGTTAGGAAATTCTCCAACGCATGTGTTTATGAAATTGTAAAGTATGGTTTTCATTTTATTTGGAATTATGTAAGTGTTAGGCAAAAGAATTATTTCCCAAAGATTTGCCGGGTCTGTCGGAGAGTGCGGTAATATTTTTCGACGCATGCCACTTAGGTAATTTCACATAAGAAATATATGAAAAAAATTATTTTCAAAATATGGTAGTATACATATTCTTGTTTATGTTCTTTAATAATTATTGCATATACTATGATCTTGATCATGCCATTTAACAATTATTGTTTATATTATGATTTTGTTTAGGTTATTTAATAATTGTTGCTTATATTAGTTTCTTGTTTATGCCATGAGATAATTAGTGTTTATATTCATTCTCTTATGTTGGCACATTAATGATGTTTGCATATTAATTATTTTTAATAAATGAATTTGATTGCATATGAAAATTAATATTTCAATAATAAAATGAGGTAATTTCCCGAGTTAATATAATTCATGAGTTCTCTACTGGGTCTTCGGGGAGGATATCATCAATAACAAAACATCTTTTTCTAAAAAGAGAATGAGACAGGTATTTTCAAAATAATAAAAAATTCATATTTTGCCAGGTCTGCCGGGGAATATAAAAAATTTTGTGATAATTAATTTCGTATCATCCTCAAAATAATATGATTGTTTTCATAGAAAATTATTTTTAAATACCAAATATAAAACCGATATCATCGAGACTTCACGATAACACATGATTAATAAGGTATCAGATACGGGCGTTGTGGGGATGCTAATCCTTCCCCGTGACGTAACCGACTCCCGAACTTGTTTTTGTTTTCTATTTGGTTCAAAGCGCAGACTTCGAAGTTGGCCGATCACACCTGGACAAAAAAAATGTTTTCATTAATTTTAAAATGTTTTACAAAAAATCGATTTTAATAGGTGGCCGATCACACCTAGCCAAAAAAAGATCGGTGGCGACTCCATTTTTTTTCGAGGTTGTTTTCAAACCCTCCTATTTTAATTCCGAGGAAACCCATTAATTTTTCTTCCTCCCTTTTAACGTCACTTAACGAAGAGGGTTCCACGCGATGGGACGCTTAAAATTCTTTATGACAAATACGATACGTGTATTAAACGTGTCATATAAATCGAATTTAAATGTGTCGTGTTGTATTTATTATTCTATTTTTGCATTTATTAAACTTATCGTGTTCATGTCATGTTTTCGTATCATATCCAAAATTATTAGATCTACAAACATCGAGGCTTGTCCTATATATATGGGCAATAATTTTTCAGGTAAAAACATTTTCGTTTTGTTTTGGTAAATAAAAGAAATCTACTGCTATATGCTTTTTATTTTTTAAAGAAAAAAAAAAGTAAAAAGCCTATTTGTATACAAAGAAAATTAATTTTAATTTAAAGGATTATATACATATATATATATATAGGAAAAATATGTAATTTTGTTTAATAACGGAATGCACGATTATAATTTTTTTTGTTTGAAGATTGCATCATTTACTTATATTAAAGTACTTATTTTAATTATTTTTCTATTTTGTCTAAATTATAATTTTGCGTTTTACCTTTCTATTATTACTTTTGTATTCTGGCCGGATCTATTTTTACATTAAAAATAAATGAATAAATAACAAAAATCTATAAATGATTGCATTATCCAATGACTAGTATACAATAAATAAAAAATGAGTCAAAAACTCTCCTACAATATAAAAAGAGTTATTGTAGTACATGTAAATCAATATATATATATATAGTAGAGTTCGTTTTTGATACACTGATTATGAAATTTTTAATTTCACAAACGAGATTAAAAAACTATTAAATGTTCCATTTCTTTTTAAATTAATTTTTATTTTTAAATATATCCTTAAGGGGTATGTGTTATATTACTAACCTTGTTGAATCTTAAAACTCCAGTGAAAGTAGATGAAATAATTTCTCTATATAATATGCAATATTTGGAAAAAGGGGTATTGAGTTTTGGCCGTGTGAACACATTGCCTTTTGTTAGGAATTTTTTGTTATATTAAACATGGATCCGCTTAACCGATGCCTATAGATACCACTTAAAGATTATTTACTTACCATTTTGAAGGAAAGCTTTTTTTGCTTTTAATACATTACTTTTACTAAATTCAAGAAAAAATTATGTATTATTTATACTTTTTTTCTATATATATATATATATATATATGTCATAACGGTTTTTCGACCGCTAGATGACGTTTTGGGGGAAATAAAATAAAACATAAAAACACAGAGTCGCCACCAATCTTTTTTTAGCTAGGTGTGATTAGCCACCTAAGAAATTGTATCTTAGAAAAAGAATTTTAAATTAATTAAAACCTTTTAAAAAGATAATTTTTAAGTCTGCGATTGAACACCGGAAAAAAATCATCACGGGTTCGGGAGTACGATTACGTATGAGGAAGGTATTAGCACCTCCACGACGTCCGTTAATAAAACGGTACCAATTAATCATGTGTTATCTTAAACCTCGATTTAATGGACTCAACAACGATATTTAAAATTAATTCTCTTTTTTTTTTTTTTTCAAACATGTTTATTAATCTGAAAAAGGAATTTTCATTATTTTTTTAAAAATGAAAGTGAGTATAAATCATTTATCGATAATACTCATTAAATATTCCCAATACTTTTGATGGTATTTTACGAGATCCTTTCACCTCGGGATATCTTAGGGATCACTACTGTGATATCCTTCGAATTCCGTCGTCGGCAATTTTCATTCACCCTTTTTTTATCTAAATGCAGATGATGCAAATAATTAAGTATGAGATGCACATAGTTAAGCATATAGGACCTGTGATTAAATACATAATCATGCGATTAAACATAGAAACATATCATCTGCAAACACGAGCATGGCAAAATATCGAGCATGTACATATTCATTTATATTTATTTATTTATTATTTTCATCATTTCCATTTTTGAAATAAACACGAATTTTCGTATTGAGAATATCGCCAAATACTCCCATTACTTGTGATGATATTTAACGAAATTCTCTCACCTCGGGATATCTTAGGAATCATTACTATGACATCTTTTGAAATCCATCGTCGGAGATTCGTTGTCCACATTTATTTTTAAATTTCCTTTTCAGGATCATTTTATTTGTGTAAAAATAAACTATTTTTTTATTTTCTATTTATGAAAGTGAATGCGAATCCTTATTGAAAATAAGCGTTAAATACTCCCAATACTTTTGGTGATATTTTAATGAAATTTTCTCACCTTAAGATATCATAGGAATCACTACTATAACATTCTTTGAATTATGTCGTCAACAGTTCACATTCACTATTAATTCTTGCATGAATGCACATGATGCATACAATTAAAAATGCGATGTGCATGGATTAAATTTTCTTTTAAAAATTATTCTTTTTAAAATATTTTTATGACTATTTTAAGAGAAAAAAATTGTTTATGTAAAAATAATTTTTGAGTTGCCCTAATACTTTTGGTAACATCACACTAATAATTTTTACTCAAGATATTTTAAGGAAAATTTGATATTTCAATCTTTCCCAAAGAAAAAAAATCCCTTTAAAAGATTTTTTTCAAAAAATAATCATTGTTGTTACTATCCATTAGCATAAATAAACAAATAAACAAATAAAAATAAAAGTAAGAGGATGAAAATTATACCCAACAAAACTCGGAAGTCCAGAATCAAAATCGAAGTTGCTCGTCAGTTAGGCTTCTTGCACAAATCAGAAATAAATCTTTTCCTTTTTACTTTTTTTTTCTTTTCTTCTTTTTTTTCCTTTTCTTCCTTTTCTTTCCTTCTTCTTCTTTCTTTTCTTTTCCTTTTTCTTTTTTTTTTCTTTTTTTTTTCCTCACTGGTGCGGGTCCGGTGCATGGACCTCGGGCCAACCCGCCCCAGGGGACTATAAAAGTCCCTTTTTTTTTGCTAATTTCTTCCCTTTTCCTTTCTCTCTATAACTTCCCTTTCTCTCTTCCTTCTCTTTATTTTATCTCTCCCTTGTTCATCATTAACCTAGCAGCCACCCAAAATCCCAGAAGTCGAGGGTCGACCATCGCGTCGATCTACGTAGTCCGTCGTCGGCCACCACCGGCCGGTGTTGGATCAATACCAAAAACTTCAAATTCATTCTTTTAGGCCTTCTCTTTCCATTTCCAGCCTTGGTTTGCCCAAAAAACACTTAGATTCCCCTAGATCTACACCCAAAGGCCGTGGCTTCCTTCAACCGATCCTGTAGCTTCCGCCATCCGATTGCCACCAAACTTCAATATGTTCTTCACCTTCCCATGCTCCACCTTCTCACCGTTGAGATCTCCCAAATTTCGTCGGAGCTTCCCTAACCTAGAAACCCGAGAACCAAAGGCTTTGTTTTTTTTTCTTGTTGATTGTGTTTGTTGTATTTATGGCAGGCTAAGGGTGAGTGTCGTGGTTATTGGCAGTGTACAGTGTGGAGGGCTTGGTGCTGGCAGAAGCAAGTGGGGGTATCGAGTGCAAGTGAGTTTCGGGGTGGTGCCGGGGCAGTGATTAGGCTCGGGTCTGTGTCAATTTGTTGTGCTTTGAGCTGATGGTGGATGGGGATGCCGAGAGGTGCAACTATGGGGTAGTAAAACTTGCCCCTAGGGTTCGAGTTGCTGTTAGGGGTTCTCTCTTTTTTTTTTGCTGCTAGAGCCTCCTCTTTTTTATCCCCAATGAGTCTAAAGATGATAATTAAGGAGTTTGGATTTTAGTTGCAGGATGACAGCATTGAGCCTAGGGTGTAGGATCGTTTTGACTTTGGGAGTATGAGTTTGCATCAAATTATGCTAACTGGAAAGGGTATCATAGACTCAAAAGAAAGATACCAAGCTGAAAATGGAATAATAGTTGGGAAGAAAATGAAAGTTGACTAGTCGACACAACTTCTTTTTTTAGTTTTTTTTTTTAAAATATTTATTACTTGCAAAAAAGAAAGAAAGATAAATAAAATCAATTCTCATGGGCTTACTCTCTCATTTGGTCCAAATTTAAATCTATGGTCCAATAATATTTCCAATAAAATGAGCTCAAGAAGGCCCAACTAAAATAGGCTAAAAATAAATTTAATTAAACAAGCCTAAATCAGATATGTCCAAAATAAAAATAAGAATCATATTTCATTTCAATTTAATCAGAGTAACCTAATTATCCCGGACAAAATTAGGTGTCTACAGCTGTCACTCTTTGCACATTGCTGAGAATCAGGAATAGGGCAAAGACTATGGACAACAATTTTGTCCGAGTCTAAAGACTCGAACATATTTTTTCTATTTTTTTTGATTTTTTTTTTGTTATTTCTCAATTCAAGGTTCCACAACTTGAGAAATTAATGCTCCTCTAATCTGAGGCTCCACAACTTTGAAATTAAAAGCTCCTCTAACTAGAGGTTCAACAACTTTGAAATTAAAAGCTCCTCTAATGAGAGGCTCCACAACTTTAAAATTAAATGCTCCTCTAACCAGAGGCTCAACAACTTTGAAATTAAAAGCTCCCATAATCAGAGGCTCCACAACTTTGAAATTAAAAGCTCCTCTAATCAGAGGCTCCACAACTTTGAAATTAAACTGCTCCTCTAATCAGAGGCTCTTCAACTTTGAAATTAAATTACTCCTCTAATAAAAAGCTCCACAACTTTGAAATTAAATGCTTTGAAATTATGCAAATTAGTTTGGCCACAACACATATCACATCCTATATACTTTCTGCCTTTAGTCTTACAAAAGTGAAAACTCATTCCCAGATATCCCCACCGGAAGACTTAGAAAATTCTTGATGTCACCATCAAAATCTTTGGATATCGCCACGAAACATAGCAAAACAAAATTCTCTATCAGATGCTTCGGATATCACCACCGAAGACTTATCAAAACGAAATTCCCTATCTGATTCTTCGAGTGTCACCAAAGACTTGCCATAACTAAATTTCCTATCAGATGCTTGCCATTACTAGATTTCCTATCAAATGCTTTGAGACATCACCAACGAAGATTTAATAAACTTCCCAATTAGATGCTTCAGATATCGCCACGGAAGACTTGTCATAACAAAATTCCTTATCAAATGCTTCGGATATTGCCATCGAAGACTTAACAAAATAAAATTACCCATCAACTACCCCAGATATTGCCACTGAAGAATTCTCATAACAAAATTCCTTATCAGATGCTTCGAATATAGCCACCGAAGACTTAACAAAATAAAACCATCAACTGCTCCTGATTTCGCCACCGAAGACTTGTCATAACAAAATTCCTTATCTGAAGCTTTGGATATCGCTACCAAAGACTTAACAAAATAAAATTACCCATCAACTGCTTCTGATATCACCACCGAAGACCTACCATAAAAAAATTCTCTCTCAGATGCTTTGGATATTGCCACCAAAGACTTGCCATAACAAAATTTCTTATCAAATGCTTCGGATATCACCACCAAAGACTTATCAAAAGAAATTCCCTCTCAGATGCTTCAGATATCACTATCGAGACTTGACAAAATGAAATTCCCTATCGGATATCGCCACCGAAGACTTGTCATAACAAAATATCTTATCAAATGCTTCAGATATCGCCCATGAAGACTTTACCAAATCAAATTTCTATATCAAATGCTTCGGGTATCAATACTAAAGACTTGACAAAGCAAAATTCCATATTCAAATGCTTTAGATATCGCCATCAAAGACTTAACAAATCAAAATTCCATATCTGTCACTCCGGATATCGTAACCGAAGACCTAACAAAATAAAGTTTTAGGATGAGGTAAAGGCGACTGACAACAATTTTTGATGTTTGGTTCTCGAAAAAAAATTTATTTTGATTTTGTTTGAAAACAATCTGGGCGAAACCAGAATCTGAAAAAATGACTTTGGTGGAACCAGAAGTCAAAAAAGTGATATGGGAGAAACCAGTATTCGAACAAGTGACTTGGACGAAACCAAAAGTCGGAAGATGACCTGGGCGAAACCAGGTAGTCGGACGATGACCTGGGTAAAACCAATATTCGAAAAGTAACCTGGGCGAAACCAGCAGTCGAAGGATAACATGAGTGAAACTAGAAGTTGGAAGATGACCTGGGCGAAACCAAGAGTCGAAAAGTGACTTGGGCGAAAACAGTAGTCGGAAGATGACCTAGGCGAAACCAGTAGCCGAAAGATGACTTGGGCGAAACCAGAAGTCAGAAGAGACCTGAGCGAAACCAGAGTCAGGCTGAACTCTGATAAATTGCATGGCATAAGTGGCTTGGATGGAACCAACACCAAAAGTGACTTGGGCAGAACCAAAGTCGAGAGTAATTCCCTAGATTTTGTGGCTTGCACGAAACCAACACCTGAAGTTGACTTGGGCGAAACCAAAGTTGATAGTAATTCCATAACTTTTGTGGCTTGGACGAAACCAACTTCTAAAGTTAACTTGGGCAAAACCAGTCAAAATTAATTTCATAGCTTTTGCGACTTGGACGGAACCAACGCCTGAAGTTGACTTGGGCAAAACCAGTCAAGATTAATCTGAAATAAATTCCATAGCGTAGGTGTTTGGACGAAACCAATATTTCAAAATGACCTGGACGAAACCAAAGTCAGGAATAAAATTGAAATTTTTATGGTGACTTGGATGGAACCAAAGTCATGAAATATCCAAAATGCAAAATTCGAAAGTGACTTGGAGGAAACCAAAGTCTTCAATAATTTACATGGCACCAAAACTTGAAAATGATATGGATGAAACCAAAGTTTGGACTGGAATTGACAATCTTTTTTATGGTGACTTGGGCGGAACCAAAGTCTGATAATGGAAAAGCTTGAAAGTGACTTGTACGAAACCATAAGTCTGATTCTTCAAAAATTCCATGACTTTGAATTTTGTTTATCCATTTGGTGTTCACATTTAACGAATGATACTACCGTTGCCGATGCAAATGCAAATATCCATCTTAATAAATGCAAATACCTATCTCTATAACATGACGACTTTTATCATGATGCAAATGTCCTTACCATGATGCAAATGACCTCAATAATGCAAATGCCCCTATCAAAATGCAAATGCAAATACCTATCTCAACAATGCAAATACCTCTATCAAGATGCAAATGCCAATGCCAATGATAAACAGTAAATCTCTGTTTCAATGATTCTTGTGAGCAATCATTTTTTGGATGCCAAATGATGCAAATGAAATTATCAACAAAATGATGCAGATTCCAAATAAATGTTGTGAATGCCAATGATCAAAACTACCATGCAAGTGTCCACAAATGATAAAAATTTCTCAAATTTTTTCTTCAATTCCTAACATTTCCTTATTTTTCCAGCTTAATCAAAATTTTCCTTTCAAATTTCCCAAAACCCTTTTCCTTTGTCTTTTATTCTCTCACATATCCTCTCAAACCCAGACTACTCAAATTCTCTGAATTGATCAATATTTTTCAAGCACTTTCTTTCTTGTCCTCTTGTCTCAATCGTTTCTTCAACCTCTTCTTACTTTGCCCCTTGTTTTTACTTCTCAATTACATCTAGATTCAACATTCTTCTTGCCCCCAAAATGCATGCATATCTATTCAAATTCTAACTTCAATGATTTCATGCATCCTCATCACATGAACTTTTTTTTTTTTTTTTTTGAAAAATGATGCAATTTATTTTTCTCAAAATTGATCTTTTAATTTTTCTTGAAAGGTATTTTCTTTTCCTTACCAAAAATAAAAAAGAGTCGATCTTCTTTCATAGCCAAAATCTTCGCCATTTAACAAAAAAAAGTTATTTTTACATGAAAAAAAATTCATTCTCTTTATTCTTTACAAAAAGAAACCTGTCTAGGCATTCAAAACTTTCGAATCTTAACAAAGTGACAACAAAATTGCCCCATACAATTATATTCCATGATCAAAGATAATAAAGTGACCAAAAAATGCGACAATGGATCTCTTGAAAATTAGTGATTATCTTTTAGAATGTCTTTGAAAAATGTGACTCAGTGTTTAGCTCTTCCAATGAGTGATAGTCCAACACATTAAGATCTCGACTATCATGGCTTTACAAGAATCGCAACTTGATGGGGAGATGAATCTTTATCCAGGCTCAGCAATGAAACAAGGTTTTTTCTTTCAAAAACATTATTTCCTTGAGAATCAAGCATTTAGAAAAACGTTTTTTTTCAAGCATAATCAATTTTGACATTCTCTTGGTTTCTAGACAGGGTACCTTGATATGCATTAAAACCAGCCATGGTAGACTTAATGTTTTAGAAGATCATTTTGAAACAGAAGGAAGATCAACATTTCAATTTCAATCCTTTGACGAATCTTGAACTTTAAGTGGAGTTTGCATTCTCGGATCTCTCGAGGTTTGGGTACTCATCCGCTTTTTCAATTCAATCTTTCGTTCCTTGATGGCCTGGAAAACATCATGATTTCAAAAATTCTCAATTATGCTATTGACTGCCTTTTAGGATTTTCACCCTAGAGCTCCACTCTTTCTTTCTTTCTTTCTTTCTTCTTCTTCTTTTTTTTTTTTTTTTTTTTTTGTTCATCATGCACTTGGGTGTTCAAATTTTCCAACAATTACAATTTTATCAATACAATGGGTTCAAGCCTCATATAAATTTTTGTAAGGATAATGCTCTTCAATTTAAGTATCCATATTTGATCCAAATGGACTTTTCAAGGCACGTAATGTAGGCTTGGGCTAAGGGTTTCGAAAGAAAAGATAAACAGGCCTAAAATGTGTTTAAGGGTGATCAAACCAAGGATCATATCACATGAAGAATTTTCTCGAATTTCTCAAATTTTTCGATTCCCTCACTCGCTTTCTTTTTATTTCTCCATTCTTCTTTCTTTTTTCACCTTTTCATTTCTTTTTCTTTTTATTTTTCTTTGTACATTTCCACTTTTGAGTGATCGTAAAATTTTCAGAACTCATTTCACTTCATGTATGCCCCTCAACATAACGCTTTCTTTTTGTTTTTGAAATACAGTTTCATCATGTGTGATTCTAAAATAAATCTCTCTTCGTGTTTACCCCCGGTGTGGAGGGTGATCCTTGGTTAAGATTCATTTGAAAGGAATCACTCAAAAGGGGTGATAAGTGGATAATTTTACTCATGTGAAAGGAAATTGAAAGATGGTCATTCATCATTTCAAATATGGTCACTTACATTGAAGAGCGGTCTTATGAGAGGCTTAAAACTTTTTTTTTCTTTTTCTTTTTGTTTCATTGTGGTTTTGCTATGAAACGTTTGACCATCCTAAGTGCATGACATCACTATTAATTTTTCAATCATTTTTTCTTTCTCTTTTTTTTTTTTTTTTTTTTTTTTTTTTTTTTTTTTTTGCTTTCACAATAACTTTCAGCATGTCATAATTCACGGAAAGTGCCCCATCTTGCTCCGAGAAATTACTCATGTTCCTATCTCAAGCTTCTTATCGCAAAAACCCATTTTCGTCTCAAGTTTTTTTTTTTGTCATTTCCACCAAACGTGAAAAAGGAATAGCTATTTCATAAGCTGGGATATTTTACGGGTATTGACTATCTGGATCTTTTTTGTCTATGTGCCCCAAGTTAGTCAAGAAGTTTGGAGAAAAAGGGCAAGGAATTCATGCTTTATGGTCATTCGAAGAGGTTTGGGAGATTTTTTTGGGTTTAAAGTTCCGACATGATCCTAACTCATC
Organism: Fremontodendron californicum; assembly: GCA_030761205.1. Taxonomy (NCBI): domain Eukaryota; kingdom Viridiplantae; phylum Streptophyta; class Magnoliopsida; order Malvales; family Malvaceae; genus Fremontodendron; species Fremontodendron californicum. The sequence continues at coordinate 4,518,618 of JAULJL010000014.1, forward strand.
TCAAATTACCAAAATCTAGATCATTCAGAAAATGTCTCATTAGCTTGGTTCCCAAGGAATTCAAGAAAGAGTTTTTCAAATTAATTGTTTCATTGCTTCATTGTCTAGATAAAGATTCCATCATTTGGCATGGCATTGTGCCAAAGTTCATGAGGATTAAGGTTCTTGAAAGGTCTCTACTCAAGTGGTTCAAGACATGAGAATGTTGGATGAAAGGTAGGTTTAAGTATTACGAGGGGTGACTTCATTCCTCACAGTAATCATCAATTCTTTCGAATTTTTTTTATTGAAGACATGACCTTTTTTTCTTAATTTTGAAAACAAATTATATGGAACTTTATTCGAGACAATTTTTTCAATTTTCAAAGAAAATCTTTCCAAAAGAATGAATAAAAATAATCAATTAGTGCCACACACAAACCCTTGATATGATTTCTTCTATACATGAAAAAATGTAGTAAAATAAAATAAAATAAAATTATTCACCGTAATTACAACCTGAAAGAATGAAAGAATACAAAGCCGTGAATTTCCAAAAAACTTCAATTATTTCCAAAAAATTTATTTAAAATATATATATATATAATGATATAATAATGTAAATCTATACAATATATATATATATAGAAAATTGCCCCTTATTTGGCAAAACTCAAAAGTTAAAGTATTGACGCATCGAATTAGGGTACTAGGGATGGATTAAATCTAGACATTACAAAAAACATGTTTACGACTCAACCAAAATTCTACTATGATTTTGCCTTTCTCAGAATCTTCTTTACTTCCTAAGTCATTCATCAATTTATCCCTCTTCACTAGGTCCATGGAATCAACTAATGTTTCACATGTATGCAAGTCAAATGGATGGATGATGCGAATTACATGAGATGCAATGATATTTATGTAGGTGATGAAACATGTTTTCATGAAATATTGTGTACAATGCAAATATGATGAAGTTCATTTTTTGTTTTTCAAAATCATGTCATTTGTGAATATGAACAAAATGTTGAAATGAATGTAAAATCGAACACTACATGATATAAATAATAATAATAAAAGAATATTCAAACTCATTTTTTTCATTTTTCTTTTCTATTTTTGTTTAATTTTGAAGAATGTGAGAGTAAAAGAAACATCTCTCCCTCTTTCTTTTTTAAAGAAAAAGGTAAGGATTAAAGAAAATACTTTATTTTTAAAACAAAAATGAAATGAAAGAATTTTTTTTTTATGAAAGGAAGAAATTAAAATTTTATTTTTCTTTAACTTTTTACTTTTGATCTTTGAAAAAAGAGAATCAATGAATTTTTTTTTATTTTGTGAAAAAAAAATTAGAAGAAAAACTTATTTTTCATTAAATTTTTCTTGATTTTTTTTTTGGAAGACAACAAAATTAAAATTAAGAAATTATCATTTTGTTTATTTTGAAGAAAAGAAAATATTTTTTTTTTGTTTTTTCTAAGATAAAGAAAGGAAGTATGAAAAATTTCGAAAATGAAAAATTTTAGCTAAATTTCTTTTTTCTTTAAATGTACAGAATTTTTGGGAAAAAATACAAATTTTTGACAAACTTAAGGTAATTTACTTTACATTTAGCAATATATAAAAGAAAAAAATAAAAATTTTAAGTGTTCAAGTTTTTTTTTTTTAATCCATACATATTATGCGGTGTATGATTTCTTACAAAAGTGTCCCCTCATGCGTTCTAATTCTAGGTAATTTCTACAAAACACGGGTAAGACTCGATCGAAGATCGGCCTCTGATAAGCTCATAAAATATACATTTTATACCTTTCTACCTTTAGTTTTTCTTATGTTTTCGATCTTTATCTTGTTTACTTATATTATGTTTTTGAATTTTAGGTAAATTAAGGAGAATGAATTCAAAAGATATCAATAATGATGATAAAGAGCTTAAATAATCATAACCAAAAGATGGAAGAAGACTTGGGAGTCAAAAAAATCAATTTCTGGTTGCAAAGCAAGAAGGCAGATTTGACCTTCGGAGCTTGTGGCTAATAAATCATTATGTTAATATCCTTATTTGAAGAAATCTCCCTCTTCACTTTTGAAGATGACTTGAATACCTTTCCCACAGTAGTTTACATGCCCAAATCGGACAAGAAATGAGCATCCAAATCAGCCGACGAAGTAAGGAAAGGTGCAGCAGAAAAATAGAAATAGAGAGCTCATCGCCTAGGCTCCAACAATTCGAGAAAAACCGCAAAAAAAAGCCCAAAACGTGATTTTTTGCCTCCAGGCTTAATTGTGCTACAAGGACTTGTTCCCAGGGTTTTAAAACTCTATAAAAACCATCTTTTGAGCCACAAACTATCTATCTTTGAGGAGACTCAAGGATCATCATTAATTTTCTTCTTCTTCTCCATTCTTTTATTTTCTTTTTAGTTTTATGTATATATTATCTATGCCTATGCTAGGCTAAACTTCTCTTTGGTTAAGGGTGATTTCAAAGCCCTAGACATGTTATGTAATTAATTTTCAGATTCTATCATATATTAGTTTTCTATCAAAGGTGTTTATGTTCTTCTACAAGAATTGTTCATGATATTGTCTTGATTTGTTTAGGGTGATCAACTTGATAGATCTTGATAATTATCTAATGCTATTTTAAGAATCTTGATCCGTATAATTGTCTTGATTTCTTATTCAATAGTAGCAATTTGTAATTCATGATGATGTTAGGTTTTCAGGAATTATGAAGTGGGACATAACATAAGTTGAATGAATCCATGTTTATGTGTTTGTTGCTTAGATCAACCAATCTCTCTTATCATAAAGCTGCTATCACTTTGAATCTAATGATGTTTATCTTAGGTTATTTGATAGTTAGAGATTAAGTAGTGGTGTTTGTCTTGCTTAACGACGAACTAAGGAAGGATTGGGGTAACACAGGATGTTGTTATCTACGATTGTTAACTTTGATAGCTAATTGATATTGATAGATCTGAATTTGATTCTTAATGATGTCTAGTGGTGGAGAATGAAACCTTAACCATACCTTTCTCATATTTGATTACTTCTTATTTAATTGCTTTCTTATTTTTATTGTTTGCTTAAGTTTAAACTGATTTCAAAACCCCTTTAACTTTTGTTTTCTTTGAATTTAAGTTTTAAACTAGTGATTTATAAACTAAAACCCAATCACTGTGGATTTGACCCTTGCATGCTACTTTACTATAATTGATCATATTTTTAGTGCAAGGTTAAATAAAGAACGCTCTTTTGAGTGCATCAGCCTCTTAAGTTTCACTATATGTTGGATTAGGATCTATACACATCTATAGGTCCCCAAATTGTTCCTCACTACCGTCCACGTGGACTACTAAGGCACCCTAATCCTCACCCATTACAGGCTATAAATGGAATAGGTTCAATTTGGGTGGGAGTATTTTCCAAGCTTATGCGGAGGTTATCACCTCACAAAAGCGTGGGTACTTTACACCCTGAGAACGTTTTGCTAGCCCATGCAGAGGTTATCATCTCATGAGAACGTAGGTACTTTACCTCCTCCTAAAAGGACAGAGCCCGGGTATAGAGCTCATGATATGCACATGCCCATGAAAGTGTGTGTGAAGGAACAAGCCACCATTTAATCAGTTCAATACCCCTATCCTAAATGCCCCATAATTATTAGCATAAATAAATAAAAAGTATAATTAAAAAGTATAAATAAAGAATTAACAAAAATCATAACATGAAAAAAAAATTAAAAGGAATTAAAATTAGATTTAATTAAACTCATTAAATCAAAACTTATGATAACACATGATTAATTAATTGCTCGACTCTCAAAAATCCCTGGTGGAGTCGCCAAGCTGTCATAATGGTTTTTCGACAGCTAAATGACATTTTGGGGAAATAAAATAAAACATAAAAACACAGAGTCGTTACCAATCTTTTTTTAGTTAGGTGTGATTGGCCACCTAAGAAAATGTATCTTTGAAAAAGAATTTTAAAATTAAGTAAAACCTTTTAAAAAGACAATTTTGAAGTCTGCGATTGAAAACCAGAGAAAAATCATTTTGGGTTTGGGAGTACGATTACGTATGTGGAAGGTATTAGCACCCCAGGACGCCCGTTAATAAAACGATACCAATTAATCATGTGTTATCTTCAACCTCAATTTAATGGACTCAACAACAATATTTAAAATTAATACTCTTTTTATTTTATTTTTTTCAAAACATGTTTATTAATTTGAAAAAGGAATTGTCATTATTTTTTTTTTTTTTTGAAAATGAAACTGAGCATAAATCTTTTATCGATTATACTCATTAAATATTCCCAATACTTTTGGTGATATTTAACGAGATCCTCTCACCTCGGGATATCTTAGGGATCACTACTGTGATATACTTCGAAATCCGTCATCGACAATTTCCATTCACCTTTTTTTTTTTTTTTTTAACGCAAATGATGCAAATATTTAAGTATGAGATGCACATGGTTAAGCATATAGGACCTATGATTAAATACATAATCATGCGAATGAAACATATCATTTGCAAACACGAGCATGAAAAAATATCGAGCACGTACATATTCATTTTTATTTATTTATTTATTGTTTTCATCATTTTCATTTTCGAAATGAACACGAATTTTCGTATTGAGAATATCGCCAAATACTCCATCTACTTGTGGTGATATTTTACGAAATTCTCTCACCTCAGGATATCTTAGGAATCATTACTTTTGATGATATTTTACGAAATTCCCTCTACTTGTGGTGACATCCTTTGAATTCCGTCATCGGATTGAAAATGAGCGTTAAATACTCCCAATACTTTTGGTGATATTTTAACGAAATTTCTCACCTCAAGATATCTTAAGAATCACTATTATGACATCCTTCGAATTCTGTCGTTGACAATTCACATTCACTTTTAATTCTTGCATGAATACACACGATGCATACAATTAAAAATGCAATGCGTATGGATTAAATTTTCTTTTTAAAACATTTTTATGACTATTTTAAGAGGAAAAAATCGTTTATATAAAAATAATTTTTGAGATGCCCCAATACTTTTGGTAACATCCTACTAATTATTTTTACTCAAGATATTTTAAGGAAAATTTGATATTTCAACCTTTCCAAAACAAAAAAAAAAAATCCCTTTAAAAGATTTTTTTCAAAAAACAATCATTGTTGTTACTATCCATTAGCATAAATAAATAAAAAGAAAGAGGATGAAAATTATACCCAACAAAACTCGAAAGTCCAAAATCAAAATCGAAGTTCTCATCATTTGAGCTCCTTGCATAATTCAGAAATAAATCTTTTCCTTTTTTTATTTCTTTTCCCTTTTTTTTAATTTTTTTTCTTTTTTTTTCTTTTCTTTATTTTTTCTCCTTTTCTTTCTTTTTTTTTCTTTTTTTTTCTTTTTTTTTCTTTTTTTCTTTTTTTTTTCTCATCCTGGGGCGGGTGCGCTAACCCGCCCAGGGGACTATAGAAGTCCCATTTTTTTGCTCATTTCTTCCCTTTGCTTTCTCTCTCTAACTTCTCTTTTTCTCTTTCTTCTTTCTATTTTCTCTCTCCCTTGTTCATCATCAATCCAGTAGCCACCCAAAACCCCAGAAGTCGACGGTCAGCCACCGCACCGGCAGCCGTCGTCCGTCGTCGACCACCACCTACCGGCATCAGATCAACCCCAAAAACTCCATATTCATTCTTTTCGGCCTTCTCTTTCCATTTCCAGCCTTGGTTTGCCCAAAAAACACTTAGATTCCCCTAGATCTACACCCAAAGGCTGCGGCTTTCTTCACCCGATCTTGTCACTTTCGCCGTCCGATCGCCACCAAACTTCAGTATGTTCTTCACCTTTCCATGCTCCACCTTCTCACCGTTCAGATCTCCCAAATGTCATCTCGAGATTCCCTAACCTAGAAACCAGAGACCCAAAGGCTTTGTGTTTGTTTTTTTGGTTTCTTTTCTTGTTGATTGTGTGGTTGTTGTATTTATGGCAAGCTAAGGGTGAGATTCATGGTTATTTCCAGTGTACGGTGTGGTAGGCATTGTGCAGGCAGAAGCAAGTGGGTGTGTCGAGAGCAAGTGAGTTTTGGGGTGGTACAGGGGTAGTGATTAGGCTCGGGTCTATGTGACTTTGTTGTGCTTTGAGCTGATAGTGGATGGGGATGCCGAGAGGTGCAGGTATGGGGTAGTAGAATTTACCCCTAGGGTTCAGGTTGCTGTTAGGGGTTCTCTCCTTTTTTTGCTGCTGGAGCCTCCTCTTTTTTATCCTCAATAAGTCTGAAGATGATAATTGAGGAGTTTGGATTTTAGTCGCAGGATGACAGCATTGAGTCTAGGGTGTAGGATCTTTTTGACTTTGGAAGTATGAGTTTGCATCAAATTATGCTAACTGGAAAGGGTATCACATACTCTAAAAAAAAATACCAAGCTGAAAATGGAATAATAGATGGGAAGAAAATGAAAGCTGACTGCCATGGCTGAGCCATGGCAGTCGACACAACTTTTTTAAAATTTTTATTATTATTTGCAAAAAAAGAAAGAAAGATAAATAAAAATAAAATCAATTCTCATGGCTTACTCTCTCATCTGATCAAAATTTAAATCTATGGTCCAAAAAAAGTTCCAATAAAATGAGCTCAAGAAGGCCCAACTAAAATAGGCTAAATTTTTTTAATTAAAACATTAAAGCAAGCCCAAATCAGATATGTCCAAAATAAGAATCACATTTCAATTTTATCCGAGTAACCTAATTATCTTGGACAAAATTAGATATCTATAATATATATATCACTTTAATCAGTATCATAAACACTGTTAACATTTTCCTTTAAACATACATATTATATATATATATATATATAATTATCAAAAGGACACTATTACATATATTTCTTAAAAACACTTCTTAAAAACATATAAGTTTTGCAATGTTAAAAGCGAGATCGTATAATTAACTTAAAATAAACAAATAATTAAAATGTAATATCAATTATAATTTAATTAATCTATAAAATCATTTATTTATCATTTTAAAAAGGGTAAAGTACACAAAGCACCTGAGGTTTAATAAAAAATACATTTACCCCCTATAGTTTGAAAAATGCCCACTTATCCGCCTGAGGTTTGATGAAAAACACACTAACCCCCCTAAAGTTTATTTACTAAATAAATTTTAAATAAAAAGACAATTATACCCTTGTTAATTATTAATCATGTATTTTTCTATTTATTCATTTTTACTCATTTTTTTAATTATAAAATAATGGGAATTTAATTAGTTTTAAAATTATCTTTAATTACTATAAAATTAAATTTTAATTAAATTATATTCTAATTGAAGTAAATGTTAAATATTTTAAATTAATCTTTAATTCAATTATATATTAACTTTGAGATGAATTCGTTAAATTATTTTTATTTAAAATAAATAAATTATCATTATTTAAAAAATTTTAATGGTAAAGAAATTGATTAAAATAAATAAATAAATAAATAAAAAAGGAGAGAAATAAAGGAGAAGAAAAAATATGAATTATAACTATCATACATGAGATTTTATTGAAAATAAACTTAACTCTATTAGTTTGAAAACCACATTTTATCTCTCTAGAAAAATAACTAATGTTAGAATTTCATTAATAAACTAATATTTATTCAAATTTTACTTTAAATATTAAAATTACCCTCATTTTATTTATTTTTCCTTATTTTCGTATTTTCGTATTTTTATTTTTTGTTTTAATTAATTATTTTATCACTAAAAATTTTAAAACAATTTTAATTTATTTATTTTAAATAAAAAAATTTAATGAATTCATCTCAAAGTTAATATATAAGTTAATTAAAGATAAGTTTAAAATATTTAACATGTACTTGCATAAAAATTGATTAAAAAAACTAAAGAGAAATAAAGGAGAAGAAAAAAAATATATAATTATCATCAATGAGATTTTATTAAAAATAAACTTACATATATTAACTTGAAAAGTACATTTTATCTCTCTAAAAAAGTAGCTAATGTTAAGATTTCATTAATCAAATTTATATCTGCTTAAATTTGACTTTAAATATTAAGTATCCTCATTTTATTTATTTTCCTTATTCCATCCCTTTTTTATCATTTTGGTTGTTTTTAATCCATTTCTTTATCACTAAACTTTTTAAAATAATTTTATTAATTTATTTCAAATAAAAAAACATAATACATTCATCTCAAAGTTAATATATTGAATTAAAGATAAGTTTAAAATATTTAACATGTACTTTCATTAGAATATAATTTAATTAAAATTTAATTTAATAGTAATTAATAAAAATTAAAATTTTATTTTATTTAGTTAAAAAAATGAATAAAAAAGAATGAAAAAAATAAATAGAAGAATAAATAATTAATAAAGGATAAATGATCAAAAAAAAATTTATTTAAAATTCACTTAAATAAACCTAAGGAGGATTAGTGTAGTTTTCATTAAACCTCAGGGGGTAAGTTGGTATTTTTCAAATTATAAGAGGTAAGTGTATTTTTATTAAATCTCAGGGAGTTAGTGTACTTTTCGCTTTAAGAAATTATATATTTTATGTATAATCTTTCAAATGCATTTTTTTTTAAGATTTCTTTTTACTTCAAAAAATAAATTGTAAATTGCAAAAGCACCAATCAAATTACGGAACCTTTAGTTTTTATTTGCATGAAAGCCATCCTTCGATATATTAGTTTTTTTTTTTTTTCTTTTTCTGAGGACTCATTCGATTTTTTTTCTTTGAGATATTATGTTTATGAAGTGATTCGTGTTATTTGTTTACATCGTTGAGCCAAACTTAGGTTATTTAAGATCAAATTAACTTGGAAGCTTAAGTCTTCAATTGGTATTTTAAAGATAACGAGAAGATAGAGTTGACGAAATGAAAGAAGAGAGTTTGTTATATATCAATAAATTTCTATTATATTAATTGTACGCTCAGTAAATCAAAATTAAATCATTACAAATTAAATCACTACAAGCAGAAATTAATTAACCGAATCAACAAAATGAACAAATAAACTGAACACGACTACCGTAAATTTGGAATAAATTCACATATAATGAGACTAAAATTTAATACCAAAATGATTTAAGATCTCTTTTTTATTGTTATTAAATGAAGGCCTCGTCGACTATGGAAATTGTTATTAAGTTGTGAATCAAAGTTTAAAATTTTAATTGCCAATGTCAATATGGGTTGGTTCAGTTGATTGAGTACTCATTAGCGTCTTGACAAGTATCAGATTCGAGTTTCACTAGCAGTCTCACTTGGTGAGTGATCTGTAAGTACCACTATTAACACTCTCTGAGGCCTGTGACTAGACCTGCTCAAGGGCCAACCTACCCGTCCAAGCCCAAAGACCCGCCCATATTTTAGAGGGTTTGGATAAAATATTAGGCTCGAAATATGGGGTTGGGCAAAAAAATGAGGCCCATTTAGAAAAATGGTCCGGGCCTCAGCTCCAACAATTAAGGCCCAAGCCCGGCCCAATTCATTTTTCATTTATATAACATATTATTCTTATATTTTATATATTATGTAATTTACATCATATAAAAAATAAATATATGTAATATTATAGTGTAAACATTTAAAAATATGCTAAGTTATCCATGTTTTAGAACTTATTAAATAAAAAAAAGGAGATAAAATTACTAAAATTAAATAATAATAATAATAATAAAATATTTGTTTAAACTTTTTTAGAAAAAAAAAATATGGGCAGGTCTGAACGGGCTTGGACTACCCATTTACAAATATGGGCGGACTTGAGTAGAATTTGAGGCCCATATTTCGGGTCGGGCCGGGCTTGGACAAGTATATATGGTGCTGATACCATACCTAAGCCCGGCCCATAAGCACCTCTATCTATGACATGCCCTGACCCTAAACTGAGATAACCTCCCCTTACCTAAACTTTTAAATACCAAAAATCATAATTCAACAAAGTTTATCTATGTTCAAACTTGAAACAAATGTGAAAATTTCATTCAAACATGTTAATTTAACTTAATAAACAAATTCAAACAAGCTTTAATTAACCAAGATCCTAAAACAAATTTGAACTCCCTCCTCACTCAATTTCCAACTTGTGTTGATCAATGTTCCCAGCACTAGCTGTAGACACCTAATTTTGTCTGGGGCCCCTAAACAAGGATGGAAGAAGATGTCAGAGTCAAAAAAATCGAACTCTATGTGCCAAACAAGAAGACAGATTTGACCTCCGAAGCTTGTTGCTAAGAAAACATGATTTTAAGGTCTTCATTCAAAGAAACTTTCCTATTGACATTTTGAAGCTGATTTGAAGGGTGTTCCAATGGTACGAATGTGTGTTGATTACCGGGATCTGAATCGGCAAGCCCTAAAGATAACTTCCCGCTGCCTCATATTGATACCCTAGTGGATAATACTGCAAAGAATTATGTGTTCTCCTTCATGGATGGGTTCTCAGGGTACAATCAGATTAAGATGGAACCGAAGGATATGGAGAAAACCACATTCGTGACGATGTGGGGAACTTTTTGCTATAAACTGATGCCTTTCGGATTTAGGGTTTAGAGGCAACATACCAAAGAGCCATGGTTACTGTGTTCCATGACATGATGCACAAAGAGATCGAAGTTTATGTCGATGACATGATCGTAAAATCACAAGGAGAGGAAGAGGATGTTGCAAATCTTTAAAAAATCTTTCAAAGGTTGAGAAAGTTTCGGCTCAAACACAACCCAACAAAATGTACTTTCGCTGTCACTTTAGGGAAGTTGCTAGGCTTTATTGTTAGCAAGAAAAGAATTGAGATTGATCCGAATAAAGTAAAAGCTATCCAGAATTTGTCGCCACCTCGTACTCAAAAGAGGGTGAGAAGCTTTCTGGGTAGGTTAAATTACATTGCTCGATTCATCTCCCAACTCACTAACAAGTGTGATCCAATCTTCAAACTTCTTAGAAAACATGATTCAAGAGAATGGGATGAAGGGTGCCAAGAAGCATTTGATAAGGTCAAGCACTATCTGTCAAACCCGCAGTGCTAATGTCACCTGTCCCGGGGAAATCGCTAATATTGTATTTGTGAGTGTTTGAAAGATTCATGGGCTGTGTATTGAGGCAGCATGACGAGACTGGAAAAGAAAGAACGAGCAATTTACAACCTCAGCAAGAAATTCACATAGTACGAGCTGAAGTATTCATAAGTAAAAAAGCTTTGTTGTGCCTTGGCCTGGACTGCTTGAAGGCTCACACAATACATGTTGTACCACATGATGTGGTTGATCGGAAAGCTAGATCCCATCAAGTATATATTCGGAGCGACTTCCTTGTCAGGAATAACGACAAGATGGCAAGTATTGCTTTTCGAATATGACATCGTGTATGTAAGCCAAAAGGCTATAAAAGGTAGTGCAGTAAACGAATTCCTAGCAACTCGAGTGGTGGAGGATTACGTGCCTCTGAATTTTGATTTCCCTGATGAAGACTTGATGTGTGTCTCACACAAAGATGAGACTTCCTCTAAGAAGAAATCATGGAAAGTGTACTTTGACGGTGCATCAAATTCCATGGGACACGGGATCGGTGCAGTGCTCATATCCCCAGGGGAAGATTATCATCCTTTCACTCCCAGATTGGATTTTGGTTGTACAAACAACACCGCAGAATATAAGGCGTGTACCATGGGCCTTCGGGCCGCTATTGAAAGAAAGATTAAGACATTGAAGGTCTTCGGAGATTCAGCTCTGGTGATATACCAGTTGAAGGGAGAATAGGAAACTCGAGATGCAAAGTTAATCCATATCTAGAACTCATACTGAGCTTGATCGAGGAGTTCGAATAAGTGAGCTTCAATTACTTACCCCGAGAAGAAAACCGAATGGTGGATGCTTTAGCCACTTTATCATCGATGTTTAAAGTGAACGAAGGAGAAGAGGTTGTGCCAATCAAGATGAGCATATACGAGTCTCTTACCCATCGCTTATGCATTGAAGAGGAGGTGGATGGTCATCCTTGTTACTATGACCTCTTACGATATATCAAGAGTCCGTAGTACCTTGAACAAGCAACCGAAAGTGATAAGAGAACCCTAAGGAGAATGGCGATGGGTTTTGTTTTAGATGGTTCTCTACAAGAAAAGGAAGGACCAGGTTCTATTGAGGTGTGACGGTTCTGCCAAGGCTCAGAGAATCCTCGAGGAGGTCCATGAAGGGATACGTGGCATTCATGCCAATGGCCACATGTTGGCCAAACAGATTATGAGGGCAGGGTGATACTAGCAAATGATGGAAGGGGATTGTTTTAATTATTCCCGAAAATACCATAAATGCCAAATATATGCAGACAATATTCACGTCGGTCCATCACCACTGCATGTCATGATGGCTCCATGGCCATTTTTCACGTGGGGAATGGATATGATCGGACCCATTACCCCAAAAGCTTTAAACGAACAACGTTTTATCCTGGTGGCTATATATTACTTCACAAAATGGGTAGAAGCCACTTCTTATGCCAATGTAACGAAGTCAGTGGTGTGCAGATTGATCAATAGGGAGATTGTATGCCGGTATGGGCTCCCAAAAAGAATAATTTTAGACAATGCTCTCAACCTGAATAATAAGATGAAGAGGGAAGTGTGTACTCAGTTCAAGATCAAGCATCATAATTCGACGCCTTATCACCCGAAAATGAATGGAGCTGTGGAAGCGGCTAATAAGAATATAAACAAAATTGTTGAAAAAATGATCGATGTGTACAAGGATTGGCATGAGATATTACCTTTTTCTCTTCACGCATATCGTACCTCAATCCGCACATCTACTAGTACCACGCCATTTTTCTTGGTATATAGGATGGAGGCAGTATTACCCATCGAGGTAGAAATACCTTTCCTGCGTGTTTTGATAGAGGTTGGCCTAGAAGAGGCAAAATGTGTTAGGGCTCAATATGAACAATTGAATCTCATTGAGGGGGATAAAGTAACCGAAAGGAGGACACTTGAGTTGAAAACCCGCAAAGGGCGGCCCAAGTAATGGTCAAATATTGGATCAATGCTCCGTGAAAGGGGGATAAAGTAACAGAAATTCAGAGAGGGGGTAAAGCTCAGTCTGACGCAACTACAGAAGCCGAGAAGTTACCCATGTAAATTGCTCGTTCATAAGAAATTTCAGATGTTTTGAAGCAGGAAGGGGCAAAGATATTTCGCATCTGGGGCATCTATGGCCTACAACTTTACATTTGCCTCTTATATCCTTGATATTCGTCTTTGTTATTTGAAACATTATTGCAATAAATTATTGTTATTACCATCCTTATTATGACATTTGGCTATTTCATACCATCTTTCGTACATTTCGTGATGCATTTTGAACGTTGTTAAATTGAATGATGATTAGTAAAAATAAAAATCTTCAAAAATGAAAGGATTTATTTGTATTACTATGGAGTAGAATTAAATTTTAGAGGAGATTTGGAAACTACTAATTTAGGAACACACCAATCCATAAAACTGAAAAGCTCGTTAAGTGGGGCGGACAGTGGATTGATTGAAGACATCGTCATAGATGAGTCGTAAAATTTGTGGATCTTAGTGAAATCATAAATTAGAACTCATGAGAATTCATGATACTGGAAAGCTCATCAAGTGTGGCAAATAGTGGAAGATTGAAAATATTCGTCATGGAGTCGAAAACGTTTGTGGATCTCAATGAAATCATGGATTAGAACTTATGACGTAAACATGTAATTGCATTCATCCCTAGGGAACATCCATTCTATAAGCATTTGCAAAACATGTCATCAACATTGTTGCATTTGGCTAACATTGCAGCAATCGTGGAGAATTTTCTTTTAAATCCAACTTGTTTTCTCCAAATGGGTCGAGCCCCGAGATTGTCGACGAGGTATTTCTTTTATTTTCACATCGAACTCATTTTTTTCGAATGGGTCGAGCCCCGAGATTGTCGTCGAGGTATTTCTTTTGTTTTCAAATCAAACTCATTTTTTCCAAATGGGTCGAGCCCCAAGATCGCCGTTGAGGTATTCTTTTTGTTTTCAAATCGGACTCATTTTTTATCAAAATTGGTCGAGCCCCAAGATTGTCGTCGAGGTATTTCTTTTATTTTCAAATCGAACTCATTTTTTCCAAATGAGTCGAGCCCCAAGATCGCCACTGAGGTATTCTTTTTGTTTTCAAATCGAACTCATTTTTTTTGCAAAATGAGTCGATCCTCGAGATTGTCGTCAAGGTATTTCTTTTGTTTTAAATTGAGGTATGTCTTTTTCTTTTAAATCGAACTCATTTTTAAGAATGGTTCGAGCCCTGGGATCACCGCTGAGGTGTTGCTTTTGTTTTTCAAAATCAAATTTGTTCCCTTGAAACGAGTCGAGCCTTGGTATCATAGTCATGGAATTTTCAACTCAAGATCAAAACCTTTAAATTTTGGTATTACTTTAAGATTGTGAAAAGAAAATTCTCTGTTTGAATAACCTTCACACCCGGACAAAATCGTTGTCTATTTATCTTTACCTGATTCTTGATCCTCAACAATAGCCAAAGAGGGCAGCTGTAGACACCTAATTTTTTTTGGGCCCCCTAAACAAGGATGGAAGAAGATGTTGGAGTCAAAAAACATCGAACTCTCCGTGCCAAACAAGAAAGCAAATTTGACCTTAGAATCTTGTTGCTAAGAATACATGATTTTAAGGCCTGCATTCAAAGAAACTTCCTTCTTGACTTTTGAAGCTGATTTGAAAGGCTTTCCAACGATATATTACTCACTCAAAATGGATAAGATTTGGTCATCCAAATTGGCTGAGGAAGTCCAAGAAGAAGCAACAGTATAAGGGAGCAGGCCGAAGGTCAGGTGCCATGATGCAGTGCCGCGGTGCCCTCTAGGTTGAGGGCCAGTGCCTCGGTATTGGGAGATTTTCTTTACTCTAATTTTGAGGCCTCATTGTTACTTGTGCGGGAAGAAGCGGTTCTCAGGGTTCTAAAGCTCCATAAATAGCATCTTTTGAGGCACAAATTAGACATCTTTTGAGGAGTCTTGGAGGACAAAATGAAGAGAAGAAGAAGAGGAGATCAAGATGGAAACGATAGGAGAACAAGATGAGGAGATCAAGTGAAAGTGAAATGAAGAAAAATGATGGAAAATGTAGGTGATTTGGCCAAAGAACAAAAGGAAGAGGGAGAAGGCCATTTTTTTCCTAAGGGGATGACAAGTCTTGATAGAAATATGGGAGGCCCATTTTTGTTTAAGTAATAGCAATTTTGTTGGCTAAAGCATAGAGGCGCATTTCAAATGAGCAAATGATATGTTTTTTTTTTTTTTTTTGTGAAGGATGATGGCCCATTTTTCAAGACCAAATAGAAATGATGAGTAGAAAAATGGGTAGCCCAATTTATAAAGAATATATTAAGAGACCCAACCTTAGGAAGTCCATTTATATTTTTGTTGTTGGGAGGCCCAAACCTATGATCCATGTAGGAAAATGGGGGTGAGTTTAGAATTAAGTAAAGATTGAAAGGATCATTTGGAAAATAAGTAAGTGGATAGCAACAAAGGACATGAGTCACCTTATATAGTACATGAGTTGGCATTTTTGGCCAACGAGGAGCACTCTTAATGGCTAAGAATGAAAGCTCGATGGCTAAGAACATGTGAGGCCATGTGATAGCCATGTGATACTGCCAAGTGGCTAAAAAAGATGGTACAATGGGTGGCATTTTAATATGTAAGGATTAAACCTTATTGGCTAGGAAACATGAGCAAGTCAAGTGGCTAAAAAAAGATGAAGGGAGGTGGTGGAGAGGTGATTTTGAGCCAAGGGGGTATTAGGCCAAAAGAGGATATTTTTACTACTCACTACTCATCTTGAAAAAATCACCCTAGGAGAAGAGAAAGAAGGGAAAAAGGAAGGATTTTTAAGTTGCTCTTCAAAGATTTCACTAAGGTAGCTTGCTAGTTTTACTCTTTCGTTTTACATTTCCATTACAAGTTTAGTGTTCTTCATTGTTTTCATTTCTTTTTTCTTAAAATTTTCAACAATGATTTTTAAGAAAACTTCTCTTCTTCTTTTCTTTTTTTGAAAACTACAAAGGTTTTTTACAAAACCACAAAGTTTGCAATGATTTCTCTCCATCTTTTTATCTTGGTTGAACCTAAGGGTTTCTTTGTGCTTATGTTTGCCTTTTGTTTCTTGCTTGCTATTGGATGTGGGTTGTTCTATTGTGGTAAGATAGATGTTTTATTTTTATTTTTCCTAAAAAAATAATAATAAATAAAAAGGTTTTTGAGCTTGATGATCTTGGTTTTCACCAAGTGATGGTTTGAGCTGGATCTAGCATCTAATGGGCCAAACCTTGAGCTTGCTTGTTTACATTTTCTTGCTCATATATTGTCATTCTCATAAATATACCTTGCTGAATATTGGTCTATTGTGTGTTGCATATTGCATATTGCTTGTTGGGAAAATGATTTTGAGCTTGATGATCTTGGTTTTTACCAAGTGATGGCTGTAGTCGGATTAACATCCAAGGGGCTAGCCTTGAGCCAATCATTTTTTCTTGTTGTAAATCATATTTTCAAATCCTTTCCAACATGGTTTTGGTTAGGATCAACCAATGATCCATAGCCAAGATCTATTTTTCAAACTAGTTGGAAAAAAACAATGTTTTGCAAGTTGGATATGCTGATTTCGGGCAATATTTTTCCTATGGATTTTTTGTCCAAATAAAAAAACTGTTTCTACCTCATTGAGAATATCATTTTCTGAACCTAATTTTAATTTTTCATATTTTTTTTGAATTTTTTATAAGGGGTAAAAAAATAGTTTAGTAAAACTAGTTTTTGGGATCAAAACAAGCTTTTAAAGTTAGCAAGTTTGGATTTTGTTTTTTACTAGGGCAAGGGGGCTGGCCAAACCATTAAGAGATATTTTCTAAGATGTTTTTGATCATTTAAAACTTAAAAAAAAAAAATTGGTCTTATGAAAATCAGGTCATGGGTAGACAAAATGAGCTTCAAAACCGAAAAAAAAATAAAAACTTGGACTTTTATACTAGGCAATTCGACCACCTTGTATTTTTCTTTTAACATTGCATCATTTTTTTAATTTGCTTTGGTTTTCATAATATTTGCATTAAGACTCGTTTAGAGGTATTCGGATGTTAAACAATTGCATTCGGATGCCCCTTAATCCGAGCAAAAATCATGCCCGAAATCTTTCAATTTTGAATTCCAATTTAAGTTTCTTTCAAAGGTAGTCGGACATCTTCTTAGGTGTTCGGATATCCTCTATTTAAGGGAGAAACACATTTCGTTTTCATGCATTGCATCTTTTTTTAAAAAAAAATTACTTAATTTAGCATAAAAACATAGTTTTTCGGTTTCCTAGACATTTGGCGAAAATTAGTTCTTAATCTTTTTCAGGTTTGCCGGGGAGGTTAGGAAATTATTTAACTCACGTGTTTATGAAATCATAAGGTATGGTTCTCATTTTATTTGGAATCATGTATGTGTCATGCGGAAAGATATTTTTCCAAAGCTTTGTCAGGTCTGTCGGGGAGCTCGATAAAATGTCTCGACGTATGCTATTTATGTAATTTCACACAAAAAGAAAATCCATGAAAAAGAATTTTAAAATAATGATGTATGCATATTCTATGTTCATGCATATTCCATGATGAGGTCATTTAATAATCGATGTCTACATTTTCCATCTTGATCATGATAATTCTATGGTCATGAATATTCCATGATGATGTCATTTTATGATTAATATTCATGTTGCTATCTTGATCATGATGTGTTGATGGATGTGAATATTCTATGGTGATGTCATTTTATGATTGGTGCCTATATGATCTTTTTGTATGCCATGTCATGATAAGATTTGCCATGTCACGCATGCCATGTCATGAATTTTTTTGCCAAGTCATATTAAAATGTTCGCGATGTCATGATAATTATGCATGTTTTTTATTTATATTTATGTCTTAGTAATAATTTGCATATCTATGATCATTTTTAAATTATTTTAAATGCATGAAAAATAATAATGATTTTAACAAAATAAGGCGGTTCTCGAGTTAAAATAATTCATGAGTTCTCTACTGGGTTTGTGGGGGAGGATATCATCAATTATCATTAACAACGGAATAACCTTTTTCTTAAAAAACGAAGGTGATTCAAAGAATTTCAAAATAAAAGAAAATTCTATGTTTTGCCTGGCTTGCTAGGAAACATAAAAAATTTATGTTAATAAATTCTTGATCATTCTCAAAGAATATGGTTGTTTTTAAAGGGAATTATTTTTAAATATCGACACTAAAATCGACCTTAATTTAGACTTCATGATAACACGTGATTAATAAGGTATCGTTTTATACGAGCATTGTGGGGGTGCTAATCCTTCCTCGCACGTAACCGACTCCCGAACCCACTTTTGTTTTCTCTCTGATTTAAAACACAGACTTCAAAATCTATTTTCTTAAAATGTTTTAATTAATTTTAAAATATTTTATAAAAATCGATTTTAATAGGTGACCGATCACACCTAGCCAAAAAAGATCGGTGGCAACTTTATCTTTTCAAGGTTGTTTTAAAACCCTCATTTTTATTTAAGAGGAACCAATAATTATTTCTTTTCCTCCCCCACACGCAATGTCATTTAGCGGTCGCAAGATCATTATGACAGCTTGGCAACTCCACTGGGATACTTAGAGAGTCAGGCCTAAAATTGATCACGTGTTATCTAAAGTCTTGATTGATTGGTTTTAACCGGTATTTAATTATAATTCCCACATTTTTTCAAAATAATGGGGATTTCTTGAAAATAATAAAATGTTTTTAATATGTTCATGTACATGCATATTATTATTCTCTGGTTATTCAATTTTGTATATTATTATTATTATTGTTCTCTGGTTATTTAACCTTGTATATTATTATTTCTCTTTGTTTAATTAATGCTTTACATTGTTTAATCTTGTTTTTAATAAAATGTCGAGGCATTTGCAATAAGGGTTGTAGGATAGGTGGTGCAAAGTTTGTTTGTTCCTCACACACTACAGTTGCATTACATGAGCTCTCTACCCGGGCTCCATCCTTTTAAATGGGAGTAAAGTAGCTACGCCTTCATGATGATCATCCGTATGGGCTAGTGAAACACTTCCAGAGTATAAAGTACCTAAGCTTTCGTGATGATCCTTCGTATGGTCTTAGGGAACTATACTCCAACAAATTGAACCCGTTTTGAATCGGGGTGCCTTACTAGCCTTCACCGGCGATAGTGAGGAACAATTTGGGGCCTTTTAGAACCAAATTCAACCTCATGTAATAAACCTAGGTGAAGCCATGCCAGATTTTCGTTAGATACCCGAAGTTAGGAACACATGGAGGAACATTTCCATCTTTTGCCATCTTTTTGCATCTTAAACAAGCCCTGCAAATTAAGCGATGATGAACGAACATTGTATCGCCCGTAATAAGTTTAATATCTCATCCCAAAGTCGTCATAATGCCGAAATTCTGTTAACATTTTTGGGACAATTATTTGTTGGCATACATTATTATTTGTTTCATACTTTTGAAATAATTTTCTTACTAATTTATTTCTTCTTCTTTTTTCCTTTGTCTTGCATCATTGACATCATCTTGCACTAGGAAGTTTATTGGCCTCGGGATAGTCTTCAACCAAAAGGACTTTCATGTAGGGTCAGATTATTTTAGTGGTTGAGAAACACGTAGTGGTAAGAGAACGATCGAAAAAAGCTCAACGCAAAGATGGAGATTGCTTAAAAAGGGGTTATGTGTCAGTGTTGCTAGAACGGGTAGAGATAGATCTCCGACAGAATAATCTCGTAGGTTGGCCGACATCTGGAATCAGTGGGATATATCAGAGACAAGAGCCTTCACTCAGAAGTATGGGGACATAGCATTGTTAATTCCGGTCAGGGTCAGTAGTGAGTTGATTCGAGCCATGACACCATTCTGGAATCCTACCTATAGATGCTTTACTTTCAACAAAGAGGATATGACCTCGCCATCGAAGAGTATTCGGTCTGGTTGCTTATCGAGCTCCTTAACTCGGATCAATTATACTTTAAAAATATGAAGACATCGAGATTTAAGAAGAAGGTGGCCAAGATCACGGGGATGGATGCAAAGTGGGTCGAGAGTCATGTGGATAAAAAGAAGAAAAGCGAGTGCATTCCTTGGGAGATTCTCCAAGCTTTGATATTGAGTCACACTAATAAAGAGATAGCCTGGGACATTTTTGCCTTAGCCGTCTATGGGTTGCTTTTCTTCCCTAAGATATTGAGACATGTGGAGGTGGCCGTGTTTGACTTCTTCGAGAGATTGGAACAGAAGATAAACCCTTCCCCGACCATCATAGTAGAAACAATCCGTTCCTTGAACTTTTGTAAACGATGAGGAAAAGAGAGATTCACGGGATGTGCGTAACTCCTCTATGTCTGGATTCAAAGACACTTTTGGAAAAAAGAGGAGGTTCCCCTTAAATCGTATCAGAAATCCCTAGTGCCGATCAGCGAGTTTCTTAAGAGGGGTTGGCCCGAAGATAGAACTGAAGGGATCAACATGCTCTGGAACCTTAAGGGTGAGATAGTTACGTGGAGAGCTCTATGGATGGTTCCTATACCGATGTTGTACAAATATGGGGACAAGCCAGAGGTTCCACTACTCGGGATTAGGGAGCCGTGATCTATGTACCTCTGTCGGTGAAAAGACAGTTTGAGTCTCTGCAATTCACACTCTTAACTCATGAGCTTGATCTACTAGAGTTCACCTACGGACAGGAAGCGTACTCAAGAAAGATGCACGAGGTCGTGGAAGCATGGAAGATGACTTATCGGATAAAGTTGGCTCGATACGCCGATAATGTCATGCCAGGTTAGATGGCGTGGAGAGCCACGAGGATTAATGATACACTCTTGGCACCCGATGGGAGGGATGTCTCACCGATGGATCTGCAATCGGAACAAGTGCCATCCGAGTTAGAAGTCATGAACCTAGAGTTCGAAAAGGAAAAGGCCTAAATGAGCAAAGAAGTTACCCGCCTCCAAGAAGAGATCAGTGACTTAAAGATTAAGGGTTTGATTCAGGAAAAGGAAGTAGTAAAGGTCGAAAAATAGTGGGACATTACAAGGAGCTATCTTAAGGACTTGCATCTAGAGAACAAAAAGCTTCGATTTCAGAAAAAAAAGTATGAGGGGGTAATCAAGTCTTCCGAAGAATGGAAGAGAGAAACGTAGGGACTCAAGAGGAGAATGGAGTTCTGGAAAGGTAAAGCGAAGAAAGAAGAAGAAAAGGATGTTAGGATCTCCTAAGAAAGGCAAGCTAAAGATAGTCTGTACTCCACTTCTTCTACTAAACTATTGAAGACCTAAATAGAAAACTGGAGGCTACGGGCCAAGTTGAATATTGAAGAAGAGAAGTGGCCTGAGAGAGAGGCTTTATGGAGAAAAGTCCAATAGTTAAAGAGGTCACTTCAGAGCCACCAGAACCACGTAGACACTCTGTTGAGAAATTTGTATGAGAAAAAAAGAGAGTGGAAAGTCACTCACCGGATGACCACCGAGGCTTGCCTGAAAAGACATGAGTACATTGAGCACATCACAGCTCAGATCCGTTGAGCAGGTTGGAAAGCCAGAGAGATGGCCGAGAGGGCAAAGGATCTGAGGCATGAGATCATCTCGATGGGGAAGCATGGACAGCAGCGATTAGATTTCCTAGACGAGGCTATTAGACAGTATGAACAGATTCAATACTTTTATCATTGATGTAATTAAATTCAGTGATTAATGAAAGATCGTTCGGTCAAAATTATCCTGTGCAAAATACTTTCAATGCATCCATACATTTATTTATTCATTATACGCATTCATTCACTTAGCCATTCATGTATACATTAGTTTATTTAATTATTTGTTCTTTGGCCTAAATTTTATTCATTCACTCATTCAATAATGAATAAGGGAATAACGTGTCACGAAGTTCTAATCCGTGATATTTAAAACAAGGTTTAAAGATTAGGCATCCTTCGAAAGGTCCGGATATTCAGCGCCAATATAATACTAGACTGAATGTTAGAATCATGGATAATGAGCAAACAGCCCGTATAGAAATGATGGAGAGGATGCAAAGAGAACTACAAGAGCAGCTAGCGAGAACACAAGAACAGTTGGTGAGGTCCCAAGATGAATCTAAGGAACAAATGACAAAACTCGTGGAAATGATGTCTACCGTACGCCGAGAAAAGGGGCATGCTGAGAATTCAACAACAGGAAGAGAGGCAGGGAACCGAGGGGTTCAACATGCAGCCATTCTGTTAAACGGTCAATCATCTCAGAGCACCAAAAACCAACCACTAGCAGCTGCAATGCCCTTCATATATGTTCAACCCAATGTAGAAGCACCGAATCAGGTCCTGATTGGCACAAACCTTGGGACTGCCCTTGCTAATCCTATTGAGGTTTCGGATTAAGACGAATTGGCTGATCAAGAGAAGCTAAAAATGGCTGAATGGAAGAAGGTCGAGCTAACAGATACATAGAACAAATATCGTCTATTGGAGGAATGGCTGTGGGCCGTAGAAAAGGCTGAATTATTTGACAGTCTTGACGCCAAGGAGCTGAGTTTGGTCCAAGGTTTGGTAATTCCCCCCAAGTTCAAAGTACAAGACATTGAAAAATATGACGGGATCACCAACCCTTCGGCACACTTGACCATGTATTGTCGAAAGATGGTAGGACATGCTGAAGAAGAAAAATAGCTAATTCACTGTTTCCAGGATAGTCTGACAGGCTCAGCAACTCGATGGTACAATCAGCTCAACCGGAGCAAGATCAAATAGTGGATGGATTTGGCCAGGGCCTTCTCGGAACATTACAAACATGTATGGGACATGGTTCCCTATAGATTGTCACTGCAAAACATGGAAAAGAAAGCTACTAAAAGTTTCAAGCAGTATGCATAGAGATGGAGAGATTTGGCTACTCAGGTTCAGCCTCCTCTTACTAACAAGGAAACCACGATCCTGTTTGTCAATACTTTAAAGGCATCGTTTTACAACAAGTTGGTGGGTAACGCCACTAAAAACTTCGTCGATATGGTTATTTCGGGAAAAATGATCGAAATGGCTATAAAGAGTGGGAAGATAGAACGTGGGGAATCTACTGCCTTTAAGAAATTAGACCCCGCCAAGAAAAAAGAAAGGGAAACATATGCAGTCAGTTTTAACAATCGCCCTTTACACACCTAGCCCCATATACACCATATCCGACCTATAACCCATGCTACTCAGCCCAAAATAACCTCACTTAGAATCTTTTCCTGTATACAGCCATACCACAACAGGTGTACCCAATTGGCATTTCGCCACAAATAGCTATTCCCCCAAACACTATGCCAAACAATCAAACCACCACCCAAAGACGGGACCAGAGGCCTCCAAGAAACAACCAAAGGCCTCAGTTCGACCCCATCCCAATGACTTATGGTGAGCTGTACCCTAAACTGTTACAAGGCAGCTTGTTGCACCTGTTTACCTACAACCCTTAAAACCCCCTTATCCGAAGTGGTACGATCCCAATGCTCATTGCGCATACCACACCGGGACACAAGGGCACTCGACCGAGAACTTTACTGCTTTTAAGCATAGAGTACAATGCCTTATCAATGCGAGGGTGTTGAAGTTCGGGCAGAAGGCTGGACCTAATATTGCAGGCAATCCGTTGCCTAATCATAATGGAGCTGGTGTCACTGCAATAATCTCATAGGAGGTTGGCAGGGTTAAAAAGAAGGTTAGTGAGGTGAGGATACCCATGAGTCGGGTGTGGGTAGAATTGGTTAAAATAGGTTTGATTCGATCTGGTTTGAATTTGAGTGAAGCGGTTAGCAAGACAAAAAACTTTTTTCCATCCCCATTAGTGCGAAGGGCATGCTATTCAAGATTGTGAAGAGTTCTTGGCTAAAATCCAAGGAATGATGGATATGGGCAAGGCCCAGTTTTTCAAAAAATCTGAGGAAGCCAAAGTAAATATGACTGAAGGTACGGGTAGTTTCGGGTGGATAGACCCTTGATCATCTACTACGATGAGCCAGAGGTGAAGGCTATTCTAGTTATTGAGAAACCCGCTCTGAAATTGATTATAGAAGTGTCGTTCTCTTTTCCTAATAAAGAGGACAAAGTAGTTCCATGGAGCTATGAGTGCAGTATGTTGATGCTGGGATCCTTGAATCATCAGGCAGTCGTCGTAGATATAATTGGAGTTATGCACCAAAAATGGGGGAATCTAATTAGAGAAGGAAAACTGCGGGAGTCGATGAAGGTAAGGATACGGTGGAACCAATTTTTGTAGAGAAAGAATAATCAAGAGAAGTAGGGATGGAGGTGGCTCCAGCAAGGAAAATGAAAGAGCCAGTAACTGAAAATGAAGCTTGTGAATTCCTGAAATTCATTAAACACAGTGAGTATAGCATGGTGGAGCAGCTACAACGCCATCCAGCTAGGATCTCAGTCGTCTCTCTGTTACTGAATTCGAAACCCCACAGGAATGCTCTACTTCGGATATTGAATCAAGTTTATATGTCCAACAACATATCAGTGGAAAATTTGGATCGTTTGGTGAGTAACATCACAGCTAATAATTTCATCCCCTTCAGCGATGATGAAATATGCCAAACGGAATAGGATCCACTAAAGCTTTACATATAACCACCACTTGCAAGGGACATATATTGCTGAGGGTGCTTATGGATAATGGGTTGTCTTTAAATGTGATGCCTTTGTCAACATTGGCTAAGCTACCAATTGACGCATCTTATATGCAGCCCAGCCACACAATAGTGAGGGCTTTTGATGGAACTCGACGGGACGTGATGGGGAATATAGAGATTCCGCTTCAAATTGGTCTGTGCACATATGAGGTTAAATTCCAAGTAAGGGACATTACCCCATCTTATAATTGCCTGTTGGGGAGGCCTTAGATCCACTCAGCCGGGACTGTGACGTCGGCTCTCCATCAGAAGTTGAAATTTGTGTTGGAAGGATGCCTTGTCAGTATGGTGGGGGAAGAAGACATCATATCCACTGCATCAACTGGTGCCCCTTACGTGGAAGTAAATGAAGATGTCGTGGAGTGCTCGTTCAGATCATTAGAGTTTGTCAATGCTACATTAATTATCGAGGGGCACAAAATTCCAGAGCCTAAATTATCCAAGAGCACCAAGTTGATAGTAAAGACAACAGTGGGAAAGAGCTACCGTGGTAAAAAATGACTTGGAAAAAACCTTCAGGGAATGGCCAGAGCAATACAAGTGCAAAAAAAGAAAGATCGATTCGGTCTCGGGTACCTCCCCAAAGCACATAAAAAGAGAAGACAATTAGAGAAGAATAGAAAAAGGAGGTTGGCCCGACTTTCGCGTATGGATGTGGAATGAGAACCTATGACTTTCCCTCCGATCCTTCACACTTTTCGCTCAGAAGGCTTTGAGTATGGTGAGAAGAATGCTGATGACGTGAAAGTGATGCTAGAAAGAGCATTTGAGAAGTTTTATGTTGATGTGAATGAGGAGAAGCAGATAGAAGAAATGGTGATCGGCATGGCCGAAGAGGAAAAAGTGGGGAACGCAAGTACATGCATAATGGTGCACTCGTGCCCCTCGGGCTTTATGTTAAGAAATTAGAGTGCAACCGAACTTCATTTAGTTTTTAAGTCCACTCCAGAGTAATGCTCTGAATTAAACTTAATTGCCTCTGCCTAAGAACATTAAGAATCCTTTTTACGGGCTTATGTTTAACAATCATCATTTGAATAAATGACAATCACGATGCATTTTCTTCATTTGACTTGTTTATATTATTTCATTTTTTTATTCTTATAATATTGCCTATATACTTCTTTATATTGTTTCCTCCTCACCTATTTACTGGTGTCCGGATACGGAATATGAGGACTATCCTATCAATGATTTTGAAGTTGATTTTGAAAAACCCATTTGTGCAGGTGATTTTAACACCGACGAAGATGTTGAGGATTGTGATTTGCCTCCGAATCTGTTAAGAATAATAGAACAAGAGAAGAAACAAGTATTTCCTTATAAAGAGCCATTGGAATTTATAAATTTCGGGTATAAAGAAGAAATAAAGGAGGTCAAAATCGAAACCTTGATATCATCATCTATAATGCAACGATTGATAACTTTACTTCGAGAGTATGCAGATGTGTTTGCATGGTCGTACCAAGACATGCCTGGGATGGACTCGGATATCGTGGTTCACAAACTCCCTCTGAAGCCAGATTGCTAGCCAATTCAGAAGAAGTTGAGAAGAATGAGGCCTGAAATGCTACTGAAAATAAAAGAAGAAATAAAGAAGCAATTTGATGCTAGATTCTTAAAAGTGGCAAAGTACCCAGAGTGGGTGGCAAATATTGTCCCAGATTCGAAAAAGGATGGTAAAGTGCGAATGTGTGTTGATTACTGGGATCTGAATCGGGCAAGCCCTAAAGATAACTTCCCGCTCCTCATATTGAAACCTTAATGGATAATACTACAAAGAATTTCGTGTTCTCCTTCATGGATGGGTTCCCAGGGTACAATCAGATTAAGATACCGGAGGATATGGATAAAACCATATTCGTAACAATGTAGGCAACTTTTTACCATAAAGTGATGCATTTCAGATTGAAAATGCTTGGCATGATGCATAAAGAGATCATAGTTTATGTCAATGACATGATCGCAAAATCACAAGGAGAGGAACAACATGTTGCAAATCTTAAAAAGCTCTTTGAAAGGTTGATAAAGTTTTGGCTCATACCCAACCCAGCAAAATGCACTTTCAGAGTCACTTTAGGGAAGCTGCTAGGCTTTATTGTTAGCAAGAAGGGAGTCGAGATTGATCCGGATAAAGTAAAACCTATCCAAAATTTGCCGCCATCTTGTACTCAAAAAGGGGTGAGAAGCTTTCTGTATAGGTTGAATTACATTGATCGATACATCTCCCAGTTCACTAACAAGTGTGATCCAATATCCAAACTGCTCAGAAAACATGATTCGGGAGAATGGGACGAGGGGTGCCAAGAAGCACTTGATAAGGTCAAACACTATCTGTCAAACCCGCCAGTACTAATACTGCCTGTCCCGGGGAAACCGTTGATATTGTATTTGTCAGTGTTTGAAAGATCCATGGGCTATGTATTAGGGTAGCATGACAAGATTGAAAAAAAAAGCACAAGCAATCTACTACCTCAGCAAGAAATTCACAAAGTACGAGTTGAAGTATTCATCAGTAGAAAGGCTTTGTTGTGCCTGGGCCTGGACTGCCCGAAGGCTTAGACAATACATGTTGTACCACATGACATGGTTGATCATAAAGCTAGATCCTATCAAGTACATATTCGGAAAGCCTTCATTGTCAGGATGAATGGCAAGATGGCAAGTATTGTTTTTCGAATACGACATTGTGTCTGTAAGCCAAAATGCTATAAAAGGTAGCGTAGTAGCCGAATTCCTAGCAAGTCGAGTGGTGGAGGATTACGAGCCTCTAAATTTTGATTACCCCGATGAAGACTTAATGTGTGTCTCGCAAGAATATGGGACTTTTTCTGAGAAAAAATCATGGAAAATGTACTTTGATGGTGAGTCAAATGCCATGGAGCACGGGATCAGTGCAGTGCTCATATCCCCGAAGGAAGATTATCATCTTTTCACTACTATACTAGATTTTGACTATTCAGACAACTCCGCAGAATATAAGGCGCGTACCATGGGCCTTCGTGTCGCTATTGAAAGAAAGATTAAGACATTGAAGGTCTTCGGAGATTCAGCTTTGGTGATATCCAGTTGAAGGGAGAATGGGAAACCCGAGATGCAAAGTTAATCCAATATCGAGAACTCATATTGAGCTTGATTGAGGAGTTTGAAGAAGTGAGCTTCAATTACTTATCTCGAGAACAAAATCGAATGGCGGATGCTTTTTTATCATCGATGTTTAAAGTGAACGAAGGGGCCGAGGTTGTGCCAATCAAGATGAGCATATACTAGCTTCCTGCCTATTGCTTAAGCATCGAAAAGGAGGCGGACGGTTACCCTGGGTACTATGACCTCTTACGTTATATCAAGAGTTAGCAGTACCTTGAACAAGCAACGAAAAGTGTTAAGAGAACTTGAGGAGAATGGCGATGGGTTTTGTTTTAGATGGTGAAATTCTCTACAAGAAAGGGAACAACCAGGTTCTATTGAGGTGTGTCAGTTCTGCTAAGGCTAAGAGAATCCTCGAAGAGGTCCACGAAGGGATATGTGGCTCTCATGCCAACAGCCACATGTAGGCCAAATAGATTATGAGGGTAGGGTACTACTGGCTAACGATGGAAGGGGATTGTATTAATTATTCCCGAAAATGCCATAAATGCCAAATATATGTGGACAAATCAATAAGGGATTTACTTGTCTATGTACCCTTCCATTCGATCTCTTAGGTCCTGCCTCGACGGTTATACCACGATGCCCTTAACTTAAAGCCTAAGCCTATATGCGATGTATAGACTCCTGCAACCATGACATATTTGTTTACTTGAACATAATTTCATTTCTTTCTAAAAGAACTAAAAGAAATGAGAATGGTTAATTCCACATCCCTCCATCACAACTGCATGTCATGACGGATCCATAGCCATTTTTGATGTGGGGAATGGAAATGATCGGGCCCATTATCTCGAAAACTTCAAATGGACATCGTTTTATCCTGGTGGCTATAGATTACTTCACAACATGGGTAGAAGTCGCTTCTTATACCAACGTAACAAAGTCAGTGGTGTGCAGATCCATCAAGAGGGAGATTGTGTGCCAGTATAGGCTCTCGAAAATAATAATTTTGGACAATGCTCTCAAACTAAATAAATAAGATAATGAGTGAAGTGTGTACTTAGTTCAAGATCAAGCATCATAATTCGGAGCCTTATCGCCCAAAAATCAATAGAGCTGTGGAAGTGGCTAATAAGAATATAAAGAAAATTGTTGAAAAGATGATCGATGTGTACAATATATTGGCATGAGATATTACCTTTTTCTCTCCACGCATATCGTACCTCGACCCGCAAATCTACAGGTGCCACGCCATTTTTCTTGGTATATGGGATGGAGGAAGTATTACCCATCAAGGTAGAAATACCTTCCCTGTGTGTTTTGATGGAGGTTGGCCTAGAGACGCAGAATGGGTTAGGGCTCGATTTGAACAATTGAATCTCATCGAGGAAAAAAGGTTGAAAGCAATTTACCATGGGCAGATGTATCAGAAGAAGACGATTTGAGCTCATAACAAAAAGATTCATCCTAGGCAGTTTTGAGAAGGAGATTTGGTATTGAGGAAAATTCTCCCTATTGTAAAGGATCCTCGAGGAAAATGGGCTCCGAATTGAGAAGGACCCTATATGGTGAAAAAAGCTATTTTTGGAGGAGCGTTGATCTTGACCCCGATGGACGGTGATGATTTGAGAAATCCAGTGAATGTCGATGAGTTGAAGAAGTGCTATGCTTAGAAAGAAGCAAAAAAAAATGAAATGAAAAAAGAATGTAAAAGGAGAGGTTTAAGTCGAAAACCCAAAAAGGGCAACTTAAAATCGAAATGAGGACTCTTGGGTTGAAAACCCACAAAGGGTGGCCAAAGTACTGGTCAAAGATTGGATCAAAGCTCCTTGAAAAGGGGAGAAAGTATCAGAAATTCAGAGAAGGGGTAAAGCTCAGTCTGACACAAGTACAAAAATCGAGAAGTTACCCAAGTAAATTGCTCGTTCAAAAGAAATTTCAGATGAATTAGGAAGGGTCCAAGATATTTCGTATCTGGGGCATCTATGGCCTATAACTTTACATTTTCTCTTAAATCCTTGATATTCACCTTTGTTATTTGAAACATGATTGTAATAGAATTCTTGTTATTATCATCCCTATTATGACATTTGGCTATTTCATACCATTTTTCGTACATTTTGTGATGCATTTTGAACGTTGGTAAATTGAATGATGATTAGTAAACATAAAAATCTTCAAATGAAATGATTTATTTGTATTAATATAGAGTATAGTTAAATTTTAGAGGAGTTTTAGAAACTACTAATTTGAGAACACATCAACCCATAGTACTGAAAAGCTCGTTAAGTGGGGCAGACAGTGGATAGATTGAAGACAGTGGATAGATTGAAGACATCGTCATAGATGAGTTGAAAAATTTGTGAATCTCAGTGAAATCATAAATAAGAACTCATGACAATTCATGATAGTGGAAAGCTCATCAAGTGGGGCAAATAGTGAAATATTGAAAACATTAGTCATGGAGTCGAAAAAGTCTGTAGATCTCAATGAAATCATGGATTAGAACTTATGACATAAACATGTAATAGCATTCATCCCTAGGGAACATACATTCTACAAGCATTTGCAAAACATGTCATCAACATTGTTGCATTTGGCTAACATTGCAAGAATCGTGGAGAATTGCTTTTATATGGAACTCATTTTTTCCAATTGGGTCGAGCCCTGAGATTCTCGTCGAGGTATTTCTTTTGTTTTCAAATCGAACTCATTTTTATTCCAAATGGGTTGTGCCCCGAGATTGTTGTCGAGGTATTTCTTTTCTTTTCACATCGAACTCATTTTTTCCAAGTGGGTCGAGTCCCGAGATTGTCGTCGAGGTATTTATTTTGTTTTCAAGTCGAACTCATTTTTTCCAAATGGGTTGAGCCCCAGCATCGCCACTGAGGTATTCCTTTTTTTTCAAATCGAACTTGTTTTTTTTTTAAAAAAAAAATTGATCGAGCCCTGAGATTGTCGTCGAGATATTTCTTTTGTTTTCAAATCGAACTCATTTTTTTTCAAATAGGTCGAGCCCCAGAATCGTCGCTGAGGTATTCATTTGTTTTCAAATCGAACTCTTTTTTTCCAAATGGGTCAAGCCCTAGGATTGCCGCTGAGGTATTCTTTTTGTTTTCAAATCGAACTTGTTTTTTTTTTTCAAAATGGGTCGAGCCCCGAGATTGTCATCGAGGTATTTCTTTTTCTCTTAAATTGAACTCGTTTTTAAGAATGGGTCAAGCCCCGGGATCATCGCCGAGGTATTGCTTTTGTTTTTCAAATTCTAATTTGTTTTCTTGAAATGAGTTGAGCCTTGGTATCATAGTCAAGGAATTTTCAACTCAAGATCAAAACCTTAAATTTTGCTTTACTTTAAGATTGTGAAAAGAAAATTCTATGTTCGAATAACCTCCACACCCAGACAAAATCGTTGTCTATTTATCTTTTCCTGATCCTCAACAATAGCCAAAGAGGGGCAACTATAGACACCTAATTTGGTCTGGCCCCCCTAAACAAGGATGGAAGAAGATATCAGAGTCAAAAAATTCGAACTATGTGTGCCAAACAAGAAGGCAGATTTGACCTCTGAAGCTTGTTGCGAAGAAAACATGATTTTAAGTTCTTCATTCAAAGAAACTTTCTTCTTGACTTTTGAAGTTGATTTGAAAAGATTTCCAACGATATATTACTCACCCAAAACGGATAAGATTTGGTCATCCAAATTGGCTAAGGAAGTCCATAAAGAAGTAGTAGCACGAGGGAACAGGCCGAGGGTCCGGTAGCACGGCGCTGCACCGCCACGTCCTCCAAGTCGAGGGCCCAGCATCGTGGCATTGTGAGATTTTCCTTACTTTAATTTTGAGGTCTCACTGTTACTTGTGCAGAAAGAAGCGGTTCTCAGGGTTTTAAAGCTCCATAAATAGCATCTTTTGAGGCACAAATTAGACATCTTTTGAGGAGTCTTGAAGGACGAAATGAAGAGAAGAAGAAGATGAGATCAAGATGGAAACGATAGAAGAACAAGAGAAGGAGATCAAGTGAAAGTGAAATGAAGAAAAATGATGTAAAATGTAGGTGATTTGGCCAAAGCACAAAAGGAAGAGGGAGAGGGCCATTTTTTTCCTAAAGGGATGACAAGCCTTGATGGAAATATGGGAGGCCCATTTTTTATTAAGTAATAGCAATTTTGTTGGCTAAAGCATAGAGGCCCATTTCAAATGACCAAATGGTATGTTTTTTTTGTGAAAGATGATGGCCCATTTTTCAAGACCACATAGAAATGATGAGTAGAAAAATGGGTAGCCTAATTTATAAAAAATATATTAAGAGACCTAACCTTAGGAAGTCTATTTAGATTTTTGTTGTTGGGAGGCCCAAACCTATGATCCATGTAGGAAAATAAGGGTGAGTTTAGAATTAAGTAAAGATTGAAAGGATCATTCGGCAAATAAGTAAGTGGATAGCAGCAAAGGACATGAGTCACCTTATATAGTACATAAGTTGGCATTTTTGGCCAATGAGGAGCACTCTAAATGGCTAAGGATGAAAGCTCATTGGCTAAGGACATGTGAGGCCATGTGATAGCCATGTGATACTGCCAAGTGGCTAAAAAAGATGGTACAATGGGTGGCATTTTAATATGTAAGGATTAAACCTTATTGCCTAGGAAACATGAGCAAGTCATGTGGCTAAAAAAGATAAAGGGAGATGGTGGAGAGGTGATTTTGAGCCAATGGGGTATTAGGCCAAAGGAGGACATTTTCACTATTCACTACTCATCTTGAAAAAATCGCCTAAGGAGAAAAGAAAATGAGAAGAGAAAGGAGGAAAATGAAGGATTTTTAAGTTGTTCTTCAAAGATTTCACTAAGGTAGCTTACTAGTTTTACTCTTTCATTTTACATTTCTATTACAAGTTTGGTGTTCTTCATTGTTTTCATTTCTTTCTTCTTAAAATTTTCAACAATGATTTTTAAGAAAACTTCTCTTCTTCTTTTCTTTTTTGAAAACTACAAAGGTTTCTTACAAAACCACAAAGTTTGCAAAGATTTCTCTCCATCTTTTTATCTTGGCCGAACCTAAAGGTTTCTTTATGCTTATGTTTGCCTTTTGTTTCTTGCTTGCTATTGGATGTGAGTTGTTCTATTATGGTAGGATAGATGTTTTATTTTTGTTTTTCTAATAAAAATAATAAATAAAAAGGTGTTTGAGCTTGAAGATCTTGGTTTGAGCCAAGTGATGGTTTGAGCCAAATCTAGCATCCAAGGGGCCAAACCTTTAGCCAACCTTTGTTTTCTTGCTTGTTTACATTTTCTTGCTCATATATTTTATCATAAATATATTGTGTTGAATTGATGCACCCAAAAGAGTGTATCTTATTTAACCTTGCACTAAAAAGATCAATTGTAAGTATAATGATTAGCAAGGGTCGAGTCCTCAGGGATTGGGTTTTAATCTATGAGTTATTAGTTTATAACTTACGTTCAAAGAAAACAATAAAAGAAAAGGGGATTTTGAAGCCAGATTTAAACTAAAGTAAATAATAAGAATAAGATGCAAGGCGGTATAACCAGCCAATAAAAATATATATACTAAATTAGGCGGTATAACCAGCCAATACAAATAAAACAAAGTTAATATACAAATTAGGCGGTATAACCAGCCAATAAAAATAAGCAAACTAGAAAAGTAAGAAAACAAGTAAGTAAGAAGAATCAAATATGAAAAATATGGTTAAGGTTTCATTCTCCACCACTAGACATCATTAAGAATCAATTTCAGATCTATCAATATCAACCAACTATCAAAGTTAACAATCGTAGATAACAACAAGCTCTGTTATCCCAATCTTTCCTTAGTTTGTCGTTAAATAGAACAAGCTCTCTATTTAATCTCTAACCATTAAACAACCTAGAATAAGCTCTCTAAATTCAATTTAATGGCAGCTTTTTGATGAGAAAGATAGGTTGATCTAAGCAACAAACACATAAGCTCGGATTGTTCAACTTAGGTTATGTTCCACTTTGCAATTATTGAAAACTTGACCATAATCATTAATCACAAATTGCCACTTATGAATAGGAAATCAAGACAATTACACGGATCAAGACTCCTAAACTAGCAATAGATAATTATCAAGATCTATCTAGTTGTACACCTAAATAAATCAAGACAACATCATGAACAATTCTTGTAGAAGAACATAAGCAACTTTGGTAGAAAATTAATGATAGATAGAATCTGAAAATCAATCACAAAACATGTCTAGGGCTTTGAATTCACCCTTAACCAAATAGAAGTTTAGCCTAGCATAGGCATTATAAACATAAAATTAAATAGAATCTAAGAAGAAAATAAAAGAAAGAAAGAAGAAGAAGAAGAATATTAATTATCCAACCTCTTGCTCTTTCTAAAGAAAAAGAAAACTAGAGAAAAGAAAGAAGAAGAAAACTTAGAGAATTTTATTACAATGGCTAATATCCTACCTATCTACAATGTGATCCCTTACAATCATCCAAGGCCCTCTATTTATACACATTTTGGAGAGCTAAATGACAAGAGACAAGCTTTATAAATTTCAAAGGTAGGTATAATAGGTGGGTGCATTTTTCTAACAATTTTCGTCATATTGTATGACAATTCTGATCAGCCAGCTTGATGGTCGATTTTGTCAATATTGGAGGCTTGATATGATCAAATGGTCTTCTAGAAAACTGTTCCCCTATCAGTCGGTGATCCATAGCCATTGGAATCAGCTCCTTTTCTGATGTGGATCAGAAGATATGGTCAAAATACCAAAACTTGTCAGCACAGACATCATTGCACATCAGCCAACTTGATGGTCGATTTCGCTAGGGAAAACGACTCCATTTCAAGAAGTGTAAAACATGAAAAAGATAGATATGCCTCTTAACTTTGCACGGTTAAAATTTCAGCCTTAATTCTTTAGTGAAACTCCAGATATAGCTGATATGGCAAAAGGTGTTGGAACTGGAACTGAACTGGAATTGCCCTTTATTCTTGATTTAACCTAGTAATCTGAAATCACTCAAAGAAACTCGTGAAAAACACCAAATTACATAAAAATATAAAAGATCATAAACACAATTAGACTAAGCAATAATAACTCGTATTTGACACAAAACAATAATAAAACATAACTAAAAACTATATTATTATACGAGTTATCACACCTCCACACTTAGCTTTTTGCTAGTCCTCGAGCAAAACAAAATAAAAATAAAATAAGAAAATTTAATCTAATCCACTTTCGTAGGAAATCACGGTGGCACTTAGCATGTGACACAAGCCTTTAAACCCCTAGGTGTCCCTAGTGGACGAGTTTAGTCTCGTGAGGGTTTACCAGAACGATACCCACAAACATTGAAAAACTAAAATATAAATAAACTACATATACTAAAAACATTTACTCCTAATCCTTTCAATACAAATTAGAGACAATCTTTGAACAAGTCTTATAAGCTAATCAATAGCTTAAAGAATTTCACAAAAAATCATGCTTGAATGTAAATTGTTTGAGTTAAGCCAATATTAACATAACATATTTCAATCGAAATAGTGCATATTCAAACTTAATCTCAACTACTCACATGGGATACTCTCATGATTTTCATTCTTTCAAGTAGTGGTAAAGTGTTTACACTCAATCAATCTCATGAAAACAGTTCTACCATATGCTTGCTTGTCCATCTATTCTCCACTATTTAGATCATACAACTTCATGAATCAAGAGGTCTTTAATCAAGGTTGTAATGGGGCCAAGGGGTTTGTAATGTAGTTGAAGAACAAAAGGATAAAGATATCACAAAGGTTCCAAAGAGTTCATAAAGTTTAGAGACATAATAAGATCATACAAAAAAACTTCTCAAAACTCTTTACAAGTACATAGTCACCTAGGCCGAATATTCATGTTGGGCCTTTTCTTCATTCTAAACAACTTTGTAACATCTTTTTCTTTTTCCACAAATTCAAGAGATGATTCATATTTTTTTTTTACATAGGAATGTATTTTCCAGTATTCTATTTCTTTTTCTCTTGACTTTTCTTTTCTTTCCCCCCCACACTTATTTCTTGTTTCTAACCCAAATTTTCAATAGATCTTCCTTGTCTTTGCAACTTGTCTCAAAACATGCTAATTCATCTTTGGAACAAAGGTAAAGATATAAGTATATTTAGGTTAGGGACAAGTTATGGTTACCAAAGAGATAGCTTATTCAATGTAGGCTCAAATTGGTTCACTAAGGGTGTGTTCTCTTGGAACATCAATAAGGGATGGCTGTTTGGCCCTGGCTAAAAATCCTAATGCCTCTATCATATTCATGTTGTCACATGCATCAATATAGTCTCAACAAGGTCTAAAGCAAGTTCTAGAGAATCATGTAATCATAAGAGCACTCAAGAAAAAAATTAGATTGATTTGTATAATGCATCAATCATTATAGGCTCAAAAACTCACAAGGATGATTATACAAGTCAGATTAAGTCTAAACATGCTTCTTTCTCAATAAACATATCATATTAACATTGGCTCATAAAAAGGTTGATATCAAGTTCAATTCTCATGAAAATCTTCTCACTAATAAATCTGTTTTAGACTTATGCAATTCATATCTCATCATAGTATTGAAAAGGAACTAAAACACACTAAAAATAATAATAAAGACTCATAAAAAAATAGTAGACAAAAATAAAAGAAATCCTAAATCATTCCCCCCACACTTAATTCTTACATTGTCCTCAATGTAAGTCTATTAACCCAAATGAAAGAATCATGTGTACGAGAAAAGAACTAATAACATAAGAATAGGAACAACTAAGACTCAAAACAAAACAAACTCATGCAACCTAAATAATCCTAAAATACTAAACAAAAATTAACAAGTAAACATAAAAAGATTAAAATCAAACTGACAAGGTATGTCTCAAGTCTCCCTTACTCAGACCTTGTTCAGAATGAATACTTCTAAATTGCTTAAAACAAAACAAACTTTTTTTTTTTTGAAAAGAAGAAATCAAACTGACAAGGTATGTCTCAAGTCTCCCTTACTCAGACCTTGTTCAGAATGAATACTTCTAAATGGCTTAAAACACAACAATTTTTTTTTTTTTTTTGAAAATTAGAAAAATATGTCCCTTACCCCCTACTAAAATATGACATTGTCCCCAATGTCAAATTTTAAAGGTAGAATTTAGGAGATATTACCTGCAGAAATTGCTAACCACTTATTATAACTGAGACACAACAAACAAAATGTTAAATAATGTCACAAAGACAAAGTGCAATCCACTCCTTGCTCGTCCATATCTCTTTTTCTTTTTCAGAGGGTTTGCGAAACAACCGTAGCAGATAAATACTCATAAGCTTGGAGCTTTTTGAGTAAATCTTCAATGGTTGTAGCAGAAATTATGGTTCTCCTTGCCTCTGAAAACATGAATCCATTATCCACAGCATTATCTAAATATGAAAGCAAATTACTAAAATAACCATTAATATTAAGCAAACCAATGGGTTTCTTATTTGTGACCAAAGATGACCAAGAAGCCACGCAAGCTATTTCTTCCAATGTACCCAGACCTCCTGGTAGAGCAATGAATGCATCGGCAGAATGGTACATGATTGTCATCCGTTCAGGGATACTCCAGACTTGTATTTCCTTACCCAAGGTAGGTCCACAAAAATCTGTGAATAGTTTTGGCACGACTCCTAGAACTGGACTTCCTCCGGCGTGTGCTGCTGTAGCGACTGCTCCCATTAAACCCGTACTACCGCCTCCATAAATCAACTGGATCTTTTGTTGGGCAAGTATTACTCCAACTCTTATGGCTTCATCAGCGAATATGTTATTTTTCCCTGGATAAGCACCTCCAAAGACACAAATTTTTTTAATGCGTTGGGACGAAGTACTTTCCATTTTGTTTTCTTTTTTTTTTCGAGTGCCTGAAAGAGAATGAGTACATGGTGTAATATATGGAGGACTGAGTAGTGAATCAGACAAGAGTAATAATGTCGCCGAAAGTGTATCTGACCTGTCAGAAGAAAATGTTAACCTAACAAAAGATTTTTGCGTGATTTCAGGAAGAAAATCAAAAAGAGAAGAAAAATCAACCGTAAAAGTCAAGAGTAATAATGTCGTCGAAAGTGTATTTGGCATCTTCCTCTGGTTTTACGTCCAGAAATGGCTTAAACGCCTTCTATGAGTCGAGGATATGCTTACAAGCTGGCAAACAGGGTCTTTTAACATCAGATTCCCAAGATGTTGCCATTCCCTTTGGAATTGCGGCCATAAATCAAGAATTTCTCTTTGTACGTCTCCACTAGGATGCGTCTCAAGAGAAAGTTGGATATTACCCAAATTCTCCTTACTCAGTCCATCCTTAATGAATTCAATTTTATCATCTCGATTAGAGGAGGGAATCCCAATAGAACGACATTTACCGTTACACGTCCATCGTGCACATTTGTGGCAATTTGAACTCATGCGCTTTGCTCGTCGCTTCTTTGCAAAAGTGCTTCTACCTGTACCTGGTAAATGCAAAACAGGAAGATATTCATCTTCACGTACCTTGGCTTCAATTATCCAACGTATGTCTTCAGGAATCCCTTTGTGCATAAGCATTCTTAATCTTTCAAATCGAACTTGGTAAAGCTTCAGTAAAATATTTCGAGGAAAAGGAGGAAATCGTTTCTGCAATCTTGTGAGAATATCATCCATCCTGAAAAAGAAAAAAAATGAAAGAGAAATTTATATACAATATCAGTTTTGTGGGTAGCTGATGGAACCGACTTAAATAATCACGGAGTACCGTTATCCGCCATTTAACCGGGGTTAAAAAAAAATAAAAATTATATTTACATCTAGTTATTTTCAAAACAAGGATCAGAAAGAAAAACAACATAAAAAGACTCAAAAACAAAACACTCTAAATAAAATCCTAAATTCTTCCCCCCACACATAATTCTTACATTGTCATTAATGTAATGCTATTATCCCCCAATGCAAGAATTATATGTAAGAGAAAAGAACTATTAAACAAAAGAAACTTATGCAGCCTAAATGAACTTAAAAACAGTAAACACAATTAACAAAGAAACATAAGAAAAAAAACACAATAAAAATAATAAAAGAAAAAGGAAAAGAAAGAGAAAGAGAAAGAGAAAGCAAATCTGAATATGGAAGGTTGGCAATTTCATCTTTAATTGGGCTGCCTTCCCAATTAACACTTGAGTTAGTGTTTTGAATCTAACCAACACCCCTTCTTGGCTTTTTAGGCTTGTCAGGCTCATACATGAAATTTCCCAAATTTATGCGTTTGAGAGGAAGCTTTCTTTGCACAACAGTGGATGCATTCTCCATTACAAGTATTATTCCATCATCCTTGGTGGTGCATATCTCATCGAGGAATGGTGCATCTTTTGGTACTTGTTGAATGACATCGACAAACAAACTGTTTAAGGTTTCCAGCGTGTCTTGTTCATGTTCATCCTCCTTGAACTTTGCGAATCTACTAGGAAAAGGTGGAGAAGAAACATTAGTAAAAATTGGAATCTCAAACGTTACCTCAGGTGCCGAAATACTCTTATTTGGATCATTGGCTTCATTATCCTCAAGAATAGAATTCATCTCTAATTTTGTCTCATCCTCATCTTGTTCCTCATTCCTCAAGGTCACAATAGTAGCATTCTCCTTTGGGTTAATCATCGTTTGGGCAGGGAGTTCTTCAGATCTTTGTGCTACCCATCCCACCATACTACTAGTCAATTGGATCATTTGCTTTTCCAAACTCTGGATGCTTGCCCTTGTTTCCTGTTGAAATTGCAAAGTATCAGTAACAAGATAATAGACAAGATCTTCTAAAGAAGTACCTGAGTTTTGAGTCATATGTGATGGCTGAGAAAGATCTGATTCTTGAGACCATGATTGATTGAAGATAGATGGATGAGTGTAACTGGCATAAGGATCTAATTCTTGGAAATTTTTTGAGTAGCCATAATTAGTATGATCCCACCATCCCTCATGGTAAGTGTTTGAGTAATGATCATGCAGTTGGTCTTGGAACCCTTGATGGCCTTGACATCCTCCCATGGCTAATTGTTGAACTGGGGAGGTGAGATTGGCTTGTTGATTCTCCATGTTCATGTATGCCACCAACTCTTCAAGTGTTAGATTGCTCAATTCCATCGTTGTTTTTTTTTTTTTTTTCAAAATTTGATAAGAAAAACCCGTATGTACAAGAAAATAAAACTCATTAGAACTGAAAATAAGAATAAACCAAGTAACAAATAAACTAAAGAAAGCAATCCCCGACAACGGCGCCAAAAATTTGATGCACCCAAAAGAGTGTATCTTATTTAACCTTGCACTAAAAAGATCAATTGTAAGTATAATGATTAGCAAGGGTCGAGTCCTCAGGGATTGGGTTTTAATCTATGAGTTATTAGTTTATAACTTACGTTCAAAGAAAACAATAAAAGAAAAGGGGTTTTTGAAGCCAGATTTAAACTAAAGTAAATAATAAGAATAAGATGCAAGGCGGTATAACCAGCCAATAAAAATATATATACTAAATTAGGCGGTATAACCAGCCAATAAAAATAAAACAAAGTTAATATACAAATTAGGCGGTATAACCAGCCAATAAAAATAAGCAAACTAGAAAAGTAAGAAAACAAGTAAGTAAGAAGAATCAAATATGAAAAATATGGTTAAGGTTTCATTCTCCACCACTAGACATCATTAAGAATCAATTTCAGATCTATCAATATCAACCAACTATCAAAGTTAACAACCGTAGATAACAACAAGCTCTGTTATCCCAATCTTTCCTTAGTTTGTCGTTAAATAGAACAAGCTCTCTATTTAATCTCTAACCATTAAACAACCTAGAATAAGCTCTCTAAATTCAATTTAATGGCAGCTTTTTGATGAGAAAGATAGGTTGATCTAAGCAACAAACACATAAGCTCGGATTGTTCAACTTAGGTTATGTTCCACTTTGCAATTATTGAAAACTTGACCATAATCATTAATCACAAATTGTCATTTATGAATAGGAAATCAAGACAATTACACGGATCAAGACTCCTAAACTAGCAATAGATAATTATCAAGATCTATCTAGTTGTACACCTAAATAAATCAAGACAACATCATGAACAATTCTTGTAGAAGAACATAAGCAACTTTTATAGAAAATTAATGATAGATAGAATCTGAAAATCAATCACAAAACATGTCTAGGGCTTTGAATTCACCCTTAACCAAATAGAAGTTTAGCCTAGCATAGGCATTATAAACATAAAATTAAATAGAATCTAAGAAGAAAATAAAAGAAAGAAAGAAGAAGAAGAAGAATATTAATTATCCAACCTCTTGCTCTTTCTAAAGAAAAAGAAAACTAGAGAAAAGAAAGAAGAAGAAAACTTAGAGAATTTTATTACAATGGCTAATATCCTACCTATCTACAATGTGATCCCTTACAATCATCCAAGGCCCTCTATTTATACACATTTTGGAGAGCTAAATGACAAGAGACAAGCTTTATAAATTTCAAAGGTAGGTATAATAGGTGGGTGCATTTTTCTAACAATTTTCGTCATATTGTACGACAATTCTGATCAGCCAGATTGATGGTCGATTTTGTCAATATTGGAGGCTTGATCTGATCAAATGGTCTTCTAGAAAACTGTTCCCCTATCAGTCGGTGATCCATAGCCGTTGGAATCAGCTCATTTGCTGATGTGGATCAGAAGATATGGTCAAAATACCAAAACTTGTCAGCACAGACGTCATTGCACATCAGCCAACTTGATGGTCGATTTCGCTAGGGAAAACGACTCTGTTTCAAGAAGTGTAAAACATGAAAAAGATAGATATGCCTCTTAACTTTGCACGGTTAAAATGTCAGCCTTATTGCTTCAGTAAAACTCCAGATATAGCTGATATGGCAAAAGGTGTCGGAACTGGAACTGAACTGGAATTGCCCTTAATTCTTGATTTAACCTAGTAATCTGAAATCACTCAAAGAAACTCGTGAAAAACACCAAATTACATAAAAATATAAAAGATCATAAACACAATTAGACTAAGCAATAATAACTCGTATTTGACACAAAACAATAATAAAACATAACTAAAAACTATATAATTATACGAGTTATCATGAATATTGGTCTATTTTGTATTGCATATTGCTTGTTGGGAAAATGATTTTGAGCTTGATGATCTTGGTTTTTACCAAGTGATAGCTATAGCCGGATTAACATCCAAGGGGCTAGCCTTGAGCCAATCATTTTTTCTTGTTGTAAATGCTATTTTCAGACCATTTCCAGCATGGTTTTGGTTAGGATCAACTAATGATCCATAGCCAATATCTATTTTTCAAACTAGTTGGAAAAGAAGAAAAAAAACAATGTTTTGCAAGTTGGA
Organism: Fremontodendron californicum; assembly: GCA_030761205.1. Lineage (NCBI taxonomy): Eukaryota > Viridiplantae > Streptophyta > Magnoliopsida > Malvales > Malvaceae > Fremontodendron > Fremontodendron californicum. The sequence goes on from JAULJL010000014.1 coordinate 4,560,949, forward strand.
TATGCTGATTTCGGCCAATATTTTTCCTATGCATTTTTTGTCCAAATAAAAAATGTTTCTACCTCATTTAGTTTATCATTTGCTGAACCTAAGTTTAATTTTTCATTTTTTTTTTGAATTTATTATAAGAGTAAAAAAATAGTTTAGTAAAATCGGGTTTTTGGGATCAAAATAAGCTTTTAAAGCTAGCAAGTTTGGATTCTTTTTACTAGGGGAAGGGGGTTGGCCGAACCCTTAAAGGCTGTTTTCTAAGATGTTTTTGATCATTTAAAACTTAAAAAAAAAAAAAAAAAAAAAAACATTGGTCTTAAGAAAATCGGGTCATGGGTAGGCAAAACGAGCTTCAAAACCGAAAAAATAAACTTGGGCTTTTATACTAGGCCATTCGGCCACCTTGTAATTTTCTTTCAAAAATGCATCATTTTTTTACTATGTTTTGGTTTTCATAATGTTTGCATTAAGACTCGTTTAGAGGTATTCGAATGTCAAACAATGGCATTCGAATGCCCCTTAATCCGAGCAAAAATTCGTGCCCAAAATCCTTCAATTTTGAATTCCAATTTAAGTTTCTTTCAAAGGTAGTCGGACATCTTCTTAGGTGTTCGGATATCCTCTCTTCAAGGGAGAAACACATTCCGTTTTCATGCATTGCATGTTTTAAAAAATGTTTTTACTTAGTTTAGCATAAAAATGTAGTTTTTCGATTTCCTAGACATTTGGCGAGAATTAGTTCCTAATCTTTGCCGGGTTTTTCGAGGAGTTTAGGAAATTATCTACGCACGTGTTTATAAAATCGTAAGGTATGGTTTTCATTTTATTCAGAATCATTTATGTGTCATGTGGAAAGATATTTTTCCAAAGCTTTGCCGGGTCTACCGGGAGCTCGGTAAAATTTCCCGACGTATGCCATTTATGTAATTTCACCCAAACAGAAAATCAATGAAAAAGAGTTTTAAAATAATGATGTATGCATATTCTATGTTCATGAATATTCCATGATAAGGTCATTTAATAATCGATGTCTACATTTTCCATCTTGATCATCATAATTCTATGTTCATGAATATTCCATGATGATGTCATTTTATGATTGATAATCATGTTGCTATCTTGATCATGATGTGTTGATGGATGTGAATATTCTATGATGATGTCATTTTATGATTGGTGCCTATATGATCTTTTTGTATGTCATGTCATGATAAGATTTGCCATGTCATGTTTTCCATGTCACGATGCCATGTTATGAATTCTTTTGCCATGTCATAATAAGATTTGCCATGTCATGTCATGTATGCCATGTCATGAATTCTTTTGTCAAGTTATAATAAGATTTGCCATGTCATGAATTCTTTTGCCATGTCATATTAAAATGTTGGCCATGTCATGATAATTATGCATGTTGTTTAATTTATATTTATATCTTAGTAATAATTTGCATATCCATGATCATTTTTAAATGATTTTAAATGCATGAAGAATAATAATGATTGTTAACAAAATAAAGTGGTTCCCGAGTTAAAATAATTCATGAGTTCTTTGCTAGGTTTGTCGAGGAGGATATCATCAATTATCATTAACAACAGAATAACCTTTTTCGCAAAAAACGAGGGTGATTCAGAGTGTAGACATCTAATTTTGTCCGAGCCCCCTAAACAAGGTACGTCTTTCCTTCAATTCCCCGAGATCCCAAAAATCTCCCCTAATTCCACAATTTGGTGTCTAACACTTTGATTCAGAGGTCAACATGAAAAGGTCAATACAAAAAAGTCAACCCTAAAAAGTCAAAAATAAAAAAAAGTCAACTTTTGGGAAAAATAGGATTTGAAGGAGAATTGAGTAATGATGAAGCAATCTTGATAATTGGAGAACTACAATTGAAAATAGAAAGAGGAATTGAAGATGGAAAGATTAAATTGAATAAATTGAAATTTTCAATTTTAGGAAAAAGTATGGAAATGATCAAATTGGATAAACTTGAAGTCCCAATCTGAGAAATAATCAATAAATTGAGGTATCTGAAGGTTCAATTTCAAGAGGAACGAACGGAGAAGTCAATTGGAAGATCAATTGGATAAATTGGAAATTGAAATTTTGGGAAAAAGTACGTAAATGATCAAATTAGGTGAAATTGAAGGTTCAATTTGAGAAATAATCAATAAATGGAGGTATCCAAAAATCCAATTCAGAAGATAATGAAAGGAGAAATCAATTGGAAGATAAATTGGATAAATTGGAAATTACAATTTTGGGAAAAAGTACGGAAATTATCAAATTGGGTAAACTTGAAGTTTCAATTTGAGAAATAATAAATAAATGGAGGTATTCAAAGGACCAATTCGGAGAAGAATAAAAGGAGGAGCCAAGTTGAAGACGAATTGGAAAATCCAAGGACTAAATTGAATAAATAGGAAAGTTCCAATTTTGGGAAAAAATATGTAAATGATCAAATTGATTGAAATTGAAAGTTCCATTTAGAGAATAATCAATAAATAAATGGATTCAAAAAGCTCAATTACAAGGAGAGTGAAAAGAGGAGCCAAGTTGAAGAAGAATTGAAAATCCAATGACTAAAGTGAATAAATTGAAAGTTCAATTTTTGAGGAAAATTTGAAATTGGAAGAAATTGAAAATTCAATTTAAAAGGAAATCAATGAGGGAATGGATTTGAAAAGATCAATTACAAAGAAAATAAGAGATGGATCAATTTTAAGAAGAAATTGAGAAATGGAGGCTAGCCTTGAGCCAACCTTAGTTTTCTTGTTTATTTATATTTTCTTTCTTATATATTGTCATTTTCATATATATACCTTGCTAATTGTGTGTTTTATATTGTTTATTTCTCTTTGAAAAAATGATTTTGAGCTTGGTGATCTTGGTTTCTACCAAGTGGTGGCTATAGCCGGATTTACATCCAAAGGGCTAGCCTTGAGCCAATCATTTTTTCTTGCTGTAAAATCATGTTTTCAACTCTTTTCCAGCATGATTTCGGTTAGGATCAAGCAATGGTTCATAGCCAAAATCTATTTTTCAAACTAGTTGGAAAAAATAATGTTTTAAAAGTTGGAGTTGCTGATTTCGGATAATATTAATCATATGCATTTTTGGTCCAAATAAAAAAAAATGTTTCTACCTCACTTAGTTCACCCTTAGCCGAACCTAAACTGATTTTTTCAGATTTTTTTGAATTTTTTTTAAGAGTCAAAAAAATAGTTTTGTAAAATCAGTTTTTTGAAGTCAAAACAAGCTTTCAGAACTAGCAAAGGTCTCATTTTTTTTACACCAAGAGGGAGGGGTTGGCCAAAACTTGTGGCTACTATTTTGAGATTTCTTCTATGGTATTTTAAAGTTAAAAAAATTGGTTTTAAGAAAATAGGGTCATGGGTAGGTAATCCGAGCTTTCAAAATCGAGCAAACTAGGATTTTTACCTAGGCACCATTCGACCACTTTGGCCTTTTCTAAAAAGTTGCATCATTTTCCAAATCATTTTGGCTTTCAAAATGTTTGCATTCAAGGCTCGTTTAGAGGTACTCAGATGTCAAGCAATGGCATTCGGATACCTCTTTAATCCGAGCAAAATTCATGCTCGAAATCTTTCGTTTTTTAAATCCAACTTAAGTTTCTTTCAAGGGTAGTCGGATATCTTTTTAGGTGTTCGGATATTCTCTCTTCAAGAGAGAAACATATTCTGTTTTCATGCATTTCATATTTTAAAAATGTTTTTTTTATTTATTTAGCATAAAAACGTGTTTTTTCGATTTCGTAAGAATTTGGCGAGAATTATTTCTATCTCTGTCGGGTTGCAGGGGAGGTTAGAAAATTATTCAACGCACGTGTTTATGAAATCATAAACTACGGTTTTTGTTTTAATCGGAATTTTATAAATGTCATATGAAAGAACTATTTTCCAAGCTTTGTCGGGTTTGTCGGGGAGTGCGGCAATAGTTTTTTCGACATATGACGTTGACATAATTTCACAAAGAAAATCAATGAAAAAGAATTTTAAAACAAAGATGTGTGCATATTCTATGTTCATGCATATTCCATGATGAGGTCTTTCTATTATTGATGTCTACATTGCTATCTTAATCATGATCTTTCCATGTTCATGCACATTCCGTGATGACGTCATTTTAGAATTGATGTCCATGTTGCTATCTTGTTCATGATATTTTGATTGATATGCATATTCTATGATGATGTCATTTAATAATTGATGCCCTTATGTCAAATGTGCTATGTCATAGTAAATTTTGCCATTTCATGATAAATCATATGTCATGTCATACTGAACTTTGCCATGTCATAATAAAATGTATGCCATATCATGATGAATTGTTTGCCATGTCTTAATAAATTGTTTGCCATGTATTAAATTATATGCCATGTCATAATAAAATATATGCCATGTCATGATTTTTTTGCCATATTATAATAAAATGTTTACCATACCATGATAATTATGCATGTTTTATATTTATGTCTTAGTGATAATTTGCATATTCATGATCATTCAAATATTTGCAAATTGATGTTTTATTAAAATAAATAAGGCAATATTCCCGAGTTAATATATAATTCATGAATCCTCCGCCGGGTTGCCGGGAAGTCTTCATCAATTATTATTAACAAAGGAATACCCTTCTATTATTAACAAAGGAATATCCGAGCTTTCAAAATCGAGCAAACAAGGAGTCGCCAACAATTTTTTGGCTAAGTGTGATTAGACACCTAAGAAAACTCATCCTCTCAATAAAAGTGATAACTCGTATAATTATATAGTTTTTAGTTATGTTTTATTATTGTTTTGTGTTAAATACGAGTTATTATTGCTTAGTCTATTTGTGTTTATGATCTTTTATATTTTTATGTAATTTGGTGTTTTTCATGAGTTTCTTTGAGTGATTTCAGATTACTAGGTTAAATCAAGAATTAAGGGCAAATCCAATTCAGTTCCAGTTCCGACACCTTTTGCCATATCAGCTATATATGGAGTTTCACTGAAGCAATAAGGCTGAATTTTTGACAGTGCAAAGTTAAGAGGCATATCTATCTTTTTCATGTTTTATACTTCTTGAAACGGAGTCATTTTCCCTAGCGAAATCAACCATCAATTTGGCTGATGTGCAATGACGTCTGTTCTGCACCGTTTTGGTATTTTGACCATAGCTTCCGATCCACGTGAGCAAATGATCTGATTTCAACGGCTATGGATCCGTAACGGATAGGGGTATATTTGTCTACAAGACCATTTGATCAGATCGAGCCTCCAAAATTGACAAAATCGACCATCAAGCTGGCTGATCAGAATTGTCATACAATATGACGAAAATTGTTAGAAAAATGCACCCACCTATTACACCTACCTTTGAAATTTATAAAGCTTGTCTCTTGTCATTTAGCTCTGCAAAATGTGTATAAATAGATGGCCTTGGATGAGTATTAGGATACATTTGGTACATTGGTAGGATATTAGCCATTGTAATAAAATTCTCTAAGTTTTCTTCTTCTTTCCTTTCTCTAGTTTTCTTTTTCTTTATTTACTTATGCTTTTTACATTTCTTTTCATTTTATTCATATCTAGTATGTGTTGCTAATCATATTGTTGAGGTGATGAGGTGAAGCTCTTGGTAAATGCTAAGGTTAGTCTCTTAAACATGAGCTAAAATGAATCATCATTTAGTATAGATAATATTTTCTTTTGGTTTAAAATCATACTTGCAAAGTAGAGATCTTGATTCATTATTGACAATGAAAATGGCACAGTAAATGCTTGGTTTCATAACCTTGATTTGTTGTAGACATATACCTTGGCATAAGGAATGCTTGGACTCTTTTTGTGAGTTTTGAGGACACCAAATGAACATAATATCATATGCTATGGACGTTGGACAATTTGGACTGAATTGCTAAACCTTCCGATTGGAATCTCCCTTATGTGTGAATTTCAATTGTGTAATAAAACAAGATTAATCTTAGCATAACACCAAGAGTGGATTCTCTAACCTCAACATCTTTACTTATTGTTTTTTATCTTGTTAATTTCTTTTATGTTATTTTGTTTATTTTGTTCTCTAATATCTTGTTTATCTTGTTTTGTTGTTGATTCCCTAATATCTTGTTTACTTTCTTTTTTCTTATATATTTATAAACTTATACTTACTAATACGCTTCCCTATGGTTTGACCTCGGACACCCGAGAATTTATTACTTGAACATAACCTGCACTTGGGTTTACGACTCTTAATTGAGTCACCATCAAGTTTTTGGCGCCGTTGCCGGGGAAGCAATACTAAGTATATAAGTTTATAAGTATATTTATTTTTATTGGCTGGTTATACCGCCTAATTTATTTTTATTGGCTGTTAACTTTGTTTTATTTTTATTGGCTGGTTATACCGCCTAATTTGTATATTAACTTTGTTTTATGCTTGTTTGGCTGGTTATACCGCCTAATCTGTATATTAACTTTGTTTTATTTTTATTGGCTGGTTATACCGCCTAATCTGTATATTAACTTTGTTTTATGCTTGTTTGGCGACGTGATTTTAGATCTCTTCGTTTAGTTAGATTTTATTGTGAAACTTTTTCAGGTAATCTTTCTAATACAACTCCTACCATGGCTGACAATGAAAGTGTTCATGCTGAAGATGAGAACAGACAAGTACGCACCATGCGTGACTACTTGCAACCAACTCGAACCTCTTCACCCTCTTGTTTTATTTTTCCTCTCAATGCAAACAACTTTCGTTTTAAACCAGGTATGATAGCTTTGCTTCCAAATTTCCATGGGTTAGAATCGGAAAGTGCTTACTCGTTTCTAAAAGACTTCGAAGATGTATGTGTCACCTTTAATGACCAACAGTGTACAAATGAAATTGTCAAGCTAAAATTATTTCCTTTTTCTTTAAAAGATAAAGCAAAAATTTGGCTTCATAATTTAAAACCAAGGTCAATTAGCACATGGCAAGAATTACAAACTGAGTTTCTAAAGAAATTTTTCCCAGCACATAAAACTACTGCTTTGAAAAGACAGATTCAAAATTTCAATCAAAATCAAAATGAAGCATTTTTTCAGTGCTGGGAGCGTTTTAAAGATTTGTTAAGTTCTTGTCCACATCATGGTTTTGAAAAATGGCGTCTTATTAGTTTCTTTTATGAAAGTTTAACTCCCGAAACTAAATAATTTGTTGAAACAATGTGTAACGGTGAGTTTCAAGAAAAAAGAACCTGAAGAAGCCTTTGACTACCTAGACCATTTGGCAGAAAACTCTCAAGCCTGGCACACAGATAATTCCTCTGAAAGTTCCAATAGATCTAATCTTGTTTCTAACAGAGGTAAATATCATTTTAGTCAAGAAGATGAGATAAAAGCTAAAGTATCTAATTTGGCTAGAAAGATTGAAGCCATGAAACTTAGAGAAGTAAAAGAAGTCAAAACGGTTAAAAATGAAGAAAGATGTGGAATTTGTGAAATCATGGGACACCCCACTTCTGAATGTCCAAACATTCCCATTCTTAAAGAAGCGTTGCATGATCAAGTAAATTCCATAAACATATTTAAAAAGCCTTTTCCTTCTCCTTACTCTGAAATGTATAACCCTGAATGGAGAAATCATCCCAACTTCAGTTGGCGGAATAATAATCATGTTCAGGTACCACAATCTCAAAAGCCGAGCAACACTTTTTCCTATCAACCTTCACGTGTACAAACCTTGGAAGAGACATTGCAAGCATTCATGCAAACACAAGCAAATGTGAATAACCAAACTTCACAGGACATCAATGAGATCAAAAGCACCTTGTCCACATTGACAGCTTCATTACGCACTCAAGAAAAAGGTAAGTTTCCTGCTCAACCTCAGCCTAACCCTTCTACTCAATGTCTTGTTTCTTGCTCCAATGAAACTCAACAGGAAAATGCCAGTTCTATCACAACTCTTCGAAGTGGAAAGGCAATTGACAAAAACATTCCATCAAAAGACCAAGATCCTCCTTCCCCTCCGAAAAGTAATGGTAAGGATGATGGTAAGTCTGAACTTCTTGAAAATTTGGACAAAGAAAAAGGTATGCATCCTGCTCCTTTTCCTCATTGGTTGCAAACAATAAAGAATTTGAATCAAAATGCAAAAATTTATGAACTTTTCAAACAAGTTAAGATTAACATACCTTTATTGGATGCAATCAAACAAGTTCCATCTTATGCTAAATTTTTGAAGGACATGTGCACAGTTAAAAGGAAACATAATGTACAAAAGAAAGCATTTCTGACGGAAAGTGTGAGCTCAATCATTCAGCACCTTACTCCACCAAAATTCAAAGATCCTGGATGTCCAACAATCTCATGCATCATTGGAAACACTAGAATAGAACGTGCATTGCTTGATCTTGGTGCTAGTGTTAATCTTTTTCCTTTTTCTGTTTATCAACAGTTAGGTTTAGGTGAACTCAAGGAAACACCTGTTACACTTCAACTAGCTGATCGTTCTGTAAAAATTCCTCGAGGGATAGTTGAAGATGTTTTGGTTCAAATTGATAATTTTTACTTCCCTGTTGATTTTATTGTTTTGGACACACATCCTGTTTCAAATCCAAATGTTCAAATTCCTGTTATATTAGGCCGTCCATTTCTTGCAACTTCTAATGCTCTGATAAATTGCAGGAATGGTAATTTGAACATTTCTTTTGGAAATATGACTTTAGAATTAAATGTGTTCAACACTTGCAAGCAACCTAGTGATGATTCAGAAGTACATGAAGTGGATTTCATTGAAGAACTTGTTCATGAACATCTCACCACTACCACATTCCATGATCCTTTAGAAGCTTATTTAATTGAATGTAAGTTTGATAATGCTTCAGAAATTTCACACACTAATTCTTTGTTAAATTCTTTTCAGGTTAAGCATTGTTGGAAACAAAAGTTTGAGGAACTTCCATCACTCACAAATGTCACTATACCATCAACTATTGAACCACCCAAGCTGGATTTAAAACCATTGCCATCCGAGCTAAAATATTCCTTTTTGGGTGAGAATGAAACTTTTCCAGTCATAAATGAACTTGAGGAACTCAGAAATGATGCATATGAGAATTCTAAAATTCATAAAGAAAGAACTAAAGCCTTTCATGACAAGTTAATTTCAAGAAAAACATTTCATGTTGGGCAAAAAGTTCTACTTTATAATTCTAGACTTCACATATTTCCTGGTAAGTTGAGATCAAGATGGACTGGCCCATTTGTGGTTAAGCATGTGTATCATTATGGAGCAGTTGACATTGAGAATCCTAGAAATGGTAACGTATTCAAGGTAAATGGACAAAGACTCAAACTCTTTTTGGAAAATCATGTTACTCAAGAAGAGGTTGTTTTTCTTTTTGATCCTTGTTTTGAAAATAACTAGATGTAAATATAATTTTTACTAATCTTCAAAAAAAAAAAACATTTTTTTAACCCCGGTTAAATGGCGGATAACGGTATTCCGTGATTATTTAAGTCGGTCCCATCAGCTACCCACAAAACTGATATTGTATATAAATTTCTCTTTCAATTTCTTTTTCATTTTTTTCAGGATGGATGATATTCTCAAAAGATTGCAGAAACGATTTCCTCCTTTTCCTCGAAATATTTTACTGAAGCTTTACCAAGTTCGATTTGAAAGATTAAGAATGCTTATGCACAAAGGGATTCCTGAAGACATACGTTGGATAATTGAAGCCAAGGTACGTGAAGATGAATATCTTCCTGTTTTGCATTTACCAGGTACAGGTAGAAGCACTTTTGCAAAGAAGCGACGAGCAAAGCGCATGAGTTCAAATTGCCACAAATGTGCACGATGGACGTGTAACGGTAAATGTCGTTCTATTGGGATTCCGTCCTCTAATCGAGATGATAAAATTGAATTCATTAAGGATGGACTGAGTAAGGAGAATTTGGGTAATATCCAACTTTCTCTTGAGACGCATCCTAGTGGAGACGTACAAAGAGAAATTCTTGATTTATGGCCGCAATTCCAAAGGGAATGGCAACATCTTGGGAATCTGATGTTAAAAGACCCTGTTTACCAGCTTGTAAGAAAACTGGATGGGAAGCATATCCTCGACTCATAGAAGGCGTTTAAGCCGTTTCTGGACGTAAAACCAGAGGAAGATGCCAAATACACTTTCGGCAACATTATTACTTTTGACTTTTACGGTTGATTTTTCTTCTCTTTTTGATTTTCTTCCTGAAATCACGCAAAAATCTTTTGTTAGGTTAACATTTTCTTCTGACAGGTCAGATACACTTTCGGCGACATTATTACTCTTGTCTGATTCACTACTCAGTCCTCTATATATTACACCATGTACTCATTCTCTTTCAGGCACTCGAAAAAGAAAAAAAAAATGGAAAGCACTTCGTCCCAGCGCATTAAAAAAATTTGTCTCTTTGGAGGTGCTTATCCAGGGAAAAATAACATATTCGCTGATGAAGCCATAAGAGTTGGAGTAATACTTGCCCAACAAAAGATCCAGTTGATTTATGGAGGCGGTAGTACGGGTTTAATGGGAGCAGTCGCTACAGCAGCACACGCCGGAGGAAGTCCAGTTCTAGGAATCGTGCCAAAACTATTCACAGATTTTTGTGGACCTACCGTGGGTAAGGAAATACAAGTCTGGAGTATCCCTGAACGGATATCAATCATGTACCATTCTGCCGATGCATTCATTGCTTTACCAGGAGGTCTGGGTACATTGGAAGAAATAGCTTGCGTGGCTTCTTGGTCATCTTTGGTCACAAATAAGAAACCCATTGGTTTGCTTAATATTAATGGTTATTTTAGTAATTTGCTTTCATATTTAGATAATGCTGTGGATAATGGATTCATGTTTTCAGAGGCAAGGAGAACCATAATTTCTGCTACAACCATTGAAGATTTACTCAAAAAGCTCCAAGCTTATGAGTATTTATCTGCTACGGTTGTTTCGCAAACGCTCGGAAAAAGAAAAAGAGATATGGACGAGCAAAGAGTGGATTGCACTTTGTCTTTGTGACATTATCTAACATTTTGTTTGTTGTGTCTCAGTTATAATAAGTGGTTAGCAACCTCTGCAGGTAATATGTCCCTTACCCCTACTAAAAAAAAAAAATTTTTGTTGTGTTTTAAGACATTTAGAAGTATTCATTCTGAACAAGGTCTGAGTAAGGGAGACTTGAGACATACCTTGTCAGTTTGATTTTAATCTTTTTATGTTTACTTGTTAATTTTTGTTTAGTATTTTAGGATTATTTAGGTTGCATGAGTTTGTTTTGTTTTGAGTCTTAGTTGTTCCTATTCTTATGTTATTAGTTCTTTTCTCTTACACATGATTCTTTCATTTGGGTTAATAGACTTACATTGAGGACAATGTAAGAATTAAGTGTGGGGGGAATGATTTAGGATTTCTTTTATTTTTGTCTACTATTTTTTTTTATGAGTCTTTATTATTATTATTTTTTTTTAGTGTGTTTTAGTTCCTTTTTTAATACAATGATGAGATATGAATTGCATAAGTCTAAAACAGATTTATTAGTGAGAAGATTTTCATGAGAATTGAGCTTGATGTCAACCTTTTTATGAGCCAATGTTAATATGATATGTTGATTGAGAAAGAAGCATGTTTAGACTTAATCTGACTTGTATAATCATCCTTGTGAATTTTTGAGCCTATAATGATTGATGCATTATACAAGTCAATCTAATTTCTTTCTTGAGTGCACTTATGATTACATGATTCTCCAGAACTTGCTTTAAACTGGTTGAGACTATATTGATACATGTGACAACATGAATATGATAGAGGCATTAGGATTATAACCAGAGCCAAACAGCCATCCATTATTAATGTTCTAAGAGAACATCCCCACTAGTGAGCCAATTTGAGCCTACATTAAATATGCTGTTTTATTGGTAACCACAACTTACACCTAGCCTAAATATACTTATATCCTTACCCTTGTTCTAAAGATGGATTATATATTTTGAGACATATTGCAAAAAAACAAGGGATATTTTTAGTTGAAAATTTGGGTTAGAAACAAAAGATAAGTGTGGGGGAAGAAAAGAAAAGAAAAAGTCAAGAGAAAAAGAAAGGGATCATTGTTAAATACATTCCCATATTCAAAAAAAAAAAAATCTTCTCTTGAACTTCTAGTTAAAGTAAAGAAAAAGATGTTACAAAGTTGGTTAGAATGAAGCAAAGACTCAACATGAATATTTAGCCTATGTGACTATGTACTTGTAAAGAGTTTTGAGAAATTTCTTTGTATGATCTTATTATGTCTCTAAACTTTATGAACTCTTTGGAACCTTTGTGATATCTTTGTCCTTTTGTTCTTTAACCACATTATAACCCTTTGGCCCCATTACAACCTTGAATAAAGACCTCTTGATTTATGAAGTTGTATGATCTAAATAGTGGAGAATAGGTGGACAAGCAAGCATATGGTAGAAGTGTTTTCATGAGATTGATTGAGTGTAAACACTTTACCACTACTTTAAAGAGTGAAAATCATGAGAGTATCCCATGTGAGAGGTTGAAATTAAGTTGAATATGCACTATTTTGATTGAAATATGTTATGTTAATATTGGCTTAACTCATTTATTTACATTCAAGCATGATTTTTTGTGAAATTCTTTGAGCTATTGATTAGTTTATAAGACTTGTTCAAAGATTGTCTCTAATTTATATTGAAAGGATTAGGAGTAAATATTTTTAGTGTATGTAGTTTACTTATATTTTAGTTTTTCAATGTTTGTGGGTATCGTTCTAGCAAACCCTCACGAGACTAAACTCGTCCACTAGGGACACCTAGGGGTTTAAAGGCTTGTGTCACATGCTAAGTGCCACCGTGATTTCCTACGAAAATGGATTAGATTAGATTTTCTTATTTTATTTTTATTGAGTCGTTGCTAGGGACTAGCAACAATCTAAGTGTGGGGGTGTGATAACTCGTATAATTATATAGTTTTTAGTTATGTTTTATTATTGTTTTGTGTTAAATACGAGTTATTATTGCTTAGTCTATTTGTGTTTATGATCTTTTATATTTTTATGTAATTTGGTGTTTTTCATGAGTTTCTTTGAGTGATTTCAGATTACTAGGTTAAATCAAGAATTAAGGGCAAATCCAATTCAGTTCCAGTTCCGACACCTTTTGCCATATCAGCTATATATGGAGTTTCACTGAAGCAATAAGGCTGAATTTTTGACAGTGCAAAGTTCAGAGGCATATCTATCTTTTTCATGTTTTACACTTCTTGAAACGGAGTCGTTTTCCCTAGCAAAATCAACCATCAAGTTGGCTGATGTGCAATGACGTCTGTTCTGCACCGTTTTGGTATTTTGACCATATCTTCCGATCCACGTAAGCAAATGATCTGATTACAACGGCTATGGATCCGTAACGGATAGGGGTATATTTTTATAGAAGACCATTTGATCAGAGCGAGCCTCCAACATTGACAAAATCGACCATCAAGCTGGCTGATCAGAATTGTCATACAATATGACGAAAATTGTTAGAAAAATGCACCCACCTATTACACCTACCTTTGAAATTTATAAAGCTTGTCTCTTGTCATTTAGCTCTGTAAAATGTGTATAAATAGATGGCCTTGGATGAGTATTAGGATACATTTGGTACATTGGTAGGATATTAGCCATTGTAATAAAATTCTCTAAGTTTTCTTCTTCTTTCCTTTCTCTAGTTTTCTTTTTCTTTATTTACTTATGCTTTTTACATTTCTTTTCATTTTATTCATATCTAGTATGTGTTGCTAATCATATTGTTGAGGTGATGAGGTGAAGCTCTTGGTAAATGCTAAGGTTAGTCTCTTAAACATGAGCTAAAATGAATCATCATTTAGTATAGATAATATTTTCTTTTGGTTTAAAATCATACTTGCAAAGTAGAGATCTTGATTCATTATTGACAATGAAAATGGCACAGTAAATGCTTGGTTTCATAACCTTGATTTGTTGTAGACATATACCTTGGCATAAGGAATGCTTGGACTCTTTTTGTGAGTTTTGAGGACACCAAATGAACATAATATCATATGCTATGGACGTTGGACAATTTGGACTGAATTGCTAAACCTTCCGATTGGAATCTCCCTTATGTGTGAATTTCAATTGTGTAATAAAACAAGATTAATCTTAGCATAACACCAAGAGTGGATTCTCTAACCTCAACATCTTTACTTATTGTTTTTTATCTTGTTAATTTCTTTTATGTTATTTTGTTTATTTTGTTCTCTAATATCTTGTTTATCTTGTTTTGTTGTTGATTCCCTAATATCTTGTTTACTTTCTTTTTTCTTATATATTTATAAACTTATACTTACTAATACGCTTCCCTGTGGTTCGACCTCGGACACCCGAGAATTTATTACTTGAACATAACCTGCACTTGGGTTTACGACTCTTAATTGAGTCACCATCAAAAAGCCTAAAATTAATTAAGATCTATTAAATGGATGATTTTTGGTCTGCGAAAGCAAAAATCAGGTTCGGGAGTACAGCTACGTGTGGGAAAGGATTAGTACCCCCACAACTTCAAGAGAACGGTTAATCACGTGTTATCCTTAATCTTTAAAAAAGTGGTTTTAATTCTGATATTAAAAATAATTCCCTTAGTAAAATTTCATAATTCATTAAAAACAAATTGATTTATTTTGAAACAAAATGGAGTTTTTTTTGTCAACAAAAATTCCCCATACTCCCCACCAAGGAAGAATGTAATAATATTGTTTCGATAAAAATTGCTATTTCAATCCTAAAAGGATATTCCTTTACGATGTTAATTGTTGAATACTCCCCAGCAACCTAGTGGAGACTCAAGAATTATCACCACTCGAGAATATTGCTTTATTTTATTCTAAAAAATATGTTGCATTTATATTTATTTTTTTTCATGTTTCAAATGTTTTTTCTTTTCTTTTTTTTATGAATTTTTTATTGGCCAGATATAAGATCAATGCCCAAATTAAAATTATAAATGAACTACTTAATAGTTAATTTATTTTGGATTATTCAAAGTTCAACCGGAACAAAATTAGGTTTCTATATAGTTGTCCCTCTTTGTACATTACTGAGAATCAAGAATAGTGCCAAATTATAGACAACAATTTTGTTTGGGACTAATAGTTCTTACATTCCACGCAACAATTTACTCTTTTTTTTTTTTTTTTTTGGCCTTTAAATCAAATTGAATAAAATACACATTCACTCATATATACATATCTTGTGTGTCGACTTCACAAGGCTTAAGGTCATTATCGTGCCTGCTAAATTGGGTTTACCCTCATCTTGTACCAATTTCAATGGGCTTAAATCATTTATGTGCTTGCTACATTGGACTTAATTCACCTACTATGCCAACTTCGCTGCGCATAAATCATTTATGTGCCAGTTACATTGGGTTTAACCTCATCTAGTGCCAACTTCACTGGACTTAAATCATTTCTGTGCCAGCTACATTGAGCTTAATCTCATCAAAATACCAACTTCACTGTGCTTAAATCATTTATGTGCCAGTTGCATTGGGCTTAAACTCATCTCGTGCCAACTTCACAGTGCCACCTAGATTGGGCTTAATTTCATCTCGTGCCAATTTCAACGGGGCTTAAACCATTTTTGTGCCAGCTATATTGGGCTTATTCTCATGGCTTAATCTCATCTAAGGTGCCAACTTCCTAGGCTTAAATCATTTATGTGCCAGTTACATTGGGTTTAATCTCATCTAAGGTGCCAACTTCAACGGTCTTAAATCATTTCTGTGCTAGCTTTATTGAGCTTAAACTCATCTCGTGCCTACTTCACTAGACTTAAATCATTTACGTGCCATCTACATTGGGTTTTAACACATCTCATGCCAACTTCATTGGGATTAAACCCATCTTGTGCCAACTTCACTGGGCTTAAACCATTTCTGTGCCAGCTACATTGGAGTTAATCTCATCTAAGATGTCAACTTCACTAGGCTTAAATCATTTCTGTGCCAGCTACGTTGGGCTTAAACTCATCTCGTGCCAACTTCACTAGGCTTAAATCATTTCTATGCCAGGTACATGGGCTTAAATCATCAAGGTGCTAGCTAAATTAGGCTTAAACTCATCTACGTGCCAACTTAACTGGGCTTAAATCATCACAATGCCAACTAAATTTGGCTTAACCTCATCTCGTGCCAGCTACATTGGGCTTAATTCTTTTATGTGCTAGCTACATTGGGCTTAAACTCATCTCATGTGCCAACTTAATTGGGCTTAAATCAGTACAATGCCAGCTAAATTAGGCTTAAAATCATTTCTTTTTTAAAAACTCCTCTTTCGAGACTTCACAATTTTAAAATTAAAAACTCCTCTAATAAGAGACTCCACAACTCCACAACTTTAAAATTAAAAGCCCCTCTAATCAGAAGCTCCACAATTTTAAAATTTTCCCAACCACAAAAGTCTCAACATTTTGAAATATTCATTTTTATTCTTTTGAAAATTTTGTCATTTTAAAAATTTTCATCATTGTGAAAATTTCTCAAAATTCTTCGTTTCTTAAGAATAACTCTTTTTTCTTTACTTTAACTTTTACAGACTCTTTCGAATTAGAGGAAATCTTTCATTTTTCTTTTATGGGCAACTTTAATAAGATTTTTGGGCATAAAAACTTAATGAATTCATAAGGCAATTTTAAGTACAAAAGTGTCATTCTATTTTTATTTCTCCATTGCGCTTTTTAAAATTTTAAAGTATTCATGTGCCGAGTCAAATAAAATTTTTTTTTGTCCATGTTCGCCAAATTCATTTCGATTCTGTCAGATCGAACAGGTAGTCTTATCATGGATATGTCTACTAAGATTTTAGAAGCAATGTTAGGAAATTAAATAAGACCAAGAAAATCTATATTCAGTATAAATTAAATCAGGGAAGGTTTGTACACATTGTTCTCAATTTACGTTAATTATTTATTCCTAATTAAATAGGTTACAACAAGTCCTAAACTCTTTTTTGGTTACATACAAAAATTAAGTCAGCTCTAAAATCATGTGGCATTGATTTAAAAGTATGTGGCAATTCCAATATATATATATATATATATATATATATATATATATATAACTACTTGTTTTTATAAATACATTGGAGGTTGTTAGGAAATTTAAAAAATAAAATAAAATAAAAAAATCCAAAACAACATATTTAGGATCTCTTTTATACCAATATTATATATATATAATATTGGTATAAAAGAGGGAAATAAGTGTAGTGACCTTTATTATATTTATATATTTAAGATACTTTAAATTAAATTAATATGAGATTTTTTAATCAATACTTTAATATATTCTTTACATAGAAAGACACCAAATTTATCACGTGTCATAAATTTCATATGTAAGATAACAAGCTTATCACAGAGAAGCTAAGGAACGAGGATAATGTTAACACTAATGTCATATATATATATATATATATATATATATATATAACTTATTTTCAAGTTCCCTAATCAAATATATATTTTATACATATATATAAATATACATTCATTACATACATAAATATATATATATATATTTATATGCAAATATAAAATTTTAAATATTTAATATCCAAATTTTTTAAACATCAAATAAATAAAATAAATATAAAATATTAAAAATATATAATAAATTATTATTAGTTAGGTTCAATAGACTAATTTAATAAATATATTTTATTTTTAAATATAATTATGAAAAAAATAAAAATGATTATGGTAGAAAAACATTAGAAATTGACTTAAAAAATCAAATAAGTGGTTTTTTTTTTAAATTAAAATCAAAATTTTGTATCAACCGGTTTGGACCGATATGTGCTGGTACTGATAGGTATTGATTGGTACGACCGGTGCAGACCAATATAAAAACTGAAACGATACAATACAATACTGATATATTTTGATTTACCGTAAAATGGATATGTACCGGCGACTGTAACGGTACAGTACCGACGACCCTAGGTATGAGGCATGGATCCTATCACTTCTTCTCACCCAAATAACAACAGCACCACCAAAAACATAAGAGGTTATGATTTAATCTAATAAAATTATCAAAATACCTTCAATTCAGAAAATATTTGTATATATTTGTTCACACATAATTAAAAATACTTTCATAATTTTACTTAATAGAATTAATGGTTTTTCCCTTTATGGGAATGAAACTTAATCTCATAATGCTAACTGAGAAAAAAAAAAACTGAAAAAATTGAAATCCCAAAAGTTTGTACTTTGTAGTAGAGGTTCCTATGGGTCGTGTTGGGCCAGACTCAGGCCTAAATAATTTTTTTTTTGTCCTCACTCGGCCTAGGCTTGAAAACCCGTTTTATTAATATGTTTTAATAATAAAATTTAAATAAATTTTTTTTATTATTTAAATTGTAATCAAGGTTCGGTCGGTTTGAATTTTTAAAAATTTATCTCAGATTCGATTCAATTAGGATCGAACCTATTGGATCGAACAAATAATTTGATCCTTAAACAGGCTTAATTTGCAAGTGAAATAAATCCTATTTATTAAAGTAGTAGAGATCGTAAAAGTAATTCAAATGACTTCCCAATACATAAATTTTGCCCAACATCCTAAAACCAACTCATATATATGATCAGTTTTGGATGACGGGATATTGACAACTTTATTACAACATATTAATATAAGTACAACTAATTAAGAATTGAGGTAGAAAACCTCCGCAGATATATTGTCACACGCTTGCTTTATGTATAGCGACACTTACGACAACCGACCCCGCTTCTTTTTTGACTACTTTAGCAACTTTTTTAACAACTGGTCGCCCTCCTCCTTCGTTGCCAAAGTTCCCATTATTGTTCACAATTCCTTTCCCTCCTTTGTTGCCAAAGTTCCCTTTGTTGTCGACAACCGGCCCGCTTCTTTTTTGACAACTTTGACATCTTTTTTAACAACTGGTCGCCCTCCAGCTCCTTGGTTGCCAAAGTTTCCATCATTGTTGACAGTTCCCGACATTGTTTCACTCTATATATATGGTTAGAATTCGTTTCTTTGTTGTGTATTTCAGTTTGATGCAGAAACACAAGATGTTGCTAGCTTTATATAGATGCTAGAAAGAGAATCTTCGATTCATGCAATTTGAAATTAATTTTTTACGTGTATTTTGTCATCCTAGTGTTGTAAGCACTTGCAAGTAATCCCGTACGTCATGACAATGTGGGAGTGAATAACTTAATTATATATAATCCAGACACGTGAAAAGTCTACTAAGATCTTTAAAGCGATGTTAGGAAATAATTAAGACCAAAAAAATTTATATTCAGTATAAATTGATTCAAGGAAAGTTCTTACACATATTTATGCTAATTATTTATTTCTAACTAAATAAGCTTCCACAAGTCATAAACTCCTTTTTTGTTACATACAGAAAGTTAGCTCCAAAACCATGTGCCATTGATTTAAAAGCACGTGGCAATTCCAATATATATATATATATATATATATATATATATATATATATATATATATAAACAAGTACTTGTTTTCGTAAATACATTTTAGGTTGTTAGGAAATTTTTTACATAAATGTAGGATCTCCTTCTAAACCCTCACCTTTGACTTGTTAAAATTATAGGTACATAAGTGAAGTGATCTTTACTATATTTATATTTTAATTTTTTTTAGTTAAATTAATATGAGTTTTTATATCAACACTTTAATATATTATTTTACGTGTAAGGATATTAAATTTATCACATGTCATGAATTTCATATATAGGACAACAATTATCATAGAGAAGTTAATGAATGGGGTCTTTGTTATCATGCTAAATTTTAAGATAATTAATACATCTAATTTAAAATTAATTGATTAAAAATGAAGAAACCCTTGTTAATATTTATGTCCAAATGCCTTCAATCTACTTAGGTATCCAAATGCTAATTCTTATTTTACTTGAAAAAAAAAAAAAAATTGGGTACAATTATAGCTTGAAAACTTAAATGAGTGCCAACAAATGCTAATGCTTAATTTAATAAACATATATATATATATATGTCTAATCTCTTTATTAAAAGGTTTATTTAAATTTCAAGATATTTTCTTTCTTCGACTTATAGATTAATTATATTAAAACAAATTAATTGTAATGTGATAATTTATTTATAAGAGTTACATTAATTCATAATAAGTCAAATCAGTCACAACCAAATTACAAAATTTTAACAAATATGGCATTACTATCACATTCAATATAAAAATTATTAATAAATTAAATAAACTAAAAAAAAAATCAACATATAATAAAACTTGAATTTAAAATCTCATGATTCTAAGAAAACTCATGGTTCTAAGATCACCTTCTTGCCTTGTCAATTAAACAAGACATGATTGCATGATATACCTTTTTTTTACTTTTAAAAACTGTATATGTTATTATTATTTTGTTTTATATATGTAATTAAATTAAAACAGTTAACTCTTTTCATATTTCTATACAATTCATCATATAGGAAATTTGTACTATCTATTACAAACCAATCATAATTTTTTAACTTCACAAATGAGAGTAATAAATTGTTAAATGTTTCATTTCTTTTTAAATTAATTTTTTATTTTTAAATATACCGTTAAGGAATATGTATCACATCGCTAACCCTGCTTGTAGAATCTAAAAACTTCGACGAAAGTGGATGAGATAATTTCTCTATATAATATGCAAGATAATTGGAAAAAGGGGTATTCAATTTTGGCCGTGTGAATACATTGCCTTTTAATTTTAGGAATTTTTTGTTATATTAAACATATATATATAATATCAAAAGGACACTATTACATATGTTTCTTAAAAAACATATAAGTTTTGCAATGTTAAAAGCGAGATCATATAATTAATTTAAAATAAACAAATAATTAAAATGTAATATCAATTATTTAATTTAATTCATCTATAAAATCATGTATTTATCATTTAAAAAATTATATATTTTATGTATAATCTTTCAAATGCATTTTTTACTTTTTTACTTTAAAAAATAAATAGTAAATTGCAAAAGCACCAATTAAATTACAGAACCTTTAGTTTTTATTTGCATAAAAGGCATTCTTCGATATATTAGTTTTTTTTTTTTTTTTTGAGGACTCATTCAACTTTTTTTATTTATTTCTCTTTGTGTTATTGTTTTTATGAAGTGATTCGTTTGTTATTTATTCGCATTGTCGGGCCAAACTTAGGTTATTAAGATCGTCTTAACTTGGAAGTTTAAGTATTCAATTGGTATCTTAGAGATAACCAGGAGATAGAGTTGACAAAATGAAAGAAGAGAATTTATTATATATCCATAAATTTCTATTATATTAATTGTAAGCTCAGTAAATCAAAATCGGATTATTATAAATTAAATCACCAAGAGCAGAAATTAATTAACCGAATCAACAAAATGACCAAATAAACTGAACACAACTAACATAAAATTGGAATAAATTCACATATAATGAGACTAAAATTTAATACCAAAATAATGTAACATCTCTTTTTCATTAAATGAAGGCCCCGTCGACTACGGAAATTGTTATTAAGTTGTGAATCAAAGTTTAACAAAGTTTATCTATGTTCAAACTTGAAACAAATGTGAAAAGTTCATTCAAACATGTTAATTTAACTTAATAAACAAATTCAAACAAGCTTTAATTAACCAAGATCCTACAACAAATCTGAACTCCCTCCCTCCCCACTCGATTTCCAACATGTGTTGAATGTTCCCAACACTAGCTACAACGTAATATAATTTTCTTTTTCTTATATTGGGATGGATATTTAAACCCAATTCTTTAAACAGAAAAAAGCATGCACCATCTATTAATTAAATCAAATATTCAGTGCATAAGCAATATAGATTTAGGTAGGGATAAAAGTATACCATATAACAAGTATTAAATTGCGTATGAACATTACTTATATTTTGAGTAAAAGTTTGGCTAAGACATTCGAATGCCATATGTCGGGCATCCAATTGTTCATTTTGAGAATTTAAAAAATATGTATGTTGGACATGATGTTTCATTCCAAAAGTGATGATTTTTTACCAATTGACATGTTTAATCATGAATGAATGTTTCTAACACCATTTAAAGCTTATAAATACTTTTTTTAACGTTCATTTTACACAACTTTACATTCAAATTCTTGAAGAATCATTTCCTTTCTCTTCACTCTCATGCTTTGGTTATGGTTCATGTGTATTCAAAGAATTGAAATGCAATTTTGAATTTCTTCGTTTAGACATGTATTCTAGGGATAACGTTTCAAAGATTTTATTTGCACTCAAGTGAGGAAACTATTATCCTTCTAACTATCTTGCTTAAAGTTTCTTCTTCTTCAAACTTTTTTTTTTCTAAGCCAACATTTTTATTAAGGATTTATATTTGATGCACTGTCAGTATATAGGTCTATACACTGACAGTGCATCCTACGATGCCACATGTTGGGTTAGGGGTTAGGAGTAGGGGTGAGCAAAATCCGACTCGATTCGAAAAAACCGATTAAAATTTCAAATTTTGGTTTAAATAGTTCGAATTATTCGAGTTTTTCGAGTTTTCGGATCGACTCGAATAAAAAAATCGAGTTATACGATTTAGATCGAATTTAGATTTCACAGTTCGAGTTATCCGAAAATCCGAATAGTAAAATCCAAAACGACGTCGTTTTGAACTAGGGTTTAATTTTCTTGGGTAAATTTGAAAAATATGCTGTCAATAACCAAATTATTGTTAAATGGTATAATGAGTAAAAATTATTTGAAAAAGAGAAATAAAAGTAAAAAATTATTAAGAAGGAAATTGTAAAGACAAAATTACCCTTGATAAAAAAAAACCTTCTCCTTTCTTTTTCTCTTATTTTTTAATTTATTTTTTAATTAAAAAATAATTTTTTCTGAAAATAATTTTTTTTATTTTAAAAAATATATTTTTTAAATTTAAAATTATTTATTTTTTTTAATTAAATTTTTTTAAAAATAACATATTTTTTTCTAAAATTATTTTTTCTTTATTTTTTTAAATTTAAAAAAATTATTTAAATATTTTATTATTTAAATTTATTTTTAATTAAAATTTTTAAAAAATAATATTTTCTTAATGGAGGAGAAAGGAAAAATAGATTTTTTCATTAAGGGTAATTTTGTCTTTACAATATCCTTTATAATAATTTTTAATTGTTTATTTCTATTTTTCAAATAATTTTTATCCATTATACCATTTAACAATAATTTGGTCAGCATGTTTTTCAAATTTACCCAATTTTCTTCTCCTCTGTTTACTGTTGTGCCCCCCCTCTGTTTCCCTCCCTTTTTCTCTTTCTCTTCGGTCTCTATCTCTCTTTTACGAGTAATATGATCCAAAATCATTGAAATTAATAATAATTAAAATGAATTTGGTAAATATTTTTTTTTCAATTTTTTTTAATTTATAAAGAAAAATAATATTATATATGGTATTATATTAGTTATAAGATGTATTCACGTATCTGTATCTAATTTTTTAATTTTTTTAGTTGAGTAAGCAATTTAAATTTCACCATAAGCCTTGAACTTTTGACATTTGCTTACATTTTCATTGATTTTGATTTAGAGAATTGAACAATTTCATTTACCCAAAATTTAGTTTTATAATGCTTAAATATAATTGAAAATTTATTTTAACTCGAATAAATTTATTCGACTCGACTCGAATTTTTTTTCACTCGACTCGATTTGCTAAATTTTCAAATTCAGTTCGGTTGACAAAATAGGACTCGTAAACTCGACTAACTCGAATTTTTTTCACTCGATTCGACTCGACCGAACGCTCACCCCTAGTTAGGAGTTAGGGTTAGGGGTTAGTTTTTTAATGAGGTGTCATTGTAGGATTCACTGTCAGTGTATAGACCTATACACTGACAGTGCATCAAATACAAACCCTTTTATTAAACCATAGTCACAATTATAGCAGGGGAGGCTGATCTAAAGGATAGACTTGTTTGAGAAGCTGACATAAATGGCTGCTTTTTGTTGTCGGTTTTCACCACGCAAGTGCACGTTATCGCAAACAAGTAACAAAGTGAAAGTAGAGTGTCGAACCCACGAGAAATTGTTATTAAATTCGTTAAATACTAAAATTAAAACAGCTTAATCTTATCCAAACAAAAGGATGTGAATTAAAAAATAAACAATAAAAAATAATAATAATAATTAAATTAATGGAGAAAAACCTAGGATTACAATTTCTCTCAACACTTCGTATGAACTTTTCCTACCCTCTTAACTTGATTAATGACCTTGAGTTGTTAACCTAGAGCTCTAATCTATTTATAAGTATCTGTTGATGGTCTTATAAAAATATCTCTCTTAACCAATTAACTATATGTCTATGATAATTGAATTAAAGAGAAACTCATTAAGTTTAGACTCTAAAATTGGTTACACATAACATGTAAGTATATTTCTACCCTACATCAATTCATCATAATAAATGAATATGAAACATGTGTTATCCAATCCATGTCTAACACTAAGCTCCCTATGTCTAGTTGTATTTAGGTTAACAAATCAGTTTAATTGGTGATCAAACAATTAAAAGCAGTAAGCACAAGATTGAATAAACAACATCAAATATCATTAAATCAAGCTAGAGAGTAAAATAATCCAAACTACATGTTGAGTTCCATTGCAATCCTAGAAAGAGAAATTTAGTTCATGCTTAACATTGAAATCAATAAACAAGGGAGTTTCACCATCATCAAATTACAGGAGAATAAAATAAGATTAAGGAAAAAGAGAAAACTAAGGGTTGTCAGATCTTCAATCTTCTAGTCTCCAAAACCACTCTTAGCTCTTTGCAAAACTCTGGTGGCTGATCTCCTCTTCAGAAAATTAAAGCTAAGAACTAAGAATGTATAAAAAAAAAATAAAGTCCTAATGATTCCTAATTTATAGAGCTCTTAAAAACCTGAAGAAGGAAAACTTTGTGGCCAAATAACTGCTTCCAGCTTGAACTTTCCATATATGATCTGATTCTCTCCTTCTTGCTTTAGGACTCTACAAAACTACAAAAGATATTAAATTAATAACTAAATTAAACATAATAAAAATAATTAATTAAAATAAATTAAATTAAATTAAATTAAAAATAATTAATTTATCAATAAATAGTTTAAACTACAAGAACTTAGCTGATTTAAAAACACAAAATAGGATAAAATAACTCTATTTCATAGAGTTATCACTTTTCTATCAAAAAACTCAAAGTTGCCCTTGACATACAATCAATTCTAGTGCCCAACAAGGAAGCTAACTCATTTGTTGACTCATTAGCAAAGATCGGTGTTGACGGAGATGAGATGTTTGTTGTTTGGCTATATATGACTAGTTGATAGCAGATGTTTATGGTTTTATTTGTAAGCTCTGTTAGATTTATGTTTTGTGATAACTGCTTATTTTCATACATTTTCATATATTATTCCCTTATACTTTGTGCTTTAATTCTTAAGTTCCTTGACATTTTACTATAGTTTTGTGAATTATAGGTATTTTGGAAGAGATGAAGTCAAGACATGTCAAATATGATGTTAAAGAGCTTATAAAGTCACAATCATAAGATGGAAGAAGACTCGGGAGTCATAAAGATCAAATTCTTAGTGCAAAACAATCAGGTAGATTTGACCTCCAGATCTTGTTGCTAAGAAATCATGATGTTAAAATCTTTATTTGAAGAAACTTCATTCTTAACTTTTGAATCTGACTTGAATACCTTTCCAACGGTAGTTTACACGCCCAAATCGGACAAGAAATGGTCATCCAAATTAGCCAAAAAAGTACGAGAACATGCAGCACCCAAAAAACCGAAAATGTAGCAGCCAAAGCCACAAGTCAGCAAGGTTGGCGCCGGAAGTTGACGCCGCGGCACCGACCCTACTACCCTTAAAACTGGGAAACTGCAAAAATCCAAAATTTTCCTATTTTGCACTATTTTTCCTCCTAGCTTCCTTGATCAACAAGAAAGGGTTTCCAAGGTCTTAAAGCTCTGTAAATACCATCTTTTGAGCCACCAACTAGGACATGCTTTTGATTATTTTATTAATCTTCTTCTTCTTCTCTAATCTCTTAGTTTTATTTTATTTTTCTTCTTAGTTTCTTTTGAATATTCATGTTTATGTTAACTATGCCTATGCAAGGCTAAACTTCTCTTTGGTTAAGGGTGACTTCAAAGCCCTAGACAAGTTTTGTAATTGATTTTCAGATTTATCTATCATTATTTTTCTATCAAAGTTGATTGTGTTCTTCTATAAAAATTGTTCATGATGTTGTCTTGATTTATTTAAAGTGATCAACTAGATAGATTTTGATAATTGTCTATTGCTAGTTTAGGAGTCTTGATCCATGTAATTGTCTTGATTTTCTATTCATGGGTGGCAATTTGTGATTAATGATTATGGTCAAGTTTTCGCTAATTGCAAAATGGAACATAACTTAAGTTAAACAATTCATGTTCATGCTTTTGTTGCTTAGATCAACCTATCTTTCTCATCATAAAGCTGCTGTCAAATTAAATTTAGAGATGTTCATCCTAGGTTGTTTGATAGTTAGAGATTAAGTAGTGGCGTTCGTCCTGTTTAACGACGAACTAAGGAAGGATTTGGGTAACACGGGATGTTGTTCTCTACGGTTGCTAACTTTGATAGCTAACTGATGTTGATAGATCTGAATTTGATTCTTAATGATGGCTAGTGGTGGAGAATGAACCTTTAGCCATATTTCTCACATATGTTTACTTCTTGTTTATTTGCTTCCTTATTTTTATTGTTTGCTTAAGTTTTAACTGATTTCAAAACCCCTTTAACTTTTGTTTTCTTTGAATTTAAGTTTTAAACTAGTGATTTATAAACTAAAAACCAATCTCTGTGGATTCGACCATTGCATGCTACTTTACTATAATTGATCATATTAAGTGCAAGGTTTAATAAAGATACACTTTTTTTGGTGCATCAAACTTTTGGCGCTATTGCTGGGGATTGCTTTATTTAGTTTGTTAGTTATTTGGTTTATTCTTATTTTCTGTTTTAATTAGTTTATTTTCTTGTTTTCTTTTTCAGTGAATGTCCTAATCTCCCAAAGAAAAAGAACCTCACTTAGGACTTAGGAGAATTCGGGAATTCATAGCTTTCCACCATAGAACAAACGAAGAGTTGATCCAAACTATCAAAGAGGAACAAGGAGAGATGACAGCAAACAACCGAACTCTAAAGGAGCTAGCCACTCCGTACTTGGATCAACAACCATTGTGCATAGAGTATCCTACTCTTGAGGTAGCATTTGAATTAAAATCTGGCTTGATTCATCTTCTTCCAACTTTTCATGGTTTTGCAAGAGATGATCCAAATAAGCACCTCAAGGAGTTCCATGTAGTATGTTCTAGCATGAGACCAACAGGAATCAAAGAATAACAAATAAAGTTGAGAGCATTCCTATTCTCTCTAGCTGATTCGACAAAGGAATGGCTCTACTACCTACCATCCAGGACCATCACTACATGGAATGGGATGAAGAAAGCATTCTTGGAACGAGTTTTACCTGCATCTAAGGCTGCCAACATTAGAAAAGAAATATGTGGGATTCGGCAATACAACGGAGAGTCCTTGTATGAATATTGGCAGAAGTTCAAGAAACTTTGTGCATCATGTCCACACCATCAGATAAGTGAACAACTGCTCATCCAATATTTCTATGAAGGTCTCTTGCCCATGGAGAGACGCATGATAGATATAGCAAGTGGGGGAGCACTAGTTGATAAAACTCCCGAAGCTACTAGACTTCTTATCTCCAACATGGCAGCCAACTCACAACAATTCACCATAAGAGATTAACTACCACCACAACCAAAGAAAGTGAATGAGGTAAGTATATCATCCCTTGAACAAAAATTTGATAAACTGACTTCTCTTGTAGAACAAATGGTTGTAGGTTGAATACAGCATATTAAGGCTTGTGGTATATGTTCAAACATGGGGCACCAAACTGATATGTGTCCAAAACTTCAAGATAATCCAAATGAACATGTTAATGCTATGGGTGGATTTTCGGGCCAACCAAGGAAGTATGATCCCTACTCTAACACTTACAATCCAGGATGGAGGGATCATCCAAACTTTAATTATGGAGGAAACCAATCACAAGCTGCTCCTCCACCATTTGACAATAGACCATCGGGTTTTCAACAAAGGATTCAACAACCATATCAAACCCGACAACAAGTGCCACCCACCCAAAATTCAGGTGAGTCTCTTGAAGATCTTGTCAAAACTCTTATTTGAGCAAAACCGGGTTTTAGAGGCAAAAGGGCGAAATTGGAAATTTTGAAAAAATAGCAAATGAACTCCAAAAATTCTGAAAGTTTGCAAATCTCATTCTTAAATCATTTCGAAGAGATTGGCGAAAGAAAATCTTGATTCGGAGTTCGTTTACAAAATGGCCAAATCCCGGGCCCACTATGCAGAAATTCAATAGGATAAATCCTAGAAAAATAACAAATGAACTCCAAAAATTCTGAAAATTTGCAAATCTCATTTTTTAAATTATTTGGAAGATATTAGTGAAGAAAAATCTGCATTCGAAACTTGTTTAAAAAATGGTAAAGTTCGGGTGCATAAAAGGGTGTCATGAAAATATATATGAAATAAATAATAAATGAGCTCAAAAAATTTTGAAAACTTCCATAATTCAATTTTTATTATTTTAGAAGTATAGAAAAAAGAAATTTTGTATTTGGAGTCCGTTTGCTATTTATTTAGGTTCGGGGGGCAAAAAGGTTATTTTATCAAAAAAACCAAAAAGGGAAACAAAGGCAAGTATCCGAAACTTAGAGGCTCAGACGGGGAAATTGGAAACAACAATGAGTCAAATGCAAGCAAGTAATTATAAAAAATTACCTTTCCAAACCATAGTGAATCCTAGAGAACATGTGAATGCCATAACTCTAAGAAGTGGGAAACAGCTTGAGACACCACAAAAGGATAGTGCTCAAAGGGAGGACAACACCAATGCATCATCTTCACAACCCAATAAGCCACTTGTTAAGGTAACTCCTAAACCATCTTTTCTTCTCATATAACTCCTCCATCTTTTCCAAGCAGGTTAGCAAAGTCCAAAAAGGAAGAACAAGAGAAGGAAATTTCGGAGACCTTCCGAAAAGTTGAGGTAAACATTCCTCTACTAGATGCCATAAAGCAAGTGCCACGATATGCAAAGTTTTTGAAAGAATTGTGCACTTCTAAGAGGAAGCTCAAAGGGAATGACAAGGTAAGTATGGGAGAGAATGTGTTAGCTGTTCTTCAAAATAAACTCCCCCCTAAATGCAAAGATCCAGGAATGTTCACCATTCCTTGTAAAATAAGCAACACCAGGTTTGCACATGCTATGCTAGACTTAGGAGCATCTATCAATGTTATGACATAGTCAATTTATGCTTCTTTGAAACTAGGACCATTAAAAGAAACCGGTATTATTTTACAACTCGCTAATCGTTCTATTACTTATCCAACAGGAGTTGTAGAAAATGTTCTTGTGCAAGTTAATGAATTGGTCTTTCCAACTGAATTTTATGTGCTTGACATGGAAGATGAGATGTCGTCCAACCCAACACCTATTTTATTAGGAATACCATTCTTAAAAAATCCAAGACAATAATTAATGTTAATGATGGCATACTCACTATGGACTTTGATGGTGATGTAATCCGTTTTAATATCTTTGAAGCCATGAGATACCCTAGTGATATACAATTTGTTTATTCAATTGATACATTTGACTCTTTAGTGCAGCCACCTTTTGAGTTAGGTAGCAAAGACATGGACATTAACAAACACCTTGGCATTAAGATCTCTAAAGATGAACCCATTTCAAGTGAACATGTGGAGGAAGTAATGGCAACTTTGCAAGTGCCGCCACCTTGTAATAAAAGGTTTGAGGTTTCAGCTATTAATCTCTCTTTATATGATGAGAAACGTCTACCTTTTCTTTTGCAGGCACCAACATTGGATTTAGAACCACCACCAGATCATCTGAACTACTCAAGGATACGGTGTAGGCATGGGTCTAAGTCAGGCTGAGGACAATAAACCAAGCGCTTCTTGGGAGGCAACCCAAAAGGATGAATAGCACATATTATAATCAGATTTGCTATTCCTTACTTTCCATCATTCTATCTTTTATTGTTTTTATTTAGTTTGTGTTGATTAGTAATTCTTTTCTTTTACACATGATTCTTATATTTGGGGATAATAGAATTACATTGAGGACAATGTAAGAATTAAGTGTAGGGGAAAGAATTTAGGATTTTCTTTAGTTTTGTTTTTAGTTTGTTTTTAGTGTGTTTTAGTTACTTTCAATACTATGATGAGATATGAATTGCATTGGGTCTAAAACTGATCATTAGTGATAAGATGTTAATAAAAATTAAGCTTGATATCACTATTTTTCATGAGCTATTGTTAATATGATATGTTGATTGAGAAAGAAGCATGTTTAGACTTAATATTGACTTGTATAATCATCCTAGTGAGTTTTGAACCTATATGATTGATGCATTATACATATCAATCTAATTTCCTTCTTGAGTGCTTTTAAGATTACATGATTCTCTAGAACTCGCGTTAAACCTTTTTGAGACTATATCGATGCATATGACTACATGGATATGATAGAGGCATTAGGATTATAACGAGGGCCAAAATAGCCATCCATTATTGATGTTCCAAGAGAACATCCCCTAGTTAGCCAATTTGAACCTACAATGAATAAGCTATTTTATTGGTAACCACATCTTATACCTAGCCTAAACATATTTATATCTTTACCCTTGTTCTAAAGATGGGCTAGAATGTTTGAGACATATTGCAAAAACAAGGGATATTTTTTTTAAAATTTCGGTTAGAATGAAAGATAAATGTGGGAGAGGAAAAAGGCACAAGTCAAGAGAAAAAGAAAAGGAACATTGTAAAAATACGTTTCCATGTTA
Source organism: Fremontodendron californicum (assembly GCA_030761205.1). NCBI lineage: Eukaryota > Viridiplantae > Streptophyta > Magnoliopsida > Malvales > Malvaceae > Fremontodendron > Fremontodendron californicum. The sequence continues at coordinate 4,592,030 of JAULJL010000014.1, forward strand.
AAAAAAAAATTGAATCATCTCTTGAACTTTTGGGAAAAGAAAAGAATGTTACAAAGTTGATTAGAATGAAGCAAAGGCTCAACATGAAATATTTAGCCTATGTGATTATGTATTTCTAAAGAATATTGAGAAAGTTTTATTTGCAAAATCTTATTTTGTCTCTAAATTCTATGAAGTCTTTGGACCTTTGTGATATCTTTTCCTTTTTATTCTTTTACCATATTATTACCCCTTGGCCCATTACAACCTTGAATAAAGACCTCTTGATTCATGAAGTTGCATGATCTATGTAGTGGAGAATAGGTGGACAAGCAAGCATATGGTAGAAATGTTTTCATGAGATTGATAGAGTGTAAACACTTTACCACTACTTTAAAGAGTGAAAATCATGAGAGTATCCCATGTGAGAAGTTGAGATTAAGTTTGAACATGCACTATTTTGATTAAGATATGTTATGTTAATGTTAGCTTAACTCAAACCCTTTTACAATCAAGCATGATTCTTTGTGAAACTCTTTAAGTTATTGATTAGTTATAAGACTTGTTCAATGATTATCTCTAAATTGTATTGAAAGTAGACTAGATTAGGATTTCTTATTTTGTTTTTATTTGATTTTGCTCGAGGACTAGCAAAAAACTAAGTGTGGGGGAATTTGATAAGTGCTTAATTTCATACATTTTCATATATTATTTCCTTATACTTTGTGCTTTAATTCTTAAGTTCCTTGACATTTTATTATAGTTTTGTGAATTATAGGTATTTTGGAAGAGATGAAGTCAAAACATGTCAAATATGACGTTAAAGAGCTTATAAAGTCACAATCATAAGATGGAAGAAGACTCGAGAGTCAAAAAGATCAAATTCTTAGTGCAAAACAATCAGGCAGATTTGACCTCCGGATCTTGTTGTTAAGAAATCATGATTTTAAAGTCTTTATTTGAAGAAACTTCCTCTGAACTTTTTAAACTAACTTGAATACCTTTCCAACGGTAGTTTACACGCCTAAAACGGATAAGAAATGGTCATCCAAATCAGCCAAAGAAGTGTGAGAAGATGCAGCAGCCAAGAAACCAAAGATGTAGCAGCCAAAGCCACAAGTCAGCAAGGTTGGCGCCGCGGCGCCGGCCCTACTGCCTTTAAAACCAGGAAAACCCAAAAATCCAAAAAATTTCTATTTTGCACTATTTTGTCTCCAACTTCCTTGATCAGCAAGAAAGGGTTTCCAATGTCTTAAAGCTCTATAATACCATCTTTTGAGCCACCAACTAGGACATGCTTTTGATTATTTTATCAATCTTCTTCTTCTTCTCTAATCTCTTAGTTTTATTTTATTTTTCTTCTTAGTTTCTTTTGAATATTCATGTTTATGTTAACTATGCCTATGCAAGGCTAAACTTCTCTTTGGTTAAGGGTGATTTCAAAGCCCTAGACAAGTTTTGTAATTAATTTCCAGATTTATCTATCATTAGTTTTCTATCAAAGTTGATTGTGTCCTTCTATAAAAATTGTTCATGATGTTGTCTTGATTTATTTAGGGTGATCAACTATATAGATTTTGATAATTGTTTACTGCTAGTTTAGGAGTCTTGATCCGTGTAATTGTCCTGATTTCCTATTCATAAGTGGCAATTTATGATTAATGATTATGGTCAATTTTTCGCTAATTGCGAAGTGGAACATAATCTAAGTTAAACAATTCATGTTCATAATTTTGTTGCTTAGATCAACTTATCTTTCTCATCATAAAGCTGCTGTCAAATAAATTTAGAGATGTTCATCCTAGGTTGTTTGATAGTTAGAGATTAAGTAGTGGCGTTTGTCCTACTTAGTGACGAACTAAGAAAGGATTGGGGTAACACGGGATGTTGTTATCTACGGTTGTTAACTTTGATAGCTAACTGATGTTGATAAATCTGAATTTGATTCTTAATGATGTCTAGTGGTGGAGAATAATCCTTTAGCCATATTTCTCACATCTAATTACTTCTTGTTTATTTGATTCCTTATTTTTATTGTTTGTTTATGTTTAAACTGATTTCAGAACCCCTTTAACTTTTGTTTTCTTTGAATTTAAGTTTTAAACTAGTAATTTATAAACTAAAAACCAATTTTTGTGGATTCGGCCCTTGCATGCTACTTTACTATAATTGATCATATTAAGTGCAATGTTTAATAAAGGTACACTGTTTTTGGTGCTTCATTTTGCTTTTGATCCTTTTCTGAGGACTGGACTTTTTAATAAAATTTCTACTTTGCTGAGAAAAAAAAATAAACATATATCATAAGCTATCAATTTCAATAAAAACAACCAACAATTCCCAAGGTAAATCTACAAGCATTCCCCAATCTCCTAATGTTCGAACAAGGGATTCTCATAATAGAACCAAGATAAAGAGCAATCGAATATCCACTCCAAATTAACCAAAATAGTCAAACAACTCGCCACAATAAGTTAAAATCAGTACCTAAGTCGTGGACAAACCTCTCAACGTTTATTCTCCGGCTCTTTTAGCCTTTCAACAATTAGTTCATCGTCACAATTAGCAATGAACCCTAACATTTCCAAAATTCTGCACATACTGAACCTCCTTTGTAATAATCTTGTTCCTTTTAATGAAATCTCCATCCGTTTGTGAAATCCATAAGTATTGTTTGGAAGAAGTGTTGGAAGTAATATATGCTATATACTGTAAAATATAAACAGAAAGTAAAAGAAGAACTTGATATATATATATATACAAGCAGATTACAACAAATATGCAAAATCTAACAAAGACACTTACAGTAATTGATTTGAAAAAATCAATATCGAGTCAAGGTTGGACCTCTAACCTTAAGACGTTTTTTGCCTGTCTAAGGTGCTTACAGTATCGATGCAAATCGTCTCCCAGGTTTCCTCGATATACGTTGCAAATGAGAGCACACTCAGATGCAACACAGCGAACAGAAAAATGTTGAAGTCTCTCTCTCAGAAGACAAGAATATTTTTTCGGTGAATTTGTGAGTAGAAACAGATACAAACACTCCTATTTATAGATATAGAGAAGTCTGTTCGGTCAGACACATCTATTGGACAGGACCCAGTTCGGTCAAAAGACAAGTCTGTTCCAATGAACCGGTTCAATCCAACAGGCAAGACACAACAGAAAAAGGCAAAGTAACCGAACAGACACATTCTAGAAGAAGAATTATTCGAACAAACATAAAGCTGGTTGGTTTTGAGCTGGTTCGGCTGCTTTGTGTTGAGCTGGTTCGGTTTGGAAAAAATTAAGCCGGTTGGACAGTAAAAAATTAAGCTGGTTCGGCTCGACGGCGGCGGCGCGCACGTGTGGTCTAGCCCAAGTTTTGTAGGTCCTTACCCTCCACAAAAACCTTGGGTGCCCCTTGGGGCCCAACCCATCATGACACTCTAGCTTATATAAACTATAAGCTAAAGCCATTCTAAGTCATATGTGAGATTGACTACCACATAAACGTTCAACCAACTTTCCTTCCTCTTCAAGTGGGTAAATAATGAGACTAATTTCTCATTCACTTTGATATCATTTGTGTACGTAAATGTAGATCGTGTATCTTACTATGACAACCTACGTTTCGAATACGTATTTCGTATATATGCACTTAATATATACTATGATATCTAACAATCTCCCACATGAATGGAAATTGTCTGAATAAAACGACAAACTGACTCGGAGTACGAGAGAGACTTTCTTTGAAGAGTAATTGCATCAAGATAGGTAGCTTTTGTCTTTGAACCCTCCATAGTGAATAACTATCAGATTTACTCGGCTAACTAGAGAACATGATGTCTTGAACTATTCAGCCTTTAGTGTAAACCAAGACAATAATTATCACACAATTCCCCTTCGAACATCTTCGGTTCTCACGGTTGTGTCCATTTTGGCCTCAGACACTTCCTGGTTTCTTATGAGTACTATAGAGGATTTAGCCTAATCAATTCTCATAGAAGTGGCCACGTTTCTTACTCATAATAGGTGATTGCTCATTAAGAGTATCCTGCAATACCCCACTTGATTATTTATCAAGCTATAAGAATCATTAAAAGCATAGCTTATCCTACCTTGCAGGCAGCACTAAATCATCATAGGAATGGATAAGATTGTTTAACTGTTTTAGTGCTTACACATAGTTACATAATTTAGTTGTCCCTTTTGAACCTAGATCTTGGGATCTCCAGTCAGCTAGGTTGGGTTTCCACTATGTAACTTTAATTTATAGGCTTAAGACCCATTCCCCTCGATGATGTATTTACTTGCTCTCTCGTTAAACCTTTAGTAAGCGGATTCGCAATATTATCCTTTGATTTTACATAATCAATAGAGATAATTCCATTTGAGAGCAACTGTCTAACGGTATTGTGTCTTCGACGAATGTGTCGAGATTTACCGTTATATAAACTACTTTGTGCCCTATCAATTGCAGATTGACTATCGCAATGTATACTTATTGCAGGCACAGGTTTCGGCCAACATGGAATATCTTCTAAAAAATTCTGAAACCATTCTGCTTCTTCTCCAGCTTTATCTAAAGCTATAAATTCAGATTCCATAGTGGATCTGGCAATACATGTTTGTTTAGAAGATTTCCATGACACTGCAGCTCCTCCAATAGTAAAGATAAATCCTCTAGTAGATTTAGAATCTTTAGTATCGGATATCCAGTTTGCATCAGTGTACCCTTCAAGTACAGCTGGATATCTTGTATAGTGCAGTCCATAACTTGAGGTGTATCTCAAATATCTAAGTACCCTCACAATGGCTGATAACTCGTATAATTATATAGTTTTTAGTTATGTTTTATTATTGTTTTGTTTCAAATACGAGTTATTATTGCTTAGTCTAACTGTGTTTATGATCTTTTATATTTTTATGTAATTTGGTGTTTTTCACGAGTTTCTTTGAGTGATTTCAGATTACTAGGTTAAATCAAGAATTAAGGGTAAATCCAATTCAGTTCCAGTTCCGACACCTTTTGCCATATCAGCTATATCTGGAGTTTCACTGAAGCATTAAGGCTGAAATTTTTATAGTGCAAAGTTAAGAGGCATATCTATCTTTTTCATGCTTTACACTTCTTGAAACGGAGTCATTTTCCCTAGTAAAATGTGGTATCAAGTTGGCTGATGTGCAATGCCGTCTGTTCTGACCAGTTTGGTATTTTGACCATATCTTCTGATCCACATGAGAAAATGAGCTGATTCCAAGTGCTATGGATCACAAACTGATAGGGGAATATTTTTCTAGAAGACCATTTGATCAAATCAAGCCTCCAACATTGACAAAATCAACCATCAAGCTGGCTGATCAGAATTGTCATACAATATGACGAAAATTGTTAGAAAAATGCACCCACCTATTATACCTACCTTTGAAATTTATAAAGCTTGAAGATTTACTCAACCATTGAACCATAATTTCTGCTAGAAAAATGCACCCACCTATTCCAACGGCAAGGAGAACCATAATTTCTGCTACAACCATTGAAGATTTACTCAAAAAGCTCCAAGTTTATGAGTATTTACCTGCTACGTTTGTTTTGCAAACGCTCGGAAAAAGAAAAAGAGATATGGACAAGCAAGGAGTGGATTGCACTTTGTCTTTGTGACATTATCTAACATTTTGTTTGTTGTGTCTCAGTTATAATAAGTGGTTAGCAACCTCTGCAGGTAATATCTCCTAAATTCTATCTTTAAAATTTGACATTGGGGACAATGTCATATTTTAGTCGGAGGTAAGGGACATATTTTGCTAATTTGTAAAAAAAAAAAAAAAAAATTGTTGTGTTTTAAGCCATTTAGAAGTATTCATTCTGAACAAGGTCTGTGTAAGGGAGACTTGAGACATACCTTGTCAGTTTGATTTAATCTTTTCAAAAAAAAAAAAACACTATCTGGTCCGTTTATTATCTGCATGTGTTTTACTACTTTCGTGTATGTATTTTTTTTTTGTTGAGTATTAGTATAATCTTGGCAAGCATGTGGATAAAGCAATAGAGTTACAAAGGCTTTGATTAAGTTATCTAGGTTATTTTCAATTTGGTTTTCTGAAAATTGAATATTTTTGATGATCAAATGTCTTTGAGATTGTTTTTGGCAGATCGGTTCGATTTTTGTTGGAATGTGAATTCATGGTGAGCCTTTGGAAAGCCACGGAAAACTGGGAAGACATAGTAAGTTTACTTTTTCTCTTCATTCCACATGCAGATTTAAGTCATCACATAGATGCTTGCATCTATACATGATCTGATCTTAGAACAAAGTCACTATCCAGAAAGCCCCTTATCTTTGCCCCTCTTACATTAGGAGCCCATAGGTTGTAAACCTTCGGGTTGGATCCCTAGATATGAACTCCAGAAATTATGCCAAAGTGAACGGATACGATTCCGACCCCCATTCCCTCTTTATACTTTTATGATAATATTTGTGATCATTGGGTTTGGGATTGTGTGTTTCCTTCTTGTTTATTTTGTTATCTTTTGAAATCTGAAAAAAAAAATGGGAATAATGCAAAAGAAGGTAGTTAGAATGAGTGACTGTTTTTAGAGTCGTGAACTTCGAACTTATTGATGCCAAAACAATGTTGTGATGAGTTGAGAAAAATATGCTGAAAAAAAGAGTTGATGAAAATCTGTCTTGTTTGATCAATTGAATGAAAAGAAAGAAAAAGAAAGTATGGAATCCAATGTGATTTCTGGAAAGAAAAAAAAAAAGAATGATGATTATGAATATATGTGATTGTGCATAAAAGATGTTCCAATGAGGGCACAAATCAAAAGAAAATCACTTGTGCTTAAAAAAAATCAGAATTCAAGATTCGAGGTTCTTCATTATAGAGAGGTTTTTACTTTTCTATTTTCTTTGGATCGAGTCTTTTCTTGCTTTTTGTTTTCTTTTCAAAATATTAATGTTGAACATAGGACTAAGGATGAGTGAGAATGGAAATATTTTGAGAGGATTGATCACATTATTATTTTATTTCTTGAGCTTAACTTGTGATAAACCTCAGATTATGTTTGAACATTCCACCCCTCACTTGTCCATAAGCCTCAGATTCATCTCTGTACCGATCAGATTTGTCGAGTTCACTTGTGAACTGCGGTGACAAGGATCTTAGCATGTGTACTTATGAAGCTATAGTTTGCCTAGTCCTCCATGGCTAGCTAAAGTCTCGCCAAGAAGGAAGTTCCTCAATCGTACGGTAATGCCTTCAATTTTAATCTCATTGACCCTTTACTCGAACTTAATATGCCAATGATACTTAATTAGATGCCTTGCCAATTCTTACGCTTAATCTTGCTTGTTTGTTTGAGATCCCTTTAATTTGTTTTCCTGTTTATTTTTTTTCTAGGATTGAGTCGTTGCTAGAGACTAGCAACAATCTAAGTGTGGGGGTGTGATAACTCGTATAATTATATAGTTTTTAGTTATGTTTTATTATTGTTTTGTGTCAAATACGAGTTATTATTGCTTAGTCTAATTGTGTTTATGATCTTTTATATTTTTATGTAATTTGGTGTTTTTCACGAGTTTCTTTGAGTGATTTCAGATTACTAGGTTAAATCAAGAATTAAGGGTAAATCCAATTCAGTTCCAGTTCCGACACCTTTTGCCATATCAGCTATATCTGGAGTTGCTCTGAAGCATTAAGGCTGAAATTTTTACAGTGCAAAGTTACGAGGTATATCTATCTTTTTCATGCTTTACACTTCTTGAAACGGAGTCGTTTTCCCTAGCAAAATGTGGTATCAAGTTGGCTGATGTGCAATGCCGTCTGTTCTGACCAGTTTGGTATTTTGACCATATCTTCTGATCCACATGAGAAAATGAGCTGATTCCAATGGCTATGGATCACAAACTGATAGGGGAATATTTTTCTAGAAGACCATTTGATCAGATCAAGCCTCCAACATTGACAAAATCAACCATCAAGCTGGCTGATCAGAATTGTCATACAATATGACGAAAATTGTTTGAAAAATGCACCCACCTATTATACCTACCTTTGAAATTTATAAAGCTTGTCTCTTGTCATTTAGCTCTCCAAAATGTGTATAAATAGAGGGCCTTGGATGATTGTAAGGAGGGGGATGGTACATTGGTAGGATATTAGCCTTTGTAATAAAATTTTCTATGTTTTCTTCTTCTTTCCTTTCTCTAGTTTTCTTTTTTCTTTATTTACTTATGCTTCTTACATTTCTTTTCATTTTATTCATATCTAGTATGTGTTGCTAATCATATTGTTGAGGTGATGAGGTGAAGCTTTTGGTAAATGCTAAGGTTAGTCTCTTAAACATGAGCTAAAATAAATCATCATTTATAAACACTAGTATAGATAATATTTTCTTTTGGTTTAAAATCATACTTGCAAAGTAGGGATATTGATTCATTATTGACAATAAAAATGGCACAGTAAATGCTTGGTTTCATAACCTTGATTTGTTGTAGACATATACCTTGGCATAAGGAATGCTTGGACTCTTTTTATGAGTTTTGAGGACACCAAATGAACATAATATCATATGCTATGGACGTTGGACAATTTGGACTGAATTGCTAAACCTTCCGATTGGAACCTCCCTTATGTGTGAATTTCAATTGTGTAATAAAACAAGATTAATCTTAGCATAACACCAAGAGTGGATTCTCTAACCTCAACATCTTTTCTTATTGTTTTTTATATCTTGTTTAATTTCTTTTATGTTATTTTGTTTATTTTGTTCTCTAATATCTTGTTTACTTTCTTTTTCTTATATATTTATAAACTTATACTTACTAATATGCTTCCCTGTGGTTCGACCTCGGACACCCGAGAATTTATTACATGAACATAACCTGCACTTGGGTTTACAACTCTTAATTGAGTCTCCATCAATGGCCTTCCAGTGATCCTCTCCAGGATTACTAGTAAATCTACTCAGTTTGCTGACTGAGTAAGCTATATCTGGTCTTGTTCAGTTTATAAGATACATAAGACTACCAATTATTCGCGAATATTCTAATTAAGATATTGCATCACCAGTATTTTTATTTAGATGTAAATTAACATCTACGGGTGTTTTGGTTATATCAGTATCATTCTTGCTGAATTTCTCAAGAATATTATTTATATAATGATCTTGAGATATTACCAACCCATCTTGTGTTTTAGAAATTTTAATTCCCAAAACCACATCAGCTACACCCATATCTTTCATATCAAACTTACTGGTCAACCAAGTTTTGGTAGCTTTTATGATCTCATAGTTACTGCCTAAGATCAACATATCGTCTACGTATAGACAAACAATGACATATCCCTTATTCGTATCTTTTATGTAAACGCACTTATCACATTCATTAATACGAAAACCATTTGACAACATTGTATTGTCAAATTTTTGATGCCATTGTTTAGGAGCTTGTTTTAAACCATATAATGATTTAACAAGTCTACAGATCTTCCTTTCCTGTCCCGTAACTTTGAACCCTTCGGGTTGTTCCATATAAATTTCTTCGTCTAAATCTCCATTCAGGAAAGCTGTCTTAACATCCATTTGGTGTATAACGAGATTGTTAAGAGCTGCTATAGCTATTAACATTCGAATAGATGTTATTCTCGTAACTGGTGAATACGTATCAAAATAATCAAGCCCTTCCTTTTGCCTGTATCCTTTTATTACAAGCCGGGCTTTATATTTATCAATCGTTCCATCTGCTTTCATCTTCCTCTTAAATATCTATTTGGATCCTAAAGGCTTATGCCCTTGAGGAAGATCCACCAGTTCCCATGTATGATTTTGCATGATGGATTCTATGTCATTGTTAACGGCCTCTTTCCAGAATTGTGTTTCTGGAGACGACATATCCTCGCTAAAAGTTTGAGGTTCATTTCTAACAAATATGTTAGAAAATCAGGACCATAAGTAGTCGGTACTTTAGCCCGTTTTCTCCTTCTAGGTTCCTCTTGTTCCTCTTCATCCATATATGGATTACTACTCGAGGACTCATGAGTTCTCTTTGCAGTCTTGTTTTCTTGTTTTTCCTTATAAGGAAGAACATCTTCAAAGAACGAAGCATTCCTTGATTCCATTATCGTATTGATATGAATATCGGGAATGTCCGACTTGAATATAAGAAAACGGTAAGCAGCACTATTGGTTGCATATCCAATGAATACGCAATCAATAGTTTTAGGTCCTATCTTGACCTTTTTAGGTGGAGGAACGGCTACCTTCGCAAGACACCCCCACACTTTCATGTGTATGTAGTTTGGTCTTAGACCCTTCCACAATTCATACGGTGTCTTGACTAATTTCTTCTGGGGTATTTTATTTAAAATATAATTAGTTGATAAAATAGCTTCCCCCCACAAGTTCTGAGGTAACCCAGAACTTATCAACAAAGCGTTCATCATTTCTTTCAACGTTCGGTTCTTGCGTTCTGCAATACCATTTTGTTGAGGTGAATAAGGAGCAGTGGTTTGATGGATGACTCCATTTTTCAAACAGAATTCATTAAAAAATGAATCATATTCACCACCTCTATCACTCCTTATTTTCTTGCTTAGTTGATTTTCAACCTCATTCTTAAAGAGCTTAAATGCTTCCAAGGCCTCGTCTTTGCTTTTTAGCAAATAGACGTAACAATATCGTGTGCTATCATCTATAAAAGTAATAAAATACTTTTTACCACCTCTAGTTTGCACAAATTTTAAATCACAAATATCAGTGTGAATTAATTCTAGAGGTTCACTACTTCTTTCTATTGAATAGAAATGAGCCTTAGCTAATTTGGATTCTACACAAATTTCACATTTGTGATTCTTGTCAATGACAAATTTCGGAAGTAAATCCAAATTGTTGATTTTCTGCAAGGTCTTGTAATTTACATGACCTAACCTACCATGCCATAAAGTAGGGGACTCAACCAAGTAAACAGAAGAAATATTATTATTAATAATCTTATTCTTGGGTACAATTGTCATGACATTGAGCTTAAAAAGCCCATCACAAAGATATCCCATTCCCACAAATATCCCACTCTTGGTGAGTACAAATTTATCAGACTCGAATACGAGCCTAAACCCATTCTTGCTCAGTAAAGAGCCGAAAACCAAATTCTTTCGGATTTCGGGAGCATGAACAACATTGTTTAATGTGAGTTGCTTCCCGGAGGTCATCTTGAGTACCACCTTTCCATGGCCTCGTACCTTGCAAGCCATAGAGTTTCCCATATATAGTTGCTCATCATTAGCAGCTTCTTTATATTCAGAGAAACTCTTCCTTTCAGAACATACATGACAAGTGGCCCCGGTATCAACCCACCAAGTCTTAGGGTTTTCCACCAAGTTCACTTGTGAAACAACAGCAGCAAGCTCAAAATCATCAACTAGGTTGGCTTGAGCTTTCTTCTTCTTGTTCTGTCGGCAGTCCTTTGCACGGTGTCCGGGCTTGTTGCAGTTGAAACAATTTCCCGTGAACTTCCTAAAATCCGTTCCCTTCTTTGCTTGGGAAGAACTTGAACCAACGAATTTCCTCTTGTTGGTCTTTTTCGAATGTTCAACAACATTCGCTTTGGCTTCCATGGTCTGAACCATAACCCTCTTCTCTGAACTGCGATTATCCTCCTCGATTCTCAATCGAACAATCAAGTCCTCTAAAGACATCTCCTTTCGTTTGTGCTTTAGATAGTTCTTGAAATCCTTCCACGAATGAGGGAGTTTCTCTATCAAAGTTGCCGTTTCGAATGATTCACTAAGAGTCATTCCCTCGGCAAAGATCTCATAGAGAATCAATTGAAACTCTTGGACTTGACTAATAATGGTTTTCGAGTCCACCATCTTAAAATCCAGAAACCGGCCAACTACAAATTTCTTTGTGCCGGCATCCTCGATTCTGTATTTCCTTTCCAAGGACTCCCACAGCTCTCTTGCTATCTTTATTGGACTATACACGTTGTATAACGTGTTGTCCAAACCATTAAGGATGTAGTTCTTGCATAGGAAGTCAGAATGCTTCCATGCATCTACCAAGGCTACCATTGTAGTATCGGTCTCTCCCCCGTTCAAAGTTTGGGTCTCCTCCCGTAAGAACTTGGCTTGATTGAGGGTGGTCAAATAGAACAGCATCTTTTGCTGCCATCGTTTGAAGTCCTGACCATTGAACTTCTCGGGTTTCTCACCATGTGTTACATGTAGAGGTTATGGCGCTACGGGCACTCTAAAAATACCAGTAGATGTTTCGGCCATCTATTATTCAAGAATAATAGGATCAACTTGTAAAACAAAATATACAAATATAATTATACTACAAAAATAATGTAACTAAGAATAAACACTTGTAGTATAAAAATATCACAAAATCTAAATATTCAAAATATATATATTCACCGAAACATATATATATATATATATATATATATAAACAACGAAAACTGTGCAATAAAAACCACAATATATAAAAACCGAATTTCAAAAAACAACACGGCAAAAATATATATATAAAAAGAAACATTAACAAAACAATAAGAAAAAACCAATAAAGATGCACTGAATATTAAAGAATAAACTTTAAAAAAGGAGCACAATTACCGAAACATTACAAGGTTACAAACTGCAGTGAAATCTGATACTTAACAAATATAAGCAATATCTCACAAATAGTATGTAAGAAAACAAACCAAAACAATTAATATATATATATATATATAACTTAAACAAAGACGTAAGAATAATATATATAATAACAGACAGTACAACAAAGAACTTCACGAAAAACAACAATGTGAAGTCAGAATGTAAACTGTATAAAATAAGCAAACAGTATATATATCAAACACCGTAACAAATATCCGAATATAACAAAATACAGTATATAACAAAAAACCAAAAAAGATAAAAAAATGTCTTAAGAATGTTGGAAGTAATATATGTTATATATTGTAAAATATAAACAGAAAGTAAAAGAAAAATTTGATATATATATATATATATATATATACAAGCAGATTACAATAAATATGCAAAATCGAACAAAGACACTTACAGTAATTGATTTGAAAAAATCAATATCGAGTCAAGGTTGGACTTCTAACCTTAAGACGTTTTTTGCCTGTCTAAGGTGCTTACAGTATCGATGCAAATCGTCTCTCAGGTTTCCTCGATATACGTTGCAAATGAAAGCACACCCGGATGTAACACAGCGAACAGAAGAATGTTGAAGTCTCTCTCTCAGAAGACAAGAATATTTTTTCGGTGAATTTGTGAGTAGAAACAGATACAAACACTCCTATTTATAGATACAGAGAAGTCTGTTCGGTCAGACACATCTGTTGGACAGGAACCGATTCGGTCAAAAGACAAGTTTGTTCCAATGAACCAGTTGAATCCAACAAGCAAGACACAACAGAAAAAGGCAAAGTAACCGAACAGACACATTCTAGAAGAAGAATTATTCGGACAAACATAAAGCTAGTTGGTTTTGAGCTAGTTCGGCTGCTTTGTGTTGAGCTGGTTCGGTTTGGACAAAATTAAGCCGGTTGGACAGTAAAAAATTAAAACCCGATCCAACCCAGCCCGGCTGCGCGCATGTGTGGTCCAGCCCAAGTTGTGTAGGTCCTTACCCTCCACAGAAACTTGGGTGCCCCTTGGGGCCCAACCCATCATGACACTCTAGCTTATATAAACTATAAGCTAAAGCCATTCTAAGTCCTATGTGGGATTGACTACCACATAAACCTTCAACCAACTTTTCTTCCTCTTCAAGTGGGTAAATAATGAGACTAATTTCTCATTCACTTTGATATTATTTGTGTACGTAAATGTACATTGTGTATCTTACTACGACAACCTACATATTCGAATATGTATTTCGTATATATACACTTAATATATACTATGATATCTAACAAGAAGAAGCTGCATTCCAATGCACACCATCCATGCAAAATTTGGATGCCGAAGGCCCATCAACGCCAAGCTCCTTTGGTCAATCTAAGCATAAAACTCCTCTCCCAACGGAAGGCCTGTTGAATAATGGCTCAAAGATTAACCAAGGTTCCACCAAAGCCACCAACCAAGGTCAATAATGGAAAAGCCACCAACCAAGTTGGTGGATGGTAGACCAAGATAGTTGGTGGATGGTGGCTACTTTGTTTGCCACTAGCTATGTGCTCCCACCATGATAGTTGGTGGATGGTGGCTACTTTGTTTGCCACTAGCTATGTGTTCACACCATGGATGGTGGCTATAAAAGGCCATGTAGAGTGAGAGAGAAAAATGTGTGAGTTAAGAGTTTAAGAGTTGAAGCAAATACTCTGAGTTTATTAGAGTATTCTGGTATTGTTGAGTTGTGAGTTCAGTGCTAGCATAGCACCTTGAATTCTGTATATGTTTGTACTCCATCTCCATTAATACAAAGCTTCAAGCTCCTCCTCCCGTGGATGTAAGCACACTTGCTGAACCACGTAAAATATCGGTGTTTTTCATTGTGTTTAAATCGGTTTTAGTAATCTCGATTTAGTTCCGCACAACAAATTGGTATCAGAGCCAAATTTTACATAAAACCGAGTTTGTTCGATTCTGTCCGTTTTTCAAAAGTGCTCAAATTTGTGTTTTGAAAATACCAGGTTGAAGAGGTCGTCGAGAGGAGTGCAACAGAATCAACCGGAGAGCCAGAGTCCGCCGCACGCGCCTACACGCGCCGCCAGAAGAAGAGCCCACGCGCCTCACTCGCACACGCGCCGCACGCGCCGCTGGAGGTTGAAGACGCGTGAAGACCACGCGCACCACGCGCCGCACGCGCCCTCCAGAGGTTGAAGACGAGTGGGCCTCACGCGCCGGTGACCACCAGCCTCCACGCGCTCCACGCGCCGCCGCACGCGCCGCCGTACGCGCCCCACGCGCCGCCGTAGCTCCGACCAACTTTTTCGGGCCATTTTTTGAGCCGTTTCAGAACACTATTCCGAGACTTTTCCGAGCCGGTTGAGCTAAACCGAGTCCATTTCGAGCCACTTGTAGCAGAATATTCGCAGAATATTCACCGTGTGTCCAAAATTTACACAGTTGGACCCGTTCCTGGCTATTTCGACTATTCCGGACTCAACCGCGGCATCCGTTTTTCCATACAGGTAACGGAAAAACTCTGAGTTGGTAATTTTGTTTTATTACCATGGCAGAATCATTAGAGACACATGAAACAACCAGCAGCGCACCATCAAGTTCTTACAACAGAAAGAACTCGATGACCACTGCAAAGTTCGAGGTCGAGAAATTTGATGGCACCAACAACTTTGGCATGTGGCAGTGCGAAGTTCAGGATCTGTTATTCCGAGAGGGGTCATATATCGCTCTGGAAGACAAGCCCAGAGATATTTCGGAAGATGACTGGAAGTTTGTCAACCGTCAGGCTTGTGGCACAATCCGGTTATGCCTAGCCAAGGACCAGAAGTACTTTGTCATGAGAGAGAATAATGCAAAAACTCTCTGGAAACTACTCGAGGACAAGTACATGACAAAATGCATGGAGAACAGACTCTATCTGAAGAAAAAGCTGTTCCGCTTCCAGTATGTGCAAGGTATCACCATGCAGGAACATCTAGTAAGTTTTAACAAAATCCTCGCTGATCTTGAAAATCTAGATGCAAATATCTCTGATGAAGATAAGGCTCTTACTCTGTTAAATTCCTTGCCTGATAGCTATGATCATTTAACCACTACACTGTTATATGGTAAAAATGAGATAGAATATGCTAATGTTAGTAATGCTCTGGTGAATAATGAGTATCGAAAAAAGGATCAGCATGATCACCAGAATACTGCACCAGAAGCTTTAACTGTGTACAGAGGCAGGACGGACAACCGAGGAGCCGGAGAAAACAAGCGAGGTAAATCCCGTTCAAAGAGGGGATCATCAAAAACACGACTCTCAAGGGACGAGTGTGCCTATTGCCATGAGAAAGGGCACTGGAGGAAAAACTATCCTAACATGAAGAAGTCGACTGTGAATGTAGCTCAAGAATCTGAGGGAGAAGAAGACTCTGCATTTACGATTTCCACAACAACACACTCTTCAAATCGATGGATTCTGGATTCCGGATGTTCCTACCACATGTGTCCGAACCGAGAGTGGTTCTCAAACTTCAAGGAGTTTGATGGAGGGATTGTCCTTATGGGCAATGACAATACTTGTCACACTAGAGGCATCGGAACGATCCGACTAAAAATGCATGACGGTACAATCAGACAACTTACAGATGTAAGGTATGTCCCTGATCTCAAGAAGAACCTCATATCACTGGGGGTCTTAGACTCAAATGGTTACAAGATGACCATTCAGAATGGAGTCCTGAAGGTTGTACGTGGAGCATTCTTAGCAATGAAGGGTTCTATGAAGGGAAATCTGTATCTCCTTGATGGAGAAACTGTGACCGGCAGAGCAGCAGTCTCCCACAACAATGGAGGCGATGAATCTGACACTTCTCGACTTTGGCACATGCGCTTAGGGCATGTTGGAGAGAAGGCCTTGCAAAACCTGATAAAGCAAGGTGTACTGAAGAATGCCAAAACTGGAAAACTTGATTTCTGTGAGCATTGCATCCTAGGCAAGCAAACAAGAGTCAAGTTTGGCACTGCAATTCATCGTACGAGAGCAACATTGGACTACATTCACACTGATGTCTGGGGGCCTTCCAAAAATGCTTCATTGGGAGGTAAACACTATTTTGTGACCTTTATTGATGATTACTCTAGATATGTCTGGGTTTATACTATGAAGCACAAAGATGAAGTTGTAGATATCTTCGTAAAATGGAAGAAGATGATCAAAACCCAGAGCGGGAGAAAGCTCAAGAGACTAAGATCTGACAACGGTGGAGAATACAAATCAGATCCACTTAAGGAAATCTGTCAGAATGATGGGATAATCCGACACTTCACTGTTCCTGGCACTCCCCAGCAAAATGGAGTTGCAGAAAGGATGAACCGAACTTTGGTTGATAAAGTTCGCTGCATGTTATCCCAGTCTGCCTTGAGCAAAGCATTTTGGGCGGAGGCTTTATTGTATGCCTCCCACATTATCAACAGACTACCCTCCACTGCAATTGATGGGAAAACTCCCATAGAGGTGTGGTCCGGACATTCTGCCACTGATTATGATCGGCTTCGTATTTTCGGATGCCCAGCATATTTTCACGTAAGTGAATCAAAACTGGATCCTAGAGCCAAGAAAGCTGTCTTCTTGGGCTTTAGTGAAGGAGTAAAGGCATTCCGACTGTGGAACCCTGAGTCAAAGAAAGTCATCGTAAGCCGAGATGTTACCTTTGACGAATCTGTAATGCTGAAACTGTCAACTCCAGAGAATGAGAACCATGATTCTCTAAAGCATGTGGAGTTTGAATCTGACGATGCTGGTCAAAATTCCGATGAATCTGAACCAGAATCTGATGACACCTTAACTGAAGTGGAGGAGTCATCACCGGAAATCTTTCAGCAACCTGAATCTATTGCCACCAGCAGACCGAAAAGACATATTCGAAAACCTGCTCGGTACACAGACATGGTGGCATTCGCCCTTCCAGTAATTGATGATGATGTCCCGATCAATTACAAAGAAGCTGTAAACAGCCCAGAGCATGCCCAGTGGAAGGAGGCGATGGATGAAGAGATGACATCACTTCATCAGAATCAGACTTGGAAGTTGGTTCCACTTCCAACACTCAAAAGAACAATTGGGTGCAAATGGGTCTTTGCCAAAAAGGAGGGTGCTACCGGCAAAGACAGCATCAGATACAAAGCCAGATTGGTAGCCAAAGGTTACGCTCAAAAGGAAGGAATAGACTACAATGAGGTATTTTCACCTGTTGTTAAGCATGCATCTATTCGGATATTATTGGCTTTAGTAGCACAGTATGACCTAGAGTTAGTTCAACTTGATGTAAAAACTGCATTCCTCCATGGTTCCTTAGAGGAGGAAATTTATATGACTCAACCAGATGGTTTTAGAGTCCCCGGTCGTGAAGATTGGGCATGTAAGTTGAATAGGTCTCTATACGGTCTGAAGCAGTCACCGCGACAGTGGTACAAGCGGTTTGACACCTTTATGTTGGATCAGAAGTACACACGCAGTCAATTTGATCACTGTGTTTATTTCCGGAAACTCCAAAATGAATCATTTATCTACTTGTTTTTATATGTTGATGATATGTTAATCGCATCTATAAGCAAGGTGGAGATCGACAGGCTGAAGGCTCAACTGAGCTCAGAGTTCGAGATGAAGGATCTTGGAGAAGCTAAGAAAATTCTTGGGATGGAAATCAGCAGAGATAGAAAAAATGGTGTGATCAAATTGACCCAGGCTCAGTATCTGAGCAAAGTACTTCAGAGATTTGGCATTAATGATAAGACCAAATCTGTAAGTACTCCTTTAGCGGCACATTTCAAACTCAGTGCATTGATGTCACCAAGTACAGATGGTGAGAAGAGACAGATGGATCATGTTCCATATGCCAATGCAGTAGGTGCCCTAATGTATGCAATGGTGTGTACGAGACCTGATATTTCACATGCTGTTAGTATGGTAAGCCGGTACATGCATAATCCTGGTAAAGGCCATTGGCAAGCTGTGAAATGGATTCTACGGTACATTCATGGTACTGTGGAAACAGGCTTAAAATTCGAGAGAAGTAAAACTATTGGCAAGCATCTTGTCGGATATGTGGATTCAGACTATGCTGGAGATCTTGATAAGCGTCGTTCAACTACTGGTTATGTGTTCACCATAACAGGAGGACCAGTAAGTTGGAGATCAACTTTACAGTCAACGGTAGCTCTGTCTACAACAGAAGCAGAGTACATGGCTGTAACGGAAGCTTTCAAGGAAGCAATTTGGCTTCAAGGATTGATTGATGATTTCGGGATAGCACAGGAAAAGGTAGATGTTTTCTGCGATAGCCAGAGTGCCATTTGCCTAGCTAAGAACCAAGTTCATCACAGTCGGACCAAGCATATTGATGTTCGCTACCACTTTATCCGAGAAATAGTAGATGAAGGAAACATTCTACTACAGAAGATCGGGACTGCAGATAATCCTGCAGATATGCTAACAAAAATAGTTTCTGGGATCAAGTTTCAACATTGTTTGGACTTGATCAATATCTCTCGAGTTTAAAGCACCTGAAGGAGGAAGGAGGAAGCTCTGATCAGTGAATTCTCTCTGTGGATTCTCGCCAAGGTGGAGATTGTTGAATAATGGCTCAAAGATTAACCAAGGTTCCACCAAAGCCACCAACCAAGGTCAATAATGGAGGAGCCACCAACCAAGTTGGTGGATGGTAGACCAAGATAGTTGGTGGATGGTGGCTACTTTGTTTGCCACTAGCTATGTGCTCCCACCATGATAGTTGGTGGATGGTGGCTACTTTGTTTGCCACTAGCTATGTGTTCACACCATGGATGGTGGCTATAAAAGGCCATGTAGAGTGAGAGAGAAAAATGTGTGAGTTAAGAGTTTAAGAGTTGAAGCAAATACTCTGAGTTTATTAGAGTATTCTGGTATTGTTGAGTTGTGAGTTCAGTGCTAGCATAGCACCTTGAATTCTGTATATGTTTGTACTCCATCTCCATTAATACAAAGCTTCAAGCTCCTCCTCCCGTGGATGTAAGCACACTTGCTGAACCACGTAAAATATCGGTGTTTTTCATTGTGTTTAAATCGGTTTTAGTAATCTCGATTTAGTTCCGCACAACAAGGCCCATCTTCTTCAATGAAAACTGAATTCTCAACACATCTTTTTTTTTTTTTAAAAGGTTATCTTCCCTTTATATTTATAGTATCATCACCAGTTCTTGCCTCAAGATTCTCCTCAGCAATAAGCCAATAACACCCTTCAGCAACTCCTCCATGTTTCCTATTAACAATGTCCATGCAAGCTTCCTCAGACTACATTCCTGTTGCCTTTTACACTTCCAATAAAAGGTGACTTATCACTTTCTACCTCGTCTTCCTCCACCGTTGGTTTGCTAGCACTGGTAAATTAGAACATCTGATGTCGCCGGTTCATTGAATTGTCTTGTCATTAACCTTCTGAGATTTGGCTCAGTATGAAATAGTGGATTATCTACTACTCCAACATCGATCCGTGACTTTAATAAGGAAAAACTTGCTGCCACACTCCAGATTAACAATCTCATGCATCAATTGATCATCAGTCATAATTATGGGCATAACACCCTTGCTAAAATCACTGCACATCGATCATTGAGTCATCATATCCAAGGAATAGGATACCAATTCACCCTATAAATTTACAATATTTTTTAATTAATTAACATTCCAGTTCCAGGCATGTAGTGGCAATCCAAAACAAGCTGCTAACCATGTTGTTATAGGATCTAACCACTATCTCTTCTGACCAAGGCTTTTATCTCAAAGAACCAATCCTTTAGACAGGACTAGTTTTTCTATTTCATTGATTCCCACGTCTCCACATCTTCAAACCCAATCAAGAATTGCCAACTTGAGATCTTTTTGGCCAAAATGTTAAACACCCCTTGCAACCATCTTGCAACCATTCCACTTCGAAAGAACCACTAGCCTGATCACCAACCACATAATACTCTAGTTTATGCAACGTTGATCTCCGCCATACAAGACTAATTTCTCTGTTTCACAAAACCATCCTTGAACACATCATTAGCATTGCTCACACTGGTACTCTTTAACTTCTGACTCCTTTGTCTTTTTCTACTTCGTTATTAAGCAGAGCTTGCTTATATGGAGTCATTTAACACACCATCTTAACTTATACGATCGTTATTTTGCGATTTGAGTTTTTTAAGTAGCTGATATTCGCGATCGATATTTATCTCAATTGACCGCGTTAATATTCATTACGTCCGCAATTGCAATAAACGCGACGAAACCGAAAACGCGTGCAGTTTAAATTTCTGCTCCTGACATACTCTTTTGACAATTTTTGTTGACACTTTCCCACTTCATTGATTTAATTTCTAGGATAGCATCTCTCTGCCATGACCTCTCACTTTCCTCCAAAAAGAAATTCTTTCGTTAAATCTTGTATGCTTGACCCCAATCCTATGATCTAACAGTCAAGTACCGTTTAGCCTATCAACAGCCTTCTTTGCACCTTCCATGATGTTGGAATATCTGCTGTAGCCATCTCCAATGGAGTCTAGGGGGAATATTATTGACAAAAACAGAAGGAAAAAAAACATCCTACTTCTCCTTCTTCAAATTAAACTTCTTTTAACTTGTTTGCATTAGTCTCTTTATAATACAACACAATTCACCCATGGATACCTCTAGTCAAGATTGAAAATGATAATTTCATAAAAAAATCTCAGATTACTACTGATTTTTACTCTTAAAAAACAGATTTATCTCTAAAATTTGTAATTGACTATAGAATGCATTAAAATATTAGAAAAACGTTTATTAAACAAAGAAGAAGGAAAAACTTAATAAAGATTGTAGGGTACAACAATGAAGAATTCAATTATTAACAAAATTTTAACAAATGTTTAGTGGTACTGATTAAAGTGATATATATAAAAATATATATATAATTAATAAATTACTTTTTCTTCAATTCAATAAAAGTAATATATTAAATACAAAAAACTTTCTTAAATAGGTAATTAAATAATGCTTAATCCGCACCTGTTAAACGGACCCTTATTCAAAACAAGTTCCTAAAATTAGCTATAATTTTTATAACTGATCTTGTTCATGATGAAACTGCTCCTGGAAAGGTTGAAGTTGTAACAGTTAGATCTAATAATTCGTGTATTTGTGTCGTATTCGTATTATTTTTTAGTGTCATAATCGTATTTAAAGTATTATAAATTTATATAAAATTTAACACGTTAATAATTTATATTATATAAATTTTGACATATTTATATATTCGTATTATGTCTATATTATTTTTTATATCGTATTATATTTTATATCATATTTTATTTATTTTTTTAATATCATATAATCGTCTTAACATTAAAATTATCAGGGTTTAGATCTAATAACAGTCGCCTCTGTGTTTAACCTAAAAAACAAAAAACAGTGGCCTCCCTCCATGACTTTTTAATTTTATATAACAAAAACGACACTATTATGCAGTATCCAATCAATTAGAAGAGAAATCAGAAACGTGACAAAAGGTTAAAAAGCTTAGATTAGTCAAAGGACGGTGGAATCTACAAGGTAGAGTGACCAATCACAGCTATGTTGAATGCTAAAATTATCTTTAATTCAATAGAAAAAAAAAATATGTTTAATTCAATATATTAACTTTGAGATAAATGTATTATTTTTTTATTTTAAATAAATTAATAAAATCATTTTAAAAATTTAGTGATAAAGAAATTGATTAAAACAACAACAAAAAATGAAAAAGGGACGAAAATAAGAAAAATAAATAAAATTAGGATCTTAATATTTAAAGTCAAATTTAAACAAATATAAATTTGATTAATAAAATCCTAACATTAATTACTTTTTTAGAGAGATAAAATTTACTTTTCAAGTTAATATATGTAAATTTATTTTTAATCAAATCTCATAGATGATAATTATATTTTATTTTTTTCTTCTCTTTTATTTCTTTTTCTTTTATCAATTTTTATGCAAGTACATTTTAAATATTTTAAACTTATCTTTAATTCAATTATATATTAACTTTGAGATGAATTCATTAAATTGTTTTTATTTAAAATAAATAAATTAAAATTATTTTAAAAAGTTTAATGATCAAAAAATTAATTAAAAGAAAAATATAAAAATAAGGAAAAATAAATAAAAAGAGGGTATTTTAAATATTTAAAGTAAATTTTGAATAAATATTAGTTTGATTAATGAAATCCTAACATTAATTAATTTTTAGAGAGATAAAATGTGGTTTTCAAACTAATAGAGGTAAGTTTAATTTCAATAAATCTCATGGATGATACTGATAGTTATATTTTTATTTTTTTTCTTCTCCTTTATTTCTCTCTTTTTATTTTAATCAATTTCTTTACCATTAACTTTTTTTAAACAATGATAATTAATTTATTTTAAATAAAAATAATTTAATGAATTCATCTCAAAGTTAATATATAATTGAATTAAAGATACGTTTAAAATATTTAACATTTACTTGAATTAGAATATAATTTAATTAGAATTTAATTTTATAGTAATTAAAAATAATTTTAAAATTAATTAAATTCTCATTATTTTATAATTAAAAAATGAGTAAAATGAATAAAGTTATGATTAATAAAATAAATAAAAATATATATGATTAATAATTAACAAAAGTATAATTGTTTTTTATTTAAAATTTACTTAAGGTTTAGGGTTCAAGAGGTTAGTGTGTTTTTTATCAAATCTCAGGAAGGTAAGTGGGTATGTTTCAAATTATAAGGAGGTAAGTGAATTTTTTAGTAAACCTCAGTGGTTAGTGTATTTTTCTCATTTAATTAATTTATGCGGTTACTTTTAAAAAATAACATTTAATAAATTTAAAATTCGAATTTTAATATTTATAATTTTTTTTATTCTCAACTATCTTTTTATAAAATAAAAATAAAAACCAATTGTTACATTTCTTTTTGGAAGTGTCCGAAACTTTGAATAATTTAAGGACGGTAGCATTTATCAATTACTACTATTGCTCTTTTTAATTCCAGTTTTAATTTTTATTTTAAATACAGAGCCATTTTTGAATGAACAAGCCAACATGTGGTCCTTTGCCAAAGAACAGTTGTTAATTTACTTTGTTTTTCTCGATAATAAAAAAGATTTTATTTTCAAAACCGATGACTTTCCTTCTTTTATTTTGAAAGAGGGAATGGAATTTTTTTATCTTAACGAAAGTATGTATTAATTATCTATAATCTATAATATATATAAAAGCACGAATGTAAACAATCTTTTAAACTGACGAAAATATCCATTATTTTTTAATATATTATTAATTTACAATTTTAAATATTTTTTATTATTAATAAGATTTATCTAATTTAGTTAAATAGATTTATTTGATAATAAATAAAAAAGAGTTAAAAGTTACAATGAATTACTTTATTTTTCATTAAACTTAAAAATAAAAAGAATTATATTAATCTAATTTTAAATGTTCATGCAAATTTTAATTATTTATGTAATATGTAACTTTATGCTCAATATATAATTTTTTATAAATAAATAAGTTTTTTATAATATAAATATTTTATATCGTATTATAAATAGTAAAAGATTAATTATCCCATTTTTATTTACGAATATTTTTTATTATTAATAAGATTTATTCAATTTATAACTATGGTCTATTCTCTATAAAAGACCAGAAATGCCTTGCTTACGTATCATTAAGAAATGCATTAACATAAATACAGCAGTAAGAAGGGGTAATACAAAAGTGTGTAAACTATAAAAACAGGTCAAAGTGGATTGTCCCACACTAGCACTTCCACGCAATAATTCTACCAAAGGCGATCCTATTACCAGAATAGCTTTCGGAATGCCTGTTACGATTTTGACTACCCACTAACCAATTTGGTCCCGAGGAAAAGAATAACCTGTTACACCTGAATTTGTATTATAATAAATAAAAAAAATAGTTAAAATTTACATTGAATTATATTGTTTTTAAAAAATTACATTGAATTATTTTATTTTCAAAATTATAATTTTTCATTAACTTTAAAAATAAATAAAACTATAATAATCTAATTTTAAATGTTAATGTAAATTTTGATTATTTATGTAATATGTAATTTTATGCTCAATGTATAATTTTTTTATAAATAAATAAGTTTTTTTATAATATAAATCTTTTATATTGTAAATAGTAATAGATTTATTTTATTTTTATTTACGATTTTGTATTATAAATATTAATAAAATTTATCATTAAAATTTTGAATATCATGACAGATTCCTTTTTTTTAAAAAAAATAATTGTTAGAACATTTAAGATAATGATTTTAACAAATAAATTATGCGTAGAACTTTTAGTTAAATTTTATCGAACAACAATTGCAAAGTTAGAATTTACTAAGTAACTAAATCTCATGTGATTATATCTATTACGACAAATTTTGATTTTAATCTATTCATCACATAAAGTGTGAAAAAGGTTTGTGAATTTTATTTTTTAAGAATAGATAAATGTTCATATTTTTTTTATTTGGTTTGTTAAACATAAATTATTTAATAACTACAAGATAATTAGCATATAATATCACGTGCAACGCATGTGACACAATGACTAGTTGAATAAAATATTTGAATGTCAGGTTGGCCTAGTTCGAAAGTCTATTTTATTACTTAAAATATATTAAACTATCAAAAAAATATTTTATATTAATATTAATATATTTTTATAATTAAATTTAAATAAAAAATATTTTTATTATTTAAATAGTAATCAAAACGGGCCCAAATCACCAAAAAACTTATCTCAAATTCAATCTAGTTCGAATCGAACTTATCGAGCTAGACAAATAACCTGATTCGTGGATAGATCTAATTTTAATTACAATATATACAATATTTAAGAGTAAACATATTGTTCAACTGGAATTTTATTCAAGAAAAACATAAATTAGTTATTATTGTACAATTTAATTGAGGTTAAATTGAAATTGTACATATATAAATTAAGAGTAAATTACCTGGCTTTTATTCAAGAAATTAAAAGACTATGCAACCCTATAAATAAACTCAGCAATGCTTAAATCCACTCAAAATTTTAAATTAACTAATTTTCTTGAAACAGAAATAGATAGAGAAATGAAAGCTGCTATAAGTTGTCTATTAACAGCAGCAAACATCCACCAATTTTTTTTTTTTCTTTTTACATTTCGAGATGGATTTCTT
Organism: Fremontodendron californicum; assembly: GCA_030761205.1. Taxonomy (NCBI): domain Eukaryota; kingdom Viridiplantae; phylum Streptophyta; class Magnoliopsida; order Malvales; family Malvaceae; genus Fremontodendron; species Fremontodendron californicum. Next base: position 4,617,912 of record JAULJL010000014.1, read on the forward strand.
GTCATTTTGTATTTATTTTTTTTAAAAGTAATTTACCTAAGAATAATGGCAAAACGTTTGACATCACTATAAGAAAAAAAAATGGACAAAATTTTTGTCGGAAAAGATATCCATTCTTTTGAAAATGGGTTTTTCGATGAAAAATACCATTGGAATGTGAAGGAGGCAAATAATATTTCGTCAAAAAATTAAACTTTTATCGGAAAATGTATGTGTATTTACAAGATAAAATTCCATCAAAAAGTTTTTTTTTTTCGACAGAATATTTTCGACTGATTAAATTTCGTTAAAAAAATCTTATAATGCTATGTTTGAAAATATAAATTTGAAAGTTTGGATTTGAATTTGAATTTCTTTTGCTATATAAATTATGAGAATGGAATGCATACATTATGTATAAATTAGTTAAAATTCAATATGATTATATATTTGAAAGGTATAAAAATATGAATTTCAAATTAATAAATAACTATAAATATTTTAAATTCACCACTAAATAGGCATCCAACAAATCGAAGAATTTGAAAAATAATTATAAATGTTACATTTATATGTGTTTTATATTACACAATTTACATTATTTTTGAAATCCAAATCCATCTTTTGAAATTTAAGTTCCCAAACGCAACCTTATATTATAGTGTATTGTGAAAAATGTAATTTATATATACATGAAGTGTATATATAGCTTGTAAATTGTGGGAAGATTGAAAATTTTCCTTTTTCACTGGATTTTTCCTCTTAGAAATCCAAGATACAGAGTAAGAAAATGAAAAGAGGGTGTATAAAATTAATTTAGTTTTACATGTTTTTATAATTTTTTACATGATTTATATTTATTTAATTTGATCTTTGTATTTCATGCTCTATTCATGTAGATTATGCAAGTCAAATTTCGAGTAATCTAAAAATATCTAATTATTTGTTCGATGTCAAAAAATTTCAACCGTTAAATATATATATAAAAAAGATAGTTTTCTTTATTGACATTATATAAATATCGAATCGATTCGAAACTTTACGTGCATGACGAGTACGATTATATTACTAAATCCAACGGTCGATTTGTTAAAATATTAATCGTACACGAAATTATAAAAACGTGTAAAATTAATTAATTTTATACCAATATATATAATCGACATATTGTTGGCAAACTTGTAAGTAATAAACAATATTTCATTACTACTAAATATAAATTAAAAGATTAAAGAACAGATTACTTATCTGTAATTCCGGCATAACAACATATAACAAAATACGAACAATCCAGAATGGAAAATTGACAACACTTACAGGTTAATCCGAATACAGAAAAAGGATAATCGAGTCAAGGTTGGACCTTTGACCTTAAGACGATTATTGCCTGTCTCTCAGGTGCTAACAGTATGTCGCAATTCGTCTCCCAGGTCTCCTCGATTACGTTGCAATCAAGAGCACACTTTTAGCAACACGGTGAACCAGAAAAATATCGGTCTCTCTCACAGAAGACACAGGAAAAGACAAGAGCAGTATGGAAAAATTAGGAGAAATTTTCGGTACTTTAAAAAGAAGGCACTGCTCAGGTTTATATAGAAAAACAGATGACTTTTCGGAACGGACACATCATTTGGAACAAAACCTGTTCGGCCAAACAAGCAGCTTTCGAAAATAAAAAGGTTTTTCGTTTAAACCGAACAGACAAAACTTTTAACGAACAAAAAGGTTCGGTCCGAAAAGAAACTTCTTAAACAGACAAGTCTCTTGGTTGGAAAATACTGAACCGGTTCGGTTTGGACTGAATAAAAATATCAGTTGGGCAGTAAGAATTAATTACTGCCCAAACCCAAACCCGACCCAGCCCGGCTCGGCGGCCCGTGTGTGGTCCAGCTCAAATTGTGTAGGTCTTCATCCACCACAAAACTTGGGTGCCCCTTGGGACCCAACCCCACATGGAAACAAGGCTTATAAATACCATAAGCTTATGTCTTTGTTCATCCTATGTGGGATTCCACACCAATCACTAACATCAACCAACTTTCTTCCTCTTCAAGTGGGTATAAAGAGATTAATTTCTCATTCAAACATGATATCAATTGTGTACATAAATTATGCACCGTGTATCTACTTACGACAACCTACATATCAGAATACGTATTTCGTATTTATACACCAAATAATATATTGATATCCAACAATCCCCCACATGAATGGAAATTGTCTGATTAAAACGACGAACTGACTCGGAATATGAGAGATTTAAACCTTGAAGAGTTATTGCATCAAGATAGGTAGCTTTTGGCTTTGAACCTTCCATAGTGAATAACTATCGGATTTACTCGGCTAACTAGTGAACATGATGTCTTGAACTATTCAGCCTTTCGTGTAAACCAAGACAATAGATATCACACAATTCCCCTTCGAACATTTTCGGTTCTCACGATTGTGTCCATTTTGGCCCCGGACACTGCCTGGTTTCTTATGAGTACTCTAGAGAATTTAGCCTGATCAATTCTCATAGAAGTGGCCACGTTTCTTACTCATAATAGGTGATTGCTCATTAAGAGTATCCTGCAATACCCCACTTGATTATTTATCAAGCTATAAGAATCATTAAAAGCATAGCTTATCCTACCTTGCAGGCAGCACTAAATCATCATAGGAATGGATAAGAGTGTTTAACTCTTTTAGTGCTTACACACAGTTACATAATTTAGTTGTCCCTTTTGAACCTAGATCTTGGGATCTCCAGTCAGCTAGGTTGGGTTTCCACTATGTAACTTTAATTTATAGGCTTAAGACCCATTCCCCTTGATGATATACTTGCTCTCTTGTTAAAACATTTCGTAAGCGCGCTTCATTATCCTTTGATTTTTCATAATCAGTAGTGATAATTTCATTTGAGAGCAACTGTTTAACGGTATTATGTCTTTGACGAATGTATCGAGATTTACCGTTATTCAAGCAACTCTGTGCTCTACCAATTGCAGATTGGCTATCACAATGTATACAAATTGCAGGCACAGGTTTCGGCCATCTTAGAATATCTTCTAAACTTTTGAAGCCATTACGCTTCTTCTTCAGCTTTATCTAAAGCTATAACTTCAGATACCATGATAAACCTGGCTATTCACGTTTGTTTAGAAGATTTTCAAAACACTGCAGCTTCTCTAATAATAAAGATAAATCCGTTAGTGGATTTGAAATCTTTTGTATTGAATATCCATTTTGCATCTGGATATCTTGTATAGTGCAGTCCATAACTTGAGGTATATCTTAAATATCTAAGTACCCCCACAATGGCCTTCCAGTATCCTTTCTAGGAATACTTGTAAATCTACTCAGTTTGCTAACTGAGTACGTTATGTCTTTACATTCATTTACAACCTAATGGTTTACTTTCAGGATCCGTGCCACTCTTGGCACCAACAGGGATCACCGATCCCATGGGCAAAGTCTCATCCTCCGTTTCACAATGGGGAAGTCATGGTAGCACCAAGGCATGCCGATACCATACCATGAAACTCTTCCCCACTTATTATGTCGATACCCTCATTGATGCCAAGATCACACCCGAGTACCCTTGTTGCATAAAGTTGACATATTCTCACATGTCCTTCTCTTGCCCTCAAGGACTGGGTCATGATCATTCGAATGAGGCACCAAACATAGTTTTAGGTCCTATTATGACCTTTTAAGCCGGAGAAACTGATACCTTCGTAAGACACCCCCACACTTTCGTGTATTTATAGGATGGTCCTTAACCCTTCCATAATTCATTCGGTGTCTTGTCTTATTTCTTGTGGGGTATATTTATTTAAAAAGTAAATAGCTATTAAAATAGCTTCCCCCACAAGTTCTGAGATAACCCTGAACTAATCAACAAAGCATTCATCATTTCTTTCAACATTCAATTCTTGCGTTTTGCAATACCGTATTGTTGAGGTAAATAAGGAGAGTGGTTTGAATATTGATTCCATATTTTGAATAAAATTCATTGAATCATATTCACCACTTCTATCACTCTTTATTTTCTTGCTTAGTTGATTTTCGACCTCATTTTTAAAGAGCTTAAAAACTTCCAAGGCCTCGCCTTTGCTTCTTAGCAAATAGACATAACAGTATCTTGTGCAATCATCAATAAAAGTATACGATACTTTTTACCACCTCTAGTTTGCACAAACTTTAAGTCACATATATCAGTGTGAATTAAATCTAGAGGTTTACTACTTCTTTCTACCGAATAGAAAGGATCTTTAGCCAATTTGGATTCCACACAAATTTCTCATTTGTGATTTTTATCAATAACAATTTGCGGAAGCAAATCCAAATCCAAATTGTTGATTCTCTACAAGGTCTTGTCCTACACATGGCCTAATATACCATGGCATAATTAGAGGACACCACCAAATAATCAGAAGCAATAATTTAATTATTATTCTTATTCTTTGGCATAACATCCATAATATTGAGCTAAAAAAGCTCATCACATAGATATCCTCTACCCACAAACATGCCACATTTAGTGAGTACACATTTATCCGACTCAATTACAAGTCTAAACCCGTTATTGCTCAACATAGAGTCGAAAACCAAATTCTTACGAATTTCAAGAACATGAACCACATTGTTCAAAGTTAGTTATTTAACAGATGTCATCTTGAGCACCACCTTATTCATGGCCTCGTACCGAAGAGTTTCTCATAAATATTTATTTCTTTATACTCGGAGAAACTCTTTCTATCAGAACAAATGTGACAAGTGACATCGGTATAAACCCACCATGTCTTAGGGTTTTCTACCATGTTCACTTGTGATACTGCAACAGCGAGCTCAATCTCATTATCATCAACTAAGTTGGCTTGAGCACTTTTCTTGTTCTGACGGTAGTCCTTTGCTCGATGACCGGGCTTGTTACATATGAAACAAGTTCCCGTGAACTTCTTGAAATCCATTCCCTTATTAGGCTTGGGAAGAGCTAGAACCAACAAATTTTCTCTTGTTGGTCTTGTGCGAATGTTCTACAACATTTGCATTGGCTTTCATGGTCTGAGCTTTAGCCCTTTTTTCTGAACCACAATTATCCTCCTCGATTCTTAACCGAATAATCAAGTCCTCTAAAGTTTCTCCTTTCTCTTGTGCTTTGGATAGTACTTGAAATTCTTCCAAGAAGGAGGCAATTTCTCTATCAAAGCTGCCGTTTTCAAATGATTCACTAAGAATCATTCATTCAGCAGTAATCTCATGGAGGATCAACTGATACTCTTGGACTTGACTAATCACGGTTTTCGAGTCCATCATTTTGAAATCCAGAAACCGGCCAACCACAAATTTCTTTGTGCTGGCATCCTCGGTTCTATATTTTCTTTCTAAGGACTCCCACAACTCTCTCACTGTTTTGATTGGGCTAAACACGTTGTATAACGTGTTGTCCAATTCATTGAGGATATAGTTCTTGTATAGGAAGTCAGAATACTTCCATGCTTGCACCGAAACTACAGCTGTAGGATCGGTCTCTCCCTCTTTGGGAACCGGGGCCTCCTCCCGTAAGAACCGGGCTAGGTTCAGAGTGTTTAAATAGAACAACATCTTTTGCTGCCAACGTTTGAAGTCCAGACCACTGAACTTCTCGGGTTTCTCACCATGTCTAACATGTGATGGCATTAGCACTACAGGCGCACTCGCATTTACGGTAGACCGTTTTGTCATCTGTTATTTAAAATAACAAGATCACCTTTATATATATATATATATATTTAGAATATATATATATATATATAAATTCACACATATATATAGAATACATATATTACAAACACATATATACAAACAAATATATGTTCACAAAAATATATATTTTCACAAATATATTACAAATATATATATATATTCCAATCACATATATATATTATACAAATAAAATACATATATATAAATTACTAACAGCAAGTAACTATATATACAATTAAGAATTTCATCAAAACATTTCAATCAAAACATCAAAACGATTCGGATGATCAGGACCGAAATCATGATTTACCATCAAGTAAGAATCATAAATATATATAACAAACACAATATATATTACAAAATATATATATACAAACAATATATATAAAAATTATAAAAAAGTCCAGAACATGGTAATCTATATATATATATATATATTACCAACTAATGTATTAAAAAAAAAAATCACTATATAAAAATATATGTAAAACAACAAGCCTAGAGGCCCTAGACCCACCTCTCAAGCGGCGGCTTTTCAATGTATAACAGAATTCAAAAACTTTTCACTCTTGCATGAAACAGCGGATTCAAATATGACCGAATCAATACAAAGCTAAAAGAGATTTTCTTTTAGACATTCCTTGGTTCGGCCACAGAGTTTTAGAGAAACAATTTTTCATTCATGAAAAACTTTTCCAAAGACACGAAATGTTTCATGCATGAAAAAATAATATATAAAAAATATATATATATTCCAAATATATATATATATATATAACAAACAGTAGCAAATTATAAACCGAATAAAAAAGCTTTCAATTCTTGTCTTGGATTGAAGACAACGATGTCTTCAACATTATTACTACAGTGCTTTACCAAATCATACAGAATGAAACAATGTGTTCATACAGGGAGGCGCGGCAAGTTTATCGAAACCTTGTATTTAACAACAGTAATGAAATAATAACCAAACCAAATAATTTAATCGTCTTAAGATTGTTGGCAAACTTGTAAGTAATAAACAATATTTCATTACTACTAAATATAAATTAAAAGATTAAAGAACAGATTACTTATCTGTAATTCCGGCAGAACAACATATAAAAAAATACGAACAATCCAGAATGGAAAATTGACAACACTTACAGGTTAATCCGAATACAGAAAAAGGATAATCGAGTCAAGGTTGGACCTTTGACCTTAAGACGATTATTGCCTGTCTCTCAGGTGCTAACAGTATGTCGCAATTCGTCTCCCAGGTCTCCTCGATTACGTTGCAATCAAGAGCACACTTTTAGCAACACGGCGAACCAGAAAAATGTCGGTCTCTCTCACAGAAGACACAGGAAAAGACAAGAGCAGTATGGAAAAATTAGGAGAAATTTTCGGTACTTTAAAAAGAAGGCACTGCTCAGGTTTATATAGAAAAACAGATGACTTTTCGGAACGGACACATCATTTGGAACAAAACCTGTTCGGCCAAACAAGCAGCTTTCGAAAATAAAAAGGTTTTTCGTTTAAACCGAACAGACAAAACTTTTAACGAACAAAAAGGTTCGGTCCGAAAAGAAACTTCTTAAACAGACAAGTCTCTTGGTTGGAAAATACTGAACCGGTTCGGTTTGGACTGAATAAAAATATCAGTTGGGCAGTAAGAATTAATTACTGCCCAAACCCAAACTCGACCCAGCCCGGCTCGGCGGCCCGTGTGTGGTCCAGCTCAAGTTGTGTAGGTCTTCATCCACCACAAAACTTGGGTGCCCCTTGGGACCCAACCCCACATGGAAACAAGGCTTATAAATACCATAAGCTTATGCCTTTGTTCATCCTATGTGGGATTCCACACCAATCACTAACATCAACCAACTTTCTTCCTCTTCAAATGGGTATAAATAGATTAATTTCTCATTCAAACATGATATCAATTGTGTACATAAATTATGCACCGTGTATCTACTTACGACAACCTACATATCAGAATACGTATTTCATATTTATACACCAAATAATATATTGATATCCAACACATATGAAAAGAAATAACTTACATCAACGTAAAATTAATTAATTTTATACGATTTTATACCTTTTATGTACTATTATTATTGGATATACATATTTTGAATTTTAAATGCGTGAATTCTTTCCCCTTAAATAACTTTAAAAAATTACTAAACCGTTGGATTAATTCATTAAAGAAGAATGCATTGCATCGTGGGCTAAGTCTCAACTCAAGGCTTTGTCTTATTTACTGATTTTGGGTCTGTCTGCAAACCATCCATCAGTCTAGTAAACAAGGAATTATTATTTACTAGATTGAAAACGCTCGTTTCGCGTAGGATTATGTTTATTATATTATTAAAAAAATAAAAACGAAGATATAATTTATATTTATTTATATGTTTTTATATTATTAAAATTATAAGTTAAAGCTGAAAAAAAATATAATTTATTTTTATTTATTAATATAAAAGAGAGATGATATTTACATCATATTTAAAAATGCATAGCTAAAGATAATATGAAGGACTTGCTATCTTTTTTTAATATTTAAGAATATTTCTCCCGTTACGTTAGGGATTTAGATTTTTTATACAATTTCAATTATATTAAATAGTAATTATTTATTTAAATATTTAAATATATATTTATATATTAAAATAACAATGTTTTTAATATAAAAATTAAATATATTAAATTACATCTTCCTCACAAATAAAAAAAAGTTTATTACTAAATTAATTTTAAATAAAAAACATAAAACTATAAAATTTAATTTTTTTTAAAAAACATTAAGTGACAAATTCATCACAAAATAAAACTTAATCGATTTTTTTACCAATCAAATTTTACTTTTTTCGATTATGGAAGTCCAAGTCGACCAATCACTCTTTCTGGTAATTTTTTTCTTCTCAAAAGATAAAAAATAATCGCAAAATCTTATTTTTTACATTTTTTTATTTCCTTATTAATAATTATTTATTATAATAATAATAGATAATAAATATTTTTAGTTAATTGGTTCATTTTGTAATTCTTCCAATATTTTTGGTTTATTAGTTAATTTTGTAATTTTTCTAAATTTTCTGGGTCATTGGCATCGGATTGGATATTTTCAATTTTTTGAATATCCGAATTCGAATTCGCTTAATTTATCCAAAATTCGAATATGTTTCTTATACGCTTACTATCCGAATCTTTATTTGATTTAAAGAGCAATATCCGCTGGATATCCGAATCCGTTAAATATTTGAATTTATTAAATCATTTTTTAAAAAATAAAAATATAAAATTAAATAAGAACTAAATATGTAAATGGAGCGGATAACGGATTCGGATATCTGATAGTATCCGAACCAAAATTAAAGTTGATTCGAATAAAGGATATCCAAGGGTTCATATCCGAATCTGCTACAGATAGTAAACTCAATATCCGAATCCGCAAACTATCCGAATCCGAAAAAATGGATCATATCACAAAATAAAATAAAAATTATAAATATTTTTAATTGATCAACCCATTTTATAATTTTCCTAAAACACTGAAAAAAAAAGATCGATATCGCTTTAAATATGTAAATGGAGCGAATAACGAATTCGGATATCCGACACTATTCGAACCAAATTCATATTTGAATCCGCTGCAGATAGTAAATTCAATATCCAAATCCACAAACTAGCCGAATCCGAAAAAATGATCAAATCACAAAAGTAAAAAAAAAATTATAAATATTTTTAATTGATTAACCCATTTTGTAATTTTCCTAAAACATAGGGGAAAAAAAACGATGTCGCTTTAAATATGTAAATGGAGCGAATAACGAATTCGGATATCTGATATTATATGAATAAAACTTAAGCGAATTCGGATAACGGATATCCAAGGGTTCATACGAATCCGCAGTGGATAGTAAATTAAATATTTGAATCCGTAAATTATTCGAATCCGTAATATCTGAATCCGAAAAAACGGATCGAATCACAAAAGTAAAAAAAAAATTATAAATATTTTTAATTGATCAACCCATTTTGTAATTTTCATATCTGAACCAAAACTTAAGCGGATTCAGATAACGGATATCCAAGGGTTCATACGAATCCGATGTGGATAGTAAATTAAATATTCGAATCCTCAATATCCGAATCTGAAAAGAACGGATCAAATCACAAAAGTTAAGAAAAATTATATTTTCTTATTAGTAATTACTTATTATAATAACAATAAATTATAAATAATTTTAATTGTTTAGCCTGTTTTATATTTTTTTTAAGAACTGAAAAAAAAAAAAAAAACAAAAACAAAAAACAGCTATTGCTGTCTAAAGCAACAGCTATCCCAAAGGGATAATTTTAAGGCTAAAATACCAAAAAAGTCTTATGATACTTTTCTTAAATAAACCCTTATATATTTATTGTATTTAAATAAGTCCTTATCTTTTGATTTGCACCTAAATAAGCCCTTATTTCAAATGAAAGGTTGATTTCTGTTAGACCTGCTCATGGTCGGGCAACCCGCTCGGCCCGGTCCATATTGGGCAGAGCCTGGGATGATTTTTGGTGATTCAGGTCAACCCGGCCCAGTCCGGATCACTGTTCATGCATTAAAAAATTAAATTTTTATTTAAATTAAATTATAAAAATTAATTTAAAAATGATTTTTTAATTTTTTATTATTTTTTGAATAGTGATCCGGGCCGAGCCTGGGTAAGGTAGAAAAAAATCCGGGCCACGGCCCTGCCTATGTACAGGTTTAATTTATGTTAAGGGTTTATTTAGATATAAATTAAAGGTTAGGGGCTTATTTGGGTACATGCTAAAAGTTAAGAGCTTATTTGGGTGTAATAAAAATATAAAAATTTATCTAAATAAAGTGCTAAAGTTCGGGGTTTTTTTTACTATTTTAGCCTAGTTTTAATATATAGGTATAGATTATATAATTTAATTAATAAACCCAACCTAAATTTCCGTTTATTTATCTTGATGTAAGTGCTTTTGAATTTAAATTTTATTGGTGACTTATTTTAATATTATATAGTATAATAAATTAAGTATTTCTCAACTTACGAGTTAAGGTTTATGTTATTTAAATTTGAGTGAATATCGAATATGAATTTGTGTTTCACATGTATATATTTAATTTTTAAAAAAAATTTATATATTTAAAAGATTATACTCATATTTATATTTGAATATGTGTAAAACATAAATATCAAATATAAATATTTTTTTAAAAAAATTAAGATAACATAAATTAAAATAATTTACTTATCTCAAAATTTTATTGATCAAAAAGTTAAAAATAAATAAATAAATAAAATAGACTGTTTCTCTCATTAAAAGAAAAAATAGTACAAACAATAATAGAAGTGATTGAGTCTACACTCTACAGTTTACAAAGAGAAAAACGGAGGGAATCAGCTTTAGCAAGGACAGAAAATCCAAAGTAGGCTACCTGTAAAACCAAGTAGCTTTGGCAAGAGATTTAAATAGTTGTACAATCATTATTTTATGATTTCGGTTTTTTTCGTTATCAATATTTATAGTCGATATTTATCGTAATTGATCGTAATAACATTCATTATATTCACAACGGTAATAAATGCGACGATTGTAATTTAAATATCTGACTTTGGCTTTTATGCAAGGAACTAACTGTTTGCTAGAAAGAGGTGTTTGTTGCCGCCTGCTTTCTCATTCCTTTCCATAAATTCCAGAGACTTTGTTTTTTTGTTTGCCTCCTTTCCTTTTCTCCTTTTAACATCTCTTCAATTCTCCTCCTTCCAAGGAAATATCCAACAACTTAGCAATAAAAATAAAAAAAGAAACAGGAGAAGGAGAAGGAGAAGGAGCAATCTCCACCTTTTTTTTGTTTCTTATTCAACTGCTATGTAAGTATCTCTTAATTTACTCTATTCTTACTTAATTTCCAATCAACAAACTTTCCTTTCACTAGCTAGCTTGTATGATTTCCAAAAGTGAATGACTAATTAATGCATATTTTTGCATGAGACTTAAATATTTTCGATCATTTCCATCAGCCTGGGAATGGGATTGTTCTGCCTGGCTCCCTGAATGCCATCTAAGAAGATTGTCAAAGAGTTTTGGCTGCCTTTTTACATGGCATGAGGGGAGTCATGCAGGCTTAACAATCCCACGTTTTTATGCTTAACTTTGTTATGTCCGTCAGGCCCAGAGTCCAAATCAAAAGGTTCAACAGAGTTTAGGCCGACAGACCCAACAGTTCAAGTCAACACCATAAGGGATACGAAGACATTGCTCGGCTCTCTAGAGGTCAAGTCGAACTCCACCTACTGAGAGGTCGCTCATACAGTCGACCATCAAACCCCTATGAACAAACGACACGTGCACTCTCTTGGGCGTCTAAAAAGGTATAAATAGCCCAGTAAGAGACTGATCCATTGCTCTACAACTATTCTCTTCAACCTTCCTTAAACACACACTTGCTTAAGTATTGAAGCGCGATTCAGAGATCAAACTCCGACGTCCTCTGACCTTCTTTCCATCTTAACAGGAACTCAGACCACGAGACAAGTCAACTCGACATCAAAAAACATCAACAAGCTTATTCATATATATATATATATATATATATATATATATATATCAAGTGCCTTTATTTAATTATTATGGATGAATTCATGTGAAATAAGGTTTCCCTCTCGAGCATTTGAGAATCAGGTTATCTGAGAAATTGTTCATTTTTGGATGAAGACAATAATAGATGTTAATACACATCTATATCCAAAGCCTATATCAATAATCTTTCATATATATATATATATATATATATAATTAAGTGTCTGTACATTAATGAATAATTTTTGCATTATTTAGTGACCCCTCAATCTATATTAATAAATTTCAAGTTTGGCTGGTTATTCCACTTATTCAAAAAGTGAGTGGTAGTGTGGTAGTATTTTTCTCAACTTGAAGAGACATGTGGCTGTGATAGAAATCTAGTTAGGATCCACTCCATTATTTTTTGTTTATCATTATTTATATTTATAGGACTTATTCATTAATTGTAAAAATTATACTTATAAATGATGATTAAAAATATATTGAAAAATAATAGAGAAGAGCCGAACACATAAAATCAGGCTGTGCATGGCACTGGAGGTAATGTTTGGCACCTTCGTAACATTTTCTTGGGTATCGGAAAATAAGAAACAAAATGAAGGTAATATTTTGTTTCATGCATAAAATACTAGTTCTATTTTACTAGTAATATTTATAAATTCTATGGTTTGGGTTTGTTATATTATTAGTATTTAGTACTAAATTTTGTTTGTTTTGCATGATGCATTGATAACTATGCATGAAAAGGTGGTTTTGATGGTGGCTACCAAGTGCCAAAAATGCCGGACTTAGGCCCTCAAGGTGGCTGCAAAACAAGAGGGTGAATTATTGGTGTTATTTTTCTTTAATTTGTTTGTTTTTGTATTAAAACTTGATAAGAAATGAGATTAAGTAGTTGGAAAAACAGGTGTCAGCTTTGTTAGATTAGGAGTATAGAAAGATAAGGTCATGATTTATGTTATTCGGACTTTTTATTTTTTTTAAAATATCTGTATTTGATATTTGTATTTAATACATATTCGAATATGGATATGAGGTATTAATGTATGATTTTACAAATATATATAAAACCTTTAAAAAATGAGCATATTAATAACTGACACATATCTATATTCGATACTCGAACCGAATTCGGATAATATAGGTGGTGAGTGGCGATCGAGTTGATGCTATCGATTTGACTACCAACTTAAAGAAGAAAGCTGAAGATACTCAAATTGTCAGTTTGCTTCCCCAAAAATCTTAACATGGGTCATAGAGGCAATCTATGTTATTTAAATTTGAGTGTAAACATCGGACACAGGTAGTTATTTGATATGTTTATTTGTTTTTTTTTTTTCAAAATTTTCATGTATTTAAAAGATCTTTCGAGGATCTTATTCCTCTACCCATGCTATATATGTATTGAACACAAATACTTCAAGAAAAATAAAAAATCGAAACAACATAAGAAAGAGCACTCATAATTATAGAACAGAAAGCTTTATTGTTCTTCCTTCTCTTGTTGCATCTTTGTGTTGATAAATTACACAAATTTCTGTGTTAGGCACTGAATTTTCCTTTGTATCATATGAGCTTTGGTAGAATTTAATCATCTAATTCTGATTTGTTGGAGATATATTACCTTAATTTCCTTTTCTTTTTATCCTTTCAACTTGTGATTTTTAAATAAGGAGAAAAACTTCAGATGTATTGAACTAACTAATTACTATCAGCAGAACATTTTGCAAATTGATAATACAGCAAAACATAAGTACATTTTTTCATCATTTAACTGAACCAGAAATCGACAGTCCTATAGGAACTATAGGAATTGAGGGCAATGCCCAAGTTTACAAGTCAGTTTTAATCATCTCATTGCTAACCTCAACCTAGATTTGACAATTCGTATATGCGTATCTGTTTTATGTTTATATTTCTTGTCAGTTATGTAAACATAAACACAGCACAAATTTTAAATGTGTTAAAATCCTAAACATGAATACAATACGTGTATTAAATGTGTCGTGTAATGTGTAAACATACAAAATTACAGTCAAGGGGAAAAGCATCTTTCCCATTTTTACAGGTTTGAAACTGAGAATATTTTCTCTCAGCAGAAAGTTCAGACCTATCAACAAGCAAGCAGCAAAAAGGTGTTACTTGCCATCTTATTATCTTTGGATATCCATTATTCCTTTTCCCTGGTTGTTATAATCCCATAACCATACGCTTGGAAAAACAAAAGACAATAACCAGTTCATACATTGAGCCTTCCTATGTTGCTCCTCTTCATTTTTCTGGAAATACCCGTGTCCGACGCATATCCGGACATGAGTATACAAATATAACCCTCCAAGGACCCTCTAAATACATGAAAAAGCTTTAAAAAAATTAAACATACTCGTGTCAGACACATACTCGTATCCAATACTCACACCCGAATCCGAGTAACATAGGAGCCTTCCATATCAGACTACAAAATGAAGTGAATTTATAGTATTGATTCTGGATATGAGTCGATCGACTTGTTACATAATATATTTCAAACACCAAACAGACCAAACACATAATTGTGTAAAAAATGAACAAGGTACTTGTCATAAGCTTTAATATAGTATACAGGATTGGTTGACACTTGACACAATCTTATGTGGAACACAAGAAAAGTACTACTTGAAAGAATTAAAGAAGCTGACCGTGTCATTGAGCGATCGAATGAAGTCATCGACATCTTCTTCGGTATTATAAAAGTGAAGGCTCGCACGTGCACTCGCATTCACTCCTAGATGGCGATGGAGAGGCTGGGCACAATGGTGACCTGATCTGATAGCCACTCCATGCTGAGATTAAACAAAATAAGTTGCCATTCAATATGAAAAAAAAAAAAAAAAAAAACCTTTCGAAATCGATTCTATATAAACTACAGCCAGTTAATGGATTTGCATCCCAAAGGTTGGTTTGAGCCACAAATGTAATGCTGAGTTTAGTGTTTCTAACCCAAATTGGAGTTTGAGTCATTTAAAGTTATGTTGCTCCGATTCTTCATTTTTTTTTTTTTTTGAAGTATCCATATCCGACACCCATGAACGACACATATCCGGACATGGGTATGAAGATATGAACCTCCAAGAACCCTCCAAATACATGGAAATCTTGGAAAAAATTAAACATACCCGTGTCAGACGCATACCCGTGTCCACAATCACACTCGAATCCGAGTAAACATAGATTAAAGTGGTTTTTCATCAGAGTTTCACAAATCATAAATTTTCAACTACAGTTTTCCAAACTAACCACAATGGCAAACCAAGCTTTAAGAAAATAGATAAGAGCAAAAAAAACCAAACAGTATTACACTGCTATTCCTTATTTATTATGCTACCTGTTGGTCTAGAAAAGTTGCAAGATCTGTAGGATGAATATTCTCAACATTGAAAGAACAGAGAGCAGCACGGTGAACGTTATCTGAAGGCTTTGGACCATAGATCCGAATATTCCGAACATAACAAAGTTTTTCATATAAGTAATTAGCCAGCTCCATCTACAAAATCAAAATTCAATAAAAAAATTGCAGCTTATCAGAAAGTGGCTTCTAAATACATCTAGCCCATCCCTGCCCAAAATAAATACATAAATAAAGTTACTGTCCGATCATATAATGTATCATGGCAATTCAATCCCATACAATAACAATTTTAAAATGCATTGAAATCAATATGAAGCAAGAAGAAAGATTCAAAAGGGAAGCACGGTTTAATACATTCCGAACCATAAAAGTAGTCAACGAAAATCCTAAGGATAGATCAACAACCATAGCATAATTTAATAATTGCTTCCTTAAGTATTTGTAACCAAATAATTTGTACCAAGTTTTTCCATTTTAATTTATAAAGCCAACAAATATGGTTGGTATTTTATCTGTCCATGGTGCATTAAGTAAGGAGCCTAATGCCTAAAACGTAAACGAATGGTTTTTACATTATGATGAAGGAACAGAAAGTGCAAACAGCAAAAATTGCAACTCACCTCATGGTCATGAATCTTCTGCATGCCAATCCCGGACAAGTAATCAATTGCAGCCCCTAATCCAATTGCCTCCCCAATTGCAGGTGTTCCAGCCTCAAATCTAATCCAGTTGAAGAGCAAGAACAAAATAAGCCATGATATGAAACAAAATATTGAATATTTAGACCGACAATTACTGGACTGACATTGGCTTTAAAACAAACAAGGGGCAGTTCTTTTAAGCAGACTAAATTCTAAATAGCAACGGCCACACTTGATTGCAATTAGACTTACGGTCAAATGAAGCAGTGTGTGTGAGTGTATATATGTGTCTGCATGCAATAGGTGATGACAAAAGATTCAGAGTGACATCTCTTAACAATTTTAATACTGATTAAATCCGATGGACTCCTAAAGATAAAGAGTAACTTCACCATCAGAAGTGCTAAGAGGGTGACTAGAAAAAGTCAGGTTTCTGTTCCTTGGTAAAAGATTCACATAAGCACATGGTGCCCAGGCAAAGTTTCATTTTACTAGCTTAATTTGGGAATCTTTCATATCATGGAGAAAGGGGCATTGGGCAGCAACATGAATGTGAGTTATGTTCAACAAGAGATAAGAACATTATAACAATATTTGAAATGAAGCTATCTCAGATGGATTTGAATATATATTATTCAGAGGAGCTGCATTGCCAGGGAATTGTGCAGTTGGCAGATGGTAAAACGATCTGATCTTGTAACAATACACTATACACTAGCAAAGGCACCATTAGCAAGGTTCTGAAAACTGCTTTTGCAGCAGCAGCATACAAATGGAGCATTCAACAAGTAAAGGCTGATTACTCTGCAATTCCACATAGAACTATAGCTAACATCCAGAAATATTGAGAACTCCATTTTGCAGAACTTTCTTTGACAACTGGCACATAAATGTGGAGTATACTTCTCATTGATGCTAGTTACTATAACATCAGTTAACAGGAGCCAGATTCAAGTTGTTTGGGGATTTACCTTTATGGACAAGCTTGTATAGTTGTTTTCCCTTTACTGTTTTTTATTTTATTTTTTCTGTTGAGTGTTGTCTGTACTTTGTTGTTTTCTTTCTTTCTTTCTGTTTGGAAAAACTATTTCACTTAAAAAAAAAAAAAAGAACAATTTTTTGTGCAAGTAGGTCTAAATTTAAAAAAAAATACAAGTGGATCCTCTCTAGGATCCATTACAATGTAGAAAGTAGAGAAAAAAAAAATTAAAATTCCATGCAGTATAAAGAGAGATGAACTTGGCCCTTGGACTTATAAGCACACAAAAACAGCAGAGGTATATCTATGACAACCATATTGATCTTCCAGTATTTTCGGCCATGTTCAGTGACTTTCAATGACGTAGCAGAGAAAACTAAAAAAAAAAAGCTGTATTTCCAGTATTTCTGTCTCTCCTTCTCTTTTTGGGAAAGGGGGGGGGGGGGTACAGGACTCAAATTCCGCTATTCAAGAAGCCAGCTTAATCACGCATATACAACTTAAACAACGTAAAAACTGCTAAAGTTCCTGTCATCCTCAAACTCTTTAAAAAATCATACTTTTAAGATGAAGAAAAGATCACTAACCTGGACGGGGGTTCTGCATATGTCGAATGATCTAAAAATACATCAGAGATCATTTCTCCACCACCTAAAAGGAGAAAAAATTTATCAGGATCAGCTTCAAACTACTTCCATGACTCTATTCCCACAGATATTGATACACAGAACTGTTGCAGATAAGAATTGAGCTGTGAAAAAGAAAATGAAAGCAACGGCATATCTAAGAATGGAGGCATGGCTGACAAGAGATCGCTCTTACCAAATAAGAATCCAACGCCTGTAGGCCCACACATCTGAAGCATGTTTATTCCTTAACTTCATATACTTGTCCATATATGGCTTAGATCGTACATAAGGCAACAAACTAACCTTGTGGGAAGAAGCAACAAGAAAGTCAGCATCAAGACCTTGGACATCAACCACCATGTGGGGAACACTTTGACAAGCATCTACAAGCACTTTTGCCCCAACCTCATGAGCCCAAATCACAATGTCTTCAATAGGAAGAACAGAGCCTACAAGAAAAAGAAAGTTTGGTCAAATAAATATGACCATGCTAATTATATTCCCATGTTTAGAAAACTATTGATATTGATAAAAAGGAGATCATTCATCAATAACTTTAGAAGAATATAATATGATCAGATGGTGATAAAATTATTCTATAATAACCTTGTTTTTTTCTGTTAATTCTAATCTTTTTACTTTTTTCAGCAGAAGGGGTAGCAAGATGGCATCATTTGGGTTTTTTGGGGATATTGGCCAATAAAAACTGATTAGATAGAGATTAGAAGTACCTCTAAATAGCTGCATCGCCATAACTTGATATTCCCAACAAATCAAAGACCACAATTCTCAACTAAAAATATATATAGACTTTATCTGATTTAGTGTGCTCAAACAGGAATGACTAATAAAGAAATTTCAAGTGCATGTCCAATAAGGCTAGACTCAAATATAAAATTTAGCCAAGTTCAATTCACAAAGGAAAATATAAATTAACGTCAAACGTGAAAACAAGATTAGTTTGTCTTCTTTAAAAGTATTCACGAGCAAAACAGAAACAGTCGATGTAAAGAGAAACATACCAAGCACATTAGAAACATGATGAACAACTACAAGTCTTGTCCTTGTAGAAATCATCTCTCTCAGCTTCTCTACATCCGGAACCTCGTTCTCATCTAAACTTACAAATTTCAAAACAGCACCTGTTTTTTGTGCCACAATTTGCCAAGGAACAATAGCACTATGATGTTCAGCAATAGTAAGTACAATCTGCAAACATAAATCATCATAACATCATAATTCAATTAAAATTAACAACTACCCTACATGATCAAAACAAGCAAATATAAATTTCTTTTAAAAAAAAAGATCAATTAACATAACCTCGTCCCCAGCCTTTAAATTGGACAAACCCCAAGAATAAGCCACTAAATTAATAGCCTCAGTAGCATTTCTTGTGAAAACAATCTCAGTAGAATCTGATGCATTAATAAAAGCTGCCACTTTCTTCCGTGCCAACTCGTACTCATCAGTTGCCTTGGCACTGTATTTATAACCAAAATAAAACAAATGAATAAAAAAAATCTTGTTATTTGCTCTTTGCTTCCTAAAAAGTTACTAAAAAGCAATCAATTAGTCTTAAAAGTGGACAAATAACTAAAATGCAACACAAGTTCTAACAAAATTGTTATATTTAAAGTAGGGTGTTGCTAAATGCTAACGAGTGCCTTAGAGTACTTTTTAAGGTTAATAATATACTATTTATAATAATAACAATTTTATTCATGATTTCCAATGGTTAACGGGTGCCTATACGCAGTAGTTAAAGATTATTTAATTATCATTTTAAAAAAGTCTTTTACATTTAATACTTTTAATGAATTCAATAAAAAATAATGCATCAATTATACTTTTTTTTCCTATAAATATCATCTTAACCACTGCCTAGTTAACATTCCCTTTAGTTTATATATTAAACTTAAAGAGAGGCCTTAGAAGCATACATTTAATTTCTCAAAAATATTATCCTATCACACTTTTTTTGTTTGGCTTCCAAAATGAATTCCTAAGAAGTGAAAAAGGGAAGTACCTCAAGTAATGAATTCCTCTGTGAACATTTGAATTGTAAGCTTCATAATAATTATGCAAAGCTTTTAACACTGCCGTTGGTTTTTGAGAGGTTGCGGCATTGTCTAAGTAAACAAGTTTCGACCCATTAACTTCCTGCCAAATTTAACAACAACTTAATAAGCTGAAATAAAAAATATATATTTATAAATAAAAAATAAAAAAATTAAGAACCTGGTGGAGGATGGGGAAATCGGGTCGGATTAAATGGCCTAATGAGGCGGAGACTTCTTTAACTGCGGAAAGCGAAGCGGAGAAGCGGCGGAAGGCTAACCGAATAGTTGGAGAAGAAGAACTAGTAGGATTTAGAAATGGAAAAGAAGGGAGCTTTACAACTAGTCCTTCCATTATTTTTCTCGTCAAACAATTTCAATGCACTCAAAATTTGTTTCGTGCCTTAATCCTTATCTGTCTTTATATATGGTAACCAGTGAAAGAGTTGCTGCTTTAAAATTGTTGGGCTTATTTAACTAAAGCCTTTGGACCTGGTTATGTATTTTATTTTATTTTTTATTTAAGACCTCGTTTAGCATTGCTTCTGACACAGTTTTTGAGGTCAAAAGTTGCTTTTCACTTTAAACGCAATGCTAAACAGATAAAAAAATTTGGCTTATGCTGTTGAAACCATGGTTTGAAAAGCCAAACCAAAAGGCCAAAAAAATATAGCTTTTGGGCTTTAAAAACTGACTTTTGAATAAAATGACTTTATTATCCTCACATCTCTACACTTTTATTATTTTAAACATATCTTTTTTTGACATTTCAATTTCCTACAACACTTTTTCACAGCAATGCTAAACACTTAAAAGTTTTTAAACTACACTTTTTCACCACACTTTATAAACACACTTTTTTCAACTCGAGCTTTTTTCAACCCAAACTTTTTCCAACAGCAATGCTAAACTAGCCCTAAAGCTCACTTGACAAAAGAGAATTTTTTATTTTCATTTTTTACGAAAAATTATTGTTAGTAGAATTGTTAGATTTTTCAAGCGTGATTAATAAAATAAAATATAACTTTAAAATATATTAAAAAAATAAAACATGTGATAAATTATTAACGTATCAAATACAAACTTTTTTATTTTAACCTAATAGAGAACCATTTTGCAAAAATTAATTTATTTTCTTTTCTACTCAAAGTTTCCTTACATATTTATTTTCCAAACTAACCAGCGGCCATCCGGTCCCAAATCCAATTACAAGCACAACTTTTTTTTTTTTAACCAAATACTTATATTTTAAAATCCATGAAAACTTGCCATATAAGTATCCTTTATTAAAATGTTATATTTTTTTTTTATAAAAAAAATCGCAATAAAAAAAAATTAAAGTTGTTAAAATTCGAATACAAAAACTATTGTATGACATATTTTAAAAGTAACTACATAAATCAATTTAAATAAATCTCGGTTCTAAAATGTTTTAGTTTGTTTCAAGAAACAACCCATAACAAATGGCAAACTCAAGATTTAAAGATAAAGAGTTCATTGTCCTTGTTGTGTTATATTGATAGTGTTTAACTTTTAAAATAATGAACATAGATATCTATTTTCATTAATTAAATTTTTTTACATGTTTTTATATATACTAGTATTTGTTATCACATGCATTCGCACGTGAATATTCATTGTTTTATCTATTATAAATATATAATTGTATACTTTAAAATAAATAAAATATATTAACTAAATTTTGCATTAACATGTAAAATTTATTTTATGTGTAAATTATATTAAATTATTACAAATTTTATTATTTTAATATTAATGCAAAATTAATTATGAAGAAAAAAATTAATGTAAATTTTAACTCTTTTATATTTATATCAAATAAATTGATTTACCTTTTAAGCTTAGTGAAAATTTAAAACTTTTAAGATAAAGTAATATAATTTTAATTTATTATCAAATGCAAAAGTATTTTAATGAAATTACACTTCTTACTTATAAATTAAATAAAATTTAATAATAATTAAAAATATTTGTAATGGTAATTTAGAAATATAGTAAATAACAATGACTATTTTCGTCAGTTCAAAATATTTTTCACATTCGTGTTTTTATATATATTAGAGACTAGAGACTAGTATTTGTTATCACATGCATCCGCACGTGAATACTCGTTGATTTATCTATTTTGAATATATAATTAACTGTATATTTTAAAAATAAATAAAACTAATAAAGTGTATATATATTAATAAAATTTGCATTAACATGTAAAATTTGTTTCATGTATAAATTATATCAAATTATTATAAAGTTTATTATTTATAATATCAATGCAAAAATTAATTACAAAGATAAAAATATTTAATATAAATTTTGATTCTTTTTATTTATATCAAATAAATTGATTTTATTTTTAAGGTTAGTAAAAAATTAAAATTTTTGAAATAAAATAATTTCATATAAATTTTTTTAATTTTTTTCCATCATTATTAGATAGATTCGTATGATTTGATGAAAAATGAGAAAGTAATGGGATTTTTTTTATAAATAAGAAATTCAAAATGCTTGGGGATGAAAATGGGGAAATAATTGGGTTGAATATATTAATAATATAAAAATTTATAATAATAATTTAAAAATTTAGTGAATAAAAATAATTATTTTCGTCAGTTCATATTTATATATATATAATTATAGATAAATTATAATTATAGATAAATTTGAGTATTCAACTCTTGAAAAATAAGTCCAAGCATGCATGTATGATTATGCTCGGAGTTTTACTTTGGATTAATTGCAATTTTATATTAATATTATATAGTAAAAAATTTTAAAAATATTTTTTTTGAGAGAAATCAAAATTTTAAATCTTGTCCAAGCCTCCTCAATCAATATAAAATTCATTTGTAATCTTAGACAGATATTTGATTTATGGACAATTCTAAATAACAACGAATAATTATTTTAATCTTTTAAAATTTAATATTAAATATTGAAATTATTTTTATATTTTAAATATATATTTAAATAAAATTATTTAATAATCAAATATTTTAACATGTCAAACCAAATCCAAATTTGAAAATCTTATCAACTCGATCTGTGAATTAATCTAATCTTCAATTTTTTTAAGTGTTGCCTTAGGCAAAAAAAAAAATTCAAGTAATAATATTAATACTAATAAAATTTACTAGTAATAAGTATTTTTGCCAAAATAAAAAGTAATATATCAATTCTATAAAAATAATAAAAATTGATAGTAACAAATAATTAAAAAAAAGAACGAAAAAGAGGGGGAGAAGGGCAAGTATAAATGGGGGTTCCGTTTATAAACGAGTGAATTTTGGTTATTTGAAATCTCATGTTTCTCTTTTTCTGTTGTAAAAAACACACACAACAAAACCCTAATTATATTGATTCAGTTTAGGCCTCGAAATACCTATCTGTCGCTCTCTCTCTCTCTCTCCCTTTTGTCTCTTGGCATCCAACTCTCTCAACCATCGATCCTTCAATCTCGATCGTCCGATCCATCATCCCCTTCCATTCAACCCAGGTATCCCGATTTTTCTCATTCCCCTCTTTGATTTCTTCCTTTCATTTGCTTTTTAATTTTTTTTTTTTGGAAATCATTTTTTTTTATGTAGGAAATTTTGTATGATTGATCATGTTGGTGAATCCTTCAATCTTTTTTTTTTTTTAATTTCCATTGAATCTGCATTGTTCTGTCGAAAGAATCGTGAATTTCTTCCGCTCTTTAGGGTTGTTTTCGTAATTTCCCGATCGAATTGGCTCGTTGAAATCGTGTTCTTGGAATAAGGAAAAAGATACCTAGTTGAAATATAATGTCTAGATGCATGCATTATTGATTCAGGAAAATGAAAACCAAAATTTGGGTTTATTAGAAATATGTTTTTGAAAAGTGAGAGGCATCTGGTATAGTCTATTTTCTCGTGAATTTGACTGCGGCGAAATAGGTTTCTTTGATGATCAGAATTCAGAAAACATGGGGTGTTAGTCTGCAATTGATCTTATCTATGACTTCCTTCTTGATTGCGTGAATTTTGACTTTAGTGTAATGTAATACTCTTTTATTTATTTATTTTTCGGATTAGAGAATTGACAATCATCTTTAGGCAGTCTTCACAATGCAGTGATTCATATGGCTGCAATTTTATTATCTGCATTAGGGAATTACGAAAGTGAAAAACCCGGAAACTATGTTCAGAATATAGAGAAGTGGTTTTCTATGTGTATTTAGATAGTATTCTCTAAAATAGTCAGGATTGCATTGAATATGATTGGGGACCAAATTTTTTTGCTTCCTTTTTTGTAAAATATAAAGAAAAATGGGGAAGAAAAAGAGCCTCTAAAGAAGCTTGGCTTTGCCTGCCACAGTTTTGTTCTCCTCTTTCTTGTCTGTTAAAATATAACTAGTTTTCCTGCATCAATCATGGCAAAATGATATCACTTTCTACAACTGCCTCTGGATGGAGAGTCCCAATGCAAAATGAACAATATCTGTAATTTTTCCATTCTATTGCAAACCCAAGAATGTAATATCTGAATTTGGTGAGCTAGGTTCTAACTGGAACTTTCAAGCATGGTAAGGAAGCTTTGTAATGAGACTATTTTCAGTGTTATGGCTAAGCACATCGTGGACAAAGAGTGAAGCGAACAACTTTTTAAATTAGAGCAACTGAAGGTTTCATTTATTTTAATTTTCTGGATTATGTCTTGGTCTGAGATGCAAGAGGTAGGCACTAACTGTAACCTATAAGTGTGGTGGAATGAACTTGATAATCAGTTAATTAATATTATGCCAAAACAATGAATTTTAAAATTTCTTAGTTGAAGATCAAGGATAAAAAACTTTCATAGAAGCACATATATGTTTGAGTTATGTAACTGAAACTTTGACTATGATGAGAGGAATATTTGCATAGGTTGGAACTATTGTTAGAATGTATCCATAAGAAGAAACCATGTTTGGAAGGGCTTCTGAAAATCTTTGCACTTGCTATTTCATTCTTTGTGTCGTTCTTTGATAGATTATGAATATGTAATTTTTGTCTTCTGTGAAGGAAATTATTCTTCAGAAAACTGTATTGGGAGTTTGATACTCTGTTAATATGGTGTAAATGTCATTAATTCTTGGATTATTATGTATATCTTTTATTATTTCTGGTCTTCCCTTTTAAAATCTTCTTAAGATAATGGTCTTATTTTTTGATGGGGGAACTATCTGTTAGATAATGAATTAGGGATAGTGGCCTATGATAAAAACTGAATGTCGTTGCTGTAATTTGCAAATGTCTAATGTTATTGGGATACAACATTCTGCTCATTGAGTAGGAAATGTGTTTACTGAAGGTGTAGTTCTCGGGTTTTATTTTGATCTGCTTTCCTTAACTGGGTACCAGTTATGTTCTCGAGGTCCAGGCACAAGATTGTCTTTTTTGGTTACAGCAGACTAGCATCCTCGAATCAATGTATTAGTTGGAGCTTTTTGGATTCCAAAACATATTTTTTATTGTAAAAACCTTCTGGGTTTGTGTATTTGATGAACATATTTTGGGAAGTAAACTCTTATTTTGTTTCTTAATTTTCATTGTTTTTGGCCTTCTTCACTTCTAGGCCTATTCTAGTAACATGCCAGAAAAAATGAGAAATGACCACTGCACTTACTATTGCTGAGTATTGATTGCTTGTCTTTTTTATGCATCGTTGATTTAGTAAATTGTTGTTCTAACCACTTCAGGACTATAGTTGGCCACAGCAATGTCTCCTGCATCCAAGTCTAAGTCCAAGGAGAAAAAAACTGGCAAGGAATCTCAGAAGGCTTCTTCAAAGCCTTCAGGACCTGCTAATGCAGGTTGTGGTGTTCCAGCTAGTGCTTATAATCCACTTTTGGGAACATTCCATACCATTGAAACAGTGCCATTGTCCTCAGCTTCACCTCTACAAAACAATGGTCGTTTCCGAAACATAGATGAGACAGATGAGCATTTGGGGGGATCACTTGGAGCTGGGGTTGAGTATGATTCTGTATCTAATAATGATAGCTGGTCTGGCGAGTCAGAAGATCACAAAGACAAAACATCTAATCCTCCCGTCCGGCAGGAAATAATACCTGGAGCTGACAATGATAAGCGAGAAAAAATTCGTCAAAAGAATGAGAAGAAACATCAGCGTCAGAAGGATAGGCGAGCTCAGGAGTTGCATGAGCGATGCAGTGGCTATCTCATGTCGAGAAAGCTTGAAGCACTTGCTCAGCAGCTTGTAGCAATGGGATTTTCACATGATCGGGCAACAATGGCTCTTATACTGAATGAAGGCAAAGTGGAGGAATCTGTGGCATGGCTTTTTGAAGGAGGTGAAGAAGCAGTTAAGCATAAGGAATCAACTATTGGTGGTGGGAACTTGAAAATTGATATATCAGAAGAGCTTGTACTGATTGCTGATATGGAAATCAGATACAAGTGTACAAAGCAGGAGGTTGAAAGAGCAGTTGTTGCTGCTGAAGGTGATCTTGAGAAAGCAGCAGAAACCTTAAGAACTTTAAAGCAGGACCCACCCGCTCCACCAAAGCCAGAAGAAACTTGCGATCCCCTGACTGCTAGTACTAATAAGGTGGCGGTGGCGGTGGCAGGTAGTCAAAACTTATCAGTAAGGCCACAACCAAAAGAAAATCTATCTACTGCAACACAGCAAAGAAGGGATGAGAAGGGTTTAAACTATACAAAAGCAGCAGTTACTGTGGGAGGTTCTTCAGAATCTGTGAGTAAAAGTTTCCAGCCTTTGAAGAGAATACAGCAGAAGTTGGAATGGGCAAACCCCCAACAAAGTGAGGTGCCAACTGAGAAAAGGTGGCCAAGTTCAGGATCAAATCCTTCTATTTCTTATTCCTTAGCATCACCTTTGCAGGCCTCACCTCCACCAGCAAAGACAGAAAGCCGTTATGTGCCTGTTGGAAGTGATTTTAAGAACCTTCTGCCATCAATTAGGGAACCTGTTATAATGATGCAGCGATCTCAATCTGTAAATATAAAGCAGGTTCCAGCTACAAGTATAAGCACATCTCCTCCTGGAACCTCCTTTATGTATCCAACCAGTCGTGTTGAGATTACAAAGTCTAATGGCTTTATGCCCCATATTCCGAGTACTAGAAGCCTTAGTTCCAACAATTTGAGTTCAAGTCAGATGCATCACCAGCTTTATTATCCACAACAGCAACACTTCACATCCAGCAGTGGTCCAGGAGATTCTCCAGGAACAAGCCGAGGAAATGGTTTATGGAGTAGAACAGGCGCACCACCAATGATTGCGGCTGCATCTTCACTTGGACTCTTCACCGGTTTGGGTTCAACCACTTCATCAGGAGCCTCTTCTCCAGTTGACTGGAGCTGTGGTAGCTCAATGGCGCAGTTGGACTATACCAATATTGATTGGAGCTTGGATCGGGGGTCGTCTTCTTCTCCAAGGCCTGCTGGAATTTGGCTGGGATCGACATCTCCTATGAAGAGCATTCACATGTATTATCCTAATACAAATGGATTAAGTGCTAAACCAGCAATGAGATTGATACCTTCTAATGGGAACGGTGTACCCATTGCGAGGTTGCAGGATGGCGGGGTGGCTGCTGCAGAAACTTCAACTTCAGGCTCGCATGATTGGACTTCACCATTTGAAGGGAATGATCTTTTTATCTTACCCAGGCAGTTTGTTTCTTCTCCCTCACTCTAGGGTAGGGAAAAGATTTTATGAAATAAAAATGAAAGAAAGAAAAGACAAAATGTGCCTGGATTTGGTGTTAGTTTTGGTTCTTGTGATGCTAATATGTTAATTGCTGGTGAATATCATTTTAGTGAGAAAAAAAAAAAAAAAAAAAAAAAAAGGCATCTGAGTACTCTGTTCTTTTTATCTCTATATCTGCATTCAACTTACAAGAGCTTCATTTCTTGGATAGAAAAATCCGGCTTTTAGGTTTTCTCTTGGCTGCACCTGGCATCTTCCTTCAGTGTTTTTACAGAGCGAAGTGCTTGATTTCTGAGGTAAATTTTGGGTAATATATAACCTTTTTCTCCCATTATCTCACACCAAAAGCTGACTGCAACTCAACATTTCACTTTACATAGTCTGCTCTGCTAGCATTTATAAAAACATCAATTGATGATTTATAAAATAAGTAAACCATACAAGCAAAAACATTTTCATCTGCTTGTTACTCAAATTTTTTATTTTCTTAAAGTATTTGTGTCTTACATTTATATTTGATGAATATGATTTTTCAAATATATGAGAAATAAAATTCATGTGTCGAAGATATACTCATATCCAATATTCACTCTCCATCCGGATAATATAATATAGTTACGTCTTCTTGAGTAAGGATGAATCGCTCAAAAGTTCGTGATGCTTCCGGGTGTTGACAAGCAGTTCGTGATGCTTCCTGGTGTTGACAATCAGTCGTTGAAATAAGTTCTTGCCTCTGCATTTTGAAGAAAACATCTATCAACTCATGTAACTAATTTTTCCATATAAAACCATGCAAATAAAAATACCAAGCAATTACTTTAATGGTGTTTGATAAAATAAAGTTCATAATTCTCAAACAAAGAATGCCACGTTCACAAATAAAAGTTTGACATATTAACTGATATTGCACACGTGAATGACATGCCATTATCACGATGTCATGTGTTATAATATATTTTTTTTAAAATTAAAATAAAACAAAATTTTAAAAATTCAAAATAAAAATTGAAATTTTCTCAAAATCTCAAAATTAAAAAATGTAAAAATTGATTTTTAGATCAAAATTTTGATTTTTGTTAAAAAATAAAATCTAGAAAAATTCAAAAAAAAAAGAATAAAAAAAAAAAGAAGGAAATCAAGAAGAGAGAATAGGAGGGGAGTGGAGGGGAGGGGTGAAACGTTGACTATGGAGATAAAAATGTTACAAATCGGTGAAATATGATTTTAAAATAGGATGATCAAAATAAATTTTTTTGAAAATAATCAAAAGTGTAATTTATTATTATTATTATTTTAATTTTAATTATTTTTTAAATTTTATAATATCACATGACATCACATGATAAATTCTAGATGACGAGATAAAGTCCCATCAACATGTAGTTAGACTTTAATACGACAAAAAAATTATAAACATGAGTAATCAAACGGTAACTTTTTATAGTTGGATAATCAAATAAAAACACTAAAAAGTTTCAGTAACTAATATTCTTATAATTTATCCTATTTAAAAATGTTTCTTAACTCAATACTTCAATTAAAACAATTGTTAACATTAAGCCATAAATTTCTTTCACTAATCGACCTCGTGGCAACTGTATAGACAGTTTTATTTGTTGATTGATACTTTATTATTTGTTTTTTTTGTTTATAAATAATAAAAACATTAATCAAATGAAATTTTAATTTTTTAAGAAGAAATCATATATATTTTTTAATACCAATATGCTCATGTTCTTTATAAATTTTAAATGTTGGATTTAGATTCATAAGCTACATGTGTAATTAAAAAGGGATTTTCATAAAATAAAAAAAAAAATTAAAAATAGAAATTTAAGCAATTAAATAAGGTTTCATTTAACTGATACTTTTGTTATTTGCATTTTATTTGTTTTTCGTAAAATATAAATAGAAAACGAAAGGCAAAAAATAAATAAAATAATAAAAATAAATGACAACTTGCTACTTTGCTATGGCCTAGTTACAGTCAAAGTACTTGGTAGGTCCCTATACTATATCATTTAGTGCAAATTAATCCATCTACTATAAAATTTGATAATTTAATCATCGTTCTTTTAAAATTAAAGCAAAAAGGTAAAATCACTAACTGGTATACGTGAACCGTTTAAAATGATATTAAAAAATAAATAAAGAATATTACTTGTCGAATTATGTTTGTTTATAATTAAAGCAAAGAGAACATTTAAAGTTGTATTTGATTCATGAAATTAACTTAATTATAAACAAAAGTTAAAGAAATATATCAGCAAGTATAACTAAAATTTTAACTATATATTTTATGATAAATTATACTTCTAACCAGTGCCCTGAATTAATCTCGAATGATCAAATAGAAATAAAAAAATTATCAATTATCAATTATATATATATATACATATATTTCTCTTATTTTTGATAAAAAAAAAAAAAAAAAAAAAAAAGATGGCAAAACTTAGAGATAGAAAAATATTGAAAATGTTGAAATTCAAATTTATCATCTTTTAAAAATAACGGTATAAACCACTTGAATTAAGTCAGTAGGTTCATATTTTTTATTTTTTTTTTCAAATGACCATTTTTCAAAATGTTTTGGGAACTAACAAGGCCATCTTTATTTTAGGGAAGACTAAAACCATCAAATAACATTCATTCACTCTGAGCTGATAAAAAAGTATCTCAAAAGCTTTTTTTTCTTTCTAATTTATTAATCTTCAATCCATCAGACTATAGAACCTGTTCTGTGAATTATATATAATAATAAAAGAAAAAGTAATTCCTAGTTTGCTAGATCATGCCAAAATTTAGCAGTACTGATCACAGTTTCATGAATTATCTTTCAGTTATCATTGAACCAACATTCTTCCAATATCAGTTCTAGGGCAACATCTATAGACAGACTATAATGTTAAATGGCAACACCTAGTTGCAAAACAACAATAAACAAAAGGGTTTCTCACTGAAATTTCAGTACATAAAACTTAAGGATTGATGGAAAGAACAAACATTATCACTAGCTGCTACATAACCAGATTGATCAGTTGATCCAAGTTCCTGTAGCCTCACCATCTAGAGGCACATAAGGTTCATTCAAATCAAAATCTAGTATCTGTATCTGTATCTTTGGGGTACAAACCTGACTGCCTTCAGCTGCCTGACTAGTTGTTTTTGGGCAAAGTGTTTTGGAATATAGGTTTTTGCCCTCTGCCTGTGATGCTGTTTCATTCACTGGAGCTTCAAATAGTTCTCCATGAGGGTTTTTAGGGTAAGAACCAGGTGTTTGGCAACTTGAGAAGATCCAGCTGCCTCTATATCTACCTTCCATGGTCGATGGATCACCCTCTTCTTCATCAGGCTTCATGGGGAACTTCTGTAATTGATCAAACCAACGATGCTTTTCGATGATTTTGTTCCTATCTATAAATTTATCGCAATTGAGTTCTTTCGCTAATAACTTCCCCACCTTTTTCTCTTCATCACCAGGAGAGTATGAATTTCCCCGTTTACATTCCGAATGAACTCTCTCTTGATCCGACCCAGTTTTCAACGTAGCCTTTCCTTTTCCATCACCCATTTCCTTACCTAGATCATTGCCCCATTTTTTCTCCTCTGAAGCTTTTTTTGCCAAGCCCCAAGATCGAGTTTTATTATCTATCGTGAGTTTATCTGTTGGTGAATAATATTTTCTTTGATATCCAACACTTGACTGACCCAAATCAAAAGAATCTCCTCGAGCTAGCTTCATAAGACAATAGGCAGCCTCAGATATCTCATTATCATGATCATCAGAGGTGAACTTCCCGCATCGCTTGGCAGTGTTAGTCCATTTCGGAAGAGACTTTAACAGATCTTCAGAACCTGACACCAAGCCTTTTTCTGTCGCACAGCTAATCTGATCAACTTCTAGAAGAGCTTCATCGTTTTCGGATATTACACTCGAACAACAGCTGTTTTTGTCTGAAGGAGGTGGCCTTATCCCTCTCCAACCCCTCTCAGGATGGTTCCTCATGTGCCCAAACAAAGATTTCATTGACCTGAAATCCTTGTTACATATGCAGCAACTGACTTTCTCGTTACCTTCTTGATCGCTCAAGGTCAAGGGCAGATCAACAGCTCCATCCGTAGCTTTTGGCAAGACCATAATATTCTTGGATATCGTTTTCTTGGCCTTGGCACGGTGAATATTTCTCGACTGAAGCTTGGAAATCTTTCTATGGCGACCATTTTTGCTGCCCTTCATGTGGATCCTTATATGACCTCCCAATGCCTTTCCTGAGGCAAACACTTTGCTGCAGACGGAGCAGATATGTTGGCTACAACGTTGATTCAAGGTCTTGGAGAACTTGACCTTGAGAAAGAGTTTGTTTGGCTTTGTGGGTGCTAAATCCGATGTTTCTTTCGAAACAGACTCTTTTTCCATGTTTTTAACCACTTGATCTGCAGCTTGATCATCCATCAAACAGAAAGCAAAACAAAGAACAAAGATTTGTTTGGGTTTTTTTTTTTTTTTTTTTCTCAAAGGGAAAATGAAAAGAGTGCGAGAAAGAACAAAGGAAACGAAGGGAGAATTGGGATTTTAGAAGAAGAATTATGACGGCATGTAAAGAGACAACCAACAAGGAGTAAAGGGTATTGTAAATCAAGTTATTAGGGCAAAGAAAGAGGAAGAGAAATCGAGGAGATAGCTATATTGTAGGGGGAAAATGAAAAAAAAAAAAAAAATTAAAGATTTTTGTTCTAAGATTTTGAATAAACACGTCATATTGCAAAAATCTCTCGGAAATATTACGTACAATAATGATTCATTGAATTTCCAATGCATAACAGATTTCCACAGCCATTTTGAATCCTCAATAAGTCATTTAATTGGAAGGATTTCGGGTCATTTTGTTTTATTCATTTTCCATATATATAAAATATAAATTTATTCATTGTCAATAAATCAGATGATGTAAGTTTATTAAAAATAAATTTATCTATATTTATTTTTAAAAACTTTTAATAATGTGGTATAATCTAATTCATTGTGCAACAAATATAAGGATTTGTATTTGATGCACTGTCAATATATAGTTCTATACACTGCTAGTGAATCCTACGATGACACCTCATTAAAAAATAAATTTTAAATTCTAAACCCTAAACCTAAGGTGGCAGTGCAGTGTGAGTGTATAAATCTATACACTGACAGTGCATCAAATATAAATCACAAATATAAACCCATATATAAAATATTTATATTTGATACACTGTCAGTGAACCACATGATGTCATTTCATTAAAAGTCTTTAAAAAATACAAATAACTTTATTTTTAATGGGGTGGCATAATGTGGTTAACAGTTAGTGTATATATTTATAACTGTTAATGCATCAAATATAAACTCATGACATCATGAGTTTTACAAACACTGTATAGCCTTCAGTGCATCAAATATAAATTCATATAAAAAAAAATTTGTATTTGATGCATTAATAGTGTATAAATTTGTACACTGTCAATGAATCACATGATGCCACTTCATAATTGCCAAATTAATCAAAAACACCAAAATAACATTTCGATAATAGTTTAGTAAGTGCATCAAAAATTGAAAACTTCATCTTGAAATTTATGGAATGAGAAAGACACATAATTATATCTTAGGGATGGTAATAGAATGAGACGGTGATTGCATTATTCATTTCCATCTATCCCACTTTTTTTATAAAAGAATTTCCTCGTTCGGAACGGATCAATGTAAAATCCGTAGAAAGGATCGGATTTTGACATACTACTATATCTAATTATGTAGTTTAATATCATATTATATATTTATATATATAATGATTAATATACTGTAGTAGGATTAATTTGGAGGGATACATGTTGTATATGGAAAATAAAAAATAAAAAGATTTAAATTACATAGAAAACTCCATAAATTCCACTTAAATCTTTATTTTAAAATGATAGACTCAAAACCATAAAATTAATAAATTGAATAGCAGATATCACAACATATAGAATACTTATATCATAATTTATTTTTTTTAAAAATAAAAATAATTATCATTAGACTGATCATATGCCGAAAGAATGTCAAACATTTGAACCCAAATATTTCAAATCAAAGGAAAGTTTATTGACTTTTTAAAAAAATTTAATTACATGTCAAAGCCTTTCTCTCACATCTCTAAGTAGCTTATATAGTGATAAGGGGACAGTGCTTACGATTAAGGTTCAATTAATTGATGTCTGTAAATATTAATTAAAATTTTTAATTGTTATTTTAAAAATAAATTATATTTAATATATTATTTTTATTAAATTTAAGTAAAAACCATTTTCCTAAAATGTAATATAAGGTGCAAAAGTCAAATCATAATTATGTTGTAGTGCTAATTAGACCTATTCATGGCCGAACCGGATTGCAATTCATATTTTTTTGAGATCCATTAACCAAGTTTGGTTCGAAAGATCGTTTCACTGTTTACAAAATACTTTAAAAAATTATTTTTATATTAATATTGATTTATAATTAAAAAAATTTAATAAACAGCAATTCGGATTGAGCTGGGCAAGCCCGAATTAGAAAAAGCTATATCCAAATCCGACCTAGAGGTGCTTATGGGCCGGGCCGAGGCCCGAAATTTTTTTGGAATCCTTGCCCAAGCCCGACCCTGGGCGGGCCCGGGCTGGCCAGCCGGCCCGTGAACATTGTTCATCCTATATAAAAAATAAAAAAAATATTTTTTATTAATATTTTTTATTTTATAATTAAAATTAAATAAAATAATATTATTTTAATAAAAAAAACATTGTTCCGGGCTGGGTCGGCCTGGAATAAAAAATCCGTACCCAGGCCCGACCCAATACGGGACAGGTCGGACGGGCTACTCAAATTTTTTTTATAAAAAAAATTAACTATTTTTATACGCATCACAGATGTATGTTATTAAATGGAAGGAATATTTATTAATGAGACCTAAAGAGTAAAGATTATTTGACTATAATTGCAAGGTGAGCTGGAAAAGTGTGAAATTATGAGTTTGGAAAGAAAGTGTCTAAATACTTGCAATAATAATTAATTCGATGCTCTACATTGCATTCTACCTACTTAGTGTGAGTACAAATGTATAATGATTTTTATTTTATTTTGAGAGAAGTTGGATTGGAGACTCTTGAATAGGGTAGATAAAATACAATGAACTTGAAATGGATAATTTTAATTTTAATTTCGATAAGATAATATAAATATCAAAACCTGTATATATCGATCTCATCTTAGATGATAACCTCAATTTTCACTAAACTTTTTTTTACAAAAATAAAAAAATACATTATAAAACACCCAAAAAAAATCTTTGTAAAAATTTAGCTTTTTTTTTTTTAATTTTTAAATGATAATACATATTTCTAATCTTTATAATATAATTTTTAGTTTCTATAATTATATAAAATATTTATGTAATTTATAGTTTTATTTATAATATTTTAAAATATTATTACAATATTAACCAAAATGATCCTACGATTAAATCAATTGATCTGAAACTCAAAACCCTTAAACAATTATTATCCGATCCAGTTATAATAACTACGCTCCTATCTCTACTTTAGAAATTATATTATATACTAGTTGAGAAGGATTAATTTCGAGGATACATCTTGTATCTCTCCAAAAACCCTTCAGTTTTTTTTTTTTTTTTTTTTTTTTTTTTCTGACTCTCCAAAATAAGGGAATGTTTTAAGGAAATGACATTCCTTAATTGATTTTCCTTTTTTCTTTTTTTTTTAATCCATTTAAAATTTTTAAAAACCTCCCAAAATTGTCTAGATCTAGACTCAGTTTAATTGTAGTTTTTCATTGACTACACACCTAAAATTATCGAAAAATCTCTTCCCACCTCCCTCCTCTAGCTAACCATAATTTGAAAACTCAAAAATCCAAAAACTCAAAAAAGAAAACTCTTTTTGTTTCTACCAATTTTTCTTTTTTTCTTTTTTTTTTTCAGTTTTTTTTTTAACTTTTGGAAGTTTTTTTTTTTCTTTCTACTTTTTATAATAGAAATTCATAAAAAAAAATTAAAATATCGTAAAACATTCCATAAATCAGTCAACAACCATTTTCAATTGTTAATTGTTTACTATTTCAATCTTTCAAAATCTGTGAAAACCTTATGCCAATTTTCAAACAATTTTCCCTAAACTCTTTGAATTTGGTATTTAATTAGGTTAGGATTTTTTTTTTCAAATTTTCAGTTGGTTTTTCAAAATAAAACCCGGCTAATCTCTTTTATAAACAAAAAATTTTTATATAAAAAAATAAATAAACATCACGTGGGCAAAAAAATACCACATTATTATCTGTATATTTCAAAATTTCACGAACGCATCATCCAAGTCAATACCACATCACTGTACTCAACGATCACGTCAGCACGATTAACGAAAAAAATCTTATTACAATTATTGATTGGATCAATTTTTTTTAAAAAAAAAACTATTCATATCTAACTTTTTTTTTTTTTTTTTTTAAATTTTTTCTTTCACGCTTTTTTTCCACTCACATTGTGAGTAGAGGTGTTCATGGATCGAATCGTAACCCGGATTTTTTTCACACTCTTTACCCAAGTTCGGCCCGAATTACTATTTAAAAAATATTAAAATATTAAAAAAATTCTTTTTATATTAATATTTATATATTTTTATAATTAAATTTTTTAAAAATTATTTTTATTAATAAATAGCAATTCAGGCCGGCCCAGCCCGAACTGAAAAATATTTACCCAAGTCCGGACCAATACGGGCCGGACCTATTGAACTGGGTGGATAAACCGACCCTTGAACAAGCCTAATTGTGAGTGTGATAATTTCTAGTTATTAAGTAATTGTTTATTATTCAAATCCAAAATCACTGATAAAAATATTATTCTTCGAGCTTATTACAATTTTATTAGTTGAATTCGAATTTTATGGATTATCTTTTGTAAGTGTTAATCTCATATGCCTAATCATATGTATGTGTTAATCTCAAATGCATGATTGTACTTAGCTCATCGTTATCACTTAGGTTTTAGCTAAAATTGTATCATTAATAAAGTTTTGTTATCATCAAAATTAATGTGATAAAGTCAAAACCAATTTTTAACTTTTCTACCATAAGAAGTCAAAAATAAAAATAAAGGCTAATAGGAAAACCTTCTATGATATTAGACATGTTCAAAGATTAAGCTATCAGTCCGACTCGATAGACTCGATCAGTATTGGGTCGAATCTGAACAGAGTTTTTTTTAATTCGAGTCGAACCGACTCAAATTATTATTCATCAATAAAAAAATATCTTTTTATTTAAATTTAATTATAAATATTAACATAAAAATAATTTTTTAATATTATTTTAAATAATAATATAAGCTTTTTGGTCGGTCCAAGCCCGACCCAACCTGAATTTAAATAAGCAAAATAAAAAAAATTCAAACCACGACCCGACCTATAAACATGTTTTTATGAAATTTAGAGAGTTCAATATACTTTGATTTCACCAATAGGTTTAACAGAAGGATACTTATTTATAGTGAAAAATATTAAAAAATTAATATAATAAAAGAAAAAATTTTGTCATATTTTTAATCACGTTTATAAAATTTAAAATAATCAAAAATATTAGATTCTTAATCCCATTTGTATAAAAAAATTGACTCGTCTTTTCTTTCAATTCAACCTAACGAGAAAACCACCTCTCATTTTCAAAAGAAGTGATAACGTGTGAGGGTCTATCATCTTCTCTGGACTTGCACCACCATCAACGGCTATGATCTCAAACTTAGGCAGCTAAGCGACCACGATCGTCTTCAACTGTACATAAGCCATATCTTCCCCCAAACGCATCCTGGACCCCACAATGAAACACTGGAAATTTAAACTGATCCGACGGCTGAAAAATACTATCATCATCCAACTATCTCTCAGGCTTAAATTCCCTACAACCAGGACCCCACACTTTGTCCATCCTCCCCATTGCATAACTTGTTGGTCCCATCAGGCCAAACATCATCATCCACCGTTAATCTTAAGTTGATAGGCACAGGAGGGAACAGCCGCAGTGACTCTGATAGAGCTGCATGCAAATAAATAATAATTCAATTTCTTTAACTCATCATAGTTGAAATCCTCCAGTGTTGCCACTTCATCAAGAATCAAACGCACTCAACGAGGATGGCCGTTGATCAACCATAAAAAACCAAGTCAATGCTGTTGATGTTGTGTCTTTATCAGCAAGAATGAAGCTTATGACTATGTCCTAAACCTGTCTTAGATCACCAGGTTTAGCATAAGGGCATAAAACTCATTCAAAGTTCATGCCAACAACTAGTCCAACATTCAAACAAATAAAAAAGACACCAAAGTACTCGTTGCCGACACATATTCGGATATTAATATGGGATATGATCTTCCAAATATATGAAAAAACTTTTAAAAATTTGAGCATACCCGTATCCGACACTCAGCCCGAGGGCGAGTAACATAGCTCACAAATACCATCCATTATTTTATTTTTTTGGTACAAAGGAGGCCGCAGCTTGGTGATAGGGAAAGGGATTGCAAATTCTGGTATTCGAACTTCAAACCTGCTGGATGCCACCTTTTAAAGGTTGCTGCATGAACCAACTAGACTAAGTCTCGAATTCAAATACCATCCACAATTGCTTACTACAAACCATAGGAGAACAGAATTTTCTTTTTCTTTTTCCCTTTTCAATGGTTCTTAAAACATACTAATGTATTAAAACGTTTTCACAAAAATAAATTTAGGTTGCCAAGCCTAAATATAAACTGGGAAAAAATAAAACCCAATCAAACCTCTCTAGTTATCTCACTTATACCATTTCTTCTTCCTATAATTGATCACATGGGATCCCAATAATTGGAATCAAAATCTCTAAGAGTCAATTAAGATATAATATTGGATAGTTACACCAATCAAGGGTGGTCTAAATGATTTTATTAAGCAAATAAAAAAAAGTTTTTGCTGTTTTGTATATGACACAGGAGAGGAGTTATGCAACAATAATCAGATAAACGAGAAGCCATGGTTACAAAGAAGCATATTCTTACCAAATCCGGCGATCTGTCATAATATGTAAGTGAAAACGACTGATACTTTTGCTCCGGCCGAGGATATCTTTGAAAGATAGACTGGAAGATAATATAGGCCACTCTAATCAGTACTAGCAGAAAAATAAAACGATTTTTTCAATACAAAGTAATCACAGAGTCACCAAAACGAGACATATGAATAACAGAGACTAGACTACCACAAAAGAATAAAAAGAAGCCACTACAGAAGAGACCTTCAAAAAACACATGACCTATATAGCACCAGAATTTCAAGTTTGGAATTGTCCTAAATCTGCTATGCTGATCCAAGTGCAGCAACAACATAATTGATTGGCCATGCAATGATCAAGCAGAAAATTAGGGAAAGAAAAAAGAGAACATAGTTTTAAGTTAAGGTTCTGTTATAGTGATCCAATTGCAATTGTAATGCAATGAGCAAGCAAAAAATAGGAGTAAAAGAACAAACTTATATTAACAAAACTCAAACTGCAACTACTTCCGAATTTGGTA
Source organism: Fremontodendron californicum (assembly GCA_030761205.1). Taxonomy (NCBI): domain Eukaryota; kingdom Viridiplantae; phylum Streptophyta; class Magnoliopsida; order Malvales; family Malvaceae; genus Fremontodendron; species Fremontodendron californicum. Next base: position 4,657,244 of record JAULJL010000014.1, read on the forward strand.
AACAAGGATTAATCTTGTCTGCAACCAAAGACAGGTACGTTCGAGTTGAGCCTGTAAAAAGACCTACTGACTTAAGCTATGTTGCTCCGACTCTTCATTTTTCTTGAAGTACCCGTGTTCGACACCCGTGTCCAATGCATATCCGGACAAGGGTATGAGGATATGATCCCCCAAGGACCCTTCAAATACATGGAAAAACTTAGAATAAATCAAACATACCCATGTCGGACACATACCCGTGTCCGACACTCACACCGAGCCCAAGTAACATAGGACTTAAGTACACTAATGGTTGCCTCCAGGATCCCACTTCAGCCACACTATCGCTTATTTACCTCAGTTTAGAAGATTGTAAATTTCATGCAATTGTACTCAATTCCACATCAGCTTGGATAAAGTTTACACAATTGTTGTTCAAGTTTCTTTAAAGAAATAAATGTCAATGCATAAAAAATGAATGATAAATACTAAAATTAATTAAATATGCATAGTAGTGCCATAGAAGAGATAAATAAAATAATTAAATATAGCAGACAAAGCAGACTTTTCTTTTATATTTACATGATCTGTTACAGGCATGTAATCAACTCTCTAACAATCATGGCAAAGTAGGCACAGATAATACACCATCTCTACAAAAACTACTTATAGTGCACTGCCAAGATATGATTCTAGACACGTGACTCCTCCTGAAAGCAGAATATTCTCTTGACAAGATACGTGATATCATAGATATATACATATTACAGGTAAGTGATGGCATCTCTAGATTTAACTTTCTTTTATTATCTTACACAGAAGGGCTTTTCAGTGTCCAATGGAGAAACCATTACTATTATGTAACAAGTCAGAACAAGTAATGATGATTGATCTATGTTACTCGAACTCGGGGGTGAGTGTCGGATACGGGTATGTGTCCGACACGGGTATGCTCAATTTTTTCCAAGTTTTTCCATATATTTGGATGATCATACCCCCATACCTATGTCCGAATATGAATCGCACACGGGTACTTCAGGGAAAATGAAGAGTCGGAGTAACATAGGTTGTAATGTGATATCATGCAGAATAGGTTAATTTCTATTCAAGTAAAATTAGTTTGTATTTCCCAAGTTGGCAGTTAGAAATAAAAATAATCTTCTTACCAGCAGTTCTGAACCTGATTTCCCTCTATCTAATACAGGTATTTGAGCAAGAGTGCCAAAGACAAAGGAATAGCAACAAAGAGTTGTAAACAAAGTAAAGCATTATCATGCAGAATAAGACTCATTTCTATTAAAAAATATAATTAGTTTGGACTTCTCAGGTTGGCACTATTAATAGTCTTATTATCAGCAGCTTTGAACCTCATTTTCCCTTATTACATACATAATACTAGTCATTCCTTATTTCATCACCTACACTGGCTAAAAAACTACTTTACACATGCTTGTTCTTGGCTAGAACCTCATGTGTAAAATGTCACTCACATCTTCAATAAAGGCTGATTGATAACTAAGAAAATTATGCTCTATAACAGAAACACACGTTAAAACAAACATGCTAAAAAGTTCAAGCACGTGACTGCAAAATGGGCCAAACTTACATTCAAAAGGCAAAGGGGCAATTTAGGCTTCCCTCCTCCTCCATACTTCAGCAGGTACACCCCTTTCTTCAGAGCAATGATGGCCTGTTGAAAGAGTATCCAATAACCTAACTTAGGCATATTTAGCACATTTTCAGATAGGAAACATAATTATATCTCCAACATGAATTTACACGTAGCAGAATGATAATGAGGAAAAATATCCACTGCATTACCAGAAAAGGAAAAGGCAGTAATAATAAACTAAAATAGTCAAGCAAGAGCAGGGGAACCCCCTTTGACCAAAGCCTAATTTAGATTACCTCCCACCTTGACTGAAGCATGCCACACGAACACTCAGCATCTAAGAAATCTATTTTCCAACTTATATTGACTAGATAAAAACACATCTAAAGATTACCTCCAGCCTACGCTTCAAAGAGCTAAGATCAGGAACTAAGGATCCAGAGAAGAATGAAGGATTCTCATGAAGTAAAGTTTATGGATATAGATGTGCTATAGATAACAAGAGTACCCATTTTATTGATTTATGGTTAGATAATATATTACTTAGCACTGACTTAGTAGTTAAATTTCAACTACCCAAGAATAAGTAATCAGCAGAAGTATTTGAATTGCTCATAGTAGAGAAAATTATTTCTGGTCCGCTACACACTCTTTCATCTGCAGTAGGCATGGTATATGAGATTGTGGTTATCATTGATTTGTTAAAAACCAGGCCATGTCATGAGTTGTTAGCATATCTTAAACGCAACTGCATGTAACAGTATATGTTATACATAGCATCATTGATGGGTTAGACGTTTAAATGGTAAGCATAGGGGCTGCTTAATGTATTTATCACTCCAGCTTCATCATTTATCAATGGTGAAACAGAAAACATTAATCAGCCAAGAAGAAGTAACATTACTCGAGTTGCATATCTATGTCCTTGATTTGGGTGCACCATGTAAAGTAGCAGCATGGCAAAATGCCTACAGATTTCACCTGTTCTAGAGCATATCGTACTGGGCATCTATTTGTCCCAAGAATGGCTTTAGCTACTTGGTGACTCAGAATAGCAAATTCAAAGATCATTCAATCAATGAAAAACTAAGAACAGCTAGTTTACCCTCTTTACTCACATTTCAGAAGCCAATACTAAAACCTTTACAGGAGCAAATTACAGTCAAAATAAGCGGATCAAGATATTGCTAACAAGGTTTCACCTTACTCATGCTACAACTAGAATGCCACTATTGTTTCTACTTGTTCCTATAACTAAGCATAATTTACTCATAAATGTCACTCAATAAAATAACAAACTTCCTACAACAACAACAACAAAAAAAAACACAGGATTATCAATGAAGCTGGCATTAATTTCACATTAGAGGATTTACCTTTCAGATAGGCTGCAACATCTATGGCTTACGTATTCTGCTTCCATCATGACTTTTCAGTCCAAAATATTGCCAATATTTTGGGAAGCGGAGGCAGGGACAGGGTGCATTCTTGGCTCAAACCCACCCTCTTGAGTCTTGACATCCCTAAATATTGGGGAAAAAGTTGCTAAACATGTTCGAGCCATTCATCCCTTGGGCATTAAAGTAGTTCAACAGCCACAAAATGGCAGATTGGTTGATCCTAATCTCAGTTGAATTCAAGAAAGTGGAATCTACGCTTTTATTTTTAAGTTTCTCTGCAAACTCGGTTAAGCTGTCAAATAGCATTGAGGTGTTAGACGCAGCCCATGTAGCCAAAGCAGCTGCAGCAAAGTCCTGGAACAAATTATTAGGCAATGCCATGATCGTGCCAACAAGTTCTGGAGTAGGCGCACGAGAACTGCAGAGAGTCAGAAGGCCCCCTACTGCTATAGCACTAAGGTTTACATCTATTTCACCAGAGCGGAAAAATTCTAAAATGATCTTCTCAACCTGAACCTCAGAAACTGAAAGCTCCGATCTAACCAAGCCCCAGAATTTATGCTGCTCCAGACAGTTCCAATTGAGAGAGTTCTTAATTAAATGGAAAATAAGTTTAGGATTGTCCCCAAATAAAGAGAACTTCTTCAAGCCAATTTCAAACTGCATTTCCGTAAAATCTGCATAATCTAATTTTTCAATGAGCAATCTGATAATGTCTTCCTCACTGATGGACAAATCTGAAAGATAACAAAGGACAATGCAGAATAAATTTTTCGTTCTTATCCTTTTCCAATCAGAACAATCATTTAAGTCAGAAAACAGGAGCTTTGATGGAAAGGTATCTGCTTCTTTGTGTAAGATGGTTCTTGAGGACAAAAGGAAACACCTGTAAGCAGTAAAAGCACTATTGACCAATTTAGCAATGGACTTCTCATCCATTTCAGAATTAGAAACAAAGGTTTCAGAGGAATCTCCTTTTCTTCTGTTCAAAAAAGTAAAATATCCATCAAAATGATATGCCAACAATGGCATCCCTGACCCACTTACTTTAGCCACAGCAACTGAATTTCCCAAACAACCTGCTGCAGATGCCTCAAATGCTAGTCTTGATGCATAAGATAATAAACGTGCTCCTACCGGAAAACCATTCCTTGCCCAGAGCAAAAGCATTTCTTGTATCCTTTCATTCTGAGAAAATATGAAGGTACGAGTAATTAATGCTGTGGCAGAACCAATTTCATCATCACACTCAACAATATCTGGAAGATTCCCAAGAGAAGTGAAGAGTTGGTATCCATTTGACTCAAATTCATTTGCTATCTTAGATGATAGATCCTCAGAGCAAATCATAATACTAGTTGGTCTTTGATTACATTGATTCACAATTAACAAAAGAATTGCCTCCAAAGTTTGTAGCCCCCTCGTATATGACTCCTTGATCATTTCTCCAATATTTTCAACTAATCTCTCAATAGCATCTACTTCATTGTCAACAGAAACAACAGGCAAAGTAGATGTATTAACTGAGTTATCTAAAACTGGAACAGAAGCAACCACAGCTCTGGTGCTTAATTTATCTTCTCCTTCACATGTAAGTTGCTCCTTCGAGGATGGGGTAGGGCTTCCCATACATGACACATCGGGCAAACTCAAGGATGGCGTAGAGTGACTGGGAAGATCAACTGGAAGCAAATCTCTAGGAACTTTACCTTGAGAATTTAACAATAAATTCTGAAGCCTTTCTCTTATAGAAGGAGAAAGTGCATCACAATGGGTCAGAACATCCAATGAACGTACCACTCCTTTCTGAACAAGTGTATTAAAAGCTGATGATACACCCCCAACTATAATGTTTTTGTGGTCCAAATCATAGTTGTCCATGAGAAGAAGCAAAAACTCAAGAAGGGAGTGAGTGAAGTCAATATATTTAGGCAAGGAGCAAACCATCAATAGCATTGCAGGCTCAATATTCATAATATTGTCCACTTTTTCATTGAAAAAGAGCCAATCATAAAACAATGCCAATTTCCCATTAGCTTCAATATAATTCTTACTACAACATTTTAGTAGCCAACCAATGACAGCCCATCTAGGAACAATATTTGACTGAATAATTTCATTAGATGGGTGGTGTGCGCAACATATGAACCGGACAATATCAACAACAAGACTCTCTCTCTCTGGCCCTAAAAGAAATTTCTTTGCAAACCATGTCTGGTATCGTTTCTGGCTCCCTAGCATCACATGTGTGAGTAAAAACCGCAATTGTGTTTCCATTTCAGGAGTGATCCGGAGTAAAAAGTACCGACTCGAAGTCCTTCTGCAATACAACTGTGACATATCCAGAAACTCAGCAGTTCTAAACTCACTTGGATTGAAAACCAAATCCTTCCATATAGATTTAAACTCAGGTACATGAACTAAATCTTGTAATAATCGAACAAGATCCCTTCCTATCTTCAAAGAAAGATGAAACTGCTCCCTCAACATTTTGACACAAAACTCAATCTCCAATTGCCTCAACATCACTAGTTTCAGATTACTAACTACCCTACAATGATCAGCTAATAACCGAAGGAAAGTATACAATGCACTAGTCAAAACTACAGGCTCTTCTTGTAACAAACAATCCCATTTACTTAAACAAAGACTCACTAACTCGAAACATAACCAAAGATTCCCATCACTAAAATCACCACCAACAATTTGCCTCAATAAACACACTAACAAACTATCAATCCCTACAGCGGAAACATTAATCATTTCTTTAGTAACCCAAATTAACTGATCTTTAACCGAATCAGCAAGCTTTCCATACAATTCATTAACAATTCCAACAAGTAAATTTAAAAACAACTGATACCCATCAATGACAATAGCATGTAAGTGCTTAATATGGATTTTGGCGAAATGGGGCTCGATTAAAACACCACAAAGAATAGCTTGATTAAGTTGAGTGTATTCTTGGGGGTTTGGGATAGTTAACGGAAAAGGGGGTCTTAGTTTCGATTCGAGAAGGTCAAAAGCTTGCCTGAGAGAGAGTTCTAGCTTGTTTTCAGCTTCGTACGATGCGATTCGAATCAATTTTGAAGCCATAAAAAGTAGTTTTAATTACTTTATGGGACTGTCACTGGGATCACTCTGTTAACTCCCGATGTGGGCTTCTACCGCTGGTTAAAACTACACGAGAAAATCAAGTTTTGATAGAATATAACGAATACGTAGAAAGATTTCTGCTTTCTTTATAGGAGAGAGCGCGCGAGAGAATCGCTTGACAGAGAAAGAAAGGGAAAGGTATGTTTTTTTTTTTTTTAAGAAAAAGGTTTAGCGAACGACTTTGTGCGCTAAAGAAATAGAAAAAAAGAGAGAGACGGCTTATTTAAATTATATAGAGATGTGTTGATTAATTTATGTAATTGATTTTTAAAATGAGATGTAGCTCTTAATTAATTCGATGTGATTTGTAATTTATAATTGTACATATAATTTTATATTTTTTTTGAAATACCATAAATTTTAAAACTTATTCGGTCAAATCAAATTATTAAACTTTTATTTAAATGTGAAGTTCCTAATGAACATTTTAAAATTGTTTTTTTTAAGTAACATTTTAAAATTGTTGATTTAAGAAAAGCAGATGATATTCTATGTTAAAAATGTTGAAATGACAAGAAAAAATAAAAATAGTGATATAGTAATTTATAATTACATAAAAAAAAGTGCTTATTATTTCATAAGTAAATATGTTCAAGTGTTGAACTACTCATCTAATTCGACAAATTTATTACTACGTGATTAACAAAAAACAAACACGAGATACGACATGCAAACACGAATTACTATTCTACCACTTATAGCACTTATGTGGCACGATGGCAGACATGTATTGCTTTTTTTTAATCTAAATAAATTTTAATTATTCAAAAAAAAATTTATCAAATTTATATACTCAACTAGAATTTTTACCCCACTTCGCTGGGGGATTTTTTTTAATATTTATAAAATTTTAGTTAAATTAATAATAATAAATAAATATAAGTTGAATCATATTAGATAATTATTATTTATTTAAATATTTTATGATAAATGAATTTAGAATTAAAATCAAATCATTATTACAAATTATGTAAAATATGGGATGAATTGAAATACGACATAAACACAACATAAGAAAATAATTAAAAACGACACGACACGAAAAATAACATTAACACAATACGAATACACGAACGTGTCAAAATCTATATAAATCGAATTATTAACGTATAAAAATTTATATAAATTTATAATACTTTAAACACATAAAAAAATAACACTAACATGAACAATTTTTTTTTTTCAAATTGAATCACTATAACAAATTATGCAAAATATGTCATGAATTGAGACACAACACGAACACATAATTAAAAAAAAATGAATCACAATGATAAACTACACAAAATAGGAAATGAATTGAGACACGATATGAACACAACATTAAAAAAATAATTAAAAACAACACGAAAAATAACATGAACACTACACGATGTGTCAAAATATACATAAAACGAATTATTAACATGTAAAATTTTATATAAATTTATAATATTTTAAATACATAAAAAATAACACGAACACACAAATTTTTATCATCTCTTTTCCTGTTTTTTTTTTTTCTCTCTCTTTCTTTATCTCTAAAAAAATACAAACTTGACTACACAAAAGTGCCACGTGTCAGCACATGACACTTTTGTGTAGTCAATATTATATATATATATATATAATATAATAGGATACGTGCTAACTGGATAAGTGTTTGCTGACATGAACCTCTAAGTGGACAATTTATATATATATATATAATTGAGTAATAATAATTTTACATTCTCCCATTACATGGCCAGCATCGGTTAAGTTTTAGGTTCCCCTGATAAAATTTAGATCCAGGTAGAGAGATGCAAATATTATTAAAAATACAAAAAAGTTCAAATAATGTTCACATTTTCTATTGTTATATTCTCTGGAACTGTGAACAGTTAGCTTTACATATATCATGCATTAGCACTATCATTTAAAATACTAAGTTAGATTTGAATTGCAAATAAATTTAAGGATCTGAATGTAAAGCTGTTGTGCAGTTGAGCATCTTTATATAAAAATATTCAACTGAACAAAAAATCAATTTTCAGTGCATGGACTTAGATCTGAATTGGATATTTAAGTAAGATCTTAGAAGCATCTATGATTCAAGTGCAGTAGGTTGAAATTTTATTTTAATTTGATGGACCACAGGAGAATATAACAAACTAACAGGGGAAGCTAAGCTAGGTTCGTTTCTGAGTTGTGCATTATGCTGACTGCCATTATACCCTAACATTATCTCTTCTTAGGACGGCTGAATCTCACCCTTATATGCTTACTTCTCCTTTATCTCTAAGCAAAAAAAGAGAGGATATGAGTAGTTTCATATCCTTTCTCTTTGTCTATCTTCAAGTATCTTTTTCTCAGTAGACTGTTATAAGCTTTATAAACTTGCTTCAGAGAGGAAGCTGAAGCTGAGTTTGAAAAACTTTTGGGAGGACCATATGTCAAAGGTGCAATGGCTGAATTGTCAAAGTCAGAGAGAGGGGATGAGGCAGATACAGTCAAGTTCTCAGAGCTACTTTATGGCCGTCATCGTAAAGCTAATAGTTTTCAGTCAGATTTTTAAGTCATAGTATCTATGCTTTTCTTTCTAAAAGAAATTGAGAAAATCACAACTATCCTTTTGGATTGGATTGAATTTTTTTTTTTTTTTTTTTTTAAAGCAGAGCACTTTAACAAATATATAGAGAATTGTTGTTTACATGTAGTGTTCTCTGCGAAAATTTTATTTTCATTTTAATTTATGGCTTTAATTACTTTTATTGTTTATTTTTTTCTAATCAACAAAATAAGAAGAGTTTGAATCTCATCCATGCAGGCCATGGCTGCCATTATTGAACAAGCTTATTGCTTAATGGTCTAATGTTTGAAGCAACAAGGAGATATTCTCTCGAGATGGAACGGGTTAGCTTGATAAATGGAGAATTTTTTTTTTTTTGTTATTTAGATTATGATGATAGTGTAAGAGTAATATTTATCTTTCTGTATTTTTTAAGAAGTAGAGTTATAAATAGATTTAAATATGGATGTAATTCAAGTTTAATACAAATAATATTATTCAAGAATGAATTTTTTTTTATTGAAAACCTTTTTTTTTTCATTTCAATTTTCTTACTCCTTAATTTATCAAATAAGGTAAATTCGCAAGATCTATAAATAAGTTGTATTGATTTTTGTCAAACCAATTGCATTTTTTAGTTAGTTGACAAATATTAAATGAAATCAAACTTGCCTTTTAATATTTTTTATTTTAAGCTTAATTCTTTATTAGAATGCTATATTTTTTGCACTTTAGTTTTAATTATTGTGTTTTATATAGTTATCTTTTGTCTTTGTTATTTAATATATTTTCTTAATTTTATAAATATATTAAATTAATGAATGTATAAAACTTAATTATGTTAATTTTATGAGTGTAAAATTATATATAATAGATCAATAAAATATATATTTTTTATTAAGATAATATTAAAAGTAGAATGAATTAAAGAATGAAAACAATTTAAATTACAAAAATATAGTAAAAAAATTCCGTACATCACACGGGTTAAAAAAACTAGTTTTATAATATAGTTAGATAAGAGGTGTAATTAAGAACACTACTAAACCCCATAATATAATAAAACCAATTATCCAAAAATATGATTGTTTGCAAACTCCAGAAAAGCAAATAATCTGTCCTAAACAAACAAGAAAGAAAAAACAAAGAAAAGAAAAGAAATATCTTTGGGCCTTGAACCTTAGATGGTATAAGAGACATTACTCCAAAAGGATATTTGCAAGTTGTAATTTGACTCTCGAACGTGTCACATTGATATCTAAAAAAATAAAAAAATTCGCAATTAGACATCCGAACTTGTATTCTGTTTGCAATTTACACCGACATTCTAACTCCGTTAAGTAAAATGTTTATGTGACTTGATTGACCAATAATAAATCATCATGGTAACTTACTATTATTCAACCAAACTGATTTTTTTTTTTTTACGGAGTTATCCTTTTGGGGTAAGTTGGTAACGTTTTATTCTTTAGATACCAATGTGACAAAAGTAGTATAGTTTAGGGCTAAATTACATATTAACCCAATCCTAAATTAGATGAGATTCACCCAAAATAAATGATCACAACTTTCCTTCACAAAGCATTTAATTAACTAATTACTGAAAGATTTTGTACATATATTAACAGTGGAACACTATTTAAGGACAAAATACAATGAACAAAAATGCTCTCCGAGCCAATGTTCCTAGCAGTGTTTTCCAGTTAGTAAAAAGATGGAAGACAATCTTTTTCAAGCTGTGCAAAAGCAATTATATAAACGTTAATACGGGTCTCGAGGAGTCGAGATAACCCCTTTAAGCCTCTCTACAATCCATTAACCATAAGCGTCGTCGTCAATCCAAGGAAGAACTAGTTTCTGCAGTTTCATCCTCACTGAAGCTAGATGGTACATCCATGGAAGATCTAGATGACATAAAAAACAGTTCAAAGGTTGACAACTATATAAAATGCAATAAAGATTATGAAACCATGATTCAAAACTATCCCTTGCTAGACCTACAGTTTTTATACACTTTGCAAAAATGAATGCCATACTGATGGGAATTGATTTATAAGATTTGGAAGAACCCTAGCTCCCCAAAATTCCTGAATTTTCAGATTTGGATTCAAATATTAGGTAGTGGGGAGAGAAAAAAGCTATTCAGAAAATCCTAACATTCCAAGTTTGTGACATGTATGCAACGGTTGCCCAGTAGTCCTTATCTTTCTCCACCTTTCACAAACAACAACTCCCTCCCAAGCCCAACCCTCAACCCCTATGTTACTCGAACTCGGAGGTGAGTGTCGGATACGGGTATGCTTTTCTTTTTCCTTTTTTTTTTTTCCTAAATTTTTCCATATATTAGGAGGATCATATCCCAATACCCATGTCCGAATATGTGTCGGATACGGGTGTCGAACACGGGTACTTCAAGAAAAATGAAGAATCGGAGTAACATAGCTCAACCCTACCCAAAAAAGAAAAAGAAATAAGAAAACATGCACACTTATAACAACCAAAAACCCTCTCAGTGGGATGGAAATGCACAGACATCATTTTTCAGGAAGTGATAAGAGTTACTACATCACCATTGCTCATTTAGCAAAATAGATAATACTAGAGTTACACTGATTTTAAAAGAAGCAAAATGAAAGACTTTAATTGCACAGATTCATACTTCACATAATAGACTGTCATTCATGAGTGTTTTATTATCATATTAGATTAGTTTTCGGCTAACGCAGCAGTTCCAAATCCAGAACTTTATTAAGCTATGAACCTTGCTTAATTTTCCTCTGATTACGAAGATGTTTACAAGGTTTGTTGTGGCCCTCTATTTATGTTAGGTCTCAACCTACTCGAAATTGGTTTTAGGTTGGTAGGATGCTTAACTATGACAATTGGATTGCATTTTCCTCATCACTTGAAAGGCACACACACAAATTAATGTTGCTCCAATAGCCAATCATAAGGCCAGCGGTACCAATTGTAAAGTTAATCTCATAAACTAATAACCAAAGTAAAGCACCACCAAAATACTTGCTAATTTTTTTTTTAAACAAAAGAGCAAAAACAAGAATGAATGCACAAAAACAAAACCACAATAAATATGAACATACATGTGTGTGTGCACATAAATACATGCAAGATCACAATAAATACACAAGCAGAAGCTCATTGGGATGTGCACATGCCAATAAATAAGAGGGAGCAGGTAAAAAATACATAAATACTGACCCTTTAGTCTGATTTGTCAACAGAGGCAATCTAGCATGTGATGCATTTGCCACAAAGTCTTGTTGAGGAAATTGAATATTGACTTGGTTAGCAACCTTAAAAAATGAAAGTGTCAAAAGCAAAACGTCAGTACATGATATGCATACTTGACAAAAAGCCAACTAAAGCTTGAACTTACTCTCAATTCATTTGTTGGATCAATTTTTACTTTAACAGGGTACTCCTTTTTTGGCTTCCACTCTCCACCAAGTTTCTCCACCTGCACATATGCGAAACAAATGAATTTCAAGATAAAACATTCACCAGGAAACTGCTGAATGAAAAAGCAGTGAGCAGAAATATAAGCCAATAATGACACCTTTGCCATCCTTGCAGATGACCCTCGCTCAGTACCCAGGGACTCACTGCACCCACGTATCAAATTTGAAGCTCTAGACAGGTTTTCATTCTTTGGGGCCTTATAGGTATGACTATCATCGTCATGCAACCAAGGCTTTTCTTGTTCATTGGAAATTTTCCCACCATAGGGGCCAGGATGTTTAGAAAAAGAATCTGATCCCGTCCTTTCAACAGCAAGCTTTGAGCTCATTGTACTTCGTTTGCAATCACTGACAGCAGTTTTTTCAGCAGAACTGTTGTAGATATCTAAAGAAGACTTATATTTTAATTGATGATGAGATTTCCTGTCCTGTTTTTCAGACCCATGCACAGTGTTAAATTTTGCACCCTCCATATAAGAATCCTGAGAACTCATCTTGGAATTATGTACATTTATCTACAAAGCCATTAAAAAGAAAAAGTCATCAGACAAAAAAAAATCTGAATAACTTATTCTTAAAAAGAAAGATGATATCCAGCTTGTTAAATATGAGTTTCTATAATAACTAATGTCAATATATGTTAAGCATCCAACCTAAAACCAATTGACAACAGGTGGAGGGACCCAACTTGAATATAAGACCATAGGAAACCCGAGACTTGATAGATGTAAGATAACACCACTTAACAATATAGCTTCTAATTGGACGAATTAGATTGGCTTCCACATATCCGAGACCAAGAATAAAGGACACTTAATGCTTCTACGAAGCATCACTGAAGGTAAAGATCCAACCAAAGCTTTCAAGCTGCAATGTCAAAAGGTACAGCTGGAATTGGTTGTATTGCAGTTTAACTAAAAGATCCATATACAGGAGGATCTGAAAGATTTCTCGGCAAGGATAGAGTACTGCTCTACCTTCCAAAGAAGTTTTTGGATAATTTCTCTTTTATTTCTTGACAATGAATAGTGGGGCTACACAAAGTTGCTCAAAACTGAAACAAGTATAGCCCTTTTCCTCTGCATTAACCCCTGTAAATACTAGCAGTGTCTGACACATATCACCAATTGTATAATACTCACAGCAAATCTCTGTTATCAAAGACAATACCCTGAATTCAGTTATCTCTCAACAGGGTTGCAATATGGCACCTTCGGACAAAACAGTTTAACATCATAGTTAGTTCATATACTGATTGAACTGGAATGAACTCTCACTAATTTTCAACACTGTTTAACAGGGTCATATAATTATAAAATACATATAAATATAGTTTGGGTGGCCACTATGTATGCTAAAACGTGAAAATAATGCATCAGAGAGTCCACTTACAATGTTAAGATTTGGCTGCTTTATAACTCCAGAGATATCTGGAGAATGGGTCTGTCGGGGATCTCCAACATAGATTGGCTCTACCAAAGCAATAAATAGAAGATACACATGAGAGTTCAAATATTTCAAGACTGAATGTACATGATCAACATTAAGCAAAAATACTACAAACACATGCAGACAAAGGAAGGTAGACAGAAGAAAGGAGAAAAAATAGGACACAGCTGTGCCAAAGCAGCTATTCTCTCATTAGTGCACTCTTTATGAATGTGTCATGCTTCAGACAAGCATGTTCCATTCACACAAACACCTCTGCTTCTGATTCAAATTTATCTATCCTATTTCATTGTCATCTGCCAGCCACTAACTTAGGGTTTTTATCATTATTCTATTTGAATATTATTTTAAATTATCCATTAAGTGATGCTGAAGTTAAACTCCAATTGGACCTCTCGAATCTTAAACCGTCTACTAATCAAAATTCAGTTACCAGCTTGGTTTTTAACATTGTTTCTTTGCTTTGAACACTTATATGCCTTTGTAATAAGAAGAATCTTCAAAGCAAGCTAACATTATTTCAAATAATAATTATAAAACACTTCTATGCACAGCTTAAACTCTAGATTCTAAGCTCAGGAGTAAAAAAAATTTCTTGCTAATTCACCAAAGGAATTGCACCAAACTCTTCATGGAAGATTTATTTTCTACTAATGCACCTAGCTCAAAATAAGTTCTATACACCACTTAATTGCAAAGCACACATACCCAAAATATAACAAAATTGAAGTTAATCAATTGCAACAGATGACTTTCTCAGGTAAGGTTATCGCACTGCAATTTAACTCTAGCGATCAAAAAACTTTTCCTTCCAGATCTTACATTAGCAAAATACAGACAATAAAACGAGAAAGAAGATGCGTTTTGAAATCAAAAGGAGAAATCTATGGCAGCAAAAGAAAGAGCGGTCATTTAAGAAGAAGGGAGGGGGGGGGGGGGAATAGAGAAGAGAGTAGACAAAATTAGTAGGACATAGATAGATCAGAATAGAAAAATAGTAGAGGAAACAAAGGGGAATGAGGGATGAAAAACAAATAGGAAATTAGTTACTTAGCAATAAAGAAGCATGAAGTAAACATTAAAAGAAGGTTATGGAAAGGCATAAAGACAAGACTAGGAAATATAATAATATATATATATATATATATATATATATTAAGGAATTAAGAGTTCTGAGCACTTGGACTAAACTGATTTAATCGGATAGTCATTCTAGTTTAATTTATCATTGATCTCACTTTGAGTTAAGGTCTAGGCTCCTTTAATGAGAAGCAGTGATAAGTCACATATCAGTTTTATCAATTCTTTTATTGAACAATTTTATTTGTTATTTATCAACAGCTATTAATTTGCATAATTACTATCTAAATTTTATAAATAAAAATTAGTACTCAAAAGGATTATGTTATACCCCAATGCCTTAGGGCTTAAGCCTCTCTCTTCGAGACTAAAACGCTTTGTCTTATTTATTTGCTTTTGAAAACACTATACATCAGTACAATAAATGCCTAAAGGCAGAAGAAATATGTACAATGTAACTGTTATTTTCTAAATTCAAAAGCAAATAAAAGTTTAGTAGACAAACAAAGTAACAAACAATAAATAAAATGACAAGAAAAAACAAAATTTAAGCACCCTTTCTGCCAAATTGTCAATATAACAAACATATCTGGGTATTGGACTTACCATTGGCCGGACTGCTACTTGGGAACTCAAATGCACCAGGAGGAAGTGGATCAAATTCAATACCAAGTAGCGGACCTTCTTCTTGATAATGCCTCCCCAGCTGCCTCTTAACAACAGTAATAGCAGGATTTTCAATTTCACCCTTAACCTTCAAATATCCTGATGGCTTATAACCCATGCTTTTAGCACTCCTAGGGATTATCTGTGTAATTGCTCCATTTTCAGTGAGTTTAGCAGAAATTTGCATGTCACAAGGGTCCCTACTTTCAGACTGATCATGTAAAGACGAACTACTTTCAGAAGATGTATCCTCCATATGAGCATCATATGGATTTCGATGACTCCTACGCTCATATTTGAAGTCAGCAGCTGGAAACTCTAGGCCATAAATCCTTCGACTTTCAACCTCCCTCGGATCAATATTCCTATAATCACCCTGCTTAATACTGCCACAAGAATCTTGCCTGAGCCCACTACCACGATCCTGAATAACACCACTAGAATGATCCTGTCGCCCATTAGGATAGGATTCATCTCTCCTTTTGTCTTTTAACCTTCTGTGACAAAACCAACTAGATATCTGCTTTTCTGTTAACCCTATCTGAACTGCCAGTTGTACTTTCATCTCATCTGAAGGAAATTTGTGCTCTGGAAAAGAACCAAACTCCTTTTGAAACCTTAGAGAGGAAACATTTAAATAAGATGAGAAGAGAAGAATTAATACCTTTGTAGAAGTCCTCCAGAGCCATAACCTGGGCTGGTGTCTTGAGCGTTCTTTTCTTATTCACATCTAGAGAAACTTTATTCTCTTCAGTCTGCACTTCACCTGAATAAAAAATGATAGCAGAAAAGTAGGAACAAATGTATTAGATATGATAGCATTAAGCCTGATAGGGATAAAAAAATAGTTAGAAATTTCTTATAACTTCGCTGCTATGCTTCATAATAGAAATCAGAGCCATCATACATAAGTACGCTGGATTACTTTCTATCAAATGAGATGAAGTACAATAGGTACTAGCCAACTACATGAAATAGTGTAGAACAAGGAAGAGGGAATCAGCTTAATAAAAAGTAAAAATAAAACCTCATCTAAATTATTAGGAGTTAGGCGGAAGATTTCACTATATTCCTTCAGCCATTTTATACAACTTCACATTTGTCAGATTATACTCACTGCAGTCTGACACTTACATGCAATGTTCTTCTTCATATCTCTCTCTTGTTTTTTAGGAGTACCTCTGGTTATGACACTTTACATAACCAAAAATTCCCCTGGTTCCCCCTAAACCAAAACTTAAGAAAACAAAGCTTCCCACATCTCTAGCTCTAAAAGCCGTGTTTAGATATCATTAAAGTTACACCAGAAAAGCAAGCACTTTAAGGGTGGTATGAAACCTAACAGAATAATGGATTTTATTGTGACAGTAACATATAAAAAGAACCACAGAAATATATAGAATGAAGTTTATCTGAAAATTCAACCTGGTTAACATAACATATGAAAAGCTGAATCTAACATATGGAAAATAATAGGACTTAACCTCCGACCAATTACATGGTCTTATGAATAAGTTGCCTTCCTAAGCCATTAACTTCGTGAAGTTTCTCAATTGAAGTTAGCTTGCATTTCCTTCCGCTAGGGAACTTTTGTTTTACCAATGAACCTCTTGCAGATCTCATACAATATTCCAAAGAAATTGACCTTTAAAAATCCTTTGGTCCCATCTTCGAGTGAACGAAATGAAGAAATTCATGGATCACTTGTAGGTTTATTTAAGTATAAAGAATTTCTCAAATCTGTCTGCTGAAGGTATTTGCATAATTTCACACTTGACATTCAATTATGTGTGAGGAACTGAGGTTAGCAGCTTATGCAGATTATCCAAAACAACTACAATATGATTCACAGAAGATGCTATTCATTGATACATCACCTACCAATAAAAAAAATATCCTAATGTTCATTATAGAACCGTACTTCCAATCTGCAGTTATAACAACATTTAAAGGAAACAGAAAGGAAACATGCAACCATTGTTAGAAACAGACACACGATTATTCCTGGCTCAAAAGCTTACTACATAAGCAAAGCCATGAACAAATTTTGCATATTTCCATGTCATAAAACAACATTAAATCGTCACAAATTAGGCTTGGCTTAGCGGTTGTTATAGCTCGTGATAAATCACAATGATTAAAGTCGAAGGTTAGATCTTCCCTCCCCCAGTTTGCAGTTCTCTCTAATGTACCATAAACAACATGAAATCATTAAAAAAAAAAATTCCAAGCAAACAAGACAAAAAGAAAAAAGAAAAATCATAGCTTTTCTTTTTGTTGGAAAAAAATCATGGCTAGAATTTTATAATTCTTCCTCCATTTTCCCAACAACCAAACACCCCCTCCCCTCCCCAAAAAAAATTTACAAATGCTGTCAGGCTTATTGCCCAAACATTCCTCTATACATTCAACTTTCTTTACATATTACAGTAAAGCCACAATTAAGAAACCCAAAATCTCAACTTTACACTTCTTTGGCCAAAAAAAATTTACACTTCAATGCCAAAAACTCAAAATTGAAGGCAATAATCAATAGAAAATTAAAAACCCAAATCTCAAAATTTTGATCTGAGATTGAGAAACGAAAGCTTTACCTTCCATAGTTTCTAATATTTTGTTTTTTCTGGGTACCCTTTGTATTTCTTCAAAGTTTTGTCCTTTGATTTGACCTCAAAAAGGAACCTCCATTTTTGCGAAGCAAAATCTGGGTTTTCAATTGCAGAAGCTTTTACATATTGCTTACATTATATTTACGTTTTAATTAATTTGCTCAAGAGAGAGAGGGAGAGAGAGAGCGAAATTCAGGAGGAAGAATGAAAAGACAAGAGGAAGGGAATTGTTTTTTGGTTTTTCACTTTTTTCATGTTCCTTTCGATTTTGCGTATCTGATTTAATTAGTAGAATTTAACGACTGGGGTTTTGGTTTTGTTTTAATTAAAACCCAGTTTTGGGGTTTTTTTTTTTCTATTTTTTTGGTAAATTACGAGATTAATTGCTTAATTTTGAGTGACCTTTTTTAAATCATTTAGTTATAAAATTTTATGTTTTAGTCATTAATATTTGAATTTAATCTTAATCTTCAGCCCATGATACCAAAAATCATGTGATTGCTCACATAAAAAAATGACAGCTTGGTATTACTGATGTGATGTGACTTCTAAAATAAGAAAAAGAAAAAAGAAGGATTAGGTTTTAAGAATTGGGTAACCCAAAAACTCATTATTAGACCCAAAAAAAATATAGGAAATTAGGCTCAGGTTTGAAGAATTTTTTTTCTCTAGAAACAATCAGAAATTTCTTGTTTCCTCGTTTAAATTTGGCTTTCTCTAAATCCCCATCCTCTCTACTACTCCTAAGTTTAAGGCTTCAATCTACAATAACGTTGAGTTTATTTGTTGGGGAAAAAATGGGTTTGAGTGGGAAGTTGAAGAGAAAGGACATCGACCAAGTTAACCATGATTTATCGGATTTCTCGACTTCATCGCTGGCCACCAAGACTCGACGTTTGGTTGCGGATTTACCACCCCCATAATAATAGAGGAAGAGGAATCCTTTCCTGAGATCAAGAAAAAGCCATCATTCTTTACTTTTTGTTGAAAGTTTTTGCATATGAAGATTTAGTAGCTCTGTTTTTGGACTTTGAAAATGATGTGCAGACCAATTTCTACAGGCAAAGTGAGACATGAAATCAGCTTGTCTAACGTTTGTTACATGGGTTCCTTCCTTCTCCGGATGAACAGTAAAATTAATTTTGATGAGATTAAAAATAATAATGGAAGTGAAATTAGTTATTCTAATAATAAAATTAAATATTATAGTAGTAAGATTAAAATCAGTAATGGATATATGTTTGAATGAAAAAGATTATAGTGAGAAAAAAAAAAGAGCATTAAAAATATTAAATTAAAATGTATATATAATAAAATTTTTAAATTATTTAATATTTATAAAATTAATAAATATTTAAAAGTTATCAAATTATATTTTTGTAAAATAATTATTTTATTAATAAATAATTAAAAATAATAATAATATTTTTTTTATTTTTTATGTAATTTTTTATTTTTAATTAATTCTTATTATTATATAATATATTTATTAATTTATTATATAATAATAAAACTTATCATATATTTATTATATAATAATTAAAAAATAAAAAACACTCCGATGAGAGGATTTTTTTTATGGACCCTGAAGATTCCTTCAGTAGAGATGGTGTGCTGGATTAAGAAATTAAAATCTCTACTATTATCAAATCACAAGAAACCCCATCGACATAACCTTAAATGAGATGCCCATGAATTTAAAGCATACATAAGAAAAGAACTTGACATATTGAGTTTGTTGAACACATTTTTCATGAAAGTCGCTATGATCAAATGATAGCAGCGAATTGAACATTTATAATTTTTGAAAATATTCGAATTCAAATCTGTTTTATTTATATTATATATGAATTCATTTATTATTAATTTATTATCTGAATATTATTATTTACATTCGCATCTAATTTAAATAATAATATATGTCGAATATCATAATCTACTTAATATTTACATAATATTCGAATCTATTTATTATCCGCTTATTATATGAATATTACTATTCGAATTCGCATATGATTTATATAATAATATCCGTCGAATGTTCGAATTCGCTAAATATCCGAATTTATTAAACTACTTTTTTAAAGATAAAAATATAAAATTAAACAATAGTTTATAATGTAAACAGATCTCGAGTTCGGATATCGGAATCTGTTATCCATATAGGTAAACCGGATTTGGATAACAAATTCAAAGATTTGACACTATCCAAACCAAAACCAAAACGAATTCGAATATCAAATATCCGATTATTCTTATCTGAATGCGCTCTACGAATAATAAATCTAATTTCTGGATCCAAAAATTATCCGAATTCAAAGTATCCAAATCCACAAAAATCATATTGAATATCCGATTTTTCACTACCATTGCCATCCCTACTTAGACAAGTTTGTGTTAAGCGACTGAAAAATATTCCAACCAAAGTTAGCAGCAAAATTTTGCATGAGCCCAAAACAGAATTCACCAGCTTTTAGAAAAACAACAAAACAGCATTGATGAACATGAGAAATGCAGATTGGCTATACAAGCATTAAAAATTCAACCAGATTTTTGTATTGCTGAAAAAATGGAAAGAAAAAAAAAAGGGGGGGGGGGCAAATAAATAATTTTCTAAAAACAAAATGTTTGAACATCTATGAAAAATAAAATGAAAATTGGAATTGGAATTGTGTAAAATGAAAGTAATCTTGCTTAAGAGGCTAAATATTATTTCTTGCTTAATTCCAAAATCTGTTAAAATGGTTTTGCAGTAGAACAAAGTTAGCCAAGATTGACCTCAAAATAAACACTATTTCCTTTTCAAGCTAAAAAAAGAAAATAGTTTCAGTGTGGTTGGCTTGCCTTGTATAACTCATTCGACCTTCTTGCTATATTTGTCATGGCTACCTTCTTGAGATGTAACTGCAGTCTTTGACTCGTCAAACTCCAATAACTGCACATGATGTTAGATCATATTTTAACCAAATCACAATCCAAATATACAAGATAATCACTTCATTGATCAAATTCATAACTGAATAGTAGAAATAGTTATAACTTAGGGTCTTTTTGTTTCGCGGAAAATGTTTTTCGCATTTTCCGGTGTTTGTTTCGCAGAAAATAGCTTGGTTAACAAAAAATAAACTTCGGGTCAACAAAAAATTAATCATTTCTGAAAGCTTAAGTAAAGCAAAACAGGATCGATCCCCTACGTATAGGGATCGATTGCCAACGTACAAGGATCAATCCCCTAAGAATAGAAACTAAAGCAAAACAAAAAACGATCAATCATTTAAGTGTAGGGACAGATCCTTTTATATTAATGCAAATTTTCCGAAAAGCAATCAATCAAAGAAAAATATTTTACACAGAATCATCGAAATAACAGAAAAGATCAACTTGTCCAAAAAATAAGTCCATTTTCCAAAAATCATTTTTTGAAAGTTATTTTTCGCAAAACAAACAGACCCTTATAACTAAAGACCATTCCACACATGAGATACTTGGCATGGTCCTCGGACTATTGTTTCCAACTTTTTAGGTAATCTATAACCTAGAATATTATTTAGCATGTCAATTTATACAACATTCAGCAGGTTATCATTTGCATCTAAAACAGTCGAAAACCCTTGTAAAGCAAAATTTAATGCTTAACTCTATACATAGAGCATAAGGTCCTCCTATACCTCCATGGAGCATGAATTTCACTTTCTTCAATTTTTCCTACACTTGGACATAACTGAACCCTCAAACCTATCCCAGTGTCAATCATACTCATTCTTTTTTTCATCAACATTACACCTGATTCTCTAGCGCAAAATCCTCTTGAGTCTTTTGCAAGCAAGAGATGACAATAGTACTTGTTGCTAGTCCTTGAAAACGGGGTAATAACTTATGTTGCTGCGACTCTTTATTTTTCTTGAAGTACCCGGACATACGACGCATATTCGGACATGGGTATGGGAATATGACTCTCCAAAGATCCTCTAAATACATGAAAAAACTTGAAAAAAACTGAACATATCCGCGTCGGGCATCCGACACTCACACCCAAGTCCGAGTAACATAGGTAATAACAACAAATTTTTTACAATAAGAATCCAACTCTTACATAGAATATCTGTTTTCTTTTTCTTTTTCTCTTTTACGAGCAAAAAGACACTTTGAAAAGAAATTGAATTAAAAAGTTAATGCCAGAGAGAATCAAACAAGGGTGGAGAACAAACCTGTTTGACTTCTCCATTCCATATACAGTGAGCAGCCAAGAATCCAATAACAGCCGGTACAATATACAAAAGTGCAGGCTGAGAGCAGAATGAGCATAGCAGATCATCAGGTTGTCATGATAGAGAATGAGTGTACATCCACAGGATAAAACTTGCAATGTATAGATACAGCAGCACATGCATTAACAGGAAAAGAAGATAAAACAGAGGGTCATGAATAGTTTTACCTGTGCAGCTTGAAACCAGTTCATGACAACAATTGTAAGGACCAATCCCACTGCGTATCCCAAAAATGCACTCTTAAAATACTGGCTCTCTTTCCCCCTAGATACATCAAATCTTAATGCTAGTGCTACAAAAATACCTGCAAGGGAGAAATAAACCAATATAAAAACAGAAAATATTGATCATACCTTACTCTGTTTCTCATAAACACGTACTCTTTAAAGTTTTTAATGTTAAAGGAATAATGGTCAATCAAATGGAAATTAAAAGGAGAAACAATTTTGTCAAACCAAGTAAATGTAAATTTATCACCATAATCATTTACATTAATAACTAAAAAACAGAGTCCTAAAGCAAAAAGTTCATCATATTTCACTCAAGAATAACTGGCATTAGGAAAACACCAGCAGCTGATGGCATCACTGCCCAGGAATCTTTGCCGTCTATCCTAAAAAAAATGATGATACAGCCAGTGGTTAAAAAAAAGAAGAAAATAAAAAACTAAATAAAACACCTCCATAATCAAACAACATAAGTCAAATGGGCTACAGCAGTAAATGAGATCATACTCTAGAAACAGAATGCATGAGTATTAAATAGAAGCACTCAAGCATATAACCAATGAATTATTTAAAGTCATTTAACACGCTCTGTGTGAGCTTGAATTATTATGTAAGCCTTAAATATCAATGCATATAAATAAAGCAAAACAGTTGTCAAGACAAATGCATCAGACCTCTAGATTCAAAACAAAATACAATTAGGAAAGGAAAAGGTCATTTAGATTTCTCCTGTTTCTACATTTAAAATCTTAGAATACTACTTTTTTAGTTAGAATGGCTACATCATAAAACAAGCAATGCTAAATAACAACTCACCTCATAACAACAGCATGCATTGAACCTACCAACTAAAAACAGATTTCAACAACCTACCAGGAATTACAATGTCACCAAGTCCAAGCATGGAAAATGGTCGTGCAGAGTCTGCTGTTGGGAACAAAAGCTGCAGAAAAGTATTAAAGCAATTAGATCACAATGGGTGACAAACATTGAAAATATAAAGTATATATGTCGAAACAAAAGATAACCAGGCAAAGTAATTCAAATGGAAAAAAAAAAAAAAAAAAAAGGAACTGACCTTTATAGGAGCATCGAAAGACTTCGCAACACTAACCATCACAGGAGTGAAAAAAACCCAGAAAATATCATATACAAAAAGCCCAGCCTGTAATGTATAAAGATGGAAAAAATCATTCGAAAGAAAACACAGTTGAACATGAGAAGGCAAGTAAATGAAAGGGTCAAACATAGCTTTGCAATTTGGCTAATCAGCAACAAAACCATAGCATTGAAATTTGGCCAACCAGAGCAAACTAATAATAAGTTAATAACCTCAAAAACTCAAAACACAGTTGAACATGAGAAGGCAAGTAAATGAAGGGGTCAAACATAGCTTTGCAATTTGGCTAATCAGCAACAAAACCATAGCATTGAAATTTGGCCAACCAGAGCAAACTAATAATAAGTTAATAACCTCAAAAACTCAAAACAAGAAAGAAAGTTGGAATAAAGTAGAAGATAGAAGCTGCAAGGACCAATTCAAGTCTCTGTCAAAGCAGATTGCTAAGAAAGGAAACTGGGTCTATGGATCAAAATCTTAAGAATAAGCAACTATAGAAAAGATGTCTAATTCATAGATCATGATCAGCTAAAAACATGCAACGCATTGCCACATTAAAAAATCAAATTAGAAAGTCAACTTGTTTCAATAACAGGAAATAATACTTCCCATGAATAAAAAAAAAAAAACTAACTAAAACCACTAATCCATTTCTTACCAAGAGAATGGCACCAGTCTTAAAAGATCCAAGAGAAAGCATTTCAATTCCCTGCAAAAACCAACAAAAAACCTTCAAACCACCGAGCCTAGTGAATATGTGTACACCACTTGACAGGAAAAAGCCATAAACTTAAATAATTGGAAAGAAAAAGCAAACAAGGTGATGAAATATAGATAAATCATAAGGGTCCATAAAATTATTAAAAGATAAAGACAAATAATACTATCATAATCATTGAACTGCATAATTAAACACTAGCCACAAATTTGGCAGGATCAACTATATGCTGACATAAATTATTTAATTGAAAAAACTAAAGTGATGTGAAAGACTAGCAAATGATGAATTGAAGTCTGGTAGAAAATTCGAAACACTGGGGCAAAGGAACAGATTTTCCTTTTTGTAATACGCTCATCCAAGAGTACTTTTAAGCTAACAGAAATACGAACTTCCAAATTATGTGTTTGAATATTGACAAGAAATATACCTAATAAGTATTGTTTTCTCTCGGTCTTATTGCAAAATCATAGAAAAAGGAGTAGATACCAAGCACCAAATAACTCATTAATCAGAAATCTCTGTTCCTTAGCAAATAGCAATGTCAATAAAACAGATATTTTAGCCAAACCTGAATGCAGAAAGCGAGACCCAGAATGTTATTAGCCAGCCAATGCTTCTGTGAAGCATACCATACACAGAAAAAGGTTCCAGGGATTGCAGCTATGATCTGAGATCTTGTGAACTCAATCTCAAAAGCTGTTTAAGAAAGGTGTAAGGAAAAACATCATTCTGCATAATACAAGCAAGGTAATGTCAACTAGATCAAATAAGATTTCTAAGGAGGCAATGACAGACATAACTGAATATAGATGTACTCAACTTTATACAGGAAAAAGTTACAGCACCCCAGCAAAAGTTAACAACTAAAACTCAAATCATCCACAGAAATCAGCATTCAACTTATTCCAGAGGCAGACCTGGCAACTTTATATAGCAAAAACCAGAGTGCTTGTAAACTAACGTAAAGTCCAAAGAAAGGTATCATGACAATCAAAGAATTAATTCCATTTTGGATTTATGGAAATTCCAAGAGAAAATCCCGGAAACAAAGTTGAGCTGGAGTTGAAGAAACTACCAATATAAAAAAGTCAGAAAACTTAAATGCACCTAGTATCCTTTAAAAATAAATAAAGAAAAAGAAAGCTCCTCCTATCTCCATATAACTTCCTTCACCACTCAAGAAACTCGTCCAAAGTAATTTTCAAAGAAAAAATGGCAAATAACATAAAAGCACTGAATCAGAACACTCAAGAATACAAGTACATTCAGAATCTTCCAATCAAATATCAATGATGCTTGCCTCAATAAAAGACACAATAAAGCCAAAATATAGCAAATACGTCATAAAGAAATAAGGTTGAAGCAACAGTTATAACACAGTATTTGAATAAAAAAAATTATATCCAGTTCTAAAACTAAACAAATCCTCTTACAAATAAAACTTAAAAGAAGGGGCATACAACGGAAGTATGGAAAACGCCAAATGATAAGGTCCTCATTCCAATGCTTTGGCAAGATGCGTTTTATGGCAGGCAATATTGTTGCCCTGAGAATGATGGCAGGAAGAATAAATGAGATAATGATACAAACGAATATGACATCAAGTGAACTAATTGTATACAAGTAAAACAATAGTAGCAAATCCATACGGTAAGAACATACGAAAGAGCGATGATTCCAAGCACAAAGAAATAGCATGTCAATACTGCATTAACCAAGTCTTTTGATAAGAACTTGAACAGTAAGAAAAGAGATAACAGCATTGCACTCCCAACGAACGGAAAACGCATAGCGTGCTCGTTAGACATTGTCTCCTGCAAGATAGACATACATTGTTAACCAATTTTGATCTAAAGTCCTTAATGAAAAAACAAGTGGAAAAATTAATTTAAATGCTACCATACTCACCGATGGTGGAGTTGGCTTGACAGAACGATAGCAGCCCACATATACTGAGAGGCATGCAGTCAAAATAACATTCAAGTTAGGATCTACCTTCACAACAAGTGGTGCCAACGTCAACCCTGCATTTAGCAAATCATGGACGCTTTGTTAAAAAGAGTCAAGCTTCTTAACCCCGTGGAAATAGAATATGCCTGTGCCTCCTTAGAGAACTCATATCTATCATGACTTATAATATGAAACGCTCTTGGTTCCATATATTCTCTAAAAGAATCAGCCACAAGGCCGGTATCTATTTTTCACCAGTATATTGAGCAAGAATCATGAGGTATGAAATCTAATATTTCCAGAGATTCAATAAAAATGCATTTGGACTGAGAAAGGTGGGGATATGCGATGCAAAGTGCATCCTTTTGGTTGTTGGTTTGCTAATTACTTTTACGTTGATAAAAAGTAGCAAAAATAAAAAGAAAGAGTAGAGAACAAAATCATATTTAGTTAAAATGTAATGTGAATTCTAACATAATTGTTTCACACAAAACAAAACTACACTCATGCATTTTGTTACTTCTTAATTCTTCAAAAATATTAGTTTTTATGTCCAAAGCAACAACCAACCAAAGCCTAAAATTTCCATTCCTTTATAAGTTTTTTCAAAACTGAAAAGATTTAGAGACCAATGAAATGTAATTCCTTTAAATTTTGCACATATAATCCATAACTTTATAAATAAAACATAGATCATTCATACCATAAAACAACAAAGCTACCCCCTTTCTACCCAAATTACACATTCCCAATATCGGGAAAAAAAGAAGTCAAATTTCACCCCCAAACCACTTCTTTCCCATCAGTTCTCTTCTTTTCTTTGCCACTAAAACCCAAAGACACTGTAACTAACTAAATCCTCTCTGCTCCAACTCAACTAAATTGAACAGAAATTATCCACACAAAAAAAACTCGTTCCAAAACAAATCAAAATGTAAATGATAAACTAAAATTAATCAATAATAGATCAAAAACGGCAAACCTGCTAAAGCCAAATTGGCGAGTCTTTCAGAGTTCTTCATCGCCGTCGTTTATTTCTAATATAAGCGACAAAAACTCGAATTCGTTTTATCTACAAAGATTAAAAAAAAAAAAAAAAAAACATAATGGATAGAAACAATTTAATGAATTAGTAGAGAAAAAGAAAACGAAAACAAAATCAAGATTTAAATGAATTTCCATGTAAAATTAGGGATTAGAACCTTTGATTTAATTTTCCTCTCTTCCTCTCTCCAACAGTCGTTGGAGTTTTACAGATCGGAGATGCCGGAAATGAGAGCAAAGAAAAGAGAGAGAAAAATTGAAAGATTGAGAGGAAATTTTATAGAATTTGATTTTTTTTTTTTTTTCTTATAGAGATAGAGTTTTACTTAAGTGGGTCAAAGCTGGAGTTAATTTTGTTGGTATAAAATATGTGGAAAATGTTAATTAATGTCATATCGGTTAAGATATATATTATATATATATATAAAATAATTTAATTAATATTTTATATAATTTGAATTTAATAAAAATAATATATTAAATGTTAATTTTTTAAAATTGATAGTTAAATAATTTTTAATTGATATTTATAAACACCAATTAAACTGATTTAATATATATATATATATATATTTTGAATATTGTGACTGCCAAAAGGAGTATTCAATAAAATTTATAATTTTGAATACAATATATATATATATATATATACTGAATGTAATAAAAAATAATTAAAAAATGACATAATACAGAAAATATTATAAATATGTCAAAATCTATATAATATATATTTTTAATATATCAAAAATTATATTATATATAATACCTTAAATATGATTATAAGATTTTACTAACAAATCTCTTATGATTTTATTAAAGTTAATTAATATATTATTTAAAGTAATAATATTGAATTAAATATAATAGTTAACAATTTTAATCATTATTTTCAATGCATTGAAAAAAATATTATTATATATAATAATTTTAAAAAATACTCAATGCTATGATTGGAAACATGAATTTGAAAATTTAGATTTAGATTTCATTTGCTATATAAATTGTGAGAATGAAATGCATATATTATGTATAAATTAATTAAAACTCAATATGATTATATTCACAAATAGCTATAGGTATTTCAAATTTATTATTAAATAGAAATCCAACAAATCCATAGATTTTAAGCATAATCATCAATATTATTTTTACATGTATTTTATTATACAATTTATACTATTTTTAAAATTCAAATTTATTTTTTGAAATCCAAGTTTACATTTATTAAAAAATCCAAAATTATAATAAAAAAATGATAAAAATATACTGATTATAAAAATAGAGATCGGTGAGCACGTCCGATGAGGTGCCATCTCCAATCAGTTTTTGCCACGTCACCGTACAAAATATCTGTCTCTCTTTCACGTTTCAATTTTTTTTTTTAATCCAATGAGAAGAGGAATATACTAATATAGTTACATTTTGAATACCATTTCCAATCTTAACTTTAAAGCACCTATATATCCCACGAATCGGCGACGGTGAACTTCTACAACCATATCCGACGGACCCCGTATTCTTGTCGGTGTCGATGTGGCGTCGAAAATGGCTAGTCCGAGCAGCAGAGCATGTAAACAAGTCATGTGCAGCAGAACTTAGGGTTTTTTTTTTTTTTTTTTTTTTGTGGCTGAAAGTATGCTGTGCTGTTGTAAAGGTGGTGTTTTGAAAGATTTTGCCATCAAAATATTGGCATTTGAGCGTAGCAATATTGAATTTGATCTGAAATTTGTTACTTGCGATACTTTTTATGATTGGGTTCTAATTCTTTAAGTGGAAATTAAAGTGTATCTGTTTGGTCCAATGTTGATCACCAGTATGTGTTTTACGCAGGGTAGTCGGTACCATATCAGTATGGACTATACCGATTTTAAGGTAAAATAAAATGGTATCAGTATTGTATTATTTTAGTTTTTGTATCGATCCGTACCGATCGTACCGACCTGTATCAGTCTGTACCAGTCAATATCGACACGTATCAGTTCGTACAGGTTGATATAAGATATTTATTTTTTAAAATTTTTAATTTATTTTTTTACTTATTTGATTGTTTTAAATCAATTTCTAATGTTTTTTCTATTGATCATTTTTTTTATAATTACATTTAAAAATTAATATATTTATTAAATTAATCTATTAACTTAATTAATAATAATTTACTATATATTTTTATATTTATTTTATTTATTTGATGTTTAAAAATTTTGGATATTAAATATTTAAAATTTTATATTTACATATAAATATATATTTTATGTAGGTAATTGAGGTATAGTTGCATATGTATATGATATATATTTTATTATAAAACTTGAAAATATTTTATATATATATAAATATTTAAAAAAATATCAGTAAACCCGAAACGTTACATCGAAACACACTGATACCGATACGTACAAGTACTAGAACAAAACACGTACGGTACTGACTACTTTGGTTTTACTACGAGTGTGTAAGGATGGTGATGGATAATAAAAAATTGAATATTTTATATGATCCGATTTGTTTCTATGAATTCGATATTATATTTACTATCTGTAGTAGATTCGAAGTGAATTCGAATATGAATATTTGGATATTCATTATTCGAATCTGCTTTGATTTTGATTCCAACACTGT
Organism: Fremontodendron californicum; assembly: GCA_030761205.1. Classification (NCBI taxonomy): domain Eukaryota; kingdom Viridiplantae; phylum Streptophyta; class Magnoliopsida; order Malvales; family Malvaceae; genus Fremontodendron; species Fremontodendron californicum. The sequence goes on from JAULJL010000014.1 coordinate 4,687,153, forward strand.
CGAATATCTAAATCCGAGTATTTATAAGGATAACAAATTCCGATATCCATTTATATATTTAATTTTTGTTTAATTTTTTATTTTAAAAAGATTGATTTACTAAATTCACATATTTAACGAATTCAAATATCCAACAGATATTGTTCTTTAAATCGGATGCGAATTCGGATAAAAATATTCGGATAATAAACGGATTCAATTTCATATAAGCAGATTTAGATATTTAAAATATTACAGATATTCGATACACTACTATCCATATTTAAACCTACTGGTGTGTTAAAGGAAACATGATTATAGTGATGAAAATTACGAGTTTTGAGCCAATGAAGAGCACTTAAAGGCTCAATTAGTGGATAGTTCGTTAATCGTTTTAAACATTCATGCATGGGTTTGATTTTGTAGAATTATTTTGTTTAAAACATTCATTGCATAGTTTTAACTGCAATGTAGGTTGATAACCATTCGGTTGGATTGTAAAATTAGTCTGCTGGCATTATGCTGCAAGTTAATTGATGAGGCACATAAAACAAATTGATAAGATTTCTTAATTTGTTTGCTGCTTTTGCTAATATAACTTCAATTTATGCAATGTGAGATTGAACAACTTGCGAAATTGATACAAAAAGTTTGAACCTATGCCAACTCACTCATGTCCCCGCTACTCTTTCGAAATCTCCCTCTCAAAACTCTACCGGCCCCACAAATTACTAAACAGGGAAAAGTTTGGAGAAATGATGATCTTTTTTTTTTTCTACCTATGTTATCCGGACTCTTCATTTTCCCTAAAATATCCGTGTCCAACATATATTCAAACATAGATATGATAGTATGATCTTCCAAATATATGAAAAAACTTATAAAAAAAAAAATTAAACATACCTATGTTAGACGCATACCCGATCTAACACTCACCTCCGAGTCAAGGTAACATAATTTCTAGTTCTACCCTTTTTTTCCTCCATGAGCATAACTTTGGTTTTGCCAAGCATAAATGGGATGCTTCTTGTGGGAAAGGGGAAGACAAAATTCTTGTTAAAACAACTACTAAGCATTAAGTATTTAGGCAAAAGTCAGAAGACAGCCATTAAAGGGCCACTAAGCCAGTCACCAAAATTTTGTACTATCAGGGATCGGAAGGAGAGGAAGAAAATTATAATATAAACGAACTCCTAAGTTTGTATGTGAAAAGATACGTACTTTTCAAACTATAAACCAATGCTTCCAATATGAAGGTCCAATATTAGGAAACATTGACAGCAGTAAACTCCAATTCTGCAATTGTGGCATTAATTGCGTCAATAACATCCATCTTTCCCATGCTCACAGCTTCATCAATTGGGGTTCGCTCATGTCTGCTCATTACCCAGTTCCAGAAATAATCATGTATTTGGAAGGGTTAAAAAAAACTCGAACAAAGAATTACTAAACTCAATATTGACATCCCAAATAACTCACCTATTTAGAAGGCTTACATTTGCTCCAGACGAAACTAATTTCTTAACTACCTGTCACCAGCATTTATAGAAGAGTTCAAACATTGCATAAGAATCTATGTTGCTTCGACTCTTCATTTTTCTTGAAGTATCCGTGTTCGACACCTATGTCCGATGCATATCCGGATATGGGTATGGGGATATGATCCTCGGACCTTCCAAATACATGGAAATTTTAGAAAAAATTGAACATACCCGTATCCGACACTCACACTCGAGTCCGAGCAACATAGATAAGAATAGCTAAAGTGACAGACTATAGCATTCAGGAGCAGCAATAACTTACCTCAACATGACCGTTGAGAGAAGCCCAGTGAAGAGGGGTATTGTTCTCCACATTAGAAGCATTAACATCCTGATCATGTAGAAGCTTCAAAATGTAAACAAGATGATCCAAAAGATAAATAATAAATGCTAAAGATACAATAAGGCAGCTTTTAAAGTAGGATAATTCTTTGTGACCTTTAGCAAGAAATATAGAAGCAAAAATACTCAATAAGCTAAGCTCTAATAAAAAAAAGGGTAAAAAATGTTTCCATCCAAACCAAGAAGAAATTTTAGTAGAGACTAACCTCCGTGATCCTCTTAGACCTGACAATTCGTGTATCAGTGTCGTGTTCGTGTATTTTCTTGTGTCATGATCGTGTTTAAGGTGTTTTATATTTGTATAAATTTTGATGTGTTAATAATTTGTGTTATATAGATTTTGACATGTTTGTATATTCGTGTCGTGTCCATGTTTCTTTTTCGTGTCGTGTTTTAATTATTTTTCCGTGTCGTGTAATCATATCGTATCCATTATTGCCAGGTCTAAATTCCTCCTCCATGAAAAGGTAGTCAGTGTATTGCCACACAAAAAAATTGAAAGCATGACAGCAGACTGACTACAACCTACACTATTTGGTTTTATGTTTGCCATTAAAGAAAAAAAAAACTTTAATTCTACAGTATATGAACATTGACCATCTATAGAGAGGGTTCCATCATGAATCTACTTGGTATCAAAATCATGGATGGATAACAATTAACAATCAATTGTAGAATTCTACCTGTAGCGAATAGCATTTTGAGATTTTAAAATTACCAGACAAATCACATATTTAATTCTCCCCCATAAAACTTTCGCTATTTTAACTTATAAATTCTTCTCATCAGACACTACTTTAGTTTTTATTCACAACAAAATTTGTTTTCTATGACCATGAGGCCTGAAAGTCCCTTAAATTGTGCTATGAGTTTTTTCTTTTGGCCAGAAACTGAGCTTGGATAAGGCATGTGAAAATTTCTTAAACTCTTTTAATGCTGCAATTCAAGTTGCAAAACTTTGAAATTCACTTTTGGATAATTTCTTTTCAAAGTAAGATTCTGTTGGTGAAAACATTAATCAAACCCAAAACATAAAATTGCACCAACCAACAAAACTACATAACACATGAAAATTAATCCAACCCTGAAAGCAAATAAAGCCCATATAATGTATAATTAATTTATACACTCACAGACAATGCTTTACGTTGTTGCTGGTCAAGAGAGTCTCTGAAACTTTTCATAATACTTACTATACCCAACAATATGTTGCAGGTACAATTATCCTTCGCCAAACATAAATAGGAAACACCTTTTTGGCGAAATTTTTCTAGGAAAAAAAAAAAGAATTTATTTTGACCAAGCTAAAATCATTTCAGCAATATTGGTACAAGAGGTGTAGAAGCAGAGGAATATGACAATAGGATTTCAAAACAATTGCTAGATCAACACTAATCCTTTCACACTCATCATATATGTATGTTTGTGTATCTGTTACTAAAGGGACTGAACATAATGTAGCCAATCTCAATAAAGGTGATTGCAGAGAAAGCCCAAAACAAAAAGGAATAGTAAACCAAAAGGAGTAGCCATCATTGCCGGGTTTTTATAAACAATGGATCTAGCAGGGTGTCTGAACTGAATGGAGAACAGAGAAGAAAAGCGAAAAACTAATAGGGATTTTACAATTGGGCCTCTTGAGGTTGAAAATAAAACATGCAATTTAGGCTTATCAAATCCCTACAAGAAATGACCCAGGTATTTCAAACAGTTCCCCTTTAAATTGCTAGAAAAAGAAGTTAGTAACGAAATCTTCTATCCTTCTTGAAAAGAAGATCATCCTACAAGTAAGCCGTCAATTGCAGCCTAATATTTTAACCTCATACACCAAAAACCCTAGGTAGGTAGTAGGTATGAAAGTTCAAACTGTCTTAACAAGTTTATCTAGTAACATGCTTGTCTAATGTCATGTAGATGGAGGGAATAATTGCTTCATTACCCACCCCCTTCAACACCCATGAAGCTTGCACTGTCGGAACTCCTAGGCAAGATACCTATAGGTATGGATAGTGTATCTTTTTCCCTTTTTTCCTCAAAAATAAATGTAATGTTTCTCCTTCACTCTCTAATAATTTTGAGTATTTTTCTTTTCCTTCTTAAACTTTAAAGTAGAGTCTGTGAAAGCTGATGAAAAGATGAACATAACATATAACCTCTCTAGATCAACAACATCTAGGGTTCCTTGGCTTTATGCATTATTTCCTCATCATCTCACATTCTGCGCTAAGCTCTCCAGTTCCCTACTACCTCATCTTCAGACCCTCAACCCAAAAGGAAAAGAAAAATCAAGTTCTTCAAGTCTACATGCAGCCCCAGATCTTAGAAAGAGGTCAAAATTGATTAGGATGATTGGGTAAAAATTACTTATTTTATTTTCCATTTACTGTATGCACCAAATCCAACCCACCCACCCACCCCAAAGAAAAAAAAAAGGAAAAAAAAAGGGGAAGTTAAATGACTTATTTATTCCGAATTTATTTAGAACATGGATAGTGCTCCTGCTTCAACATCAGGGTAGTTTATCTGAAATTACTCGAATAATATACCCTTTGTTTTCTCTTATTTTCAATATAATTAAACCTCACAAACGTGGCACATGCCTATTCTTTTATTCAAGTATTCAGTCACAATGCTAAAGTCATTCAGAAAACTCAGCAACTAGAGTGATACTGATACATAATAAAATAACCACAAAAATAAATATCATGAGACAGTTTTCTCACCGCTCCATTACCAATGAGATACTCCACAATATCAAGATGTCCATTAGCTGCAGCCATATGAAGTGCTGCAATATAAATTGCAGTAGCTTTTAGTGAAATATACACAAATAAAATTTCTTCTTTAACTAATTGCAAATAGAAAACAACAGCAGCAACTAATATTCACAAATGAAAACCAAAATGCCAAAAGAAATTTCTATAAATTAGCACAATAGTCGACCACTAGAACAAAAAGGAGGAAATACCAAATTCCTACATTTTGGATGAAAAACGTATCATTTTCCTAAAAATTGACAAAATGATGGGATTTAAAAGTTCATCAACTAAAATCCTACAATATATGAATTATGGACTTGTGCTTTAATGAGTAGGCTTATAATAAATATATAGTGTCTCTTCAAAAAAAAATATTATAGCGTCTCGAAAACTGATATTAATGTAATCTTAATCTGGAACTGATATTATGGTGTGTCTTTAGCTGGTTATATTGGGGTAATATTGCCAATGGTTGAAACAAGGTCATAGTGATGAATGTTGATCATGGCAATGATGGCAGCTGGTAGACGGGGAAGACCAATAATGGTGAGACTGATATTGTCATATTGACTGACATCTTAAATGCCACAAAGTTTCTTTTCATCCTCTGATGTTCATCTGAACTTTAATCAGAATCCATTAAAAATGGTAGATGAATGAGCAATCAAGGATTCAAAATATGAGTTCATAATAAGTTTGTAAATAATCCAAAACAAAATTTGCAACTTGTCAAAATTAAGCCAAACTGGGCTCAATTGTCTAAACTTGGACTCGAGTGAAGTTCAAAGTTCAAACTACAAAGACATACATCCAACAAGGCTTTAATTAAGCTCAACCATGATCCAAGTTCAGCAAGTAGAGCTCAACGGCCTCAACCACAATCTAAAACCTAGTTAGTTGTGTTTGACCATCTAAACTCTAGAAACCTTAGCTCAAGCAATTATACAATCAGCGCAGTTGGGCTCATTTACGCCACTATCCAAACTCAAAAGACTGTACAATCAGGATCAGATCAGTTGGGCTCATTTGTTGCAATTTCCTTTTAGCTCACGTCAAACAGTTCCTACTCCTCAACATGACTCCAACTTGCAAATAATCCAAGACACAAACAAATGACTAGGTCTGAGACACCATCATCACCCAAATAAAAACTAACAGATAGACCGCATTTTTACCTATCATGATAAACATACACAAATTCTATTCAAGAATATTAAGTGCAACAGGCAACTAGTAAGATGTGAGGAAGAGACAATCAATAATCAAAGTAAATTTAAAGAGCATTGAAGCCATAAAAATAATTAGGAACCTGTTCGGCCTTGTGAATCCTTAGATTCAAGAGAGACACCCGTAGATGCTAGTCTTATAAGATCATCAATATCATCATATCTTGCAGCCTATCAAACATAAAATATACAACTTAACTTGATTATGAAGTACTACGTGAACGTCAAATACTGAAGAGTTACATTTGAAACTAATGCTAGTAATAAGTAGCATAAACATTATTTTCATTTTCTTTCCTCTCCCTTACCAACCCTACCAAACAATAAGCAGGCAAAATAACAATCATTCCTACCAAGCACGCTAGTAAAAGAAAATTATATTTTCCTTTCCTTTCAATATTCTATCACTCCTAACTTACTATCTTTCCTATCAAACCTAAACCCTAAATCGCAAAACAAGAAGAAACAATTGATGATGTTATAACCTCAAGCAGTTCCTCAACAGTCTCCTGCATTGTTTCTGTAGGGGCCTGCTCTGCTCCGTTTGCCTCCGCACCCATCTCTTTGTTTAGCCCAAAGATTAAAAATAGAAAACAGAGGATTTGATTCTTCAGTTCAAATGCAGTGATAAAATTTTACTTTATGGCAACAAAAAGAACATGAACTAATTAAAGTGTTTGAAAAAAAAGGAAATGAATAGTTAAATAATTGAAAGTAACAGAGCACACCTGAAAGAGCTCGGAAAAAAGATATAGCCGGAGTGGTGATCGATGGTTGTGGTGGTCTGTGCGGCGGCGTCGATTTGCTGAGCGAGAGAAAGCTGATTTCCGGTTTAAATTTATATATATATATATATATATATATATATATATATATATATATATATATAAAAGGTTTTGTTAACTAGTTTCTTTAAAGTTTCTAGGTATCCGATTCAAATTCGAATGTTGGTTTATATTTATAAGAATTTGAACAAAAATATTAGGTTTAAAAAATGAGTTTGGGTAAAAAAAAATGAGACCCGTTTAAAAAATAAACCGAGACTTGGCTCCAACATTCAAAGCTTTAGCTCCACCGACCCATTTTCTAATTTTATAATATATTATTTTTATTTTTATATATATTATGTAATTTATATCATATAAATATTATATATATAATATTATAGTGTAAATATTAAAAAAATATGTTAAGTTGTCCATGTTTAAGAATTTAATAAAAAAAATTATTAAAATTATTAAAAATTAAATATATATATATATATATGGTCGGGCTTAAATGAGTTTGAACTATCCATTTACAAATATGAGCGGGTTTGGAAAGAACTTGAGGCCCATATTTCGGGCCAGACTGGGTTTGGACAAGCAAATATGGTGTTGATACCATACATAGGCCCGACCCATGGACACCTCTAAAGATATTATTATATATAGTAATATTAAAAAGTGCCCTTAAGACACTCATTAGCAAAATCCTATATATATATATATATATATATATATATATATGAGAACCGTTGGATTTAACAATATAATTGTACTCGTCGTGTACGTAAAGTTTCAAATCGATCCGATATCTCTATCATATCGATCAAGAATACTGTCTTTTTTAATATATATTTAACATTTGAAATTTTTTATATGAAATAAATAGTTAGACATTTTTAATTTACTCAAAATTCGACGTGCATGATCTACGTGAATAGAACATGAAATACGATGGTCAAATTAAACAAATATAAATCATGTAAAAAGTTACAAACGTGTATAAAATTAATTTAGTTTTAAATGTAGATGGATCCCTCCTCTATATATACCAATATTTATTTATCAGAAGTGTTGGCACACGACACGACTATTTTTTATTTTATAAATATGTAATTATATATTTTAAAAATAAATAAAATTAATAACTAGTGCCTGATAACCTTTCCCATATATATTAACCAAAATTTCGATTACCATGAAAGGTGAAAAAAAATCATCTCAATTTTAACTTTTTTTATTTATATTAATAAATTGGTTTACTTTTTAAGATTAGTAAAAAAATTAAAATTTTTAATATAAAATTTTAATTATATATATTATCAAATTAATTTATTTAATAAAAGTGTTTTAATGGACATAATTTTTTTATTTATAAATTAGATACATTTTATTAATAATATGTTTATAATAACAATTTAAAAATATAATGTACCAATAGTTATTTTCATCAATTCAAAATATCTTTCATATTCATGATTTTATATATACTAGTATATGTTGCCACATACGTTCGCATGTGAATGCTCGTTGATTTATTTATTTCTCATTATATAATTTTATATTTAAAAATAAATAAAATTAATAAAGTGTATATTAACTAAAATTTGTATTAACATGTAAAGTTTGTTTATGTGCAAATTATTATAAAATTTATTATTTTAATATTTATACAAAATTAATTATATCAAATAAAAAAATTAATGTAAAATTTAATTATTTTTTATTTATACCAAATAATTGAACTTATGTTTAAAAATTAGTGAAAAAATAATATTTTTAAGATAAAACAATTTCATATAAAATTTTAATTTTATTTATTTATTATCAAATTAATCCATTTAACAAAAAATATTTTAACGAAATTAAACCTCTTACTCATAAATTAAATAAATTTTATTAATAATAAAATATATTTATAATGATAATTTAGAAATATAGTAAATAATAATGACTATTTTAGTCAATTCAAAATATTCTTTACATTTGTGCTTTTATATATATTATAAAATTAACCCATTTAACAAAAATGTTTAATGAAATAAAACTTTTTACTTATAAATTATATAAATTTTATTAATAATAAAAATATTTATAATGGCAATTTAGAAATATAATAAATAATAATAAATATTTTCATCAATATAAAAGATTTTTCAGATTTATATTTTATATATATTATAAATATAGATTATAGATTATAAATGTGGGTTTTGCTTTAAGATCATGTATTAGTGCGAAATTTGCTTTTAAATTTTGATTGGGGTGGACTTAAGTTAATAACAAAGTCCAACTCAAATCCAATTCTCGACCATACATGCACCCTATGTTAATGTTACCCCTACGAAGCACGAACACTTTGCTTAAAGTTTTCAAATATTCGACACGTATTTGATATGAATATGATTTTTATATGTTAGAATATTTGTCGGATATGTAAGTATATGTCAAAAAATAAATACAAAAATATAATCGGACAGAATGAAGACACGTTGGACACATCCAGATATGGTTTGATATGCGACGAAACTTTTTTTTTTTTTGGGTGTATTTTTCTATCAAATATAGAATCAATAATGAGAAAAAGCTTATATCTTAAGGAAGTCAAAATTCATAAAAAAAGGAAAGAAGAGAGAAACAACAATAACAAAGAGTTAAATGCCGGAAAGAATGAGAGTAGAAAATAAAGTATCAAATTAAATATGTACAGTGATCGAGAACGAGAGAGAGATAAGATAAAAGCGTTATCAAATGAAACAAGTATAAAAAGAATATTCTTATTAAATAATTTAGAGTATGATAATTTAAGATTTTTCAGTATTTGAGTTTGAGCTATTTGGTCTTAATATATTTTTTAAGGTTTAAATTTTTAAATTCAAAACTGATTTAAAAAAAATTTAAAAATATATATTTGCATGTTAATATTTGATTGAAAAATATGAATTTTACTTTTTTATTGTATATTATTATATAAAAAATACTTTTATTATCATGTTCTGCCATACCCATGTCACAATTTTTAAGAAATTATCGTGTCATGTCTTACCCATAGTGTGTGTTTGTGCTTCCTAGGTTACCTCGATTTATATGTGTCGGATAAGATATGTGTTTAATACAAGTATACTCAATTATTTCATATATTTAAAAAATCATATTTTTACATCTATCTTTCTAAATGGGTTGATCTTTGATACATTAGCAGTAAATTTTTTTATCTCACAAACGAGATTAAAAGATTGTCACATGCTCTATTTATTTTTTTAAATTTTTTTTACTATATAGTAATATATGTGTCATCTTTCTAAATTTGCTTGTGACACTGACAATATCTATACTATTATAAAGGGAGTGACTGAGTTGATGTCATGAGTAGAGGTATAAACGAGACACATGTGTTCACAAAGCTACTCGAGTTTGACTAAAAAAATTAGAATTCAGCTCGGTTATTGTCGTGTCGAGCTCAAGCAAGCCGAATTCAAGTATTCTAATGCTTGACTCGAGTAGCTCGCGAGCCTAATTGAGCTTTTTTATTTTTAATTAGTATTGAAAAATCTCAATTCGAACTCAAACTCAAGCTCGAGCACAAATAATCGAGTTTGAAGTCGAGCATGATAATCAAGTTCATTTTTTACAAGATCATTTTTTATTAAAATAAACGAGCCTAATCGAGTGAGCTCAAGTAATTCGATTTTTATCTCGAATTGAGCTCGAGCTTTAAAAGTGAAACTTGATAGAGTTCGAGCCGAGTTTCGAGTTTCGAGTCGAACTCAAGCTTCTTACAACTTGAGCTTGGCTCTGCTCGATTACACCCCTAATAACGAGTCAAGTGACATTAATTCAGTTGATGAAAGTACAAAACAATCAAATAAAATTATTAAATAAAAAATAAATAAAAATATTATATCTTTTAATATTTTATATAATATTTTTAATAAAAAAATTATCTATTTACTTTTAAAAAATCATTCAATCTTTTTAAAAAAAGACTCATTTTAAAAAAATACCAAATTTTTATCTTTTTTTTAAAAAACTACATAATTAAAAAAATCATCTATTTTTTATATTTAATTTTTTAAACATAATTTATTTATTTTTTAAAATATATTTTCATTCATATATTAGATAATTTATCTTTCTAAATATATATCAAATAAAATTATGGGATACAAAACTTAAAAAAAAAAAAAAATCCCAATAACTTAACATACGTATAAGCTTCTCCCTTTTTTTATTTTTATTTTTTATTTTTTCCAAGTCTAACACCACTTCTCGTGATTTTCGAGAAAAAAAACATTTGCGTTTATCCAATAGCCAATGTAATAAAAAAAGAAGCAAGGAAGGAAGGAAGCAAGGAATACGCAATCTCAAATGACCGGGTCGGTCTAGTCTAGGTTATTACTTATTACATGAAAAGTAAAATAAAATTAATAATTATTTTGCTCAAACATAAATAAAACAAAAACTATGTAAAAAAAAGAAAGGTGTTCTTACCAAATCCTTCCAGCCTCAAAAAGTTTGAAAAAAATAATAAAAAAAATATTTTTTTCTGTTAAAAAAAGAAAAGAAAAACTAAATAGCACATTTTTGTCATCCACATTCGACCCCTCCCAAAGAGGGTCCTCTCTCTCGCTCGTTCTCTGGAATCAGAAGAATAATTCTTTGGCATCTCAAAACTCTTTCTTTTCTTTTACTTTTTTTTCCCCTATAAAACTAAAAATTCGTTTGTTAGTTTAGTTTAGGTTAGCTTAGCTTAGCTTTGCGTAATACTGTAAATTAGAAGCAAAAAAAAAAAAAAAAATCTTTAAAATTCAAAACCATGACTTCAGTCGTTAAGATCGACGGTGAACAACTAGTCAACGCTCTTCCCAATCTCTCGATTCAAGATCAGGTACTTTTTTTTTTTTTTCTATTTTTAGATTTTAGAATTAGATCTATTTTATAATTCCGCTGGGATAAGTATTTTTTTTTAAAAGAAAATTATGTTGTTTGGTTGCTGAGAAAACTGAAAAGAAAAAGAAAAGAAAGGGGAAAAAGGAGAAATTGTTGGTTAATGGTTATGCACTGTGTAGTAATTTTGATTTTTTCTGTTAATTTGTTGCACTGCTTGCTTGTGATTTTTTTATAAAAGAGAAAATTTACATTGGTATTTTTGGTAATTTAATAGAGGATTCTTTGGGAGAACTCAAGTTTACTGAATTTGTTGTTTGGATTATTCGGTTTTTGTTTAGATTGAAATGAAGAATAAAGGAGCTGTTGGTGAGGAGGGTTGCGAAAATCATAGTGGAATATGCGCGATATGTTTAGATAAGATAGTGCTTCAGGAAACTGCACTTGTAAAAGGTTGCGAGCATGCTTACTGGTTTGTCTAACCTATCTCTTGCCAATATTTATAATTTTTGCTGTGTGGTTTTTCTTGATTATGTTCTGTTTCCATGCTTCTTTACAATTTTAACGCTTCTAGATTTTGCTAGCAATTTGGAAGTTTTGTTTTGTTATTGTCATTGCTGTTGTTGTTATAGTCCCTCTGTAAATCCCATTTCTTTGTTCTGTTTATAATCAATTTTTTAGGATTTCGATTTACTCAACTATCTAGAATTCATTTTGGTTCGATGTGAATTTAATTCTTTAGTAGTCCTGATTCTTGTTCAGTGTAGCTTTTCCCTATTTTTAGTGATTGTTGGTACCTTAGTTTTCTAAGTGGTCACTAATTTTTAAGGGAGGTTAGGGTCACAGGAGGAGTTGAGGTCTATGATGTTGTCATTTTGTGAAAGGGAGAAGACTTAGGTGAAGCTTAGGATATTGACAAGCAGTTTGATGTGGCGGTATGGTCACTAATGCTCACACAGATCTCACCCAAATGGAATGTGAGTGGGTCTCTTGCTCTGTGCTTTTAGAAAATGTCATGTTAATTTGATGAAGAATGATGCTATGGGCACAGATGTTGAAGCCAACATGTCTCCTCTTTTGTGAGACATTTATGTACATGATGTGCGACAAATATAAGAAAGACGTTAGAATAGAGAAGATATGTTAACTTTAACATCTTTGTGGCTATGCCCCCAAAATCATACAAAAACCAAACCGAACCAACAAGCTTTAATCCCACATAACTTCTTTAAACTCAAAGGTATGTTACAATCACACAAAACTCATGTCGCACTCCTTCACTTAAGTCACACAGCCTTGATCCTATTGTTAACATCTCTATCCATCTTCCTATATCTGAATTATCGACCTTAGGTACTTAAAACACTCTGCTACCGGTATCAGTTGACCATCGAGTGTGATCACGCCTTGATTGTTTTTTCTTCTTTTACTAAATGTACACTCCATATACTCATTCATCGATCTGCTCAATCTAACCTCCCTAGCTTTTACTGTTTGTCTTCACAACTCTAATTTTGTATTAACCCCTTCTTTACTCTCATCAACCAATATAATATCATTTGCGAATAGCATACACCAAGGTATTTCATCTTGGATGACTTCCATTATCTCATCCATTGCCATGGCAAAGAGAAAAGGACTCAAAACCGATCCTTGGTGCACCCTTATTGTAATCGGAAACTCATCCGCCAATCCATCATAAGCTCTATGTTCATAACTACTCCCTCATGCATATCCTGTATTATACTAGCATACTTGAGAGAAACTACTTTCTTGTTCAAAGCCCACCAAAGAACGTCTTTAGGTACTCTATTATAAGGTTTCTCTATATCAATAAAAATCATTTGTAAATCTCGTCCTGATGCTATAAACCTCCCAATAAGTTGTCTCAAGAGATGAATCGCTTCCATGGTGGATCGCCCTGGCATGAAACCAAATTGATTTTTTGCAAACCTAGCGTGTTGTTATAAACGGTGCTAAATAACCCTTTCTCAAAGTTTCATAGTATGACTCATAAGCTTTTTTCCTTTATAATTTGAGCAATCTTGAATGTTGCCTTTGTTTTTATATAAAGGCATCAATGTACTCTTCCTCCACTCATCAGGCATCTTATTACTCCGCAAAATCTTGTTAAATAAGTTCGTCAACCACCCAACCCCGATCTCAGCGAACCTCGATAGGAATTGTATCCAGGAGTAGTCTTTCTAGTCTTCATTCGGTGCAACTGCAAGGCCTCTTTAACCTTAAAATCTTTCATCTAACAACAAAAATAGTTGCTAGAAATTATAGACATTGAATGCTTGAATATATGTGTACCCACTCTCTCCATCTCCCTTGAGACACATGGCATTATCTGTGATGACACTTTTGTTAAATTTTGTGTTTTATATCTATGTTACTCGGACTCGGGTGTGAGTGTCGGATACGGGTATGTGTCCGACACGGGTATGTTCAATTTTTTCTAAGTTGTCCATGTATTTGGAGGGTCATATCCCCATGTCCATGTCCGGATATGTGTCGGACACGGGTATTTCAAAAAAAAAAAATATAGTCGGAGCAACATAGTTTTATATTGTTCTATAGCTTGTCAAGAAACGCTAATACCCTATAAAAGGTTTGGACTTTGTAGAAGAGATTTGCAAAAGAAATGTCAAGAGTCATGTTTGAGATTTTCATTGTTTTTAAGAAGTTTATTGTTGTTTCCTTTCTTACTCATTTCTTTTACTTTTCAATTGTTTCTTTTGTTTTACGATTTTGTGATGGCTTGCAGGCCTACTCTGTGCCTCACAGTGGGAGTTGATTGAAAGTTCATTGCTTTCGTACTGCCTTTTGAAATCTTGGTTTATATTGCCAAATTTTAATAGAAGAGATATGTTATTTTTAGTCTGTCATTTGCATGTTTGTGCTGATCACGAGGGAACTCATTGAATGTTTTGGGATTCTGCTAATATTATATCTCTAAATGCATGCTTTGCTGTCTGTGTGTCTATGAACTGCAAAAATGTTGGTTAGTTGTTTTGAACTAGTAGTATATTTTGGAATTAAGACTCAAGAAATAAGTCACTGGATTTATTATAAGTCGAGAAGCATAGTCAAAACACAGGACAAGCAGTTAGTTCCATTAACTTAATCTGTCCAATGATACTACCATTCTGTACTCTCAATATTTCTGCTCCCAGAAGATTCCATTTGCCGCCTTTTCTTTCTACAGATGAACAAACCAGTCAAAATAGGTGAGTTAAGATTGTTTTAAATCAGAGGGACTGCACGTTGCTTGACCTTTGAGTTTGTCACTCTCATCCAATGATATCGCAGTCTCTAAACCAGACGATCCATGATGACCGCTACATTTACCCTAGTTAAATGTTTCTGAATTCTTCTTGAGTTTATATTCCAGGGAAAAGAATTCTGATAAGAAAAAAAAGAAGGTTCTTGTTTCTAAGAAAAATCTAATTTGTGATGTTGGGTTTATGGAATATATAGTTGATTAGGTGCCTTGATGTTGGGTATTTATGGGACCCAGAAGGGGGAAAAGGGAAACCTTTACATTGGTGTTGTTTCTACTTTGGATGGTTATGTTGTTTTGATTAATTATTACATATTTTATAAGCTTTAAAAGTTTTGGAGATTATAGTAATGGAAGAATAGAAGATTTCTTGGGATTTTAAATCCATAAGCTTATGGGTTTCTTACTTTTCCGTGAAACTAATGGATAATGGGCTTGATTCTAAATTTGATTTAAAGACTTCCAAAGAATGGTCAATTACTATTCAGTATGTTCCGAGTCTGTGACTGTGAGTGGTTCTCGGTGTGAGTGAAGTGTTCAACTATTTTATTAAAATTAACAAATGAGTTAATACCATCTAGAACCTCTCCTTGCTAGTATTCTCAGTTGGTAATCATACTAAACCAACTTTGTGGATGAGATCTGGGTTTTCTTTCTCTTATTGAGTATTTAGAAAAGAAATGGAAAACTGTTTGCTGCTTATTGTGTCTCATTTGTTCTGAACAATTTCTGTTAGAATCGTCAATTAATTGATACTTGTAGATTTGCTATTTTGATTACTTTCATTTGTGGAGCTCCGATCTCAACTTCTTAGAGCATCAATGTTTGGAAAATTGGGGTTATCATGGTTTTTTAGACTCACCAATCGACTTATTTACTCTGTCAGTGCAGGATCAAGTTGGCCATTTATTTTTTCTTTTGTTTCTTTGCCGCAATATGCTTCACATTTGACATATGTATCATATTTTATATTTCAGTGGATTGGGATGGGATTTTAGTTCTTATGTTTGTTTCGATCTTTGTTCTTGCAGTGTGATGTGCATCCTTCGATGGGCAACATACAGTAAGATGCCTACATGCCCTCAATGTAAATATCCATTCGAGTTCCTCAATGTTCATCGTTCACTCGATGGCAGGTAATATTTGCATCCTCCATCTCCCCTCTTTTTATAAGAGATATGCTCTCTGGTTAGAGGTAATAGAAATCTATGTTACTCGGACTCGGGTTTGAGTGTCGGACACGGGTATGTTCAATTTTTTATTTATTTTAAGATTTCTATGTATTTGAAGGGTCCTTGGAGGATCATATCCTAATACCTATGTCTGGATATGCGTTGGACACGGGTGTCGGACATGGGTACTTCAAGAAAAATGAAGAGTCAGAGCATCATAGATAGAAATGGTCATGTTAGACAATTGCAAGGGAGGGAGTTTTTGTGCCAACATAAATGAGTTATACAAGGGAGTTATTGTAGGATAATTGAATTCCTCTACAACTCTACAAAGCCATTGACATA
The DNA here is from genome assembly GCA_030761205.1 of Fremontodendron californicum. Taxonomy (NCBI): domain Eukaryota; kingdom Viridiplantae; phylum Streptophyta; class Magnoliopsida; order Malvales; family Malvaceae; genus Fremontodendron; species Fremontodendron californicum. The sequence continues at coordinate 4,703,454 of JAULJL010000014.1, forward strand.
TTGTCTCTCCTGAAATCTGCCTAAGTGTGATTCAGTTATCATTGCCATATCCCGGTAGTTGACTTTTCGCCTTTTGCTTTATCAGGATCCATGACTACATGTTCGAGGAAAGCGTCTGCCTGCTTCTTAGAGCCACATGGTTTAAACCATTGATTGTGGAGGATCGCGAAGAGGTGTATGATAATGTGGAAGGTTATTATTATTATTATCCATACGAAGACGAGGATGATGAAGAAGAAGAAGTTTATTACACCAGTTCACCAAGTCTCCGCATCGGCAATAGGAGATGGGGTGATAGTGGATATGTAAGATCAGGGCGCCAAGAAGCCAGGCCTGTTCAACGACCCAATTTCCAGGACTCCGGTGCCGGGTCCTCACGTGAGCCTAAGAAGAATGAGGCTGCAAAAAGTACAATGGGGAGACGGGCAAAGAGGTCCCTTAAGCGTGAGGCTGCTAATAAAGCAGCCGCAGAAAAACATCAAGAGCATTTGATGAGGCTGGGGCGGAAGTGATTTCTTTGAGGTAAAGTGTTTAATAAAACCTTGCACCAAAGAATAAGGTGCTTGATAAAACAGAAGCCCTGCATTTGGTCCTCGCATTGTACAGAATTTCCTTTCTTTCTCTGGAACAAAATAATGACATTGTCGAGTCATTGTCGAATCTGGACTGGACTTAATCTAGTTAGTTTATGCCTTCAGTTTTAAAAGGTATGATTTAGTAAATTTGATATTCGAATCTCAGTATCTGTAATTTTTTTTTATCTCAAATTACGGTCGGTGGGGAGGATTTGCTGTAACTTTCATATATTATTTCCATTAACTAACAAATTACATTCCAAGTCTTGTATAGTGTTTCAGCCAAAAAGAAAGTAAAAAAAGAATTCTCTCTTTTTTACTTTTACTCGGGTAATGTAGATTTTGTTATATTTTGTTCATAGGGCATTTCCTTTTAGGATTTGTAAGCGTGATGATTATTATTTTGCCAATGCGGGAAGGCATGATGGATGCGTAGAAAAGTGCCGCCTCACCAAAGCTTTTAAGTTTTATTATTTGTATTTATAGGAATAAATGTTGATATATCGATGTTTCGGATTTTTTATCACAATATAATTTTTTTATTTTTTTTTTATTTTTGAAATATCGATGTTTTTGTTTAATGATTGAAATTCGTTTTATTTTTTAACCTGTTGGAAAATTGGGTCAGCGATTTTCCAATGTATGTATATATATATATTTAAATAATGAAGGGAAATTGTCATAGGCTCGTTACCGGCCATGACGATTCCCTTGTATGTTAAAAAAAAAAAAAAATCAATTTTATATGTTGGCTGTGACGATTTTTCAACATATGAAGTTTTTCTTCATGAAATGAAGAATATTTTTTTTTCTTCAAAATATTAAATAATCAATAAAAATTATATAATTTATAATTTTAAAAAATAAAAATTATATATTTTATTTTTTATTTAAGTTTAATTATAAAATATATAAAAATTTTTTTAAAATATATTAATATTTTTTGAATAGTGAAACGGACTTTCGGGCAAAATATGTATAACAGTATTATTGTTGATGCGAACTCTCTCCCGATGTGCCAGATTGATAAAGACATTTTCAACGGCTATGACTAGAGGTGTCCATGGGCAGGGCCAAGGCCCGAAATTTTTTTATTTCCCTTGCCCAAGCCCATTTTGAGTCAGGCCCAGGCCGGCCTGAAAGCTCGTTTCACTATTCAAAAAATATTATATTAATATTTGTATATATTGGGCCGGGCCGGGCTGGGACAAGTGTTTTTGTAATTTGGGCCGGTCCGAACTAGCCCGAATTACTATTTATTAAATAAAAAATATTATTTATTTAACTTTAATTATAAAATAAATATAAAAATGTATTTTTTATATTTATATAATTTTTAAAATTGTTATTATTTAAATTTTTTATTTAAAAAATCTGATTGAAAAAATTATATTCGTAATGTCAATCGGATTTTTTCAAGTTGTATTCGTAATAAATGGATCTCTGAGAGAAAGGCTAATCAAAGCATTGTGGATTATGCAGGAATGAAGGTCATAGCTAGACCTATCCACGGGTCAGGTAGCCCGCCCAACCCGGTAAGCCCGAATGTGTCTGGATGTACTAAATTGATAAGGACATTTTCGACGGCTATGACTAGAGGTCTTCATGAGCTGGGCAGGGCTGAGACCCGAAATTTTTTTATTTCCCTTGTCGAATTACAAAAACACTTGTCCCAGCCCGCCCCGATATATATAAATATTAATATATATTTTTTAATATTTTTTAATAATAAAACAGGTTTTTGGGCCAGCCAGAGCCTGGTCCAAATGGGCTTGGGCAAGGGAAATAAAAAAATTTCAAGCCTTGGCTCTGCCCATGGACACCTCTAATCATAGTCGTCGAAAATGTCTTTATCAATTTGGTATATCGAGAGAGAATTCACATCAACAATAATACCGTTATATATATTTTGCCCGAAAATCCGTTTTACTATTAAAAAAATATTTTTATATATTTTATAATTAAATTTAAATAAAAAATAAAAATAATTTTTTTTATAAAATTATAAATTATATAATTTTTATTTAAAATTTATTATTTAATATTTTGAAAAAAAAAGGAAGATGTTCTTCATTTCATTAAGAAGAACTATGTTTGGAAATCGCCAGTGGCAGTTACGATTTCCCAACATATAAAATTGATTTTTTTTTTTTAACATACAAGGGAAAATTTCATGGCAGGTGACGATTTTTTTTGTATAATTTTAATTTTTTTAAATGATGAAGGAAAATCATCATAGTTCATGACGATTTTTCAACAGGTTAAAAAATAAACGGATTTCGATCATTAAAACAAAAACATCGATATTTCAAGAATTAAAAAAAAAAAAAAAACTATATTGTGATAAAAAAGCCTCGATGTTTTATTAGTGAAATAAAATCATTTACAAATATAAATATAAAAAAATGAGTTCATTTTTTATACAGTAATAATATAATTTTAATTTTATAAGTGAGTTTAAGAAATTATTATATGTTTTAATTTTTTTATAATTAGTTTATCTTTTAATATATTTTAAAGTATATGTTTCACTTTATTAATTTAATTTGTAAAATCTAAAAACTATACACAAACTATACTGATAGGTGTATGTAAATATATGTTCAAAATTTAGATTATATAAGAAAAGCTAAATATAAAATGAATGGAATTATTTTTAACACATTGATTTAAGAGTCATTTAATTGATACTTTTTCTATTTACATGTTTTTTCGGTCTATATAATATGCATAATAATATAACTTTTAAGCAATAATCATAAAATGTTGGATTTTTAATTTTAATAATTAAATTTAATCTTTAATAATTTTAAATACCACAATAATAATATAATTTTCAAAGCTTACTGTTGTTACAGTAGAGATTAAGGATTTTATTTAGCATTTGCTAAATAATCTTTTCAAAAAAAACTAACAGCTGTCAAAGAGTGAATAAAAGTAGAGATGCTCTCTTTTAAGAACTTTTACGTAGATTTGATAATATAAAATACGACGCGAATATAATATAAAAAATTAATTAAAATATAATACGATATAAAAAAATAATATTAATATTTTAAATTTTATATAATATAAATTATTAATGTATTAAAATTTATATAAATATAAATATAAAATATTTTAAATATAATTATAACGCGATAAAATATACAAATTCTTAAATTTACTTTTACGCATAATCACGTCCTTAATTTCAAATTTGAGTTCGATTTTTCGCTTGGAATTTTTGCTTTTGACTGAACATGGTTAAAGGTGATGCTAGGCGCTAGCTGTTCTTGAATTTAATGGATTTTGGATAAATTATTAAACATGTTTCTTATTGATGTGAAAAAAAAATGAAATAATGATTCAATTAATTAATATTTATAAAAACTGATTAAAAATTATTTCGCTAAATGCGAACAAAAATGTCTTCAAATGATGTCTCAAACTTATTGATTTAAGTCAAGCAAAAAGAGTGTAAAAAACATCATTAATCATTGTCCCAAGCATGTTTATTCAATAAATTTAATTTATATTATATTTCTGTCTGATTTAATATACTTCTTGCGTCCCTAAATGGATAAATCTAATATATTTCAATAATGACTTTTTGTTTACCTTAATCTTTAAATATAAGATTTTTTTTTTTAATATCATTTACTTTATGATGATTTAAGGAATTAAACAATCTATTTATTTATAATTCTTTATAATTTTCTTTTATAGCAAGCATGGTGGTAACAATCTTGGACCACATACAAAGTAGGTTAGACACTTATAAGTTCCAAATTCCAATTGTAGTTTGGCATAATATGCTTAGAGATTTGAAATGGTTAAAAAAAAAACTCTTAACTTTACTATTTTATTTAGTTAAAATTTTATATTTTTATTATATCCAAATAAGTTTTTAATCTTTAATTTGCATCCAAATAAGCTTTTAACCTTTAATTTGTATTTAAATAAGCTCTTAACTTTTAATTTATACGTAAATAAACTCTTAACATAAATCAAATTTTATTTGAAATCAGGGTTTATTTGGTTACAATAAAAATATAAAAACTTATTTTAAAAAATAAAATAATTTAGAGACTTTTTTAATATTTTAGACATTTTAAATTTTGATTTCTACTTACAATTATTAGGGTGATCAAGATAGCATGGTGGAGGATTAGGCATTTGTCTCACACCTATAGGTAAGGTAAAGTAGTAGCCATTTGTACAACTCTTCAAATCTAAGCAAGTTTTAATTCATTGTGTTATTCAATTTAGAGTTTCTCTTCTTTCCCCTTTTTCATATATTTTGGCTAAAATGAAATAATTTCCTAACTTTCTCTTGGTCCTAGGATATAATTTTTTTTTTAAAAAAAAATCATGTTTTTTTTTTTTTTACTGTAAGTGAATTAAAAAAAAAAAACTATCAATAATGTTAAAGGATTGTCATATACTCTCTAAAGTTTTTTTTTTTTTTTAATAAAAAAAGTTTAATGAGCTTATATAAAAAACAATAAGACGCGTAAATAATATTTTAATATCATTTGTAAAGTTTAAAAATTTGAAATTAAAAAAGGATTTAGTTTTGCCTCTCTTTTAGGCCTAGGATTATCCTCAATTTTCTCTTCTCTTTCAATCCTGATTTATCTATTTTTCAACATGTTGGTATGACACTATTGAGACATTTTTTCTCTTTTAATGTCTTGAAGAAAATGGAATAGAGTGGTATTATGCTGTCTTAAAGCTTTAGGAATGCATCCAAAAGAGAGGTGGGGGAAAGCTGATAATGAAGATGGGTTCAATCAAGTGGGACCTCCATTTTCATTGGTGGAGCAAATTTAGTCATTGGAAGTGGAAGCTGCAATGTCAAGCAAAGCAATCCCTCTCCAAAAATCACTATTCCCAACCACCCCATAAAGAAGAAAAGAAAAACATGTAAAAAAAAAATAATAATAATTTATGCAGTTATTTTTTTTAAGAGATGATATATTTAAGATTCAAATTCTAACATTTATAATTTATTTTTTTATTATCAAACCACAATTTTATTTATATATATAAAAAAGGGTTTGTTTAACAATTAAAAATTATTTATTTATTATTATTGTTAATCACAACCGAGAGCCATGCATGGCAAAGGATTTATATCGAGGGACGTTGTCGTGAGCATGCGCCATGCCTAAGCCCATGGCGCACACCTGCCCCCGGGGGGAGGGGGGGCACGGACCACCTACCCCCTAAAGAGCTTAAGAGCTTTAACAGAATTGCTACCACTAGACAATTATGAATTAATTATACTTATATATATATATATATATATTTTTAAAAGAAAGATTGCATGAAAAAACAACCATAAGTAACATCATCATCTTGATCAACAACATATTTGATTTTCTTTTCTTTCCTCTTGATTTCCACCTAGTACCACACTCACCCTACTTAACTTGCACAAATCAAGCTCCCTCAACCTTGTAAGTATTCTTCTCTCTCACCTTCCTTCTCTTCTTTCCTTCCATGCTTGTCCTAGAATTCATGGATTCATTTGCAAAATTTCCTCACCAACAATTGAAGCAAAAATGATATAGAAACCAGAAAAACTGTAGCTTCCAATGCATTGATTTGCTGTAAAATCAAGTTGATCTCTCAAGTTACTCTGTTTTCTTTCTTCCCTGCTCTGAACAATTTTCCTTCAACTCATGCATACTTCTCCTAAAAGATCCTAAAGGACTTTAAGTCAAAACTAGAATTGGATTGTATTAAGTTCATCCAATGTATCATTTTTGATCTGTTTTCCGTTCTGTTCTGTTCTTTTCTTTCTTATTTGCCAGACCTTTGTTGCCAGTCAGCCTTGAAAATTGTCAAAGAGCGATGGATTCTTTCAGTAGATCATCTGGTTTCTGTTTTAATCCAAACTCAAACACCATTGTTGATGAAGACCAAGATTCCGAGTTTTCGGGCATTCTTGAAATATATGTTCATCATGCTAGGAATATTCATAATATATGTATCTATGACAACCAAGATGTTTATGCCAAATTCTCTCTCACTTATAACCCTGACGATACCCACTCAACTAGAATCATCAATGGAGGTGGAAAGAATCCTGAATTCAACGAAAACTTGATGATGAAAGTCACCCAAATCGATGCTGTCTTGAAATGTGAGATTTGGATGCTCAGTAGGGCTAGAAATTACATGGAAGATCAGCTTTTGGGATTTGTTTTGGTTCCAATTTCTCAGGTTGTTGGCAAAGGAAAAATCACTCAAGATTATAGCCTGTCTTCAACTGATCTTTTCCATTCTCCTGCTGGTACTGTCAAATTGAGTCTTTCTTTGAACACTTGTGTCAATTCCCAGACCAATTCCTTCCCTGAAACCGCCATAGCCAGTTCTTCAATATCAGCAGAAGTAGTATTGCTTGACAGGAAAATCTCTGAAGTTATTTTAGATCCAGTTGAGTATTCGAGGCTAGAATTTCCTGATATCAGCGTTGTTAGGGAGAATCAGCAAATGGTTTCTGAGTACTTTGATGGTTTGAATTCAAAGCCAGGAATTGCTTCATTTCTTCACCTTGGTGCCTCTCATCATCACCATGTTGAAGATTATGAAATGGCAGCAAATTCATCTGAAGAAAACCATGGTGGATCCATTTCTCCAAATGGAAGCCTTCAAAATTCTGGGTTTTTCAGTTCTACTACTACCAGCCTGAGTGATGATCGGAACTCAGCTGACTCTACCGACAAGAAGAGCCGCCGTCTTGGCGGCGAATCATCAAATTCCCTCAACGCATCGGTCACTACCGAGGCTAATCCACGCTCAGGAGCTTGCCCAGATACCCCAACTTCAAAGAAAGGAGCTGAAGCTAGAGACATGAAAAAACTGATGAAAGACTCAAATTATTCAAGCAAGGAAGAAGAGATCAACAAAGAAGGGAAAATGAAATCGGTTAAATTTGGTCAAATAAACATCAATCTTGAGGCCGAAGAACAGTCGGCAATGCAGCAACAAATAGTAGACATGTATATGAGGAGCATGCAACAGTTTACTGAATCTTTGGCTAAGATGAAGCTCCCAATGGATCTTGACAAACCCGAATGTGAAGATCATGGTGATGTGATTCAAAACCACAGCAAGAAAATAGAAGAAGAAAAAAAAAAGGATGGATCGAGGGTTTTTTATGGTAGCCGAGCATTCTTCTGAGATCTAATCAATCAAACAATATTGCTGCAAAAAGTTGGAACTTATGATCTTTTTAACTTATCAAAAACTTGGGTTTTCCCTTGGCTTCATAACTAGTAGTATTTTTTTTACATTAGAATTTTTAATATTTTAGAGCTTTCATTAACAATTTCTCTTCTTGTTTATGAGCATAGTTTTCTCTGGAATTCAGTTTTTAATCCTTCTATTGACTCAAATGTGAGATTTGTGAGTTATAAAATTCTAACATGGCAATGTGAATTCCAGATCAATATCCTTCTTTGTTTGATTTGGAGGAAAAAAAACCATTCTTTTGATTTAGAGCTTTAGAATTTCTTAAACTCCAAGCATTTATGAGCTTTAGAATTTCCAATTTTTTAAATTTTTTTAAATTTTTAAAAAAAATTATATTTTATATCTATATTTAAATATGTGTTGAACAAGTATTGAATACGAATATTTAAAAAAATTAAAATTTCAAATAACATAGATTGCTCTTTATATTGTTATGATTAATGTACAACTTTCTTTATCCAACAGAATTAACAAGAAAATTTTATTTTATTGCTTTGTAGAGTTTATATTCTCTGTTAAAAACACTATTCACCTTGGCTCCAAATATAGTAAAGAATTATAGTACTTAATGGGCTCAATATGCCAATTCAATTTAATTAAATTAAACCAAATTATAGTACTTATTGTCCCCTGCAATATGAATTTCTTTTTTCTTTATTTGATTTTTACTGAAATTAAAAGAAAAAAATTTCTGTCCTATATTTTTAGTATTATAAAATTATAATTTTATTTTATAGAATTTATGTATTCTAATTTTAATGTTAAAAAATAAAAAAGAAAAGAAAAAAATGGGACCTAACCTAAGGAGCAGTTTTCATATTTAAGCTGTTTTGCTACCCCCTTCCTCTTTTTCCTTCTCTTGTCAATCATTATCACCATTAGCTGGCCATATATTATGATTATCTATATACCATATTATTTCAACAATGTAACAACAAGAATTGTCTAATTAAAGATACCATATCATATCTTGGTAATTTTTTACTAAAATAATAATAAAATTCTTAAACTTTATCATTTTGTACAGATAAATTTTTATTACATCCAAAAAAGTATTTAACTTTTAATTTATATTCAAATAAATTTTTAATTTTTTTTAATTTATACCTAATTAAGTGTTTAATATAAATTACTATTTTATTTGAAATAAAAATTTATTTTAATATAATAAAGATTTAGAGGCTTACTTAAAAAATGAAATAATTTAGAGATTTTTTAAATATTTTAATTTATATAAATATTATATATATATATATATATATATGAACAATGTTCCCTCAAGTCATGATCAATATGTTGAAAAATACAGCTAAAAAAATATTTGTTGAACCCCACTGAAATTCTTGTGGTTGGTGGGGGCAGAAAACTCAACCAATTTTTCAACACTTAATTGAAAATGTGTTGTAAAGCAGAAGGCAAAGGAAAACACCCAACTCTCCCTTTTCAGGGAGAAAAAGTTGGAAGGATTTGGAATCCAATGAAGCATTTGAAACTTCAAATAACTAACATTGTTTTTTCTTTGAATGTGTATTATTGCCAATGATGTTTTAAAACATAAGCTCATAATTAGATCCGTTCAAAAACCGAATTATCCGTCTAATCCGACAAATTCGATTCGTATTAGATTGGATCTGGACAAACATTTTTTAATTTGGGTCAGCTCGACTCGATCCAATCTGAATTACTATTTATTAATAATTTTTTTTATTTAAATTTAATATAAATTTTTTAATATTTTAATATTTTTAAACAATAATTCGAGTTTAAAGATCGAACTTGAGTAAAAGATGTGAAAAACATTCGAACTGCTGTCCAACCCGACTTATAAACAGATCTACTCATAATTTTTTTTTTTTTTTTTTTTTTATAAAAAAATGATGATATTAATTGAGGTCATGGACAATCCCTCATACAACTATGGTGGTGGGCTCAGCTGTGCTTCCCAATTTTGTTCACTGATATTTCACAGACCCATTTATTCCACCTACCTAACTAGCTTTTAGGCTTTTTCACTATTTAAATTTTGACTATTTTGACAAAGTGGATGTGTACGTGACACACGACCTCGACACGGATTGTATTAATTTTAAAGTTCATTTTTTATAAACCGTTAGGGTATAGATTTTATATATTAACAATAACATTTCATTAAAAAGTTAACTCTTAATCTTTAACTTCTAACCTTTAACCCGACATACAATGAATCCTACACTGATACTTTATTAAAAAATTAACTCCTAACTCCTAACTCGACAAATGACATCTTGATATTAATCCTTAACTTTAAGCTTTATTTGGAAATCCGATCAATCACTCATTAAAAGACATTCGAATGCTTCCCTTTCACCCTTTATCTAGTAGTTGTAGCAATTGAAAGAAAAAAAAGACGAAGAAGAGGAGAGAAATGGAGGGAGGGATGAATTTTTGTTATTGTATCGCAACTTGCAATGCTGAGAATAAAAACATCTTCAGTGTGATGAAAATATTTATGTCCGTACTCTCAAATGAAGCCTAAGACAAGATGAACGAATGTTCTCACAAAAAAAGTTTAGGGTTTTCTTTTAAAATGCTATTAGGGTTTAAAAAATAGTTTAATAATTGGACTTTAATTACTTTTCAATTTTGTCTTCCATATATTGGGTGGATTTGTTGCTTTAGCTCGATCCAAAAGGTAAAAGTATTACTAAGTTTTGGGCCTTTTACATCTCAGACTCTTGCCTAACTATAAAATTAAATAGGGAGTGAAATTTTTTAATTTTATAAGCAGATTAAAAAATTATAATATGTTTTATTTATTTATATTTTATTTATTTTTTAAAATATATTTTAAGAGGTATGTGTCATTCTATTAACTTTACTTGTGGAATTTAAAAATCTTACTGACGATGAATGAGATAATTTCTCATAAAAGTATATCTAATTATTATTTTTTATCAAAGAACATTATTTATAATCAATACTCATAGTTAAAAATAAATTAATTTGATGAATTAATTTCATAAGAAATCTTATGTGTGTATATATATATATATACTAGTATCTGTTGTCAGTTGTCACATGCATTGCATGTGAATATTCGTTATTTTATTTATTTTTTAATATATATATGTATATTTATAAATAAATAAAACTAATAAAGTATATAATAACTGAAATTTGCATTAACATATAAAATTTATTTCATGTATAAATTATATCAAATTAATATTAAGTTTATTACTTTTAAAGTTAATATAAAATTAAATTATGAATATAAAAAATTAATGTGACCTTATTTTTTTATCAAATAAATTCATTTATTTTTTAAGGTTAATGAAAAATTAAAACTCTAAAATAAAGCAATTCAATGTAAACTTTTATTTTTTATTTTTTTATCAAATAAATCCTTTTAATGATATTAAAATTCTTTTTTATAAATTAAATAAATCTTATTAATAATAAAAATATTTACAATGATAATTTAGAAATATAACGAACAACAATGATTATTTTTGTCATTTCAAAAGTTTTTCCACATCCATGTTTTTATATATCTAAATTCTCATTCTCATTGTCATATAAATATAAATATTTATTTTTAAATAATAATTATTTATTAAACATTTAGTTGGGTATATGGTATAAACAAATGAAATTACATACTAACACAAACTTGCATTAACATCTATGTAAATTGTAAATTTTACATTAAATTAAAATTTTTATTTATGAATTGGATAAATTTTATTAATCAAATAAATTCATTTTGTGCAAATCTTTTAATGGAATTAGTATTCTTATATATAAATAGGATAAATTTCGGTTTTTTTATTTATCATAATATAGTCAATTTTTTTTATTTACCGAAATACAGTTGTTTTCAAATTATTACCCAAAATTCGCTACTTTTAAAATCTGCTGGGAAATCGCCATCCCCGGCGATTATCCAGTGTGTATTTTAAAACATTTTGAAAAAACACCAAGGGAAATCGTCATAGGGGTGGCGATTTTCCTTGATGTTTTTACAATTCTTTTTTTTAAAACACCAAGGAAAATTGCCAAAAACACCAAGGGAAATCGCCATGGGGTGGTGATTTCTCTTGGTGTTTTTTTTTTTAAATTTATATACTTAAATTTTATAATTTATTAATTTTATAAAAAATAAAATTTAATTTCTTATTGAAATTATAAAAAATAAAATTTAATTTGTTATTTGAATTTTATAAAAAATAAAATTTTATTTCTTATTTTAATTTTATATAAATTAAAATTTAATTTATTATTTAAATTTTATATAAATTAAAATTTTATTACTTATTTGAATTTTATATAGATTAAAATTTTATTTCTTATTTTAATTTTATAAAAAATAAAATCTTATTTCTTATTTTAATTTTAATTTTAATTTTAATTTTAATTTTATAAAAAATTAAAATTTATTTCATATTTTAATTTTATATAAATTAAAATTTTATTTCATATTTTAATTTTATATAAATTCAAATTTTATTTCATATTCAAATTTTATATAAAATAAAATTTTATTTCTTATTTAAATTTTATATAAATTAAAATTTTATTTCTTATTTTAATTTTATAAAAAATAAATCTTATTTCTTATTTTAATTTTTTATAAAATAAAATAAAATTTTATTTCATATTTGAATTTTATATAAATTAAAATTTTATTTCTTATTTGAATTTTATATAAAATAAAATTTTATTATTTATTTGAATTTTATATAAAATAAAATTTTATTTCTTATTTGAATTTTATATAAAATAAAATTTTATTTCTTATTTGAATTTTATATAACATAAAATTTTATTTCTTATTTGAATTTTATATAAAATAAAAGTTTATTTCTTATTTGAATTTTATGTAAAATAAAATTTTATTTCTTATTTGAAATTTATATAAAATAAAATTTTATTTCTTATTTCTTATTTTATATAAATTAAAATTTTATTTCTTATTTTAATTTTATATAAATTAAAATTTTATTTCTTATTTTAATTTTATATAAATTAAAATTTTATTTCTTATTTTATTATAAAAATAAAATCTTATTTCATATTTTAATTTTATATAAATTAAAATTTTATTTCATATTTTAATTTTATGCTGCAGAAAATGTTGAAATTGGATTCCTTCTGCAATGGATGTGACTAATGATTTAGGGTTAGGATTTCAGTTATTTTTCAGTCAATCAAATGCTGCAGAAAATATTGAAATTGGATTGTTTCTGCAATGGATGGGACTAATGATTTAAGGTTAGTGTTTCAGCTATTTTCCAGTCAATTAAATGCTGCAGAAAATATTGGAATTGGATTCCTTCTGCAATGGATGGGACTAATGATTTAGGGTTAGAGTTTCAGCTATTTTCCAATCAATCAAATGCTGCAGATAATATTGTAATTGGATTTCTTCTGCAATGGATGAGACTAATGATTTAGGGTTAGGGTTTCAGCTATTTTTCAGTCAATCAAATGCTGCAGAAAATATTGGAATTGGATTCCTTCTGCAATGGATGGGACTATTGACCAGATTTAGGGTTAGGATTTCAGCTATTTTCCAGTTTGTTGCAAAAAATATTGGAATTAGACAGCCCGGTACAAATCTGAACAAAGGATTGGATTTGTCATCCGGTACAACACAATGAACCATTATAAATTCATAATACTGATGAAAGTTTACAATACCCCATATAGTAGTTTTTCAATCAGATTTTTTCTGAGTGCTAATACCTTCTCATTCTCATCCTTCTCTATGTCTTCTTTCTTTTGCTGAGTGATAATACCTCCATTCTCATCCTTCTCAGTTTTATTACTACACAACATGAGCAACAGAATGGTCCCATTGGTCTACTATAATGGCCAAATTCATAATACTGATGAAGGTGGTACCTTTGATTGTGAACGTCCTAAAAACTTTAGTGTTGATGAAGACGTCACATTAGAGGAACTGAAGCTGCAAATTCATACAAAAATTAAAGCTGGAAATAGAAAAAGAGAAGTATAGGCTTCCTCTTTCTATTGGTGAAGGATGTGTCTGATATAGAATATTTTCACTTGAAGATGATGTCAGATGCATGTTTGATGCTCACGAGACATTTGAAAATATTGGTGTACTTGAGTTATATGTTGACATAGAGGATATTCACGATGATTGTGGGCCTTCAAATGTTCGCACTACAGACAACTTTCCCACAGAAGATGATTCTGGGCCGTTGTATGTTCACACTACATATGACGTTCCCACAGAAGAAGTCGTTCCTCTATCTCAAGCTACAACGTTTCATAATTCATTACTCTGACAAACAATTCCTACTGCCCTGGAAGATGAGCCATGGTGTTGATCCTGTTCCGTCATGTGGAGTCCATGGTGAATATGTTGGTGACTTTAGTGAGCAGGAAGTGGATGCTGAATTCGCAAATGACAGTGATGACAACTGCGATTCTGACCCAAACGTCGTCGCTGCTAAGATCAACACTCATGGAGATCTTCCCCCATATGAGGCTGCATCCCATATGCGCACCCTGGATATGGAGGCAATGCAAGTGCCATAATTTCCTGAGTATGCTCATACATTTGCTATGCCTCTGACTTTTGATCCATCTATAGTTGATCTATGTGTTGGGTTACAATTTCCAACGAAAGAGGCTGTGTTTTCAGCTATTAAGCACTATAACATCAAAAACTCTGTAGATTACAAAGTAATTGAATCTGTGCGGACCAAATATTATGCCAAATGTCTAATGCATGGGAAATGGTGTAATTGGAGAATAAGTGCAACAGTTATGAAAAAGAAATAGGCATGGGAGATTAGAAAATATGAAGGGCCTCATACTTGCACATCGGGGAAGATTTCACAAGATTATTGCAAGTTAGATTCTAACATTATTTGATCATGCATTATGTCATTGATCCAAGCAAATCTGGAGATTTTCAATTCAGTTTTGATCACTGAGATGCGAATCCGGTATGGATATATCAACTCCTATAAGAAAACGTGGAAAACAAAGCAAAAGGCAATTGTTCAAGTGTTTGGCGATTAATCGTACAATTAGTGGTTAGGTATAATGCAACATTTCGTTCCTAGTAAACGGTACCTATATATCACGGTGATCAACTGGTCCAGGATAAGAGAATATTTCATCAACTCTTTTGGACATTCAAGTCATGCATTGAAAGGTTTCCGAATTGTAAACCTATTGTGCAAATAGATGATACTTTATTATATGGAAAATACAAAGGAACATTATTGTTAGCTATTGCACAAGATGGCAACCGAAACATATTGCCAATTGCCTTTGCCATTATGGAGGGTGAGGCAATGGAGGCTTGGTCATTCTTTCTCACTAATTTGCGTAGAAATGTGACAAGAGAGTATGCTTGATGTTTGATCGACATGAAGCCATCAAAGCTGCGATCATACGCAATGGTAGTGGATGGAATCCTCCACATGCAATGTACTGCATTCGACACATTGCAGCTAACTTTATGAAGAAGTTTAACAATAAGGAATTGCGTCAACACATTGTTTACATGGGTATGAAATTGAATCATAGTTATTTTATCTCTTATATTTCCTTTAGTATATCAAATAATACTGAAATTCAAGAGTCTTTTCTTTTTAATTTTATCAGGATACGAGTTGAGATGACCCAATTTTCATTTCATGTATGAGAATCTTCATGGAGAAAATGCAGAGGCGTCTAATTGGCTTGATAGAATTCCTAAGGATAAGTGGGCCCAATCATATGATCAAGGAAGACGTTATGGGCATATGACAACCAACCTAGCTGAATCTATCAATTCAGTGTTGAAGGGAACGCGTCATCTTTCCATTTCTACTTTAGTGCAATCAACATATTATAGGTTGGCTGCACTTTTTGTTAAGATGGGGAACAAGCAAATTGCAATGATAGAGGGAGGGCACACATACTGTGAAACAGTCACACAGGCTATGCAAGAAAATCGCAGGAAACTAACTCCCACTTTGTTCGTAATTTTATGCGAGCAAATCAATCTTTTCTGATTGAAGAGTTAGCTGATCCACAAGAGGGTTTTCCTGCAATGAAGTACAAAGTCAAGCTTAGTGACATGTGGTGTGATTGTGGGAAGTTTCAAGCACAAAGGTTTCCTTGTTCACATGTAGTTGCTGCTTGTGCACATGTCCATGTAGACTGTATGCAATGTGTGGACAATGTCTATAATAGACTGGAAACTATATTGAATGTTTATAGACATGAGTTCCAACCAGTTGGAAATGAAGGTTATTGGCTTCAATATAATGGTCCAGAAGTGTGTCCCAATCAAGAAATATGGAGAAATCCACATGGTTGCCCAAAATCAAGTCGTATTCGTAATGAAATGGACCTCAGGGAGAAAGGCCAACCAAAATGTTGTGGATTATGTAGAAATGAAGGCCATAGCTGTCGAAAATATCCGTCTTAATCTGGCACATCGGGGGAGAGTTTGCATCAACAATAATCCAATTACATGATTTCATAACCTGTAATATTTACATATTTTGCCATTAAGGGAAAATGTTATGCAAGTTTTTTTTCTTCTACTTATCATGTAATTTGGATTATTATTTTATATAAAATTAAGAAATTTTATAAATTATAAAAATTAAGTATATTGCAGAAAACCTTCAACTTTAATAAATCTATTCTCAAATTATTTGTGAAACTTATAAATTTAACCTAATTTGGATTAGATTTTAAATAAATATTATCAAGTCATATTTTTTAAAATCATTTTTAATTTTGTTAAAAATATAAAAAAAATTTGAATATTTAAAAATATATTGAATAATAAATAAAAACAAACATAAATAAAAATTTTAAATTAATTTCCCAACAATCTTTTTGCTTTTTATTTATTTCTTTAAAAAAATAAATAACAAAATTAAAAAAAATAATAATTTCCCAACAAATTTAAAATAAAGAACATGAAATGCAAAACATATAAATTCATATATTACAAATATAAAATACATTATTCTCGTTATATTGATAAAAGCACATTTATTCTAATTATTTATAGAGGAGCTCTCGGATTGCGTAGTGTTGAGCAACAGTGTTGAGCTCTCCTATTGCGTGGTGGTTGGACCCGTCGTTCAACCTCGTCAGTGGCACGTATTTACGGTCGACCACGACCTCTTGCTGTAACCGTCACTGGTTCTGGTTGTATGTCATCCACAATTTCTTCTGTATCAAAAATTTGAAACCCACTGCTGGAGAAGTCAACACCTAGTTCACCTATAAAGAGAACTTGATACTAGATGGACCCACAAATGATGTACCGTCAAATGCTGACGCAGGGGTTCCAAACTGATACATTGTAGATAGATATGCTGAACTTGGACTTGGGATGAGGAGCTGGTCATCTAACCTCGTCATTGGCGGTGATGGTCGGTAACACTCATCAACATCATATCCGGGGTGACTGACGGAATAACGATGACTGGATGGTACTCCATGATCTCGTTCAGGTTCAGGATGACTAAATGACATCCTCGGTGCAGTGAACTCCGATGCGTGTGATGAGGCCGGTTGACGCGTCCGCCCACGTTGTCGGCTAAGTAGGAGCTTCCATTTCCTGTGTAGGAGGGACTGGATTTGAAGTTCATCCGGTAAATGGCATACTCCTAACATCCTCATATCCAACGGTGGACAAACAAAAGGCCGACCTTCATTTTTATACCATCCTATGTAATCATCAGATGGGTGGAAATTATTACCAACAATCAGATAATCTGTCAGAATTCGTTGAGAACGTATATCCCATCAATGGATCCATTGTTGATGCTTCGTAGGCCAGAATTCTTCATGTCGCCCACGCATGTCAATCTTGTGAACCTTATCAAGGTTCATCGGTGCTTCCGGAATTGGTTGTTGCATCCCAAACTGTCGCAACACCCTGTCAGTGTGGTGCCACTCTACATATGAAAAGCATATCAATGTTGTGTTTGCTTTCAATATATTACAATTATTGTAGGCATCCGATGGGAGGCATGCCATAATTTCATTTGAAGAATATGGCATCCACAGAAACTGCAAATAATTATTACAAATTATTAGTTTCATATGGATTAAAATACTTGAATGTAACAATCGAAACATTTACCTTATCATATCCTACTCGATCTAGTCGTAATCTTATACTTGCAAGGTAGGCCGGAGTCTTGGTAAGATCTCTACGATGACTCTACCTGTTAAAATGCGTATAAAATCTTAATAGACCTAATAAAATACAAGTTCGTACAAAATTAATAAAATAATAAAGATTATTACCTGCTTGCAAGGGGGTATACAGCCGAAACATCCACGCGCGGAGCAAGAAATGGCAGCTGATACCAAGTCAATGATTGTAGAAGCACTAAACATCCACCTATGTCATGACTTTTTGGAACTGTAGCCCGGCACAGTTCTCTATACAAAACCGCCAAACACATAGAACCCCAACTATAATTTGCTGCATGCTCTAAATCACGTAGTAAAGGAAGATGCATTAAATGTACCCGACTGCTCGATTTGTCAGACATTAGTAATCCTCCAATCAAACGTAAAATATATGCTCTAGCAGCGTATTGTATCTGTTCTTCACTTGCGTTTAATGGAAGATTTTGAAAGAATTTCAACCAATTTAGTCTCATCGTTGAACCAGATACATACTTATCTGGAGGTACCGCGCCCAATAGATTTTGACACTCTTGATTCCAATCTAGAAAGCTTGCGCCTGTAACTACATCGCCATGGACCGGAAGTCCAAGTTGAAGCTCAACAACTTCTAGAGTTACCGTGCATTCACCAAATGGAAAATGAAAAGTGTACGTCTCGGGTCTCCATCGTTCGATCAATGCACTGATTAAGTCGGGTTGTAGCAAAAAATCATGAATTTGAGTTGCGTGATAAAAATTCGGCTCTTATTAAGTGGTCGATAATAGATGGATGCAGGTTCTCCAATGTAAATTTCCTCGAACGTAAGACGCGACGAGTATCCTGTTGATAATTAATTAAATTAAATAATTTTAAAATTAAAAAAATTAAAAAAACTATAAAACTATAATAATTAAAAAATTAAACAATATAAAAATTCTAAAACTA
Source organism: Fremontodendron californicum (assembly GCA_030761205.1). Taxonomy (NCBI): domain Eukaryota; kingdom Viridiplantae; phylum Streptophyta; class Magnoliopsida; order Malvales; family Malvaceae; genus Fremontodendron; species Fremontodendron californicum. The sequence goes on from JAULJL010000014.1 coordinate 4,722,374, forward strand.
TAAAATGACAAAACAATAATAATTAAAAAATTATAAAGCTATAATAATTAAAAATTTATTAAAATTTGATAATGTAATACAAATAATATTAAAAAAATTTACTTACCTCTTTAAATATAACTGAGGATATGTGATTTCTTACAACCTCAATAATGATGATGAAGCCATTTTTAAATTAACAAGAAGAGATTTTGTATGGAAGGAAGAAGGAAGAATTTGATATTTTTTGTAGAAAATATGAGGAAGAGAGGGGTATTTATAGGTGTATGGGGTGTAGGGAGATTTGAAGGTAACGGTCAAGTGATCGTTGCTTTCAAATTTGAAAATATTTATTTATTTTTTTTATAACCGTTGTAATTTTAAAAATTAAAATACAAAAATTGAAAAAAAAAGTTAGAAAATCGCCATGGCCCATAGCGATTTTCTAACTAGTTAAAAAATAAGCGAATTTTGGACAATAATTTGAAAACAACGGTATTTCGATAAATAAAAAAAATGGCTATATTATGAAAAAAACCGTTAAATTTCAATAATATTTTAAATATAAATATTTAAAATGATTATTTAAAAAAATATTGAACATAAAGGAAATATGATTATATATCCCATTCCAATCAAAAGTCCAAACCAATTAAAACAAAAATTACTTGCCTTGAAACCAGACCTGTTCATGGGCTCGGTCGGGCCGAATCACGGCTCGAATTTTTTTAGATCCTTTATTCAAGTTCGGTTTGAAAGTCCGTTCCACTGTTTAAAAAAATATTAAAAAATAAAAAATTATTTTTATATTAATAATTAATTTTTTTTATTAATAAACAAAAATTTTGCCTGGCTGGCTCGAATTAAAAAAATTATGTCCAAACCCGACCAATACACACCCGACTCTTGAACAGGTCTACTTGAAACTAGGATTATAATAAAATTAAAGTTGTCAATATATAATAATATGAGATTCAGTTACACATGAATTCTAACCTTACATTTATTTAATGAAATTTAACCATTTATAAGAATTATCTAAACAATCATTATAAAAAGTTATATTCTAATTGCAACAATTTAATAGAATTAAAAATATTTTTTTATTTATAAAATAGATTGAAGTTGAAATAAATGTAAAATAAAAAAGTTGATTATCTCATAATTACAACTATTTATTTAAATAAATTTATAATTTCATATTCTAATTACAACAATTTATTTCAACAATTGACTATCTCATAATCTTTAATTACAACAATTTATCTATAAAAATTAAAGTTGTTTTGGATTCTTTTTAACCCACTCCACAAATCTAAAACTTTGAACAAGATGCCACTAAGATATTTACTAATATCCAATACTCATATTTAAATTCAGGCCGATTCAGTCTGAATTATTATTTATTTAATAAAAAAAATTATTTTTATTTAAATTTAATTATAAAAATATAAAAATATTTTTATAATAGTGATATGAGCTTTCGGACCGGGTTGAATTCGAGAAAAAAACTAAAAAAAAAAAGGACCGCGGCCTTGACGTAAGAGTTTGAGTATAAATAAATCTTAACCCTGAGTAAAACAAATAAGTTAATTGTGTTTAGCGTATTTAAATGAATTTACAGTGTTCAATTTGTCATATTATACAAAATTTATTTTGATATGTTTTACAAACATGTTAATCACGTTACTCATATTGTGTCATATAACACTTATAATAAATGCATCTGTCTACCTATTTAAGACCTTGATTATTTAATTAATCACGTCGTAGTTATATTTATTCATATAATTTTTAATATCTTACTTAAATACGATAGATTAAGACACGTTAATATGAATTGTCAAATCTAATTTATTAAAATTAAAGCTTTGATTTAAATTTTGACATATTAATCACTTATTTTCAAGATGAAAAGGTATCACATTCAAGTTCTTAAAGGTGCATTTGGATGAGTTTATGCCTTGTCTTTTTATTTTTGTTTTTGTTTTTGTTTTTGTTCAAGTTTATGCTTTTAGCTAAAGCTAATAATTTAAAAAATATACGATTACATGAAACGAATTCGATACGAAAAAATAACTAAAATATAACACGATATAAAAAAATAATACGAACACGATATAAACATATAAAAATGTCAAAATTTATATAAATATATAATATTTTAAATATAATTATATTTAAAAAATAACAAATATATAAATTGTCAATATTTCAAAACTTTTGCTCTGCAGCTTCACAACGAGATAGGTGTAAGAATTTTGAAAAGGGCTTTTTTTTTGTTGTTGTTCAGAGAAAAGGGTTTTTTTCTAGTAACTAGAAAATATAATTAGGCTTGATTTTGGGCCAACCCACCCTCTCCATGATTCTTTTTGAGAAAATCTCTGTTTGACCCAACCATCTTCAAATATCAAGGATGCTTTTGTTTTCATTGTAAAAATAAGCTCAAATTTTCTTGACTATGTCAAGGTTTTTAGATATTTAATTTAATAAAAAATAGAAGATTAGTTAAATTTCTACAATATATAAAACAAAATTATTTATATTAGATATATGCAGACCTATTATGTGGGAAAAAAAGTACGTATTTTTTTATATAAGAGAAGTGGATGATTATTTTAAAGAAAAAGTTGGTGATTTTTTTGGAAAAAAATTATATAAAAAATTGAAAGAAATGAACATCTTTATTGTATTATTTAATATTATAATTTATTTAGTTTTTTTGTATTTTTCTCAATTAAATTATTGTCACTTAATTCGTAATACCAACTCAATTAAAAATTTTATTATTAGTATATATACTTTCCGGCCATGAACTCTATTTTATTTAAAAATAAAAATAAAACAAACTTAATATATATATATATATATATATATATATATGAAAATTTGAGAGTTGCTTAACTTACACGACATAAATGTGAACATGTACAAGTTTACATAATGAAAACAAATGGGATATTGTTAAAGATGTAATTTGCAATATTTATATAAATTATTTTAAAAAAATTATAATTACTAGATATGAAATTTCTTATATTATGATATTCAAATAATCTAAACTAGATATTACACACCCACAATGTGGGTGAAAAACTAAAAAAAAAGTAAGTTTAAAAAATATATTATGAAATAAATAATTTAATAATACAGGATGTAGGTTTTTTTTTAATAAAAAAATTACTTGATGATGTCATGTGAGTTTTTTTTTTTTTAAAAAGTTATCTGATAAGATCATGGGAGATTTTTTTTTTTTTTTGTAAAAAAAGTAAATTACATAAACATCCTTAATTTTGTTTTATATCATATACTAAACTTGGTTTTTTAATAATTTTTTCAACTGAATTGGTGTCACTTGACTAATGACACTAACTCCTTTTATAATAGTATAGATAAAACATGAATTTTTTGTTTTTAAAGTTTATAAATTGACTAGAATTCTTCCCCCACTTCGTTGGGATAGACTTGGACTTGATAATTATGTATTTATGTTGTATTCGTATATTTTATTGTGTCATAATCATATTTAAAGTGTTTTATATTTATATAAATTTTGACGTGTTAATAATTTGTGTTATATAAATTTTGATATGTTCGTGTATTTATATCGTGTTCATGTTTCTTTTTCTTATCATGTTTTAATTATTTTTTTCGCATTGTATTCGTGTCGTATAATCGTGTCATGTCCAATATTGCCATATCAGTATTTTTTAATATTTATAAAATTTTAATTAAATTAACAATCACAAATAAAATTAAGTTCAATCATATTAAATAATTATCATTTATTTAAATAAATTTTTATGTTTTAATATCTTAAGTAAATGAATTTAGAGTTAAAATTGAATCACTATAACAAATTATGCAAATATAGGATGAATTGAGACATGGCACTACACGAAAAATAATTTGAACACGACACGAATACACGAACGTGTCAAAATCTATATAAAATAAATTATTAATGCGTAAAAATTTATAATACTTTGAACACACCAAAAAATAACACAAACACGTCATGAACATATAATTTTTTCTTTAAATTGAATCATTATGACAAATTATGCAAACTATGTCATGAATTGAGATACAACACGAACAAACAAAATTTTCTCTAAATTGAATCACAATGACAAACTATGCAAAATATGAAATGAATTGAGACGCGACACGAACACAACATGAAAAATAATTAAAACGCAACAAGAAAAATAACATGAACATGACACGAATACATGAACGTATCAAAATATAAATAAAACGAGTTATTAACGAGTAAAAATTTATATAAATTTATAATACTTTAAATACATGAAAAAGTAACATGAACAAAATATGGGATGAATTGAGACACGACACAAATACAACATGAGAAAATAATTAAAACATGACATGACATGAAACATTATATGAGCACAACACAAATACACTAACATGTCAAAATCTATATAAAATGAATTATTAACCTGTAAAATTTATACAAATTTATAATATTTTGAACACACAAAAAATAACACGAACACTTCATGAACACAATATTTTTTTCTAAATTGAATCATTACGACAAATTATTCAAAATATGTATTGAATTGAGACACGACATGAACATAATACGAACACACAAATTTTTTTCTAAATTAAATTATAATGACAAATTATACAAAATATGAAATAAATTGAGACACAAACACAGCATAAGAAAAATAACATTAACACTACACGAATAAACGAAATACATAAAATATGAATTATTAATGTGTAAAAATTTATATAAATTTATAATACTTTAAATACACAAAAAATAGCACGAACATAAACACACAAATCTTTTTAATCTTTTTTCTCTTTCTTTCTTGAATTCTATATAAAAAAATAAAAAATTGACATGTGTCACCATCACATTACTTTGTGTAGTTATTTTTTTTTTCTTTCTTGATTTTTATAAAAAAATAAAAAATGACATGTGTCACCACCACATTACTTTGTGTATTATTTATATTAATGTTAGATATTATTTACACCGTGTTATTATTTTTGTCTTTTTGCTCTTTGAATTTGGACTCTTTTATCATTTTCTTTTTTCAATTGTGGGAAAGTGGAGGAACTTTTTTTGAGGTAGATGTAGACGAAGAAATTTTTTGATCAGGATTTATAGATCATTTAATCAAATTTCATTTATGTATCATAATTATTTTATCTTTAATTAAATTAAATTAATTAAAAGATAAATAGAAAAGTATTATCTTTAATTAAATTAAATTAATTGAGAGATAAATAAGAAAATATTATCTCTAATTAAATTAAATTAATTGAGAGATAAATAAGGAAGTATTATCTCTAATTAAATTAAATTAAATTAAATTAATTAAGAGATAAATAAGAGAGTATTATATCTAATTAAATTAAATTAATTAAGAGATAAATAAGGAAGACAAATTCTTTTAGAACTCTCTTTCACCTAGCTGACTAGCACTATAAATAGGGGTCTCCTCTCAACACAACTTCACAAGTCTCAAGCCTGAAGAGAAGAAGAAGATTTGGAAGAGTCAAATCATCTCCAAGTCTCAAGAAGAAAAATATTTGGAAGAGCTAAATCCTCTCCAAAGTCTCAGGAAGAAATCTGTAAAAAAATTGAAGAAATTCTTAAAAACATCATTTGTGCTTGTTTTTAAAGATTTCTCAAGAAGTTGCTCTTCGATCTTGTGTTGATCCAAGAAAGAAGAAAAATCTAGTTTCTCAAAATCAAGTCTAGAAGACCCTCGAAACGGATTTCATCGATTCAAGATCAAATTGAAGAAATTCTAAGAACGCGGTGTCTGTTCTTAAGAATTCTCAAAATGACGCTCTCTGATCTTGTTTCATCGAAAGAAAGGAGATCAATCTTGTTTTTTCAAGATCAAGTCTAGAAGACACTTGAAGCGCATCAATTCAAGATCAAGTTGTGAATACCCTTGAATTGTTCTCAAGAATTCTAAAGATAGTTGTTATCCGATCTTGTTTCATCAAAAGAAAGAAGATAAATCTTGTTTGTTCAAAATCAAGTCTCGAAGACCCTTGAAGCAAGCCCTGTGTTCAAGATCAATTCTCAAAAAACCTTGAAGCCAATTTCAAGATCAAGTCTAGAAGACCTTTGAAGCGGATCTTATAGATTCAAGATCAAGTCGTGAAGACCCCTGGATCAAAATTTTGTTGAAGAAAAAAATCAAAAGATTTCTTTATTTTAAGAACATCCAGAGATTGTAAACTCAACTTTGATAAATAATTTTTTTTATTTGATTTCAATTTTTTTTATATTTTCGATATAAAATTTGTGTGCACATAGAATAGAATAGAAGGATTCTTTGGAGTTAAGGGGGAGCATGAGAAACCAATGGACAACAAGAAGTCTCCTATGTATCCCCCACGTACAGACGGAAAGGTAATCAAAACATGGTACATATTTGCAAGTTCTAAAGAGTTTAGTAATATTAAATATTCAAATTCGTTAAATATTTATATTCATTAAATTAATTTTTAAAAAATTAAAATATAAATTAAACAAGAATTAAATATTTTAATAAAAATCGAATTAGAATATTTAATTCATTATCTGTATAAGTAAAACAGATTTGGATACCTGATACTATCAAAATCAAAACGTATTTGGATATCGGATATCCAAAAAAATTTATCCGAATCCGCTCCAAATACATTACGGATAATAAATCTAATATTCGAATTTAAAAATATTTAAATCCACAATGTTTTACGATTCCAATATTATTATAATTATTACTGTGGTGATTCTTTCCTTAAATGGTGAGAACTCTCATGTATAAATAGGACACTCCTGTATAAGCTTCTATACAATTCAATAATATCATTCTGCGTGTTACGTCACGTCAAATTTTCTTGCAACGTGTTACGCCACGTTTTCTGTACCTGCTGTGTGTTACACCACGCCAGATTTTCCTGTAACGTGTTACGCCACATTTTCCTGCAACGTGTTACGCCACGTTTTTTGTACCTACTGCTTGTTACGCCATGCCAAGATTTTCCTGCAACGTGTTACGTCACGTCTTCCTATTCCTACTGCGTGTTACATCACGTCAGATTTTTGTGTTATGTGTTCCACCACATGTTCTCTTATTGGTTAACAAAGTCAAGTTAATATTTACAATACCACTTTGAGTTTGAGAGGGGGTGTTAAAGTAATAAATGTAATTAGAGTAATCTAGAGATTCTGGTTCAGATTAAGATTTCAATATTATTGTAATTATTACTATGATGATTCTTTTCTTAGATGGTGAAAACTCTCATATGTATAAATAGGACACTCCTGTATTAACTTTTATACAATACAATAATATCAGCAAAATAGCTCTTTGGATCTATTCCTATAAATGTAAGCTACTATAATCGAACTACGTATTCTTTTATATTCTTATAATCTTGTTTTTTCTTTTTTTTTTAACACACAATATTCAAATTCAAAAAATCAAATTATATAATGTTGGATATCTAATATTTTATTATATATTTCAATACGAGGCAGCCTTTGGGCTTTGCATTATTAGAGAATGGCACCCACTTCTCCCTCCTTCCCCAGCCAATAGTAGCCTAGCTACTAGCTAGGTACCTTTCTCTTCAAATCTTTTAACTCTTGATGATGCTGAAACCTAACCAGTCTAATGCTCCATCAGGTTGAGGGGGAAGTCTATTTCTTGCAAAAGTCAAAACGAAAAAGTGGTCATAAGGCATAAATAAAACTAAACCAATTCCCAACGTATGGTTTTCCCAGTTTCTAACACTGGTTTCCTTTCACTTTCGCAATCTGCAGTGCATGACACAAGCCGTACCCTTTAAACATCAAAAAGAAAGTCAGGCGTGGAACTAGCAAATAGCAATATCCCGCTGGCATAATTTTGACGTTTTTGGGTTTTGAGTTTTGATCTAAGGAAAGGCGAAGGTAACTTCAGAAGTTACAGAGAAATTAAAGTACTACTAGCTTAGTAAGTTTTACGAGTCGGAAAAAGTTACCTCTCTCCCTCTCCACTACCTTTCTGATTTTATGTGAAGGAATTAAGGGTGTAAATGCAAAAGAGCATTCTACGGATTCGTCATTAGTTTGATTTTTGTTCGTATATAATTATTTATCAAATTAAATAAATAAATATAAATATGATTTTAAGATTTATTTATTAAACGAATTAAATACGAATAAGGTATATTCAGTTCATTTATATTTATAAACAAATCATTCAAAATTCATTTAATAGATTATTTAAAGTTTATTTAAAACTCGTTTATTGTTCGTAATATAATTAATAATTAATAATTTATTATTTGTATTTTATTTTATTTTATTTACTTATAATATAATTAATATTATTTGTGTTTTATTATTTTATATTTAATAATAATTTAAATTAATTATATTTATATTTTATTATTTTATATTTAATAATAACTTAAATTTAATTATATTTATATTTTATTATTTTATATTTAATAATAACTTAAAATTGACTTTTTTTTTTTTTTTTTTGTCTGTTAAATTTATTTGTTTATTGTTTATGAATATATTTTTAATTATTCACGAATATATTCGATTATTTGTTCACGAATATATTCATTTAATATTTGCGAATAAATTCATTTAATTTAAATAAACGAACAGAAACACACTTAATTTTAAACGAACAAAATTTAAATATAATTTTAAAATTTTTAATGAACATGAATTAAATACAAATAAATAAGTACGAACAGAGAATCCGATTCATTTGCAAGAAGAAAATGTGATGAAAAAAGAAGAGAACGAAAAGGTAATAAATGGGGGAGAGGCTAGCGGAGCAGAAGGTTGGGAATTACTGCTCTCTCATTGTCACGTCTGAAAGCTAAGTATGTTCTGAGCATTTCGACTCTCTCTTCTGATTGCAAAACAAAGATTATCTTCCAAAACAAAAAACCCCAAAATGTTTGTTGCTTTGTTTATTTCTTTCTCATCTTTTATATTCAGTTCCATGATCCGTCATTAATAGTGGGCGGAGTGGGGACTGGGGTATAAATGTTGTAGAACAAGCAATAGCTCAAAAATTAGGAAGCATGAATATGTAATACGGGTATGATATAGATACGATGACATAAATTCTTTTAGAAAATTAAGATATAAGTATGGCAAAACACGATAATAATAAATATATTTTTTTATATAATAATATACAATAAAAATTTGATATTTTAATTAAATATTAATATGTAAATAACTTTTTAATTTTTAAAAATTAATTTTGAATTTAAAAACTTGAATTTTAAAAAATATATTAGAACCAAATTACTCATTGTTGATTCCATATTTGAGAGAAAAAATGCAACTAAAAAAACTTTCATCGCATGTTCGGACGTGTCCAGACATATCCAGTCGTGTCTTAACCGTGTTTTGACCGTGTCCGATTTTATTTTTATTTTTTCGAGTCCTCACATGTCTGACACATATTCCGCTGTATCGGACACGTGTCCAACTTTTAGACAATCTCTTAACAGAAATGTCCATGCTTCATAGCTCAATAACAAACAAATCACATGCTCTATTTCTTCTTACATAGAAGTTAGAAATTTATCTAACATTACATATATCATCATATCATCTATATTTAATTATGTTTATATTTCTTGAATTCGAGTATGAGCGTTGGATACGAATATTTATATGATATAAATATATTTAATTTTTTTCATATATTTAAAAGATATTTAAAAAATTATATCATATCTAAATATGCATATGACATCCGTGTCAAACAGAAATATTTTAAAAAACGAGAGTTGGAACAATATAGAATTGCCTAGATAAATATATTGACACATGAAGAATTGTATTACTAGTATTATAAAACATCTAGCATCTACTATATGTTAAAATTGAGTCCGTGAGACTCAAAGGGAATTTTAAAAATAGGTTAAAGATAATTTTGTCTTGCTACATAACACCAAAAAAAATAATGGGTCCTATTAGATTTTTTTAATTTTATTTTTAAATAATTTATTTAAAGGGGTTGGTTCGCACGATTCACACGTTGATTTAGGATCAGTACTCGAACCATTGAAAAAAAATTTAAAAAACAATTTATTTATTTATTTTATTTTAAATCATGTATTTAAAGGGGTTAGTCTACACGTTGACTTGCAGATCAATTTAGGATCCGTACTCGAGCCGTACGAAAAAAAGTTAAATTATTTTATTTTATTTTAATTTTAAATGATGTATTTAAAAGAGTTGGTCCACATATTGACTCGCAAGTCTATTTAAGATTTGTACCCGACTCGATCGGGAAAAGAATAAAATAAAATAAATATTTTATTAATTATTTTATTTTAAATGATGTATTTAAAGAAATTGATTCGCACATTGCTTTCCGGGTCGATTTAGGATCAGTACCCGACTCGCTCATGAAAAGAAATAAAAAAATATTTTATTAATTATTAATTATTTTTTAGTTTTTATTTTATTTTATTTTTATTTTTAAGTGATGTATTTAAAGAGGTTGGTTCGCACGTTGTCTTACGTGTCAGTTTAGGATACGTATCCGACTGTCTAGGGAAAAAAATTTTTAAAAAAAAATTTATTAATTATTTTTATTTCAATTTTAAATAAAGTATTTAAAGGGGTTAGTCTGCACATTGACTCGCAGGTCGATTTAGAATCCGTACCCGATTCACTCGGGAAATAAAATAAAATTTTATATTATTAATTTTTTTTAAATGATGTATTTAAAGAGGTTGGTCCGTAGATTTAGGATCCGTATCCAACCGTCTCGGAGAAAAATTTCAAAAAAATTATTTTATTAATTATTTTTATTTTATATGATGTATTTAAAGGGGTTGGTCTGCATGTTTACTCGCGGATTGATTTAGAATTCATACCAGACCCGCTCGGGGAAAAAAATTATTTTATTATTTTATTAATTAATTAATTATTTTATTTTATTTTTTATGTATTTAAAGAGGCTGGTTCACATGTTGACTAGCGTGTCAATTTATAATCCGTACCTGACCGTTTCAAGAAAAAAAATTACTTTATTTTAATTTTAAATAATGTATTTGAAGGGATTGGTCCGCATGTTGACTCGTGGGTCGATTTAGAATCCATACCCAATTCGCTTGGAAAAAAAATTCTTTTAATTGTAAATAATGTATTTAAAGGGGTTGGTCCGCACGTTGACTTCCGAATCGATTTAGGATATGTGACCCGACACGCTCAAGAAAAAGTAAATAAATAAATAAATTTTATTATTTATTTTAATTTTAAATGATGTATTTAAAGGGGTTGGTCAGCACGTTGACTGACTGGTAGATTTAGGATCCGTACCCGACCCGCTTGGAAAAAAAAAGGAAAAAACAAACTTGCTGCTAACCTATGTGAGAAAATCGATCATACGATAAAATAAAATACAAACCACAATTTTATTTTCTTATTTCTTATTTTTTACTTCCTATAAATAAAAATGTACAATGTATAATAAAGTCTAAATATTTTTTAAAAATACATATAAATAATATTTGAAAATACATTTATATTATATAATTTATAAATAAATAATTATCATAATTAAAAAATAATAATTATATTAATATGATTACAATTTAAAATAGCATATTTAAATAAATAATTATTATTTAATAAAAAAAATATATAAATATAAATTAATTAAAAATTTTAAAATATCCCTACAAAACGGGCTTTTTTCTAGTACTATATATGAAAGAAGATACATATAGTAATTTAAATATCCGGGGCTATTACCAAATAACAGTATATATCTAGATCCAGAAGTATGCAGAGGAACTGAATATAGGACTATATACTTATTATTAATTAGTATATTCCAAGCTCGGAAAGGGGTGACAAAAAAAAAATACTCTCATTTTAATTTAGAATGATAGGAAGTTTGAAATTAGAGATGACAACAGAATGAAATGAGAACGATTTTATAATATTTGTTTTTATTTTATTGTAAATACTGAAATTTTAATACTATTATTATTTTTATGGATGTCGATTAAATTTATAATTGTTTGATCTCGTTTCGTCTTATTTTATATTTATTAATTATTTTTAAATAATAAAATATCATAAAAAATTTAATATAAATTCAATATAAACAGATTTTTAATTTAAGAATTAAAAAAATAAAATATTAAATTTAAATTTTTTAATATTCAAAATAAAACAAATAAAACAATTATCAAAACTGTTTAATTCTCATCTTTTAAAAAAAAAAAACCTTCATCCCGCTCTACCTTCACTTTAAAAAAAAAAAAAAATCTTTGCGATCCCTATTTGGAACTGCCCATATGGCCATATAGGATCTGCTCTACGAGAGGACAGGAAAGAAAAGATAGTTCAGTAATGAATTGAAAGCTACTAGAAACAGTATAGAGTCTAGCCTTTCATGGTCCAAAGCGCTTTGAATTTATAGTCTGTTTCTTTCAATTATCTGAGCGCTTTTGCTTTGGAGACGTCAAAAGAAAAAGAAAAAAAGGCCCTTCCCGAGGGGGAAGGTTAGACCCTGACATTGAATTCCTCAAGAACTGACATTTCCATTGGTTCTGTAGTAGCACTAAACTTTGTGAACTAGACCGAAAGCCTGAAACTGAAGCCCCACCACCACTGGCCATACCATACTTGTCTTTCTTTGAAAAGAAGTGAAAAATCCTGCAAGTTTTTTCTTTGTGAACCCATAAAAACAAAGTTTAAAACTGTAAACATGTAAAGAAGAAAGCAAGCATAAAGATGGGGGAGCAAGATCAATGAAACAGTAATTTTTATGATTCAGTAAGCATGGGGATAATTAATATAAACTACATATAAAAGCTAGGTATCGTTTAAATTTGCAAGTACAATGAGATAACCAACCCAACTACAAATATTATATGCCAAAAAGCTCAAACACAAACAATTCCGATGAGCTAGCTTAAGATGATGGTGTAAAACCATAAACTACCTAGCTAAGTCATGTTTTGAATTTTCACATGTCCTTCATCTTCTACTCAATAAGGACGTGAGGAAGGACCCCAAGGCATAACCTCGGGAGAGATCTGGCAATTGAGTGGATTAGCACTTGCTACGCCATAAACAGACATGGACATGCCAGTAGATGAGCAAGACTCGGTTGCACCAACAGCACCACCAACGTTACCGTGAATACAAGGCTTGTTTTCCTGATGAAGATCTTCATTATCACCTTCACATGGCAGCCTATAAAAATCAGGGTTTACAAAAGTAGCAGCCACCACAATCACCTGCGTTGCTACCATTACTTTCCCTCCTACTATCCCTCCAAACACTTGCCCTTGTGCCCCTGCAAGCGTTACGCCAAAAGAACAAGACAGAGGAGAAGACAAGGAACAAGGCAATGGTGACATTGTTGATGATGAAGATGATTGGGATGTTTTGTTAGAAGATAAAGTAGTAGAGGCAATGAATGAGCCAGACAAAGAGAGTAGCCCAAAGGGTCCATGAAGAGAGAGAGCGGGCTCGTGAGAAACAGGATGGCGGAGCGTGACGTTTGATACAGAGCCAGTAGCACTGATAATGGTAACACCAACATGGTTTCTACGAGCAAAGCTGATAATAGTATCGATAATATCAGAACCAGCGGAGATCTCTAGAATCACTGGCTTCATAGCTGAGTCACTGTCTCTGGTAATAACAATTGGTGGTTTGGGCTTGTTTTTGGACCCTGGAGGTCTACCTCTAGGCTTCCTAGCAGTGTTCTCGGATGACGACGGAGTTAGGTGATGGTGATGATGATCTAGGGTAATAATCTTGTTGGAAGGAGTATTAGACTTGGAAAAGCCACCGCCTCCACCAGAGGCAGAGAGTGCTTGGACGCTTCGAGGGCTGTGCTGCTCAGATGAGTCATTGTCGGAGGTGGGAGCTTGAGAAAGAGAGATAACTCCGCTATAATCCGCCATTGCAGAAAGCGAGAGTAACGCTTTCTTTAGGGTTTTAAAATACATTGTCAGTGAAGTTAAATTAGAGTAAGTGGGACCCACCCAAATATGAACCTTTGGGTCCACATATAGACTGTGGGTCCTTTTAAAAGAGAAGGAGAGTGTTGACTGATGGTTAGTTTCGTATCGTTATTGAAAAGAAATTAGGTTAAAAAAATTTAGATTGAAAAAGATACAGTGAAAAATTATTGATTTAAATTTTTTTAAGTATTTAATATTATTATTAAAAAAAATATTGAGAGAAATTAAAATATTAAAAAATATGTTTAAAATAATAAAAGTGAAAATATATGAGGATAATAAAATTATTTTATCTAAAAATCAGTTTTTAAAGCGTAAAAATTATATTTTTTTTAAATTTTTTTGTTTGAGTTGTCAAATTATGATTTCAACCGTAAAAATTAAACTTTTTTACTCGTTTAGTATTGCGTTTGCGAGAAACGCAATTTTTATTTCAAAAACTGTGCCAACAGTAATACTAAACTAGACCTGAATTTTGAGGGTCTACACATAGTAGTGAAGAATATTTGAATTTTGGATTTTAGAAAGAATAACAATTATATATATATATATATACCTTAATTTTTATATAAAAAACGTAATCTGGATATGAAAAAAGAGATTGTAAATGTTAAAATTTAAATTAAATTTATTTTTTAAAAATAATTATATTAATTAATTGAATTAAACCCCTAATTCATTATACAAACCTAAATTGATTTATATCGTTTTCAATTTATATATATATATATAAGTTTTTTCATATATATTCAAAAAAAATTGAATTTTAATTTTTTAAATTCAAAAATATCCATCAAATCAAATATTAGTACTAATTTATTATAAATGGTACAATGTATAAGTAAGTTGGTTGTCAATCTCCTTTACTTACTTGAAATGTTTGATGTGGCCCTCTACTTTTAGCTAAAGACATTTAATCCATGTTTAATATTTGGCAAGTAAAATTTTAAATAATGTTACCTTTTATTGTTAACTATGTTGATATATATATATATATATATATATATATATATATATATATATATATATATGGCATTGGGTGATATCTATTTGGTTTTTGTATTTGATTTGGTGATGACGTACAATAATTTATTTTTAACTTCCTTAATTATTTATGGTTAAATATGTACTACAAGAAAAATGAATTTTAACAATCAAAATTTACAACGACATTTCATGTCATTGCGAAAACTTGCAATGACATTACGTGTCGTTGCGTAAAATTATAATATTTGCAACGACCCCGCATTATTATTGCTTAATTTAATTTTTAGGGTATTCATCACAACGACAATTTTTATTGTTGCTAATTAATTTTTATTTTATAGATAACGGTAAAACAAGTTGTTGCTAAATATTGTTATATTAGCAACGAGTTCTAAATGTCGTTGCTTAATTTAAATTTACAATGTATTAATCGCAACGACATTTTATGTCGTTACTAATTTTTATTTTATATATAACGATGAAAGAACTTCTTGTTAAATATTGTTATATTCGCAACGACTTTTAAATGTCGTTGCTTAATTTAAATTTATAAGGTATTAATCGTAACGATAATTTTTGTCGTTGTTAATTTTTATTTTATACGTAACGAGAAAACAAGTTGTTGCTAAATATTGTTATATTAGAAACGACTTTTAAATGTCGTTGCTTAATTTAATTTTTTAAGGTATTAATCGCAACGACAATTAATGTCGTTACGAATTTTTATTTTATACATAACGACAAAGTAAGTTGTTGCTAAATATTGTTATATTAGCAGTGGCTTTTAAGTATTGTTGCTTAATTTAAATTTTAAGGTATTAATCGCAACGACAATTTTTGTCATTCCTAATTTTTATTTTATACATAACGACAAAACAAATTGTTGCTAAATATTGTTATATTAGCAGCGACTTATAATGTCGTTGCTTAATTTAATTTATTATATATATTTTTACAACGACAATAAATTAAGCAAGTAAGAGATAAGATAGTTTCCTTTAGTAGATCTTTGCTTTGGCTTGTCAAATTGTTTTTGTTTGGCTTCTATTTTTTATTACATGTGGTCACAAATAGATCTATTCATGGGTCAGATAAAATCAATCTTGAATAACAAAAAAAAATTGCTCGTTCAAGATTCGGTCTAACCTGTTCGTTGAACCCAAAAAGCCCAAATTATTATATTAAAAAATTAAAAAATATATATATTTATAATTAAATTTAAATAACTTTTTTTATTTATTAAATAATAATTCGAATTTATCGGACCAGTAGGCAAAAGGTTTAGTTGGATTTGGCATGTCATTTAACTTCTTTGCTTTATCTCATCCTTATGTTAATCCACATCAAAATAATTTTGTTTTCAATTTCATGAATTACATGGAATTTAAAAAAAAAAATGCTTTTATATATTAAATGTAATATAGCATTTGAATATTTATTCAGTGAGAGATGAATATATTTCATTTTTAAGAATTGAATTTCGAATTTTTTCTTCAGAAATCTAATATTATATGTCACTGAAAGCCTAATATATAAAAGCATATAATATTAGGTTTCTGCTGTACCAAGCATATAATATATAAAAGCCTAATATATGTCACTTAGGCTTTCCTTCAAATCCATTTGATATTCCTAAATCAATTTTATTGAAATTGTCAATTTCAATAAAACACTCATCCTTCTTATTTTTTTTTCCTTCTTATTTTCTGGTGTACCAGACATCCTTCAAATTCATTTTTTTCCCACTTTAACAGACCCTTTTCTATTTTTCCATTGTTCTGCTGTACCAAGGAGAGCCTTAATCTTACATGTGATAGTCTAATTTGATATTCCTAAATCAATTTTATTAAAATTGTCTTTCCTTTGATTTTCTAAGCATTTGGGTTCAATATGAGTACATGGAATGGAATTAGTCTGCTGCACAAAATTTTACTGATCAAAATATTCTTATTTCTTGGGAAAAGAAAGATACCTCATCCAAAATTCAAAACCTAGTCCAAAGGGAGTAGATTCTCTTTAATATTATAAAATTGTTCATTCAAGTGAATTTTAGCATGTACATATTACATAATACAACATCTAAAGACATTACAATTATATATTTATATATTTTCATAATTTTTTTATATGGTTTATATTTTAACAAATCGATCATTGAATTTAATAATATAATTACACTTGTCGTGCACGTAAAGTTTTGAATCGATTCGATATCTCTATCATATTGATCGATAATACTGTCTTTCTTAATATATTTAACGGTTGAAAGTTTTTTGCATCAAATAAATAGTTAGACATTTTTAATTTACTCGAAACTCAACGTGCATGATTTACGTGAATAAAATATTAAATACAATGGTCAAATTAAATAAATATAAATAGTACAAAAATTATAAAAAATTAATTTTATATTAATGTAAGTGGATCCCTCCTATTACAAATATATGTTTCAAGTTTAGGTCCTATTATAAGCGGGTTTTGTCTAGGGATGACAATGGATAGTGAGGATTCATATATTTACAATTATTCGATCTGCTTTTTGCGGATTCGGATATTGCGAATTCGGATAAAAGAATTAATTTTCACAGCGGATTCAGAGTGCATGCGGATATGAAGTTTCGGATACCCATTATCCAAATCCGCATTACATATATGGATAACGGATTCGGATATCCGAATCCATTACCCGTTTATTTGAATTTAAAATTATTTTTTGTTTGATTTTATATATAAATATATATTTTTTTTGACTTACTGAATTCGGATATTTAGTGGATTCTGATATCTGACGGATTATGTTATTTAATTCGGATTCGGATAGTAACATTCGAATTTAATACGGATAATAAACGAATTCGAATTTTAAAACAGTTTTACTAATTCAGATATTACAAAAACAGGAAAATATCTGACCCGCTATCATCCCTAATTTTGTCCAACTTTTACTTATCGTTTGTTTGTCTTATTAATTAAATGATTTTTATATAAATGTAATACTTTGATTATGATTATATATATATATATTTATATTTTTAACTTCATAAATAATAATGATTTATGTGAACAAATATAAAGTGATTGAATTCACAATTGTCTCTTTTGTACATTTAAATGCAATATATACAGTAAAATAGAGGTGTTTATGGTTGGGTAGGGTCTAAGTATGTTATCATCATCACATATACTTATTCAAGTTTGACCTGAACCGAAATATTGGTATCAAATTTTGTTCAAACTCGCTCATATTTATAAATGGGTAATTCAAAACCGTTTAAGCCCGCCTATACTTTTTTCTAAAAAAATTTAAACAACTATGTTATTTTTTATTTAATTTTTAGTAATTTAATTTTTTTAATTAAATTCTAAAATATGGATAACTTAACATATTTTTAAATATTTATACTATAAAATTATATTTTATTTATTTTTTATATGATATATAAATATAAAAAATATATATTATATAAATAAAAAACAAACTGGGCTTGGACCTTGATTGTTGGAACCAAGGTCCGACCCATTTTCTAAAACGGTTTTATTTGCCTAAGCTCATATTTCGATTGTAATATTTTTATCCAAACCCTCCCAAATATCGGATGGATCTTCTTAAACGAATAATCCGATCTTCGAATAGGTCTACACCGAAAGTATAGTTTAAAATTTTCAATAATAAATGCATGTATCACTTTACTCTAAAAAGTCGAACTCAAATCCCCCCTTCCTCCCTCCAAATATAAAAATATATACAAATAAATTTTATTAATCTCTACATCACTACAAGAAAAATGGCTTTTAACAACGTTAAAAGTCATTGCCAAATGCTAAAATATTGTTGCGAAAATTTTTTCGCAACGAGAAAAAGTCGTTGTAGATGGTTGCGTATACTTCCGTTGTTAAAAGTATACGCAACGACTTTATCTACCCAAAAAGTTGTTTTTAAATATATTTATTGCAAAGACTTCTACCTGTTATCAAATACAGTGCTTTTTGGCATCGGCTTAATGTAATTGTCTAAATATGTTTTAGTACAAAATCTTTTACGCAACGAGAATATTTTGGTTACCAAAACTATTACGTAACAACAATATGTTGGTTGCTAAAATATTTTAGCTACAATATCATTTTTGTGGCCAAAATTTTTACGTAACAATATTGTTATGGTTGCCAAATCTTATTCTGCAACGACAATTTAATTGGTTGCGTATAACATTGCGGAACGACTAAATGTCATTGCGTAAAAAAAATAAAATTAACAACCATATAATTTGGTTGCCAAATATTTTACTTAACAATAATATTACGGTTATTAAAACTTTTACGTAACAATGTTGATATAGTTGTCAAATACTAATTTGTAACGATATTAAATTTTATTGTGTATCACATTGCGCAATGACTAAATGTCATTGTGTAAACTTAATTTTAGCAATAATAATTTTTGGTTGGCAATATTTTTACGTAACGTTATTATTATGGTTACCAAATATTTTACGAAATAATTTTATTATTGTTGCGAAATGTGATTTTGCAGCTAAATTTTGTTTGATTGCAAATGACGTTATGCAATGACAAATTGTGAGTAACTAATTTTTAATTTAGCAACCATATAATTTGGTTGCAAATATTTTAACATAACAATATAACAAAATTATAAAATAATCTAAAATAATAAATAAAATTTTATTGATAAAAATGATAACAAATTGTATAATAATATTTTACATGATTTTGATTGTACATGCACCTATACAATTAGACTATGAAATCTAAGTAACAATGAATACCATGTGTCTAGTTATATCCTAACACTTTCAGAATTCCATTCGCATTCTAAGACTTCTCTCAGTGATAACCTACATTCCACATATTTAGTAGACAGTTTCAACTATTCAACTAACAAGGCTAATTGGCATGGAAATCTTGTAAAAGAAACTACCTCAGCACTTCCACATTCAAGAAGAACTCATTTCAATTTACTTGTAAAGTCATGAAGAAAAACTTTAATAATTCTTTGTGAAAAAGTTTAATAGAAAATGGAGAGAGAGAGAGGACTCTTTAGAAACTCCATTATCGGAATCTATCCAAAAAGTAGCAATTTTTGTATCAAAATTTCCAATCTCAACTGCCTAAAAAATTATAATTGAGAGTGAGATAACATATATTTATATATGCACTGTTAATAATGCAATGTAGAAGATATTCTCATCATTGTCCCCAAAAAACTGCCACCAAACTTTTCTGCGGCTCCCTTTGTACTAAAAAATCCTCAAGTAAAAGTAGGACAGATAATCATACCTGGAAAACGTAAACAGGTAATGATGCAAGTCATCAACCTAGTTCATGTGCAGAGTCATCAATCATCATATCCACATACTCCACTAGAAATAATCAGAATCTCAACTATGGTTATAGGATTAAGGCATGAAAATAAAACACTGGTGGTCTAGTGGTCTTTTTAACAATAAAGAATAGAAAATGTAAAAAACATGAAAAAAATTCATCAAGGCATAATATATGCTAGTATGACTACTTGGTTACCTGCATAAAGCGACAATATCATAATAATATGAATTTATTATTAGATACATGTACAACTACGCATTAAAAGTTAATAGTAATAGATTGTATAAATAAGAACATAATTCAACCAAAAAAGTTAAAGATGATGCTCACATGTATACCACCAACAGTAGTATTTAATCCTACCACTTTAAAAGGATTAACTGCAGGTTTTGCTCCAATATCAATAAGTAAATGTAGAATGATGAAAATATAGGGTGAAATGATAACTTGATCAGTTCTCCCACCACTAACAAGTAAGGAAATACAAAAAAAAAAAAAAAAAAAAAAATTACTTATAGCAAAATGGTTACCGTGTCAGTTTCTATGGTAGATCTATCTCCAAGTTTAGCAGCAGCTACCCGTCCATCTAAGCCTTTCCTTTTTACATCTAACCCCAATGCTTTCAGTGTACTTTGTAACAGAAGTAAGCTAATAAAACTAATACCATAACCTAAAATTGACATGAATTTCAGAAAGTAATTTCTAAAAAAATTCAACAACGAAAATTAAATGTTATGAGCAACTAATTCATAAACAGAAAGAAAAGCAACTAAATCATAAACACAAGCAATTATGTATACACAATAATAAATGTTCAGTTAAAAAAAAGTTCTAAAAATCTTGAACAATGAAAATTAAAACATAAGTAACATTTGATAATAAACTCATTAAACTCCAAAAATCCATGGCCCCCATGAAAGCTTTTAGTTTTTCCACTCATTGATCACACCCAATTTAATGTCCCTGGTAACGCCCCAAGACTCTACATATCAAGCTTTTGTATTCAGCATATCCTCCCAAAAGATCCTTTTATCCGCAGCATTACAAAGCACATAAACATTGCAAATTACACAATCAAAATCCCATTCAATCCATTTTCCTTATACCAACAAACATCACTCCAAGATTTTGCTTTTATCTAAAGAGAAGCAACTTTATCCCATATAGTCAACAATCCTCCAAAATGACCACTAGATGCAACAAATGCTCAATCAATGTTCATATCAAAAATATCATCAAGAAGAGTTGCATGAATAAGTAGCATCTTTACCCTCAAAGAGCAAATAAATTTCTAATTATTGTTAACTTTGTTGCATTTCCAAACCCATAATATTATAAGAGAGAATCTTCAAGACATAAAAACCAAAAAAGCCACCAAACAATCCTAAAATTATAAGCCCATCACGAAATTCTATTAATGTTTCAGAGAACTAAAGGTACATTATTCAAAAATATGAAGCAAAATATTTATAGAAAATACAAACAATAAAAATAATGAAAATGACTTGCCGATTCATTGAGTTTAGAGATAGAACCGAGATTTTGGAGTGGAGATATTTGGGGAAGAAGGTTAGATGAGAATGAAAGTCCAAGTTTTTGATAAAAATAAAAGAAGAAATCAATGACTAAGCAGCAGTTTTCGATAGAAGAGAAGAAAATTTTGTGAGATTTGAAGAGATGATGTAGTTGTAATTGGAGAGGGTGACTTAGGGTTTGATAGGAAAGATTGATTTTGGGGAAGAAGATGGAGGGGTTGGGTAGGGTTCATGAATAAAAGGGGAAAAAAATCTTAAAATCTTAAAAAATTAAAAAATTAAAATTTTAAATTGTTATTTAGTTTAGCTAAACGACATAGTTCTTGGCTACTAAATAAAAAAAGATCGATACTTCATAATGTACAGATCCTTTTTGGTATTTGTTCCTCTTGATGTGTTCAATCAGTTTCTTTTCTTGTTCCATTAATCTCAATAAATCTGGAGACAAAGTATAATCATCTGATTCCTCTTCATTATCAAATTCATCAACATGAACTGTGTTTTCAAAATCGAATCCCAAATTATTATTAAGATTGTCTTTGTATTCATTATTTGGAACCCTGAAATTGAATGGAATCGAAAGAATATATATTGGTATACGAAGAAAGAGAATGGCAACAATGAAAAAAAGAAAAGAAAAAATGACAACCATGAATGAAAGAGGGAATGAAAATGCATCTTGTTCCTAATTTATTAAAATAATGAGAAATAAACTAGCCCATACATAAAAGACCATCCCTAATGCCCTTGGGCATGAGAAAATAGGGATTTGACTCACTGCATTACATTTTATGAGATTCAAGGATAACCGGCAGTTTTGTCACTTTTCAATTACCCAGCTCTATTTCAGGTGAGCACGGGTACACCAACAACTCTTCCGTGACATCAGATTTCATTCCTGCTTTCTCCACCATCTGAATAGAAAGCTCAGAAAAAGCTTTTTCTAAATTTGGCGGAAGTGCATCGGGATAAATACATCCCCCCAAATGAAAAGTGGAATAAAGATGAGGAAAGACCATCTTCCTCGGCTCCCACTCATATCCTTTCACACGAGCCAATCTCTTCTTTCTCTTCTCGAACTCGACCATCTCCCAATCCCTCCTAGTTGGCCTGTAGCCTAACCCAAACCTTTCTCTGTTTACTTGAATCTTTGGCATCTCCCTGATCCCTTGAAGATGCTTCCCTAATCCAGAACCAATTCGCCAACCCATTCCAATAGTCTGCTTGAAGAACATGCCAACAGTTCGAGAAAAATGCGAAGCGGGCACTTTTGACCCTTCACCAACATATGTCGCATTGATGAACTCAAACGATCTGAAAGAACACTCCAATGCTTCATCAGCTGCCTCGACATAAGGCGTAGTTGGGGACTGGGTTACCAACAAATCCTCTTCCCCGTTGATACATACCAGATAATCCTCCATAACAAATTTGATTTTTTGGTGCAACGATGAGGGAACTGCCCCTGCCATGTGAATCCATGGCCTTCCCAATAGACAACTGTAAGATGGTGAAATCTCCATAACCTGAAACTTTATCTTGAAAGTACAAGGCCCAATCTGTAGAGGCATCTCGATATCTCCCAAGACTGCTCGACGGGTCCCATCAAAGGCTCTCACAATCATGTGACTAGGTTGAATATGAGACACATCTATCAGAAGCTTGGACAATGTAGTCATTGGCATAACATTAATGGAAGAACCATTATCAATAAGTACTTTAGCCATGACATGACTTTTGCACTTGACCGTGATATAGAGGGCCTTAGTACTGCCCCTGCCTTCGAGAGGAATTTCATCATCATTAAAGGTTATGAAATTGGTAGCCACCAAATTTCCTGCAATATGACCCACATTTTCCACGAAAATATTGTGAGGCACATGTGCCTTATTCAAGACCTTTAGCAAAGTTTCTTTGTGAGGCTCGAAATTCAACAATAGTGACAACAGCGAAATCCGAGCTGGCATCTTATTCAACTGTTCAACCACACTGTATTCACTGTGTTTGATCAGCTTCAAGAATTCACAAGCCTCTCTCTCAGTCACAGGCTTCTTATATTCCATATCCCGAACCGTCAATGGGTTCGTCTTGCTTCCTAGCTCTTCGTTCTTTTCTTCTTCCACTGCTTTTTCTTTCCTGTCCCTATCAAGTATTTTAGGCGAATAACATCGCCCACTCCGAGTCACTCCTCATACTCCAGTTAAATTGGCAGCCTCATGATTAATCATGACATCACATCCATATCTCCATGGTACTGCTTTATCATTTTGGTATGGGAATGGACTAGGGACACTGATCGTAATAACGGGATTTTTGATCCCCATTGGCTTCTCATCCTCGAACTGACTCACTCTTTTCTCATAGAAGAATATGATCGGTTTCACAACAGGCACCGAAGATTCTCCAATCACCACATCAATTTCATCTGCCCCAAACTCTGTGCAAAACTCGATCTGGGAGAGATCCATCAGTTTTTATAACTCCTGCCGGAATTCAACACAACCTTGCAACGAATGGCCAACTATACCTTGGTGATACTTGCAAATCTTGCTTGGATCATATTCACCAAGATAGCTACCTAAATTAGCCTGTATAGGACTAATCATGCTAGCTTTAACCAGGACATCGAAAATGTAATCCATTGATGTCGTAACCTCATCCACTTTACGCTTGACCACAATAATCTTGCCATCTCCCAAAGCATTTACCATCGGCCTTGCATGATTTGGTAGTGGATTACCGTTGACGTTCGGGCCACCTTTCTCCTCAAAATTTATCAACCCGGCCTTAATCAAACCTTGCACTTTGTACTTCAGAGCTGTACAATTTTCGGTGGAGTGTCCTACGTTTCCCGAATGGTAGTCACATCGGGCATTAGGATCATACCACCTAGGGTATGGAGGTTTCAAAGGTTCCAAATGTACAGGTGCAACCAGATGGTTCTTGATAAGATCTGGAAGCAAGTCTGCATAAGCCATGGGAATCGGATCAAATGATATTCTTTCCTGGTTGGCTCATGGTCCCCTCGGATTACTCGTGGGTTGATTAGCTTGTACAGATGGCCCAACTGGAGGAGCCAATGGTCTTGGGCGGAAGTTAGGTTGGAATGTCTGCGGAGGTGCAGGTGGACAAGCATATGAAATCGGATTGATGGCATTGGTATTCGGGTAGTATGGCTGGTACACGGACTGCAAGAAGTGTGGGACGTAACCTCCCGTTTGTTTCCCTCCATATGCAACAGTCTGGACATCAGCTTCTTTCTTCTTTGTCACATTATTCCTTTTCACAACGGATTCTTCCCCTTCAATCTTGCCACTCTTGATGGCATTTTCTATGATTTCGTCGGAAATCACCATATCAGCAAAGTTCTTTGTGGCGTTTCCAATCAACCTGTCATAGTACGGAGCCTTAAGAGTACTAACGAACAGTACCGTAGTCTCTTTCTCAGTCAGAGGTGGCTGGATCTGGGCAGCAATATCTCTCTATCTTTGGGCATAGTCCTTAAAACTTTCGGTAGACTTCTTCTCCATATTTTGTAGAGACAAACGGTCAGGAGCCATATCAACGATATGCTTATATTGGCTGATGAATGCCTTGGCCTGTAACAACCGAGGTTACGTATAATCATGTAAAGTCAAATCCCAAAAATTTTTAAGGACAAACTTGGAAATTTGTAAGAAGTTATAAGTGAAGGAAATAAAAGAAGAAATGATCAAAATGAATATATTAAAAAAAGTTTAGGGGCTTAATGGTTATTTATAAAAAGTTGAGGGACTAATATGCAATTATCCTAAAAACAAGAAAAATATCTCTTGTCTTCATCTTTTCTCCCGAAAACTCTACACATTTTTCATTCATTCTTCAAGTGCAGCCGGCCTTCCATCATCTCTCTCTCTCAAAAAAAAAAAAATTCTCTTCAAACAACAACACCAAAAATCTCAACAACAATTACATCCAAGGTTAGTTTCTTGATAAATTCTTCATTTTCTTTAGATATTCTACTTGAGCATGCTAAGATCTTTGCTCCATAAACATGTTAAGGTCTGAAATCCATCTATTAAGTATGAATTTTACTCATTTTTGGTATGTATTAAAAGGATTTGAAAGCATGAACAAGAAAATGGAAAGAAAAAGCAAAACAGGGGAATCTGAGCATGCTTGCTGTTCGGATTTTCTGGGTTCGGCACAGTTGGGTTTATATTCTTTTGATATTTTTCCTAGAAACTAGACTTCAATACGAGAATTTTGGTTTTTGAATCACCCAAAACCGATAAGCGGTTAAAAAGATAAAATTCGATGAAGTTGGCTGTTCAGTGTGACCCCTGTTTCAGCATGGTTTCGGGATTTATCAAATTTGATCAAGATTTTGTTCTAGTTGTATAAGTTAGTTATTTTATTCATAAGTTAGATATATTGGTTGAAATAAAACAATTGGAATCACTTCCAAATTCCTTACCAAACTCAAGTTATGATTTTTTAATCTAACTTGATATTAAGGAATTTATTGCTTAAGAGAAATATAGTACTATTGATGGTTATGGATTATGAAAATCTCTAAGGCATGGAATACTAGAAAGGAATTTGATAAGGACATGAATATGGAGTTGAATATTTGGAGAAAATGATTATGGAAATGATATTAAAAATTTGGGATATGTTGTTTTGAGTATGAGGAATTAGTATTGACCTTGAGGGAAGATTATGAGACTTAAGTTGCATTCAAAATTGTGTAATGCTTTGAACATGTATAGATACTAATTATTGTTAATCTCTAGGCCACGTAGATCCGACGTCACCTATGGATCTCGAAGTTTCAGGTCGAGGTGTACAGTGAGATCATCTCAAGGATTGTGAGTAGACGACAACTATAGTTATTTGAAATTTCTTTAATTATAATTATATATATATATTTTTAGCATATATATTTATTTACGTATTAAAGGTATATACGATATTTAATCATATGAATTGATTTGTTATTAAAGTAGTTTTATTTCAAGAAATATTATATCGAGTAAGTTGGTTGATTTTATGAAATATGATTTTACATAGAATTTGACGTACATGGTTTTGGCTCCACTTGACTTAATGTATGAGATTATTTCCTTGACCGGAATACGGGAGCTGCGTGCTACGCCTTTGTGGCGGGAGCCACCTCCAGAGTCCCCATTCCGTGATATTAGACCGGAATACGGGAGCTGCGTGCTACGCCTTTGTGGTGGGAGCCACCTCCAGAGTCCCTATCCCATTATATTTGCCTTTTGGGGGCACATCATAGTGACACATATGCCTTTGGGGCGTCCTATGGTGGTATTGGCCTTTGGGGCCGGCTACTAGTATGCCTACATGGATATTGCTTGGTTATTTCATGGATGTACTCTTATGCAGGACAGAAAGTTGGAGCCCAATTATACGGAACTTGATTTACTTTACAGATTTTATTCATTGATTTAATATTATAATATTGTTATACATTTGAAAACTTTGCTACGTCTTTGAATTACTCATTATGATTTTATTATTATTATTTATTTTGAAAATGTCTATTATGTTTTAAAGGATTATAATCATAGTTTTCAAATGTTTTAAAAGTTGTTTACTCACTGACATATTCATATATCTCACCATTTCATATTCTCATTTTCAGGTGATAGTTAGGTGTTGGGATTGCAACCTTCCTCTATTCTCTGCTTCAAATAGTATTGTGACGTGGTGGGCATCATAGTAAAAATTTATTGAAGTCTTGATCTTTTGATGTTTTTATCTAGTAAACCTTGCTGAGATAGGTTTACTTTTGGATATATTGTATATATTTGAAGATATGAGACAATAGATCAATATGTTTTGATTTGAGCATAAATTGATCATGGAAATTTTTTTGAATATATATGGATATATGTGATAATAGTATTGAGGAATATTGCTGGTTGAGGATATGAATTGAGTGTTATTTGCAGGAGGATTATCGTTGAGATAGAAAGGAAACTCTGCCGGATTTTAGGTAGATTATCCGGACAGGGTGTTACAATTTGGTATCAGAGCCAGGTTATAGGTTCTGTAGACTTAGAAACTGTTTGTTGAAGTATTAAAATATGGTCACTTATGCAGGAAATCAGACACGATGCCACCACGTCGAAGAGGAAGGCCTAGAATCAATCCCCTAGCCCAAAATAAGGATAGGAATAGAAATAAGAATACTGATGAGCAAATTAGAGAACAAGCTTTAGTTGCTGGTTCATCTTCTGTTGCTGCACCTTCAGCAGCACCCCTAGCAGCTAATCTTAATTTAGCTGAGGCAGTTGCGGCCTTGGCAAGAGTAATTCCCGCTTTGACTGCCCTTGCTGAAAAGGGGATAGTTGATTATTGTAAAGATCTGAAGAATATGGGTTGCAAGATTTTCACGGGGTCTTTGGAATCAGATTTAGCCAGGTCATGGCTACAAAAAAAAAATTTGAGACCACTTCCATTACTCTTTAGATTCGCGAGCCTATGAGATTACCATGTGTGGTACAATTTTTGGAGGATCATGCACACACATGGTGGAAAATTACAGTGCAAAGGTATGCTGGACAACCTGCCATAACCTGGGCAGACTTTCGAAGAGAGTTTGAAGAAAAATACTATTCTCGGGCCTTGCGGGAAAAGAAATGGACTGAGTTTATGAATTTAAAATAGGGTGGTATGTCAGTAGCAGGGTATGAGCAAAAGTTCAATGAACTATCAGAATTTGCTCCATCGATAGTAGCCAACGATGCTGATAGATGCAAGAAATTCCAAGATGGGCTACATGTTAGTATTCGAGATAGGTTGACGACCATACTTAGATAAGTTTGTTATTGTTTTCATCGATGACATCCTAGTTTATTCCAGGAATAAGGATGATCATGTAAGCCATTTGAGAACGGTGTTGCAGACTATGCGTGAAAAGCAACTTTATGCTAAATTTTCCAAGTGTGAATTCTGGCTAGACAAAGTAGCATTCCTTGGTCATGTAGTATCTAAGGAAGTGATTTTTGTGGATCCACAAAAGATAGAAGCTGTAGTTGCTTGGGAAAGACCCACTAATGTCACAAAAATTAGGAGCTTTCTCGGATTGGCAGGGTACTATCGAAGATTCGTGGAAGGATTTTCCATGATTGCCTCTCCTTTGTCAAAACTAACAAGGAAGCATGCTAAGTTTGAGTGGACTGACAAATGTGAGCAAGCTTTCCAAGAGCTCAAGTGTAGATTGACCACAGCACCAGTTCTTACACTACCATCAGGGACTGGAAGCTTTGTGGTATACAGTGATGCCTCGAGGCGAGGTTTGGGTTGCGTTTTGATGCAACATGGGAAGGTGATAGCTTATGCATCTTGAAAACTGAAACAGCATGAGCAAAACTATCCCACTCATGATTTAGAGTTGGCGGCAGTGGTGTTTGCACTAAAAATTTGGAGGCATTATTTATTTGGAGAAAAATGTACAATCTACACTGATCATAAGAGTCTGAAATATCTGATGGATCAGAAAGAATTAAATTTGAGACAAAGGAGATGGTTGGAATTGATAAAAGATTATGACTGTGTAATTGACTATCACCCAGGAAAGGCCAATGTAGTGGCCGATGCTCTTAGTAGAAAGTCTTCTAGTTCTCTTGCTCATATCAGAGCAATTCAGAAATCCTTACAAAATGATTTGAAGTCTTTACCTTTAGAATTGAGAATTGATGAGGATAATCTCCTGATAGCCCACTTGAAGGTTAAACCGATTCATATTGATTGGATACGTGAAGCACAGAATAATGACCCTATGCTGGTAAAGTTAAAGCAAGAAGTAAGGGATGGTGTGAGGACTGACTTTCAAATAAAAGATGAGGATGTACTGATAATGAAAAATAGGCTTTGTGTGCCTCAGGATGAAGAACTCCAGAAGGTGATTTTGGAGGAAGCTCATAATGCACCATATGCGTTACATCCCGGTAGCGTGAAGATGTATCGAACCTTAAGAGAACATTATTGGTGGCAAGGTATGAAACGAGACATAGCTGAGTTTGTTTCTAGATGCTTGGTATGCCAACAAATTAAAGCCGAGCATCAAAAACCTTCTGGGAAATTGAACCCCCTACCTATTCCTCAATGGAAGTGGGAAGATATTGCTATGGATTTCGTTTCGGGATTGCCAAGAACACAGTCTAGTTATGACAGCATTTGGGTGATTGTTGATCGTCTGACAAAATCAGCTCACTTTTTGCCAGTCAAGAAGACTTTTTCCATGGAAAGATTGGCTAAACTTTATGTGAATGAAATTGTTAGGTTACATGGTGCCCCAGTATCGATTGTATCTGATCGAGACCCCCGAATCACATCTCAATTTTGGCCAAGTTTGCAGAATGCTATGGGCACTAAACTCAAGTTCAGTACTGCTTTTCATCTTCAGACGGATGGACAATCTGAACGGACAATTCAAATTCTGGAAGATATGCTCAGATCTTGTATTATGGAATTCAAAGGAAACTGGGATGAACACTTGCCTCTAGCAGAGTTTGCATATAACAATAGTTATCAGTCCAGCATCGACATGGCTCCGTTTGAAGCTTTGTATGGAAAGAAGTGCAGAACTCCGATGTGTTGGGATGATACAGATGAAAGAAAATTACTAGGTCCAGAAATTGTTATGATGACTGCAGACAAAGTTAAGGTAATTCGGGAAAAGATAAAAATAGCTCAAGATCGACAAAAGAGCTATGCAGATAATTGGAGAAAAGATTTAGAGTTTGAAGTTGGTGATATGATATTTTTGAAAGTGACTCCTTGGAAGGGAGTAATCCGGTTTGGAAGATGAGGAAAGTTGGGTCATCGATATATAGGGCCGTATGAGATCATTGAACAGATTGGCCCAGTTGCTTATAGATTGTCCTTACCAGAAGAATTGTCACGAATTCATAATGTGTTCCATGTTTCTTTGCTCCGAAAGTACATTTTCGATTCTTCACATATTGATGCACCCAAAAGAGTGTATCTTATTTAACCTTGCACTAAAAAGATAAATTGTAAGTATAGTAGTTAGCAAGGGTCGAGTCCTCAGGGATTGGGTTTTAGTTTATAAGTTAATAGTTTAAAACTTAAATTCAAGAACAATAAAAGAAAAGGGGTTTTTCAAGCCAGATTTAAACTAAAGTAAATAATAAGAATAAGATGCAAGGCGGTATAACCAGCCAATAAAAATATATATACTAAATTAGGCGGTATAACCAGCCAATAAAAATATATATATTAAATTAGGCGGTATAACCAGCCAATAAAAATAAAACAAAGTTAATATACAAATTAGGCGGTATAACCAGCCAATAAAAATAAATATAAAAAATAAGCAAACTAAAAGTAAGAAAACAAGTAAGTAAGACGAATCAAATATGAAAAATATGGTTAAGGTTTCATTCTCCACCACTAGACATCATTAAGAATCAATTTCATATCTATCAACATTAACCAACTATCAAAGTTAACAACCGTAGATAACAACAAGCTCTGTTATCCCAATCTTTCCTTAGTTTGTTGTTAAATAGAACAAGCTCTCTATTTAATCTCTAACCATCAAACAACCTAGAATAAGCTCTCTAAGTTCAATTTAATGGCAGCTTTATGATGAGAAAGATAGGTTGATCTAAGCAACAAACACATAAGCTCGGATTGTTCAACTTAGGTTATGTTCCACTTTGCAATTATTGAAAACTTGACCATAATCATTAATCACAAATTGCCACTTATGAATAGGAAATCAAGACAATTACACGGATCAAGACTCCTAAACTAGCAATAGATAATTATCAAGATCTATCTAGTTGTACACCTAAACAAATCAAGACAACATCATGAACAATTCTTGTAGAAGAACATAAGCAACTTTGATAGAAAATTAATGATAGATAGAATCTGAAAATCAATTATAAAACATGTCTAGGGCTTTGAAATCACCCTTAACCAAATAGAAGTTTAGCCTAGCATAGGCATTATAAACATAAACATAAAATTAAAGAAAATCTAAGAAGAAAATAAAAGAAAGAAAGAAGAAGAGGAAGAATATTAATTATCCAACCTCTTGCTCTCTCTAAAGAAAAAGAAAACTAGAGAAAAGAAAGAAGAAGAAAACTTAGAGAATTTTATTAAAATGGCTAATATCCTACCTATGTACAATATGATCCCTTACAATCATCCAAGGCCCTCTATTTATACACATTTTGGAGGGCTAAATGACAAGAGACAAGCTTTACAAATTTCAAAGGTAGGTATAATAGGTGGGTGCATTTTCTAACAATTTTCGTCATACATGACGATTTTGATCAGCCAAATTGATGGTCGATTTTGTCAATTTTGTAGGCCTTATCTGATCACATGGTCTTCTAGACAAATGTTACCCTATCAGTTACTGATCCATAGCCGTTGAAATCAGCTCATTTGCTGATGTGGATAAGAAGATATGTGCAAAATACGAAAACAGGTCAGCACAGACGTCATTGCACATCAGCCAACTTCATGGTCGATTTCGCTAGGGAAAACGACTCCGTTTCAAGAAGTGTAAAACATGAAAAAGATAGATATGCCTCTTATCTTTGCACGGCTACAAATTTCAGCCTTATTGCTTCAGTGAAACTCGAGATATAGCTGATATGGCAAAAGGTGTCGGAACTGGAACTGAACTGGATTTGCCCTTAATTCTAGTAATCTGAAATCACTAAAAGAAACTTGTGAAAAACACCAAATTACATAAAAATATAAAAGATCATAAACACAATTAGACTAAACAATAATAACTCGTATTTGACACAAAACAATAATAAAACATAACTAAAAACTATATAATTATACGAGTTATCACACCCCCACACTTAGATTGTTGCTAGTCCCTAGCAACGACTCAATAAAAATAAAATAAGAAAATCTAATCTAATCCACTTTCGTAGGAAATCACGGTGGCACTTAGCATGTGACACAAGCCTTTAAACCCCTAGGTGTCCCTAGTGGACGAGTTTAGTCTCGTGAGGGTTTACTAGAACGATACCCACAAACATTGAAAAATTAAAATATAAATAAACTTCATATAAATAAACTACATATACTAAAAATATTTACTCCTAATCCTTTCAATACAAATTAGAGACAATATTTGAACAAGTCTTATAAACTAATCAATAGCTTAAAAAATTTCACAAAAAAAAACATGCTTGAATGTAAATTGTTTGAGTTAAGCCAATATTAGCATAACATATCTCAATCAAAATAGTGCATGTTCAAATTTAATCTCAACTTCTCACATGGGATACTCTCTTGATTTTCACTCTTTAAAGTAGTGGTAAAGTGTTTACACACAATCAATCTCATGAAAACACTTCTACCATATGCTTGCTTGTCCACCTATTCTCCACTAAAAGATCATGCAACTTCATAAATCAAGAGGTCTTTAATCAAGGTTGTAATGGGGCCAAGGGGTTTGTAATGTGGTTGAAGAACAAAAGGATAAAGATATCACAAAGGTTCCAAAAATTTCATAAAGTTTAAAGACATAAAAAGATTATACAAAGAAACTTCTCAAAACTCTTTACAAGTACATAGTCACCTAGGCCGGATATTCATGTTGGGCCTTTTCTTCATTCTAAACAACTTTGTAACATCTTTTTCTTTTTCCACAAATTCAAGAGATGATTCATTTTTTTTTTATATAGGAATGTATTTGCCAGTATTCCATTTCTTTTTCTCTTGACTTTTCTTTTCTTTTCCCCCCACACTTATTTCTTGTTTCTAACCAAAAAATATCCCTTGTCTTTGCAACTTGTCTCAAATCATGCTAATTCATCTTTGGAACAAAGGTAAAGATATAAGTATATTTAGGTTAGGGACAAGTTATGGTTACCAAAGAGATAGCTTATTCAATGTAGGCTCAAATTGGTTCACTAAGGGTGTGTTCTCTTGGAACATCAATAAGGGATGGTTGTTTGGCCCTGGCTAAAAATCCTAATGCCTCTATCATATTCATGTTGTCACATGCATCAATATAGTCTCAAACAGTTTAAAGCAAGTTCTAGAGAATCATGTAATCATAAGAGCACTCAAGAAAGAAATTAGATTGATTTGTATAATGCATTAATCATTTTAGGCTCAAAAACTCACAATGATGATTATACAAGTCAGTTTTAAGTCTAAACATGCTTCTTTCTCAATCAACATATCATATTAACATTGGCTCATAAAAATTAGTATCAAGCTTAATTCTCATGAAACTCTTCTCACTAGTAACCAGTTTAGACCTATGCAATTCATATCTCATCATTGTATTAAAAAGGAACTAAAACACACTAAAAATAATAATAATAAAGACTCATAAAAAAAATTGTAGACAAAAATAAAAGAAATCCTAAATCATTCCCCCCACACTTAATTCTTACATTGTCCTCAATGTAAGTCTATTAACCCAAATGGAAGAATCATGTGTAAGAGAAAAGAACTAATAACATAAGAATAGGAACAACTAAGACTCAAAACAAAACAAACTCATGCAACCTAAATAATCCTAAAATACTAAACAAAAATTAACAAGTAAACATAAAAAGATTAAAATCAAACTGACAAGATATGTCTCAAGTCTCCCTTACTCAGACCTTGTTCAGAATGAATACTTCTAAATTGCTTAAAACACAACAAACTTTTTTTTTTTGAAAAGAAGAAATCAAACTGACAAGGTATGTCTCAAGTCTCCCTTACTCAGACCTTGTTCAGAATGAATACTTCTAAATGGCTTAAAACACAACAATTTTTTTTTTTAAATTAGCAAAATATGTCCCTTACCCCATACTAAAATATGACATTGTCCCCAATGTCAAATTTTAAAGGTAGGATTTAGGAGATATTACCTGCAGAGGTTGCTAACCACTTATTATAACTGAGACACAACAAACAAAATGTTAGATAATGTCACAAAGACAAAGTGCAATCCACTCCTTGCTCGTCCATATCTCTTTTTCTTTTTCCGAGCGTTTGCGAAACAACCGTAGCAGATAAATACTCATAAGCTTGGAGCTTTTTGAGTAAATCTTCAATGGTTGTAGCAGAAATTATGGTTCTCCTTGCCTCTGAAAACATGAATCCATTATCCACAGCATTATCTAAATATGAAAGAAAATTACTAAAATAACCATTAATATTAAGCAAACCAAAGGGTTTCTTATTTGTGACCAAAGATGACCAAGAAGCCACGCAAGCTATTTCTTCCAATGTACCCAGACCTCCTGGTAAAGCAATGAATGCATCGGCAGAATGGTACATGATGGTCATCCGTTCAGGGATACTCCAGACTTGTATTTCCTTACCCACGGTAGGTCCACAAAAACTTGTGAATAGTTTTGGCACGATTCCTAGAACTGGACTTCCTCCGGCGTGTGCTGCTGTAGCGACTGCTCCCATTAAACCCGTACTACCGCCTCCATAAATCAAGTGGATCTTTTGTTGGGCAAGTATTACTCCAACTCTTATGGCTTCATCAGCGAATATGTTATTTTTCCCGGGATAAGCACCTCCAAAGACACAAATTTTTTTAATGCGCTGGGACGAAGTACTTTCCATTTTTTTTTTCGAGTGCCTGAAAGAGAATGAGTACATGGTGTAATATATAGAGGACTGAGTAGTGAATCAGACAAGAGTAATAATGTCGCCGAAAGTGTATCTGACCTGTCAGAAGAAAATGTTAACCTAACAAAAGATTTTTGCGTGATTTCAGGAAGAAAATCAAAAAGAGAAGAAAAAATCAACCGTAAAAGACAAATAAAAAAAACGAGAATAATTACACAAATCGAACAACACGTAAATTAAAACAAAATAAATTTATTGCAAATCAAACCAAAAGCTGAGAAGTCATTTATTGTAGTTGTGATTGTGGCTCACATCTTCCTCTGGTTTTACGTCCAGAAACGGCTTAAACGCCTTCTATGAGTCGAGGATATGCTTCCCATCCAGTTTTCTTACAAGCTGGCAAACAGGGTCTTTTAACATCAGATTCCCAAGATGTTGCCATTCCCTTTGGAATTGCGGCCATAAATCAAGAATTTCTCTTTGTACGTCTCCACTAGGATGCGTCTCAAGAGAAAGTTGGATATTACCCAAATTCTCCTTACTCAGTCCATCCTTAATGAATTCAATTTTATCATCTCGATTAGAGGACGGAATCCCAATATAACGACATTTACCGTTACACGTCCATCGTGCACATTTGTGGCAATTTGAACTCATGCGCTTTGCTCGTCGCTTCTTTGCAAAAGTGCTTCTACCTGTACCTGGTAAATGCAAAACAGGAAGATATTCATCTTCACGTACCTTGACTTCAATTATCCAACGTATGTCTCCAGGAATCCCTTTCTGCATAAGCATTCTTAATCTTTCGAAACGAACTTGGTAAAGCTTCAGTAAAATATTTCGAGGAAAAGGAGGAAATCGTTTCTGCAATCTTGTGAGAATATCATCCATCCTGAAAAGAAAAAAAATGAAAAAAATTGAAAGAGAAATTGGAAGAGAAATTTATATACAATATCAGTTTTGTGGGTAGCTGATGGAACCGATTTAAATAATCACGGAGTACCGTTATCCGCCATTTAACCGGGGTTAAAAAAAAATTAAAAATTATATTTACATCTAGTTATTTTCAAAACAAGGATCAGAAAGAAAAACAACATAAAAAGACTCAAAAACAAAACACTCTAAATAAAATCCTAAATTCTTCCCCCCACACATAATTCTTACATTGTCATTAATGTAATGCTATTAATCCCAAATGAAAGAATCATGTGTAAGTGAAAAGAACTAATAAACAAAATAAACTTATGCAGCCTAAATGAACTTAGAAACACTAAACACAATTAGCAAAGAAACATAAGAAAAAGATAAAGAAAAAGAGAGCAAATCTGAGGATGGCAGTTTGGCAATGCTTTCACTAATTAGGCTGCCTCCCCCAATTAGCACTTGATTTAGTGTTTTGAACCTAACCAACACCCCTTCTTGGCATTTTAGGCTTGTCAGGCTCATACATGAAATTTCCCAAATTTATGCGTTTGAGAGGAAGCTTTCTTTGCACAACAGTGGATGCATTCTCCATTACAAGTATTATTCCATCATCCTTTGTGGTGCATATGTCATCGAGGAATGGAGCATATTTTGATACTTGTTGAATGACCTCCACAAACAAGTTGTTTAAGGTTTCCGGCATGTGTTGTTCATGTTCTTCCTCCTTGAACTTTGCAAATCTACTAGGAAAAGGTGGAGAAAAAACATTAGTAAAAAGTGAAACCTTAAACGTTACCTCAGGTGCCGAAATACTCTTATTTGGATCTTTGGCTTCATTATCCTCAAGAATAGAATCCATCTCTAATTTTGTTTCATCCTCATCTTGTTCCTCATTCTTCAAGGTCACAATAGTAGCATTCTCCTTTGGGTTAACCATCGTTTGGGCTGGGAGTTCTTCAGATCTTTGTGCTACCCATCCCACCATACTACTAGCCAATTGGCTCATTTGCTTTTCCAAACTCTGGATGCTTGCCCTTGTTTCCTGTTGAAATTGCAAAGAATCAGTAGCAAGAGAATAGACAAGATCTTCTAAAGAAGTACCTGAGTTTTGAGTCATATGTGGTGGTTGAAAAAGATCTGGTTCTTGAGACCATGATTGATTGAAGCTAGATGGATGAGTGTAATTGGCATAAGGATCTACTTCTTGGTAATTTTTCGAGTAGCCATAATTAGTATGATCCCACCATCCCTCATGGTAAGTGTTTGAGTAATGATCATACTGTTGGTCTTGGAACACTTGATGGCCTTGACATCCTCCCATGGCCAATTGTTGAACTGGGGAAGTGAGATTGACTTGTTGATTCTCCATGTTCATGTATGCCACCAACTCTTCAAGTGTTAGATTGCTTAATTCCATCTTCTTTTTTTTTTTTTCAAAATTTGAAAAGAAAAACATGTATGTACAAGAAAATAATACTAATTAGAACTGAAAATAAGAATAAACCAAGTAACAAATAAACTAAAGAAAACAATCCCCGGCAACGGCGCCAAAAACTTGATGCACCCAAAAGAGTGTATCTTATTTAACCTTGCACTAAAAAGATAAATTGTAAGTATAGTAGTTAGCAAGGGTCGAGTCCTCAGGGATTGGGTTTTAGTTTATAAGTTAATAGTTTAAAACTTAAATTCAAGAACAATAAAAGAAAAGGGGTTTTTCAAGCCAGATTTAAACTAAAGTAAATAATAAGAATAAGATGCAAGGCGGTATAACCAGCCAATAAAAATATATATACTAAATTAGGCGGTATAACCAGCCAATAAAAATATATATATTAAATTAGGCGGTATAACCAGCCAATAAAAATAAAACAAAGTTAATATACAAATTAGGCGGTATAACCAGCCAATAAAAATAAATATAAAAAATAAGCAAACTAAAAGTAAGAAAACAAGTAAGTAAGACGAATCAAATATGAAAAATATGGTTAAGGTTTCATTCTCCACCACTAGACATCATTAAGAATCAATTTCATATCTATCAACATTAACCAACTATCAAAGTTAACAACCGTAGATAACAACAAGCTCTGTTATCCCAATCTTTCCTTAGTTTGTTGTTAAATAGAACAAGCT
This sequence comes from Fremontodendron californicum, assembly GCA_030761205.1. NCBI lineage: Eukaryota > Viridiplantae > Streptophyta > Magnoliopsida > Malvales > Malvaceae > Fremontodendron > Fremontodendron californicum. The sequence continues at coordinate 4,760,893 of JAULJL010000014.1, forward strand.
CTCTATTTAATCTCTAACCATCAAACAACCTAGAATAAGCTCTCTAAGTTCAATTTAATGGCAGCTTTATGATGAGAAAGATAGGTTGATCTAAGCAACAAACACATAAGCTCGGATTGTTCAACTTAGGTTATGTTCCACTTTGCAATTATTGAAAACTTGACCATAATCATTAATCACAAATTGCCACTTATGAATAGGAAATCAAGACAATTACACGGATCAAGACTCCTAAACTAGCAATAGATAATTATCAAGATCTATCTAGTTGTACACCTAAACAAATCAAGACAACATCATGAACAATTCTTGTAGAAGAACATAAGCAACTTTGATAGAAAATTAATGATAGATAGAATCTGAAAATCAATTATAAAACATGTCTAGGGCTTTGAAATCACCCTTAACCAAATAGAAGTTTAGCCTAGCATAGGCATTATAAACATAAACATAAAATTAAAGAAAATCTAAGAAGAAAATAAAAGAAAGAAAGAAGAAGAGGAAGAATATTAATTATCCAACCTCTTGCTCTCTCTAAAGAAAAAGAAAACTAGAGAAAAGAAAGAAGAAGAAAACTTAGAGAATTTTATTAAAATGGCTAATATCCTACCTATGTACAATATGATCCCTTACAATCATCCAAGGCCCTCTATTTATACACATTTTGGAGGGCTAAATGACAAGAGACAAGCTTTACAAATTTCAAAGGTAGGTATAATAGGTGGGTGCATTTTCTAACAATTTTCGTCATACATGACGATTTTGATCAGCCAAATTGATGGTCGATTTTGTCAATTTTGTAGGCCTTATCTGATCACATGGTCTTCTAGACAAATGTTACCCTATCAGTTACTGATCCATAGCCGTTGAAATCAGCTCATTTGCTGATGTGGATAAGAAGATATGTGCAAAATACGAAAACAGGTCAGCACAGACGTCATTGCACATCAGCCAACTTCATGGTCGATTTCGCTAGGGAAAACGACTCCGTTTCAAGAAGTGTAAAACATGAAAAAGATAGATATGCCTCTTATCTTTGCACGGCTACAAATTTCAGCCTTATTGCTTCAGTGAAACTCGAGATATAGCTGATATGGCAAAAGGTGTCGGAACTGGAACTGAACTGGATTTGCCCTTAATTCTAGTAATCTGAAATCACTAAAAGAAACTTGTGAAAAACACCAAATTACATAAAAATATAAAAGATCATAAACACAATTAGACTAAACAATAATAACTCGTATTTGACACAAAACAATAATAAAACATAACTAAAAACTATATAATTATACGAGTTATCACATATATTGAAGGACTTGCCTATGGAAATTGAGGAAAATTTAACTTATGAAGAGCAGCCGGTTGAGATTTTGGATAGAAAGGACCAAGTTCTAAGGACTAAGACTATTCCATTAGTGAAAGTTCTTTGGAGGAATCATTCATATGAAGAAGCTATATGGGAAAGGGACGAAGATATGTGGACTCAATATTCTCACTTGTTCAATCAAGCTGGTAAGAAAATTTCGAGGACGAAATTTTTCTAAGGGGGGTAAGTTGTAACAACCGAGGTTACGTATAATCATGTAAAGTCAAATCCCGAAAAATTTTAAGGACAAACTTGGAAATTTGTAAGAAGTTATAAGTGAAGGAAATAAAAGAAGAAATGATCAAAATGAATATATTAAAAAAAGTTTAGGGGCTTAATGGTTATTTATAAAAAGTTGAGGGACTAATATGCAATTATCCTAAAAACAAGAAAAATATCTCTTGTCTTCATCTTTTCTCCCGAAAACTCTACACATTTTTCATTCATTCTTCAAGTGCAGCCGGCCTTCCATCATCTCTCTCTCTCAAAAAAAAAAAAATTCTCTTCAAACAACAACACCAAAAATCTCAACAACAATTACATCCAAGGTTAGTTTCTTGATAAATTCTTCATTTTCTTTAGATATTCTACTTGAGCATGCTAAGATCTTTGCTCCATAAACATGTTAAGGTCTGAAATCCATCTATTAAGTATGAATTTTACTCATTTTTGGTATGTATTAAAAGGATTTGAAAGCATGAACAAGAAAATGGAAAGAAAAAGCAAAACAGGGGAATCTGAGCATGCTTGCTGTTCGGATTTTCTGGGTTCGGCACAGTTGGGTTTATATTCTTTTGATATTTTTCCTAGAAACTAGACTTCAATACGAGAATTTTGGTTTTTGAATCACCCAAAACCGATAAGCGGTTAAAAAGATAAAATTCGATGAAGTTGGCTGTTCAGTGTGACCCCTGTTTCAGCATGGTTTCGGGATTTATCAAATTTGATCAAGATTTTGTTCTAGTTGTATAAGTTAGTTATTTTATTCATAAGTTAGATATATTGGTTGAAATAAAACAATTGGAATCACTTCCAAATTCCTTACCAAACTCAAGTTATGATTTTTTAATCTAACTTGATATTAAGGAATTTATTGCTTAAGAGAAATATAGTACTATTGATGGTTATGGATTATGAAAATCTCTAAGGCATGGAATACTAGAAAGGAATTTGATAAGGACATGAATATGGAGTTGAATATTTGGAGAAAATGATTATGGAAATGATATTAAAAATTTGGGATATGTTGTTTTGAGTATGAGGAATTAGTATTGACCTTGAGGGAAGATTATGAGACTTAAGTTGCATTCAAAATTGTGTAATGCTTTGAACATGTATAGATACTAATTATTGTTAATCTCTAGGCCACGTAGATCCGACGTCACCTATGGATCCCGAAGTTTCAGGTCGAGGTGTACAGTGAGATCATCTCAAGGATTGTGAGTAGACGACAACTATAGTTATTTGAAATTTCTTTAATTATAATTATATATATATTTTTTTAGCATATATATTTATTTTACGTATTAAAGGTATATACGATATTTAATCATATGAATTGATTTGTTATTAAAGTAGTTTTATTTCAAGAAATATTATATCGAGTAAGTTGGTTGATTTTATGAAATATGATTTTACATAGAATTTGACGTACATGGTTTTGGCTCCACCTGACTTAATGTATGAGATTATTTCCTTGACCGGAATACGGGAGCTGCGTGCTACGCCTTTGTGGCGGGAGCCACCTCCAGAGTCCCCATTCCGTGATATTAGACCGGAATACGGGAGCTGCGTGCTACGCCTTTGTGGCGGGAGCCACCTCCAGAATCCCTATTCCGTGATATTATACTGGGGTATGGGAGCTGCGTGCTACGCCTTTGTGGTGGGAGCCACCTCCAGAGTCCCTATCCCATTATATTTGCCTTTTGGGGGCACATCATAGTGACACATATGCCTTTGGGGCGTCCTATGGTGGTATTGGCCTTTGAGGCCGGCTACTAGTATGCCTACATGGATATTGCTTGGTTATTTCATGGATGTACTCTTATGCAGGACAGAAAGTTGGAGCCCAATTATACGGAACTTGATTTACTTTACAGATTTTATTCATTGATTTAATATTATAATATTGTTATACATTTGAAAACTTTGCTACGTCTTTGAATTACTCATTATGATTTTATTATTATTTATTTTGAAAATGTCTATTATGTTTTAAAGGATTATAATCATAGTTTTCAAATGTTTTAAAAGTTGTTTACTCACTGAGATATTCATATATCTCACCATTTCATATTCTCATTTTCAGGTGATAGTTAGGTGTTGGGATTGCAACCTTCCTCTATTCTCTGCTTCAAATAGTATTGTGACGTGGTGGGCATCATAGTAAAAATTTATTGAAGTCTTGATCTTTTGATGTTTTTATCTAGTAAACCTTGCTGAGATAGGTTTACTTTTGGATATATTGTATATATTTGAAGATATGAGACAATAGATCAATATGTTTTGATTTGAGCATAAATTGATCATGGAAATTTTTTTGAATATATATGGATATATGTGATAATAGTATTGAGGAATATTGCTGGTTGAGGATATGAATTGAGTGTTATTTGCAGGAGGATTATCGTTGAGATAGAAAGGAAACTCTGTCGGATTTTAGGTAGATTATCCGGACAGGGTGTTACATGGCCAGTTCTTTCCAAGTACGAACGCGATTCCTATCTAGTTGAACATACCATCTAGCAGCGGACCCCGTAAGACTATCCTGAAAGACATGGACCAGCAGTTTGTCATTTCTGGTGTGGGCTGCCATTTTCCGGCAATACATGGTGACATGAGATATGGGACACTCAGACCCATCAAACTTTTCAAAGTCAAGAGTCTTGAACTTAGGCGGGATTACTACATTCGGCACTAAACAAAGCCCCTCAGCATCCATAGAACCATAGCAGTCTAGCCCCTCAACAGCTTGAAGCCTTTCTTCAATCATCTTCATTTTACGAGACTCGATCTCTTCTGCCACTTTCAGCTTCTCTAACTCTTTAGGATCGTCCAAATCTGAAACTTGGACTGGGTCTATCTTTGTTCCAGGAACAGGAAAAGTGAACCCCGGGATTTGAGGTTGGCCGTGTGGATAAGTGAATCCTTCCATGTAGGGCATCTGCTGCAATTGTTCATGTTGTGCTTGAGGTTGAAAACCGGGTGTACATAAGGATTCACCCACATTCTGCTCTTTCCCCTGAGAACCAGATTCATCATCCTTATTCTTCCCTTTCAGACTTCTCATCATTTCCAGCAAAGAACTTAACTGCTCTCTAATCTCATCCTGAGCTTGTTCTACCTTATCTATCCTTGAAGATTGCTCTTCGGCCATTTCTTTAACTCTTGATCTGGTGTTGTAAGAGTGACGAGAAGACTGTCTCGAAGATTCTGACTGTCGAGCTATCCTTGAACCTTTAGCAAAGTTTCTTAAGTTAGGATGATATGCTTAAAACTTTAAATCTAAATTGATGATGTTTATGCACATATGGATGAAATGCTATGAAAGAACACCAGCCACATAACAAATTTAGATAAAAAGAATTTTATAAATAAAATTACCAAATCCATAGAAATCCTAAAAACCAAAGCGATCCTAAAAACATAAAAAATAAAAAAAATAACAACTTCAACTGGTCTTAAAAGATAAAAAAAATGAAAAGTTCTTACAAAGAATCCTAAAATCATAAATCTAAAAAAGAAAAATCCTAACACCTCCAAAGGAACTTGACAATCTGACGGTAGTGAGACTGAGCTTCGTCCAAAAGTTCATATATGAGATGGCCGTTTTCATGGAACGGATGTACTTTCGCCTTAACCTCCATGATTCTGTCATACATATCTTCTGCCTTGCGGGATGCCACATCAAAATGGTCAAACATATTCTCCAGAAGATTTTTCTTTTTAGAGTCAGTATCTCAGAGTTTGGAACATTCTTCATTAATTCGGTAACCAATTCCTGGCAATCATCTATTCTTCTTTCTTGGTCAAACAATAACTCCCCATTCTCATCTTTTAGGCGTCCGACCTCAGTAATCAGAAACGAATATTTATTTTCCATAACTGTCAAGGATTCTTTCGAAGTGTCGCCATCCTCGGTGAGTTTCTGAACAATACCATCTCTTTCCACTAAACCATCCCCCAACTTTCGAACCTTCAATCGAAGCTTCTTGGCCTTGCTTTTTTCTTTGTTCAATCCTTTTTCTAACTCTTCTACCCTTGATTGCAGCTTTTGGTTTTCTTCTCCCAATCCATCTTTCTCTTCTTGTAGCTTTCTTTTAGCCCTTTCTATCCTTAGCATAAGATTTGAGGCTATAACCTTGGCTGAACCGTCTGAACTTCTTTTGCAAGGAATCACAATATCTTTGGCTCTCCTGGCCTGCCATACAGAGTATTCAGGAGTAGTGGTCCATGAGATACTACCCCCTTCAACTCTAACCGTTAATTTCCAAGCCTTTGTGAGTTCTTCTATCCTGTTGATAACCCCTTTGTCTGAATAAGAGAAATCCACCTGGTTAAGTCCGTGGGTCATCGGTATGAACTGCTTATACCCCGTCTGTCTCCGTACCATGATGGGAGAGTAGCTAACGACACCCCAGAGTCACAAGAGAGGAACCCAAGGTTGATCACCGCAGCTAAATAACATAGGTCCATGAGGCATCCATAGTGCTTTCCAGATCACTTGTTGGCTTGTAAGTTCTCGCAACATTGCTACCCATTCTTCTTTTGACCTTGATTCAGGCCATGTGCTTTCACAGAATTCCTTGATAGGGATGCTAGTGGTGAAGTACGGCTTTCGAAACTTCGACTCTTGGCACTCAAAATGACTCTTCATCCAGATGTAGAGCAACTGTAAACATCCGATGAAACGCCGTCGGTGCCGGTGGTCAAAAAAATTCTGAAAAATCACCAAAAATTCCTTTCGATCTCCTCTTTTCAAATATCAAATTAGTTTTTTCCGAATCTCTCTAGAATTTTCTAGATTTGAAATTGAAGTTCGAAACTTCACCTCCTCCGATCTACTCCGTCGGTCGTCGAATGGCCACCAACTTTTAGTATGTGTTTCCTCTAAATAAACACAACTTTTCTTTCTCAAGAATTTTTTTCGAAACAAACTCTAACTCTCACTTTTGAATTTTCGAATTTTTTTCTCTCAAAAAAAATATTTTTTTTTATTTCGAAAAAAAACCTATAATTGCTTCTAACTCTCCTTGATTTCTGATATTTTCTAATGTGTTTTTGATTATGGTGCTTGGGTTCTTTTTATAGAGAAGAGATTTAGTTTCACTAGGATTAGGAATTTCAATTTAATCTCAATTTTTAGAGTCCCATTTCAATCCAAAGAGGTGGTTTGTTTCAACCAAAACTTGTTTTTTTTCCTTTTTTATTAATTCTAAATTTCTTTTGATTTTTCCTTTAACTTTCGGAATTATCCAAAAATTTTTGATTTTTTTTTATTTGTTTTCTTTTAAATAAAAAATAAAATTAAACCTGGATAAAATCCGGTGTCTACATTGAGGATAAATGAACATTTTATCATCGAAAAACCATGTCAAATAGTTTGTTACCAAATATATTTTCTTGTCATGTTTTTATTTAATAAAGGTTTGTTTATATAATTGCTAGATGTTTGGTTTACAAAGAGTTAAGATTGCTTGCATATTTAAAAAAAAAAAATTAAAATAAGTAGGATATGTGATAACTCTAGAAAATATAGTTATTTTACCACCTTTTATGCTTTTGAATCGACTAAGTCCTTGAGAATTTTATTAGGATTTGATTAGTTTTAGATATTTTTATATTTATTTTAATTATCCATTTTATGTTTAAAATAGTTATTTAGTTGTTATTTATGTGTTTTTATAAGTCCAAGGTGATCTGGAGCTTCGAGGTGCAAAACGACAAAAATCGGTGCAAAGCAATGAGTAGGCATATTCGACCTCCAGAGCTTCTTTCAAGAAAAACATGATCTTAAAGACTTCATTTGAGAAAGCTCCCTCTTGACTTTTAAAGCTGACTTCCATACCTTTCCAACGATATAAGGCATGTCAAAAACGGACAAGATTTTCCAAGTCAAAACAGCTGAGAAAGTTTGCAAAGATGACAGAATCAGGAGACCATGCAGAATTTCGGCGCCGCGGCGCCCAGCTACTGTTTGCAACTCGCAAGAAAACGTAAAAAAGGCAAAATTTTACCTGTTTGCTTGGGAGCGAAGTTTCGAACTCCAGAAGGCCTTGGACACTTTAAATAGAATTCTTTTAGGTCGGAATAAAGAGGATTGGATACCTAGAAACCTAATTTTCTCTCAAGAAGATAGTTGCCATCAAATTCTCTCAAGAAGAATGGAAGATTTGAAGATTCAAGATTCAAGAACTGACAACTTTTAGTTTTCACTTCTTTATTTTTCTTGTGTTGTTGATGATGGTGAAACTATTTGATTATTTGTTTTCATTAATTATCATGAACTAAATCTCTTTTACTAGGATTTCAATAGAACTCAACACATAGTTTGAATTTACTTTTCTCTCTAGCTTGATTTAATGGTTTGTTGAGTTGTTTGTTCAATCTTGTTCTTAATGCTTCTAATTTATTGGCCACCAATTAGATTGATTTGTTAACCTAAATACAACTAGACATTGGGAGTTTAGTGTTAGACATAGATTGAATGACACATGTTTCATATTCATTTATTAGGATGAATTGATCTGCAGGTAGGGTAGGAATACACTTACTTGTCATGTGTAATCATTGTTAGAGCCTAAGCTTAATGAGTTCTTCTTTAATTCAGTTATTATAGACATATAGTTAATTGGTTAAGAATAATATTTTTATAAGATCATCGTCCAGATACTTATAAATAAGATATATGTAACAACCGAGGTTACGTATAATCATGTAAAGTTAAATCCTGAAAATTTTAAGGACGAACTTGAAAATTGGTAAGAAGTTATAAGTGAAGGAAATAAAAGAAGAAAGGATCAAATTGAAAATACTAAAAAGTTTAGGGGCTTAATGGTTATTTATAAAAAGTTGAGGGACTAATATGCAATTATCCCAAAAACAAGAAAAATATCTCTTTATCTTCATCTTTCTCTCCCGAAATCTCAAAACATTTTCCTTCTCTTCTTCAAGCAGCCGGCCTCCCACTCTATCCCTCTCTCTCTCTCAAAATTTTCTTCAAGTATTCCACCATAATCTCAACAAAAATTACATCCAAGGTTAGTTTCTTGATAAATTCTTCATTTTCTTTAGATATTCTATTTGAGCATGCTAAGATCTTTACACCATATACATGTTAAGGTCTGAAATCCATCTATTAAGTATGAATTTTACTCATTTTTGGTAAGAATTAAAAGGATTTGAAAGCATGAACAAGAAAATGGGAAGAAAAAGCAAAACAGGGGAAACTGAGCATGCTTGCTGTTCGGATTTTCTGGGTTGGGCACATTAGGGTTTGTATTTTTTTGATATTTTTCCTAGAAACTAGACTTCAATACGAGAATTTTGGTTTTTGAATCACCCAAAACCGATAAGCGGTTAAAAAGATAAAATTCGGTGAAGTTGGCTGTTCTGTGTTGATCCCTGTTTCAGCATAGTTTCGGGTTTTATCAAATTTGACCAAGATTTTGTTCTAATTGTCTAAGTTAGTTATTTTCTCTATAAATTAGACTTATTGGTGCCAAAATCAAGTTATGATTTTCTAATCTAACTTGATATTAAGGAATTTATTGCTTAAGAGAAATATAATACCAAAGGATGGTTATGGATTATGAAAATCTCTAAGGCATGGAATACTAGAAACGAATTCGATAAGGACATGATTATGGAGTTGAATTATGGAGAAAATGATTATGGAAATGATATTAAAAATTAAGGATATGTTGTTTTGAGTATGAGAAATTAGTATATGGGGTAGATTAATGGGACTTAAGTTGCATTCAAAATTGTGTAATGCTTTGAGCATGTATAGATACTAATTATTGTTAATCTCTAGGCCACGTAGATCCGACGTCACCTGTGGATCCCGAGGTTTCAGGTCGAGGTGTACAGTGAGATCATCTCAAGGATTGTGAGTAGACGACAACTATAGTTATTTGAAATTTATTTAAATATAATTATATATATATTTTTTAGCGTAATATTTATTTTACGTATTAAAGGTATATACGATATTTAATCATATGAATTGATTTGTTATTAAAGTATTTTTATTTCAAGAAATATTATATCGAGTAAGTTGGTTGATTTATGAAATATGATTTTACATAGAATTTGACGTACATGGTTTTGGCTCCACCGGACTTAATGTATGAGATTATTTCCTTGACCGGAATACGGGAGTTGCGTGCTACGCCTTTGTGGCGGGAGCCACCTCCAGAGTCCCCATTCCGTGATATTAGACCGGAATACGGGAGCTGCGTGCTACGCCTTTGTGGCGGGAGCCACCTCCAGAGTCCCCATTCCATGATATTAGACTGGGATATGGGAGCTGCGTGCTACGCCTTTGTGGTGGGAGCCACCTCCAGAGTCCCTATCTCGTCATATTTGCCTTTTGGGGGCACATCATAGCGACACATATGCCTTTGGGGCGTCCTATGGTGGTATTGGCATTTGGGGCCGGCTACTAGTATGCCTACATGGATATTTCCTGGTTATTTCATGGATGTATTCTTATGCATGACAGTAAGTTGGAGCCCAATTATACGTAACTTGATTTACTTCAGGTAGATTTAATAAATTGATTTAATATTATAATATTGTTATACATTTGAAAAGCTTGCTACGTCTTTGAATTACTCATTATGATTTTATTATTATTTATTTTGAAAATGTCAATTATGCTTTACAGATTACCATTACGGTTTTCACACGCTTTAAAAGTTGTCTACTCACTGAGATATTCATATATCTCACCTTTTCATATTCTCATTTTCAGGTGACAGTTAGGTGTTGGGATTGCAACCTTCCTCTATTCTCTGCTTCAAATAGTATTGTGACGTGGTGGGCATCATATTAAAAATTTATTGAAGTCTTGATCTCTTGATGTTTTTATCTAGTAAACCTTGCTGAGATAGGTTTATTGATGGAGACTCAATTAAGAGTTGTAAACCCAAGTGCAGGTTATGTTCAAGTAATAAATTCTCGGGTGTCCGAGGTCGAACCACAGGGAAGCGTATTTGTAAGTATAAGTTTATAAATATATAAGACAAAGAAAGTAAACAAGATATTAGGGAATCAACAACAAAATAAGATAAACAAGATATTAGAGAACAAAATAAACAAAATATAAAAGAAATTAAACAAGATATAAAAAACAATAAGAAAAGATGTTGAGGTTAGAGAATCCACTCTTGGTGTTATGCTAAGATTAATCTTGTTTTATTACACAATTGAAATCCACACATAAAGGAGGTTCCAATCGGAAGGTTTAGCAATTCAGTCCAAATTGTCCAACGTCCATAGCATATGATGTTATGTTCATTTGGTGTCCTCAAAACTCATAAAAAGAGTCCAAGCATTCCTTATGCCAAGGTATATGTCTACAACAAATCAAGGTTATGAAACCAAGCATTTACTGTGCCATTTTCCTTGTCAATAATGAATCAAGATCCCTACTTTGTAAGTATGATTTTAAACCAAAAGAAAATATTATCTATACTAGTGTTTATAAATGATGATTCATTTTAGCTCATGTTTAAGAGACTAACCTTAGCATTTACCAAGAGCTTCACCTCATCACCTCAACAATATGATTAGTAACACATATTAGATATGAATAAAATGAAAAGAAATGTAAGAAGCATAAGTAAATAAAGAAAAAGAAAACTAGAGAAAGGAAAGAAAAAGAAAACTTAGAGAATTTTATTACAATGGCTAATATCCTACCAATCTATAATAATGCTCATCCAAGGCCCTCTATTTATACACATTTTGGAGAGCTAAATGACAAGAGACAAGCTTTATAAATTTCAAAGGTAGGTATAATAGGTGGGTGCATTTTTCTAACAATTTTCGTCATATTGTATGACAATTCTGATCAGCCAGATTGATGGTCGATTTTGTCAATGTTGGAGGCTCGATCTGATCAAATGGTCTTCTAGAAAAATATACCCCTATCAGTTACGGATCCATAGCCATTGGAATCAGATCATTTGCTCATGTGGATCGGAAGATATGGTCAAAATACCAAAACAGGTCAGCACAGACGTCATTGCACATCAGCCAACTTGATGGTTGATTTCGCTAGGGAAAACGACTCCGTTTCAAGAAGTGTAAAACATGAAAAAGATAGATATGCCTCTTAACTTTGCACTGTAAAAATTTCAGCCTTAATGCTTCAGTGAAACTCCAGATATAGCTGATATGGCAAAAGGTGTCGGAACTGGAACTGAATTGGATTTGCCCTTAATTCTTTATTTAACCTAGTAATCTGAAATCACTCAAAGAAACTCGTGAAAAACACCAAATTACATAAAAATATAAAAGATCATAAACACAATTAGACTAAGCAATAATAACTCGTATTTGACACAAAACAATAATAAAACATAACTAAAAACTATATAATTATACGAGTTATCACACCCCCACACTTAGATTGTTGCTAGTCCCTAGCAACGACTCAATAAAAATAAAATAAGAAAATCTAATCTAATCCATTTTCATTGGAAATCACGGTGGCACTTAGCATGTGACACAAGCCTTTAAACCCCTAGGTGTCCCTAGTGGACGAGTTTAGTCTCGTGAGGGTTTGCTAGAACGATACCCACAAACATTGAAAAACTAAAATATAAGTAAACTACATACACTAAAAATATTTACTCCTAATCCTTTCAATATAAATTAGAGACAATCTTTGAACAAGTCTTATAAACTAATCAATAGCTCAAAGAATTTCACAAAAATTCATGCTTGAATGTAAATAAATGAGTTAAGCCAATATTAACATAACATATTTCAATCAAAATAGTGCATATTCAACTTAATCTCAACTTCTCACTATACTCTCATGATTTTCACTCTTTAAAGTAGTGGTAAAGTGTTTACACTCAATCAATCTCATGAAAACAGTTCTACCATATGCTTGCTTGTCCACCTATTCTCCACTATTTAGATCATACAACTTCATAAATCAAGAGGTCTTTTTTCAAGGTTGTAATGGGGCCAAAGGGTTATAATGTAGTTAAAGAACAAAAGGATAAAGATATCACAAAGGTTCCAAAGAGTTCATAGAGTTTAGAGACATAATAAGATCATACAAATAAAACTTCTCAAAACTCTTATAAAGCACATAATAACATAGGCTAAATATTCATGTTGAGCCTTTGCTTCATTCTAACCAACTTTGTAACATCTTTTTCTTTACTTTAACTAGAAGTTCAAGAGAAGATTTTTTTTTTAATATGGGAATGTATTTGACAATGATCCCTTTCTTTTTCTCTTGACTTTTGCCTCTCTCCTCCCCCACACTTATCTTTCGTTCTAACCCAAATTTTCAAAATGTATCCCTTGTTTTTGCAATATGTCTCAAAATATATAATCCATCTTTAGAACAAGGGTAAGGATATAAGTATATTTAGGCTAGGTGTAAGTTCTGGTTACCAATAAAATAGCATATTTAATGTAGGCTCAAATTGGCTCACTAGTGGGGATGTTCTCTTAGAACATCAATAATGGATGGCTGTTTGGCTCTGGTTATAATCCTAATGCCTCTATCATATTCATGTTGTCACATGTATCAATATAGTCTCAAACGGTTTAAAGCAAGTTCTAGAGAATCATGTAATCATAAGAGCGCTCAAGAAAGAAATTAGATTGATTTGTATAATGCATCAATCATTATAGGCTCAAAAACTCACAAGGATGATTATACAAGTCAGATTAAGTCTAAACATGCTTCTTTCTCAATCAACATATCATATTAACATTGGCTCATAAAAAGGTTGACATCAAGCTCAATTCTCATGAAAATCTTCTCACTAATAAATCTGTTTTAGACTTATGCAATTCATATCTCATCATTGTATTAAAAAGGAACTAGAACACATTAAAAAAATAATAATAATAATAAAGACTCATAAAAAAAAAAATAGTAGACAAAAATAAAAGAAATCCTAAATCGTTCCCCCCACACTTAATTCTTACATTGTCCTCAATGTAAGTCTATTAACCCAAATGAAAGAATCATGTGTAAGAGAAAAGAACTAATAACATAAGAATAGGAATAACTAAGACTCAAAACAAAACAAACTCATGCAACCTAATTAATCCTAAAATACTAAACAAAAATTAACAAGTAAACATAAAAAGATTAAAATCAAACTGACAAGGTATGTCTCAAGTCTCCCTTACTCAGACCTTGTTCAGAATGAATACTTCTAAATTGCTTAAAACACAACAAACTTTTTTTTTTTTTTTTAAAGAAGAAATCAAACTGACAAGGTATGTCTCAAGTCTCCCTTACTCAGACCTTGTTCAGAATGAATACTTCTAAATGGCTTAAAACACATCAATTTTTTTTTTTAAATTAGCAAAATATGTCCCTTACCCCCTACTAAAGGTAGAATTTAGGAGATATTACCTGCAGAGGTTGCTAACCACTTATTATAACTGAGACACAACAAACAAAATGTTAGATAATGTCACAAAGACAGAGTGCAATCCACTCCTTGCTCGTCCATATCTCTTTTTCTTTTTCCGACCGTTTGCAAAACAACCGTAGCAGATAAATACTCATAAGCTTGGAGCTTTTTGATTAAATCTTCAATGGTTGTAGCAGAAATTATGGTTCTCCTTGCCTCTGAAAACATGAATCCATTATCCACAGCATTATCTAAATATGAAAGCAAATTACTAAAATAACCATTAATATTAAGCAAACCAATGGGTTTCTTATTTGTGACCAAAGATGACAAAGAAGCCACGCAAGCTATTTCTTCCAATGTACCCAGACCTCCTGGTAAAGCAATGAATGCATCGGCAGAATGGTACATGATTGTCATCCGTTCAGGGATACTCCAGACTTGTATTTCCTTACCCACGGTAGGTCCACAAAAACCTGTGAATAGTTGTCGCACGATTCCTAGAACTGGACTTCCTCCGGCGTGTGCTGATGTAGCGACTGCTCCCATTAAACCCGAACTACCACCTCCATAAATCAACTGGATCTTTTGTTGGGCAAGTATTACTCCAACTCTTATGGCTTCATCAGCGAATATGTTATTTTTCCCTGGATAAGCACCTCCAAAGACACAAATTTTTTTAATGCGCTGGGACGAAGTACTTTCCATTTTTTTTTTCAAGTGCCTGAAAGAGAATGAGTACATGGTGTAATATATAGAGGACTGAGTAATGAATCAGACAAGAGTAATAATGTCGCCGAAAGTGTATTTGACCTGTCAGAAGAAAATGTTAACCTAACAAAAGATTTTTGCGTGATTTCAGGAAGAAAATCAAAAAGAGAAGAAAAATCAACCGTAAAAGACCAATGCAAAAAAAAAAAAAAAAACGAGAATAATTACACAAATCTAACAACACGTAAATTAAACCGAAATAAAGTTATTGCAAATCAAACCAAAAGCTGAGAAGTCATTTATTGTAGTTGTGATTGTGGCTCACATCTTCCTCTGGTTTTACGTCCAGAAACGGCTTAAACGCCTTCTATGAGTCGAGGATATGCTTCCCATCCAGTTTTCTTACAAGCTGGCAAACAGGGTCTTTTAACATCAGATTCCCAAGATGTTGCCATTCCCTTTGGAATTGCGGCCATAAATCAAGAATTTCTCTTTGTACGTCTCCACTAGGATGCGTCTCAAGAGAAAGTTGGATATTACCCAAATTCTCCTTACTCAGTCCATCCTTAATGAATTCAATTTTATCATCTCGATTAGAGGACGGAATCCCAATAGAACGACATTTACCGTTACACGTCCATCGTGCACATTTGTGGCAATTTGAACTCATGCGCTTTGCTCGTCGCTTCTTTGCAAAAGTGCTTCTACCTGTACCTGGTAAATACAAAACAGGAAGATATTCATCTTCACGTACCTTGGCTTCAATTATCCAACGTATGTCTTCAGGAATCCCTTTGTGCATAAGCATTCTTAATCTTTCAAATCGAACTTGGTAAAGCTTCAGTAAAATATTTCGAGGAAAAGGAGGAAATCGTTTCTGCAATCTTGTGAGAATATCATCCATCTTGAAAAAATGAAAAAGAAATTGAAAGAGAAATTTATATACAATATCAGTTTTGTGGGTAGCTGATGGAACCGACTTAAATAATCACGGAGTACCGTTATCCGCCATTTAACCGGGGTTAAAAAAAAGTGTTTTTTTTTTTTTTGAAGATTAGTAAAAATTATATTTACATCTAGTTATTTTCAAAACAAGGATCAGAAAGAAAAACAACCTCTTCTTGAGTAACATGATTTTCCAAAAAGAGTTTGAGTCTTTGTCCATTTATCTTGAATACGTTACCATTTTGAGGATTCTCAATGTCAACTGCTCCATAATGATACACATGCTTAACCACAAATGGGCCAGTCCATCTTGATCTCAACTTACCAGGAAATATGTGAAGTCTAGAATTATAAAGTAGAACTTTTTGCCCAACATCAAATGTTTTTCTTGAAATTAACTTGTCATGAAAGGCTTTAGTTCTTTCTTTATGAATTTTAGAATTCTCATATGCATCTTTGAATAAAGTTGGCTAGTAAAATCCACACTGTAAAATTTTTGCAGCAGTTTTCTTTGATGAAAAATGACCACCACATGCCTCGGAATGACAAAACTTAATTACACTACTTACCTCATTGTCGGGAATGCATCTTCGAAAAATTTGATCAGGACAATATTTGAACAAGTAAGGGTCATCCCAGTAGAACTTCTTTACCTCATTCAGAAACTTCCTTTTATCTTGGGGGCTCCATTGAGAAGGAATTTTTCCCAAAAAGGAATATTTTAGCTCGAATGGCAATGGTTTTAAATCCAGCTTGGGCGGTTCAATAGTTGATGGTACAGTGACATTTGTGAGTGATGGGAGTTCCTCAAACTTTTGTTTCCAACGATGCTTATCCTGAAAAGAATTTAACAAAGAATCAGTGTGTGAAATTTTTGAAGCATTATCAAACTCACATTCAATTAAATAAGCTTCTAAAGGATCATGGAATGTGGTAGTGGTGAGATGTTCATGAACAAGTTCTTCAATGAAATCCACTTCATGTACTTCTGAATCATCACCAGGTTGCTTGCAAATGTTGAACACATTTAATTCTAAAGTCATATTTCCAAAAGAAATGTTCAAAATACCATTCCTGCAATTTATCAGAGCATTAGAAGTTGCAAGAAATGGACGGCCTAATATAACAGGAATTTGAACATTTGGATTTGAAACAGGATGTGTGCCCAAAACAATAAAATCAACAGGGAAGTAAAAATTATCAATTTGAACCAAAACATCTTCAACTATCCCTCGAGGAATTTTTACAGAACGATCAGCTAGTTGAAGTGTAACAGGTGTTTCCTTGAGTTCACCTAAACCTAATTGTTGATAAACAGAAAAAGGCAAAAGATTAACACTAGCACCAAGATCAAGCAATGCACGTTCTATTCTAGTGTTTCCAATGATGCATGAGATTGTTGGACATCCAGGATCTTTGAATTTTGGTGGAGTAAGGTGCTGAATGATTGAGCTCACACTTTCCGTCAGAAATGCTTTCTTTTGTACATTATGTTTCCTTTTAAATGTGCACATGTCCTTCAAAAATTTAGCATAAGATGGAACTTGTTTGATTGCATCCAATAAAGGAATGTTAATCTTAACTTGTTTGAAAAGTTCATAAATTTCTGCATTTTAATTCAAATTCTTTATTGTTTGCAACCTTTGAGGAAAAGGAGCAGGATGCATACCTTTTTCTTTGTCCAAATTTTCAAGAAGTTCAGACTTACCATCATCCTTACCTTTACTTTTCGGAGGGGAAGAAGGATCTTGGTCTTTTGATGGAATGTTTTTGTCAATTGCCTTTCCACTTCGAAGAGTTGTGATAGAACTGGCATTTTCCTGTTGAGTTTCATTGGAGCAAGAAACAAGACATTGAGTAGAAGGGTTAGGCTGAGGTTGAGCAGGAAACTTACATTTTTCTTGAGTGCGTAATGAAGCTGTCAATGTGGACAAGGTGTTTTTGATCTCATTGATGTCCTGTGAAGTTTGGTTATTCACATTTGCTTGTGTTTGCATGAATGCTTGCAATGTCTCTTCCAAGGTTTGTACACGTGAAGGTTGATAGGAAAAAGTGTTGCCCGACTTTTGAGATTGTGGTACCTGAACATGATTATTATTCCGCCAACTGAAGTTGGGATGATTTCTCCATTCAGGGTTGTACGTTTCAGAGTAAGGAGAAGGAAAAGGCTTTTTAAATGTGTTTATGAAATTTACTTGATCATGCAACACTTCTTTAAGAATGGGAATGTTTGGACATTCAGAAGTGGGGTGTCCCATGATTTCACAAATTCCACAACTTCCTTCATTTTTAACCGTTTTGACTTCTTTTACTTCTCTAAGTTCCATGGCTTCAATCTTTCTAGCCAAATTAGCTACTTTAGCTTTTATCTCATCTTCTTGACTAAAATGATATTTACCTCTGTTAGAAACAAGATTAGATCTATTGGAACTTTCAGAGGAATTATCTGTGTGCCAGGCTTGAGAGTTATCTGCCAAATGGTCTAGGTAGTCAAAGGCTTCTTCAGGTTCTTTTTCTAGAAACTCACCGTTACACATTGTTTCAACAAATTGTTTAGTTTCGGGAGTTAAACTTTCATAAAAGAAACTAATAAGACGCCATTTTTCAAAACCATGATGTGGACAAGAACTTAACAAATCTTTAAAACGCTCCCAGCACTGAAAAAATGCTTCATTTTGATTTTGATTGAAATTTTGAATCTGTCTTTTCAAAGCAGTAGTTTTATGTGCTGGGAAAAATTTCTTTAGAAACTCAGTTTGTAATTCTTGTCATGTGCCAATTGACCTTGGTTTTAAATTATGAAGCCAAATTTTTGCTTTATCTTTTAAAGAAAAAGAAATAATTTTAGCTTGACAATTTCATTTGTACATTGTTGGTCATTAAAGGTGACACATACATCTTCGAAGTCTTTTAGAAACAAGTAAGCACTTTCCGATTCTAACCCATGGAAATTTGGAAGCAAAGCTATCATACCTGGTTTAAAACGAAAGTTGTTTGCATTGAGAGGAAAAATAAAACAAGAGGGTGATGAGCTTCGAGTTGGTTGCAAGTAGTCACGCATGGTGCGTACTTGTCTGTTCTCATCTTCAGCATGAACACTTTCATTGTCAGCCATGGTAGGAGTTGTATTAGAAAGATTACCTGAAAAAGTTTCACAATAAAATCTAACTAAACGACGAGATCTAAAATCACGTCGCCAAACAAGCATAAAACAAAGTTAATATACAGATTAGGCGGTATAACCAGCCAATAAAAATAAAACAAAGTTAATATACAATATAGATATAAATATATAGAAAATTAGGCGGTATAACCAGCCAATAAAAATAAATATACTTATAAACTTATATACTTAGTATTGCCTCCCCGGCAACGGCGCCAAAAACTTGATGGAGACTCAATTAAGAGTTGTAAACCCAAGTGCAGGTTATGTTCAAGTAATAAATTCTCGGGTGTCCGAGGTCGAACCACAGGGAAGCGTATTAGTAAGTATAAGTTTATAAATATATAAGACAAAGAAAGTAAACAAGATAATAGGGAATCAACAACAAAATAAGATAAACAAGATATTAGAGAATAAAATAAACAAAATATAAAAGAAATTAAACAAGATATAAAAAACAATAAGAAAAGATGTTGAGGTTAGAGAATCCACTTTTGGTGTTATGCTAAGATTAATCTTGTTTTATTACACAATTGAAATCCACACATAAAGGAGGTTCCAATCGGAAGGTTTAGCAATTCAGTCCAAATTGTCCAACGTCCATAGCATATGATGTTATGTTCATTTGGTGTCCTCAAAACTCATAAAAAGAGTCCAAGCATTCCTTATGCCAAGGTATATGTCTACAACAAATCAAGGTTATGAAACCAAGCATTTACTGTGCCATTTTCCTTGTCAATAATGAATCAAGATCCCTACTTTGTAAGTATGATTTTAAACCAAAAGAAAATATTATCTATACTAGTGTTTATAAATGATGATTCATTTTAGCTCATGTTTAAGAGACTAACCTTAGCATTTACCAAGAGCTTCACCTCATCACCTCAACAATATGATTAGTAACACATACTAGATATGAATAAAATGAAAAGAAATGTAAGAAGCATAAGTAAATAAAGAAAAAGAAAACTAGAGAAAGGAAAGAAAAAGAAAACTTAGAGAATTTTATTACAATGGCTAATATCCTACCAATCTATAATAATGCTCATCCAAGGCCCTCTATTTATACACATTTTGGAGAGCTAAATGACAAGAGACAAGCTTTATAAATTTCAAAGGTAGGTATAATAGGTGGGTGCATTTTTCTAACAATTTTCGTCATATTGTATGACAATTTTGATTAGCCAGATTGATGGTCGATTTTGTCAATGTTGGAGGCTCGATCTGATCAAATGGTCTTCTAGAAAAATATACCCCTATCAGTTACAGATCCATAGCCGTTGGAATCAGATCATTTTCTCATGTGGATCGGAAGATATGGTCAAAATACCAAAACAGGTCAGCACAGACGTCATTGCACATCAGCCAACTTGATGGTTGATTTCGCTAGGGAAAACGACTCCGTTTCAAGAAGTGTAAAACATGAAAAAGATAGATATGCCTCTTAAATGTGCACTGTAAAAATTTCAGCCTTAATGCTTCAGTGAAACTCCAGATATAGCTGATATGGCAAAAGGTGTCGGAACTAGAACTGAATTGGATTTGCCCTTAATTCTTGATTTAACCTAGTAATCTAAAATCACTCAAAGAAACTCGTGAAAAACACCAAATTACATAAAAATATAAAAGATTATAAACACAATTAGACTAAGCAATAATAACTCGTATTTGACACAAAACAATAATAAAACATAACTAAAAACTATATAATTATACGAGTTATCATTTACTTCTGGATATATTGTATATATTTGAAGATATAAGACAATAGATCAATATGTTTTTGACTTGAGCGTGAATTGATCATGGATAATTTTTGAATATGCATGGATATATGTGATAATAGTATTGAGAAATATTGCTGGTTGAGGATATGAATTGAGTGTTATTTGTAAGAGGGTTATAGTTGAGATAGAAAGGAAACTCTGCCGGATTTTAGGTAGATTATCCGGACAGGGTGTTACAATTTGGTATCAGAGCAAGGTTATAGGTTCTGTAGACTTAGAAACTGTTTGTTGAAGTATTAAAATATGGTCACTTGTGCAGGAAATCAGACACGATGCCACCACGTCGAAGAGGAAGACCTAGAATCAATCCCCTACCCCAAAATAGGGATAGGAATAGAAATGTGAATATTGATGAGCAAATTGGAGAACAAGCTTCAGTTGCCGGTTCATCTTCAGTTGCTGCACCCTCAGCAGCACCTCCAGCAGCTGATCGTAATTTAGCTGAGGCAGTTGCGGCCTTGACAAGAGTAATTCCCGCTTTGACTGCCCCTGCTGAAAAAGGGATAGTTGATTACTGTAAAAGATTTGAAGAATATGGGTTGCAAGATTTTCACGCGGTCTTTGGAATCAGATTTAGCCTGGTCATGGCTACAAAAATTTGAGACTACTTCCATTACTCTTCAGATTCCCGAGTCTATGAGGTTACCATGTGCGGTGCAATTTTTGGAGGATCATGCACACACATGGTGGAAAACTACAGTGCAAAGGTATGCTGGACGTCCTGCCATAACCTGGGCAGATTTTCGAAGAGAGTTTGAAGAAAAATACTATTCTCGGGCCTTGCGGGAAAAGAAATGGACTGAGTTTATGAATTTAAAACAGGGTGGTATGTCAGTAGCAGAGTACGAGCAAAAATTCAGTGAACTATCAGAATTTGCTCCATCGATAGTAGCCAACGATGCTGATAGATGCAAGAAATTTCAGATGGGCTACATGTTAGTATTCGAGATAGGTTGACGACCCTGGATACAGATGACTTTAATAAATGGGTCAACATGGCAATTAAAGCTGAACAGAATCTGAAAGAAATGAAAGATAGAGAAGAGATGTTCAGAAAAAGAAAAGGGCAGTTCTCCAGTGAGGACGTGAGGCCTAAGAAAAGTTATGTAGAAACCAGTGTCAGTGGTTCCAAACCCTTGAGATTTCAGGAGGGATTAGACAGAAAGCCTATTAGTGGTTCTTCTAGCAGACTTATCATTGGACCTCAACAGCAGACTAGATTGCCACCTGGGAGGTCAGGAGGACCTCGTACATTGACTTATCCTCAGTGTCCCCATTGTGGGAAGAATCACCCTGGTGAATGTTGGAGACTACAGGGTGTGTGTTTTTACTGCAAAGAACCGGGACACATGAAACGGGATTGTCCCAAGCTGGAGAACAAGGCAGTTACTAGTCAGTTGTCAGTGGGTCAAAGAGAAAGGACCCAACCTACTACTGCACATCAGCCGACAGCAGTTAGAGATAGAATTGGGGTACAATCTCAAGTTGGTTCATCTACTGGCCCTCGACAGAGTGGACAGTCGGGTAGACCTCGATCTGCAGCCAGAATTTATGCTATGACCCATCAACAGGCTCAGGCTACTCTTGAAGTGGTTACAGGTACTCTCCCAATTTCTAAGGCAAATGCTAGGATCTTAATAGATCCGGGTGCAACTCATTCTTTTGTTGCTAATTCATATGTCAAGCATTTGGGTAGAGATTCTAGGAGGTTAGACATCCCTATGGTCGTTAGTACCTGATAACTCGTATAATTATATAGTTCTTAGTTATGTTTTATTATTGTTTTGTGTCAAATACGAGTTATTATTGCTTAGTCTAATTTTGTTTATGATATTTTATATTTTTATGTAATTTGGTGTTTTTCACGAGTTTCTTTGAGTGATTTCAGATTACTAGGTTAAATCAACAATTAAGGGCAAATCCAGTTCAGTTCCAGTTCCGACACCTTTTTCCATATCCGCTATATCTGGAGTTTCACTGAAGCAATAAGGCTGAATCTTTTACAGTGCAAAGTTAAGAGGCATATCTATCTTTTTCATGTTCTACACTTCTTGAAACGGAGTCGTTTTCCCTAGCGAAATCGACCATCAAGTTGGCTGATGTGCAATGACGTCTGTGTTGACCTGTTTTGGTATTTTGACCATATCTTCCGATCCACATGAGCAAATGATCTGATTCCAACGGATATGGATCTGTAACTGATAGGGTTATATTTTTCTAGAAGACCATTTGATCAGATCGAGCCTCCAACATTGACAAAATCGACCATCAAGCTGGCTGATCAGAATTGTCATACAATATGACGAAAATTGTTAGAAAAATGCACCCACCTATTATACCTACCTTTGAAATTTATAAAGCTTGTCTCTTGTCATTAGCTCTCCAAAATGTGTATAAATAGAGGGCCTTGGATGAGCATTAAAGATACATTGGTAGGATATTAGCCATTGTAATAAAATTCTCTAAGTTTTCTTCTTCTTTCCTTTCTCTAGTTTTCTTTTTCTTTATTTACTTATGTTTATTACATTTCTTTTCATTTTATTCATATCTAGTATGTGTTGCTAATCATATTGTTGAGGTGATGAGGTGAAGCTTTTGGTAAATGCTAAGGTTAGTCTCTTAAACATGAGCTAAAATGAATCATCATTTATAAACACTAGTATAGATAATATTTTCTTTTGGTTTAAAATCATACTTGCAAAGTAGGGATCTTGATTCATTATTGACAAGGAAAATGGCACAGTAAATGCTTGGTTTCATAACCTTGATTTGTTGTAGACATATACCTTGGCATAAGGAATGCTTGGACTTTTTTTATGAGTTTTGAGGACACCAAATGAACATAATATCATATGCTATGGACGTTGGACAATTTGGACTGAATTGCTAAACCTTCCGATTGGAACCTCCTTTATGTGTGGATTTCAATTGTGTAATAAAACAAGATTAATCTTAGCATAACACCAAGAGTGGATTCTCTAACCTCAACATCTTTTCTTATTTTTTTTATATCTTGTTTAATTTCTTTTATATTTTGTTTATTTTGTTCTCTAATATCTTGTTTATCTTATTTTGTTGTTGATTCCCTATTATCTTGTTTACTTTCTTTGTCTTATATATTTATAAACTTATACTTACTAATACGCTTCCCTGTGGTTCGACCTCGGACACCCGAGAATTTATTACTTGAACATAACCTGCACTTGGGTTTACAACTCTTAATTGAGTCTCCATCAAGTTTTTGGCGCCGTTGCCGGGGAGGCAATACTAAGTATATAAGTTTATAAGTATATTTATTTTTATTGGCTGGTTATACCGCCTAATTTCTATATATTTATATTTATATTGTATATTAACTTTGTTTTATTTTTATTGGCTGGTTATACCGCCTAATTTGTATATTAACTTTGTTTTATGCTTGTTTGGCGACGTGATTTTAGATCTCGTCATTTAGTTAGATTTTATTGTGAAACTTTTTCAGGTAATCTTTCTAATACAACTCCTACCATGGCTGACAATGAAAGTGTTCATGCTGAAGATGAGAACAGACAAGTACGCACCATGCGTGACTACTTGCAACCAACTCGAAGCTCATCACCCTCTTGTTTTATTTTTCCTCTCAATGCAAACAACTTTCGTTTTAAACCAGGTATGATAGCTTTGCTTCCAAATTTCCATGGGTTAGAATCGGAAAGTGCTTACTCGTTTCTAAAAGACTTCGAAGATGTATGTGTCACCTTTAATGACCAACAATGTACAAATGAAATTGTCAAGCTAAAATTATTTCCTTTTTCTTTAAAAGATAAAGCAAAAATTTGGCTTCATAATTTAAAACCAAGGTCAATTGGCACATGGCAAGAATTACAAACTGAGTTTCTAAAGAAATTTTTCCCAGCACATAAAACTACTACTTTGAAAAGACAGATTCAAAATTTCAATCAAAATCAAAATGAAGCATTTTTTCAGTGCTGGGAGCGTTTTAAAGATTTGTTAAGTTCTTGTCCACATCATGGTTTTGAAAAATGGCGTCTTATTAGTTTCTTTTATGAAAGTTTAACTCCCGAAACTAAACAATTTGTTGAAACAATGTGTAACGGTGAGTTTCTAGAAAAAGAACCTGAAGAAGCCTTTGACTACCTAGACCATTTGGCAGATAACTCTCAAGCCTGGCACACAGATAATTCCTCTGAAAGTTTCAATAGATCTAATGTTGTTTCTAACAGAGGAAAATATCATTTTAGTCAAGAAGATGAGATAAAAGCTAAAGTAGCTAATTTGGCTAGAAAGATTGAAGCCATGGAACTTAAAGAAGTAAAAGAAGTCAAAACGGTTAAAAATGAAGAAAGTTGTGGAATTTGTGAAATCATGGGACACCCCACTTCTGAATGTCCAAACATTCCCATTCTTAAAGAAGCGTTGCATGATCAAGTAAATTCCATAAACACATTTAAGCCTTTTCCTTCTCCTTACTCTGAAACGTATAACCCTGAATGGAGAAATCATCCCAACTTCAGTTGGCGGAATAATAATCATGTTCAGGTACCACAATCTCAAAAGCCGGGCAACACTTTTTCCTATCAACCTTCACGTGTACAAACCTTGGAAGAGACATTGCAAGCATTCATGCAAACACAAGCAAATGTGAATAACCGGACTTCACAGGACATCAATGAGATCAAAAACACCTTGTCCACATTGACAGCTTCATTACGCACTCAAGAAAAAGGTAAGTTTCCTGCTCAACCTCAGCCTAACCCTTCTACTCAATGTCTTGTTTCTTGCTCCAATGAAACTCAACAGGAAAATGCCAGTTCTATCACAACTCTTCGAAGTGGAAAGGCAATTGACAAAAACATTCCATCAAAAGACCAAGATCCTCTTTCCCCTCCGAAAAGTAATGGTAAGGATGATGGTAAGTCTGAACTTCTTGAAAATTTGGACAAAGAAAAAGGTATGTATCCTGCTCATTTTCCTCAAAGGTTGCAAACAATAAAGAATTTGAATCAAAATGCAGAAATTTATGAACTTTTCAAACAAGTTAAGATTAACATTCCTTTATTGGATGCAATCAAACAAGTTCCATCTTATGCTAAATTTTTGAAGGACATGTGCACAGTTAAAAGGAAACATAATGTACAAAAGAAAGCATTTCTGACGGAAAGTGTGAGCTCAATCATTCAGCACCTTACTCCACCAAAATTCAAAGATCCTGGATGTCCAACAATCTCATGCATCATTGGAAACACTAGAATAGAACGTGCATTGCTTGATCTTGGTGCTAGTGTTAATCTTTTGCCTTTTTCTGTTTATCAACAGTTAGGTTTAGGTGAACTCAAGGAAACACCTGTTACACTTCAACTAGCTGATCGTTCTGTAAAAATTCCTCGAGGGATAGTTGAAGATGTTTTGGTTCAAATTGATAATTTTTACTTCCCTGTTGATTTTATTGTTTTGGACACACATCCTGTTTCAAATCCAAATGTTCAAATTCCTGTTATATTAGGCCGTCCATTTCTTGCAACTTCTAATGCTCTGATAAATTGCAGGAATGGTATGTTGAACATTTCTTTTGGAAATATGACTTTAGAATTAAATGTGTTCAACACTTGCAAGCAACCTGGTGATGATTCAGAAGTACATGAAGTGGATTTCATTGAAGAACTTGTTCATGAACATCTCACCACTACCACATTCCATGATCCTTTAGAAGCTTATTTAATTGAATGTGAGTTTGATAATGCTTCAGAAATTTCACACACTGATTCTTTGTTAAATTCTTTTCAGGTTAAGCATTGTTGGAAACAAAAGTTTGAGGAACTTCCATCACTCACAAATGTCACTGTACCATCAACTATTGAACCACCCAAGCTGGATTTAAAACCATTGCCATCCGAGCGAAAATATTCCTTTTTGGGTGAGAATGAAACTTTTCCAGTCATAAATGAACTTGAGGAACTCAGAAATGATGCATATGAGAATTCTAAAATTCATAAAGAAAGAACTAAAGCCTTTCATGACAAGTTAATTTCAAGAAAAACATTTGATGTTGGGCAAAAAGTTCTACTTTATAATTCTAGACTTCACATATTTCCTGGTAAGTTGAGATCAAGATGGACTGGCCCATTTGTGGTTAAGCATGTGTATCATTATGGAGCAGTTGACATTGAGAATCCTCAAAATGGTAACGTATTCAAGGTAAATGGACAAAGACTCAAACTCTTTTTGGAAAATCATGTTACTCAAGAAGAGGTTGTTTTTCTTTCTGATCCTTGTTTTGAAAATAACTAGATGTAAATATAATTTTTTTTTTAACCCCGGTTAAATGGCGGATAACGGTACTCCGTGATTATTTAAGTCGGTTCCATCAGCTACCCACAAAACTGATATTGTATATAAATTTCTCTTTAAATTTCTCTTTCATTTTATTTTATTTCATTTTTTTTAGGATGGATGATATTCTCACAAGATTGCAGAAACGATTTCCTCCTTTTCCTCGAAATATTTTACTGAAGCTTTACCAAGTTCGATTTGAAAGATTAAGAATGCTTATGCACAAAGGGATTCCTGAAGACATACGTTGGATAATTGAAGCCAAGGTACGTGAAGATGAATATCTTCCTGTTTTGCATTTACCAGGTACAGGTAGAAGCACTTTTGCAAAGAAGCGACGAGCAAAGCGCATGAGTTCAAATTGCCACAAATGTGCACGATGGACGTGTAACGGTAAATGTCGTTCTATTGGGATTCCGTCCTCTAATCGAGATGATAAAATTGAATTCATTAAGGATGGACTGAGTAAGGAGAATTTGGGTAATATCCAACTTTCTCTTGAGACGCATCCTAGTGGAGACGTACAAAGAGAAATTCTTGATTTATGGCCGCAATTCCAAAGGGAATGGAAACATCTTGGGAATCTGATGTTAAAAGACCCTGTTTGCCAGCTTGTAAGAAAACTGGATGGGAAGCATATCCTCGACTCATAGAAGGCGTTTAAGCCGTTTCTGGACGTAAAACCAGAGGAAGATGTGAGCCACAATCACAACTACAATAAATGACTTCTCAGCTTTTGGTTTGATTTGCAATAATTTCATTTCGGTTTAATTTACGTGTTGTTCGATTTGTGTAATTATTCTCGTATTTTTTGCATTGGACTTTTACTGTTGCTTTTTCTTCTCTTTTTGATTTTCTTCCTGAAATCACGCAAAAATCTTTTGTTAGGTTAACATTTTCTTCTGACAGGTCAAATACACTTTCGGCGACATTATTACTCTTGTCTGATTCACTACTCAGTCCTCTATATATTACACCATGTACTCATTCTCTTTCAGGCACTCGAAAAAAAATGGAAAGTACTTCGTCCCAGCGCATAAAAAAAATTTGTGTCTTTGGAGGTGCTTATCCAGGGAAAAATAACATATTCGCTGATGAAGCCATAAGAGTTGGAGTAATACTTGCCCAACAAAAGATCCAGTCGATTTATGGAGGCGGTAGTACGGGTTTAATGGGAGCAGTCGCTACAGCAGCACACGCCGGAGGAAGTCCAGTTCTAGGAATCGTGCCAAAACTATTCACAGATTTTTGTGGACCTACCGTGGGTAAGGAAATACAAGTCTGGAGTATCCCTGAACGGATGACAATCATGTACCATTCTGCCGATGCATTCATTGCTTTACCAGGAGGTCTGGGTACATTGGAAGAAATAGCTTGCGTGGCTTCTTAGTCATCTTTGGTCACAAATAAGAAACCCATTGGTTTGCTTAATATTAATGGTTATTTTAGTAATTTGCTTTCATATTTAGATAATGCTGTGGAAAATGGATTCATGTTTTCAGAGGCAAGGAGAACCATAATTTCTGCTACAACCATTGAAGATTTACTCAAAAAGCTCCAAGCTTATGAGTATTTATCTGCTACGGTTGTTTCGCAAACGGTCGGAAAAAGAAAAAGAGATATGGACGAGCAAGGAGTGGATTGCACTCTGTCTTTGTGACATTATCTAACATTTTATTTGTTGTGTCTCAGTTATAATAAGTGGTTAGCAACCTCTGCAGGTAATATCTCCTAAATTCTACCTTTAGTAGGGGGTAAGGGACATATTTTGCTAATTTTAAAAATAAAAAAAAAAAAGTTTGTTGTGTTTTAAGCAATTTAGAAGTATTCATTCTGAACAAGGTCTGAGTAAGGGAGACTTGAGACATACCTTGTCAGTTTGATTTTAATCTTTTTATGTTTACTTGTTAATTTTTGTTTAGTATTTTAGGATTATTTAGGTTGCATGAGTTTGTTTTGTTTTGAGTCTTAGTTATTCCTATTCTTATGTTATTAGTTCTTTTCTCTTACACATGATTCTTTCATTTGGGTTAATAGACTTACATTGAGGACAATGTAAGAATTAAGTGTGGGGGGAACGATTTAGGATTTCTTTTATTTTTGTCTACTATTTTTTTTTTATGAGTCTTTATTATTATTATTTTTTTTTAATGTGTTCTAGTTCCTTTTTAATACAATGATGAGATATGAATTGCATAAGTCTAAAACAGATTTATTAGTGAGAAGATTTTCATGAGAATTGAGCTTGATGTCAACCTTTTTATGAGCCAATGTTAATATGATATGTTGATTGAGAAAGAAGCATGTTTAGACTTAATCTGACTTGTATAATCATCTTTGTGAGTTTTTGAGCCTATAATGATTGATGCATTATACAAATCAATCTAATTTCTTTCTTGAGCGCTCTTATGATTACATGATTCTCTAGAACTTGCTTTAAACCGTTTGAGACTATATTGATACATGTGACAACATGAATATGATAGAGGCATTAGGATTATAACCAGAGCCAAACAGCCATCCATTATTAATGTTCTAAGAGAACATCCCCACTAGTGAGCCAATTTGAGCCTACATTAAATATGCTATTTTATTGGTAACCAGAACTTACACCTAGCCTAAATATACTTATATCCTTACCGTTGTTCTAAAGATGGATTATATATTTTGAGACATATTGCAAAAACAAGGGATACTTTTTGAAAATTTGGGTTAGAACGAAAGATAAGTGTGGGGGAGGAGAGAGGCAAAAGTCAAGAGAAAAAGAAAGGGATCATTGTCAAATACATTCCCATATTAAAAAAAAAAATCTTCTCTTGAACTTCTAGTTAAAGTAAAGAAAAAGTTGTTACAAAGTTGGTTAGAATGAAGCAAAGGCTCAACATGAATATTTAGCCTATGTTATTATGTGCTTTATAAGAGTTTTGAGAAGTTTTATTTGTATGATCTTATTATGTCTCTAAACTCTATGAACTCTTTGGAACCTTTGTGATATCTTTATCTTTTTGTTCTTTAACCACATTATAACCCTTTGGCCCCATTACAACCTTGAATAAAGACCTCTTGATTTATGAAGTTGTATGATCTAAATAGTGGAGAATAGGTGGACAAGCAAGCATATGGTAGAAGTGTTTTCATGAGATTGATTGAGTGTAAACACTTTACCACTACTTTAAAGAGTGAAAATCAAGAGAGTATCCCATGTGAGAAGTTGAGATTAAGTTTGAATATGCACTATTTTGATTGAAATATGTTATGTTAATATTGGCTTAACTCATTTATTTACATTCAAGCAAGATTTTTTGTGAATTTCTTTAAGCTATTGATTAGTTTTTAAGACTTGTCCAATGATTATCTCTAATTTATATTGGAAGGATTAGTTATAATTATTATTTTTAGTTTTTCTTATGTCTTCAATGTTTGTGGGTATCGTCCTAGTAAACCCTCACGAGACTAAACTCGTCCACTAGGGACACCTAGGGGTTTAAAGGCTTGTGTCACATGCTAAGTGCCACCGTGATTTCCTACGAAAATGGATTAGATTAGATTTTCTTATTTTATTTTTATTGAGTCGTTGCTAGGGACTAGCAACAATCTAAGTGTGGGGGTGTGATAACTCGTATAATTATATAGTTCTTAGTTATGTTTTATTATTGTTTTGTGTCAAATACGAGTTATTATTGCTTAGTCTAATTGTGTTTATGATATTTTATATTTTTATGTAATTTGGTGTTTTTCACGAGTTTCTTTGAGTGATTTCAGATTACTAGGTTAAATAAAGAATTAAGGGCAAATCCAGTTCAGTTCCAGTTCCGACACCTTTTTCCATATCCGCTATATCTGGAGTTTCACTGAAGCAATAAGGCTGCATTTTTTACAGTGCAAAGTTAAGAGGCATATCTATCTTTTTCATGTTTTACACTTCTTGAAACGGAGTCGTTTTCCCTAGCGAAATCGACCATCAAGTTGGCTGATGTGCAATGACGTCTGTGCTGACCTGTTTTGGTATTTTGACCATATCTTCCGATCCACATGAGCAAATGATCTGATTCCAACGGCTATGGATCTGTAACTGATAGGGGTATATTTTTCTAGAAGACCATTTGATCAGATCGAGCCTCCAACATTGACAAAATCGACCATCAATCTGGCTGATCAGAATTGTCATACAATATGACGAAAATTGTTAGAAAAATGCACCCACCTATTATACCTACCTTTGAAATTTATAAAGCTTGTCTCTTGTCATTAGCTCTCCAAAATGTGTATAAATAGAGGGCCTTGGATGAGCATTAAAGATACATTGGTAGGATATTAGCCATTGTAATAAAATTCTCTAAGTTTTCTTCTTCTTTCCTTTCTCTAGTTTTCTTTTTCTTTATTTACTTATGTTTATTACATTTCTTTTCATTTTATTCATATCTAGTATGTGTTGCTAATCATATTGTTGAGGTGATGAGGTGAAGCTTTTGGTAAATGCTAAGGTTAGTCTCTTAAACATGAGCTAAAATGAATCATCATTTATAAACACTAGTATAGATAATATTTTCTTTTGGTTTAAAATCATACTTGCAAAGTAGGGATCTTGATTCATTATTGACAAGGAAAATGGCACAGTAAATGCTTGGTTTCATAACCTTGATTTGTTGTAGACATATACCTTGGCATAAAGAATGCTTTGACTTTTTTTATGAGTTTTGAGGACACCAAATGAACATAATATCATATGCTATGGACGTTGGACAATTTGGACTGAATTGCTAAACCTTCCGATTGGAACCTCCTTTATGTGTGGATTTCAATTGTGTAATAAAACAAGATTAATCTTAGCATAACACCAAGAGTGGATTCTCTAACCTCAACATCTTTTCTTATTGTTTTTTATATCTTGTTTAATTTCTTTTATATTTTGATTATTTTGTTCTCTAATATCTTGTTTATCTTATTTTGTTGTTGATTCCCTAATATCTTGTTTACTTTCTTTGTCTTATATATTTATAAACTTATACTTACTAATACGCTTCCCTGTGGTTCGACCTCGGACACCCGAGAATTTATTACTTGAACATAACCTGCACTTGGGTTTACAACTCTTAATTGAGTCTCCATCAGTACCCCAGTGGGAGAAACTTTGAAAATTGATGTGGTTTATCCGGATTGTACCGTTATGGTTCAGGAGCATGAATTACCAGTTAATTTGTTTCCATTAGGAATGTATGATTTTGATGTGATTTTGGGAATGGATTGGTTGTCTAAACACAATGCAGTGATAGATTGTTTTTCCAAAACTGTGACTTTTAAGAAGTCAGGAGACTCGGAGTTTACTTTTCAAGGAGAAAGGAAAGTTTTACCTTCTTGCCTTATCTCTAAGATGGCAGCCAATAGATACTTGCAAAAAGGGTATTCTGCTTACCTTGCTTATGTGATTAACAAGGACATACATGAGGCAAAGTTGGAAACTATACCTGTGGTCAAAGAGTTTCCTGAGATCTTTCCTGAAGAATTAGTCGGTTTACCTCCTGACAGGGAATTGGAGTTTACTATTGACTTAATCCCTGGCAGTGCTCCTATTTCTCAGGCACCCTATAGAATGGCACCTTCGGAGCTAAAGGAATTGAAAGTGCAGTTGCAAGACCTAGTTGATAGAGGTTTCATTCGGCCTAGTACTTCACCGTGGGGAGCACCGGTTTTATTTGTAAAGAAAAAGGATGGATCTTTACGATTGTGTATCGACTATAGACAATTGAACAAGGTCACCATTAAGAATAAGTATCCTTTACCAAGGATTGATGACTTGTTTGATCAGTTGCAAGGTGCAAGTGTGTTCTCCAAAATAGACCTAAGATCGGGTTATCATCAATTGAAGATTAAAGAATCTGATATTCCAAAGACTGCTTTTAGAACTCGATATGGTCATTATGAATTCTTAGTTATGCCTTTTGGGCTAACTAATGCACCTGCAGTCTTTATGGATTTGATGAATAGGGTGTTTCGGCCCTACTTAGATAAGTTTGTTATTGTTTTCATCGATGATATCCTAGTTTATTCCAGGAATAAGGATGATCATGTAAGCCATTTGAAAACGGTGTTGCAGACCATGCGTGAAAAGCAACTTTATGCTAAATTTTCCAAGTGTGAATTCTGGCTAGACAAAGTAGCATTCCTTGGTCATGTAGTATCTAAGGAAGGGATTTTTGTGGATCCACAAAAGATAGAAGCTGTAGTTGCTTGGGAAAGACCCACTAATGTCACAGAAGTTAGGAGCTTTCTCGGATTGGCAGGGTACTATCGAAGATTCGTGGAAGGATTTTCCATGATTGCCTCTTCTTTGTCAAAATTAACAAGGAAGCATGCTAAGTTTGAGTGGACTGATGAATGTGAGCAAGCTTTCCAAGAGCTCAAGCGTAGATTGACCACAGCACCAGTTCTTACACTACCATCAGGGAATGGAAGCTTTGTGGTATACAGTGATGCCTCGAGGTGAGGTTTGGGTTGCGTTTTGATGCAACATGGGAAGGTGATAGCTTATGCTTCTCGACAACTAAAACAGCATGAGCAAAACTATCCCACTCATGATTTAGAGTTGGCGGCAGTGGTGTTTGCACTGAAAATTTGGAGGCATTATTTATTTGGAGAAAAATGTACAAT
Organism: Fremontodendron californicum; assembly: GCA_030761205.1. NCBI lineage: Eukaryota > Viridiplantae > Streptophyta > Magnoliopsida > Malvales > Malvaceae > Fremontodendron > Fremontodendron californicum. Next base: position 4,794,466 of record JAULJL010000014.1, read on the forward strand.
CTACACTGATCATAAGAGTCTGAAATATCTGATGGATTAGAAAGAATTAAATTTGAGGCAAAGGAGATGGTTGGAATTGATAAAAGATTATGACTGTGTAATTGACTACCACCCAGGAAAGGCCAATGTAGTGGCCGATGCTCTTAGTAGAAAGTCTTCTAGTTCTCTTGCTCATATTCGAGTAATTCAGAAACCCTTACAAAATGAGTTGAATTCTTTACCTTTAGAATTGATGATTGATGAGAATAATCTCCTGATAGCCCACTTGAAGGTTAAACCGATTCATATTGATTGGATACGTGAAGCACAAAATAATGACCCTATGCTGGTAAAGTTAAAGCAAGAAGTAAGGGATGGTGTGAGGACTGACTATCAAATAAAGGATGATGATGTACTGATAATGAAAAATAGGCTTTGTGTGCCTCAAGATGAAGAACTCCGGAAGGTGATTTTGGAGGAAGCTCATAATGCACCATATGCGTTACATCCCGGTAGTGTGAAGATGTATCGAACCTTAAGAGAACATTATTGGTGGCAAGGTATGAAACGGGACATAGCTGAGTTTGTTTCTAGATGCTTGGTATGCCAACAAATTAAAGCCGAGCATCAAAAACCTTATGGGAAATTGAACCCCCTACCTATTCCTCAATGGAAGTGGGAAGATATTGCTATGGATTTCGTTTCGGGATTGCCAAGAACACAGTCTGGTTATGACAGCATTTGGGTGATTGTTGATCGTCTGACAAAATCAGCTCACTTTTTGCCAGTCAAGAAGACTTTTTCCATGGAAAGATTGGCTAAACTTTATGTGAATGAAATTGTTAGGTTACATGGTGCCCCAGTATCGATTGTATCTGATCGAGACCCCCGATTCACATCTCGATTTTGGCCAAGTTTGCAGAATGCTATGGGCACTAAACTCAAGTTCAGTACTGCTTTTCATCCTCAGACAGATGGGCAATCTGAACGGACAATTCAAATTTTGGAAGATATGCTCAGATCTTGTATTATGGAATTCAAAGGAAATTGGGATGAACACTTGCCTCTAGCAGAATTTGCGTATAACAATAGTTATCAGTCCAGCATCGACATGGCTCCGTTTGAAGCTTTATATGGAAGGAAGTGCAGAACTCCGGTGTGTTGGGATGATACAGATGAAAGGAAATTACTAGGTCCAGAAATTGTTATGATGACTGCAGACAAAGTTAAGGTAATTCGGGAAAAGATAAAAATAGCTCAAGATCGACAAAAGAGCTATGCAGATAATCGGAGAAAAGATTTAGAGTTTGAAGTTGGTGATATGGTGTTTTTAAAAGTGACTCCTTGGAAAGGAGTAATCCGGTTTGGAAGACGAGGAAAGTTGGGCCCTCGATATATAGGGCCGTATGAGATCATTGAACGGATTGGCCCAGTTGCTTATAGATTGGCCTTACCAGAAGAATTGTCACGAATTCATAATGTGTTCCATGTTTCCATGCTCCGAAAGTACATTTTTGATTCTTCACATATATTGAAGGATTTGCCTATGGAAATTGAGGAAAACTTAACTTATAAAGAGCAGCCAGTTGAGATTTTGGATAGAAGGGACCAAGTTCTAAGAACTAAGACTATTCCATTAGTGAAAGTTCTTTGGAGGAATCATTTATACGAAGAAGCTACATGGGAAAGGGAGGAAGATATGCAGACTCAATATCCTCAGTTATTCAATCAAGTTGGTAAGTAAATTTCGAGGACGAAATTTTTCTATGGGGGGTAAGTTGTAACAACCGAGGTTACGTATAATCATGTAAAGTTAAATCCCGAAAATTTTAAGGACGAACTTGAAAATTGGTAAGAAGTTATAAGTGAAGGAAATAAAAGAAGAAAGGATCAAATTGAAAATACTAAAAAGTTTAGGGGCTTAATGGTTATTTATAAAAAGTTGAGGGACTAATATGCAATTATCCCAAAAACAAGAAAAATATCTCTTTATCTTCATCTTTCTCTCCCGAAATCTCAAAACATTTTCCTTCTCTTCTTCAAGCAGCCGGCCTCCCACTCTATCCCTCTCTCTCTCAAAATTTTCTTCAAGTATTCCACCATAATCTCAACAAAAATTACATCCAAGGTTAGTTTCTTGATAAATTCTTCATTTTCTTTAGATATTCTATTTGAGCATGCTAAGATCTTTACACCATATACATGTTAAGGTCTGAAATCCATCTATTAAGTATGAATTTTACTCATTTTTGGTAAGAATTAAAAGGATTTGAAAGCATGAACAAGAAAATGGGAAGAAAAAGCAAAACAGGAGAAACTGAGCATGCTTGCTGTTCGGATTTTCTAGGTTGGGCACATTAGGGTTTGTATTTTTTTGATATTTTTCCTAAAAACTAGACTTCAATACGAGAATTTTGGTTTTTGAATCACCCAAAACCGATAAGCGGTTAAAAAGATAAAATTCGGTGAAGTTGGATGTTCTGTGTTGATCCCTGTTTCAGCATAGTTTCGGGTTTTATCAAATTTGACCAAGATTTTGTTCTAATTGTCTAAGTTAGTTATTTTCTCTATAAATTAGACTTATTGGTGCCAAAATCAAGTTATGATTTTCTAATCTAACTTGATATTAAGGAATTTATTGCTTAAGAGAAATATAATACCAAAGGATGGTTATGGATTATGAAAATCTCTAAGACATGGAATACTAGAAACGAATTCGATAAGGACATGATTATGGAGTTGAATTATGGAGAAAATGATTATGGAAATGATATTAAAAATTAAGGATATGTTGTTTTGAGTATGAGAAATTAGTATATGGGGTAGATTAATGGGACTTAAGTTGCATTCAAAATTGTGTAATGCTTTGAGCATGTATAGATACTAATTATTGTTAATCTCTAGGCCACGTAGATCCGACGTCACCTGTGGATCCCGAGGTTTCAGGTCGAGGTGTACAGTGAGATCATCTCAAGGATTGTGAGTAGACGACAACTATAGTTATTTGAAATTTATTTAAATATAATTATATTTTTTTTTAGCGTAATATTTATTTTACGTATTAAAGGTATATACGATATTTAATCATATGAATTGATTTGTTATTAAAGTATTTTTATTTCAAGAAATATTATATCGAGTAAGTTGGTTGATTTATGAAATATGATTTTACATAGAATTTGACGTACATGGTTTTGGCTCCACCGGACTTAATGTATGAGATTATTTCCTTGACCGGAATACGGGAGCTGCGTGCTACGCCTTTGTGGCGGGAGCCACCTCTAGAGTCCCCATTCCGTGATATTAGACTGGGATATGGGAGCTGCGTGCTACGCCTTTGTGGTGGGAGCCACCTCCAGAGTCCCTATCTCGTCATATTTGCCTTTTGGGGGCACATCATAGCGACACATATGCCTTTGGGGCGTCCTATGGTGGTATTGGCCTTTGGGGCCGGCTACTAGTATGCCTACATGGATATTGCCTGTTTATTTCATGGATGTATTCTTATGCATGACAGTAAGTTGGAGCCCAATTATACGTAACTTGATTTACTTCAGGTAGATTTAATAAATTGATTTAATATTATAATATTGTTATACATTTGAAAAGCTTGCTACGTCTTTGAATTACTCATTATGATTTTATTATTATTTATTTTGAAAATGTCAATTATGCTTTACAGATTACCATTACGGTTTTCACACGCTTTAAAAGTTGTCTACTCACTGAGATATTCATATATCTCACCTTTTCATATTCTCATTTTCAGGTGACAGTTAGGTGTTGGGATTGCAACCTTCCTCTATTCTCTGCTTCAAATAGTATTGTGACGTGGTGGGCGGCATCATATTAAAAATTTATTAAAGTCTTGATCTCTTGATGTTTTTATCTAGTAAACCTTGCTGAGATAGGTTTACTTCTGGATATATTGTATATATTTGAAGATATAAGACAATAGATCAATATGTTTTTGACTTGAGCATGAATTGATCATGGATAATTTTTGAATATGCATGGATATATGTGATAATAGTATTGAGAAATATTGCTGGTTGAGGATATGAATTGAGTGTTATTTGCAAGAGGGTTATAGTTGAGATAGAAAGGAAACTCTGCCGGATTTTAGGTAGATTATCTGGACAGGGTGTTACAATATAACTCTAAGTTAACAATTCAGGATCATTAATCAAGTGAAGAAGTAGAAAGAGATTCAAGCGAAGTGTTGAGGGAAGTTGTAATCCTAGGCTTTTATTAATTAATTGAATTCACCCTTTTTAGTTTACTTGCTTTCAATATTAGCTTATTTTAATTTTAGTTTTTAATTACCATATTTATTTAATTGTTTAGATAAGATTGAGTGTGTGAATTTTAGTACTTAGCAAAATTTAATAGCAATTCCTTGTGGGTTCGACACTTCCATTTTATTACTTGTTTGCGATACGTACACTTGCGTAGTGAAATTTGACAACAATATGCAACATGATAACTATTTTCATAAACATCAATATAAAATTCAAAACTTTACTCAAATCATCCATACATCTACATCTATTCTTAAAAAATTGATATCTAATAAATGTGAGTTTAAATTTCAACATTTACGATTATTTTTTTCTATCTAAACTGAAACCTCTTTTCATATATATATATTGTAGACACCTAATTTTGTCCGGGCCACTAAACAGGTATGTTTTCTTCCTATATTGATGTTTCCGAGTATAAAAAGACTGTTTTCATCCTGCAGGTGGTACTCCGAGACTTAGTTTAAGAGGGCGAGCACAAAAAGTCAAACTTAAAAAAAGTCAACCCCGAAAAAGTCAACTCCGAAAAAGTCAACTCCAAAAAGTCAACTACTAAAAAAGTCAACCCACTTTCAAAATCAAGATTTTGAGTTCAATTGAAAAATGGAGAAAGAATTTTGATAATCCGAGGTCTACATTGAAAGATATGGAGTTCGGAAGTTTGGATTTGAAGATTCAGTAGAAAAGAAACCCTAATCCAAGAAATTTGGGGAAAAGTGCTTAAACGATCAAGCTGGTCGAAATTGAAGGTTCCAAATGAAAGATAAGCACTGACTACGGGTAATGGAGAAGTCACTTGCAAGAAAAACCGAAAGAAAAGTCAATCCGGGAGAAAACCGAGAATTAGGGTTTTTAGTGGATTTCGGTGAAATCAGGAAGAATCACAGAAATGGTCCGACTTGGTAAGACCAAAGCCCCCAATGGATGAGGAATGATTAAAAATGATGGCCCAAGGCTCAGATTGAAGAAAATCTAAAAATCGGACTTGTTTTGAGCAAAACCGGGTTTCGGAGGTTAAAGGGCAAAATTGGAAAAATTTGGGAAAAATAGCAAATGGACTCCGAAAATTATGGAAAATTTGTCAACCTCATTCTTAAATCATTTGAAGGAGAATGGCAAAAGAAAATCTTGATTCCGAGTTCGTTTGCAAAATGGCCAAATCCCGGGCTTCTTATGCAGTAATTCAAAAAGATAAATCCCGGAAAAATAGCAAATTGACTCCAAAAATTCTGAAATTTGGAAAATCTCATTTTTAAATTATTTGGAAGAGATTGGCGAAAGAAAATCTTGATTCCGAGTTCGTTTGCAAAATGGCCAAATCCCGGACCTCCTATGCAGTAATTCAAGCCGATAAATCCCGAAAAAATACCAAATGAGCTCCAAAAATTATGAAAACTTCCAGATCACACTTTTTAATTATTTTGAAGAGATTGGTGAAGAAAAATCTTGATTTGGAGCTCGTTTAAAAAATGGTAAAAAGTAGGGGCATAAAAGGACATTTTGGGAAGAAAAAATCCAAATAAATAGCAAACGAACTCGGATAATTTTGAAAACTTCCAGAACTCAATATTTTATTATTTTGGAAGTATTAAAAAAAAGAAAAATTGAATTTGGAGCCCATTTGATATTTATTTTGCATCCGGGGGGCAAAATGGTCGTTTCACCCAAGCAACCGAAAAGGGCTTCTTTGGGCCTTTCAAAAATCAGAGCTGGGCTAGAAAAGAGAAGTGCTGGCCTGCCCAAGCCCAAAGGAAGGAGGAAGCTTAGGTTTTTTTTCAATCAAGTGATTAAAAATCAAGAGTTAAGTTAGAGATTTTCATTTTTGAGCCTAAGTCCCAATCCCACATCCCTTTGTAATGTCAAGCCAAGGAGGTGCTCACCTTATAAATAAGGGGCCTTGGCCTTTGGTTGAAATCACCCACTACCCCTTGTGAGATAGTCTATACACTTGTATTAGGATTATCCGGGTGGTGAGTCATAGTGTTTTTGTTGAGAGGGTTTGTAGCTTAATCCGTTCAAAAGCTATTCTGAGGGTTTGTAGCTTAATCCGTTCAAAAGCTACTTTGAGGGTTTGTAGCTTAATCCGTTCAAAAGCTACTTTGAGGGTTTGTAGCTTAATCCGTTCAAAAGCTACTCTGAGGGTTTGTAGCTTAATCCGTTCAAAAGCTACTCTGAGGGTTTATAGCTTAATCCGTTCAAAAGCTACTTAGTGAGTTTTCATTTTAAAATAATGTTTCTTGTTCTTCCTTCATTTCCTTTCTTAAGTATATTTTTCTTACATTTTGTTTTTACAATAAACTCACCGGCCAAATGGCCTACATTATTTATTTTAAGTTGTTGTTTTTGATTCATTTTACCATATTGTTTATGCTATTTTCTTTATTTTTGATGTTTTAAATATTATGTTATTTCATGTTCTTAAGTTATATTTAATTTGGTTGCTTTGTTTGTTGCCATTTATGTCTTAGATATCATGTTTTTGCATTTTTAATTTTCTGTTTTCATGTTGTTTAAATTTGAGCATGTTTTAGAGTTAGCATATTAAGTGTTTGTGAAAATGCTTGTGTGATTCTTTGCATGATTCTTGTTTTATATCTTAGTGAGCATGTTTTAGTTTTGGTATATTAGGTGTTTGTGAAAATGCTTGTGTGATTTTTGTGTTATGACTTAGTTTTTCATGCTAGCATATCAAGTGTTTGTGAAAATGCCATGCTTGTTGGAGCTTGGGGCCATTTGGCTACTCCATGTGTTTTGCATTGTGTGTTGTATTTTTGTCATGCTAGTTGTTAGGTTTTTGCATTTACATGATATTTGGTTGGATTTTTGAATTAAGCATGCCTTGTGTTTGTGAAAATGCCATGCATGTCTTAGGTCTAGGTTACATTAAATGCCATGCAAGTTCATGTTAGGTCTAGGCCATATTATTTATGTCATGCATTTTCCTTACATTTAGGTTTAGATCCATGCATTTCATGCATTATGTTTGCTGCATTGTTTCATGCATTTCATGTTCATGCCACTTGAATAATGACTTGAGCCAATTAATGGTTCAAGGTCATGCTCTCTTGAGCACACTTGTGGAAAATTAAGTTTGTCAAATTGATTATTCTACCTTTGTGATTTTTTTTTATTTAGCCAATTTTTATCTAACTTTCAAAAAGTCTTAGCTATTGTTTGCAAGTCATTCTATGAGTTTCAAATATTTTTATTTTGATTTTTAAATGATTTTATCAAAGACAAAAAATGTGTTGGCAAAGCAGTTTTTTTTTTCCACCCAAAAACTCGTACATCTCGAATTTTTCTGGGAATTCATCTTTGATCAGAAAATTAAGGCGATTTTTTCCCGTGTATTTTTACATGTCCTGAGTCTCCAATAATTTTTTCAGAATTTTTGGAATTTTTAAAAATAGGGTAAAAAATCGTGGATTAAAACTGGACAGTGGAGTCAGAATTGATTTTAAAGAAAAACAAAGCAGTTTTTTTCTCCTCCAAAAACTCGTACATCTCCGATTTTTCTGGGAATTCATCTTTGATCAGAAAATTAAGGCGATTTTTTCCCGTGTATTTTTACATGTCCTGAGTCTCCAATAATTTTTTCAGAATTTTTGGAATTTTTAAAAATAGGGTAAAAAAATCGTGGATTAAAACTGGACAGTGGAGTCAGAATTGAATTTAAAGAAAAACCAATTTTCTGATTTGGTTAATTTACTTAGAGTGGGCTGATTAGGAGGGTTAGCTACTGACTTAGGGTAATTTCTAAGCCTTTTTAAACTCTAAAAATGGTTTTTAAAGTCTCGGGTTAAGGGTAGTCAAGTCCGGATTTTTAAACTTAGGAAATTAGAGCCATTTAAAAAAAAAGGATTTAGCCCAGTTTTTATTTTTAATTCAAGCTTTTCAAAATTGTTTTCAAACAATCACAAAGTATTTTGGTTTTAGAATATTTAATTTGACATATTTTCCTAAGGTAGCCGGATATCTTTTTAGATATACGGATTTCCTTAATTAAAGGAAAAAATACATTTCATGCATTGCATTTTTATATTCATGCATTTTATATAATATGTGATTCTTGCCATAATAATTTCTATGTGTCATGACATTTAGGTTGCATTATATTATTTAGATTTTGCTATGTCATTTTATTTATGTCATACCTATACATATTCATTTCTTTTAAATGTTTTCAAAAAAGATAATGGTTTTCAATAAAAATAAAGATATTCCCGAGTTAAAATAATTCATGAGTTCTCTACCGGGTTTGCTGGAGGGAATTTCATCAATTATCATTAATAAAGGAATATCTTTCTTTCAAAAAAAAAAAAGAGAATGATTCGGAAAGTTTTCCAAAACTAATAAAAATTTCTATATTTTGCCACGTTTGTTGGGGAATATAGGAAAATTTTGAATTTATAAATTCCTGATCATTTTCAATAAAAAATGAAATTATTTTTCTTTAAATTGGGAATTAATTTGAAATACTAAATTTAAAACCAACTTTTACCGAGACTTGAGATAACACACGATTAATAAGGTACCGATTTATACAGGCGTTGTGGGGGTGCTAATCCTTCCCCGCACGTAACCGACTCCCGAACCCGCTTCTTTGATTTCTCTGGTTTAAAACGCAGACTTGAAATTGGTTTTTAAAATGTTTTAATTAATTTTTAAAATATTTTATAAAACCGGTTTTAATAGGTGGCCGATCACACCTAGCTAAAAAAGATTGGTGGCCACTCCATGTCTTTTTTAAGGTCATTTTCAAAACCTTCATTTCTAGAAGAATTAAGTCGACTTTTCCTCGGTTTTTTTTTAAATGTCACGCTTAACGAATAATAAAAGTATTGCGATGAGACTCGTCGTTATTTTTTTAGGTTGCGACATATATATCTAAAATATATATAAGATTGACTACATGAGTTGTTTGCATGACATGTGTCCTCTTAGATATGGTTGGCATTTTTTAAATTGTTCAAGATATTTTTGATAAATCATAAAAAATAAAATTTGACAAATAAAAGAATAAAACAAATATTTCAATTCAACAACAAAAAACTAGGAGTTTTCCAAATTTCTCATCTAAAATATAATATAAGATTGACTGTATGAGTTGTTTGCATGACATGTGTCCTCTTAGGATATGGTTGTAATTTTTTAAATTGTTCAAGATATTTTTGATAAATCATAAAAAAAAATGACAAATAAAAAAAAATAAAACAAATGTTTCAATTCAACAAAAAAAAAATGGGAGTTTTCCAAATTTCTCACACATCGACTCATGATCTGCATGCTCGATCCTAAACAATTTTTTATTTATTTTTCAATTTCTTAATTATTTAAATTTTTAGGGTTTCTGATATTTTATAACATTTTAGAAAATAATAAAATTGATAAAATAAAAGCCAAAAAATTATTTTATTATTGTTCATATATTATTTTTTAAAATAAAAATATAGAAAAATAGGTTAGTAGCTCATTAATCTAAAATATATATAAGATTGGCTACATGGGTTTTTTGTATGACATGTGTCCTTTTTAGGACATGATTGAAATTTTTTAAATTGTTCAAAATATTTACGATAAAAAAAAAACAATACTTTTTACAACAAAAAAAAAAAAACAAACGTTTCAATTAAAAAAAAAAAAACTAAAGGTTCCCTAGATTTCTCACATACCAACCCGCGGTTTGCACGCTCGACCTTTGATGGTTTTTTTATTTATTTTTCAAAATTTTAATTATTTTAATATTTTGAGATTTTTGATCTTCTATAGTATTTTAAAAAATAATAAATTAATAAAATACAAACCAAAATTTTATTTTGTTATTGTTCATTTATTATTTTTATGTTTTAAAAAATTAAATAAGCAGAATAAAAATTTTAAAATTGGGTTAATAGCTCATTAACTTAACAAGAAAGGAAAATATTTTAATATTTTTTCAACATAAATAAAATTTTATGAAATTAAATTTATTATTAATAATAAAAGTAATTTATTTTGAGATTATATTTTAACTGATTATTTTATTTCACAACTATATTGTTATCGTTAAAAGAATTTGATAACATGAAAATTAATATATTTTTATATCATAAATAAAATATATATTATACAATAAGATGTAAATATTTTTTTAAAATAAATAACACTTACAAATACATTTGTATTATGTATTTTTTTATAAATAAAATATTTTTCACATATTTAATTTCTATAATTAATAAAATATGATTATATTGATATTAATTTATTAATATATAGAAAAATATAGAAAATTTATTTAAATAAATAATAATTTATTTAATTTAATATAATTTATTTTAAATTTATTTATAATCACTAATTTAATTTAAAAAAATTAAAAAATGTAAAAAATCTTCTAGCGAAACGGGGAAAAAAAAATTTTAGTACATACTTATATTTTTAACTACACAAATTCACCACACATTGACACATGTCAAATTTTTTAATTTTTTTTTTGGTTTTTGGGAAGGGAAGAAAAGAAAGAAAAGAGGAAGAAAGAGGAAAAAAAAGAGGAAGAAAGAAAAGAGAAAAAATATAAACTTTTTTATGTTTGTATTTGTATTTTTTTTTTTAAAGTATTATAAATTTATATAATTGTTTACACATTAATAATTTATTTTATGTATATTTTGACATATTCGTGTATCCGTGTAGTGTTCATGTTATTTTTCGTGTTGTGTTTTAATTATTTTTTTTTATGCTGTGTTCATGTCGTGTTTCAATTCATTTTCTATTTTACATAATTTGTCATTATGATTCAATTTAGAAAAAAAATTGTGTATTAGTATCGTATCTCAATTCATGATATAATTTGCATAATTTGTTATAATGATTCAATTTTTTTTAAAAAAATTGTGTTTTCATGACGTATTTGTCTTTGTGTTTTTTTTGTGTGTTTAAAGTATTATAAATTTTTACACGTTAATAACTCATTTTATATAGATTTTGACATGTTCGTGTATTCGTGTCGTGTTCATGTTATTTCTTATGTTGTGCCATATTTTAATGATTTTTTTATGTTGTGTTTCTGTTGTGTCTCAATTTAATTCATATTTTTCATAATTTATTATAGTGATTCGATTTTAACTTTAAATTCATTTACTTACGATATTAAAATATTAAAAGATATTTAAATATATAATAATTATTTAATATGATTCAATTTATATTTATTTATAATTATTAATTTTATAAATATTAAAAAAAATCCGAAAAAATTCTAGTATATATATATACATCTGATCTTATGGTTGTCAGCAAGAATAGTTTAGAGTTTAGACATTAGAAGCATTCAACCTTTCCAACTCGTCAAAGTTCCGCGTCTTCCACGGTTCCACCACAGCGTTGAATGAAAACCCAAAATCTCAAATGACTCTGCAACTCTTCCCACACTCTTTTCAGGTTTCACATTCATCTCTCATTCTCTATTTACTTTCTTTTTTTGGGGGGCGGTTTTGTTGCTTCTATATATTTTTTTACTTCTGGGGTAAACTCCATTTGCTTGCAATTTTAATTTTTTTTTTTTTTTAAGTAGAATATCAGATCTGTTCTTTGCCAATTGTGAATTTTGATTAATACCCAGATTTACCCTTTTGTTTTTAGATTGAATTATTATTATTATTATTTTTCATCCTTCTGCTTTAAAACGTGCCATTTTCATGCAGAATTGACTCGTATCTTACTGCCTTGTTGCTTGCAATGCACTGATGCAGATTCATTCGTTGGATTTCTGAGCGATTTATGATCCATTAACTGAGGTTTTGCAATAAAGGGTATTCTTTACTCGCTGCAATTCTATGCTGTATAGCAGCAAATTTGTGCGGTTTTATGGCATTATTGTGAATTTTCTCTCCAAATGTTGCTCTAGATAGCATAATTTGAATTATTTGCGTTGTGGCTGTGAGAAGGCAGGATTTTGTATTGTATAGTAAAAGATGAAGCGTGTTTCACCACTCTTTCTGATACTTTTAGTCCTAGGATTTTTCTTTGCAACCTATAATTTGTTGACTATGATAATACACTATAAGACCTCTAGTTCTGAGAATTGGGATTTTTCTGATCCTATTATTCGAATGCCTGAGAATTTGAAGGAAGGTGGGGATTCTAAATCAAAGTACCATGTTGCTCTCACGGCAACTGATGCTCCGTATAGCCAATGGCAGTGTCGGATTATGTATTATTGGTATAAGAAGGTAAAAGATATGCCTGGATCAGATATGGGAGAGTTTACTCGAATTTTGCATTCAGGGAAGCCTGACACTTTGATGGAGGAGATTCCAACTTTTGTTGTTGATCCTCTTCCAGAGGGTTTAGATCGGGTGAGTCTTCTTCTGTTTAGTGTTTCGGTTCTTCATTTCCTCATGTGTATTTGAACATGAAGAATTTAATGAGCATTCTGCATGATTTTCTATGAAAGGGACATTTTGATGATATGTTGTGTACTTGTGTTTAGCAAGGAAGATAACAGATTCAGGAAAGTTTATGTGATATGTTTTAGTGCTTTAAAATATCAATTAAAGGATGAAGGATCAACTTTCACTATCTCCATCAACTATTTTCACTTTTTTGTAATAAAAAAGATTATTGACTTTTATTTAAATGAATCTAATATTTGGATATTTTGCCAAAGGTTCACTTATATCAACAAGCCTAGCATCATTTTCAGAGTATTGGTGGGGCAGGAACAAAACTAAACTGATAGATGTAGAATATATATATATTATAAAGCAAGCTAATTCAAAATTTGTCAGTGTGAGTGAATGACTTTCTATATAGTTTTTCACTTGAATCATATTTTTAGATTGAATCCTCCATCAGCATTAGTTCAAAGGCACAAACTGAAATAAAGACATCTCCTTGTTTTAACTTATTCTGTCTCAATGCCATCTTTAGGGTTATATTGTTTTAAATAGACCGTGGGCTTTTGTGCAATGGTTGGAAAAAGCAACAATTGACGAAGAGTGAGTTTTTTTTAACCAATAAGACCATTCGTGTTTTCTACTTCCTTTACATGATCTAAAAGTTTCTACATTTTATGACTGATGCAGATACATTCTAATGGCGGAACCTGACCATGTATTTGTAAATCCTTTGCCTAACTTGGCTCATGGAAAACATCCAGCAGGGTTCCCTTTTTTTTACATCAAGCCAGCTGAAAATGAGCATATTATTAGGAAGTATTATCCCAAGGAGAAGGGTCCTGTGACAGATATTGATCCAATTGGCAATTCTCCTGTGATTATTAGAAAGGTAGAACTTTATTATCGTGGTAGTTTGTGTGGCACATTTGATCTGAGCACAAATCACCATTCAGTTATTTTGACATTGTACATTTCCTTTATTATTTTTACAAATTTAAAGCATAATTTCCTGTGGTCAGCCTCATCGTCTCTTTGGTTGCAGCCATAATAGTTTTATATGTTTTAAATGTTTTATATGCTTCAGTCTGTGCTGGAGGAAATTGCACCTACATGGATGAATGTTTCTTTAAGAATGAAAGATGACCCGGCAACTGATAAGGCATTTGGATGGGTGCTAGAAATGTGAGAAACATTTATGTTAATTTTGTCTTAGTTATATTCTTTTGGCTGATATGATCTTTTGACATGGGTGACCATTCGATTGAACTTAGGTATGCATATGCTGTAGCATCAGCATTGCATGGCGTGCGGCATATACTTCGGAAAGACTTGATGCTCCAGGTTTTAATGATACATGATGAGCCTTTTTTTCTCTCTCAATGACCTTTAGCCACCATTTGAAATTTAACTTCCATCTCTGTTTGTTGTCAGCCGCCATGGGATTTGGAAGTAGGGAAGAAGTTTATAATCCATTATACTTACGGATGTGACTATAATTTAAAGGTCAAACCATACAAGGATCTCTCTCTCTCTCTCTAATTTATTGTGTTTGAAGTCTACTGTGTAAGCTGAGATTTGTCTACATCTTTAAGATGAAATTTTGCCTTTCTAGCCATATTTTGTACCACAAGTTCTTCACTTTGAGTTGGCATTACAGGGAGAATTGACATATGGAAAGATTGGAGAATGGCGTTTTGACAAGAGATCATATCTTAGTGGGCCTCCACCAAGAAACCTCTCTTTGCCCCCTCCAGGTGTTCCTGAAAGTGTGGTAAGTTCATCCATTTCGGAAAATATAAATACGAGCCAGCTGGTAAATATAGAAGTTTATAGACTAATCATTGTTTGAAAAGAATTCAAACCACACCCTAGAGTGAATTTTTCATCATTTATTGTGCACCACAGCAGGATCCTGGTAATGGCTGTAATCACTGTCTCATTCACTACTGGTTAATCAAATTGTCTTTCTACTTTTGGACTCAATTGAAAATATGTTGCAGATGCTTCAATCTTTAAGGTGTATTGAAGCATTATTTGGGATATTCAAATTTCTTATCTCAGGTTCATTTTCCTCATTATTAACTTTAGTTATCAACTCAATGCGATTGCCGGTTGATGACATTAATTTGGCGATAATCGATGCTGGAACTACGACTGAGTAGCGGCTTCTCACTAGTATTCTGCCATTGCCTACAGAAGTAATAGCAGAACCAATCGATTGGACTGTTTTCCCACACCCTGTAGCCTATTTAAATAAAGTCACCAAATTAATAGTTTTCTCGACATAAACTTTTGAGTTGCAATTTATGTAATTTTTACCTTTCTCCATTTACAGATCTGATCATTCCCATTTCTGCAGGTGAGACTTGTGAAGATGGTGAATGAGGCTACTGCAAATATTCCCAACTGGGATACTTTAAATCATGGCTGAGATTTAATCTAATTACTCTATGCATCCATTCTCTTGCTGATATCAATCTCCTTCAAAAAGAGAGTTATCAACACTAAATACAGGTCATGAGTAGACCTGGTAATTCGTGTATCCTTGTCGTGTTTGTGTATTTTCTCGTGTCATAATCGTGTTTAAGGTGTTTTATATTTGTATAAATTTTGATGTGTTAATAATTTGTGTTATATAGATTTGATATGTTCGTGTATTCGCGTCGTGTTTTTCCGTGTTGTGTCGTGTTTTAATTATTTTTCCATGTCGTATTCAATATTATCAAGTCTAATAATGAGACAGCATTATACATAGAGAAAAGGATATGTTTTACAAGTAAATGATGTATATATCATTTTCTTTTTTACATTTCTTAGTATAACCATGAATGCCCCCTAACTTTTTTTTTGTGCATCTCTTAAGTCTGGTTTGCTTGTCAAGTTTTGTGGACTGTAAATCAAATATTCCTTTCGAAATTTTAACTAGAAATGTTAGCTATACATATCAGTGAGAGATGACAATCTTTCTATCTCATGAATGTGTCATTACTCTCACCATGCTAGCAAACATAGCAATTTTTTAATGAATTTTGCTACCGAGTGTCTGAAGTGCACTTTTTAAGATTATTATATCTAGTAATATTTTCATTCAATGCATCAAAAATGACGAATAAAGGTATCAACTACGATATTTAATACAATGTTGTTACTATAAATAATATATTAACAAATTTTAACGAGTGTCTTATATGTCTTAAAGCACTCGTTAGCAAAATCCATTTTTTATTTTTTTTAGAGCACCTAAACCTACATAACAATAGGCATGACAGTGTTTTACTGAATACCTCTTTGGTAGAGAAGAGGGTTTGAACATGGCCATTTTCTTTTACCTAGTGCCACTTTGGTAAAGTTCAATAATGAAAAAATCGGATTAGCTGGTTCAATCGGGAATCGATAGGTTCGGTGGTTCAACTATATTAACATAATCGGAAATTTTAAGAACTGGTGAAAACCAGAAAAAAAAAATGGAATTCAGGAACCGATTAACTTGGAAAAACTTGGATGAACCGGAAATTTTGTATTTTTATATTTTTTTTGGGCTTTTTAATCTAATTTCATTAAAAATTTGAGATCCATTAGACTAAATTCAAATTTAAAATCATTAACTGTTTTGTTTTAAGTCGAAATTAAAAATCATTAACCATTTTATTTTAAGCTCAAATAGTATACGGAGATTCACATTAGTTGAGAATATTGACACATTTAACAAATATAGATTATTGTTGAATCGGAAATCGGAAGTTTGATCAGTTTGACTTTCGGATCAATTTTTTATTCATTGATAAAGTTTTATGCTTATATGATCATAGGTTGAAATTTTTGTATAATAGCTGTGTATGTCAGTTGTTAGCACGAATCTTGGTTGCACTTCCATTCCAATCAAAGATCTTTCAGTCCCTATTGATTGTTTAGCCGTTAAAATTTTAAAAATATATTTTTGACGGAATCTTTATGTATTCTGATATTCACTTGAGGCATTAATTAATACGAGGAAAACTTTAAACCTAAAATAAATTTTCTTTTTAATGAAACGTGGTTGGGTCGGATCATGTCCAATTAGTCTCTTAAAAATCTTGTTTAAGGCGGCCCAGTCAGACTTGATACTGTTAAAAAAAAAGGTTTGAAAATTTATTTTTATCTTAATATTTTTAAATCTATTTTAAAATTAAAATATTTTGTTAATTAAATAATATTTGATAATCGAATTTTGAAAATCTATATAAAATACATTAAAGTTATCCCTCAATTGAGGGATCGATCCATCAATTGGGGGACCGCTGCTTGCCACGTGGCAAGCAGCTTCATTTTTTTTTTCTTTCTTTTTTTTAAAATTTTTTCGTTGTTAATTTTTTTTTCTCAATTATTTTATATTATATGTATGTTATTTTTTTATATTATAATCAAATTAATGGTATTACATATATATAAATTTTGACACATTATGTATAAATTTTGATACATTCGTGTTTTCATGTTGTGTTAGTGTTATTTTTTCGTGTTGTATTGTGTTTTAGTTATTTTTTCGTATTCGTGTCGGGTTCGAAATTGTCAGATCTAATTAGCACTAATCAAATAACTCTAAATTTTGTGTCCTGTTATTTTATTTTTTTGGGTCGTGTTGATAGATTTTGACACATTCGTGCATTCGTATTGTGTTAGTGTTATTTTTTCATGTTTTTTGTGTTTTAGTTGTTTTTACGTGTCCGATATTATCAGGTTTAATTGGCATTATCCAAATAATTATAAATTTTGTGTCAAGTTCGTTTTATATAAATTTCGACACATTCGTGTATTTATGTCGTGATCATGTTATTTTTTCGTGTCATGTCGTATTTTAGTTATTTTTCCATGTCATATTTGTTTATGACAATATTCAAATAACTTCTAATTTTGTGTCACCTGTTGTATAATGATTAATTCTTTATTTTCTATTTTTGAAAAATAAAGTCATTAATTTTTTATTTTTTTATTATTGAATAAAAAATTATTGTATTGATAAATTATCGATAAAAATTAAAATATTGAATAATAATAGATAATTGTTCAATTGAACTCAATTTGATTTCAAAAAATAAAATTGGATTAATGAATTGATTTTTTTTTTTAAATCAAACCTAATTAGCATAGAAATTTAATCTATCTCTAATCAAAATTTACAAATTTAACACTGTTCGACATCAATTTTTTAAATTTAAAAATCTTCATTTTTTAAATATTATTTTAAATTTATAAATAAAAAATATTTTTATTTTATAAAATATATAAAAAAAATCAAATGAAAAATAATAAAACCGAATCAAGTAAACTTTCTATAATTTGAATCGAATACGAAAAAATTCGAATAGAACATTGAATCTCTAATCCATATTTGATTTACTTTTGCACACGTTTCAGACTTTAATATTGTTTTCTTAACTTCAATCATATGTTGTACAAAAACTTTTATTTTGATATGTACATAATATAATTATCTTACATCTTGGTCAACATTCATCTTACATCTTAGTCAACATTCATTATAATTTACAACCGAAGCATCTCGAGGTCTAAACACTAATTTATTCAAAACCTAACCCGAAACAAGTTAGACCCAAATAATGTTTTTTGGATGATTCAATAATTTTTTTTCTCTTAATTTTTTAAATCTATTTTAAAATTAAAAATATTTTATTTATTTAATAATATTTGATAACCAAATTTTAAAAATTTTCTTCAAAACCTAACCCGAATCAAGTTAGACCCAAATGTTTTTTTGGATGACTCAATTTTTGTTGAAAATTTTGCTTTTAAAAAAAAAATAATAACATGATATAACTATTACAATATTAAATTTTATTTATTATTGAAATATTAAATTTATAATTAGAATATTAAAATACTAATGTAAAAATATTAATATATTAAAGTAATAATATTTTAATAATAATGTCTAATATTAAAATATTATATTAATATAAAATACTTAGAACAATTTAATTCATTATTAAAGCATTTTTATATTAATATTTTAAAATATTTAAAATAGTATTATGTTTATTATTAATAATATTTAAAATAGTATTATGATTATTATTAATATATTATTTCCATTAGTATAAAATTTTCAAATAATAATATTTATTATTAAAAAATTAAAAAATTTATACTATTAAAGTAATATTTATTTTTGAATCATAAAAATTATTTATTATATTTATTATTAAAATATTAATATAGAAATGTCATTAAAATATGAAAATACTATATATTTTTATTTTAAAATATTCACACTAATAATTTTTTTTATTAAAAATACTATTATTATTCTAGTAAATAATATTTCTTATTATAATAATGATAAATTTATTAGTTATTATTAAAATATTAATGTTCAATAACATTCAAAATAAAAATTAGTTTTATAATAATATTTCTGATCGAATCAAGTTGAATCAAAACTTAAAAAATTATACCCAAAATCGGATTCAAATTAAACTATACTCACAAGCTTAACTGGAATCTCTATCCATGGACAACTCTTTTCTCAAAATTATCTTTCGCTTTTCAAAAAATAAGACAATTTTCCAAAAGATGTCTTATTTTTTGTTAATTAGTTATTCATTTTCCGTTAACCAATCAAAAAAAAATTTTGTTAAATAAACATCAAAAATTAAAAAAAAAAAATCATTTTCTGAAAATCAATTTCATGATAGGAGCATGCAACTGACCTGGAAAAAGTTCCCCATAGATTTATTTCATTACAGAAGAAGTTTGAGTAAGACTAGTTTTTTTGTTCAGCAAGCAAAAGCATAATATATCAATAACAGCATGATAACCTAAACAAATCTTTTGACCCATATACCAATCAATCAAACAAACAAACACACCATAAATCCCAATCCCACCGTCCAACGACTGTATGCAGATCATACCTGTAGACCTCTCTCGACGACTACTACAGGCTCTGAAGCTCATCTGCAGATCATATCATAATACTATCGACTGCCGGCTGCTGACTTTTAACAGCAATTTACGCAGACCATTGGAAAAGTTAATAGGATACTAAAAACCAGGTTTATTCGACCAACTCCTCTCAAGATATATATAGCCCCAAAACCAACAGATGATCCCTTATTAACACCTTCTATCTCCGTCCCAAGTAACCAGTTAAGGCCTTTACTCCTTACAAGTTTCGCATCTTAAAGATTGTTTCTTCAATCTTCCTCGAATTCTGCAAAATCAACTGTAAGACTAAGAGCCACTTCTGTTGAGATAAACAGGAAAACACGCATGCATCTCCAAAACACCCCCCCCCCCCACTTATTTCTGCAGGCATCAATGTGTGCACCAAATTCAAACCAACACAATCAGACATTCTATACAGAGGCATCTCTTTTTTGGCACTTATTATAAGCCTTATTGTTACTTATTAGGAAATGATCTAGGATAAAATCACTAAGTGCATACGCACGCACACACACACACAAATATAGAGAGAGAGTAATTGGGAAACTATCTAAGAATAAACACCAAGTGCATACGAACAAACACAAAAGAGAGAGAGAGAGAGAAAAGAGAGTAATTGGTAAATGATCAAAGAAAAATAATTGAGTGCATACTCAGTTGTTTAGCAGCAGTGCCCACTAGAAGCCAAGGCCACCCTTGCTCCAACAAAAACTCAACACTGACAATGCTTCAAAGATGGAGTTGAATTTGGCAGCAAATGGATGCAGTACAACGGGAATCATTCTCAACTCAAGAACCTCAAGAACAAAAAGAAATTTAGATGGAACAAGTTTAACAAAAAGAGATTTAGCAACAAATAAAATCATCTATAAAATCAAGAGGCAAAAAATGAGTAAAAAAGTGAAGTTACCAGCTAGACTTGCGTATTGATCTCACACAAAATAACGACCTGTCCAGACTGATTGTCCTTGATACTGCTCAGGCTGTGAGGTAAATTGCTGGTTTCCATTCATGAGTTGCTGTTGCTGCAACTTCTGTTCATGATGAATATTCAGATGCTCAAGAGTCTGGTAATCCTGCCAGCCTTTCTGCTTTTCCATTTGAAACTGCACTGATGGAACCTGTTTTCCAGGGAAAGGAAAATTTACTGTTCCAGTCAAGCCATTGCTGCTGCTAATGACATACTGGGGATCTGGATGAGATGCATAATTAAGGGAACTTTCAAGCCCAGAGACTTTCAATGATGATGTTAACTGATATCCATCCAACCAACTATAATCATCCATCAGGGGGTTCTCCAGATCTGAAGCAGAAACAGCACTCAGTGGCTTTGAAGGAACATGGCTAAAACCTGGTGGAGGACCAAGATGCCTAACTGGACGGCTAACTGGATTCTTCCGCATCCCAACTTGCGAAGCTAAGGTAGCTTTAGCAGCCAAAGCATCAGCAGTAACTCCAGATGGCACAATAGCATCAATTCTGGATGGCATCACAGTTTCTGGCACTTTTGTCTGACTGTAGTACATACCGCCTGCCCCAGTGGATAGTTGGATACCAACTGAACGAGCAGCAGGATGAGAAAGGACTATATTATCTTGCATCTCATGTTTTGTTAAATGCCCATTCTCCAACATTGTCAAACCTTTCAAGCTATTAGCCAGAGAAGTAGCTTCTTCCACTGACCACCTAGATGTTTGCATCTGAACAGGCTGCAGTTGCTGAGGGAGAATGCTACCAACAGATCCAGGCAGTGGAGAACTAGCATCAAATGTATTATGCTGATGAAGACTATCAAGAGGAGCAGGCATGGTACTGCCATAAAACTTTACATCACCTACAGAGCTACTTTGATCAAGCTTCAAAGTCGCAGAGGGGGGCCAGTTTGGACCAATCACTTCAGTTCTCTTCTCAGTCACAGCTGGCTGGAAAACAATCACTTCATCATCATCATCCTCTTCCCCAACCATTCTAGGTTGTGGGATAGGCTGCATATTTCCGATATTAATTGTCTTCTCTGATGGGGTTTCATGCCCCACACCATTTGTTGCCACTGGGGTAGAAGAGCTGAATGTGACATCTTCAGAAGGCTCAACACCAATAAGAAATTTCTTGGCTTTCGAATCAAAACAAACAGTTTTCTGATCAACCCTAATGACATTAGCTAGAGCCTTCCCAGCTGCTAAAATTCTCTTGACACGGGCTTTCTTTTCCTTATCGCCATTGCTTACAAAGGAACGTTTCCTTGAGAAGTCCAAAATGGTGTGTGCTGGAACAAGAGGCAAGAACCCTCGCAACTCAAAGTCCTCCCACAATGCAAGACGGTTTTCAGTTTCTCCTTCTTCATACCTGCTCATATTGAAAAAGCAGGTCTCATCTTCATCATCATCAATG
The DNA here is from genome assembly GCA_030761205.1 of Fremontodendron californicum. Lineage (NCBI taxonomy): Eukaryota > Viridiplantae > Streptophyta > Magnoliopsida > Malvales > Malvaceae > Fremontodendron > Fremontodendron californicum. The sequence goes on from JAULJL010000014.1 coordinate 4,816,463, forward strand.
CACATTGGCCTAATTGACAAGATCTTATTCAGAAATGATATGCAATGTTTCCAGAAAAGCGATCTAGTAGTTGACTGTTTCTCATCCATATCACTGCCAGCTGCTGCAACATCTGGGCAGCAAGCCAGCCATTCTACAAAAACTAGAATAGCAGGTAAGGTGTAGCTTGAAGAAACATCCTGGAGCTGTGAACATCTCTCTACTACATGTCCCATCAACTCAAAAACGGCAGTGAATGCATTCTGAAGTAGGGCAGCACGCTGTACAATTTCAGCATATGTTTGACCTTCACTCTCCCTCTTCAGATTGTGAACTGTAAATACGAGAATGGAAACCAGCCTAACATGGAGAAGTGCATTCTCAGCAGCATCTGTGCCAAAATTCAGTTCCTCTTCTGGCCCAGAAGAGAGAAGTTCACATAAATCACGGCTAACCAGAGAAAGAACATCAGCAAAAGTCTCCAGGCTGCACAAAGGAAGCTTCGATAAGGACACAACCCCAGAAAAACTTGGTCAATAACAAAAGTGAATAAGTTTCTGAGAAAGTATACCTTGTGCGTGTGAAAAGAATGCCATTTAGACGCACAAATCGAATGCAGAAGGACTTAAAAGTATCCTGGACACCGGATACTTTCTCCCTAGCAGGCCTTGATTCCATGTTGGTATCTTTAGATGCAAGTTTTGCTTCCACTTTTCCTCTACCTTTTCCCGATAACCGTACAGCAGACTCCTTGACCAAGGGAGCTTTAACATCCCCAGAGTAATTATGACGATTCTGCAAACAAAAATGCATATATTTAGCACAATCTCCATAGTCGTATACATATCCAAATACTAGCATATAAATAATAAACCCACTCACAACTCAGTTTTCAAATCGGTAAAATTTAATAGACAATTACTAATCGCACTCTTAACAACAATTGCAGAAATTTTATGAGATTAAAAGTATAAATTTCAAAGTTGGATTACCATGTCAGAAACTGGCAGCATGCTAAAAAAAAAGTAATGTCTTTGACACAGTTAAAAATCCTCTCAAAACTCCATAGTGGCAAATAGGAGTGTAATCGAGCTGAGCTCAAGCTGTAAGAAGCTCGAGCTCGACTCGAAATTCGAGGCTTGAAGCTCAGCTCGAGCTCGATCAAGTTTCACTTTTAAAGCTCGAGCTCTATTCGAGATAAAAATCGAACTGCTCGAGCTTGCTCGATTAGGCTCGTTTACCTAGTAAAAAATGAGCTCGATTCCCATGCTCGACGTCAAATTCGATTATTTTTGCTCGAGCTCGAATTCCAATTGAGATTTTTCAATACTAATTAAAAATAAAAAAGCTAGATTAGGCTCGCGAGCTAAGCGAGTCAATCATTAGGATACTCAAATTCGGCTCGCTCGATAGCTCGAGCTCGACAATGACCGAGCCGAATTCGAGTTTTTTTCGAACCGAACCTGAGTAGCTTGCGAGTATAGGAGTCTCGTTTACACCCCTAGTGGCAAACATAGGGTAACTGTTTTGACATTATGTCATATTGTAGCTTCTGCTAATCTATGCATAGAATGAATCAGCACCTTTGCAGAAAATCACGCGAGACAAGGTTAATGATTTGCGATTATCCAAAAAATTTCAAAGGCCTATATGTACTGCTTAGGAAGATAATACACACATCGAAATGTTAAACCAAGCAAGCAACTTAATGTCCTAGTCAGATGCAAAAGCACACATCAATCAATCACCCATAATACATCCACAAAGCCACATGGTAAAGAGATTGCTACCTGAAATAAGTAAATAAATAAACCCAAATCCCAAAATAGAAACTAAAATTTGCACTTATACCTTCTCAAATGCCACGATCAAGTTATCCCTTGCAGTTGAAAAGGGGTTATCCACTGCCAAACTCCGGAAATATCGATAAACAGCCACCAGCTCATCTCCAGAATAGGACGCCAATATAGCTAGCTGAAATAAGGAGATCATTGCCTATATTAAAAATCAGAATAAAGTTGAACAGGAAAAATTTAAGGAAAGTGCAAAAGGATTACTGGGGCATAAAAGTTAAGGATAATCTATTACAGGGAAAAGGAAAATAAATCAAAACCTGATGATGTGGATTCCCACTTGATGGCCAAATTGATGCAGCTTGCAAGTAGTAACTTGAAGCTGCTGCATACTCGCGTGATTTAGAGTCTCCATCTGCATATAATCCTTTGTACCGTGCTAGGTCTCCCAAGTATATCAAACAACGGTGACAAGACACCAAACCTTTTTTTATGTCAGCAGATTTCTTCCCATCTTTGTCCATAACAATTCGGCTTTCAGAATCATCAGAAAAGTACCCAAATGGAAGTCCATACTTTGCTCTGATTTTCAAAATCAGATCGTGGTAAAATCCTGTTGCCTCTGAAAGGAAAGTCTTTAACTGCAGTCTTATTTTCGTAAGTCGGTCAGGTCGTGGAGGAACTTTCACACCCTGAGATGTGTTTGATCCTGCAGAAGCTAGGGCAGCACTATAATGTGCTCTTAGTTCCTCAATCCGCTTGTAATGTAACTGCCACAAAGCATATTCAATATTGTGCTGCTCAGAGAAAGCATGGTCCTCAAGAATTATAGCCTCATAGTTCTCACGCATCTGCTGCCAGGCATTGGGATCTGAAGGTACTCGTGCCTGAGCTGATCTCCTACGATTATTTTCCAACTCTATATTCTGCAGAGAGTATAAACTGTTAACTTCATGACCAGATACTCAAATGGAACCTCATTTTCTAAAGAATAAAAAAATATACCTTCTCATAAAGACGCTGTGCACGCTCCCTGGATGAAGGAGCAGACATTTTATCCATCTGCACTATCATCATCCATCTAAAATACTTCGTCAAAAATGCATTAAATCTGCAGAATGCACACATCATCAGCAATACAAACTAGGTCATGAATCACTCGCTAAAGCAAATTCAATCAATTAGACAATTACAACTAAGTTATAAACTTATAATAAAGGATAGGTGGGAAAGAATCTGATCGTCCAAATAGTGAATCTGTTTCTATGTTCATCAAACTGCTACAAACACCAATAAAATTGAAGAAACCTTAAAGCCAGATTACCAGATCATCATAGTTTAAATTTCTAAGAGTCGAGATATAAATAAGAATACAATCGCAGTGCATCTCAAATGAAAAAACATTTATTAAACCATTCAACTGATTGAAAACCTATGACCAAGATTGACAAAATCATCAAAGACTCTGGAGTGAACTCTCACAAAACATAACAATGCTCTAAAAAGCACAATTAAAATCTCTAATCCAGAATGACTTCCTTGAATGTAGCCTTCAAAGCATGGTGGTCCGTTCGTCCCACTTTTCAACTAAACTAGTACATTCAACTTTTAATTCCGTACCGGTTGTGGTTTCATCCTGTATCACCCGTACCGGTCTGTACCGGTCTTATACTGGTCCGTACCGGTTGGTACAAGATTTTGATTTTTTTTTTTAAATTCACTTATTTGATTTTTTAAACCAGTTTTAATATTTTTTGTCATGATCATTTTTATTTTTTTTTTCTAATTATATTTAAAAATAAAACATGTTAATTAAATTAGGCTAGTGAACATAAATAATAATAATTTACTATATTTTTTAACATTTTAATATATATTTTACCTATTTGATATTTAAAAATTTTAGATATTAAATATTTAAAATTTATATTTGCATAAAAACATATATATGCATGTAATTGATGTATATACAATATATATTTTATTAAGAAATTTGAAAATAGGTTATACATATAGATATATGAAAAAATATTTGAAAAATACCGGTAAACCCGAAACAGTACACCGAAACACACCGGTACCGGTACGTAACAGTATCAGTACCAGTACAAAAACGGTACGCCCACCAGTACGGAACTGACTACCTTGCTTCAAAGTGTATTCAGCCCGCAAATGGCAGCTTCATTCAGTCCAAAACGTCCACAAATTTAAAATCCTTCCCAAACCATGTGTTGCTTATCCTCTCGTGATCACTTAAAGAAAGTTTGAAAATTATTGCAAAATCAATGGAAAGATAATGCCATAGCTTCTTCCAAATGGCAATCACTCCATCCTTGACATCCTAAAACTAGTATTAGCCTCAGCCTGATATACTCAAAAAAACAATAGCAAACCCAGAAATTGTTTATTTTCTTGCAAATAATTAACAGCCCCAAACATTTTATAAATCAATAAAGGACAATAATATTTCCAAAACTTTTTAAAAACATCAAATAATTAAAAAGCCTCAAAAAGCATAGCCTTCCAAACAATAAAATTCCCCTTGGTCACGAGAAAACGAAGCCAACCCCTCTCTTATTATCTTAAATCAATTTCGGAGGTATATTTACCCTTTTTCTCTAAAAATTTATTAAGAAAATAAAATATAAAAAAAAAAGAAAGAAAAGAAAAGAAAGAAACAGTTCTTTTAGATTGTGTTACATTTACAGTTTCAGATTTTCGTTCTTTCTTTCAATTACTTCTGAAAAAAAAAATAACTTTCATTAATTAACGAAAAATTAGATTTCATAACCAAAAAAAGGACAAAGAAACAGAGCCTGATCCGAAGATAACAAGAAGATGATTACAATAATTACATCAATGAATCCCCCAAAGCCACCATAAAAATAAATCATATCGGAAAACGAAATATAAAATCAAAATGAAAATAAAAATAAAATCAAAAATAAAATAAAATTATAAAAAATTATTAAAAAAAAAAAAGGAACTCACCTAAGGTGGATCAGATCTGAAGAGAAACCTCGAATTAAAGCATCGGTAAACGAATTAAAGAGAAATAAAGAGGGATTGGTTAGGGTTTGGTCGTTGGAAGAGAGAGAGAGAGAGAGAGAGAGAGAGAGAGAGAGAGAAGGGGTAGTTTGATTTTGGTTAATTGGGGATGAGGTTAGAATTTCAACTATTCAATTTCAATGTGTTTTCTTCTCTTCTCTTTTCTTTTTTTTTTTTTTTTATTATTATTTTTTGATCGTTCCGTAGTTAGTACCTGAGGACTATATAACTCAGGGCGGCGATTTTCAAACGGCACCGTTTGGTTGCTACTGTTTTTTTTTAATTAACCTTTTATTTCAATATAGGGAGGAGCGTCCTTGACGCGCTATGAAGTCGAGTGAGAGTGCCTCACTCTCTATTCTTCAGTTAGAATTTCAATTCAAATCCGGGAAAGTTATAAAGTTGTTCCCCGACCTGACCTTAGCAAATTCGTGTATTCTATTCAGTTATTTTTTTATATCATAATTATATTTAAAATATTATATATTTATATAAATTTAATATATTAATCATTTATGTTTTATAAATTTTGATTTGTTTATATATTTGTATCGTATTTATGTTAATTTTTTGTATCGTATCGTGTCATGTTTTGTATTATATTTTAATTATTTTTTTATATTTTTTTATATTATATAATCATATCTTATCTAAAATTATCAAGTGAATTTTTTAAAAACCTTTTTTTTCAAAGAAGGATTTTATATTTTGAGTGAAGAGAATGATGGAGTGTATCACAAGAATGCAATTTTTCCTAATTCTTAATGGCGAAACAATGGAACCCAAAAGAGGACTGAGGGAAGGGGAACCCTCTCTCCGTACCTCTTTTATTTTGATTGCTAATGTCTTCTTGACTTCTCTCGTCGGTCATGGTTTTAGAACCAATATGCGATGTCCTATTTTGGGCTCGAATATTTAAATTGAATATTCAAATCTAATCGAGTCGAGGTTGAATAGTTCGATTTTATCTCGAATCAAGTTCGAACTTGAAAAATAGTACTTGATCGAATTAAAGTCGAGTTTCGAACTGCGAATTTCGAATCGAGCTCGAACTCCTCACCATTCAAATTCGACTCGACTCGATTACAACTCTTACTTGTGGTAGTGTTGGAACAAGGGTTGGTCACCACGGGAGTTCAACTGAAAAAGGCATACTAGATTAAAGGTTTTGGTCTCGGTTTTCTATCTTGTTTCAAATTTGCATATGAAAGTTACATCTATACTATATATAATATGGTTAACTGAGTTGATGTCATGAGTAAAATAGTCAGTACCGTATGGGTGGGCGTATAGTTTTTGTTTTAGTATTGGTACGTAGGATATCGGTGTGTTTCGACATACCATTTCAAGTTTACCGGCATTTTTTCAAATGCTTTTTCATATATATATATATATATATATATATATAGCCTATTTTCAAGTTTCTTAAAAATATATATATTATATACATATGCAAATATACATCCATTACATATATATATATATATATGTTTATATGCAAATATAAAATTTTAAATTTTAAATATTTAATATCCAAAATTTTTAAACATAAAATAAATATAAAAATATTTTTAAAATATAGTAAAGTATTATTAATTAAGTTTAATAGCTTAATTTAATGAACATATTTAATTTTTAAATGTAATTATGAAAAAAAAATGATCAACACAAAATATTAGAAATTGGCTTAAAAAATCAAATAAGTGAATTTAAAAAAATATCAAAATTTTGTACCAACGGATACTGATCGGTTTTAATTAATACAGATCGGTACATGTCGGTACGGACTGATACAAAAACTGAAACGATACGATACTGGTACCGTTTCGTTTTATCTTAAAACTGGTATGTACAGGCCTGTACTATCGGTAACGGTACGGTATCGACTATATTGGTCACGAGTCAAGTGACACCAACTCAATTAAAGAAAATATTTTTAAAAAAATCAAATTTAAGTTATAATAATAATATAAAACTAAGGGTATTTAAGTTTTTTAATTTTAAAAAAGAACTAAACATTAAAAAATCACTCACATTTTTTAATATCTTTTATTTTTTTTAAAACAATTACTACTCACTTATATTTTTAATTTATTGTTTCTTTTAAAATACAATATTTTTCTTTTAAAAAACAAAATTTAGGTGTGATAAATTTTAGTATTCATCTATTTGCAAACACAAAATTATTACCACTTGGATAAAAGACCTGGTAATATTGAACTCGACACGATTACACAATACCAAAAATAAATAAAACACGACAAATCTTTTTTTTTAAACACAAACACGAATACAAAGACACGAATGTTTCAAAATCTATATCTATACTATATATAATGTGGCTAATTGAGTTGGTATTACTAGTTAAGTGACATCAACTCAATTAAAAAAATTACAAAAAATCAAATTTAAATTATAATAATAAAATAAAGCTAAAGGTATTTAAGTCTTTAAATTTTAAAGAAAACCACCCACTAAAAAATGACTCATATTTTTTAATTTTTTAAAACAATTATACTCACTTATATTTTTAACTTATTATTTTTAAAAATATATATATATATATATATTCCACATACTTTTGTGTGTGTGATAAATTCTAGCATTCATCTCTTTGTAAACACAAAATTGTTACCACCTGGATAGACCTGTCTATGGGCCAGGCTACCCTTTCAAACTTAAAAACCCGTCCGATATTTGAAAAGGTTTGAACAAAAATGTTAGGTCCAAAAAATAGGCCTGGGTAAAATAAAAAACTCATTTTTTAAACGAGCCTTGGACAAAAAAATTTAAGCCTAGCCCGAATAGTATATAAAATATAATCTATAAACTACATATAAAAAATCCTCTAATTAGTCTAAGCTTGACACGTGTCGAGTTTCTTTACTCGTGGCACGATCTTTTTGTTTTTTTGTTTTTAAGTATTAGTTTTTAGTTTTTATGTTTTGTTTTGTTTTTATTTTATTTTTAAATGATATATTTAAAGGGATTGGTTCGTACGTTGATTCGCGGGTCGATTTAGGATTCGACCTGCTTGAGAAAAAATATTTTTTTATTAATTATTTTTGGTTATTTTATTTATACATGGTGTATTTAAAGAGATTGATTCGCACGTTGACTCGCGAGTCGATTTAAAATCCGTAATCTACCTGCTCAAGAAAAAAAATAAAAAATAAATTTATTTTATTAATTATTTTTACTTTTTAAGTTTTTTATTTTTAAATAATGTATTTAAAGGGGTTGGTCCGCATGTTGACTCGCGGATCGATTTAAGATCCGTACTCGACCCGTTAGGAACAAAATTTACAAAATTTAAAAAATAATTATTTTTATTTTATTTAGATGATGTATTTAAAGGGTTGGTCCGCACGTTGACTCACGGATCGATTTAGGGATCGTACCCGACCCGCTCGAGGAAAAAGGTTTAAAAAAAAACTTGCTGTTAATTAGTGTGACACACGTGTTAAGCTTCTTTGCTTGACGACGACCTTTTTTTTACTTTTACTTTTTTTTTTTTTTAGTTTTAAGTCGATCCAATGAGAGAATAAAATACAAACCATAATTTTATTTTGTTATTTTTCATTAATTATTTTTTACCTCTTATAAATAAAAATATATACTATACAATAAGGTCTAAATATTTTTAAAAATACATATAAATAATATTTGAAAATGCATTTATATTATGTAATTTATAAATAAATAATTATCATAAATTTAATTTTAATAATTAATAAATATAATTATATTAATATTATTACAATTCAAAATTAAATAAAAATTATTATTTAATAAAATTTTAATTAATAAATTAAAAAAAAAAAACAGTGCGCGATGCTTAATTCTAGTTATGTTTAATTTGTTGCCGCACTTAACTCATGGTATTTTTATTAATTTATATCTAATATTTGATTTAAAATATCAATATTGAACAAACTGTAATTTGGCTAAAAAAAGTATAAAATAAATTATATATAGACTGTGTAAAAAGTATAAAATAAATTTAATTTATATCTAATATTTGATTTAAGGAAAAGTATAAAATAAAATATAACAAGATACATGTTGACTGTGTAAACTCTGTTGACATGTATACTTATGTGGATAACCTGTTTGTATGACATATAAAAGAGTCATTTGAAAACGATTGGAATTTTTTAAATCAAATCAAGTTGATATAAACTATTTAGAGGTGTTCATGGGCCGGGCTGGGTGGCAGCTCAATTTTTTTTGGATTTTCTTATTTAGGCCTAGCCCGTTGGCCCATATTCACTGTTCATATATATTAAAAAATATATATTTATAATTAAATTAAATTTTTTTATTAAGTGAACAGTAATCCAAATAAAATTTGTGATAAATAAATTTAAACCAAATTTATCCCAATTTTTTAAAACCAAATCTATCCAAATAAAATTTGTTTCAAACCAAATCTATCCCAATTTTTTTTTAAATCAAATCTATCCAAATAGAATTATTTATTATTAAAATATAATAAAGTTATAAAGTACTCCATGTCTTAATATAATTACGTGTCTTAAATTAAAATAATATTATAAACACACAATTTATTTAATTTTTTAATTGTGTTAATAATTTTTATATAATTTCGTGTCTTGATATATGAAATAAACTATTTATTAAATAACTGTGTGAAATAAATAGTTTAAATTAATGTCTAAATAAACCAAATTAATAGTTTTAAACTGTAGAATGGATAGATAACACATTCTATTTAAATATATAACATGTCACGCAAATTTTAAAACTATTTAAATATTAATTAAATTATGTTCGTGAAAGCTTAAAATTGATAATTATGCGTGTTCAAGAGATAAGTTATGAAGAGGAAAGTCAATATTTACTTTTAAAAAATACAAAATGTAAATACTTGACTATATTTCATTAAATACTTTTGGCTAATTTTTTTCTTCAAATTAATGTTTACAATTTAATATTATTACTTACTCAAAATTTAAAACAATTTAATTTCCCTACTTACAGGAACGCAATGTTGCATTAAATGTCAAGCTCAAAAATTATGAAAAATATAAAAATTTGGCAAGCCATATATATGTTGAATATCAAGATATTTCTGAAACTCATGCAAAAATAATATGTATACGCAAATAAACTATCACATACATTATTAAACATTTAAAATTATCATTGTTTCTCAATAAATCAAATTTATCTTAAATTTATATAAATCTGCAGCTGTATAAAAATGACTACACAAGATGAAAATAATGCAAATTAAAGAAAATTAATTTCAAAATGATGAAAACTTTTAGTTTATATTTTAACATTATGTTAATGTGCTCAATAATACTATTTATACCATGTTTTGGATATTTTTATTCTTTCTCAAATATTATTTAAGATATATTATGAATTTTTATCAAATTTGTTTAATAAAAAATATATTTTTATTATATTATGTGTTATATATTTTTTCAATATGTAATTGATTAAATAAAGTTATTCCATATATTTACCGGAAACCAAATTCTTTCGAATTTCAGGAGCATGAACCACATTGTTCAAAGTTAGTTCTTTGCTAGAGGTTATCTTGAGCACTACCATGGCCTCGTACCTTGCAAACCGTAGAGTTTCCCGTAAATAGTTGCTCATCATCAGCAGCTTCTTTATACTCGGAGAAACTCTTCCTTTCAGAACATACATGACAAGTGGCCCTAGTATCAACCCACCAAGTCTTAGGGTTTTCCACCAAGTTCACTTGTAACACTACAGCAGCGAGCTCAATCTCATTATCATCAACTAAGTTGGCTTGAGCTTTCTTCTTTTTGTTCTTACGGCAGTCCTTTGCTCGATGTCCGGGCTTGTTGCATACGAAACAAGTTCCATGAACTTCTTGAAATTTGTTCCCTTGTTACCTTGGAAAGAACTAGAACTAATATGTTTTCTCTTGTTGGTCTTGCGCGAATGTTCAACAACATTGCCTTGGCTTCCATGGTCTGAACTTTAGCCTTCTTTTCTAAACCGCGATTATCCTCCTCGATTCTTAACCGAACAATCAAGTCCTCTAAGCTCATCTCATTTCTCTTATGCTTTAGATAGTTTTTGAAATCTTTTCACGAAGGTGGCAATTTCTCTATCAAAGCAGCCGTCTCAAATGATTCACTAAGAATTATTCCTTCGACAGTAATTCCATGGAGGATTAACTGATACTCTTGGACTTGGCTGATCACGGTATTTGAGTCCATTTTATATTCCAGAAACCTGCCAACCACAAACTTCTTCGTGTTGGCATCATCGGTTCTGTATTTTCTTTGTAAGGACTCCCACAGCTCTCTTCCTGTTTTCATTGGGCTATACACGTTGTATAACGTGTTGTCTAATCCGTTGAGGATATAATTCTTGCATAGGAAGTCAGAATGCTTCCACCGAGGCTACAACCGTAGGACCAGTCTCTCCTTCGTTGAGAACTGGAGCCTCCTCTCGAAGGAACCGGGCTAGGTCGAGGGTGGTCAAATAGAACAACATCTTTTGTTGCCAACGTTTGAAGTCCAGACCACTGAACTTCTCAGGCCTCTCACCATGTGTAACATGTAGTGGCTGTGGAGCTACAGGTGCACTAGCAGTACCGGTAGATTGTTGTGTCATCTGTTTTGTATAATTATTTTTGCAGAATTGCAATACTAATAATTTTCACAATGTATTTACATACAAAACAATATATATTTTACACAAACATTATGTATATATATATATATATATATTTTTTTTACAGAAGCAGTTTTAGTAATATATATATATATATTACAAAACAATAATAATATATAGGTGTGTATGCAATCACTTAATAGTAACAGACTAAGTTATATATTCTTAAAGCAGTAATGAAATAGTAATCGAAAACAAACATAATCGTCTAAGAATGTTGGAATGTTATGTCAAATATTCAATACTGCATATATACGAACATTAAAGAAAACAGAACTAATAATAAATCTGAATTTATTTACTGAAACCGAATACAAGTATAACATATATATGAAGAACATAAACTCACTGATTTCATAGAAATAAAAAAACAAAATCGAGTCAAGGTAGAACCTCTGACCTTAAGACGATTATTGCTTGTCACTAAGGTGCTTACAGATTATAGCAATTCGTCTCTCAGGTCTCCTCGATGACGTCGTTGTTGAGAGCATACTCGAAGCAATACAGCGAACCAAAAAAGATGTCGATCTCTCTCACAAGACAATAGGAAAACCGAGAGCAAGAAGAAAAAATAAAAATTTTCAGTGCAAAAAACAGTGACGGAACTCGGTATTTATAGTGAATTAAATGTCTGTTTGGAACAGACAAACCACTTGGGAAGAACCGGTTACATGTCTGAAATCGAACAGTCAATAGACAAAACTATAGGAATAGACTCGGAACAGTTCGATCAAGACCGAATGGACATGTCTTAAATTAGATAGGCCTCTTGGTCGGTTGGGCAGTGTTGGTTCGGTTCGGATCGAAAAACCATGTCTTAAATAGACAGGTTAAAAGGTTGGTCCGGGTGGGCAGTAAAAAATTAATTATTGGTCCAAACCCGACCCAGCCTAAGCCCGGCCCGGCGCGCGTGTGGTCCAGCCCAAGTTCGTGTAGGTCCTCACCCTTCACAAAAATTTGGGTGTCCCTTGGGGCTCAACCCCACATTGAACCTAAGCCTATATAAACAACAAACTTAATCCTTTCTTTATTCAATGTGGGATTCCACACCATGCACAACATCAACCAACTTTCTTCATCTTCAAGTGGGTGTTAATGAGACCAATTTCTCATTCAAACATGATATCAATTGTGTACATAAATTATACACCGTGTATCTACTTACGACAACTTACGTATTCAAATACGTATTTCGTATTTATACGCAACAATTAACTAATTGATATCCAACAATAATAAGTCGACCAGACCTATTTTTTTTAGAGTACCTTAGTGAAGCTTATGATTACTCTAAAAAAGGATAGATTTTTATAGATGACTAATCAGGTCTTAAGATTTAGCACATTATGACAGTGATGGTATTCATATTTAAAATTTTGACATATTTAATCATTTATGTTATGTTTGTGTAAGTTGAGAAGTAAAGGGTTTTGCTTTTTCTCTTTTAAAGTGCATTAAGTTGGGAAAATGCCGATAGCTATGGACGGGTAAACATAAAAAGGAAAAACACCTATATTTTTAGCTAGTGAGAAGTGATCTCAGTCAAACCATGTTTTATAATGGAGTTCTAACTTGTCATAGGGGCTCTTTGAGAATTTGAAGTATATTTTCAGAAGTAAAACCCATTCAAATTTCTTTTAGAAGTTCCTATACTTAATACCTAGACCATAATTTTTTTTTTTACATCAATGATCAAACAATTACTGATTTTATCCATAAAATAATAGACAACCATTAACCAGTTAAGCCATTTTTGAAATCTTATGTGTTAAAAACAAGGTAAGCAAAAATTAAAACAATAATCTTATTTTGATATAAAAAAATCATTTTCAACTAATTTTACCATATATATATATGTCATTTTGAACATTTCTTACCTATTATTTTCTTGACACTTCACATAATTATTAATTCATGCATTCACCTAATTGATTAAGTGTTAGATCAAATGGCATGCATATTGGACATACTCTTGAAAATTATGGGTTCGAGAGAACTTAAGCGAGGTTAATAGCAAGATTAAAACTTAAAAAAATTCATGCATTCACCTAGTTTAGATTTTGGAATCATTTTTCTTATATATCATTATCAATACTGAACATTAATTTACCTTCTCAAAAAAAAAATCCTAATCAATTTGTCAACCAACTTTCCAAAATCAAATAGAAATAGTAATATAGATAGAGAATAGAATAATTATTTACAATTAAAATACTTATGAAATCAAAAGATTATAGTAATCTTGTTTATGAGAAGTGAAAATTTTAAAATTTTCATAAAAAGAGAAAATATGAAGAAAAAAAACCCAAAAAAGAAAAATCACAAAATAAAGCAAGAGCATGGTGCTCTTACTGCAGCCCAATCGTTTCCAAGTTCCAATGCACCCTTTCCATTTTGGAAAAAACCATTGGCCCAACCCAAAAAAGAAAAATGACTATAGATTCTTTCACACTGGAAACCATGTTAAAATCTCACTGAAAACTCCCTCATTTTTGCTCATCTCAGGTGACTCTTCAATGGCTTCTCCAATGAGGTAAAGATACCCAGATAGCCATACATCTATTTTACACATTCTCATGCATGTTATCTATGTATCTATTGATGTATTTTTGTAATATGCACTGGGCTAAGCTGAAAAATTACAGCTTTTAATTCCCATTTTGCAAATTTTATTGTATAGTTCAAGCCATGTTCTGACGGGATCCAAGATGGACCAAGTTTTCAAGAAGCAATAAGCAATACAAGGATTCCACTTGGGCCGAATCAAGGAAGCAATGCAAGGAAAGAACTTGCGCAGAATCTACAAGTCTTTTAAGCAAGGTCAAGACATTCAAGATGGGCTTGAATAAAGAAGAACTTGCTTTGGTCCATGTGATCCAAGTTTTACAAGTGGCGACATAAGGCTTAATGAAATGGACTTGTTCATTAAATGACATGGCAAGGGTGGGAACCAATTCATTAAACTATGTGGTGCCTATTAAATGAGTATTTGGACTTGTGTTAAGTTTTTATTTAGTTTAGGCTTTTGGGTCTGACTTGTGTAACATGTCCAATAAGCTTGTGGGGACTATCCTCATTAAACTATTGGGCATCTTTTAAATTTAATTAGGATTGGACTTGAGCATGTTTAGCCCATAGTTAAGTTTTTTTTAATTATGTAAGTAGGTCTGGCTGAATCCTATTGTTATTAGGTTAGAAGTCCTTGGCTGCCAAAGAGTTTCATTTGTATTAGGAGTTCTTAGGCTAGTTGAATTAGGGTTAGTAGGGAGGCTATAAATACCCTTGTTTAGCCATCTACTACAGCAACAATTATTAATCTTTTGAGATTGAATTTATTCAAAGTGAGTGTTTCACTCTTTTTAGTTCTTGACAGAACTTAGGAACTCATCAAAGAATTCTTTCTTAGTGGCGTTCAACCTATCAAACTTAGGTTCTTGAAACAAAAGTTCTTAGGGTCTAACTTACATGTTTAATTTAGGTTCTTTGAAACAGGCTTTCTAAGGGTTTAAGTTTTTTTTGCCTGAATCTTGGCTTTCTTTTGGTTAGGGTATTTCAATTTGTTAGTGGGTTCAAAGGGTTTAACCCCTAGGGTTCATATCAGTTGGTATCAGAGCTTAGGAACCAATCAAGACAAATCTTTTTATCTTCTTTACCATAGGGTATTTGAGTTTCTCTCAACTTTTTTTGTTTTGGGGTTTCAGACATACTTGTCATAGGGGTTATAGCTTTAGGCATTTTTTGTCTAATAGTTATAGTTTTTAGGGCAGTTTTCGTTTAGAGTTTCATTTTTGGAAGTTGGTTTAGATACTATCATAACAAGATTTTGGGGTTTCAGATATTCTTGTCTTGGGGTTATAGCTTTAGGCATTCTTTTGCCTTAGGGTTATAGTTTTTAGGTAGTCTAAGTTTGGGGTTTCAGTATTGAAAAGTGATTTAAATCAAGATTTCGTTTCTTGAATTCTTGATCAATTAAAAATTTTTCTGGTTGATTCTTGATAGGATCTTGAAAAAAAATTTCAAGAATTTAGAGGGGCATTCGAACAGTCCAAAGAAAAAAAAAAGAAGTTCATCCGAGATTTCAAGAAAATCAAAAAGTCTCGTTTTTGAAAAAAAAGAAAATAATAAAAGTGTTCGAACAGCAAGAAAAAGAAAGAAAGATTCGAAAAAGATCAAGGGAAATAGGAAAGATTTGAATTCTTGGTAATCTTGTTCTTGTTTTTTAGTTGTTTTACCTTCTCACTAATTGTTTATTGTTTCTTAAGTATTTTGCTAGGTAGAATTAAGCAAGGGGAGTTCTTCTAGTTTCTAAAGAACCTAAACGAGGAAATAGAGTGGTAAAAGGCAAGAGTAAGTAAGTTTATTAAAGAAAAAGCCTAAAAGAGTGCAAACAAAAGTTGAAGTGATATCATAATTGAGTGTAAACACTAAGAGAGTGTGTGAGTTTTTTTTTTTTTTTTATCACTATCAATTTGTTTTGTAGCAACTTCAAAGATGTATCACAAGAGTGACTCAACACCTAAGAAGAAGGTGGATAGCTTATTCTCTATGTTGCATGCTATGCAACAAGAATCTGAACGCTTAAAATTGGTGTTGGAGGAGATGAGAGATAGGATGGGTCAACAAGAGGTAGTGAATAGAAATCTACAAAATCCTGTGGTAGATGAGTCTCTTGTTGCAAGGTATTCTCTCAATACGCAATTTAATATAGATGATATGGAGCAGCGAGAACATATTTCGTACTAGATGTTTTGTAAATGACAGGGTATGTAGTATGATTATTGATGGGAAAAGTTGCAATAATATAGCTAGTACCATCCTAGTTGAGAAGTTGAGCTTACCTTTACTAGAACATCCCAAACCTTATAAGTTGCAATGGTTGACTGAATGTGGGGAGGTAGAGGTTAATAAGCAGGTTTTCGTAGCTTTTACCATTGAGAGGTATAGTGATGATGTGCTTTGTGATGTAGTACCTATGCATACTAGCCATATTTTGTTGGGGAGGCCGTGGCAGTATAATAAGAGGGTAATTCATTATGAGTTTAGGAATAGGTATAGCTTTGTAAAGGGTGAAAAAACAATCGAGCTTGTTCCTTTAACTCCAAACAGGTCTATGAGGACCAATTGAAATTGAAGCTCAAAAATGAGAGTGAGCAAAAAAGAAAGAGCGTGGTCGAAACACATGAGAAAAAAATAGAATTGGCTGAAAAA
Organism: Fremontodendron californicum; assembly: GCA_030761205.1. Lineage (NCBI taxonomy): Eukaryota > Viridiplantae > Streptophyta > Magnoliopsida > Malvales > Malvaceae > Fremontodendron > Fremontodendron californicum. The sequence continues at coordinate 4,833,178 of JAULJL010000014.1, forward strand.
AAGAGAATGATGCCACAAGAGAGAAAAGAAAAGACAAATAAGAGTTTCTATGCAAAAAGAGTGAGGTTTTTACTAATGATCAAACTAACAACCCTCTTCCTAGTTTGTCTTTTTCTTTATTGCAGGTGTTCAGGCATGTATTTCCAAAAGGGAAGTCGAATGGGTTGCCTTCCATACAAGGTATTGGGCATCCGATTGGGATTGAGCATTCACTTGATTTTGTACTACCTAACATTGATACAAGCAAGGTATGTACTTCCTATGCTACTTGTTACAAGCAAGGTAAGGGGAACTTTGATTATGATGTTTTACCAATAAGGTATGTATTTCATGCTTTTAAGAGTGCTCAAATACTTAGTTTCGGATACATGCAAGGTTTGTATGTCAATAATACTGATTTTTATTATTTATACATGGTATATGATAAATCTGATTTGTGTTTTAGGGAACTATGTGCAATTGCTACTGTTAGAGAAAGGTTATGTTCTACACTTGTGTTAGCATTATCTAACTTTAATAAGACTTTTAAAATTGAATGTGATACGACAGGGATAAGGATGATTTTGTTGCAAGATAGACGTTCCATAGCTTTCTTTAAAGAGAAGCTGTCCAAATCCTTGAGAACATTAATGCTAATGCTTCTAAAGTGGATCTTCAAGGTGAGTCTAATATTTCTACTACTTTTATTGTTTCTGATCTTTCTCCTTATAATGCAGGTGATGATTCGAGGTCAAATCATTTCGAGGAAAGGGGGAATGATAGAATCCAAGATGGACCAAGTTTTCAAGAAGCAATAAGCAATACAAGGATTCCACTTGGGCCGAATCAAGGATACAATGCAAGGAAAGGACTTGCGCTGAATCTACAAGTCTTTTAAGCAAGGTCAAGACATTCAAGATGGGCTTGAATGAAGAGGAACCAACTTTGGTCCATGTGATCCAAGTTTTATAAGTGGCGGCATAAGGCTTAATGAAGTGGACTTGTTCATTAAATGACATGGCAAGGGTGGGGACCAATTCATTAAACTATGTGATGCCTATTAAATGAGTATTTGGATTTGTGTTAAGTTTTTATTTAGTTTAACCTTTTGGGTCTGACTTGTGTAACATGTCCAATAAGCTTGTGGAGACTACCCTCATTAAACTATTGGGCATCTTTTAAATTTAATTAGAACTTGGCTTGAGCATGTTCAGCCCATAGTTAAGCTTTCTTTTAATTATGTAAGTAGATCTGGCTGAATCCTATTGTTATTAGATTAGAAGTCCTTGACTTCCAAAGAGTTTCATTTGTACTAAGAGTTGTTAGGTTAGTTGAATTAGAGTTAGTAGGGAGGCTATAAATACCCTTGTTTAGCCATCTATTACAGCAACAATTATTAATCTTTTGAGATTGAATTTATTCAAAGTGAGTGTTTCACTCTTTTTAGTTCTTGACAGAACTTACTTATCAAAGTTTTTTTTTTTGTGACGTTCAACTTATCAAACTTAGGTTCTTGAAACGAAAGTTCTTAGGATTTAGCTTACATGTTTAATTTTTTTTTTTTGGGTTTAAATCTTGATTTTTTTGGAATTAAGATATTTCAATTTGTTAGTGGATTCAAAGGATTTAACCCATAGAGTTCCGTCACGTTCTTTCTGGGTTTCGGATGTAATATTGAGTATTGATCAGATGATGATGATGATGGATTATTTGAGTTTTTATGCTTCATGTTATGGTCGATTCACATTTTAGTTTTTAACATTTCTGGCAAAAGAATTTTAAGTGTTTATCCTTCTGTATGATTGCTCTTTTTGGGGGTTTGGATTTCATTGCCAAGAAACCATCTAATTTAGGGTTTTCCTAGGGTTTTATAGGCTAACTTTTTCCTATTTTGGAATTTTGATAACGGCTATTAGAGCTTTTCTTTGAAAATGAACATTTGATGCAGGTGCTCGGTGATAAAGAAAGAAATATGGAAGAATACTGGTGTATTCTATTGTTAAGGGAGAGAGGTGAGAAAGAAGAGAAGAAATAGGGAGAATAACAGAATTTGAGAGAAGGGAATGTTGTTGTATATTCTGCATAAAAACCTCAATGTCAGTACATTCTAGTATTAATAGCAATCCTTTCTTGGATCACGTGTATCCTCACTCTCCCAGCTCAGCAACCTAACAGGATTCTAACAACTATAACAGCTAACATAACCATCTAACATAACCGACCCTAATTGGGCCATACAATAATAACTAGACTACTATATTGGGCCTATATCAATACCCCTCCCTTCACAACATCCTTGGCCTCAAGGATGAAAACCAACATACTGATGTCGCAGGTGATCAAGGTTCTCCCAAGTAGCATCTTCAGGAAAACAATTCTTCCATTGCACCAGAACTTCAGTGATAGGAAGGTTACCTCTTTTGACAAGTCTTCGATCCAGAATACTTAACGGCTCCTTCAGGATTAAGCCATCATTATCAAGAGGAGGTAAAGAAGATTGGAGAGTCCTATCGCCCAAGTGCTTTTTGAGCTGGGAAACATGGAAGACAGGGTGTATCTTTGCAGTTGGTGGCAGCTCCAACTTATAGGCTACTGGGCCAATTTTCTGAAGAACCTTATAAGGACCAAAAAATTTTGGCAGATAACTTCAAACAGTGTCTGTTGGCTATAGTTTTTTGTCGATATGGTTGTAGCTTGACATAGACTAAATCATCAACCTCAAAACCCTATCAGATCTCCTTTTATCTGCCTACTGTTTCATGCGATTCTGAGCCCTTTGAAGGTAAAACTGTAACATTTTTCTGGCTGCTTCCCTCATCCTCAAACTGCGATCTACCGCTCCCACCTTGGAGTCACCAGCAAGATATGGCAAATGAACAGGAGCAGGCTGACCATACAGGACTTCATATGGTGTGGAATGAATGGAAGAATGGTAGGTGGTGTTATACCACCATTCAGCCAAGAGTAGCCATTTAGACCAATCTCGAGGTCTTTCTCCCACCATGCATCGCAAATATGTTTCTAGACACCTGTTAACCACCTCGGTTTGTCCATCCGTTTGAGGATGGTAGGCTGTAGACAGGTTTAATTGAGTACCCATCAATGTAAATAGTTGCTGCCAGAAGTGGCTAATGAAAATTGCATCCCTGTCAGAGACAATGCTGCCAGGAAGCCCATGGAGTTTATAGACATTGTCAAAGAAGACTTGAGCAACAGTGAGGGCTGTATAAGGATGAGCAAGGGCCAAGAAATAAGCAGCTTTGCTCAGCCTGTCCACCACCACATAGATCACCTTCTTACCAGCTGAGTTGGGAAGACCCTCAATAAAATCCATCGAAATATCGGTCCAAACCCTTGTAGGAATAGGTAAGGGTTGTAACAACCCTGGAGAAGCTGCATTATCACTTTTGAATTGTTGGCAAGTGCTACATTCGCGAATGAATTGCCTCACATCCTTCTTCAATCCTTTCCAAAACACCACAGCCCCCATACGCTTCATAGTTGCTTCTGTACCCGAATGGCCTCCATGAGAAGAAGAATGAAAATATTGCAACAGGTCCAGCTTAAGTTGTTTATCTGATCCAATAACCAGTTTCCCTTTTCTCCTCAATTGATCAGATTCCTAACTGTATTTAGAGGAGGTACCTGAAGTGGTTTTGAGTGTGTGAATGAGATGAACAAGGTTTGGATCCTGCAACCAAGAATGCTGAATGCGTTGCATAAGATCACTACTCACCATGGAAACTACATAGAACTCCATGTGAGGTCTCCTGGATAATGCATCTGCTACAGTATTGGTGGATCCCTTCCTGAAAACCACTTCATAATCAAACCCCATCATCTTCATTGCCCACATCTGTTGAGCAGGAGTATTGGTTTTCTGGTCTAAGAGGAACCTCAGACTTTGATGATCGGTTTTAATCTGAAAGTGCCTTCCCAGTAAGTAGGCAGTCCATTTTTTTACTGCAGTCAGTATAGCCAGCATCTCTTTCTCATACACAGAGAGTGCTTGATGCTTTTGAGAAAGTGCCTTACTAAAATAAGATACAGGTCTCCCTTCGTGACTTAAGATTGCACCAATGCCCATGCTTGAGGCATCTGATTCAACAATAAAGAGTTTGTTGAAATCTGGTAAAGCTAGAACATGAGCTGTTACCATAGCTTGCTTAAGTCTCTCAAAAGCTTCTTGAGCTTGCTGGTTCCATGAAAATCCTCCCTTTTTTAACTGTTCAGTCAATGGTTTAGCTATAGCTCCATACCCTCGGATGAACCTACGGTAGTAGCCTGTGAGGCCCAGAAAACCTCTAAGTTCTTTCACACTTTGAGGTCTTGGCCAGTTCATAATGCAAGAAACCTTCTGAGAATCCATAGCCACAACTCCCTTGCCAATACAATGCCCCAAGTATTCGATAGTGGTGGCTCCAAACTCACACTTGGCAAGTTTGACAAATAGCTGATGATGCAATAGAAGTTGAAAAACTTGCTGCAGGTGCTTCAAATGATCCTCCCAGGTATTGGAATAAACCAAGATATCATCAAAAAAAACTAACACAAAACGTCTCAAATGAGCTTGGAATATATGGTTCATGAGACTTTGGAAGGTGGATGGTGCATTTGTGAGACCAAATGGCATCACCAAGAATTCATAATGACCCTGGTGAGTCCTGAATGCAGTTTTGTGGACATCACACTCCTCCATTCTGATTTGATGGTATCCAGACCTCAAGTCCAATTTAGAGAACCAATTAGCATTGGCCAATTCATCAAGCAATTCCTCTACTAATGGAATGGGAAACTTATCTTTGATAGTGAGCTTGTTCAATTGTCTGTAATCGACACATAATCTCCAAGAACCATCCTTTTTCTTTACAAGCACCACAGGGGATGCAAAAGAACTCACACTGTCTCTAATGATGCCAGTCTCCTTCATTTCAGCCACTACCCTTTCTATTTCATTCTTCTGAATTATAGGGTATCGATATGGTCTGATTTTGACTGCTTGGGATTCATCAGTAAGTTGAATTTTGTGATTATGACCCCTATCAGGAGGTAACCCTTTTGGGACTGCAAACACTTCAGAATAAGATTGTAGCAGTTTTTGCAAGTCATTAGGCCATTTACTGTGCATCAAGTGATCCATTGATAGTGAGTATACCTGAGCTGTTGGAACTTCTGTCATGATCATAGTGCAAGCCCATTTTCCAGCTGCATGTGACATTTTGAGCATTTGTTTCTTAGAAGCCAACAATACTTCCCCAGCTGCTATTCCTTTGAGTAAGAAGTAATGATCCTGCCAATGAAATTGCATTGTCAACAGATTGAAGTCCCACAAAATTGGACCAAGGGTGATCAACCACTGTACCCCGAGCACAATATCACATCCCCTCAAATTGAGCACAAAGAAATCTGTGTGTTGTGTAAGTCCTTGAGTGTCCCACTGCAACCCAGAACAAACTCCCTGTGTCTGAAGTTGGTCTCCATTGGCAACTGTAACATTGATGCCCTTAATATTCTTTATAACACAGCCCAACCTTTTAGCTACAGAATGATCAATGAAGTTGTGAGTACTTCCTGAATCAATCAAGATAATCACATATTGATTTTTAATCTTTCCTTGCACTCGCATAGTTTTGCAGCCTTCTGTTCCCCACAGGGCATGCAAAGAAATAACAGTTTGCTCATTCTCATCCTTATCAGCTTTTGGTGGCTCCTCCATTATCGCCATACAATCAGAAAATTCTTCTGATTCATCTGATTCTTCCACCAGCATTTGATACAATTGTGATCTGAAACACTTGTGGCCAAATCCATATTTGGTACCACACACCACATACAGAGTCCCTTTTTCCTCTTCTCCTCACGTTCTTCCCGGGTAGGATTCTTAAACTGTTTGGGTGGATTGGTGTCCTGTTTTGAGGTATTAAATCTGTTTGCATTAGGGGAGGGATTGTAAGTGATAAAAGGTGGTTTTGGTGTAGGAAGCAAGGCAGTTAAGGATGACTGTTTTGGAGGTCGTTGGACCAAATGTGGAGTGCTAAGGGGTGTAGGTGTAGGATTTTTGTATGGCATGAAGGGTTTCCTTGGTAAGTTGTAAATCATAGATTCGAGTTGTTTAGCAAGGTTATAAGCATGAGTTAAATTTTTGGGATAAAAGAGTCTTACAGGGTTTGCTATCTCAGGTTTCATGTTGCTGATGAAGATGCTAAGGGCATACGAATCTGTCAACTGTAAGAGGTTGAGAATAGCTTCAAATTCCTCATAATATTGCTCCACCGATCCTCCTTGTTTGAGGCTAACTAGCTCGGACATAGGGTCTGAGAATTCATTTTCCCCAAACCTGATCTTCATCTCCACTACATACTGGTTCCATTGGACATCTTTCAGCATTCCTTGAGATTTCATAAACCTCTGGTGCCATTGCAATGCTTTCCCATCCAGATAAATCATGACAGTGGAAACCTTGTCTTCTTCCCGAATCCGGACAGCTTCAAAATACTGTTCCACCTTCAATTTCCACCCCATAAAATCATAGCCATCGAACCTGGGACATTCTATCTTATGCATTCTGGACTGAGATCTGCCCAAATCACTAAGAGTATCAACACTCAAGGTATCTTGACCCAAAGGCAGCTTCCCTGGATCCTTGGTCATGCTAGATCCAGCATTGTTTGCAATCGAAGGTGAAGCAGAACTCAAGTTCCCGGAGTCGACCACTTTTTTGTCCAACAGCAAGCTATCCACCTTGGTCATCATTTGCTCGATCAGTTTGCCCATTTAACCTCCCATGTTTTCAATCCCAGTACGCATCTCGGATCGCAGCTCTGTTTTCAAGTTTTCCAGAGAACTGCTCAACGTAGCTTCGACCTTCTCCATGTCTTTCTGCAGTTGACCAACCTCTTTCTGGAGTCGGGTTGTCACGCCTTCCGCCATGGCCAGGATGTGGCTCTGATACCACTGATGCAGGTGCTCGGTGATAAAGAAAGAAATATGGAAGAATACTAGTGTATTCTATTGTTAAGGGAGAGAGGTGAGAAAGAAGAGAAGAAATAGAGAGAAAAACAGAATTTGAGAGAAGGGAATGTTGTTGTATATTCTGCATAAAAACCTCAATGTCAATACATTCTAGTATTAATAGCAATCCTTTCTTGGATCACGTGTATCCTCACTCTCCCAGCTCAGCAACCTAACAGGATTCTAACAACCATAACAGCTAACATAACCAGCTAACATAACCGACCCTAATTGGGCCATACAATAATAACTAGACTACTACTACTATACTGGGCCTATATCAACATTCACTTGTATATTATTATTGAGATGTTGAGCCTTCAATAAAAGACTAATTTCTTGTAGAGCTTCTTCATCCTAATGAGGCGTTTAACTTGCAGCTTTCTAGGCAAAACTTGTGCAACGATTCGGTTGCTTTTACATGATACTTTCACAGAAAACCAAAGGCTTGCCTTGGTTCGCTTCTACATTTCGGGTTCAGCCTCCTCCAGCCCGAGCTTATCGATATGGAGGCGGAAGAAAGAAATGACCAAAGAGGGCTTGATTGCGGCTAAGGAGCTCAAGCGCCTCCAGTCCAACCCCATCCGACTGGACCGCTTCATCCTCTCCCACATCTCTCGCTTGCTCAAGTCTGATCTCGTATCTGTTCTCGCCGAGTTCCAAAGACAAAACCAGGTTTTTCTCTCCATGAAGGTACTCTTTCTGTTTCTGTAGAAATATCTCTAGGAGAAGGAAGCATAATAATCAAAATTTTCTAGGTTTAGTTTGTGGGATAATGGGTAAAATTGGCTTAAGAGGAAGTAATTGTAAACATTATGAATTTCCCCCAGTTTTAGAGACTATTAAGTAAGAAAAGAAAATTATAAATCAAATACTACTATATACTTATGTTTCTTACTAGTTTTAAGTTTGGATTTCTGATTTCATGGACTAAAGAAGTAGCAGATTATACTGATTTATTTCTATATACTCCTGTTCAGCAGGAAAGATAAGGGAAGTGAATTCGCATATTCGAGTCCCATTGTCTGGGTTTGTTGTTGTTTTGTTAATTTAACTTGTTTATCGGTTTATTCTACTTGGTGTATGTTAAAGCGTATTTGATTATGATTGTAATTACTGGACTACTGGTACCTGTAATTTCATCAAGAAAAAATTGTGAATCTAGATTCTGATGCATAATAGCTATCTAAGGTAGAATTTCTTAGCAGTTGCAGCTGGTGTGCTTCCATCCAAATTCTAGCTGCATTATATTGAAAGTGCTCATCTATGTTACCGGACTCTTTATTATTTCTAAAGTAGCCATGTCCGACATATATTCGGACATGGGTATGGGGGGGGTATGATCCTCTAAATATATGAAAAAACTTAAAAAAAAAAAAAAATTTGAGCATACTCATATCGGACACATACCTTTATTTGACAGCTGCCCCTGAGTCCGGGTAACATAGGTGCTCATTTCTCATTAGTAGGCTCAAATTAGATGCTTGTAAGTTATTCTGTTACATTTTAATTTCTAAGATATTGTTTTTTTTTTTTTTTTTTCAGTTATATGATGTGGTGCGTAAAGAAATATGGTACCGGCCAGATATGTTCTTTTACCGGGATATGCTTATGATGCTTGCTAGAAACAAAAAGGTAGATGAATCAAGAGGGGTTTGGGAAGACTTGAAAAGAGAGGAAGTTTTGTTTGATCAGCATACATTTGGAGACATTGTCAGAGCATACTTAGATAGTGGACTACCGTCGGAGGCCATGGACATATACGATGAAATGAGACGATCCCCTGATCCTCCTTTGTCTTTGCCTTTTCGAGTAATCCTGAAAGGGCTCCTTCCCTATCCAGAACTGAGGGAGAAGGTCAAAGATGATTTCTTAGAGCTTTTCCCAGACATGATTGTGTATGACCCACCTGAAGACTTGTTTGGAGATCAAGAGTCAACAAGGGAGAGTGAAAGTGAGTAGAGCTTGCTGGTCATTCACTAGGCTTTGCTTAAGAAGGGATAATGCTAGTCCTCTGATGTAAAAGGGGTTTGGGGTCGACGCCGATACAAGGTAAGAGAGAACCTATTGACTAATTCTCCCTTCTTTTGATGTTGTGATTTGTGAAGCTTTCTGAAAGGTCTTAGGCCTTTGCATATGCAGTTTTGAATGAATTGCCTTACAATCTGAATATTCCAATACCAATTGCAGCATTTAACTTTATGGTAGTTTACCCTTGCCTCTGTGTCATCAAATGTGTTACAGTTGATATTCAAATTTGCTGCAATATTGTCATCTTCCTTTAAATTGTTTATTTTTGGTGGTTCATCTAGGGGGTGATCATCTGAAAAACAATTATGCTCTTACTTTGTATGCACATTTAGTATATGATTAAATGCTGTCAAACATTTTGCCTTGTTCAGTATTGTTTTGCATTAAGGTTAATGGTAAAATTTCTTTCACTGCCTCTGCCATTGCTAACTATTCTTGAGCAAATCTTCCAGCGTTGTTGAGCAAATCTCTTAAGAGATGCTCTTCTATAGACTGATGCCATGGCGTTTCTGTTTGTGTATGACAACAGTTTTCTTCACTTAATTGTGGTTCAAACTTTGAAATTATCTCGTCCACCGCCAGTGAAGTTTTTAGACTCTACAAACGGGATCAGCAAGATGATGCATACTCCTTAAGGTATATTTAAAAAAAATTTAAAAAGTTAATTTAAAAAAGAAATAAGATGCCATGGTGTTTCTATTTGTGTATGACAACAGTTTTCTTCACTTAATGGTGGTTAAAACTTAGAAATTATCTCGTCCACCGTCAATGGATATTTTAGATTCAACAAATGAGAGATTAGCAAAATGACACTTACTCCTTAGGGTATAATTAAAAAAAAAAAAACAGTTTTTTAATTTCGTTTGTGAAGTTAAAAAACTCAAACTTAAAAGGCAAATTTGGGTAAAATTTTGTATTGATATGTTTCGAACATTATGTCTTTTAAAATTTTTTGAGTAGACAAAATGGGTTGATAGAAGATATTTATTTCCCTCTCAATATTTTAAGTTTTATAATGTTAGTAATATTCTTCATAAAGAGAAGAATATATAAATTAAAATATTTTTTCATTGGCTTTGTTTTTTTCATAAGATTGAGGTGGAAGGCAGGCAAAATTTCTAATTTAATGTTTTCATTTTTATTTTTAAGCACCTTTTAATGATATATATATATATATGAATATAGTTATATTTTTGTTGTCTAAGTTTGTTTATTGTTGTTTGATCTAAAAGTTGGATGGTTTCGTATTTGGATTGGTAGCTTTTTTTTTTTGTTGATGAAATATCCTATTATAATCATGTTCGTGTTATTTTTTCTATTATAATCGTATTCAACGTATTATATATTTATATAAATATTGACACGTTAATAAATCATTTTATGTAGATTTTGACACGTTCGTGTATTTGTGTCTTGTTCATTTTATTTTTGTATCATGTCGTGTTTTAATTATTTTTTTCATGTTATATTCGTATCTTATAATTATGTTGTGTTTGAAATTGTCGGATTTAAATAACTCTAAATTTTATACGAAGTGTCGTATAAGAATAAGAATTATTATTTTTCTAAATTATTATCTTTACTACTCTTGCTTTTTTATCTTTCAAATTTATTACAAAATATTAATTCAAATCCGATAACATTCCGTAGTGAAGCAATATATAAAATTATCTCCTCCATCCTTAATAAAGTTTTTAGATTGTGTAATCGGATTTAACATATGCATACCCTATAAAATATAAAGTATATTTAAAAAATAAAGAAATTAATTCAAAAAATAAAAGATATGTAATAGTTTTTTAAATTTGTTTGTAGAGTTAAAAAAACTTCACTATAATAGTATCAAAAACGAACTTGATATATTATATTATTTTTATTATCTTAAACACAATTGAAATTTGTCTCCCAAATTAGAATATATATATATATATTTATGATCCGTTTGTCGCGAAAAATAACTTTCAAAAAATATTTTTTTGCATTTTTTTGGTGTTTGTTTCACTGAAAATAGCTTGATCAATAAAAAATAAAATTAACACCTTTTTTTTCAAAAAAAAATATCTTACACTTTTGAAAAGAGTAAAACATGTTTTGAAAGTTGAAGCAAAGCAAAAAGGATCGATCTTTTTTTAAATCAAAGCAAAAATAATCGATTTTTTATGCATAGAGATCGATTCCCTAAAAATAAAAGTTACAAAAAAAAAAAATCGATAAGTGTTGTAGGGATTGAATTTTTTTTTATATTAATGCAAATTTTGCAAAAAAAAAAATTGTCAAATAACAAAAATTATTTTATACAAAATTATCAAAAATATTAAATTTCTAAGAGGTAAGTTTATTTCTAAAAAAATATTAAAAATTATTTTCCGAAACAAGTGAATCCTTATATTTATGTTTATATTTATGGATCGTGTTTTAAAAAAAAAACTATGCAAAGGCCTTTAGGTCCATTCTAGTATGGTGGTATATCTTGGGTTGGGCTAACTAGGCCTGCAGATTGACCCAACATGGCTCGTGACTACAAAACAGATTGTGCCTGCCTACATTTCTTGACTATTTCACTCTTCCCATTGCCTGACCCAACACCCTTATTAATTAATTATTAATCATATATTTAACATTTACTTAAAATAAATATAATTTTATTTTATAATAATTAAAGATAATTTTAAAATTAATTAAATTTTCATGATTTTTTAATTAAAAAATTAGTAAAATAAATAAAAAATATATATGATTAATAATTAACAATGAGATAATTATTTTTTATTTAAAATTTACTTAATAAATAAACTTCAGGGGGTTAGTGTGTTTTTCATCAAACCTCAGGGGTGAGTGAATATTTTTCAAACTATAGGAGGTAAGTATATTTTCTATGAAACTTCAGGAGTAGAGGTGCTCATGGGTTGGGCCTAGGCCTGAAAAAATATTTTTCCTTGCCGAGCCCGGCCCATAAGCTTATTTCACTATTTATAAATTATTAAAAAATTAAAAAATTATTTTTATGTTAATATTTATATATTTTTATAATTAAATTTAAATAAAAAATATTTTTTAATTATTGAATAGTAATTCGGGCCAGACCGGATCAAGCTGGATCAACCCCAATTACAAATACTATTACTTAAGCCCGATCCAAAATAAACCGGACGGACTACACGATCTTTGAGCATATCATCTCATGAGGGTTAGTGTAGTTTTTTCAAATTGTAAATAATAATGATCCCAATTGGTAGAGTGGGTCCAGCTCTCTAGTTATGTTCGAGTCCAACTTATTGAATTTTTAATGAATTTAGGTTCGAAATTGTTAACTTATTTTTTTAGAATGTTTAATGAATACTCAGGAGGCTGTTTTTAATGATTTTGCATAATTTTTGTTACCTTATTTTTTTTTGTTCTTTTCGGATACATATATTTTTTTTTATAAAAAAAATATTGTATGTATTATTTTTTAAGAATGACCGCATAAATTGATTGAATTAAATCTGGATTCCAGTTACAATTGTTACCTTATTCTTTTAGAATGTTTAGGTTTATATTTAAGTTGGATTGAGTTTCCATCCATTTACATGAATCAAATAATTATATTTATTCTTAAGTCTTCCTTGAAAAAAATATAGAAAAGAATTTTAAGTAAATTCAAAGTGGATTATTTTGAATTTTATCCAATCCAGTTTTACAGAAATCTCTTTGTTGTTTGTTAATATAAATGGAAATCATACTCTATAGTTAGTTATGGAATTGTTTACTTGGAAAAAGTTTACATTTTTCCTACTTTACCAAGCATATTGGTAAATGTCCCTACTTTCACTTATGAATTTCCTACGATTTTGATAATTTTAAATACGATACATTTATAATATATAAAAATAATATAATAAATAAGATATAATATATTTAATTACGATTAATACGATATGTTTAATAAAAATTTGACACAAATATAACACGTTTAATAAGTACCTATTAAACCGATCACAGGAATACTAGTTACCATACCTATTATCCAAAGAGGAATTCTTCCGGTAGTATCGACCATTTATCTAGCTTCCCTCCACATTTCATCAAGTGGTCATGCTAAGACATAAACATTCATAGATAATTATGAGATGCAATCCTTCCGAATGGGATAAGAGAATTCCTACTATTATTTAGTATTGTACTACTCTCTTTTTTAATTGAAGAAATAATTAAAAAAAAAATAGCAAGTACAAAAATGAGTAATAACCCCAATAGAGACTGGTAAGATTCAATTCAACATTTTGTTCGTTCGGGTTTGATTATTGTGTCATAGCTCTATAATTAATTCGGATTAGGTTTATCGTTGGATGAACTGCATTGTTGATATTGACCCCAAAAAAGAAACGGTAGGTACAGCTAATCCATGAACAGCCAACCATCGCACTGTAAAAATTGGATAGGTTCGATCTATGGTCATTGGGTCCTCCTAAAAAGATCTACTAAATTCATCGAGCTGTTCCAAAGAATCAAAACGGCTAGTTATTAATGGAATTCATTGTCGGCTCTCTGTAAAATACTCGTTTGGACGAGGGCTTCCAAACACATCATAAGCTAAACCTGTGCTGATGAATAACCAACCCGAGATAAATAAGGAAGGTATAGTAATACTATGAATGACCCAGTATCGAATACTGGTAATAATATCAACCAAATAACGTTCTCCTGGCTTCCAGACATGCTGAGCTCCACATATTCTTGTAGGGGATCGATTTCGTAAAAAATGAGATCAGTAAACAGAAATTCACTGAAATTCAATCTCTGTGAGATCGTCAATATTGTACCAAAGGTATTTTTAGAGTATATCGAATCTGTATAGCTATCATTCTTCTGACACAGCAACGCAATTTCAAACAGTATATTGACATGAAGTGCTAGATAATTTCTCTCTTCTTCTTGCTTGTCGATGTATAACCACGTATCTTGCATTAGAAAATTCCTCAAATTCCTGGAATATAATATAGGAGGTTCTATTATTGGCATGGGGCTAGAAACGAAAGATCAGATAACCCGTGAATCCAACGAGTTGGTTTATAATAATTCATGAAGGAAATTATCATATTTTCACAAGTCAATTAGACGCAAAATAAAAAAATTTACTTTTTTTCGTAATTGCATAAGAGGTTTTGTTTTTTTTGTTGTAAGCCTTCTTTTTTTTTTTTTTTTTTTTAATTTTAAGGAATTGCTTAGTCGTTTAGTAACAAGTAAGAGTAGTCGATAGTATTAGATATAGATTAAAAAAAAGAGCAAGGAATAAAAAAAAAATTCTACTAATAAATATTTGTGAGGCGGCCTTTCTTGTATTCTTATATTAGATCCAAAGGTTTTTTCTTGACCTAACTACAAAGATGATGAATCGATTTCTTTTTCTTTTCTACTCTTGTCCTGCCGCTCTATTTTTGTGAATACCGTTTATAATGATTGATGATGAATCAAAAAATTTCAATTGAACTTATTATTTCAATTGGTATTTTTGCTTATCCCCGTCTCGTTTAAAAATTGAAACTTAGGTAAGTGCTTTATAAACATATGTATAAAAAAACATATTTCATTTAGCTCCTTCATGCCTACTATATCTAGTTATTTCGTTTTTTTACTCGTGGCTTTAACTATAACCTTAGCTTTATGTATTAGTCTGAGTAAGATACGACTTATTTGAAAATTAATTGAATGAACGAACAATTCATAAAAACAAAAGCTTTTTGTCATATTCCATATATTCTATAGTTCCTTACCGTGTTAATTATCAATTATTAGTTATTGATATTCATGGGCAATAGAGATTAATATTTAGGGATAGATATTACATTTCTTTTTCTCCTTTCAAATAAATTGAAATGATTGAAGTTTTTCTATTTGGAATCGTCTTAGTTCTAATTCCTATTACTTTGGCTGGATTATTCGTAACCGCATATTTACAATACAGACGTGGTGATCAGTTGGACCTTTGATTAATTACCATCTCTTTTTTTGATTGACCCCTTTAGTTTAATAATTTAATCCAAGGAGGTCAAATTCGAATTGCTGTTCAATTTTTTTTTCTTTTCAGTTCAGTGTAGTTTTCGACCTAACAAGAGCGGAATCACGCTCTGTAGGATTTGAACCTACAACATTGAGTTTTGGAGACCTACGTTTTACTAAACTGAACTAAGAGTGCTTTCTTATCATAATAATAAGACTTTTTTTTTCATCAATTAGATTTATATGTCATAATAGATCCTAATCTATCCTATAGATTTGAATGGAGATATAAAAAAGAAAGATACCAATAAATTAAATACATTTTTTTTCTTTTCTGGATAATGTATGGAATATAAATAAAAAAAGGTTATATCATTTTTTTTGGGTTCTAGAATAGAAGCATTTTATGTTATTTTCCATCTCTATTCATTTTTTTTAATGAAATTTGTATAGTAATAAATATATATATATATATAACTAGAATTCTTCCCCCGTTTCGCTAGGGAGTTTTTTAATATTTGTAATTTTTTAATTAAATTAACAATTACAAGTAAATTTAAATTAAATCATATTAAATAATAATTATTTATTTAAATATTTTTTTTATGTTTTAATATCTTAAGTAAATGAATTTAGATTTAAAATTGAATCACGATGAAAAACTATGCAAAATATGAGATGAATTGAGACACGATACAAGCACAACATGAGAAAATAATTAAAACACGACACGAAAAATAACATTAACACGACACGAATAAATGAACCTGTCAAAATCTATATAAAAAGAATTAATAACGTGTAAAAATTTATAATATTTTGAATACACAAAAAAAATAACACGAACACGTCACGAACACAAATTTTTCTATAAATTGAATTACTATGCCAAGTTATACAAAATATGTCATGAATTGAGACACGACACGAACACACAATTTTTTTATTAAATTGAATAATAATGACAAACTATGCAAAATATGAGATGAATTGAGACACGATACGAACACAACATAAGATAAATAATTAAAACACAACACGAAAAATAAAATGAATACGATACAAATACACGAATGTGTCAAAATATACATAAAATAAATTATTAACATGTAAAAATTTATAATATTTTAAATAAAAGAAAAAAAACACGAACACGACATACAAAATTTTTTCATATATATTTTTTCTTTCCTTCTTCCTCCAAAAAAAAAAAAATTTGACAGATATCAACCCTTAAGTTATTTATGTAATTTATTTTATATATGTTTTAGATTATAATCTAAAAAATTTATAGGAATAGATAAATAATGATATAAAGAGACTGATCGTGTTGTTTAAAAATAGATGTCTTTGACATCCAACTA
This sequence comes from Fremontodendron californicum, assembly GCA_030761205.1. Taxonomy (NCBI): domain Eukaryota; kingdom Viridiplantae; phylum Streptophyta; class Magnoliopsida; order Malvales; family Malvaceae; genus Fremontodendron; species Fremontodendron californicum. The sequence goes on from JAULJL010000014.1 coordinate 4,849,542, forward strand.
TAACACTTAATAATTTTTTTTTTAATGGCAATTCCAAAAAAACATACTTTTACATCAGAAAAACGTATTAAAAAAAATGTTTGGAAAAAGAAGAGATATTGGGCGACGTCGAAAGCTTTTTCATTAGCAAATCTCTTTTTATGGGTAATTCAAAAGGTTTTTTTGTGCGACAAATAGATTTGAAGTGATTTGAATTGGTTTAACTCGAATAAGATACAAAAGTTATTTTTTTGAATTTTTGAAATTTTTTTTTGAGGTGGGGATTCTTATTTTTCCCAACGCCCATTTGTTATGTTAATGTTATATATAAATAAAACATGACACATTTAATATATATTTAATGATTTATATTTATATAATTGATAAAAAAAATATAAAACATAGTACACACAAATCGTCAAAACTACATTTACTAAATAAGGCAATTATTCACTATCTAAGGAACAAATAAGGACAGAATATAATAATAAAAGGAAGTAAAATTGATGTTGGTTAGAGTGATATATATAAAATGTAAAGTATAATTAATGTATTTCTTTTTAATTTTAAAAAATAATGTATTAAAAATAATTTTTTTCTAAAAAATAAATAAATAATTTTTAATTAATTTCTATAAACATGAATTAAACATATCTAAAAATAAATAGAGTTGCAGGAAAAAAAAAATTGACAATCATATGTCATGTCGTACTATAAATAAATCTCTCTCTCTCTCTCTCTCACTCACTCAGGTCTCAAACAATTTCTCAAAACTCTCAAATTAATCCTTCCCTCTCTTAGATTTTTTTTTCACATTTAATTTCTTGGTTTAAATAAAAATTAGTCGACATGACTTCATGTTATCGCCGCTTAACGGTCGGTCCCACGGTACCCAACATTCCGGTTCAAGCGCCGAAGTTAAAACCAACGGTCGAGATTCCTGTCTTCCCTCCACGGCCCTACAATAACCAACTGTCAGTTGGAATCGCTCTGGGGTCGAGAAAGTATTGGAGAGTGGAGGCGGTGGGGCCAGTAGGAAGATCGGAAAGTGGAGATGGCACGAAGAAGGCGGGATCGGGACCAGGGCCGTGTTCTTACTCAGTGGGAGATCGGACGGTGGAGATTGGTAGGAGAGAGAGGAATCGTGCGGTGGAGGTGGTGGTAGCAGCGGGGGTGACGGTGGTGTTGGGAGTAGGGAATCGGGTGCTGTATAAGCTGGCTTTGGTTCCTCTCAAGCATTACCCCTTCTTCCTAGCTCAGCTCGCCACATTCGGGTAACCAAAAACTGTCATTATTGATTTTCTTTTTCTTTTTTATTATTTATTTAAAAAAAAACTTTCTTGTTTAGTGTGCGCGTGTTTTTAGATTTTTTTACTACGGACAGAGCTTTGTTCGCTGTTTCCACGTCAGTAATTGTGTTTTATTCGGTGTGTTAATAGTGGTAAAATTTTAACCCACACATTTTTCTTTTTCGAGGCCTAAAAGATTTTTTTTTTTTTTTAACAACAACAGAGCATGTGAAAAACATGTTTTTTTTTTTTCCTTTGTCTATTGGCTGTTTGACAGCAATGCTGAAAATAACTTCCTGTTTGAGAAATTTATCCAAAAAAAAATCTGTTTTAAAAAATATGATAATTGTTTAAATTATTTGCAATAAATGGTTGACTATTAAATACTAATTTTTTTACTTCTATTTATTATATGGATCCGATTAACTATGCCTATAGGCACGGTCAAATATTATTAAATTATCATTTTAATTTTTTTTATATTTAATATATTTTTTTATTAAATTTAATAAAAATCATATATTAATTTTTTTTTTTTTTATAAATATCGCACTAGTTAACATTTTCCGTATTATATTTTTTGGATTTTATTTTTCTGATGGGGGATTGGATTGGGTTGTGTTGTTTAAAACAAATTTATTATAGTAGTATCTGTTTTTATAAGAAATTTTTTTGCTTGGATAAAAGCAGGTTAATAAATAATTAGATCATATCTGAACATCTTAGTCTAAGCTTTTGCTTGGATAAAAAAAAATGTTTGATCTTTAGCTAGTTTGTTTTATGAATTTTTATCCTTTTATGTTCACTAAACTGTTTAGAGATATTGTCAAATTATACAAATCTAGAATGTTGCTTAGTAACCATCAATGGTGACTTAAAGGCTTTATGAGTAAATCATTGCGATGCCGCCTTTTATGGCCACTTAAATTGATTAGAGAATATTCTTTTAAAAGCAATGATGAATTTAGCTTTAGAAAGGATATTGTTTAAGTTTACTAGATATAATAATATTTTTATTCAATGTATTAGAAAGGATGAATAAAATTATCAATTTTTGCATTTAATATAATAATATTATTATATATAGTATATTAACTGACTTTAAAAAAATGTCTAAAGGCACTCATTAGCAAAACTCAACTCTTAGAATATAAAAGATTATGTGTAAAGCTATAGAGCAGCATGGGGTTGCATGATTGACCCTGCTTGTGCAAGGGTTTGGTTTGTGCACAAGGAAAATGTTGCGTTATGTTAATCGGATTTGAGTGAGTGTAGGATACGGGATATGTCCGACACGTGTATACTCAATTTTTTTAAAGTTTTTTTTTATATATTTGAAAGATTATACTCTCATATCCATATCCGAATATGTATCGGACATGAATATCAAACACAATACTTCAGAAAAAAATAAAGAGTCAGAATAAAACAGATGTTGCAAGTAGTTTTGTTACTTTTAGCAGCTCTTCTACGCTTGAATCTATAATCATGTGAAACTAATATGATTTATATTCACATATGTGAATTTCATAAGATGACCTGTGATTTATTAAGAATATCATCTTAGAATACGAGAGTTATGCCCTTTGTAGCATCTTTTGTGCATTTATTCAAAGTTTCTTATTCCTAATCTTCTTATCGAGTTCAAATGGAACAAAATCCATAGATGAGAGTAGGGGTGTTCATTATTCGGTTTTAACCGAATTAATCTATCGAAATTTAATTCGGTTCGGTTAATAAAAAAAAATTCGGTCTGTGATCGGTTAAAAGTTTTGATAAATTTCGATTTTTGATTAATTCGGTTCGGTTAAGTAAAATTAACCGAATTAACCATATTAACAAAAATAATTTATGTTTTCTTAGTTATTTTAATATGTTTGATATTTGGATTTTCTTATAACTTTATTATCATTTGCTTTTGGGTTTTGGTTGTTGGATATATTATTTGGTATTTTGGTTGGATATAAAATAATGTATTAAAAATAGATTGTCAAATAAATTGGGTATTTATTTCGGTTAATCGAAAACCCAACGAATGGTTCGGTTAATTCACCTCTTATATTATTCGGTTCGGTTAATAGTTAACGAAAATAAAAATTCGGTTAATTCAGTTAATTGAAATTCGATTTGATTATTATCCGAATTAACCGTTTGAACATCCCTAGATAAGAGAAGGTACATTAATTAGTCAAATACAAAAGAAAGGAGGGAATTGAAAGATGGTAGTGCAGAGCCACACATCAATTTCCATTACAGAAAAAAGGGACTGATATTTTATCTTCACCAGGACTCATTACACTTGTGGTGGGTCAAGGTGGTACCTTTACCTTTATGTTAGACACTGCCCCATCTAGAGTAGCTTTCGCCTTTCGTCTTTGATTTTGATTTGTGGTCTCGGAGCAACCTCAACCTTTTTGGCATTTTATGTAGCGGTGTCCATTTTGGTTTTGAACAAATCTAGCGGTTTTGTATACTTTATACCCAAATTCAAAAAACTTTTAAATTTTTTATTGAAATTAGTCAAATATTGTTCATGTACAAGTATAGTCCTTTTATTAACTTCTGTATGAATTGTAGTTCTAAGTATTTTTTTTTTTTTGTTTATAACGAAAAGAAAACATATTCTTACATCAAAACCCTTTTCTAGTTATTCTCAAAATAAATACATGTGTGTATGTAGGGCAACAACAATTATTGTTGTGGACATCTTATATCAATGAGTACTGATATTAAATTTCTTCAACAACTTTGAGTATGTTAGTGTTTTGTGGGTCTTTAGTATCTTTTAAAAAAAATGATATCACTATTCATACTAATATTTTAGTATTAAAATTTCAAAAAATATCTTAGATATTGTCTTTGTATATGATATAAATATGTCATATTATTGAAACCTCAATATAATACCAATTCCCACATTCAAGACTTATACACAGACAAATATATATTTAGTTCTCGAATTTGAATTTATGTTGTTAGGCTATTTTAAATGATATATATAGATCATTTATATATACATTTACAAAAACATGCATACACAATATTATATTATTAATTTTTTTGAAGGTTTATAAGTTTTATTTTTTTCTAGTACACAGTTTATAAGTTTTAAATGTAAAAATAGTAAATTCAACTGTGTTAGAATTTTGAAAAAGTTTTAAGTAAATTATGTGAAAAGTTTTAAGTAAATTTTAAATAAGTATTAAATATAAAGATTTATACACAGATTGAATCTATATAGCGAAATATAAATAGATTAGTTCACTTTTTTTTTTTTTTTTGAAATACATTTTCTTAAGTATTAAAAAAAGACAAATTAATCTATATAGAGAAATATAGCTATGAAACAGAACATACTAGAGCAAAGTTTTTGAAATTGCATTCAATTTTGGTATGATATCTGTAAATAAATCTTATTATATCTTTTATTTGAAGTCCTAAATTAACTATTAATTTTTTTGGCCAAGAATTAATTATTGAATTGAAAATCTTGACATTCTTAACACAATTTAGAAATTAATGAATTCAATCAATTCCTTTTTATTGAACATGAATTAAATAAATACTTATTCTTACATATTCAAGCTAAGTAATGGTTCATTAGTCCTTTCAATATTGGATACAAGCTCCTAAACCCTAAATACATTGTTAGTAATATAAAGTTTTCATTCTTTTATTAATTGTCAAAGAACCTGATACCTGTCTAGATAAAAGGTCTACAATTGTTACTCAAACACAATTTGACAGTGAATATATTGAGCCTGAGTAGATTTGACTCTAACTCTGAAACTTCTGTTTTGTGAAAAACGTCTCTTATTTTACTCAAAATGGATGATTTTTGAAGAAAAAAAATGAAAATTTCCTCTTGAATTTTTAACAGTTTCTTTGAGAGTTTAAAGAGAAAGAGAGTAGCTCTAAATGTACATTTCTCAAAATATGCTAAATGAATATTAAAGCTGCTGAATTTTTATAACCAATTGATTCCATTAACTCAAGAGAGCAAATGATCTGTTAGGTGGAAATTTTTCCGGTTAATACCTCTCCCACTCTTGATCTGTTTTTTTTTCAGGTATGTACTTGTATACTTTTCCGTATTGTATCTCCGGTATCATGCTGGTATAGTTACAGATGAGATGCTTTCCATGCCAAAAGCTCCATTTCTTGCTGTTGGCCTTTTGGAGGCTCTTGCTGCTGTGACTGGAATGGCAGCTGGAGGTTAGCTCGTGCTCAGTTTTCTTCCATTGTTGTCTACTTAACACACCAATATTTCTAGGACATCTTTGCCTGGTGATTTTGGAATTTGTTTTTGTCTGTATAAAATGACTTCTCATTCTATTAAGAAAAACGAGCCTCCAAATATGGCAGTGTCATCTATTGTATTTTGTTACTATTTGAGATGAAATCTTTTTTTTGTTGGGGTTTTTTAGCATCTTGGCATAGACAGTTCTGTACTAATGTAGGTGTTAGAAGCTAGCTGTTAGAGTTTTCAAAATTCTAAATACTCCATGCTGATTTCTTAATATTGTATGAATGTTTTTGTTTTTTAGTTCTATTTGGTAAACATCAGTCATTGAATATTCACATGTTTGTGAAATGCCTTTAGTACAGTGGCTTTCAGACTTGTGCCACCCTGTGTGAAACTAGTTCCCTATATATTTTATTCACGTTAAAGTAAACATGAATTTGTTGGGAGTAAATAATAGAATTTAAAATGTTTTATTAATTTTTTAAAATTCTAATATTCATTTTTCTCTATCTTTGTTCAGCAATTCTATCTGGGGCATCTATTCCAATTTTGTCTCAGGTAAGAAACATTTACTGCTTATGTTCAACTTCAAATGGAACCCCCATTTCACTGATGCACTAGTGCCTTTATTGGGCCACAAATGTTGCTTTCAAGTATGAATTGCAAAAGCCAAAAGTTCTTGATTTAAAGGCCGATTCTACCTCTATGCCTCAATGACAGAGGAGGAGAATATAGTAAACCAAAAGCTATTTGAGAGAAATAATAGCTAAAATAATCTTAAAACAACCAAGTAGAAAGAAGCGGAATAATTCTGAGAAGATAGTAAACCAAATGCTTTTTGAGAGAAATAATAGTTAAAATAATATTAAAAACAACCAGGTAGATTTGTACATGTAAAGAAGCAGAACATTTCTGCTGGTTGCTTTTTCTATCTGGATTTATTTGTAATGTTGTTTTAGGCTCTAAGCTTTTACTTGACGATTTTATAAAGGATGTAGCTGAATGAGCTCAACTATCACATAATTCAGAACCTGTCCAAAGCTATTGGTCAGATATGTAAAAGTTGAAGAAAAAGAAATGTTTTCATTTTATTCATCTGATAAGTTCCCTTTTACATATTTCCATTTAGTGATTTGTTGTCACTCAAGCTCGTTATGTAAAACTAAACATTCTTATGCATAAGCACTGAATAGTTACTTTGGTCTATGACTTCTGCAGACATTTCTTGTGTGGCAAATTCTCCTGTCCATTATTTTTCTTGGGAGGAGATATAGAGTAAATCAACTACTTGGATGCTTTCTTGTAGCTGTTGGTGTAATCATAACTGTAGCAAGGTAACTTACAACTTTTTTGAATTTTAATCTTCAATGGATACATGTATGAATTTTGCTGTTGCAGTTTCTAGATGTCTCCTCAAACTATCTGGAATTCTCAAAACATAACAGATAATATTGCAGTTTTTAGTGAATTTTAATTGCAGTTAGTCTCATGAAAAGTGCATAGTCTTACTGGCATAGCTGGATGTAGAGAGATTGCTATAAAAACTAGAGGCTTCAAAGCTCCTTTAAGTGATCAAAACAGAAGAATAAAAACACTAGTTGACCATTTATTGCTTTGAACATTTTAGGAGTAGCAGTGAAATTTTAGATATACGAGCATTTTCAGTTTTCTTCTTGTGTGGCCACCTTGGAAGTTGAAGGTATCTGTTTTAGCTTGCAAATTGCAATCCCAGCCATTATAGCAGTGTGAATGACTTTCTGTTTTTAATGGTAAATTGAATTGTTCACTACTGATTGGTGAATTTGTTCCTGAAGGTTCGATTCAATTAGAGGGCGTAGTCTTGTTGTATTCATTTGATAAGAGCATTAAACCGATTACGTGAAATATGTTAGAAAAAGAAATATTTAAGATGATATTGTCCTGGTTAAAAGAAATATTTAAGATGATATTGTCCTGGTTGCATCGATGTCGACTACCTCCTTTCTCCATTTTGTAAGGCCAGCCGAACTAGTCAATGGTCTTTCTTTTAGCATCACAACTAATTCATATTAATTTAATGTCATGTTCCATGTGAATCTACTAATTTTGAAGGCAAATCTGCATTATAGTTGCTGAAATTATTTAGATTTAATTCAAATAATACAGATATAATTTTATTAGTTTCTAGCACCATTTTGATGGGCGACCAGTGTGGTAGGAGCTGCACTGGCTGCCCATCCAAATGGAGCCTCAATCATGGTGATTTGAGACACAGTTGCTACTTTTTTTTATAAAGTCTAATCTACCAGTTTTCTCATAATGATTGTTCCTATGCCAGACATTGAGAATTATATTTATTGCCTGTGTTTACTTCTGCAGTGGATCCAGCACTGGTCATTCATTGAAGGAAGCTGGCATATTTTGGAGTCTATTGATGATAGTTTCTTTTTTGTTGCAAGCAGCTGATACTGTGCTGAAGGTTGTTGGTTTTTTCACTGAAATATAAGTAGCTAACCATTTCCAAGTTCTATTGTAATGCATTCGTTTAACAGGCGATACTTTAATCATTTGCAGGAAGTAATCTTTTTGGATGCCGCACAGCGATTAAAAGTATGGTGTTTACTGTTGGAAAAGTTCCCTGTATCTTGTTGGTCAAATTGAACATAAAAAGTTGAGAAATTTTTTGTGAGTGCATGCATCGTGTTAAAGATTATTTTCTTGCATTTTGTTGCAGGGTGGTTCAGTAGATCTATTTGTTGTAAATTCCTATGGATCTGCATTTCAAGTAAGTACCGCATACTGAGTTACAGTATAAGGTATATGTTCTATTTTATTTACAGTCCTTCTTAATGGTCTTTTTTATTATGGATCTTGGTTGGATGTTAATGTGATTGTAATTTGTACCATGTTTAGTGCAGGCATTATTCATTTGCCTACTTCTACCCTTTTTATCAAAACTTTGGGGCATTCCATTTAGTCAGCTTCCAAACTATCTTAAAGATGGCGCAGCTTGCTTCTTGAACATTGGTGGTACTTTTTCAAGTGGTAAGGCATAAGTTTCATTATCTTCTATCCATTGTAAAGGTCAACTGATTCCATTCTGAGCAGTGTAGGCAATGATTGCATTTCAAATGGGAAGGCATAGTGTGCCATGAATCTGCCCATAAATGCACATGTCATACATCATGCAAGAAAAAGAGACATATTTTAGAAAATTTTACTAGATTCTTGCACTAGTAGAGGGCTTGGATCCCAACTGATGAGCAGACTTGAATATGAGATAAAAGGTTGCTCATCATCATATTCAGACCTTGGCTGTGAGGAAAAAGCTTTACAGTTTTTGATACTGGGTACTATACATTTTAGAAATATCAAATATGAATTGAAAATCTTGGTAAAGGTAAGGAAAAAAATGTCTCTGCTTTGACATAAAGTAAACTAGCACCTGTGAAAATATGGAGTTTTTGAGAATGATAGAAATGTACTTGTACTATCAATAATTGTAGCCTATTGCACCAATGAAATTCTCAAGCCGAAATCCAGGATACCGAGACAAAACCAAAGATACGCATAAGAAAAAAAAAGAATTGATGGAAGTTCTATTCGTTTCTTATAAAGTTGGCTTGCCATTCAGATTAAACCATTCTGTTTTAACATAAGCCTTCTGCTGTGACTGGATTTGTGTCTTGAATGGAGCAAGTGATTGATTTAGTTATACTTTGAAATTCCGCTGGCTACAGGATGTGATGGTGCACCACTACTGCCTTTGCTGTTCGTTATTGTCAACATGGGTTTTAACATATCATTGCTACATCTCCTCAAGATGTCTTCTGCTGTGGTTTCTTCACTTGCATCCACTTTTTCAGGTATGTCTTTGTTTTTCCTCTGTTATCTTTTTCAATATCAGTTTCTTAGTTGCAAAGAACTGATTTGATCAAAGCTCAACTTGACCTATATGTCTGTGTCCATGTCTAATATATATGGCAAGATTCGAACCCGAAGCTTGCATTATGGTGACCATTTTAATAGTGCTCAAATGGTAGAAGTTAATTTGATAAATCTGATTTGCCCAAGTTAAGAGAAAAATGTCAGTATGCCACTCTAAATAGGAGCCTTTCTCTCCCATGAATACATACCTAAATCTGAACCCGAAGCTTGCATTATGGTTTGTGTGATTGAAATTTTGTTGCGGAACCTACCTTTGCTGCAGTGCCTATTTCGGTCTATGTGTTCACATTGCCGCTGCCATATATTGGTGTTGCATCGTCGCTTCCAACCGGTTTTGTTGCAGGAGCAATCATCCTTGTTATGGGGTTGCTTATCTATGCTTGGTCACCATCTGGTTCCACCAGTGCCTTACCTTCACCTTCCACCAGCTAGAAAATGTGATAAACCCATTTTTATCACATTGAAGAATATGATCATTAATCATCATAAAAACCAGAGCAAGTCAGGCCCTCCAATTTTCAGATATAATAAGGTAAGAGGCAAGAAAATGTTGCTTTCGTATTTGTAATCTTTGTTGTAAATTTTTGGTTCCTTAGTTTGTCTGCAAAGTGAAGGTGAAAAATTAAGAAAAGAAAAGAAAGTGATTTTTTTGGTGAGAGATAGAGACAATGTCGATTTCTAGTCGTTTGTATTGATTTAACAGAATGCTAGGATTCAATTATATCATTATTACTATTTGCAATTTTTAAAAGAATAAATAATGATTAATTATGCTTAATCACTCAGCGAAACACCCCATTGCTCAAAGTCAACCGTAAAGTATTACAATGTTAACTCAATAGGAAGAGCAGATCAACCCCCACAATCAACACGAGCTAATGAAAGTGCCCGTGCATGCATTTGCTTCACGCTATCACGGTTCAAATATTGTTCGTTTGGGTTCATTGAGTTTCACGGTTTTATCCACAAAATGCGTTTTACAGGTTGAAGATACACAACCGATGTGGAATTCATGGTTTTTTTTTAGGATCATGAGCCCCATGATTCCTCTTTAGGATCATGAGCTCCCAACTAGAGCTTAATGTTATCAGTGGCACATCGCTAGTCATTTAGAACTGACTTTGATATCAAATGTTATGGCTCACACCAACTCAAAAGGTATTTTCTGTTTCGGTCCATTGGATCTCATGATTTTATTCATAAAAGGCGCTCAAATATAGTGTGAACACTTATATAATCAGTCGAATTTTAGTACACATTCAATGTGGGATTCATGACTCCTCTCTTTAGGACCATGACATCTTTCGGGTCCATTGTTTTCAGTGGCATATCGCTAGTACTCTTAGAAACGGTTTTGATATAGAATGTCACGGTCCACACCAGCCTGCAATGTATTGTCTGTTTGGTTTTATCCACAAAAAATCTCTCACAGGTTGAATATGGTGTGAACACTTATATACCTAGTCGAATTTTAATACACAATCGATGTGGAATTTATGACTACTCTCTAGAACCATGACACCTTACGTGAAGGAATTGACAACTAATACTGTCACTCGCTATATTTCTTGTATCATGCACTATACTAATCACTACACCATTTCCACGAACAAAACTAATTCTGTCACAATTTTAAATTTAAATTAACAAAGTATGATTTTGATGACCTTTCATTTTTTTTTTTTTTAGTGATGCAGTTGGTAGAAATCTTCGGTGATAAAAATCAACTTTGGTATTTGTAACTTTTGAAAGATTATCAAGTTCATGGGTAATTTTAAAGCTAAAAAAAAAAAAAAATGCATGAATTCAATGCTCATATGCTCGGAAACTATTGTTGATGGATAAGTGCTCAAAATCTTTAATAATCACTTGATTTAATAATCACCAAATCAAGCAATTCTATCACTAAAAAAAGAACTTGCTACAAAGGAATGCTCAAACTTAGAGAAAATAAGAGGTAGAGCTGCTGAAGCTGAATGATGAGTGCTATGTTGTGTGTGTCCTTGATCAAATGGCGGCTGCACTTATTTATAGAGCTTTCCATAGGAACCAATTTATTATTAGATGGTTTAGTTGCTAACTATTTCTTCTCAACAGTCATTCAATAAATTATATATCGTTACTTATTCAAAAAGCATACCATATAACATAATTGTCATAACGTGTCAAACGCGAATTCGGCATGCTAGACAGTAATTGTAGAGTCGCCACCAATCATCTTTGCAAGGTATGATTAGTCACATATGAGAATCTATCCAATTTATAGTAATCTTAAGCTCGACGAAGGCACATAAAAAAGATAGATCGTAGTCTATTTTATCAGAACTAAATTCGGGAGTACGGTTACGTGTGGAGAAGGATTAGCACCCCCACAACGCCCATCCGGGAGGACGGTACCTAATTAGTCAAATATTATCCTAGGTTTAGTCTTTAATTAAATAGTCTTTAATTTATATTTAATTTATTTATCAATCAAATATTTAAATATTGAAAAATTTCTTTAAGATATTCTCCATCGTTGGCGGAATTTAGAAAATTTTTTTCTCACCTAAAACTTTCTAGAAGATCGACCGTTTGTGATCCCCTAAAATTTCATCACCGGATGGTCTTAATTTATCTTTAATTTGAATTATTATCATAAATTATGTAAAAAAATTATAAAATCTAATTAAATTAAGATTGTCCTAATTAACAAACACAATAAATAAAATCATGCTAAAGATAATAAAATAAAATAATCAATTAATAAAATTCATACTAAGCATAAATAAATAAACAAATAACAATCAATAAAATAATAGAATTTATACTAAAAAATAATTAAAGGTAATTAATTAAAATAATTAATAAAAATATTTAGAATAAAATAATTAAATAAATATATATACAAAAGAATTTAGAAGAAATCAAAATAAAATATTAAAAGAAAAGAGAACAAATTAATTAAAATAATATAAAAGAAATTGAAATATATAAAAAATATAAATATATAAATATATAAAAAAGAAAAGAAAATATAAAAAGAAATAAATATATATATATAAAAGAATTTGAAAAAAATATAAAAAAGAAAGCAAAAGAAAATATAAAATGAAAGGAAAAAAATGAAAGGCATACATACGGGTTGGGACCCGCGCAGACCCGCGCGGGTCAACACGTGGGTCGCGCGGGACCCGAACCCAGGGCTTTAAAAAGCAATTTTTTTTTTTAATGTTTCATTCTCTTCTGTTTTTTTTTTTTTTAAATGTTTTTTTTTTCCTCAAAACCTTTAAACCAAACCCTACCCGGATCTGATGAACCCAGTTTTCGACGGAAGAAAACTTCAATCGGTCGCCAAAAACTTCATAATTTTCTAGTTTCCGTTGTCGAAAACTGGAAATTTCCAAAAAAATATCTTTTTTTCCCCCAAAAACGAACTCAAAAATCCGGATTTAAAACTCCCGATCTTTCCTTTTTCCAAAACAACTTCAAGTTTTTTTTTAAAACAATTTTTCACAAAGAAAATCCGAAACCTAAAATTTTTATATTAGCTTCAGTTTTTGTTGAAAATCCGAAACTCAGAAAAACCTTTTTATTTTGTATTCTTCAGACACTACTTTGAAACTCCCACAGAAAGGCCAACAAAAGAAAAAAAAAATTTCTAAAAAATACCTTAGGAAAAATCGAAAGTTTTTTCTACTGTAATTGCTAATGATTCCTGTCTTTTTTCCCTTTGTTGTTGTGATTTGGTCATTATTTATAAGCAAGTTTTGATGATCAAATCCCGATCCAGTTATTACCGAAGATTCAGTTTTCTTTCAAAAGTCATATTTAATCAAATTTAATCCCTTAATTTAGGGTTTCAAATCTTGCTATTAATAATGGGCCACCGAGAATGAAAATGGGAAAAGTCAAATGAACACAATTTGTGTTAAAAATCGAGAATCAAGGAATTCAATTTAAAATCAGTTTAAGACCAAGAATCTGGGTTTTCATTGATTGAGGATTGACACTGATTGAATCGAAATTGTAAAACAAAAGTCAAAAGGGAGCTAAGATGAAAAAGATAACCGAAAGAAAAGGAAAGGAAAATAAATAAATAAAACAATAAATGAAAGTGAAAAATAAATTGAATGAATAAGAAATGATGTGGACCTTGCTTATTGGGCCCAAATCCAATCGAACTTAGGCTCAAAAACAAATGGACCTACACCAAGATCGCTAGTGGATCCTATAGCCCGGATAAGTATCCGAGAGTTGAGTTGAGGGTCCTAAGTAAAAATCGGGTGTCTACAGTTGCCCTTCTTTGTGCACTTGCTGAGAAATAGGAAGTGTGCAAAAACGTAGACACCTTCATCATTAGGCATCATTGCGATCACTGACCTGACAAAATGCTCCTCCTAACAAGGCGTAAACTTTAAAAATTCCCAACGTAAAAGAGAATGCCCTTCCCAACAAGGCATAAACCTTAAATTTACCCAACGTGAAAATGCTCTTGTCGAGGCATAAACTTTAAAAATTCTCAACTTAAAAGAGAATGCCATTCCCAACGAGGCATAAACCTTAAAAAATTCCAAACTTAAAGAAAAATGCTCTTCCCAACGAGGCATAAACCTTAAATTCCCAATGTGAAAATGCTCCCCTTGACGAGGCATAAACTTTAAATTTTCCCAACGTAAAGGAAAATGCCCTTCCCAACGAGGCATAAACCTTAAATTACCCAACGTGAAAAATGCTCCTCCCAACGAGGCATAAACTTTAAATTTTCCCAACGAGATGAAAATGCTCCTCCCAACGAGTCATAACCTTTAAATTTTCCCAATGTGAAATGCTCCCCTTGACGAGGCATAAACATTAAATTTTCCCAATGAGAAAATGCTCCTCTCAATGAGGCATAAACTTTAAATTCTGGGTGCCAACTAAATTGGGCTTAAAATCTTGACATTGCCAGCTAAACAGGGCTTAAAATCTCTTATCTTGTGCCAACTTGACTGGGCTTAAAATTCTATCAGTGCCAGCTAAACGGGGCTTAAAATTTCTCATCATGTGCCGGCTTAACTGGGCTTAACATTCTAGCAGTGCCAGCTAAACATGGCTTAAAATTTCTCATTCTCAAAAATCCTCAACATGTTCTTTCATTTTCTTTAGAAGAAATTCTTCTCAATTTTCTTCTTTCTATCTTTAGAGAAAGTATCATCTCACTTTCTTTTTCTTTTCCTTCTTTTTTTTGGATAAACTCTTTTCTTCCTTTGTCGTCTTTTTTTTTTCTTCCAAATCTAGAAAAATACCTAGCTCTCACCTCTTTTCTTTCCAATGTTTGCAAAGTCGACAAATGCAATGATCAATGATCCAAATGTTTATTCTCAAATGATGGTGCAAATGTCAATGTCTTTTTTAAAAATGCAGATGCAACCACAAAGTCATGATGTCATGAACACACTACTTGAAATGAACAAGGGTCATGCGATGTCATGCAAATGCTCAAATGAATCTTTAAATGTGACAAAAGGATACTCCAGCTTGTTGTTTCATCCTTTTTCAGCTGGATTAACCTTCGCTAATTTCATTAGTCGATCAAACCATCTTTTCCTTCTAAAAAAGGCAACTCTTTTAATTCCAAGAGTTTGAATAGATGTATTTTCAAACTCTTTCATTGCTCTCTTTCTCATTCTTTTTGCTTCAGAATGTCAACTTTAAACACAAAAATGAAAAATCTTCATTATTAATGTTGCACAGGAGGTGTTTACTCAGCCAATCACCGTCTCTACAAATCACTTTCTCGAAAACCCATTCATCTTGTATTGGATATAGAAGCCCAAAAGCCTTCTCAACATTCTCTTTGCCCCCAGAAATGTCACTCTTGTCATATTGGTTCAAAACTCAAATATGCCTCATTCCAAATCTGAATGTTTTCATGTTCTACTTTTGAAAATTCTTTAAAAAACATGAATTTGTTCAAAAATATTTTTCTCATTTTTCAATCATGCACCCATGGTAAATGAAAATTGCCCCATATCATAATGTTTCAAGTTCACAACAAAAATCAAGTCTCCATTTTCTTAACAAAACATGACATTTGAATCTCTCAAAACTGGTGATTACTTCTAAGAATGGATGAGGTGAATTAACAATTTGGCTCTTTCCGGTGGATTGAGTGTTTCAGTTTATCAAGGTTTTGGTCCTCAAGAAAAACTTCATCATATAAGGGAAGATCAATGTTTCTTCATCTAAACTCACAATGATTTTTTTGCAATAATCAAGTTTTCACAAAAAGATTTGTTTTGAAAACACAATCCATTTTGGCACTCTTTCTTAGTTTCTTGATATGTAGAAATTCAACAAATGGCAAGATTACTTATGATGGGTTCAAAATTTATACAAAAAAAGGAAAGAAGATTTTCAATTGTGGGTCAAGTCATCAAAGCGATGTTGACTTTCTTAAGTTTCTCAGGAGTCTCTTGTACTTCTTGTTGGGCCTTGGCATAATCATGCAGAGTTGCTTCCATATTTTCGATTTTTGCTCTAGACTGCCCGTTTTTGGGTTTTCACCCTAGAGCTTCATTCTTTTTTTTGTTCTACCATGCATTTGAGAATTCAAACTTTGTCAAAAACAAAATGACAATTCAATGGGATGGAATGAAGCCTGAGGAAAACTCTTCAAGTTAAATATGCACACTCGATCAAAATGGACTTTTAAAGCTTATAATGTAGACCAGAGTTTGGGGTTATGAAAGAACGGATAATCAGGCCCAAAAATATGTTTAAAGGTAATCAAACCAAGGATTATTTTTCCATGAGGATTTTCATCATTTCATACTTTTCTTTTCATTTTCAAATCATGGATCATTTCTTTTCATGAGGATTTCCATCCTTTCAACTTCATGGATCAATTCTTTTCATGAGGATTTTCATCTTTTCAATTTCTCCAAACATTTCATATCTCTCTTTTTTGCCTTTTTTTTTTTTTTTTTGCTTTTTTTTTTCTTGCTTCAAACTTTTCCACCACAAAATGAGCTCAAAATTTTGGAACTCAATACATTTTAGCATTTGCCCCCAATGACTCAAAGCATTCTTTTCAAGGCTTAGATATAGGATCTAATCACTCACATGATCTTTCTTCATACTTAAAACAAACAAGTGTGGAGGGTGATCCTTGGTGAGGGTTTATTTCAAGAAAGAATTTTAATAGGCTCAACAGGGGTAACGAAGGACAATTTCTCAGTTTGTGAAAGGAATGTGAAAGACGGCCATCTCTCATGTCAAGTATGGATACTTATATAGAAGAGCAAACCTCAGGTGAGGTAGATAATAGGATTTTCATTTTGCCTTTAAAATCATTTGAATATCTCATATGCATGATGTCATTTTTTTTTGTGCAACTCATGTAAAATACATTATCTCGACGTGCCATCCAAGTGAAGGTTTGCTCATGTAAAATTTCCCAGCAATTTTCTTTTTCATGGTTTTCTCAGGCTGCCCATGCAATTTCACTCAATCATAGAGGGAAACAAAGTTTGCATAAGTCAAAATGGTGTGTAAGGATATTAGGAACATCGGGTAATTTGGTTTCTTGGTAGTCTTGCCTTAAGTGGGCAAAGGATAACTCTGAGTGAAAATGTATGCTTCTTAAGTAAAGGCTTTCAAGGATGTTGAGGAAGTATAATCTTTAAGGTAATTTTGCCCCAATAGGAAAAAAAAAGTTCGGTCATGGTGATGGAACTTAGGAGTGATGTGTTTGCTCTAGATAGACTTCACTTATCAAATTACCAAAATCCAAATTCTTTCAAAAGAGTGTCTCATGCATTGATTTTCAAAAACATTTGTTTCAAATTAATTATTCATTTCATTGCTCATTGCCTAAACGAAGATCATTGACCTTTGGAATTCATTTCATGGCCAAATGGAAAAGAAAGTTCATGAAGTTCAAACTTATACCATCAAAGGAATCATGGTTTTTGAGTTTGCAACTAAACTGGATATAGAATAGGTTGCAAAGTTCGTTCTTAAAAAGTAATCACCAATTTTATTTAAGGTTGAAAAATAAGTCGTGCAACCATTACATTCCAAATGAAAGTACAAAACAAACTAGTTAATGAAAATGTCATGCCTAGGAAAATGAAAACATCAAAATTTGGAATCATCCAGATTGAGTATTCAAAATGACATTCCCCGTCTTCAAACATCAGGGTGCCGCTATTGATGAGATCTCTTCAACACTTGGTTTCGTCTACTCAAACTTCAACAAACCTGCTTTGATCAGACCTTGCACTTTATGCTTTAAAGCCGGGCAGTATCCACAGAGTGACCAGGATTTCCAGAGTGATAATTACATCGTACATTAGCATCGTACCATATGGGATAAGGGGGTTTAAGTGGTTCCAGATAAACTGGTGTGACAAGGTGGGTTTGAGGAACAAAAATAATTCTGTATATGTCACTGGAATTGGGTCAATACGGGTTCTTTCTTGATTGCCCCATGGTCTTTTTCGCATAACAGGCCTAAAAAATAGTTGAAAAGTGGTAGGATGAAGATGTGAACTTGAGTGTGGACCAATCTATGGAGATCGTGTGGAATCAGGAATCTCCGTATTAGACATCAAGCTCTTAAATCCAGCCATCTGCATCCTTTCTTGGTACTTTTCTGGATCATTACTTGGGCCGCCCAGTGCATTGGCATTAATCTTGTGAAAGATTGATCGATCTTGACATATTGCTTGCTTATCATGTGATTGAGTCAAAATCGATAAAGATCCTTGAGGATGATCTGCCTTTGCTTGACCAAGACTTTCAACTTTTTTCATCAACTGGTAAAGCTGACCTTTCAACTCTCCAACATCATGACCAAATTCCTCTTGATTTTCCTCTAATGCATTGATTTGTGCTTCTAACTGATCACCCATGTCTTTTGAATCTAACTTCTCAAGGAGAAACCACCAACATTGTTACACTTTCTTTCATGTGATGAATACATGAGCATTATGAATGAATGAAATATGTATGCGTATATACATGATGAATGCATGAGTGCAAAAAGGAGTATTTGCCACACAACACTTTATAGATAAAAAGAGATCATTATTGAAAAAAATTGTCTCAAAATTTATTGACTACATCCATGAAAATCCTAAGAAAATCTCAACAATCCAGCGAAATCCTAATTCTTCCGGATAAACTTCATAATTTTGCGGTAATGATATTGGGCTTTCTCCAAGAGTTCGAACAATTTCTGGCCATTTGGTTGGAAAAGATACACACCCGCTTTCAAATATTTGATCATTTCAGTTATTTCATCGGCCTTGTGAGCTGCCCTACTAAATTGGTTGAACATGTGGCTTAACAGGTTTTGTTTCTTCATATTAGCATTTCTGACTTGCTCACATTCTTCCTCCAATAGTCTTAATATTACAACCATCTCTTCACATTCTTCCTCTTATTTTACCAGTTGCAATCGCAACTTGTCATTCTCTTCTTCCACTCATTGAAGTTCAGAAGTCTTGAGTGAAAAAGTCTCATTCAGATCTTTGAAGGTCATCTTCCAATTGTCACAGTCTTGATTGAGCTTTTGGACCCCCATCTCGTTTTCTTAACTCTCTCTTTGTCTTGGCCAAATCAGTTCGGAGTTTTTTTATTTTCATGCTCTAGTTCTTCTTTCTCTTGTTGAAGCTTTCTTTTGGCTCGTTCTATTGTGAGTAATGGATCGGGCAATGTTGGCTGCGCCGAAGAGTGGGAATCACTTCCTCTAAGGAGCCTGATATTTTTGGCTCGCCTAGCATGCCACACTAAATACTCAGGAGTAGTGTTATATGTAAGTCTCCCTTGATCTACCCTAATGGTTTGTTTCCATGCCTTGATACTTTCCTCGATCTTTCTCCAAGCTCCTTCATCAGTATAAGAGAAATTCGTCAAATTGAGTCCATGTGTCATAGGGATGAACTGTTCAGGTCCAGTTTGCCTTCTAACCATAGTCGGAGCATAGCTAATGCCACCCCATAAACCCAAAAGAGGAACCCAATGTTGGCCTCCACAATTGTAAAGTACAGACTCATGAAGCATCCATGGAGCTCTCCATACCACATCTCGACTACTTAGTTGGCGCAAAAATATCGTCCAATCTTTCTTTGATCTTGGTGCAGGCCACTTACTATTGCAAAACTCCTTGATAGGTATGCTCGATGTGAGATACTTTGTGAAAGTTTGCTTCCTTACATTCGAGGTGACTCTTCATCCAGATATAGAGCAGTTGTACACATCCAATGAAACGTCCTTCGCCGACTTGTCGGCAATGATTCAGGGATCTAATAGTTTCTGCCAAGATAGTTGGGGCCGCATTTACTTGACGCTCAATTTGATCAATAAAATCTATCAAGGCAATCTCCACATACCCCAAATTTTTTTGGAAAGACCACTATTCCGTAAATAGCTAAAGCCATAATTGATAACTCTAGAAAATATAGTTATTTTTCCACCTTTTATGCTTTTGAATCGGCTAAGTCTTTGTGGATTTTATTAGAATTTAATTAGTTTTAGATGTTTTATATTTATTTTAACTATCCATTTTATGTTTAAAATAGTTATTTAGTTGTTATTTATGTGTTTTTATAGGTCTAAGGTGATCTGGAGCTTCAAGGTGCAAAACGATGAAAAAAGGTGCAAAGCAATGAGCAGGCAGATTCGACCTCCGGAGCTTTTTTCAAGAAAAACTTGATCTTAAAGACTTCATTTGAGAAAACTGCCTCTTGACTTTTTAAGCCGACTTCCATACCTTTCCAACGGTATAAGGCTCGTCAAAATCGAACGAGATTTGCCAATCCAAAACAGCTGACGAAGTACGAGAAGATGACAGGAACCAACAAGAAGGCATAATAGGTGGCGCCGCGGCGCCGGTCATGAACAGTAAACACGTAAAAATACGAAAATTTGCTGATTCTTGCTTGGGCGCGAAGTTTCGGACTCCAGGAGACCTTGGACACTTTAAATAGGACTCTTTTAGGTTAGAATAAAGGGGATTGGACTTCTAAAAACCTAATTCTCTCAAGAAGATAATTGCCATCAAATTCTCTCAAGAAGATTGGAAGATTGAAGATTCAAGAACTGATAACTCTTAGTTTTCTCTTTTCCCTTTTTTATTTTTCTTGTGTTGTTGATGATGGTGAACTTATTTGAATACTTGTTTTCATTAATTATCATGAACTAAATTTCTCTTACTAGGATTTAAATGGAACTCAATATGTAGTTTAGATTTACTTTCTCTCTCTAGCTTGATTTATTGGTTTTTGAGTTGTTTGTTCATTCTTATTCTTAATGCTTCTAGTTGATTGGCCACCAATTAGATTGATTTGTTAACCTAAATACAACTAGAAATAGGGAGTTTAGTGTTAGACATGGATTGAATAACACATGTTTCATATTCATTTATTAGGATGAATTGATCTGCATGTAGGGTAGAAATATACTTACTTGTCATGTGTAACCATTGTTAGAGCCTAAGCTTAATGAGTTCTTCTTTGATTCAATTAACATAGACATATAGTTAATTGGTTAGGAGGGATATTTTTATAAGACCATCGACAGATACTTATATATAAGATAGAACTCTAGGTTAACAACTCAGGATCATTAATCAAGTGAAGAGGTAGAGAGAGATTCAAGCGAAGCGTTGAGGGAAGTAGTAATCCAGGCTTTTATAATGAATTGAATTCACTCTTTTTAATTTACTTGCTTTCAGTATTATTTTCTTTTAATTTTAGTTTGTAATTACCATCTTTATTTAATTGTTTAGGTAAGATTGAGTGTGTTAATTTTAGCACTTAGCAAAATTAATAACAATTTCTCGTGGGTACGACACTCTACTTTCACTTTATTACTTGTTTGTGATACACAGTTGCGTATTGAAATCTGACAACAAGTTTTTGACGCCGTTGCCGGGGAATTGTTTGTTATTTTTGTTAATATTAATACCAAGCAACCTTAGTCTTAATTTAAACTTTTTTTTTTCAGGTTTTGTTGATTTGGGTGTATTATATGGGGTCATGAACATGATGCAATTACTACTATATTTGCACAGATAGCTGCACTTAACAAGAAGCTTGACAATTGGGGTGTATCTTCCATCCAAAGTTCGTTTGTGATTTGTGAATTATGTGGGGAAGGACATCATAGTGATTGTTGCCAATATGTTTAAAATTACAATATGTATCAAAATAGTTTCTATTCAACAACTGCAATCCAGGTTGGGGAGATCACCAAAATGTTTCCTAGAGTAACATTCAATGGTCTTCCTACTCAGACAATCAAGCATATCTTTTTGAGTTTTCACCATATGCACAAGCTTCAGTCCCAGAAAAGAAGCCATCATTGGAAGAGATGATTTTGCAATATATGGCGAAAAACGATGCATCAGTTAGAAATCTTGAGACACAAATAAGCCAGCTTGTTACCGTCATTAACAACCAACCTCAAGAAACTCTTCCAAGTGACATTGAAACAAATCCAGACTAGGTGGAGACGAGCATTCCAATGAAATCACACTTGGGATTGAAAAAGAGATAGAAGAAGATAGCAAGAACCCAGAATTGTCAAATAAGCAGCTTGAAAAAAAAATTGTGATGGAGCAAGAATATGAAAAGGTTCAAGAAGAATGGATTCAATTTGACCCACCACCAAACAAGCCTATTGAAGAAGAATTAGTTGGTGAAAAAGAATTTGAAAAAGTGTGAATAAAGGAGATTCCGAGTGACCCACCAACACCATCTGTTCCTCAATGCATCCAATGGTCTAAGCTAGTCGATGTGGTAGAAAATACTACTAAAGAAGAATTCATAGAAATTTATCCCATTGATCCACTTACGGCATTCTTGAATTCTACCACTGTTAGGGATGAATTCCGCTTTCAAGCCTGCAAGAAAGCGAAGTTGTTCAAAGAAAGAACATCCAAATGGCATGAATTGAAAATCATCAAGTGGTTGGATACTGGCTAATGAGCATGAGATAGTCAAGCCGATATTATAAATCAAGCGCTTCTTGGGAGGCAACCCAAGTTCTAAACTTTTTCTTTTATTTTTAAATTTTAATTTTTAGGATAGTATTATTAATTTCTTTTTACTTTGTTTTCTTTTGTAGTGACTACTCATGCAACTTGGACAAGCATGATGAAGTCTAAGAGGAAAACTAAAGATTCTCCTACGTTGCTTTCATTGATAGGGGAGTTTTCTTGTTCTTACTCTTTTTATTTCCAAACATTGAGGACAATGTTTGTTTTAAGTTTGGGGGTGTGTCTTTAGGTTTATTTTAGTTTGTTTGATTGTCTAATTTTTTTTTAGGAGTCTATTTTTTTTTTTTTGCTTGAGATATGATGCACTTCTTATGATGGAATCCTTATCCAATGATGAATTTTAGTTATTGATTTGTCTTGATTCTTGGGAAAACATAAGCATGAGAAGAATTTGTGTTAAATTCTTTTGTTAGTTTCATGTTAGGATGTCATTTTCACAAATTGAGCACTTAATCTCTTGCTTAGATTTACATAGCTTATTTAAAAACTGATTATGTTGATGTGAATTGCGATTATGTCAAGAAACCTAGAATTTGTTTGATTCTCTCTCAAGGCCAAATCCTAGACAACACTAAGTTGAGGAAGTGATTTAGGCCATCTTTTGGATCGTTTGAGTCTTTCTAGGCTACCTTTATATATTATCCTTAGTCTACCTCTTTGTGCCTAATTGATATATCTCTTTTCTTTGATTGCCACATCTTTTAGCCTAGCCAAATAAGAAAAACCATGATTAACTCTCACTATATAGGCATATGATGATATTACAGGAAACAATTATGAGCCATGTCGAATTTGGGTGAAATGGTGTTATAAATAAATTAAAAAAAAAAGTTATGGTTCTTCGAAAACGAAGAATAGAAAAAAAAAGTGAATAAATTGGTGAAGCAAAAAGGAAGTGTATTCAAAGAAGAAAGTATGTAATTTGAGGAAAAGACTATGGCTCTCAAAATTCCTGAAAAAAATGTAAAGTGTCTATGGGTGACTTAAACCGAAATATATCTTTATCCAACCTTGACCCTAGCCTTTCATTACAAGCTTAATAAAAACCTACTTGATCCTTGATGAAGTGTTAGTCTACATTAGTGGAGAGAGAGATGAAAAGCAAATATATGAGAATTTAGTACTAATTCGTATTTTTGCATTGATATAAACTTATTTAAATTGCATGTGATGATTTGCAAAGAGATTATATACACACACACTGAAAATCCATTCAAGCATGAAGTTTACGATTGAATTGAATCCTAGATTTGGATTATGTTTATGTTCTACTTTGAATCGGGATTTTGAGGTTATTTTTGAGGAAAATTAAGAAATCATTGTTTGATTGCATTTATCTTGAGTGATGTTTTGTGTCAGGTTATTTAGTTATTTTGTTTTGTTTTGTTTTGCTCAAGGACTAGCAAAATATTGTGTGATAACTCTAGGAAATATAGTTATTTTGCCACCTTTTATGCTTTTGAATCGGCTAAGTCTTTGTAGCTTTTATTATAGTTTAATTAGTTTTAAATATTTTTATATTTATTTTAATTATCCATTTTATTTTTAAAATATTTATTTAGTTGTTATTTATGTGTTTTTATAGGTCCAAGGTGATCTGGAGCTTCGAGATGCAAAACGATGAAAAACGGTGCAAAGCAATGAGTAGGCAGATTCGACCTCTGGAGCTTCTTTCAAGAAAAACTTGATCTTAAAGATTTCATTTGAGAAATCTCTCTCTTGACTTTTTAAGTTGACTTCCATACCTTTTCAACGGTATAAGGCTCGTCAAAATTGGACGAGATTTGCCCATCCAAAACAGCTGACGAAGTACGAGAAGAAGGCAGGAACCAACAAGGAGGCAGAATAGGTGGCGCCGCGGTGCCGGGCATAAACAGTAAACACGTAAAAAATCCAAAAATTTGTTGATTCTTGCTTGGGCGCGAAGTTTCGGACTCAAAGAGGCATTGGACACTTTAAATAGGACTCTTTTAGGTCAGAATAAAGGAGATTGGACTTCTAAAAAGCTAATTCTCTCAAGAAGATAGTTTCCATCAAAATCTCTCAAGAAGATTGGAAGATTGAAGATTCAACAACTGACAACTCTTAGTTTTCTCTTTTTTCTTCTTTATTTTTCTTGTGTTGTTGATGAAGGTGAACTTATTTGAATACTTGTTTTCATTAATTATCATGAACTAAATTTCTTTTACTAGGATTTCAATGAAACTCAACATGTAGTTTGGATTTACTTTCTCTCTCTAGCTTGATTTAATGGTTTTTGAGTTGTTTGTTCATTCTTGTTCTTAATGCTTCTAGTTGATTGGCCACCAATTAGATTGATTTGTTAACCTAAATACAACTAGAAATAGGGAGTTTATTGTTAGACATGGATTGAATGACACATGTTTCATATTCATTTATTAGGATGAATTGATCTGCAGGTAGGGTAGAAATATACTTACTTGTCATGTGTAACCATTGTTAGAGCCTAAGCTTAATGAGTTTTTCTTTAATTCAATTAACATAGACATATAGTTAATTGGTTAGGAGGGATATTTTTGCAAGACCATCGACAGATACTTATAAATAAGATAGAACTCTAGGTTAATAACTCAAGATCATTAATCAAGTCAAGAGGTAGAGAGAGATTCAAGCGAAGTGTTGAGAGAAGTTGTAATCCTAGGCTTTTATAATTAATTGAATTCACTCTTTTTTAATTTACTTGCTTTCAGTATTAGTTTCTTTTAATTTTAGTTTTTAATTGCCATCTTTATTTAATTGTTTAGATAAGATTGAGTGTGTTAATTTTAGTACTTAGCAAAATTAATAACAATTCCTCGTGGGTACGACACTCTACTTCCACTTTATTATTTGTTTATGATACGTGCACTTGCGTAGTGATATCTGACAACAATCATACTCATGCTTTTATCATCATCAAGACACTTGATGATGAAGTCTCGCAAAAAGCTCCAAGGAACACAAATACTTCCAACCTTTTGTTTCTCTTCAATCTTTTGCTGACTAATCCCCATCATTTCAGCCAATTTCTTGCGGCACCTAGACTTGTACTTCCTAAAGACTTTATCTGGATTGGGACAAATAAGATTTAGTAAGACATAGTATTCTTCAATTATTGGCACCATATCCACTTCATTAAACACAAAACATCTATAGGAAGGATCCCAAAACTGTATCATAGCCCAAATCAAATTGTTGTCCACTTCAATTGGAAGGAGTGAGGCCACATCCCCATACTTTTTCTGAAATTTCTCTCGCTTCAATCTATCCCAAGAAATCCAAATGCTCATCAAGTTGGTGAGATCATTCTGCTTGAGTTTCAGATGAACTTTCTTAGGAAGAGTGGACACAAAATCCAGTGGCTGACAATTCCCTAACCTTTTCTGGACCTCTTCAGATTTGATCTTCAAGCTGTTTGAAGACTCATTCTTGGCGGATACAGATTTGAGTAGGTTTTCCATGGATGTAGACTAGATTCAATTTATCTAAAAACCGATGTGTAGCAAAGTATTTCTTATGATGGTCTGAATGATGCATAATGTTGCACAAATGAAATAGAATAGTTAGTATGATAAAGACAAAGTAAAAGCATAAATAAAGCACAAATATATATATGTAAGAATAGTAAATGTGCCCTAAATTGGGTATTTTTCTACACAAGGGTGAGCATGGCTCTACTCTAAGGTTGGTCACTTAGATTTTGAGCTATATGATGGGCTTAGGATATTTGACAATCTAAAAAGTCCCCAAATTGCTCCTTAACTTCATCCATGGAGGATGAGTAAGGCACACCGATCCTCGCCCATTATAGGCTTCAGACGAAAAGGGTTCAATTTGGGTGATTGTATTTCCCTAGTCAATGCGGAGGTTATCACCTCACGAAAGCTTCGGTATTTTACAACCTGAGAGTGTTTCGCTAGCCCATGCTGAGGTTATCACCTCACGAGAGTGTAGTTACTTTACCCCCTCCTAAAAGGACAAACCCGAGTATATGGCTCATGTTATGCACATGCACGTGTAATGTGTGTAAAACAGTTAATAAGAATAATAAGCATGCAAATAAATCATATAAAGATAAAAAATATTTAAAGACCATTTATTTCAACCTAGGGTAACATATGACTAATTAATGGCTCGACTCTCTAAAGTCCTAGTGGAGTCGCCAAACTGTCATAACGTGTCAAACGCGAATTCGGCATGCTAGACAGTAATTGTGGAGTCGCCACTAATCATCTTTGCAAGGTGTGATTAGTCACCTATGAGAATCTATCCAATTTATAGTAATCCTAAGCTTGACGAAGGCACATAAAAAGGATAGGTCTTAGTCTACTTTACCAGAACTAAGTTCGGGAGTATGGTTACGTGTGGGTATGATTAGCACCTCCACAACGCCCATCTGGAGGACGGTACCTAATTAGTCAAATATTACCCTAGGTTTAGTCTTTAACTAAATGGTCTTTAATTTCTATTTAATTTATTTATTAATCAAATATTTAAATATTGAAAATGAAAAAATTTCTTTAAGGTATTCTCCATCGTCGGCGGAACACCAAAAAGAATTTTTCTCACCTCAAGAGTATTCAAAGGACACTATTTGTTCCCTTGAAGAGGCTCCATCGTCGGATTTATTAAATGTTTTATGGAAAAGAATAATTATAAATCCTAAATTTTAATTTTAATTATCTTGTTGTTTGTAACATATTTTTATTATTAAGAATAAATTTTGACCAATAATATTGAAAATAATTACCTAAATTCTCCATCATTGGTGGAACTTAGAAAATTCTTTTCTCATCTAAAAATTTCTAGAAGATCGACCGTTTGTGATCCCCTAAAGTTTCATCGCCGGATGGTCTTAATTTATCTTTAATTTGAATTATTATCATAAATTATGTAAAAACATTATAAAATTTAATTAAATTAAGATGTCCTAATTAACAAACACAATAAATAAATAAAATCATGCTAAAGATAAACAAATAAAATAAAATAATCAATTAATAAAATTCATACTAAGCATAAATAAATAAACAAATAACAATCAATAAAATAATAGAATTTATACTAAAAAAATAATTAAAGGTAATTAATTAAAATAATTAATAAAAATATTTTAGAATAAAATAATTAAATAAATATATATACAAAAGAATTTAGAAGAAATCAAAATAAAATATAAAAAGAAAAGAGAACAAATTAATTAAAATAATATAAAAGAAATTATAAGAAATTAAAATATATAAAATATAAAAATAAAATAAATAAATATATAAAAAAGAATTTAGAAGAAAATAAAATAAAATATAAAAAGAAATAAATATATATAAAAGAATTTGAAAAAATATATAAAAAAGAAAGCAAAAGAAAATATAAAATGAAAGAAAAGAAAGGAAAAAAAAAGTGTAAGGCAAACATACGGGTCGGGACCCGCGCAGACCCGCGTGGGTCAACACGCGGGTCGTGTGGGACCCGACCCCAGGGCTTTAAAAAACAATTTTTTTTAATGTTTCATTCTCTTCTATTTTTTTTTATAAAAAAATGTTTTTTTTTCCTCAAAACCTTTAAACCAAAACCTACCCGGATCTGATGAACCCAGTTTTCGACTGTCGAAAACTTCAATTGATGCCGAAAACTTCATAATTTTCCAGTTTTCGTTGCCGAAAAATGGAAATTTCCAAAAAAATATCTTTTTTTTTTTCAAAAACGAACTCAAAAATCCGGATTTAAAACTCCCGAACTTTCTTTTCTCCAAACCAACTTCAAGTTTTTTTTTTTTTTTGAAACAAATTTTCACAAAGAAAATCCGAAACCCAAAAATTTTATATTTGTTTCAGTTTTTGTTGAAAATCAGAAACTCAGAAAAACCTTTTTATTTTGTATTCTTCATACACTACTTTGAAACTCCGACAGAAAGGCCAACAAAAGAAAAGAAAAAATATATTTTCTAAAAAATACCTTAGGAAAAATCGAAAATTTTTTCTACTGTGATTGCTGATGATTCTTGTCTTTTTTTCCCTTTGTTGTTGTGATTTTTTCATTATTTATAAGCAAGTTTTGATGATCAAATCCCGATGCAGTTATTATCGAAGATTCAGTTTTCTTTCAAAAGTCAGATTTAATCAAATTTAATCCCTTAATTTAGGGTTTAAAATCTTGCTGTTAATAATGGGCTACCGAGAATGAAAAGGGGAAAAGTCAAATGAACACAATCTGTGTTAAAAATCGAGAATCAAGGAATTCAATTTAAAATCAGTTTAAGGCCAAGAATCTAGGTTTTCATTGATTGAGGATTGACACTGGTTGAATCGAAATTGTAAAAGGAAAGTCAAAAGGGAGCTGAGATGAAAAAGATATCCGAAAAAAAGGAAATGAAAATAAATAAATAAAACTAGGCTCAAAAACAAATGGACCTACACCCAAGATCGCTAGTGGATCCTATAGCCCGTATAAGTATCCGAGAGTTGAGTTGAGGGTCCATTAGAAAAAATCAGGTGTCTACGATAATCTTAAAACAAATTCTCAATAAATTAAAAGTCAGTACTTACCCTTCTTTGGGTTCTTCCCAAGCGAGCTTAAGGCTCAAAATATTTACCGAAGTCTTCCAATCGTTTTTATTCATTAATATTCGATGGAGTCTTAGTTTGTTGAAGATGATTAACTTCAAATTCTACTGGTTTGTGCTAATAATTAATTGAGAAACGATCCCAACACCAATTTTCTTTTGGAATCCACTTATATATATATATTAAGATAAATTGTATTTATTTATTATCGATTTCATTCAACACTCGTTTAAAAGTTTATATGTCTTGAAAACAAAACAAACATTAATAGATAAGTATGTAAATTAAATATAATCCAATAAAGTAATAACTTACCGTAACACTTCTAGTTGAGTAAAGCAAACTTGAATAAATCATTTGCCAAACTATAACATTAAATATATATATATATATATTTAAATCAAAATGTGAATAAAATAAAAGAAATAAGCTCTACTGATGACATTTAAAGCTAGATATTTAATAAGATCTATTGATAGCTAATCTAATAAGACATTTAACAATAAAATAATATAAAAAATTGGCTAATCTAATCAGACATTTACATTTAACAATAAAATAAAATAAAAGATTGTATTGATTGTTATAAATGAAATCAAAATGCTAAAACATTGTCAACAAATCACAAGTAAATTGTTTCATTCTCAACAACTCACAATTTAATCTACAAGTTAGAGATAATGAGAAATATAGTTGAAGAGTAAGAGATAAAATTGTTTGTACTAAAAAAGGGGCTGGTGGTTATACTTTCATATTATACCATATTATTAAAAATAAAAATATTTTTTACACAAAAAATGATACTTCAACTTTTCATTCAATAAATAATTTAATCTAGAAGTTCATTTGAAATCATTCTATTAGTGAAAAGTTTTATCTTGTATGTATGTTGTAATCTTGCCTCTATCAATTTAAATTTATAAAAAAAAAAAGTAAAAGTTATGATTTCTATTTAATTATATAATTGGATCACTTTCTCACATTATTATGCAGTATTTTTTTTAAACGAGTAGGGCACGAATCTCAAGTCGACTCGTAGATCACTTTCTTACATTATTTAGCAGCAAAATTTTATATTAACACACAATTTCACAATTTTTATTAAACTCAAAAAAATATAAATAATAAATGACACATAAACTTTTAATAAATTACTAAATTAATTATTTTACTTTTAATAATATATATTTTTTAAAAATTTAATTAAAATACTAAAATATTAATTGATTGGTATTAAAATTATTTATTAAACAAAAATTCTTTATTAAGTAGTATGTATTTATTTCTTATTTTTTTTTTAAAATTGCACTAACAAAAATAATTAATTTTTTAAAATAATATTTTTTTAAAAAAAATCTAAAATAATTATATTAATTATTTATTACATTACTATTTTATAAGAAAAAATTATAATATATAACAATTAAATTATTAACGTGCAACGCACGTGCAAAAAAAAAATTAGTTTATTTATAAAATAAAATTTTTAATCTATTCCGTTAAATATTTATTTGTAAAGTATCATTCTAAATTCAAATTTTTATCTTTTATTACAAATATAAGAAAGAATTATTAAATTTTTTAATCTTCTTAATTATTTATTTTTTCGTTATTTTATATTATTTGTTTTCAACAATCACTTTTTTTTAATATTTTAATTTTTGCAACTCAATTAGCAAGTTTATTCATTTTGTTAGTATTCAACCAAACTATAATTATTAAATTTAGTAATAAATTTTTCTAATAAAAAATTGCATATAAATTAATTGAAATTAGAAAGAAAAAAAAGTTAATAATTTTTAAGTTTTAAACTTAAAGCTTTAAAAAAAAATATTACATATAAGTTAATTGATATTAAAAACAAAAAAAAACTGTAAACTTAATAACTTTTAAATTTTAAACTTTAAACTTTAATCTATAAAGTTTACTTATACTTCTCGGCTAATTTTTTTCAACCTTATGTAGATGTCTAGATTTTAAAATTAAATAAATATTTTTTAGTATCTGTAAAAAAAAGTCTATTACCTAATTTATTGCAGCAAATATAAAATCAATTTTAAATTCATGGGTTTTCAAATTATTTAGCAATTTTAACCTAGCAAAATCTCAAATCAATCATTTTGCATCTCTAATAATTACACCACTAGCAACCTAAGCATATTTAGTATCCACAAAAGCATCCACAAATTCAATATAGTATATGAAAAACATACCATATAAAGATGATAACATCAACTCTCAATAAACTATGTATCGTTAAAGCTATATTAGCTGAAGTCTCGCAATCGTTTTCATCTATTACTGCTCGATTGTCTTTGAGTTTGTTGAAGATTAACTTCACATCCTACTAGTTTGTGTTCATAATCAATTGAGAAACAATGTAGCACCAATTTTTTTTTTCGAACTCACTCCTTTTTTGTACATTAAAATAAATTATATTTATTTTTTTATCGATTTTCATCCACCACTCGTTTAATAGTTTTTATATCTTGAAAACAAAATAAAATTAATAATAGATAAACTTACAAATTAAATATAATACAATAAACCAACTTTGAACAAATCATTTGTCGAGCTATAATATTAAATATATATTTTAAAATTAGAAATTTATAAACAAATAAGATATCAAAATGTAAAATAAGATAAAATAAATAAACTCTACTGATAGCATTTAAAGCTAGATATTTCATAAGATATACTGGTAACTAATCTAATAAGACATTTAACAATGAAATAAGATAAAAAAATAAATAAATAAAAAAAACTAATCTAATAAGACATTTACATTTAACAATGAAATAAGATAAAAGATTGTATAGAGGGTTATAAAGGGAAATTAAAATATTAAAACATTGTGATTGGTTAATCTAATGAGACATTTAACAATTAAAGAAGAAAAAAAAATTGTATAGATGGATAGAAAGAGAAATTAAAATAATAAAACATTGTAAACAAGTCACAAATAAGTTGTTTCATTCTCAACAAGTCACAATTGAGTCTCAAAGTTAGAAATAATGAGAAATATAGTTGAGAAGAATGTCTATCCAAGGTTCCAATTTTGTCAAAAAGGGGAGAGATAGATTGGTCTGGACTAAAATAGGGATAGTGGTTACACTTTCACAATATACTCGTATTATAAAGTATAAAAATATTTCTTACATAAAGAATGATGTTTCAACTTTTCATTATAAAAATAATTAAATTTGAAAGTTTATTTGGAATCTTTCTATCAGTGAGAAATTTTATTTGGCATGTTTGTGGTTACTTGTCTCTACCAATTTGAATTTATGGAAGAGGAAAAGTAAAAATTACTCTATTATGTTCTTTTTAATAATAATGAGCAGACAATAGTGCATATATTATTTGCATGTGATTGGATTATTGTTGTATGATTTAGAGTGGATGTAACATATAAAGTTGATAGGTATAAAATTACTACTTTTGATGAGTGGATAAAAGTAATGATGAATATGAATCTAAAAGAGTAGTGAAAATGTTTAAGGTTGTTTGTTTACAAATTTGAAATGAAAAATGTGAAGTTAGCATTTATAAGAGACAACCGGATAACTATATTGAGAATTAAGAGTATGGTTGCAGAATATTTGAGCTCTTTGAAAAACTAGGAGAAATGTGTTTTTTTTTCTTCAAAATAATAAAATTAATCAGTTAAGGTCCTACAAACAAGAGGTATGAGTAACTCTTGAAGTTGGTTGGGAGAAGAGTAATTGTGATGGAGCTATAATGAAGTTGTTGTAAGTATAGTTGTCAGAAATCATAAGAAAGAGGTGATTGGTGGAATTGGCAAGAAAATAAGGTCTGATTCTAGTCTTTTAGTTGAAGCACTCGCACGTTAAGGAGGGTATTTGGTTTTGCTAAGAAATTGAAGCTCAAGAAAATTATTCTACATTCTAACAATAAAAAAATTATGTGCAAGAAGTTACAAAAGGATATAGAGTGTGCTCATTGGAAAGTGGCACATGTTATTAAGGATATTAAAACTTGAAATAGTTATTTCGAAGAATGCAAGTTTGGATGTGTTAGTAGGAAAGCTAAAATGACAGTTGACTAGGTAACTATTTAGTCAAGACATGCGATATGCTTTTTGAAAAAAAAAATTTATGTAAATTCTACTGATGTAACAAAAAGTTAAAAGCTTGACAAAAAAATCATCAAAGACAAAAATGAACAAAAATAATGAAAATTTTAAACTTTAAAATGAGATGAAAAAAGATAAAACTTTGAAAAAGGAATATGGTTGGAGAAGAAAAAGAACCTGCAACTCCAAAAAAAATAAATAATAATATTAGTACAATAATCATGGAAATAAAAATGCTCAAGTTTGGAAATCAAATGAATATACAAGTTCCTCCAATTACTATTGTTTCTTCTCAACAGTCATATATCAGGGCACCGTACCCATATTGTTATGAAGGCAGTTGTTTCGGTGGTTACACCACAACATCTCAATTCTCAAACAGCTACTATGAAAAATGTCTGCATCCATCGATCCAATGAAAGCATCTAAGATACTCTTTTTTTTTTTCTTGCTTATCTATCAAATCAACCACTTTCATACCATTCTATCAGGAGAGTCAATTATACTACTAGGTCTAAACTATAAACAAAAGGAAAAGTCACCTACCCATCATCTTCAACCCTCCATCACTATATTTCTGCCTTGACCCTCAAATGCCTTCTTGACAACTGGTCTAGTCAAGGTCCAACTTTTATGATACTATGTCGTGCTACAGTAACCAAGAGGGACTATGGTTAGTTTAGCAGTGTTGTTGAAAAAAATTGGATTAGAAAAAATTTGGATTGAAAAAAATGTGTTTGAAAAGTGTGAAGAGAAAATATGTTTTAAGAATTTTTAAGTGTTTGGTATTGCTCTAAAAAAAATGCTGTGAGGAATTAAAATGTCAAAAAAAAAATTAAAGTAAAAAAATATTTAAAATAATAGAAGTTTAGAAATGTGAGAATAATAAAGTCATTTTATCCAAAAACCAGCTTTCGAACCATAAAAACTTCATTTTTTTTGGTTTAGATTGTCAAACTATGATTTTAACCATAAAACCAAAAAACAATATTCGTTTAATATTATATTTACGGTCAAACACAACCTTTAACTTTAAAAATTATGCCAATAACAATATTAAATGGGCCTTGGGCAATTGCCGCATAAAAAAAAACAGTTCGAAAAAAAATCTTAACTTTGAGGACTTTATGAATTATGACATAATGTGTTCTCATTTTGTACGATGCACCAACAATTGGACACAACTAGCTGCTCATTTTCTTTCCGTATTTGTAAATTGTGTATATATTCCTTGTTCAAACAAGTTTGAATGTTTTTTTCTTCAAATGGAAACTAGTATTTTTAAGTTCGGTGAAATTGACTCGAATTTGAAAAATTATTTAATTTGTTTGAACCTGAATCTAATTTTCACTCGATCCGATTTGATTAAAAAAAATCAATAACTCAAATATAAATTATTTCAAATATAAAATGATATGAACCTGAACGACTTATTCAAAATGATTTGAAATGATAATCATTTGATTTTAAAACTTAATAATTTGAAATTGAAATTATTCAAATTTATCAAAATCAAATAACTCAAGTGTCAAACTCGAAAAATTCGAATTTAAATTGATCTGAACTCGAAATGACTTGAACTTGAAATGGTCTGAATTTAAATTGACTTGAATTTTCTTCAACAAATAACCTAATCTGAAGTGTTTCAAACCAAATTTGAACTGACCAACCTGGTTGCCACCTAAG
Organism: Fremontodendron californicum; assembly: GCA_030761205.1. Lineage (NCBI taxonomy): Eukaryota > Viridiplantae > Streptophyta > Magnoliopsida > Malvales > Malvaceae > Fremontodendron > Fremontodendron californicum. The sequence continues at coordinate 4,884,361 of JAULJL010000014.1, forward strand.
TATTAAAATACTTAACTGGAGTGACTGACAACGTAATGGAATCTTTAAATATTTTTATATGTTAATTTATTTGTCAGATTGAGTTATTTACAAAAACAAAAAAACATTTTTTGGTGCAATATGTTATAGGCCTTAGAGAGGGATAACAGTGATACTTACAGATCAGTTATCAAGTGTGATTGCTGGTGACACTCGAACACAGATGCTTGCCAAAATGCTAATGAGTACTCAATCATGTTATCAAACATTATTTTTCTAGTACCAAAAAATAAAACCATGTTTCTATTAACGTTCAAATTTCTATTTACATTTATATTGAACCGGTTTATCCAATTTTTCTTTGCAACTTTCTCTAGAAACTAAGATTTAAAATTTTAAGGGATTAGGAGTAAATTTATCACTATATTTTAATTTAATATTGAATTTATTTATTTTATTTTTGTTTGATTGAATTTTGCCACTAAATTTTGATTTTTGATTGAATTTTGTTACTCAACTTTAATTTTGAATGATTTGAAAACAAAATTTAATAAAAAATATATTTTCAATTTTATTTTAATAATTAAAAATAAAAAAACTAATTAATAAAAAATATTAAAAAATTAAAAATTAACATAGAGTTTTTATTTTATAAGAAACTAAACTTATTTTTTTCTTTTTCTTTTTTGGGGTTTTTCTTTTATTTTTTCAAGTCTTTCTTTAATAAAATAAAAGTGGTTATTTTTTTTAAAATTTTTAATATTTTTTATAAATTAATTTCTTGTTGTTAATTACTAAAATAAAACATTTGAAGGAATATATTTTTTTGTTAAATCTTATCTTCAAATCATCCAATATTAATGTTGAATTACAAAATTCAATCAAAAATTAAAATTGAGTGACAAAATTAAATAAAAAAAAATTAAAGTTTAGTTGCAAAATTCAATCAAATAAAAGTACATTGACAAATTTGCCTTTAAATTCAAAGTACAATGACAAATATCAATCAAAATAAAATATAATAACAAATTTCAGTATCCACTTATAATACGGTAACAAATTTACCCTTTAACCCAAATTTTAAATACATTAGAAAAAAGACCTCGCTTTCGTTGGGGTACTTTTAATTTTTTTAATAAAATTTTTAATTGATTAATATATTTTATTAAATAATAATTATTTAGTTAAATATTTTATTTTAAAATTGTAATAATATTAATATAATTATAATTTTTAATTATGAAAATTAAATTTATGAAAATTGTTTATTTATAAATTATATAATACAAATACATTTTCAAATGTTATTTATATGTATTTTTGAAAAATATTTAGACCTTATTGTATATTGTATATTTTTATTTATAGGAGATAAAAAATAATAAATGAAAAAATAAGAAAATAAAATTGTGCGTTGTATTTTATTATCTCGTATGATTGATTTTCTCACATAGGTTAGCAGCAAGTTCATTTTATTTTAAACTTTTTTCCCGAGCGAGTCGGGTACAGATCCTAAATCGACCCACGAGTCAACGTGCGGATTAACCACTTTAAATTCATCTTTTAAAATTATAATAAAATAATTAATAAAATAATTTTTTTTTTAAAATTTTTCCTCGAGTGGGTAAGGTACAAATCCTAAATCGACTCATGAGTCAACATGCGGACTAACCTTTTTAAATAAATCATCTAAAACTAAAACAAAAATTATTAATAAAAAATAAATTTATTTTTTAAGTTTTTCCTCGAGTGGGTCGGGTTCGGATCTTAAATCGTCCCACGAGTCAACGTATGGACTAACCCCCTTTAAATACATCATTTAAAAATAAAATAAAATAAAAAACTAAAAACAATTAAAAAAATAAATTTTTATTTTTTTTCGAGCGGATCGGGTACGGATCCTAAATTGACTCGTGAATGAACGTGTGTGCCAACCCTTTAAATACATTATTTAAAAATAAAATAAAAGTAATCAATAAAATAAATTTCTTATTTTAATTTTTTTCTCTAGCAGATCGGGTACGGATCCTAAATCGATTCACGAGTCAACGTGCAGACCAACCCTTTAAATATATCATTTAAAAATAAAATAAAATAAACAATACTAAAAAATTAATAAAAATAAAATTCTTTTTAATTTTTTTTTCTTTAGTGGATCAAGTATTGATTCTAAATCGATCCACGAGTCAACGTGCAAACCAACCTCTTTGAGTACATCATTTAAAATAAAATTAATTAATTAATAAAATAAATTTCTTTTTTTTCAACTTTTTTACCATGCAGGTCGGATACGGATCTTAAATCGACCCGTGAGTTAACGTGCGTACCAACCCCTTTAAATATATCATTTAAAAAATAATAAAAATAAATAATAAAATATTTTTTTTAAAAAAAATTTCCTAACCGATTGGGTACTGATCCTAAATCGACATGCAAGTCAATGTACGGACTAACCCTTTTAAATACATTATTTATATATAAAATAAAAAAAATTAATTACTAAAATAAATTTCTTTTTTCAACTTTTTTTTCATGTGGGTCGATTATGGATGTAGACACCGGATTTTATCCGGGTTTTATTTATTTATTTTTTATTAAAAGAAAAAAAAATAAAATTGGATAATTTCGAAAATCAAAAGAAAAATCAGAAGAAATTCGGAATTAATAAAAAAAATGAAAGAAAACAAGTTTTGGTTGAAACAAATCACCTTTTTGGATTGAAATAGGACTCTAAAAAGTATGATCAGATTAAAATTCCTAATCCTAGTGGAACTAAATCTCTCCTCTATAAAAAAGAACCCAAGCACCACAATAAAAAAAAACATCAGAAATCAAGGAGAGTCAGAAGCAAAGAAATCATAGGATTTTTTCGAAATAAAAAGAAATATTTTTTTGTGAGAGAAAAAAATTCGAAAATTCAAAAGTGAGAGTTAGAATTTGTTTCGAAAATATTCTTGAGAAATAAAAGTTGGGTTTTAATTAGAGGAAGCATATACTAGAAGTTGGTGGCCATTCGACGGTCAACGGAGTAGATCGAATGAGGTTAAATTTTCGAACTTCGATTTCAGATCTAGGAAATTCTAGAGAGATTTGGAAAAAACTAATTTGATTTTTGAAAAGAGGAGATCGAAAAGAATTTTTGGTTATTTTTCGGAATTTTTTTGACCACCGGCATCGACGACGGCGGCGGCAAAGGCGGCAGCAGCAACCCATCGAAATCTGGAAAAATCTGGGTTTTGTTCTTAATGTTCTTGGTGTTCTTGAAGAATTTTAGAGAAAAGATTTTTTTTTTCAAAAAGAGGTAAGAATGATTAAAAAAAAATTGTTAAAGACACAACAGGAGGGGCTCGGGCCAGGCAGGCTAGCCGCGGCCCGCGCCTGGGCTGACCCCCCTGCTGTCTCCCTTTCTTTCTTTTTTTGTTTTGTTTTGTTTTTTGTTTTGTTTTTTGTCTTATTTGGTTTTTATTTTATTATTTATTTACTATTTGCTAATTGTTTCTTTTAGTTTTTTTTTTTTGCAGGTTTTATTTTATATTATATTATTATTTGTATATTAGTATTATTATTATTAATTATTTTACTAACCATATATTTAAAAAAAAATACTATTATTATATATTTTATACTTTATATTTTATATTTTAGTGTATATTAATAATTGTATATTTTTAATATTGTTAATTATTAATTTATTTTTTTTAGATTAGATTAATTATTTTAATTGAAGAATAGTTATTTTTAAAATAAATAAATTGAGATTTTTCCAATGATGAAATTCAAAGAAATTACGAATGGTTAATTTATGAGAAATTTCTAGGTGAGAGATTTCTCTTAAAAATTCTCCAGAATGAATGGAAGGATATTTTAAGAGATTAATTTCAATACCAACAAAAAAATCAAATTTTTTTTTTAAGAGTAATTAATTTTCAACATCTTTTTCTCAAAATTGATTTTCCATAATAAATGCTTAATTTAAAATTGAAGAATAAATTAAGATTTTTCCGATGATGAAATTCAAGAAAGTTGCGAATTGTTGACTTTTAAGAAATTTCTAGGTAAGAAAAATTCTCTTAAAAATTCTCCAGAACGAATGGAAGAATATTTTAAGGGATAATTTTCGATATTAAAAATCAGAATTTATTTTTCGAACAAACCTTAATAAAATGTGGATTTAATTTTGGAAGAATAATTTAAGAAAATAATTGATTAAACAAATTAATTTTTCCGACGACGGAGCCTCTTCAATAGAACGAATGGTTTCCTTTGAATACTCTCGAGGTGAGGAAACATTTTTTAGTAATTTCTCCAAGATGAATGGAAGGAAGATCTAAAAAATAATCTCTGATATTTCTAACTTTAACAATTAAAATGAAATAGGATAGATAAGACCATTTAATTAAGACTTTTTAAGTATCACAAGACTAATTAGATACTATCTCTTAGATAGGCGTCGTGAGGGTGCTAATCCTTTCTCACACGTAACCGTACTCCCGAACCTAGTTTTGATAAGTAGACCAGAACCTATTCTTTTTAAGGTGCCTTAGTCAAGCTTAGGATTACTTTAAATAGGATAGATTCGTATAGGTGACTAATCACACCTAGACTAGATGATTAGTGGCGACTCCATTGATTTGCGTCTAGCATGCTGAATTCATATTTGGCACGTTATGACAGTTTGGCAACTCCACTGGGGACGTTAGAGAGTCGAGCCATAGATTAGTCTTGTGATACTTTAGGTTTGAAATATTGGTCTTTAAGTGTTTAATTTTTATGTATTTATGTATTTGTTTATTTTTTTTTATTTTATTATTTGTACTAACAACTTTTGTTTCATTGTACATTTATGGGTAAAGGAAGGTTTGAATGTCTCTTCGCACACACGACACATTGCATATCATAAAGTCCTATACCCGGACTCGTCCCTTTTAGGAGGGGGTAAAGTACCTAAGCCTCGAGAGGTGAAAACCTCCGTAACGGCTAGCGAAACACCTTCAGAGTGTAAAGTACCAAAGTCTTTGAGAGGTGATAACCTCCGCCATAACTTTGGAAAATACTCTCACCAGAATTGAACCCTTCCGGTTGGAGCCTGTAATAAGTGAGGAATGGGGTGCCTTACTCATCCTACATGGATAATGTTAAGGAGCAATTTGGGGACTTTTTTAGCTTGGTCAAGTATTCTAAACCCAACATATAAACAATACTTAGGTGGCCAAACTTTAAGATAGAGCCATGTCCAACCTTATATAGAGGAGAACCCGAACTTAGGACACATGAAGGGACACTTCTTACCCTATACTTTTCATTAACATGATCTTGTTTACCTGACACATTTGTTTTGCTCACCATGATGATGTAATGCTTATACATGTTGTTGTATTTTTTCATAAGTTTGTTGACATAACATCTAACTGTTTGTTTGTTTCTTTTCATACATCATGCATCTTCATAAAGTCATCTTGCCATATAACGGTCTAGATAAAAATAATATATACTAAATCCATGGAAAACCTGACAGTCGCCAAGCGTGAGTCTGCCAGTAGTTTGAAGCTTAGGTCTGAAGCAATCCAGCAAAGTACAGGAGATTGTCTTCCAGTCGGGTATGTCTCTACTCTTCCCGAGAGAGTTCACATGGATCTGGCACAGAACAACCTTGAAGATCTGATCAACATTTGGCATTCTTGGAATGGAACTCGACAAGAAACGTTCAGACGAAAGTATGGGGACCTGGCTTTGCTCCTATCTATCGAAGTCGATAATAACCTGGTAAAAGCCATGATGCAGTTTTGGGACCCGTCATACAGGTGCTTCGTGTTCAACGAAGTAGATATGGTTCCAACTATAGAAGAGTATACGGCATTGCTTCGTTTGGACCCTTCTAATCCAGACAAAGTCTACTGGAAGAACAAGATAGGTTATCGGAAGAAGATAGCAAAGATCATGGGAATCGGCTTGACAGAAGTTGACAAGATTGTGAAGACAAAGGGTAAAAGCACTGGTATTCCATGGAATATTCTCTGAAACTTCATTGTCAAACACCCGGATGATGATAAAGGTTTGGAGGTGATGGCTCTGGCTATTTACGGACTTGTGGTTTTCCCGAAGATATTGGGACATATTGAAACAACTGTGGTGAATTTCATGGACCAAGTTCAACACCAGATTAATACGGCTCCAGCTATATTAGCCGAGTCTATCAGGTCACTGAATCACTGCAGGAGAAATGGAAAATGGCGTTTCATCAGATGTTTACAGTTGCTCTACATCTGGATGAAGAGTCATTTTGAGTGCCAAGAGTCGAAGTTCTGAAAGCCATACTTCACCACTAGCATCCCTATCAAGGAATTCTGTGAAAACACATGGCCTGAGTCAAGGTAAAAAGAAGAATGGATAGTGATGTTACGAGAACTTACAAGCCGACAAGTGATCTGGAAAGCACCATGGATGCCTTATGGACCTATGTTATTTAGCTGCGGTGATCAACCTTGGGTTCCTCTCTTGGGACTTTGGGGTGTCATTAGCTACTCTCCCATCATGGTACGGAGATAGACGGGGTATAAGCAGTTCATACCATTGACCCACGGACTTAACCAGGTGGATTTCTCTTATTCAGACAAAGGGGTTATCAACAGGATAGAAGAACTCACAAAGGCTTGGAAATTAACGGTTATAGTTGAAGGGGGTAGTATCTAATGGAACACTACTCCTGAATACTCTGTGTGGCAGGCCAGGAGAGCCAAAGATATTGTGATTCCTTGCAAAAGAAGTTCAGACGGTTCGGCCAAGGTTATAGCCTCGGATCCTATGCTAAGGATAGAAAAGACTAAAAGGAAGCTACAAGAAGAGAAAGATGGATTGGGAGAAGAAAACCAAAAGCTGCAATCAAGGGTAGAAGAGTTAGAAAAAGGATTGAACAAAGAAAAAAGAAAACCAAGAAGCTTCGATTAAAAGTTCGAAAGTTGGGGGATTGTTTAGTGGAAAGAGATGGCACTATTTAGAAACTCACCGAAGATGGCGACACTTTGAAAGAATCCTTGTCAGGTATGGAAAAAAAGTACTCACTTTTGACTACTGAGGTTGGGCGCCTAAAAGAAGAAAATGGTGAGTTATTGTTTGATCAAGAAAGAAGGGTAGCTGATTGCCAGGAATTGGTTACCGAATTAATGAACTTGAAGGAAGAATGTTCCAAACTCCGAGATGCGGACTCTAAAAAGCAGAATCTTCTAGAGAGTATGTTTGACCATTTCGATGTGGCATCCCGTAAGGCAGAAGACATGTATGATAGGATCATGGAGGTTCAGGCGAAAGTACATCCGTTCCATGAAAACGGCCAGCTCATATACGAATTTTTGGACGAAGCTCAGTCTCACTACCATCAGATTGTCAAGTTCCTTTGGAGGCGTTAGGATTTTTAGATTTAGGATTTTAGGATTCTTTGTAAGAATTTTCATTTTTATGTTTTAGGACCAGTTGAAGTTTTATTTTATTTTATGTTTTTAGGATCGCTTTGGTTTTTAGGATTTCTATGGATTGGGTAATTTTATTTATAAAATTCTTTTTATCTACATTTGTTATGTGGCTGGTGTTCTTTCATAACATTTCATCCATATGTGCATAAGCATCATCAATTTAGTTTTAATTTTTAAACATATCATCCTGATTTAAGAAACTTTGCTAAAGGTTCAAGGATAGCTCGACAGTCAGAATCTTCGAGACAGTCTTCTCGTCACTCTTACAACACCAGATCAAGAGTTAGAGAAATGGCCGAAGAACAATCCTCAAGGATAGATAAGGTAGAACAAGCTCAGGATGAGATTAGAGAGCAGTTAAGTTCTTTGCTGGAAATGATGAGAAGTCTGAAAGGGAAGAATAAGGGTGATGAATCTGGTTCTCAGGGGAAAGAGCAGAATATGGGCGAATCTTTATGTCCGCCCGATTTTCGACCTCAATCGCAACATGAACAATTACAGCATATGCCCTACATGGAGGGATTCACTTATCCACATGGCCAACCTCAAATCCCGGGGTTCACTTTTCCTGTTCCTGGAACAAAGATAGATCCAGTCCAAGTTCCAGATTTGGACGATCCCAAAGAGTTAGAGAAGCTGAAAGTGGCAGAAGAGATCGAGTCTCGTAAAATGAAGATGATTGAAGAAAGACTTCAAGCTGTTGAGGGGTTAGACTGCTATGGTTCTATGGATGCAGAGGGGCTTTGTTTAGTGCCAGATGTAGTAATCCCGCCTAAGTTCAAGACTCCTGACTTTGAAAAGTTTGATGGGTCCAAGTGTCCCATATCCCATATCACCATGTACTGCCGGAAAATGGCCGCCCACACCAAAGATGACAAGCTGCTTGTCCATGTCTTTCAGAACAGTCTTACAGGGTCCGCTTCTAGGTGGTATGTTCAACTCGATAGGAATCGGGTTCGTACTTGGAAAGAATTGACCAAGGCATTCATCAATCAGTATAAGCACATTGTTGATATGGCTCCTGACCGTTTGTCTCTACAAAATATGGAGAAGAAGTCCACCGAAAGTTTTAAGGACTATGCCTAGAGATGGAGAGATATTGCTGCCCAAATCCAGCCACCTCTGACTGAGAAAGAGACTACGGTACTGTTCGTTAGTACTCTCAAAGCTCCGTACTACGACAGGATGATTGGGAACGCCACAAAGAACTTTGCTGAAATGGTGATTTCCGGCTAAATCATAGAAAATGCCATCAAGAGTGGCAAGATTGAAGGGGGGAATCTGTTGTAAGGAGGAATAATGTGACAAAGAAGAAGGAAGCTGATGTCCAGACTGTTGCATATGGAGGGCAACAAACGGGAGGTTACATCCCGCACTTCCCATAATTCGTGTACCAGCCATATTACCCGAATTCCAATGCCATCAATCCGGTTTCATATGCTTATCCACCTGCACCTCCGCAGACGTTCCAATCTAATTTCCGCCCAAGACCATTGGCTCCTCCAGTTGGGCCACCCGTAAATAATCCGAGGGGACCACGAGCCAACCAGGAAAGAATATCGTTTGATCCGATTCCCATGGCTTATGCAGACTTGCTTCCAGATCTTATCAAGAACCATCTGGTTGCACCAGTACACTTGGAACCTTTGAAACCTCTATACCCTAGGTGGTATGATCCTAATGCCCGATGTGACTACCATTCAGGAAATGTGGGACACTACACCGAAAATTGCACAGCTCTGAAGTACAAAGTGCAAGGTTTGATTAAGGCCGGATTGATAAATTTTGAAGAGAAAGGTGGCCCGAACGTCAATGGTAATCCGCTACCAAACCATGCAAGGCTGACGGTAAATGCTTTAGGAGATGGCAAGATTACCGTGGTCAAGCGAAAAGTGGATATGGTAACGACATCAATGGATTACATCTTCAATGTCCTGGTTAAAGCTAGCATGATTAGTCCTATACAGGCTAATTTAGGTAGCTATCTTGGTGAATATGATCCAAGCAAGTTTTGCAAGTATCACCAAGGTATAGTTGGCCATTCGTTGCAAGGTTGTGTTGAATTCCGGCAGAAGTTACAGAAACCGATGGATCTCTCCCAGATCGAGTTTTACATAGAGTTTGGGGCAGATGAAATTGATGTGGTAATTGGAGAATCTTCGGTGTCTGTTGTGAAACCGATCACATTCTTCTATGAGAAAAAGGCGAATCAGTTCGAGGATGAGAAGCCAACGGGGATCAAAAATCCCGTTATTACGATTAGTGTCCCTAGTCCATTTCCATATCAAAATGATAAAGCAGTACCATGGAGATATGGATGTGATGTCATGATTAATACTGAAGCTGCCAATTTAACTAGAGTAGGGGGAGTGACTCGGAGTGGGCATTGTTATTCGCCTAAAATACTTGATAGGGACAGGAAAGGAAAAGCAGTGGAAGAAGAAAAGAACGAAGAGCCAGGAAGCAAGACGAACCCATTGGCGGTTCGGGATACAGAATATAAGAAGCCTGTGACTGAGAGAGAGGCTTGTGAATTTTTGAAGCTGATCAAACATAGTGAATACAATGTGGTTGAACAGTTGAATAAGATGCCAGCTCGAATTTCGCTGTTGTCACTATTGTTGAATTCCGAACCTCACAGAGAAGCTTTGCTAAAGGTCTTGAATAAGGCACATGTGCCTCACAATATTTTCGTGGAAAATGTGGGTCATATTGCAGGAAATCTGGTGGCTACCAATTTCATAACCTTTAATGATGATGAGATTCCTTTGGAAGGCAGGGTCAGTACTAAGGCCCTCCATATCACGGTCAAGTGCAAAAGTCATGTCATGGCTAAAGTACTTATTGATAATGGTTCTTTCATTAATGTTATGCCGATGACTACATTGTCCAAGCTTCCGATAGATGTGTCTCATATTCAACCTAGTCACATGATTATGAGAGCCTTTGATGGGACCCGTCGAGCAGTTTTGGGAGATATTGAGATGCCTCTGCAGATTGGGCCTTGTACTTTCAAGATAAAGTTTCAAGTTATGGAGATTTCACCATCTTATAGTTGTCTATTGGGAAGGCCATGGATACACATGGCAGGGGCAGTTCCCTCATCGTTGCACCATAAAATCAAATTTGTTATAGAGGATTATCTGGTATGTGTCAACAGGGAAGAAGATTTGTTGGTAACCCAGTCCCCAACTACGCCTTATATCGAGGCAGCTGATGAAGCATTGGAGTCTTCTTTCAGATCGTTTGAGTTCATCAATGCGACATATGTTGGTGAAGGGTCAAAAGTGCCTGCTCCGCGTTTTTCTCGAACTGTTAGCATGTTGTTCAAGCAAACTATTGGGATGGGTTGGCGAGTTGGTTCTGGATTAGGGAAGCATCTTCAAGGGATCAGGGAGATACCAGAGATTCAAGTAAACAGAGAAAGGTTTGGGTTAGGCTACAGGCCAACCAGGAGGGATTGGAAGATGGTCGAGATTGAGAAGAGGAAGAAAAGATTGGCTCGTGTGAAAGGGTATGAATGGGAGCCGAGCAAGATGTTATTTCCTCATCTTTATTCCATTTTTCGTTTGAGGGGATGTATTTATCACGATGCACTTCTGCCAAATTTAGAAGAAGCGTTTTCTGAGCTTTCTATTCAAATGGTGGAGAAAGCAGGAATGAAATCTGATATTGAGGAAGAGTTGTTGGTGTACCCGTGCTCACCTGAAATGGAGCTGGGTAATTGGAAAGTGACAAAACTGCCGGTTATCCTTGAATCTCATAAAATGTAATGCAGTGAGTCAAGTCCCTATTTGCTCGTGCCTAAGGGCATTAGGGATGGTCTTTTATGTATGGGCTAGTTTATTTCTCATTATTTTAATAAATTAGGAACAAGATGTATTTTCATTCCCTCTTTCATTCATGGTTGTCATTTTTCCTTTCTTTCATTGTTGCCATTCTTTCTTCGTATACCAATATATATTCTTTCGATTCCATTCAATTTCAGGATTCCAAGTAATGAATACAAAGACAATCTTAATAATAATTTGGGATTCGATTTTGAAAACACAGTTCATGTTGATGAATTTGATAATGAAGAGGAATCAGGTGATTATACTTTGTCTCCAGATTTATTGAGATTAATGGAACAAGAAAAGAAACCGATTGAACCACATCAAGAGGTTACTGAGATGATCAATTTGGGAGATGAGGAAAATAAGAAAGAAGTAAAGATCGACGCGTCGTTGCCACCTGTTCAAAAGAAGAGATTAGAAGATTTGCTCAAAGAATTTGTGGATGTGTTCGCATGGTCATACAGGGACATGCTGGGTTTGGATACAGTAATTGTGGAACACAAACTGCCTTTGCGACCAGAATGCAAGCCGGTACAGCAAAAGTTAAGACGGATGAAACCAGAGATGCTGTTAAAGATTAAAGAAGAAGTAAAAAAGCAGTTTGATGCAGGCTTTCTGGAAGTAGCTAAGTATCCAGAATGGGTAGCCAACATCGTCCCAGTTCCTAAGAAAGATGGGAAGGTGAGAATGTGTGTTGATTACCGAGATCTGAACAAGGCAAGTCCAAAGGATAATTTTCCTTTGTCCCATATTGACACCCTCGTGGATAACACTGCTAGACATTCCATGTTTTCGTTCATGGATGGTTTTTCAGGATATAACCAGATCAAGATGGCTTCAGATGATATGGAGAAGACCACATTTGTTACAATGTGGGGGACCTTCTGTTATAAGGTCATGTCTTTTGGGTTGAAAAATGCCGGAGCTACTTACCAACGGGCAATGGTAACTTTGTTTCATGACATGATGCATAAAGAAATTGAAGTTTGTGTGGATGACATGATAGCAAAATCCCGTGAAGATGAAGATCATTTGGTCAACCTCAGGAAGCTGTTTGAAAGATTGAGAAAATTTCAGCTGAGATTGAATCCTGCCAAGTGTACGTTTGGCGTCAAATCCGGCAAATTACTGGGTTTTGTGGTTAGTGATAGAGGAATTGAAGTGGATCCAGACAAAATAAAGGCGGTTCAGAATCTGTCTCCCTCTCGCACGCAAAAAGAAGTGAGAGGTTTCTTGGGAAGGCTGAATTACATATCACGCTTCATTTCTCAACTCACCCTCAAATGTGATCCTATCTTTAAGCTTCTTCGCAAACAGGATACTGGTGAATGGACTGGAGAATGTCAGGAAGCTTTTGATAAAGTTAAAGAGTACCTGTCAAATCCATCGGTGTTAGTTCCTCCGATTCCGAGAAAGCCATTGATTCTGTATTTGACGGTGTTCAGAAATCCATGGGATGTGTTCTAGGGCAACAAGATGAGACGGGAAAGAAAGAGCATGCCATCTACTATCTGAGTAAAAAGTTTACTGACTATGATTCTAGATACTCATTGCTGGAAAAGATGTGTTGCGCTCTAGCATGGACAGCTCACAGACTCAGACAGTACATGTTGTACAACACAACGTGGCTCATAGCAAGGTTGGATCCTCTGAAGTACATTTTTGAGAAGCCTTCATTATCAGGAAGAATTGCAAGATGGCAAGTCACTTTATCCGAGTATGACATTGTTTATGTGACTCAGAAAGCAATAAAAGGAAGTGTGATAGCCGAATTCCTGGCGGATCGGGCTTCTGAAGAATATGAACCAATGCAATTTGATTTCCTGGATGAGAATTTGATGGCTATTTCAAGAGAAGATGATGAAAAAGGTGAAGAAAAACCCTGGAAGATGTTCTTTGATGGAGCTTCTAATGCTTTTGGGCATGGAATTGGGGTAGTCTTGATATCCCCGGATGGTCAATATTATCCGATTACTGCACGATTGGATTTTAATTGCACCAACAACATGGCTGAATATGAGGCATGCATCATGGGCTTGCAAGCGGCAATTGAAAGAAAGATTGATGTGTTGGAGGTATATGGTGATTCAGCTTTGGCCATTTATCAGTTGAAAGGAGAATGGGAAACAAGGGATTCGAAGTTGATCCTATACCAGAAATACACAATTGAATTGATCAAACATTTTGAGAAGATTCAGTTTCAACACTTGCCTCGGGAAGAAAATCAGATGGCTGATGCTTTAGGCACTTTAGCTGCGATGTTTAAGCTGGATGTAAAAGCTGAGATTCAACCAATCAAGTTGGGTGTGAAAGGATCTCCGGCGCATTGTTTAGATGTCGAAGAATAAGTTGACGGTCAGCCTTGGTATTTTGACATCATGCAATACGTCAAATATCAGCGATACCCGGAATACACCTCGGACAATGATAAACGGCTCATCCGAAGATTAGCTATGGGTTTCTTCCTTGACGGAGAAATATTGTATAAGAGGGGCCGAGATATGGTGCTTTTGAGGTGTGTTGACGCCAGAGAATCGAAGAGGATACTGGAGGAAGTGCATGATGGAATTTGTGGGGCACATGCGAATGGTCACATGATGGCTAGGCAGATAATGAGGGCTGGCTATTATTGGCTGACGATGGAGAAAGACTGTATTGACTATGCTCGGAAATGTCATAAATGCCAGATCTATGCGGATAAGATCAACGATCTTCCGAATGAGTCGCATGTTTTGGCACCTCCGTGGCCGTTCTCAATGTGGGGCATGGATGTGATTGGACCTATTACCCCAAAGGCGACGAATGGGCATCGGTTCATTTTTGTGATGATCGATTATTTCACAAAATGGGTAGAGGCAGCTTCATATGCGAGTGTAACACGGGCAGTGGTCTGTAAGTTCATAAAGAAAGAGATAATTTGTCGATATGGACTACCAGAGAGAATCATTTCTGATAATGCTCGTAATTTGAATAGCAAGATGTTAAAAGAGGTTTGTGAACAGTTTAAGATCAAGCATCACAATTCAGCGCCGTATCGTCTGAAGATGAACGGAGCAGTGGAAGCAGCCAATAAGAACATCAAAAAGATTGTAGAAAAGATGACTGATGTCTACAAAGATTGGCATGGAAAATTGCCTTTCGCCTTGCATGCTTATAGAACTTCGGTTCGCACATCCACAGGGGCAACCTCGTTTTCATTGGTATATGGAATGGAGGTTGTGTTACCAGTCGAGGTAGAAATCCCTTCTTTAAGGGTATTGAAAGAGGTTGATCTGGAAGAAGCAGAATGGGTACGGGATCGTTTTGAGCAGTTGAATCTCATTGAGGAAAAGAGACTTGCAGCGTTGTGCCATGGTCAGTTGTACCAGAAGCGAATGATGCGAGCGCATGATAAGAAAGTCCGTCCCAGACATTTCAGGGAAGGGGAGTTAGTCTTGAAAAAGATTCTTCCGTATCAGCATGATCATCGAGGGAAGTGGACGCCGAATTGGGAAGGTCCTTACGTGGTGAAAAAAGCTTTCTCAGGTGGAGCTTTAATTTTGACTGAAATGGATGGGGATGTTTTGCCAAACCCAATTAATTCGGATGCTGTGAAGAAATATTTTGCTTAAAAGAAGAAAAAAAAGAAGAAAAAAAATGAAAAAAAGAAAAGAAAAAGAAAAAGGAGGACTCAAATTGAAAACCCGAAAAGGGGAGTTTGGGTCAATGGGGGTCGTCTAAGTTGAAAACCCGAAAGGGCGGCTTAGATATGAGGAAAATCAGCGTCGTCCAGAAAATTTCATGAAGATGGAGACGATGTCTATTTGATGAACTCTGAAGGATTGAAGACATCGATTGGAATTGGTTTTTAGATGAGAATTTTGAATGAACTATTAAGATTGTCTAAGTATTCATTGTTTGGATACTGTTTTGTGATCCTAACACCTTTTTGATAAACCTTTTTGAGATGCTCTTTTATTCCTTGAGATGAATTATTTTCTTTATTTTGATAACAAAGATCTTTCTTTCCAGCTTATTCAGCCTATTTTTGCCTTCCATTTGTTATTCTATTTGTTATTCTCAACTTTATACCTTTGCATTGAATAGAGGGAATGCATCATGCATTGCGTTTGCTATGAAATTAGAATAATGATTGATAAATTGGAATATAATCTTAAGAGATCCCTGCATTTATTTTTATGAGAAATCTATGGATAATTGAACAGAAAAGTCAGGAAATGAGATGAGATCTGATTTTTAAAAGTGAGAATTCGTGAAGATGAGAATTTCCCGGATGGAATGTGAAGCCCGGTTGAGCTGGCATAAGATGAGATATAGAATGATTGGTGTTTTGAATTTTTTGAAGAAAGAAATTTATTTATATTCAACGGATTTTGAAAATTCAAAGAGACAATAAGATTCGTTCTACCAGTTTAAAGCCAAGTGCAAACAGAGATGAATGATGAGCTTGAGAACCTTTTATCAAGAAATTCAGGGAGTTGATTTACAGAGCATTCATGACATCCATTTGCACGATATGCATCGGCATTCATGGCATTCATGTACTGCATTGCATTTATTTGCACACAAGAAAGTTTATTTCAGGTATTCAGTATGATTTGGACATGGGTTTGGAATGCTAATTTGCGAGGTTAGCGATTTCTTTCGGGACTCAAGGTAAGATTTTTGAATTCTACATTTACATTTGAGAATTTTGCAAATTTCTTTATTTTCTTTTAAAGTTGAAGCCTCGGTGGAGGAGTATTTTCTTTTAAAGTTGAAGCCTCGGTGGAGGAGTATTTTCTTTTAAAGTTGAAGCCTCGGTGGAGGAGTATTTTCTTTTAAAGTTGAAGCCTCGATGGAGGAGTATTTTATTTAAAGTTGAAGCCTCGGTTGAGGAGTATTTTCTTTTAAAGTTGAGGCCTCGGTGGAGGAGTTTTTCTTTTAAAGTTGAAGCCTCGGTGGAGGAGTATTTTCTTTTAAAGTTGAAGCCTCGGTGGATGAGTATTTTCTTTTAAAATTGGAGCCTCGGTGGAGGAGTTTTTATTTAAAGTTGAAGCCTCGGTGGAGGAGTATTTTCATTTAAAGTTGATGCCTCGGTGGAGGAGTATGTTTTTATGGTAAGTTTATTTAAAGTTTATGCCTCGCTTAGAGGAGCTTTTCTACAATAGGATTTTCTTTAAGTACATAGGACTTAGTAGGGTGTCTACGTCTTTGCACATCCCCTGTTTCTCAGGGAATGCACAAAGAGGGGCAATTGTAGACATCGAATTTTATCCGGATTTTATTTATTATTATTATTATTATTAAAAGAAAAACAAAAAAAAATCAAAAAATAAAAAAAAAATGGATAATTTTGAAAATTAAAAGAAAAGTCAGAAGAAATTCGAAATTAATAAAAAATGAAAGAAAACAAGTTTTGGTTGAAAAAGATCACCTTTTTGGATTGAAATAGGACTCTAAAAAATATGATCAGATTAAAATTCCTAATCCTAGTGGAACTAAATCTCTCCTCTATAAAAAAGAACCCAAGCACCACAATAAAAAAGACATCAGAAATCAAGGAGAGTCAGAAGCAAAGAAATCATAGGATTTTTTCGAAATAAAAAAAAATATTTTTTTTTGTGAGAGAAAAAAATTCAAAAATTCAAAAGTGAGAGTTAGAATTTGTTTCGAAGAGATTCTTGAGAAAGAAAAGTTGAGTTTTAATTAGAGGAAGCATATACTAGAAGTTGGTGGCCATTCGACGGTCAACGGAGTAGATCAGAGGAGGTGAAATTTCGAACTTCGATTTCAGATCTAAGAAATTCTAGAGAGATTTGGAAAAAACTAATTTGATTTTTGAAAAGAGGAGATCGAAAAGAATTTTTGGTGATTTTTCGTAATTTTTTTTACCACCGGCACCGACGACGGCAAGGGCGGCGGTCAGCGGTCGACGGCAGCAGCAACCCATCGAAATCTGGAAAAATCTGGGTTTTGTTCTTGGTATTCTTGAAGAATTTTAGAGGAAAGAAGGTTTTTTTTTTTCAAAAAGAGGTAAGAATGATTAAAAAAAAATTGTTAAAGACGCAGCAAGAGGGGCTCGGGCCAGGCAGGCCTGCGCGGCCCGCGCCTCGGCTGACCCCCCTACTGTCTCCCTTTCTTTCCTTTTTTGTTTTGTCTTCTTTGTTTTGTTTTTTGTCTTATTTGATTTTTTTGTCTTATTTGGTTTTTATTTTATTATTTATTTACTATTTGCTATTTGTTTCTTTTAGTTTTTTTTTTTGCAGGTTTTATTTTATATTATATTATTATTATTTGTATATTAGTATTATTATTATTAATTATTTTACTAACCATATTTTTTTTAAAAAAAACTACTATTATTATATTATATTATATTATATTTTATACTTTATATTTTATATTTTAGTGTATATTAATAATTGTATATTTTTAATATTGTTAATTATTACTTTATTTTTTTAGATTAGATTAATTATTTTAATTGAAGAATAGTTATTTTCAAAATAAATAAGTTGAGATTTTTTCAATGATGAAATTCAAAGAAATTACGAATGGTTAATTTCTAAGAAATTTCTAGGTGAGAGATTTCTCTTAAAAATTCTCCAGAATGAATGGAAGGATATTTTAAGAGATTAATTTCAATACCAACAAAAAAAATCAAAAAATTATTTTTTTAAGAGTAATTAATTTTCAACATCTTTTTCTCAAAATTGATTTTCCATAATAAATGCTTAATTTAAAATTGAAGAATAAATTAAGATTTTTTCCGATGATGAAATTCAAGAAAGTTGCGAATGGTTGACTTTTAAGAAATTTCTAGGTGAGAAAAATTCTCTTAAAAATTCTTCAGAACGAATGGAAGACTATTTTAAGGGATAATTTTTTATATTAAAAATCAGAATTTATTTTTCGAACAAACCTTAATAAAATGAGGATTTAATTTTGGAAGATTAATTTAAGAAAATAATTGATTAAACAAATTAATTTTTTCGACGACGGAGCCTCTTCAATAGAACGAATGGTTTCTTTCGAATACTCTCGAGGTGAGGAAACATTTTTTAGTAATTTCTCCAGAATGAATGGAAGAAAGATCTAAAAAATAATCTCCGATATTTCTAACTTTAACAATTAAAATGAAATAGGATAGACAAGACCATTTAATTAAGACTTTTTAAGTATCACAAGACTAATTAGGTACTATCTCTTAGATAGGCGTTGTGAGGGTGCTAATCCTTCCTCACACGTAACCGTACTCCCGAACCTAGTTCTGATAAGTAGACCAGAACCTATTCTTTTTAAGGTGCCTTAGTCAAGCTTAGGATTACTTTAAATAGGATAGATTCGTATAGGTGACTAATCACACCTAGATTAGATGATTAGTGGCGACTCCATTGATTTGCGTCTAGCATGCTGAATTCGTATTTGGCACGTTATGACAATGGATCCTAAATCGATTCGCGAGTTAACGTGCGGACCAACCCCTTTAAATACATCATTTAAAAATAAAGTATAAAATAAATTTCTTTTTTGTAACTTTTTTTTTCTTCGTGTGGATCAGATGCGAATCCTAAATCGACCTGCGAGTGAACGTACGGACTAACCCCTTTATATCATTTAAAAATAAAGTAAAAAAATAAATTAATAAAATAAATTTCTTTTTTTTGTTAACTTTTTTTCGTATGAGTTGAGTATGGATCCTAAATCGATCCACAAGTCAACGCGCGAATCAGCCCCTTTAAATACATTATTTAAAAATAAAATTAAAAACTTAAAATTAAAAATAAAAATAATTAATAATTAATTAAATAAATTTCTTTTTTAATTTTTTCTAGAACGTGCCGGGTACGGATCTTAAATCGACCTGTGAGTTATCGTGTAGATCAATTCTTTTAAATGCATCATTTAAAAATAAAAAAAAAATTAAAAATGATAACAAAAATAAAAAACCCATCAGATTTTTTTTATGTTTTAAAAAATAAAATTATCCCTAAAGCATTTAAAACAAAAACTGTTGAGTCCTTAAGACTCAAAAATAAATAATAGTAGGTCGTTGCATTTACAATCTCAATTTTCAAACATTCAGAGACTTTCACTCTAATTTAAAATACTAATGATTTTTTAATTTGGAAAATATTAAAGAACGCTTATAGGCACCAAAGATAATATATATTTTTTGCTAGGGAGTTAAATTTTTTTTACAATTTTTTTTATTTAAATATTTAAATATATATTTATGTATTAAAATAATTATATTTTTAATATAAAAATTAAATATTTCAAATTATAAATTTTCATAAATAAATAAAAAATAAATATATAAAATTGAATTTTTTTAAAAATCAAATTTCAAATTCATCAAAAAATAAACCTTATGTCGATTTTTTTACCAATCATATTTCATTATCTTCGATTGTAAGAGTCCAAACCGACCAATTACTCTTGTTAGTATTTCTTTTTTCTTCTCAAAAGATAAAATATAATTACAAAATTTTCACAATTTTTTTTTCTACTTCCTTATTAATAATTATTTATTATATAATAATATATAATAAATATTTTTAATTTATTGATTCATTTTATAATTCTTTCTAAAAATAATTCTCAATTGATTACACGTTTTTCAAAAAAAAAATATTGTCTTTCTTTACTAATAATTATTTATTATTATGATCATAAATAGTAAATATTTTGGTTTTATTAATTAATTTTATAATTATTCCAAAAACAATTTGGTCACAAATAAGATCACATCAAATCGGACATCAACAAATTTTTAAATTTTCAAATCCGCTTAATTTTTATAAAATTTGAATCCATTTATTATCCGTTTACAATCCGAATCCACATCCGATTTAAAGAACAATATCCGCCGAATATTCGAACCCGTTAAATATCCAACCGAATATTCAAACCCGTTAAATATCCGAATTCATTAAATCATTTAAAAAATAAAAATATAAAATTAAATAAAAACTAAATATGTAAATCAATATTAGATTTGAATATCTAAATCCTTTATTCGCATAAATAAAATGAATTCGGATAACGAATTAAATATCCGACACTATCCGAACCAAAATCAAAGTGATTTCGAATAACAGATATCCAAAAATTCATTTCTGAATCCGCTCCGAATCCTCCGAATCCACAATATTCGAATCCAAAAATAACGAATCAAATAATATCAGATATTCAATTTTTTATTATCACTCACAAAGCTTAAAAACAATTATTTCCTTATTAATAATTATTTATTATAATAACTATAAAATATAAATAGTTTTACTTTAACAACCTATTATGTAATTTTTCAAAAGAACCAAAAAAAACCACTGTCTGGGTATGTTGTTTAGGGATATTTTTAATATAATACTAAAGTAGTGTTCCGTGCTTGGCAACGGGCATCTAAAGTTGTTTTCGAACAATTTTAAGAGTTTAAGATGGGAGTTTAAAAAGAGCAACAAAAAAAACTTTTTTGATGCTAAAAAAAAAAAAAAAAAACAATTTAAGTACCATATTATTTGCAAACCTTGGTAAAAGCAAAAATCAATTCAAAAGTATGTTATGATAACAAAATCAAACATTTTGTGGTTCAACATGTTTGCTGTCCTTCATAACCAAATAGATAGAGGTGTTGGCTACTTTCCCCTGTAATCCCTCTTATCTCGTCTCCCTTTTTGACTTTGTCTCTCTCTCCTTGAGATAAAAAATGGTTTTTCAGGGGCCAGACATTCTTCATGCCGATCCTGCCTCTCCTCCCGGGGAAGTTCTACCGTAAGTTTGTTACGGTAAGCTTTTGGTAAGCTCCAAATTAGGAAACCTGAGTAGCAGGTTATCAGGTCACCATTTTTTACATATGAACATGACAAATTACATATCAACTTGACGAATTACATATAAAACATGACAAATTACATATAAACTTGACAAATTGAAAAATTACATATGAACATGACAAATTACATATCAACTTGACGAATTACATATAAACTTGACAAATTGAAAAATTACATATGAACATGACAAATTACATATCAACTTGACAAATTACATATGAAAAATTACATATGAACATGACAAATTACATATGAACTTGACGAATTACATATCAACTTGACAAATTACATATGAACTTGACAAATTCACGAATTACATATGAACATGACAAATTACATATGAACTTGACGAATTACATATCAACTTGACAAATTACATATGAACTTGACAAATTCACGAATTACATATGAACATGACAAATTACATATGAACTTGACGAATTACATATCAACTTGACAAATTACATATGAACTTGACAAATTCACGAATTACATATGAACATGATAAATTACATATGAACTTGACGAATTACATATCAACTTGACAAATTACATATGAACTTGACAAATTCACGAATTACATATGAACATGACAAATTACATATGAACTTGACGAATTACATATCAACTTGACAAATTACATATGAACTTGACGAATTACATATCAACTTGACAAATTACATATGAACTTGACAAATTCACGAATTACATATGAACATGAAAAATTACATATGAACTTGACGAATTACATATCAACTTGACAAATTACATATGAACTTGACAAATTCACGAATTACATATGAACATGACAAATTACATATGAACTTGACGAATTACATATCAACTTGACAAATTCACGAATTACATATGAACATGATAAATTACATATCAACTTGACGAATTACATATCAACTTGACAAATTACATATAAACATGACAAATTACATATAAACTTGACAAATTCACGAATTACATATGAACATGACAAATTACATATCAACTTGACGAATTACATATAAACATGACAAATTACATATAAACTTGACAAATTCACGAATTACATATGAACATGACAAATTACATATGAACTTGACGAATTACATATAAACATGACAAATTACATATAAACTTGACAAATTCACGAATTACATATGAACATGACAAATTACATATGAACTTGATGAATTACATATAAACATGACAAATTACATATAAACTTGACAAATTCACGAATTACATATGAACATGACAAATTACATATGAACTTGACGAATTACATATAAACATGACAAATTACATATAAACTTGACAAATTCACGAATTACATATGAACATGACAAATTAGATATGAACTTGACGAATTACATATAAACATGACAAATTACATATAAACTTGACAAATTCACGAATTACATATGAACATGACAAATTACATATCAACTTGACGAATTACATATAAACATGACAAATTACATATAAACATGACAAATTCACGAATTAAATTAGAAAAGAAATACATATTTAATTAATATAATGCATGCATCAATTAATTTAGATATTGGGTTAATAAAAATTTCATATAGACTATCATTTTTTTTTACAACTAATGAAAGTTAATTAGAAAACACTCGCATATAAAATCTTGCAAATGAAGCATCGACAAAGTTAAATTTTCTAGTCCTTTACTTTGGATATTGGGATTATAAGAATTTCATATAAGTATTATTTTCTTTAATTTGGTGATAAAAACAATATAAAACATCCATGCTAGAAAAGCAATTATTTTGGAGTGTATGGATTCGTAACTCAACATGCATTTTATCTTCATGCATGTACAATATAACAATAATCTTTAATTTATGACAAATAATTCATCCGTATATATTTGCCTTCAATTAACACATGAAATTAATATAATTTAATTTTGATGCAAACTTTCAATCCATAAAATTAAACATTAGTAAAATTTTAATTTTAATCTTTTTATATTGCTGCAAAAATTTTATATATGAGAGGAAAAAAAACCTCAAACTTTCAATCCATAAAATTAAACATTAAAGGATATTGTCATGTATTTATGTAATTGAAAAAAGGGAATCAAAAATTGTCATGTATTTATGTATTTCTTTTTAAATATAAACATGACCGAAATCAGGGATATAAACATGACAAAGTATATAAATCATTAAAAGATATTGTCATATATTTATGCAATTGAAAAAAGGAAATCAAATGATCGAAATGCACTTTAATTTGACACAATTTTCCTTTAAATCAATTATTATACCCAAATTCATTCACTTATAATACATTTTAATTTTTCTAACTTTTCTGAGAAAATCTAGTCTTAGACTACAAATATCCATGATTCTAGAAAATGCTTTATTTATTTATTGACTATTAGTGTTCATAATGGAAGTGTAGCAAGGACCACATATAAAAAAGAAAAAGAAAAAATTGACTATTCTTTTTGTCAATTGATAAACATAGGAGGAAGATGAGAGCAAGAAAAAATGGTTGTTGTATTAATTAATTAATAGCCATTTAATTAGTTTTGCTACATTTTTTACATTTATATACTTAGTTTTAACCTTTAAACAACACATTTTTCATATTTAATTTGAAGTATTAGTAAATTATAAGTATACAATGTTTGTATATATATATATATAAGTAATTTATAAACTCCACAAGTTTAGTTTGTTTTTTTTACACTAATGGTTAATTTTAGTTTTGCATGAATGCTGACAATTTTCATCTTGCAAAATATCGAAGAAAACATTCTTGCTCATTTTAGTCAACAATTTTGACAAATCACAAGTTTATAGAAGAGCTTCATCAATCAACAAGTTTATATAAGCATACAATGTTTGTATTTATTTCAATGCAATGTTCATATTGATACATGTGACAATAATTAATTTTACAACTCATTTGTTGTGGTCTCAGTATTAAATTTTACAACTTATTTGTGGTAAGAGAAATAAAATAGAGCATCCCTCAATATGATGCCTTGAATCATGCTTACTGCTTGAGTATTTGCCACTAGAAGTCGTGTGATAACTCTGTCACCTGCACCTACTGTAGTATGATCAGAATCACTGTCTGGACCAAGAATATGTCTATGAATTCTCAACAAGCCATCCATGGCTGGAGGAATAGGGCATCAAGCTCTTCTTTTGCAAAAACCATGACCTTATGCAAAAAAAAAAAAAGTAAACCATTAAGTTACCAATTTCACACTCATCGACTAAGAAGAGATAAGCCATGGAATTTTAAATTAGAAAACACAAAGGATTATATATTGCCAATCTTGAATAATCTTTAAAGTCAATCATTCACAAAGAAAATTCAACTAATAACATTGAGAGCTTTAAAATTAAAATAAGACCATTGTCATCAAATAATAATATTATTTATAGAGAGATAAGAATGAGCATCATTTGAAGACAATTGTTAAATTGAATTTATAGAGAGATAAGAATCAACAGAAATATGGGGTGTTTAAAGCAGTGAAGATTTCCTTGCCCCTTCAAGGGCCTTTCTACTCCACACCTCTAATTTCACCACAAGTGGAAGCCAATGCAACAACACTACAAATCGCTACAACAGATTTTGCTGCACCTAGTAGGGTCTCAGCCCTCAAATTTTCAACCAATTTTGGTGCACATAGTAGTGCCTCAATTTTAACTCAGTCTTTATCACCACTACCAATCTCTGCCCACTTAATCTTGTCAATCCTTGCCCAACAACTTTTGAGGATAAATTAAAGCCATCTTATCTTTTTCAAATTATGACAATTCAAATAAATGACATTGCATAACTTTTTGATATGCCCAAGGCATACAGAATATGAAGGTAATTTTAGAACAATGTAAAACATAGGATTTCAAAACACAAACCAGATATAAACTACTGTCAACCAAAATGAGATCTACTACACCAATTGATATAATCACAACAGTCAAAAATAAAGAGAAATCTATTTACCTTTACCATATATGACTTCCTTCTCTGTCCTCCACCTCAAACCAATCTATAACATCAAAAAGAAAAATCTTTATAATTACTCTAATAACCTAATTACAGTTTACTATACAATTAATACATTGCCTGTGATTCTGCATATGAAAATGGAAATGCCATCAAAATTGAACAATATGCAGGCACAATAATTAAAGAAATGGAATATGTGGCAAAAGAAATAGAGTAATCTCCATCACTTTGTCACTCTTGAACCAAAAAACTATGCTGAAGGCCTCTGAGATAATGAGATCAATAGAAATTAGAAAGTTAATTATCCAATAATCTGAAGTATGGGCCAGCAAGAACAAAACCTAGTACTTGAAAAGATAGGCTGAGCAACAGAGGTATTTAAAAATATTTGACTTAATTGAACTTGAGATAGAACCTTTACAGTTTGCCCTTAAAGTTGACATGGCCTGCATTAGCATCGGTCCAATTGATAGCCCAATATATAAGTGATTCGTTTGCTACTTGCAAGGCAACGGCACCATGTTTTCTTGATGGTTTTCCAAGTGACCATTTTTAGAATTCATACTTTGATTAATAGGAAGAAGAGAATAACTTAAAGATTTTGAGCTCTAATACAAGAACTGGGATGACTGTATGAGTGAGTTAAACAGATAAGAAAGACATTCTTTCTAAACTTTCTTGTTGAATCACATTCCATATGAAAGCGATATTGAACATTTTCTCCACAATGACTCAATCCATCCATTTGCCAGAATAGTAGATTGACAAAAATCGACCCAAACTGAAACACTTTGAAAACCCAATCTGACACAACGCAAAACAAGTCTTCATTGTATAACTTGTTATAGGGAGCTCAAGCCTAAACAGATGAGAAATTGAGTCAAGATACGAGTCAACACAAGAACTAAGTGTGAAGTCACTTGAGCATCTATCAACAAATCATGACAAACACTATATTCACATAAAAGGCAGAATTGGCTTTTATATAATTCATTTCTTAAATAAAAAAAAAAAAGGAAAAATCCTACAAGCATTTCTCGAATCAAGCCCTTTGCATGAATTCATTGTTTCTGTGCTGGCTGCTAGTTGAAATAAATGTGTTCCAAATCCAATCACCAAGGTTTATCAAAATTCACTAACGATGAAAAATCTTAAAAAGGAAAAATAACTTAAAGTGTAATAAATTCCTCATGAAAAAAAAAACATCTAAAGCAGACAATTCAACAAATATAGACACTCGTATGATTATAACAAAGAACAAACGAGATGGAATAGAAGATAATTATGGATGTGGTTTTCGCACATTTCAGCAACAACCTGTGCTTGTCACTATTGCAGATGAATTTAGAGCGAGATCCCCCAGAGACAACTTCCCTTATTTTTTCAGGTTGGTTCCAATTTATACTCGAATTATAGCTAACCAAGATTACATTACATAAAATGCAGAAAGCATTACAAGTGAACATTTTTCCATAAACCATATAAGAGAACAAAAAAACTATCATGAAATAGACAAGTTTCTTAAAACATCAAACAAACATAGTAACCACATACCTTACCACTCTTATATTGTGACATATCAGCTATGCAGTACCTTAAATGAGCTTAAGGGAACAACTGAAAAATCAAAACTAATTTTCATTTAAATTACTGTTGCAGGTGCAACAGGCTATTCTTATAAGAAATGGGTCTAGTCAATATTTTAATTGATCCACTAGCTGTCTAAGTTTCTACAGAAACCAAAGTCATGGATGAATTCTTTTGTTCTACATTGAATAGACCTGCCACTGCCTATGACCCCACTTTCCAATTGAGATTTACTAAGATTTGCCATTAGGAAAAAAGAAGACAGGGGTTTGGGGGGAGAGCATGTACTAAATATGTTGAGGTTCTAAATTTTCAATATCCCAAAGTATGCTAAAAATTGATATATCAAAGGATACTCTTTAAAAAGCTTATCTTAGTAACGCCTTCACCAACCTCTGCTCCCGGGATACGCTTCATAACCATGCATCCACACCACAAAACACATTTAGCCTGACATCGGTTTCAAGATTCTCTATTTGATATGAGAATGATTGATCAGAAATTCATTTCATGAGTATTTATCAACCTACTCAATCAGCTCCGAATCAATTTGTCTTCTACAGTCTTATGTTAAATGTTTAACATGTGACAATAAGGACACTCATCTAGTCACTTTTACATTTGTGTCTGAAAAAGAAATTATAAGAAAGCAAGATAAATAGACCCTATCGTGTCTGTTCTCTTCACTGCAAAGAGACGGTGGTGGGCAGATTGCACAGATTAATAACAGTTAAAAGTTTCATTCAAGCTCTGGAGAGTCAGAGGTAATGACTTCTGCTACTTATGACAAACTAAAAAAAAAAAAAAACAACTAATAACTTTTTACTTATATATTGCAGTAACACTAATATGACTCACACATGGAATCCTCAAAGAGAATGTAACAAAGGCAGATAATAGAATGGAAGAAGGTCAGCATTAATTGTAAATAAAATGCTTAACTGCTTAACAAATTATTTTTTGGATGCTACGCCTACAGTACTAAGTTCATCAAGGCAGGACAAGAAAAGAAGTAGAGAGCTTTATTTGGCAAGACTCCCCTAAGGTACTGAAAAAAGTGACACTGAGACGTGCAAGTCCACGAAGTGCAAACGATAATAGCATACCGATATCCCTCTCTCAGGGTATCATGGTCAGTTTTAACTGGCAACTTTACATCTGTAGATTGGGAAAGCTTAATATGAAAAATAGATTGGGAAAGCTTAACAAGTTCTATATCAAACAGTTAGCGTGTATTGTAGGTGCAATTAAAGGAGCTGCAAATTACAATCATGGACAATATCTTTAATCTTTGTCTAAGAGAGGAAGAGAACTACCGTTTTCGAAGAAGACAAAAAAGAGGCTTCTTGATGATTTAGCTTGTATTTAAGATAGCCTAATGTGGCAATTCCTCATTGATCAAAATCAGGTTCACATTATGGCAGCAAATATCTGCAAATAAAGCAAATGCATTACTAACAATTCAAAATCTTTAAAGCAAATAAAGCAAATGATTACTAACATGTCAGAAGAGACGTTTAAACAAAATGGGTAAATTATTACCTTCGAAAGTCCCTTCAAAAACTCACAGAATTTCATTATACACTTTAAGGAGCAATATGAGTATAAATATACGCGAATATGGGGAAATATACGATAAGCGCGATAAACTGATAAAAATAGTGCAGAAGGCTAAAAGCGTGACGTACTGAGCCGAAGAAAAAGGCATTGCAGGAGAGGCCTAGACTCGAACATTGTGAGGGCTTTTCTTGGAGCCAAACCGCCAGTCCTCTAGCTTCTCATTGCTCTTGACCGAAACGGTGGCTCTTTGGATCGGGACCATCGGGTCGGAGCAGCAGCAACTGATTCAGCTCAACATAGTGAATCGATCAAGTGGAAAGCACATTTTTTTCCTACTCGGTGCCAATCCATGGGAGACATAGAGCTTGAACTCAAGCTAAGTCGCGAATCCTCTAGAACTCGTCGCCATAGAATAAGAAAATGCCATGGACAGGCCAAAAAAACCCTAGAAGTTTACTCTCATCATCAAACCATTTTTCTGGAATCAAAGCAACCACTCCATCATCTTCTGCCTCATTCCTATTCTACCGCACAACTACCTCCAACTCTGCTCTCGCCACCACTGCCATCATCCCATCTTCTTCCTCTTCACATCTTCGCGATGTCAAGCTGCGATTCGTTTGAGGGAAAGAAATGGCACTGGGTAGCGGCTGAAATGAACGAAAGATAAAAATTGAAGACTTTTTCTTTTAGGTTAAAATGTTACTCGGTTAACCGGTTAACAAAGTTTTTCTTTTCATTTTTGTAATCAACGGTTGAGATGAAATATTTTTCATCTAATGGCTCAAGTTTATCTAAGCGCATATGAAGCTTATATTAAGGCGCTTTCTTTAGAATTTTCCCTCCCCCCGTATCTTCTTCTGCTTCTTCTTTTTTCTCTTATCTCTTCCCTTTTCTGACATTCTCTCTCACCGATTATAAAATCTAACCCAAACAAAAAGCCACGTATTAGGTGTGTTAGGTTTATGAAGTCAAGTGTTAGTTCAAATATTAGGTGTCAGTCCAAGTGTTAGTATAAATATCATACGTTAACCCAATCTTATCATATATACGTAAATACCAAAATAACCTTCTATCATTGTCAAAATTTCTAACACAAATGTCGCAATCAGCTTCATCTGTCATTCTAAAGCCCGTTGAATTAGGGATGACAAAATTCGATCCGACCGACGGATTTCAAATCGATCAGATTTGAATGGAGATTTTTTTTTTTGAACAATGGAGGCGGAACGGAGCGGTGCGATTTTTTTTGTTTGAAAGGTGGGGATGTAGCAGTTGTGATAATTGCCTGCTCTGCACCGTCCCGCCTCGAATACTAAAATTATAATTTTACCCTTAAATATTTAACTTTTAAAAGAATAATTAAATAATATAATTAAATTTTTTTTAAACCTAAACCTAATAATTTTTTTTTCTCTTCCTAAATTAGAAACATGTTTATATTGAATTTATATTTTAATTTTTTTACAATGTTTTATTATTTAAAAAAATAAAAATAATTAATAAATATCGAATAGGGCAGAGTGGGACGGGGGGTTATGGATGTAATCGACATCCATAGATGTGATAGTGATATTAAAATTTCAACATCCACGATGGATCGAGACAAAAGACAAAACAAAACAATACTATAACGAGACAAAAACGAAACAAATATTGTAAAATCTGCCCCCACCCCGTTCCATTGTCATTCCTACGTTGAACTTAGACCCACATACCTCAAAAACCATCAAAATCCAAAAAACCTGAACACATGTCAACTTCTTAAATCCTTAGGATTCTTTTAATATAGAGTTGTATATATATATATATAAAGAATTTTGTAATTAATGTATTTATTTTGAATTTTGTGAAAATTAATTTTTTATTCATCAATTTTTTTTTTTTATAAAAAAAGTCATTTTTTGAAATACAAAGTACTTATAAACATTTTTTTTAATAAAACATATCCTAGATTTTATCCAAGCCTAATCTCTTCCTAAACAATTTTAACGGTACACTTTTCATCTACATTTAGAACTTCTCACAAATATCGAATTCTGGTGGATAAAAAGAAGTAACTCCCCTTCTTATTATTAGAAGTATTTATGGGTTACATCGGGCAACGATCTAATTTTTTTTTTTATTCAAATTTGAATCGTAAGCTCAAAATTATTATTTAAAAAATATTAAAAAATTAAATTTTTATTTTTATAATTAAATTTAAATTTAAATAAAAATAATTTTTTATTAATAAATAATAATTCGAACTGAATCGAGCCAGACCGAATTGAAAAAATAATTATCCATATCCGACCCGTGAACGATCCTACTTATCATATTGGGTCCTATAAATATTCCTTAACAGAACCTTTTTAATTTTTGGTTTGTGTAAGATGTAAAGAAAGTAGTACAATGGTTACTTTAACATTGCTGTTAAAAAAAATTTTGGGTTAGAAAAGATTTAGGTTGAAAAAAATGTGTTTAAAAAGTGTGATAAAAAAATGTGATTTAAGAACTTTTAAGTGTTTGACATTGATGTGAAAAAGTGTTGTGAGAAATTAAAATGCTAAAAAAAGATATATTTAAATAATAAAAGTGTAAAAATATAAGGATAATAAAGTTATTTTATTCAAAAGTCAACTTTTAAAGTTCAAAAGCTCTAATTTTTGGCTTTTTTGTTTGGGTTGCCAAATTATGATTTCAACTGCAAAAGTTAAATTTTTTTATCCGTTTAGCATTGCGTTTGCTGTGAAACGTAATTTTTTATCTCAAAAGCTATGTCAACAGTAATACTATACGAGACCTAAAAGACAGAGAAATTTAAATTTGGGCCTAATTGAGCAACATGACCCAACTGGAAAATTTACAAATAGTTTAGTCTTGCCTGCTTTGGCATTTGGGCCTCACGTTTTAATTTTTCCGTCTGTTACTAATTTATTTTATTTTATCGTTTTGGCCAAAACCGCTACAGCGCTACTACGAGAAGAAAAAAAACCCTTATATTTCCCTTTTCTCACTGTTCTCGGTTATTTTTTTTTGGAGATTTCTTCACTTCAGTTTTGGTTTTTATTCCGTTTTT
Organism: Fremontodendron californicum; assembly: GCA_030761205.1. Lineage (NCBI taxonomy): Eukaryota > Viridiplantae > Streptophyta > Magnoliopsida > Malvales > Malvaceae > Fremontodendron > Fremontodendron californicum. Next base: position 4,915,667 of record JAULJL010000014.1, read on the forward strand.
CTCTTCAGATTTTGAAGATTCAGTTCGGTTTTCTCTTCTTCGATTCAGCTAATAGGTGTGTAACTCGAAACGCATATATTTATTGGATTTTTTGGCGATGATTTAAACTTCTAATTAGACTTCTTCAATCGGTTCATTTATTCTTTTTTTGTTTTAAATTTTTTTGATTCGACAAATTTAGGGTATCTTCTCTTTTTAAGCTATATGTTGTTTGGCCGCTCAGAAAAAAAGTTTGAGATTATTTAGTTTAATTCCTGCAAATCCTTACAGAACTATGGTTAATACTGAAAGGTTGAACCAATATAGAGTTTGATTTTAGATTAGGTAATTATTCTTTTTTAATAATTAAGTATTATATGATCCCATACTTTAATTTAACCTCTAGATGTATGTATTCTGGTCGTGGAGTTTCTTCTTCAAATGCTGTAGAAAGAAAATTAATTAATCTGTTTGCGCTAATTAGGAGGCTTTGCAATTGTTGATGCTAATTAGGATTTAGGAAATTTGAAAGTTTACTTATAGGTACAAGGATTTTAGGGAATATTTTTTATCAACTTGTTAGACTCAAATAAAAAGATTATTATAAGCTTTGAAGGGCCTGTGATTCTTTTAGCCTATGTTACCCAGACTCTTTATTTTTTCTAAAATACCCGTGATTGAAATGTGTCCGACACATATTCGGACATGAGTACATGATATAATCCTCCATATATATATATATATATGGAAAAACTTAGAAAAAATTGAGCATATTCATGTCGGATACATACCCGTATCCGATACTCACCTTGAGCCCGGGTAACATTTTTAGCAACTAAATAGTAAATAATAAGATTATAGCATTTGAACAATAAAAACTGTATTTTTGTTCTTGTACTTTAGTAGTGAAACATCATACAGTTCAACTAGAAACAAAAGATAAAAGCAGCCCAGCAAATATAAACTAGTCAACGGTGCTGGATTCATTTATATAGTTATTTATTCAATTTGAATCAAATATGATTTCACTTTTTATTAATTGTTTTTGCCTTTTAGCAACATTTGATGAACCAAAAAGAAAATAGTAAAAGGCATAAAAATAATAACAAAGCAATAACCAAATGGAGCTTATTTGATAAAATTTTCTTATTCAGTTGAGCAGAGTAATTGTTGCAATGGGAAAGAAAAAACAAGACGAGAGTGGAAGCAGCAAAGATGTGAAAAAAGAGAAACTCTCTGTTTCAGCTATGCTTGCTAGCATGGACCAGAAACCTGATAAAACGAAGAAGGGGGTATCCTCTTTTAGTGCTACTTCTGCTAAACCCAAGGCGAAGGGCCCAAAGGTTTCATCTTATACTGATGGGATTGATCTCCCACCGTCAGATGAGGAGGAGGATGAGTCTGCCTCTGAGGAAGAGCAAAATCAGTCTAACAGACACCAGAGGCAGGACTTGAGGCCACTCGATACCTCCATAAGTGAAAAGGAACTAAAGAAACGTGAAAAGAAGGAAATGCTTGCTGCCCAAGCTGCCGAGCAGGCGAAACAGGAGGCCCTTAAAGATGATCATGATGCTTTCACAGTGGTTATTGGTAGTCGGGCGTCTGTCCTTGATGGTGAGGATGAAGCTGATGCTAATGTCAAAGATATAACCATAGACAATTTCTCTGTATCAGCTCGTGGGAAAGAGCTTCTAAAGAATGCCTCAGTGAAGATATCACACGGTAAAAGATATGGTTTGGTTGGACCAAATGGGATGGGCAAGTCTACCTTGTTAAAGCTTCTTTCTTGGAGGAAGATTCCAGTGCCAAAAAATATTGATGTGCTCTTGGTTGAACAGGAGGTGGTTGGTGATGATAGAACTGCCCTTCAGGCGGTTGTTTCTGCAAACGAAGAGCTACTTAGGCTTCGAGAAGAAGTTGCAGTTTTACAAAATTCATCTTCTGCTAATGGAGGAGAGGATGAAAATGATCTTAACGGGGATGATGCAGGAGAAAGGCTTGCAGAACTGTATGAGAAGTTGCAAATCTTGGGTTCAGATGCTGCTGAAGCTCAGGCATCAAAGATTCTTGCTGGGTTGGGTTTCACCAAAGAAATGCAAGGCCGTCCCACTCGGTCGTTTAGTGGTGGCTGGAGGATGAGAATATCTCTGGCTAGGGCACTTTTTATGCAACCAACACTTTTGTTGTTGGATGAACCGACTAACCACCTTGACCTTAGAGCTGTTCTTTGGTTGGAGGAATATTTATACCGCTGGAAGAAAACATTGGTGGTTGTTTCTCATGATCGAGATTTTCTTAATACGGTTTGCACCGAAATTATTCATCTCCATGATTTGAAGCTCCAGTTTTACCGTGGAAACTTTGATGGTTTTGAATCAGGGTATGAACAGCGTCGTAAAGAGATGAATAAGAAGTTTGAAATTTATGAGAAGCAGGTAAAAGCTGCAAAAAGGTCAGGGAACCGAGCTCAGCAGGAGAAAGTAAAAGATCGAGCAAAGTTTGCAGCAGCAAAAGAAGCGGCGAAGAACAAGGGAAAGGGAAAAGGAAAAGGCAAGATTGATGAGGATGAACCTCCAGCTGAGGCCCCGAAGAAGTGGCGAGATTACAGTGTGGAGTTCCACTTCCCTGAGCCTACTGAACTAACACCTCCTCTTTTCCAGATAATAAATGTAAGTTTCAGTTATCCTAACCGGGAGGATTTCAGGCTCTCAGATGTTGATTTGGGCATTGATATGGGGACTCGGGTTGCCATTGTTGGCCCTAATGGAGCTGGTAAATCTACTCTCTTGAACCTTATTGCTGGTGATCTAGTTCCAACAGAGGGTGAAGTACGAAGGAGTCAAAAGCTGAGGATTGGTAGGTATTCACAACACTTTGTAGATCTACTAACTATGGAGGAGACACCAGTGCAGTATCTTCTTCGTCTTCATCCAGATCAAGAAGGACTTAGCAAGCAGGAGGCTGTTCGGGCAAAACTTGGGAAATTTGGACTTCCCAGCCATAATCACCTCAGTCCAATTGCAAAATTATCTGGAGGACAGAAAGCTCGAGTTGTTTTTACTTCAATATCCATGTCAAAACCTCACATATTGCTATTGGATGAGCCCACAAACCATTTAGACATGCAAAGCATAGATGCTCTGGCTGATGCACTAGATGAGTTTACTGGTGGAGTTGTCCTGGTAAGTCATGATTCTAGGCTCATATCTCGTGTCTGCGAGGATGAAGAGAAGAGTCAAATTTGGGTAGTAGATAATGGGACTGTGAACACTTTCCCTGGTACTTTTGAAGACTACAAAGACGAGCTGCAAAGAGAGATTAGAGCAGAGGTTGATGGTTGATGGTTGATGCTGCAGTTAATGTAGGTATTGAGTTTTCCATAATATTTATATTTATAGCCATATAAATGCATTAAGACCTGCAATTTTCTTCATATTTGTTTTTCTGAAAAAAAATATGCCGAGTGTCCACCTGTATTGCGGATTTGTTTGAAATTCAGAGCCTATGAATTTGGCATTATACACTAGGAATAATGCAAGCTCGTTATCAGTTACTAAGTTTTACTGGATTATTTACTTAGGTTGCTATGAAATTCTTTTTCAGGATGTTAGAACTGTTATATTTTTCCAGATTTTCTAGCACAATTGCTGTGTCGGCTTTACTTCCTTTCCATTCCCTGTTCTTCTATAAGTTTTGAGATTGAAGTCGACTCTGCATTTGGCGGTTCATATTTTACCTATTTTACATTACCATCAGAAAAGTATGGACTGGCAATCTACTTAGGATGCTTGAAATCTGTGTTTTGCAAGCGTTGAATCTGTATTTGTTTGCCTTTTTGATGATGTAACTTGTTTGAGAAGGCAAAGTAGCTTCTTGAGTTTGCTCTCGGCAAGAAGAACCTTTTACCAGAACAGCCTATCCATTGCTTTTGATCGAGTCTGTTTGCATCAGACAAGCGGAAGCATCTGCAGAAGAAAGGCTTGCATTGCATGCCATTTTGATGATGTTTCAAAAAGTTTTGTCCTTACTTCGGCATACAAATTTTTCCTGTGAGCTTATTTAATGGTCATTTTTCAATTTTTATTTTGAGTTTTATCCATTATTAATCTTTGCTGAACTGCAAAAATAATAGTATATGTTCAAAGATTTGATTATCCAGACCAGACCAGACCTGATTCAATTATTTCCTCCTACATATAGAATAGATGGCTTTCCCGGTTTCCCCTAGGCACCCAACCCAAACTGCATCTGATGTTCCATCAACGTTGTCTGAAAAAGTGATTAGGTTTAAGGGTATTTCTGATTATCCTTTGGAAAAAAGGATTAACTTTTAGGTAAAGTTTAACGATATTCTTGACTGTATTTCTCTCTCTCTCTCTCTCTCTCTCTCTCTCTCTCTCTCTCTATCTATATATATATATATATATATATATATATATATATATATAAAGAGAGTGGTTGAATTGGTCTTTTAATACCAAAAATCATTAAATATTAAAAATTAAATAAAAATCTCTTTTAATATTTTACAAAAAAAAAAAATTATTTACTTTTAAAAAAAACTATCTATTATTTAAAAATCTATCCATTTACAAAAATTATTCATTTACAGAAATTATCTTTTTTTTTTTACATTTGTTTTCTTTAAAACATAATTTATTATATTTTAAAAAATATTGTGAATTTGTGAAATTCTGGAATATATATATATATATATATACATAACTTAGCGTAAATCCAAAATCAAGTCGAAGCCCATTTTAGAAATACAGATATTAATTGTTTCCTTGATACAAGAAATGCTAATAAAGGTCATATATAATAATTAAATTTGATAATTTAGATACAACAGAAAAATAATTAAATCATAACATAAAACACATAAAAATAACGCGAAAAAATTAAACCATAACACAAAATACAACACAAATATAATATGAATATACAAATATGTTAATAATTTATTTTGTTTATACAAAATAAATTATTAACGTATTAAATTTATATAAATATATAACATTTTAAATACGATTATAATATGAATATTACACGAATCCACACGAATACGAGGATCACCAAATTTTGTCTGCATAACCCGGGCCCGCATAACCCGGGCCCCGAAGAGAGGAGAAATAGGTGGACCGATGTTATTATTATTTTTTAGTTCAAAAGGGATCCGGACAAGATTTTTTTTTTTTTTTTTTTAAAGATAATTTTTTCGTCATTTCCTTATACATGAATTGGGTTGTTTTGAGCTTAATTCCAACTTTTATCTATATATTTGAATGAAGTTGAAAAGAAATAAATAAATGTTTTATTGATTGGAGAAAATGTTTGAGTTTCACCTTGAAATGCTCTCAAATTTTAATTTGCAACTAGTTATATTGGTTAATATTTTTTGTCCATGTCAAAAGTAGTTGTTAGTTATGCTTAAAAAATTAAAGACTCCTAATAATAATAATAATAATAAGACAATATCTTCATTTACTTTTCTTCACTTTTAATAATAGCATTGCATGATAGAAATCGATTTTAAAATTTCGAAAACCGATTAAATCGACTAAACCTATAAAACCGACCGAACCGATCGACAAAGATTCTAAAACCGAAAAAACAAAAACCAACTTAAGTCGGCCGATTTGGTCGGTTTAATTAGTTTTAACTACTTTAAAATTTATTTATTTATTTATTATATATTATATTATATTATATAAATAATATATTATATATAATTTTAAATTATTATATGAATATATTTTATTTATATTATATTTAAAATAAAATTTAAAAATAAAATTAAAAGCGTCGATTAATTCGATCTATTCGGTTATCAATTTTATAAATCGACAACCGATCGAACTAACCGACTAAACCGATTTTCATAAATCGACTAATTTCAAAATCGAATAAACCGAACCGAATTAACCAAATTTGATCGGTTCGATCGGTTAAATCGGTTCAAACCGATTAATGCTCACCTCTTCAGGCAAACACAATGCTAAACAAATAAATTTTTTTAACTTTTGCAATTAAAATCATGATTTAACAATGCAAATAAAAAACTAAAAAAATAAAACTTTTACGATTTGAAAATTAACTTTTGAATAAAATGATTTTATTATCCTCACATTTAAATTTTTATTATTTTAAACATATATTTTTTTTGACATTTCAATTACTCAAAACACTTTTTCGCAGCAATACCAAATATTTAAAAAAATTTAAACCACATTTTTTTTCATCACACTTTTTAAACACTTTTTTTTTTCAACTCAAGCTGTTCTAACTCAAAAAAAATTTCAAGAGCAATACTAAACTTGCCCTTAGTTATACTATAACGAGAAAACTATTTTTTTTCCCAATAATAACAAAACTATATATTTACATTAAGAAATTCAAACGTTAATTCAATAATTGATTAATTATACACTCCTTGAAGATACTTAAGCACAGTAAAAGGCCTAAGCTTTTAAAAAAAAAATGATATTAAAATATTAAAAACTAGGATTTAATCCTCCTATCCTCAAATATTTTAAAAAGAAAAGAAAAATTACAGCAAGACAAGGTTCTCCTTTAAGATACTTAGGCATAGTGAAGGGTGAAAATAAACTCCCACTTAATTTACAATCACCTTAAAGCACACTCTATAATTGCTTTACAAAACTAGGCAAGGAAGAGAAAGGAAAGCTTGGAGATTTTCAGGAGGCAAACTGCATATTTTAAAGGATGCTATGCTAGATGCTCTCTAAATACTATATCCAGCTCTAGTTTGAAAAAAGGAAAAAAAAAAATCCTCAAATAGAGAATTAGAGGAAACCATATCTTTCTTTTAGAGTAGAAGCATAAATCATCTTATGACTTTAAGGAATTCAGTATTTGGTAATTAGACAACCCATCTACATTCCATTCTCTTCTTTTCTATGGCCATCATATTTGGAAAACAACTAATGAGGATATGGCATTAGTTTTAACTATATGATAGTATACCATCTATGTTGCTCTGACTCTTTACTTTCTTTAAGTATCCGTGTCTGACGCATATTCGGATATGGGCATGAGGATACAACCCTCTAAATACATGAAAAAAACTTAAAAATAAAAAAATAAACATACCCATATCCGACACTCACACCCGAGTCTGAGTACCATAGAGGTATATTATAAAAAAGTTTTACGTTTATATTTGCCACTCTGTTTATTTCTAAATTATCAGAGATTATCTTTCTATTCCTTGTATTCATCAATTTCTTCCTCTTTATTTGTAAAGGTATTTAGTTGCTTTTGTTTTTCTTTTCTCGAGGCATCTAGAGCTGCTAACATAGTTTTCTATTTACCTACTATACTTGGTTTTCCTGATTTGAAGTACATATTTCTTTAATTAGCATTTTGTAAAAATACTTTTTCTTTTCTTCTTGTATTTTATTAGTCTCTAACTTCAAACCTCATCAATTGATTTCCCTAAGTTTACTGGATTGTCTTGCCTCCTAAGAAGATTACCTTGAAGGGTGTAGCTTTTCTTGTTTCTCTTCTTATTTCCACCTTTAGCCTGGAATTCCTTTCCTCCAATATGCCAGAAAATATGCCATGTCTGAGTGCTAAAGCCACTTGAAAGTGTAGGTAGAGAACGCCAAGAATAATAATTCAAAATACCTAAACTTTCAAAATAATTACAAACCTTTTCTTCTCCATTGATACTGTAACTATTATTAACAACATTGATATTGTGCTATCGAATTCACAGCTTTTCAAAGAATGGCACCCTTAAGCTATACTATCAGCATATAACACCAAGCATTCAATGGTTTAAAAAATCAGACCGGAGGTCAATTTAACCGGTTCAGCTAATACCCAGTTTTATATAGTGTACCGGACCGGACAACCTGTCGGTTTCTGGTTCAACCGGTCCATCCGGTTTTTTAATCCATGCCTAAGACCAAAGCCTTTACTAGATTCTAAAACACCAAGTAAATTCGCAGACTGTAAATTAGGGTTCCATAATCCATATGAAGACAAATCTAAAGCTCGTTTGTAAAGGCCTACCAAAACCATCAATAAGCAAATATTAAACCTGTCAATATAGCTAAAGCAAAAAGCCATTAAACTTAAAAATCCCAAATCATCTGTCAACTTCTCCCAAGAGAATTATAAACAACATATAATTGTTAAACAAACAAACTAGCAACATATGCGATTATATTAGGCCATTAATTCGAATGTTCATACAAAACCCTAAAAACCCAAATCACCTAAAAAGAAAAAAAAACATAACCCATATATGTTTTACTTATCTTTAGTAGAAACGCCGTACTTCTCTTGCATCCTAGCGATTTCCTCTTCCTTCTTCTTCTGATCAAACTTCTTGCTCATCTTGGCCTGCTGATAATACAACACGATCAAATACCTATTCGCGACGTTGAAACCCGAGAGATGATCCACCGCCGTTTTGGCATCGTAGATGTCCTCATAGACGACGAAAGCGGTGCCGCGTGTTTCTTTGCTGTTTCCGATGCGTATCTGGCGAATGGCTCCGTATTTGCCGAAGATATCGTACATCTCCTCGCTGGATATGTTGAATGGAAGGTTTCGAACGTAGAGGACCCGGTTGACTTCCGGGGGGAGTCGGGTGTTGGCCTTGCGGAGACTAATTGTGGCCATGTGGTTGGCAGAGAAAGGCAAAGGTTTTGAGGGTTTTTCCGATAGGAAGAGAAAATTGACAAGTTTGGGGATAAAGGGGATTTTATAGGGAGGGGGTCGGGGTGAGAGGCCGTGGATTCTTAGATGGAAAAATGGGATTTGTGGGTTAATGCTGGATTCTTAGACTAGGCTTTGAATGATGAAATCCATTAAAATATCTGGGCTATAAAGCCCTCATAGTTTTTTCTTTTATATATATATATATATATATATATATATATATATATATATTCTTAAAAAAAAATCTCTGAGTTTTTGTCACGAGTTAAAAGATATCAATTCAGTGGAAAAAATGTCCAAAAAATCAAATTATAAAAATTAAAAACAAATGAAATTGAATTAAAAAAATAATTTAATAAGTTTTTTTTTTTAAAACACCCACTCACGTAATTAAAAACCCACCGCTCTCTCACACAACTACCCACTCATCTTCTTCTCTACAAAAACTACCCAATTTTCTCAAAAAAACCTACCCAATTATAAAAACTACTTACTTTTCACTCACATAGTGAGTGGCGGAAAATTTTAGTACTATTATAAAGACAATGACTAAGTTTGTGTCACTGAGTCAAGTGACACCAACTCAATTGGTAAAAATATAAAAAAAATATTAAGTGTTAAAAAATAAAAATATTAAATAAGGATAGTTATGTATTTTAATATTTTATAAAAACTACCCGTTTTTCAAAAATATTACCCACTTACAAAAATTATCTTTTTCTTTTTTTTACATTTAATTTTTTTAAAACAAAATTTATTATTTTTTAAAAAATATATTTTCACTCATATGTTGAGTGTGTGAAATTCTAGTACATCATAAAGTGCTAATATGCTTTTCTTTGATTTGGAGGATCTAGGATTTAAACCCAATTCAGTTTTTTTTTTCTTTCTTAAGAGTGGTTAGATTAGACTAGAACTGGACAAGGTCGAGAAACCCGTCCGGCTTTGCAAGTCCGATCCTTATTGGATTGGACTTGGATAAAAATTTTAGTGATTTGATTCGGTATGAATTACTGTTTAACTAATTAAAAATTATTTTTTATTTAAATTTAATTATAAAAATATATTAATATTAATATAAAAATAAAAATAAATTTTTTTAATTTTTATTATTATTGGAACATTGAACCGGATCGACCCGAGCTCGCCCATGAGCAGATATAGGTTAGACTAATATATGCCTAGTTAGAATATGTTTGATAACGCATTGAAAAAAAAAATTCAACAATTTAAATTTTTTCAATGTGTTTTATAACTCATATTAAATGTTACTTACTAAAAAAAAATGTTGAATGAGATAAGTAGGTGGAGAGATACTTATCACTTAATGCAGAACATGTTTAGTCAATTTTAATTTTTTAAAAATTATATTTGAACTAAATTATCGTATTTTTTTACAATAAATTAACCTTTTAATTTTTATCCAGAACTATCTAGAATAATATAAAATATTATATTAATAAAATGAAAATTGTTAAATAAATAATTTTCAAAATTCAACATTTACAGTTATTAAACAATATAATTATATTCAGTACTTAATTTTCAGTAACATACCAAACAATTTTTATAATATAAATTTAGTGCTTATAAATTTAATACTAAAAATTCAGTGCTTAATTTTTCAACACTTAATTCTTTAATTAATCAAACAAGACTTTAATTAATTGCACGTCAAAATAATTATTTTTTCATATATATATATATATATATACTAGAATTTGCTACACCCACTTTGTGGGTGCTTTTAAAAAATTAAATAAGTTGTTTTTTTTATTAGATATGTGTATTTTTTTTTTTTTTGTAAGAGTGGGTAGTTTTTAATTTAAAAAAAAAGTATGTGTGTAAAAATAAATTAAAAAACCAAAATATTTTTATTTTGATTTTTAAGTAAAATTTTCAATTTAGTTTGTGTCACGAATTACTCTTATTATACTAGTGTATATATTATATATAATATATATTTGCTAATATAACAGTCCAAAAATTAAGGAACGAAAAGAAACTTTCAATAAAAAGTAAAAACCCTCAGATAGTGTAGAGAATTTTCAGCTCTAAGAACCCGAGCCTTTGAATCAGTTGGCTGGTGCATGCTTTCCCTTACTCAAGAGCAGGATTCGAACCCTTCCCCAAATTATTCCAAAAAAAAAAATTCAACTCTCAAATTTTCAATCAATTACTCCATTTCTTAAGTTAAACAAATATGCGAAATCTTTATTTTTCTTAGAGTTCGATTAATCGGTGTTTATAGACACTGATTAAGGATTATTTAATTATTATTTTAATTTTTTAAACCTTTTATACATTTAATGCATTATTTTTATTGAAACAAGAAAAAAATTTATTATTTGCAATTTTTCCCCCTTAAATATCACTTTAATCAACATTACTAGATATTTCCTAACAATTTTTTTTTTACAATATCCGTGTCGAACACTTTACATATTCGAACATGGATATGTGTATGATCTTTCAAATATATTAATAAAAAAACCTTAAAAAAATTAAATATACTCGTATTGAATATATATTCACATTGTTATTACATATATATGATAAAGTAAAAACTTTCACTTATTTTCAGTAATTTTCTTATATACTCATCAAATAATCAGCATTGATCAGCTGTACAAATTATTTATTTCCTCTTATAAAATGTTTTCAGTTCTTTAAACAACCAAACTCTTTTTTAATTACTGGCTCTCTTCTTGTCCTAGAATAAGGATAGTAGCGGATCAGATATCTGTATTTTTTGTATTATGAAATCCGAATCCATAAATTATCTGTATTTAATCCGCATATTACTATCCGAATTAGAATTAAATAACATTATCCGCCGGATATCCGAATCCACTAAAAATCCGAATTCAATAAATCATTTTTTTAAATAAAAATATAAAATCAAACAAAATTTATGTGTTTTACAAATAAGCGGATTCGGATATCCGAATCCGCTATCCGAATTCGCAGAAGTAATGTGGATTCGGATAATGGATATTCGAAGTTTCATATCCGCATCAGTTTCGAATCCGCTGAGGATAATAATTATAATATTCGAATCCGATTTTTATCCGAATTTACAAAAAAAATAAATTAAATATCTACGAATATCTAAATTCCCATTTTAAATTGTCATTCCTATTCTAAAAAGTTAAGTGCTTGACATTTAAACTTCGAAGAAAAACTATCTTTTAATTTCCCTCCTCTGACTATATATACTTAGCTTGTGCATAAAAAGATATTTCATAGTATTATATCACTGTCATAATATATACCATATATAAAAGAAATGATTGAATTTTAGTGTCATTTCAACTCGGTTGATTTTATTATATTTAATCGAATTTGCAAAACTTGACATTCTTCAAAAACAATTTTTTAACTTTTAATGGGATTTTTTATACGATTACCAATAACTTGGCACGTTCTTCCAAAATAATTTTTTATATTCTCAATAACCGTAATAGATTTTTCTACACGGTTACCAAAAACCAAAAACTAATAATATATTATTTTTATTATTTATTTCACTGCTTTTATCGAAATTTTTTTACATGAGAAAAATTTTAACATGTATTTACATGTGTCATAAAAATTAATATTTAATATATGAATACAATGTGAGTTTAGTTAAAATATATATAGACTGAAAGTTTCTCAAAGTAGAAATATTTAAGAAGTTGGACATAAAAGAATCGAGTTTTTTCGGTTAGTAAGTCAAGAATAGGTAAGAAATTATAAAAAGTATATATACTCCTAAAATGGACATGAATCAAAATCAATCTCCTAAGTATTAGCAAGCAATGATTCTTTTTGTGGAATGTTCATAAAAGGGAGAGAGGGAGGAAGACAACTCATAACCAAAACAAGCACCCATCAAATTTCACAATCCTCAAATCCCCACTAAACTCTTTTTTCTTAAAATAATAATAAAATAAAAACAAAAACCCTTTAGCCATCTCCTCTATATATAACCATATCCTCTCCCTTCTCTTGATTTTGTATAGGTAATGTACAAATTATGCATTACCCTTCACAAGAATTTGTATTGATGTTTTCATGCATCAACTCCTCCCCATGCATGCATCCATTAGCCTATCAAGGGAATATTCACAATGATTTCCTTTATCGTTTTACCCTCCTTAATTTTAAACAATGCCATAGCTCAAACGAATACATCACGCCGCTTCTTCGGGTTTGCTTCAGGGTTACCTTTTCTCATCATTGCCACAAATTCATCATAGTTGATCCTTCCATCCTGGTAAAATGTCAGACATACATTTGTAATTTATATATGCAATACATGTTTAAACAATGAATTTATAGCTTGAAACGAAGGGGGAAAAAAGGAAACTGAAATCTTTTGACATGATAAGCTCTTTATAATAGTTCCAAAGGAAGTGTTTAACCCATGAATTCCCTTTGTTTTTAATTCGAAATTGGAATGGATCGATATATATATTTGCTTACATTGTCAGAGTCAACTTCAGAAAGGATTTCCTTTATGTCTCTGCCATCATGCATGCCATATTCATGAAGAGCTTGCTCTAGTTCTTCAGTCGTGATGTACCTGAAAGTATAAGCATATACCGTTATGTAAAAATAAAATAAAATAAAAATTGCAGAACATAAATGAAATAAGCTGCAGTTGCTTAGTTTTATCACTATCATTACCCACTATTGTCTTTATCAAAGTGCTGGAAGGCATGGTAGAGATGGTCTTCTTTGTCCATTCGGTTCATATGCATTGTGGCCGTGATGAACTCATCGTAGTCTATGGTTCCATTTCCGTCTGCATCAGCCTTTTTTTTTTTTTAAAGAAGTAAGGAAACAATACCATATATTTATATTATTGACAGAAAAGAAAGATAATATTAATAATTTGGAAAAGACTTACAGCTTCCATTAGTTGTTTAACTTCATATTCAGATAGTTTTGTTCCTTGCTTAGCAAGACCTTGCTTCAATTCTTCAAGTGTTATTGTCCCGCTGTTGTCTGTATCCATTCCCCTGAACATCTCCTTCAATCCCATGATTTCTTCCTCTGATAAACAACCTGCAATGACCTACACAAGAATTACAAGAAAATTTGATCAGAAACAAATTTTCGGGAGTTATCTAGCAAGTATCTTGCTACGAAGCACGAACACTTCAGGGAGTGTCCAAGTGTCGGACACATGTTCGAAACGGCTGAATGCGTATCGAATATATAAGGCACGTCAAAAAAATAAAAATAAAATCGGACACGGTTAAAACATGATCAAGACACGGTTGGACAAGTCTGGACACGTGATGAAGGTTTTTTTTTTTTTGTATTTTTCTCACAATACGAAACCAATAATGGGCAATTTAGTTCTAATGGGTTTTTTAATGTTCAAGTTTTTAAATTCAAAAATAATTTAAAAAAAAAATTAAAAAACTATTTGCATGTTAATATTTGATTGAAAAATATCAATTTTATATTTTTATTGTATATTATTATATATAAAATATTTTTTATTGTCATATCATGTCGTACCGGTATCCTAATTTTCTAAAAATTATTATATTATCGTGTCGTACCCGTATTGCGTGTCCGTGTTTCCTAAGTATCCGGATATATTTCTTTTATTGGTAATGGAACAATTAGACCTTCATTAAATTGTTATGAATGTTTAATAATTATTACCCGCAAAGCAACTTTCTTGAACTTGTTCATTGCTTTGAACTGTTTGAGCCTGGTTAGCACTGCGTTGTCAAGTGGTGTATCAGGTGCTTCACCATCCTCTTTAATCCATGGATGACCTGTTGATGGCCATACACTTTATCATAATCATGCCCAATGTCCAGATAGCAAAGACATGTTCATTACCTATCAGATATTGAATTTAGAGCACAAAATTAACGTTTAGGCACACTTACTTAGAACCTGGATAGCTGTTAACCTCTGCTTGGGATCCGAATTTAGCATATTCCTGACAAGATCCTTTGCTTGAGGTGAAATTGAAGGCCATGGATCACTCGTGAAATCAACGTGGCCTCGTAAAATTGAATTGAATATTCCATGTTCGGATTCTATCAGGAGAAATTACCTTAGCTTAAAGCTTCAGGATTACATTTACTAGGATTTCAAGCTTCAGGATTACATTTACTAGGATTCTATGTACTTATATGTTTGATAAAAAAAAGTTGAATAAAAAAGCTGATAATATAATTTACTTACCTGCCCAGAAGGGAGGAACACCAGATAGAAGAATATACAACATAACTCCAATACTCCATATATCAGCTTCAGGTCCATATCTCCTCTTCAAAACTTCAGGTGCAATATAATATGCACTACCAACAATGTCTTTAAATACTTCTCCTGTTTGGAATAAGGCAAAATCATTGGTTGTATAGGAACAAATCCTATATAATGAAGATGTTCAACCACAAAAATATCGAAACTAAAGAAATTTAGGAGAAAAAGAAGAAACAAAGATGAATAAAATTATCTCGAACCTGGCTTGTAAAAGACTGATAGACCAAAATCTGTGGCCTTGAGGGGGGAATTTTCTTCCTTGTTTAACAACAGAAAATTCTCAGGCTTGAGATCCCTATGGATGACCCCCATAGAATGGCATGTGTGCAGGATTTGAACAATTGTCCTAAGCAAAGAAGCGGCTGCACGCTCGGTGTAATGGCCCTTAGCAATGATCCTATCAAAAAGCTCTCCTCCAGCACATAGCTCCATCACCAAATGAACCGAATGCTTATCCTCATAAGCTCCCTTGAGTTCCACAATGTTAGGCTGACCCGTCAAATGGTGCATGATCTGTACCTCCCTTCTAACATCCTCAATGTCCTCCTTGTTAACAAGTTTCCTCTTAGCTATTTTCTTGCACGCGAATTGTTCCCCTGTTGCTTTATTAGTACACAAATGTGTAACCCCAAACTGTCCCCTACCCAATTCTTTTCCAATGTTGTAGGTGGATTTAATATCTTCCATAGGGCGGCCTAAGACTGGTCCAATTGGGGTAGGCTTGGAGGAGGCTCCTGGAGAGGGTGAAGCTTGTGCATGACTAGGTGGATTTTTGGAGGAACTCTCCTGCAGGGAAGAATTGCTAGGATTGTTACCATTATCAGGCGTGGACGCGTCTCCCTTTTCACTGGCGTCGGGGGGGCTGTCACGAGAGCAACAATTCCCCATTGTGGAAGGGAGAGATGGGGTTGAGTGAAGGGGGGGCGGGTGATGACCTTAAGCAGAGGGGGAATTTTCGAAATTCTGATTGGGGCTGAAGAAAAGGTTGTTACAAAGAGAGAGAAAGACAATGTATAGAGTGAGAAAAAAATGTTGAAAGAATAGTACAACAGCTTGGATTTTGGTGTAGAAATTGGAGGGGATTGATGGTGAGTGATTTTAGGAGTATGCCATGACTAAATTGTGTTGAAACAGTCATTGAATGTCTTTGAAAACTGTTGGAAAATGCAAATGTTTTCGAGACAAAGGTCCAGAGGATTTGTCGGCCAACAATTGAAAAATAGTTGGGAACATCGATCCATCAACGACTTTATTCTTTGCTATATGACAAGTTCTCTTTAACTGTAAAATAAGATTTCATATTTGACCTTTAATTTTTGTCATTTCTTGAAAACATGAAGCCATTTATACCATAGTTTTAAATCGTGCTCGCGGATACGGTATCGCGATTACGGGTGTCTCGGGCATTACGTAAAACGTTGCGGTTGTCGCAAACATGAATTTAGTAATGTTTCAAGGAATTTAATAATGTCGCGGACGTTATGTAATAGATAAAATACAATATGAAAAATTTAATTTTCGTTACGTTGCAATCGTTATATTGCATAATGATCGCATTCTAAAACTATGATTTATACTCTCCCAATAAGATCAAATCTATTTGAGGCTAACCGATTTACAATTGAGCTGGCTTGCTTTAGCATCCTCCAGGAACTATGCTAGTTATGTTTATGGGGAAAGAGTTCCAGTTTTTCTTGTCATCTCAAAACAAACATGGATATGTATATACCAATTTAACAGGTATAACATAAGCTGTTTATTTTTTTTTTTCCTTCTTGTTCTTATAATTGTTTCTTTCTAAAGTAAAAGCAACACTCTGTATAATTGTCATCAATGTGTATATTTTTCAAAAAATTTAGAATAAGAAATGAAAACTCCATTACATAAAATCAAAACTAAAAAAGAAAAAGAATCCGAACTTAACCAGTTGATTCATGCAGTCATTTTTAAGATGTGGTATCCAACAATTGGTTCATGAAGTCACTCTTAAGAAGAGACATACAATAGATCTGGAATTTAAATAAGCACTTGCAATTCCTTTCCTTATCCCTAGTTTACGATCTCTTTTATACCAAAATATTAAAAAAAAAAAAAAAGGAAAAACAATAGAGGGAGTGAGATAAAGGTTTTTTTTTTTTAATGAAACTAAAGACATGTAATAAGTTTTATGTAAAACTTAATGCCAAATAATCAAGTAATAGAATAACTATAATTAAGCAATAACAAGTTGTTTTGGAAGAGGGGGGTGGGAGAGATCAACAATAAAATTGTAACTACAAGTTTTTAGTTTTTTTCACTTGATAATTGTTGATTTTTTTTTTTGTGGCGAGCTCACTTGTCCTGTGATATGGATCTCAGTTGAGATGTAGAAAAGAGGTTAGAGAGAGTCAGAGTTTTGGCTTCAGGGCATACTCCAATACTTAAGTTAGTAAATACTCGAGAAAAATTAAAAAGGGTGACAGTGAAGCAATGGAAATCAAATTTTATAGATGCGTACCTAAGATTAACCCCTTATTGAGTTATTTATACCTGTCTGGACGTTCTGGAGGGCACCACATGTTATATGCTCATTGGAATTTTGTGGTCGACGGTATGAACGATCTTCTCGCAATTTATGGAGCTCGAGTTGATCTTTGAAATGAGTAGGTGGAGCTCGACTTGACTTCTAAAGCGCCGAACAACATTCACGTGTCCCTATAATTTTAACTTGGGCTACTGAATTATTGATTTGGTCTCTGAGCCTGACAAGCTTAACAATAATTATTGTCATATGTAACTCTATATCTTAGAGTGCAAAAACAAAAATATGGACTAATTCCATTACAGATCTGCATTATGGCTTTGAGAAACCGTGTTTCCCAAGAAACCAGACATATTTTGTAAAGGGAAAGCAGATTGATCCATTGTTATTACAGCTTCAATATGCAAATCCACCCCCAAGTATAAAGGGAAACTTTTGTGAAGAAAACATTTGGAAAGAGGAAGCAAGGCATGCGTGAGAGAATCCGAGTTATCTGGGACGCAGATTTATTCGGTTCACTAAACGAAATCTGAAACGTAATTTGTTATTTTAAAAAAAAAAAATACGGTACGATTGAAGTAGTATTTTTTTGGTTTATTTAAAAAGAATGAAATTCGATTTTTCGAAACATAGAATGCTATAATTATTTTTTATATATTTATTATTACTTGTTGATTAAAATAATTAATTTTAATTTTTAGAAAAAAATATCAATTAACTTTTTAAAAAATTTCAATGCATAATATAACATCTTAAAAATTATAATGAATTTAGTTTGAAATTTAAAACTTCTTTCTCGAGCAAATAGATAGTTTGATTCAATTCGTAATTCAAAAGAACTTAACCGAATTAGATAACTGTGATAAAAAATAAAAAAAAAAAGGCACGAAAGACACCTCGGCAAATCATCTTCAATATGTCAGAAACAACTATATAATAATAGAAGAAAATGAAATGAAAGATGAACTTGTGGAAACCTCTGAACTAGAAGCGTAAGCTGGTCAACAGCAACTAGAATTGAAATGAATTTATTTATTTATTTTTCAATTTTTTAGGTTAAATTATGTTATTAGTCCCTCTATTTATGTTAAAATACGTATTTAGTCGTTGACATTGCTTACGTGGTGAACTTAGTTAGATAACTTTTTTGACCAGCTGATGATGTGAAATTTTTTTTCACGTGCCTTACTAACTTGAATGGTTAAATTATGCTATTAGTTTATATATTTAAAATTTTTTGGCACTTGTACTTTTCAAGACTTGAAATTTTGATTCAATTTTAAGTTCCATTTGTTTTGCAAAAATCAATTCCGAAAAATAATTTTTGAAAAATAATCATATATAATATTAAATACTATTTATAATAAAATAATAATGTCAGGTCTAATAGCTTTAACCAGGCCTTGATGATAAACCTGCTCATGGGCCGGACGGCCCGAATTTTTTTTCCTTACCCAGGCTCGGTCCATCGACCCGATTCATTGTTCAAAATAATAATAATAAATAAATTATTTTTATATTAATATTTATATATTTTTATCATTAAATTAAAAAAAAATTTAATAGTTGAATAATGATTGAGTCGGGTTGAGTCGATCCAAATCACATAACTCTTTTTCAGGCCCGACTCAGTCCATAAGCAGGTCTAATTGATGGTCGACAAATTAAAGTGAGATGCAGTAGAAATATCCAACAAAATGGTGACTACTACAATGCAAACTTATTTGGTGAGAATCAATCCAAACCTTTGCTTTACACAAATTCTCAGATTTCTTACTTAAAAATGACTTACTTTTTTCATTTGTCATTTTTTTAGCTTTTGGTTGCTTGGCTCCAATTAGACAATGATGAAAATTACAAAATAAGGTAAAACAATATAAAAAATATTTAATACTTGCATTAATAAAAAATTATTTAATAAAAATGAAAGAAAAAACTTGATAATTGGTAAAGAAAAAAATTATCATTAGAAATGACAACGATTTGAGATACCCAAACTCGATCAATATTTTATTCAAACTCGATCAAAAATTAATATTTAATATCTAAATTCAATTACTAAATTTAACATATTAATTATTAAATCATAAATAACAATTTTTTATTATTTTATCCAACTCAAATAACGAAATTCAAAATAAAAAATCAATTTAAAATCAATTTTTATACATATTATTAATGGAACTTAAATTAAAAAATTAAGTTAACTCATAGAAAATAATTAAATTAAAATCATAGTTAGAACCATTACTGAATTAATGAATTAATTTAGTAAGTATTATATTAATAATAAATAATTTATAATAAAATATTAAATATTATTATTTAAAAGTTGAGTTGAATAGTATGAGGGTATTTGATATTAAAATATCCATTATCATCTGTAACTATTATTATCATTTTACTTCAAATCATTTTTTTTTCTTCTTCAAGCCACGAAACTTGTCAATTAGGCGGGTTGGGTTGATTTCGGGATGGGTCGGGTTGATTTCGGGATGGGTCATTTCGGGTTCGAATTATTTTGGATTCAGATCAATCGGATTTGACACTTGAGTTTTTTGGGTTTAGATAATTTGGGATGGTCGGGATTTTCGGGTTCGAGTCAAGATTGATAGGTCCATCTGATAATCTTGTTGTTAGATTCAACAATTTTCGAGCTATATGTGATCGTAGAAAGCATTGGTAGTAGAAATCTTGTTACTAAATTTAATTGGATAATTAAATTAATTTTTAACTTAAAAATAAATTTGACCCCATTACATGGAAATATTTTTTTTTTCTTGTAGTGTTTTTATCTATACTCATTCTACAATAAAAAATTAATTTAAAGGGAGATCAAAACAACTTTTTTTGGTCTTTTTATCTTAATATAGCCACACAAAAAATTATTTACCAAAATACCGTTCTTTTCAGATTAATTCTCAAAATCCGTTTTTTTTAAACCAGTTGAGAAATCGCCATGGCCTATGGCGATTTTCCAACTGAAAATTTTAATTTTTTTAAAAATACCAGTTGGGAAATCGTCATGGGCCATGGCGGTTTCCTAACTACAATTTTAAAATTTTTCTATTTTTTACATTGTGAAATCGCCATCTAGGGTGGCGATTTCCCAAGGTAAATTTCATTTTTTTTAATTATTTTAATTTTAATTTTAATAAATAATAAAAATTATATAATTTATAAATTTAAAAAATAAAGACTTAATAATTTTAATATATAATTTTTATCCCATAGTGGTAGAAATGTCCATGGGCCAGGTCGGGCCCATGTATGGTATCAACACCACATTTGCTTGCCCAAGCTACGGTGAAAATTTTTCAACCTTTATTTATTTATTTTTTAATTTTATAAAATAATAAAAATTATATAATTTTTAATTTTAAAAAATAAAAATAAAAATATAACAATTTACCAAAAATTAAAAAATTATATTCGTAATTAGACCAATTCATGGGCCGGACCGCAACCCGAAATTTTTTTCCTTGCCCAAGCTCATTTCGAGTCGTGCCGACCCGAAAGCCCATTTCACTATTAAAAAAATATTTTAATATATTTTATAATTTTTTGAATTTTGTTATTTAAATTTTTTTAAATTAAAAATTATATAATTTTTCTTTAAAATTTATTATTTAATAAAATTACAAAAACACTTGTCCAAGCACGGACTAATACGACACTTTGGTTGGCCTTTCTCCCGGAGGTCCATTTATTATGAATACAAGTTGAAAGAATTCGATTGACATTACGGATAAACCTGCTCATGGGCCGGGCCGCCGTCTGGCCAGGCCCGGATCACTATTTATATATTAAAATAATTAAATTCAGGCCCTGAGCCGGGCCTTGGCAAGAAGTTGAAAAATTTCGGGTCGCGGCCCGGCCCATGAGCAGGCCTAATTACGAATATATTTTTTTAATTTTTGGTAAATTGTTATATTTTTATTTTTTATTTTTTAAAATTAAAAATTATATAATTTTTATTATTTTATAAAAAAAAAATAAAGGTTGAAAAATTGCCACCGTGGCTTGGGCAAGCAAATGTGGTGTTGATACCATACATGGACCCGGCCCGCCTCATGGACACTTCTACTACCATGGGATAAAAATTATATATTAAAATTATTAAATCTTTATTTTTTAAATTTATAAATTATATAATTTTTATTTAAATTTTATTATTTATTAAAATTAAAAGAATAAAAAAAAAGAGAAATTTACTTTGGAAATCGCCAAGAGGAAAAATAGAAAAATTTTAAAATTGTAGTTGAGAAATCGCCATGGGCCATAACGATTTCTCAACTGATTTAAAAAAAACGAATTTTGAGAATTAATGAGAAAAAAACAGTATTTTGGTAAATAAATTTTTTTAGCTATATTTTAATAAAAAAACCACTTTTTATTTTAATTTTTTTAATAAATATCTTTTATTATTGGTGCAAACATAATTTTTTTTTAACTCTTTATTTTTATTATTATTATTTTTTTTTTTTGTTGTAATTTTCATATAAAAATAAGTTGTTCTGTCACCCAACAAAATCATAGAAAAAATCAGCCAATGCTCCAACAGAAAATAGCAACTCATCTGTTGTCTCTGCAGGTTCATATATAGATTTCCCAAGTAAAAGATAATATCAGACTTCAAATTCCAAATCTCAAAACTCCTTCACCCATTTTATTGCAATATCAAGCACCAAAACCTATGCATTTTGACTCTCTCTTCATAATATTATTAACTGTTTCATTTTCAGAGCTCAAACTCCAAGGTTTTCCCATCAGGAAAAAACCAAAAACTCCCCCCAACAAGTTCAGAAAAACGACCATAGTTCATGCACAAAAAAAAAACAAAAGAAAATAAAGCCACTAAGAGAGTGTTGTTTTGACCAGTTTCTTTCAGGGGGCCTTTGTGTATCAGATATCAAAGAGAAAGTTTGTTTTTGCTGGCTAAAAAGGATTAAATCCATGCATGATTTTGTATGTGTCTGAAGAATGAAGCAGCAAATGGTTTTAAGCAAAACATTTACTTGCTTTTATAATTATCTCCTCCTTCTACTGCTTTTGTTGTTGCTGTTTCAGTTAGAATCTTCATCTTCAACTCATCATCAAGGATCTGCAAGCCATGGCCATGGAAGCTTCAAACCTGTTTCAGCTTCTTCTCAACAGTTTAAGCCTGTTCAATCCCATGGTGGCTTTGAAGCTGGAAATCATGATGATCATAAAGTTAAAGATGGTGATTATGATGAAGTTTTTGGTGATGAAAAGAGAAAAGTTCATACAGGTCCAAATCCTTCACATAATAGATAATTTAGAGAGAAATTAAACAAAAAATCTTGAATATTTTAATTCCTTTTCTTTCCTTAAAACTATGAGTTTTGTTTTCTTTCTATTTTTTTCTTTTTTGAATGATATTGGATGGATATGAGTTTTAGTTGTTTTGTTCATAGGAATTAATTAAATTAATATGAAGCCAAGCAATGGAAGATAAATTTTTGATTTTTTGGTGACATTTTTTTTATAATTTAGATTTTTGTATATAGGAATAATATTAATATATATATATAATTAATTAAGCATGAGTTTGTTGCCATTAATGGAGTTGTTGGTGTATAATGACTATGTTATGTTTTATCATTTCTTTCAATTGGCTGTAAATTAACTAATTATTAATTATGACAATTAAGATGTCATTTTTCTTCTTCAATGATGGACTTGTCCATCAATAATTCCAAATTATAATATCTGACACATTAATTATATCCATAATTAATTAAAAATAATGGTCAAATTATTGATCTTGTGTAATTTTTTTAATGATACATTAATACAAGGTCTCTCTAATTAAGAAATACTAGAAAGATGCTCGCGTTTAGGAGCGGAACATGATTTTAGTTTAACGCATTTAATCTGAATAAATAATAAAATATTTGAAAAATAATAATTCAATAAAATAAAGCTTTACATTATAGTATTATAAAGTTTAAATATTTACATGAGTAAACCACATTGATGATGAAAGTTAAAACTACCTTGGTTTATATTATAGTATTATACAGTTTAAAAAATATATATTACATGGATAAAGGTGCTTTATTTTAAGACTCTATATCTTAGTATATAGGAATAATATTAAGAATATGAAAGAGCAGGCCCATATACTTCTCATTGTAACTATTGGGCTTAGATCCAAATTCAGTAATATATTCATTATAGTAAAAAGTAAAAACAACATTTCAGTTTCAGTTAGGAGTTAACTTCTTAGATATAACTAGGGGTAGCAAAATGAACCCGAACCCGAAAATCCGTTCAGAAAAATCCGAACCCGAACCCGCCCAAACTCGATTTGACCAAAAAGTCAAAAACCCGAATCCGAAAAAACCCGAACCCGAATGGCCCGAACCCGAATGGATCCGAACCCGAATGGACCCGAACCCGAATGGACCCGAACCCGAATGAGCCCGAACTCGAATGGACCCGAACCCGAGACCGGCCCGAACCCGAACCCGAATTTAATACTAAAAATAAAAATAATCAACTTGCAATTATTATTATTTTTTTACAAAGCAATAACTTTAATTATTAATTTTATTCTATTTTTTTAATAATTTAATTAAAATTTAATATATTATATATATATATATGATGATGAAATAATAATTTTATCAAAAAGTAAATTATATTTTGTACTTATAGTTATAAATTTAACGTCTCATATCATGATGAATTTACAATCTAAATATTTTAAATTCTTGAAAATTTTAGAGATGTGAAAAAAAAATTTGACAATAATTCAATTATTCTTTAAGGGTAAAAAAAATTGACAATAATTCAATTATTTTGGCCTTTTGGGTTATACTTATACGGTTAGGTTATGGTGGGTTTAATTGGATTATGGCTTTCATGGGATTTTATTTTAGCGGGTGGGTTTAATGGGGTTTTGGGTTTTATGGCCTTTTGGTTTTTGGTATATTTATTATATATTAATAAATAATCATATTAATTATATATTTATTACGTATAATTTAACTATAAATTATATTTTTTGAGTACTACTTTATAATTTATACTTTATATTGATGAAAAAAATATAAGTACTCGATAAATATATATATATATCTTGACTATAAGCATAAAATTTTTGCATGTTATAAGTATATAAACGAATAGATGAATGCCAGGATTTATTTTTAAAAGTTTTTTATTTTATAGTGAATATAAATTATAATATATTTATATTTTGAAATTCGGGTTCATCAAATCAATTATTTTAAATATCAATATGATTAATTTATAATATATCATATTTTTTATAATAAATTATTTCAAAATTTTATTTTATATAACAAATTAATTTCTTATTCTTTTGGTGCTAACAAATATTAATTTTAAAAAATAAATATAATTAAAAATATCATATAATAGCAAAAGTATAAAATTAATAATAAATTAATAATTTGTTTTTAGATATAAATATTTAAATTACGTAAAAATGATTACATCTAATATAAAATAAAATGATGTAAAACATACCCGAACCCAAACCGAACCCGAACCCAGACCGAACTCGAATGGGCCCGAACCCGAATGGACCCGAACCCGAATGAGCCCGAACCCGGATGGACCCGAACCCGAATAAGTCCGAACCCGAATAAACCCGAACCCGAATGAGTCCGATCCGAACCCACCCGAACCCGCCCAATTGCCACCTCTAGATATAACCTATCCGGAGTTCCGGACCAACTATAAAAAAACCTCGATCAGCTTAAACTTTCGAGAAAAAAGAAATTTACATATTCTAAAAGTAAATAAGGGAAGAAGCGCACGTTAAGATCACGTGATGGCGAATGCTGATGTGGAGGCCGTGGATTTCGAGCCGGAGGACGACGATCTCATGGACGAGGACGCCGCCGGCGACGCCTCCCCTCAAGCCCCCATGCCTAAGCTCAAGTCCGCCATCACTGGCGCCTCTCTTTCTGGCCCTAAGAAGACCAAGGGCCGTGGCTTCCGCGAGGACGACGCCGACCGCCACTCCCATCTCGCCTCCCGCGACTTCGAGTCTCTCGGCTCTGATGGCGGCCCCGGTCCCCAGAGATGTTAGTTCCTCCACTAAACCCTAATTTTCTCTCTCCGTTCATTTATGTTGTTTCCTTTTGTTTTTCTTGGCTTTTTTATTTTTATTTTATTTTTGTGGCCTATAAGAGAAGATAATTAGGAAGCTGACCTAATTTTTTCTATATGAAATTTGCTCAATGATTTTAGAATAAAATTGGTTGAAATGAGTTTTTGGTAGTTTTGGCTTAATGTTAAAGCTTGACTAGGTTTCTGATTGTTTTTTTGGGGTAATGTTGAGTATCTTTACTCTAAGAATATAGTGTTAATTTCTCTTAAGTTCTTTACTTGCTAACAGTTGCAAGTAAAAATTATTCATAACTAAATGGTTCAAAAGACTAATCTTAGTGATAAGAAATATCTCATGATAAAATATCTTAGTCTTTGTTCACGCTATAACATGTTATTACAGGATTAGATTTCAAAATGAGTTGTCTTGTGGACTGTTGGAACTTCCTTACCTTCTAAATGTCGGATTCCTAAAATCTATTTCCTTAACTTCGTGGATATGGATATTTTTCTAACTATATTATACTTTGTAGAAACCCATTATTAAGAGGAACTGCTTTATTACGTTTCTCATTAGAGATCTTGACTGAACAAGTCTAATGGCAGATGCTTGATGAGTTTTCTGGCCCACAGCATATGTGCATCCCACAAATTGTAAGATGTAATATAATTCAGGTTTAAGGTCTGTATCTTTCTGCACTTGTCTCTCAGTTGTGGACGGTAATATTTCTGAAGTGGGATGTAAGAGAGGCATTTTGAGGCTTGGTGTTTAGACATAGTCCATTTGTAATAAGTTCTGAGGCAGAAAGTTAAAGTCATTTATTGAGTAACTATGTATGCTCTTCTACGATAGGACTTAAAAAAGGTAATTCAGTTTTCATGTTGAGAAAGAAGGAGATAACTCTTAAGAAATGAAAAGTTTGCTAAATCGTATTCCAAAGGTACAAGAGGAAGTTGTGTTAGAATTAGAGGAAATTCCTGAGAGTAGTTGCCTTTTTTCTGCTCTTATAAAAACTAGTTTTAAACCTGTGTGATGCACAGGACACAAAATTCAATAAAAAAATATTTAACATCTTATAGAAATTTCCTCTTGATTTCAGAGGAAATTTTGTTGATATTGTGGATATATATTCTTGGCTGATTCACTTTGTTCCATTATCGAAAGTGTGGGAGAGGATTGGTCCTTTTTTCCTGTTTTCAGAATTTGGTTGGGACATCATGTGGGAAATATAGGAATAAGCCCAACCAAAAAAAAGGAAAAAGATTCCAATTTTCATTGTTGAGGTTTAAAGCCGTATGCTCATCCTCGAGGAGTGCTATTACCTGTTTGGCCATGTTTCAACCACCCAATTGAGTGTGTTAAACATTTTATATTGTATTGTTAGAACCTAACCTTCAGCCTATCCAGCTATTTTAAAGGTTTGCGACCTTTTTGTGGATACCCCTTGTTCTGCTACATGATGTCAATTTAAGATAAAAGCAATTGTGTCCAAGAATGAAATAAGATTTTCCTTTATGTTTGAAAACTCTTTTTCTCAGTAGTAATATTTTCTTTTATTTATCATTAATAAATGTGCAGCTATTGAAGGATGGATTATTTTGGTCTCTGGTGTACATGAGGAAGCACAAGAGGATGATTTGCACAACACATTTGGTGAATTTGGTGAGATCAAGAACTTGCATTTAAATCTTGATCGTCGCACTGGATTTGTCAAGGTAGGCAACTTAGTTTATAGTGTAGCTCTCTTTATGACCATTGCTTTGTGCAATGGTGTACTTGTAAGTTTTCTTTTTGGTGGTGGAACTCTTCACATTGCATATTTTTTATGTATTTGCGTGTGCGCTTGCTCGTGCATATATATATATATAGGGAGAGAGAGAGAGAGATTATTATCCTGTACACTGGCGGTGGATATTTTTAACTCCACAAACGGGGTTTACACGCTTCCCTAATTTTTCATACGATTTATATTTTTTTAATCCGACCGTCGTATTTCATGTTCTATTCGCGTAGATCATGCACATCGAGTTTCGAGTAAATTAAAAATGTTTAAGTATTTGTTCCGATGTAAAAAACTTTCAACCGTTATATATATATTGAAAAAGACAGTATTCTCGATCGATATGATAGGTATATCAGATCGATTCGAAACTTTACGTGCACGACAAGTACGATTATATTGTTAAATCCGACTGTCAGTTTGTAAAAGTATAAATCGTATGAAAAATTACGGAAGCGTGTAAGCCCGCTTGTGGAATTAAAAATGTCCACCGCCAGTGTACAGGATAATAATTCTATATATTTATATATGTGTGTGTGTATTGGAAATGTTTTGGCTATCTCTGTCTGCATGTTTAACATTTTTCTTTATGTGTGTTTTCTATATGTATTAGAGAATGTGGATTCAGTTATATCGTAAGATATCAACCAGTTTAGTGTTTCTAACCATTTTATGTTGTTACTTGATGCTAGTTTGACACATTTCAATACTGTTATTTCATAGCCTTGATTGAAGATAAAGGACAATTCTTTGACTAACTTCTGCCTTCTTTTACAGTATTTTCTTAATATTGTATATTTTTGTTCAAGTAAATTTAATGTGAGTTTTTCCACTTAGGGATATGCACTGATTGAATACGAAAAGTTTGAAGAAGCAAAGAATGCCATATCCGCAATGGATGGAGCAGAACTTCTTACGCAGACTATCAATGTTGATTGGGCCTTTAGCAATGGACCCAGTACTGGAGCCTCCAAAAGAAAAAACATGAGGTTTGTCTCTATTAATATGCTTTTGAATTTTGATTGATCTGTTAAATATATCAATTATAAGTGGTGAAAAGATGATCTATTCATTCAAACCGACCGAACATAAGTTAAATTTAAAACATTTTAAGACTTGATCTGAAGCAATCCAAATCTGAATGATTTGAGCCTAAGATGACCTGAAACCTAAATGCCAACTGCCAACCTTGCCCAAATCTCGAAACTTAGCTTATGCATTTTCTTTTCCTTTAAAACTAAACTTGATTAGAAGGATAATAAACATAGCGAGCAACTTTATGCAAAAAGTATGCTTGATGGTATTTTTCTTTGCCCTACATGTTTACATTCCATTTTATATTACTCGAAGTGATCCAACTCAAGCCACGAAATGAGAAGTTATTGCAAATTTAGTTATAAAATACCATAGTTCTGTTGTTTGAGAATTGAAACTTTTAGCTGGATGGAACCTGTCAGGCTTATCTCTTATCTCCTTGTGTAGGTGCAAAATAAGTGCAGTACTTGGATCTAACAATACCCTTTACCTTCTAAATTTTGCAGATCCGGACGGACACATCGCTCCAGGAGTCCTAGGAGAAGATACTAACTCGTGTTCTATTATGAGGGTGGATTTATAACAAGAGATTTCGAGATTTGGTGCTTGAAATTTACTGAAATTATGGATTTGTATTTGTCTGGCTGGTGCGCCTCATCCTGTTTTTCTTGTATGGTGTATCAAGTGGTGATTGTGCTTAGTCTTCAATTGCGGCTTTTTGGCTTATATTTAACTACTTGGAGTATTGCGTCTTGCTATTGTGATCATCTTTTTATTTCTAAGATATTAGTGAACCATCTTTCCTATTATTACCCTTTCTCGTTTCAAAGTTGTGTAGGTTGTTAACACCCCCCCCCCCCCCCCCCCACTTGGTGCGGAAGTGATTGTTTGACCATCAGGAAGAGCACGGAAATTGCTGGTCAGATATGAACAAGAGGTATTTGAACCATAACAAACTCTTTATCTTTTCTTCTGCACTCAATGAAACCATTGTCGTCGTTTTCATATAATCGAGAGCGGCTTGTAGGGGGATGCTTCCTCTCTAGTCTACCCTCAATATATCATTCCATTATCGACAATCTCATTCAATTTTACTTCTAGAAACAAGTAGTAGTTGATTATTATATAGTAAAGAACGTCATAGATTGAACTAGGGGTTTAGTTCAGTTGGTTTTTGCAGTAATTTTTAAAAAGTGAAATTCAGCAGATTTGGGATTTGAATCTTAGTATCTGTAACTTTTTCTATGACCTTTTTTATGCAATTTTTTTTTTTAAAAAAAAGAACATCATAGATTGTGATTGTAGAAACAGACCCCTTGAGCATCATCTTAGTATAAATTGTCATACAGAAAAGAAGTAGCTTGAAACTTTGATCTCAGTGACTTGGTTTTCAGTACAGGTTGGTTTAGTGGTTGTATTGTTTTATGTTTATGCAATTGACTTTGAAAAATCTGGATTGACTTGTCAAATTTATGAAAAAAAATGGTGTCTTGTCGGTTTTTCTTTTTATTGATTCGGATTTCAAAAGTAATTTTAAAATCATACTTAATTTTTACATATTAATTATTGATTTTTTTTTTAAAATCTTTCATTAAAAAATTATTTTTCTTAAAAAAAGGTTAAAGATAAAAAATAAAAATTTATAAAATCTTTATAAAGTTGGTTTTCTTGGTAATTTTTTAAATAATAAATGAATATTTTTATATCATAAATTTTATTTTATACAATTAAGAAAAGTATTTATATAATTTATAGTTTTATTTATAATATTTTTTATTTTTATCAATATTGATTCAAATGATCTAATTGTTGAACCGATTTGAAACTTGTTCGAACTGGTTCTAACAACTATGGCCAAAACATTTGAGACATAAACACGAGATTCTGCTGTATATTAAGAAGCTCGGCATTCAAGTTAAAACAAACACAAATAATCAATTTGGATGAAACTTTCTCGAACAACAATTTAAGGAAAGAAATTGTAGAGGAGATGGATCTAAAATTAAATAGGTGAAGCATAGTAGCAAATTGAAAGGAGGGAGTTTCGAGCAACCATAATATTCAGGATAGCCTTACAAACCAGTAACCACTTCGTCCCAAAGTGATCTGTACATAAACGACCTTCTTCTTTCTTTTCCAAGAATATCGACAATAATACGATTGAGAAATATTTTCCTAAAATTTTTAGTCTCACCATGTAAATATTATACAATGCCTAAACTAAAACATAATACTACAATAAATATAAGAACAGGATCGACACAAGGACAGTACAATTTACAATCAGATTTGCTCATGGATCGGATTGGATCGCGACTCGATTTTTTTTTTATCCAAATTCAGTTTGGGTGGGATTCTGATCGGTTTGTAAATTTGTTTCATTGTTCATAAATTATTAAAACAATAAAAAATTATTTTTTATATATTTTTATAATTAAATTTAAATAAAAAATATTTTTTTATCTGGGTCAAGCCTCTTGAAGTGAAAATATCTCTGCCTAAGTTTGGCCCAATATGAGTCGGTTTTGTCAGGTTGAGTAGGTAACTCGACTTTTGAACAAGTCTAATTACAACCACTAAATGATTTTTTTTTTTTTTTTTACAAAATGATTTTTTATTGACATAAGTATCGGCTTTTTTATTACAATATAGCCAAAAAAAAAAAAATTTATCAAATTACCGTTACTTTTTGATTATTTCCCAAAATACGGACTTTTTTTTTCAGCTGGGAAATCGCCATCCCCCATGGCGATTTCCCAGCGTGTTTTTTTGCAAATTTGCAAAAAAATACCAAGGGAAATCGCCACCTCCCATGGCGATTTCCCTTGGTAATTTTAGCCAATTTTGCTAAAACCATGAAGGGAAATCGCCATGGGGGGTGGCGATTTCCCTTCATGTATATTTTTTTTTTAATTAATAAACAAAAATTATATTAAAACAATATTTTATTTTAATTTGATAAATTTATTTTTAAAAATTATAAATTAAATTAAAATATTTTTTTTATAGGTTTGGTTATTTATTTTTTTAAAATATATATTAAAAATGTAATTTAATTTATTATTACAATTTTATAAAAAATAAAAATATATTTCTTATTAAAATTTAAAAAGAAGATTATATAAAAAATAAAATTTTTATATCAAAAATTTTATTTTTTATAATTTTGTAATATTATAAAAAATAAAATTTAATTTATATCAAAAATAATTTAATGATGTAAAATGTAAATAAATTTTTTTTAAAAGAAATTTATCGAGTCACTTTTTTAAATAAAGAAGTTATTTTTAAGTTGGTATCGTAAAATAATTTTTTTAATTTGATTAGTTTTTTTGAGTTGGTATTCGATTAACTCGTGACATTAATTTAATCATTGTTTTTAATAATAATATAGATTGTTACAGTTTAAAACTGGATATTTGATAAAAAAATTTTAATTTAATTTCTGATTAAATTTTTTTTTCTTATTATAATTTAAAAAGAAAATTAAATTAAAATGAAAAAAAGAAAAGCAACTTATCATGTAATTTGGATTATTATATTAAAATTAAATAACAACATTAAGATATAAATTAAAATAAAATATAACAATTAATTTCCGAACAAATTACATGAAATGCAAAACATATAAATTTATATTAGAAATTTAAAACACATTACAATTATTCTAATTATTGCGTGGTGTAGAGCAACAGTGTCGAGTTCTTCTAGTGCGTGGTGGTTGCACCCGTCGTTCAACCTCGTCAGTGGCACGTATTCGCGGTCCACCACGACCTCTTGCTATAACCGCCACTGGTTCCGGTTGTATGTCATCAGTCGTTTCATCCGTATCAAAAATTTGAAACCCACTGCTGGATGAGCCAACACCTAGTTCACCCATAACGGGAACCTGACTACTAGATGCACCCATAAATGATGTAGCATCAAATGCTGACGAAGGGGTTCCAAACTGATACATGGATGTTAAATATGCTGAACTTGGACTTAGGACGGGGAGCTGGTCATCTAACCTCGTTCTTGGCGGTGATGGTCGGTAACACTCATCAACGTCATATCCGGGGTGACTTACGGAATAACGATGGCTGGATGGTACTCCATGATCCCGTTCAGGTTCAGGATGATCAAATGACATCCTCGGTGCTGTGAACTCCGATGAGGTCGGTTGACGCCTTCGCCCACGTTGTCGGCGAGGTCTAGGAGCATCCATATCCTGTGTAGGAGGGACTGGAGCTGAAGTTTGTCCGGTAAATGGCATACTCCTAACATCCTCGTGCATCGACGGTGGACAAACGAAAGGCCGACCTTCATTTCTATACCATCTTATGTAATCAGCAGACGGGTTGAAATTATTACCAACAATCGGGTAACCTGTCGGAATTCGTTCAAAACGTATGTTCCACCATTGGATCCAATGTTCATGCTTCGCAGGCCAGAATTCATCATTACGACCACGCATGTCGACCTTGTGAAGCTTATCAAGGTTCATCGGGGCTGCAGGAATTGGTTGTTGCATCCCAAATTGTCGCAACACCCGGTCAGTTTGGTGCCACTCTACATATGAAAAGCATATCAATGCTGTGTTTGCTTTCCATATATTGAAATTATTGTAGGCATCCGATGGGAGGCATGCCATAATTTCACTCGAGGAATATGGCATCCACAGAAACTGCGAATAATTATTACAAATTCTTAGTTTCATAAGGATTAAATAAAAAAAAAAACTTCAATGTAACAATCGAAATATTTACCTTATCATATCCTAGTCGATCTAGTCGTAGTCTTATACTTGCAAGATCGCTCGGAGTCTCTGTAAAATCTCTACCCGTACTCCTACTCCACCTATTAAAATGCATATAATATCTTAATGACCTATAAAAATACAATTTCGTACAAAATTAATAAAATAGTAAAGATTATTACCTGCTTGCAAGGGGGTATACAGCCGAAATATCCACGCGCGGAGCAAGAAATGGTAGCCGATACCAAGCCCATGATTGTAGAAGCACTAGACATCCACCTATGTCATGGTTTTTTGGAACTGTAGCTCGGCAAAGTTCTCTATACAAAACTGCCAAACACGCAGAACCCCAACTATAATTTGCTGCTTTCTCTAAATCACGTAGCAATGGAAGATACATTAAATGTACCCGACTGCTCGATTTGTCAGGCATCAGTAATCCTCCAATCAAACGTAAAATATATGCTCTAGCAGCATATTGTATTTGTTGTTCGGTTGCATGTAATGGCAGATTTTGAAACGTTTTCAACCAAGTCAGTCTCACCGTTGAGCCAGATACGACGTCTTCTGGAGGTACCTCACCCAATAGATCTTGACACAGTTCATTCCAATCTAGCAGGCTTCCGCCTGTAACTGCATCGCCATGGATCGGAAGTCCAAGTTGCAGCGCAACATCTTCGAGACTGACCGTGCATTCACCACATGGAAAATGAAAAGTGTGCGTCTCGGGTCTCCATCGTTCGACCAACGCAGAGATTAAATCGGGTTGTATCACAAGTCGTCGAATTTGACTTGCGTGATAAAATCCGGCTCTTCTTAAGTGGTCGATAATATAAGGATGCGGGTCCTCCAATGTAAATTTCCTCGAACGTAATACGCGACGAGTTTCCTGTTATAATAATAAAAATTAATATATTATAAAACTATAACAATTAAAAAGTAATAAATAAAACTATAAAATAACAAAATAATAATATAATATAATATAATATAAACAATAATAATATAATATAAAACAATAATAATATAATATAATATAATATAATATAATATAAACAATAATAATATAATATAATATAAAACAATAATAATATAATATAAAACAATAATTTCGTATAAAAAAACAATAATAATATAATATAAAAAAACAATAATAATATAATATAAAAAAACAATAATAATATAATATAATATAAAGAATAATAATATAATATAATATAAAACAATAATAATATAAAAAACTATAATAATATAATATAAAACAATAATAATATAAAAAACAATAATAAAATAATATAATACAATAATAATATAAAAAACAATAATAATATAATATAAAACAATAATAATATAAAAAACAATAATAATATAATATAAAACAATAATAATATAATATAATATAAAACAATAATAATATATAAAACAATAATAATATAATATAATATAAAACAATAATAATATAAAAAACTATAATAATATAATATAAAACAATAATAATATAATATAATACAATAATAATATAAAAAACAATAATAATATAATATAAAACAATAATAATATAAAAAAATAATAATATAATATAAAACAATAATAATATAATATAATATAATATAAAACAATAATAATATATAAAACAATAATAATATAATATAATATAAAACAATAATAATATAAAAAACAATAATAATATAATATAACACAATAATAATATAATATAATATAACACAATAATAATATAAAAAACAATAATAATATAAAAAACAATAATAATATAATAATATAAAAAACAATAATAATATAAAAAATAATAATAATATAAAAAACAATAATAATATAACAATTTACTTACCTCGTTAAATATAATCTCCGAGATGTGATTTTCTTGTAACCTCAATAGTGAAGCCATTTCAAAATATTGTTGTAGAAAAAAAAAATTTGTAGAAAGAAATTTTTTTTGGTAGAAAAATGAAAAAATTTTGAAAGAAAATGAAAATTTGAATGAGAGGAATGAAAATTTGAAGAAGAGGAGGGGGGTATTTATAGAGGGTGGGGGGTGTGGGGGGGAGGGGGGACGTGGGGGGAGGGGGGATGGGGGCAACGGTCATATGACCGTTGCCCCTTTGAATTTTTTTTTTATTTTTTTTTTATTTTTTTTTTCATTTGAAATTTAAAATTTTAAAAAAAATTCAAAATATTAAATTATAAAAAAACCTAAAATATATTTTACGAATTTTTAAATTTTTTTAAATTATAAAAAAAATATTTTAATTTAATTTATAATTTTTAAAAATAAATTTATCAAATTAAAATAAAATATTGTATTAATATAATTTTTTTTTATTAATTAAAAAAAAAAATACATGAAGGGAAATCGCCACCCCCATGGCGATTTCCCTTCATGGTTTTAGCAAATTTTGCTAAAATTACCAAGGGAAATCGCCATGGGGGGTGGCGATTTCCCTTGGTATTTTTTTGCAAATTTGCAAAAGAACACGCTGGGAAATCGCCATGGGGGATGGCGATTTCCCAGCTGAAAAAAAAAAGGTCCGTATTTTGGGAAATAATAAAAAAGTAACGGTAATTTGATAATTTTTTTTTTGGCTATATTGTAATAAAAAAGCCCATAAGTATCTATATTTTGGGCAAGGTACACGTTTCAACACGTTTCATTTATTTATTTATTTATTAGCATAGCATTGTACCAATTCAAATTGGTTCAACTCGAATATGAAATAATCAAAACTCGAATATAAAAAAATCAAAATCCAAAGATCTAAAACACTAACTCAAAATAACCTAAATTAAGTTGATTTATTTTTAAAAACTCAACAATTTTGGACTCGAAAATGATTCAAATTCGATGACTGATTTAAATAACTTAAGTGTCAAATTCGAAAAATCCGAATTCGAAATAATTTGAACCCTTGATCTAAATTTTTCAACCCAAAATTATCCGATCTGAAGTGGCGCAATCCAAACCCGATCCCGAATCCAATTGCTAATTTATATATCAAAACCAAAAATTTACTTTAAAAAAAAACTATACAAGTTAAAGCGCATTGGTTTTATATAAGGTTAAAAAAATAAAAATAAAAATCAGAGGTCAAATCGGTTCACTTAAATTTTTTAATTATAAAAAAAATGATTTTTTTGAGATTTAAAATTTTAAATACTTTTGAGTCGGTTCACTTAAACAATATTTTAAACATTTAAAAAATAATTTTAATGTTAAATAAATATTAAATATAGTAAATAATTAATAAAAATATGTATTTGATTTAATGGAATGGTCTTTAATATATAACTAATAGGTTAAATGTTCAAATCTCATCAATTACAAAAAAATAATTGAAAAAAAAATATATATATATATATATCAAACCGGTTTTTCCGGATTTTTACCTGTTTTTTATCGGTTAAATCGATTTTCTATCGGTTTAGTTAATATCTGATTTTATATAATATACCGGACCGGTTAAATCTCCGATTCTCGATTCAACTAATTTAACCGACCGATCCAATCCAATTTTTTAATCCATGATTTTTTATATATGGGCATTAAATATCAAAAAAAAGATAAACAGCCCAGCCTGAAAGCAGCTTCAGCAACCAAATTCAAATTGGTAAAGCTCCACCATAGAGGTGATAATGATAAGAAAATCACTAACCCAAATGATATCATAAATGATTACCTCCTAAAAAGTTAAAATCACCATAGTCAGAAGCAAAATGATCAAATTAAGTCTTTTAATGCTGAGGTGATCGACCTGACTATGATTCTCTTCTAGACCTTGATGGCTATAGCTAGAAGTGTTTATGGATCGGGTCGGATCGAATTTTTTTAAATCCCTTACTCAAGTTCGACTTGAAAGTCCGTTTCATTGTTTAAAAAATATTAAAAATATATTTTTATATTAATATTAATATATTTTTATAATTAAATTTGGGTCGGATCGAACCGAATTAAAAATATTTATATCCAAATCCGACTCAATATTGGTCATGCAAATAACTCGACTCTTAAAAAAGTCTAATTATAGTTAGGAAACAAATACTCTATAGTGATGGAAATCCAAAGAAAAAGGAAATGAGGAATTTTGAACAAGTATATTTTAACATCCTTGTTGAACATGATCTCCAATTAATTGGAGCCTAAATTAATCAAATTCATCAATTTAACCCAACTAGCATTTGTATTTGAGCCACTTAAAAGAAGTATGCAACCCATGTCATTTGCATTTACTGGCCAAAAAGAAAAAAAAAATATCATTTGTATTTAGCTGAACATTTACAAAAATAAAATATATAAAGAATTCATAATTTAATTTAATTGGTTTGTACAATCACTTTTAAAAAATAATATTTAGTAGATTTAAAATTTAAATCTCAACACTTATAACCTCTTTCTTTATCCCCAAATTACTACATCTTTTATAGGACTATCAATCCGCCAAATATAGAAGCTAGATGATTCTAATATTTTAAAAATAGATTCTATGGTAAATGACAAAACATACATGAAACAATTACATAAGAGTTAATAGCATTAATGATCCCAAAATTTTAAGGCATGTTTTATATTAGTCCATAAATTTCAAAACGTATTAATGACATCCTTGATCTTATATTTTTGTATCAATGTGATCTTTCCGTTAGAATAGACGTTAAATGACAAATGTCATGTGACGTGTAAATTATAAAAATATCATCCTGCTGATGTGATCTTTCTTTTTATCTTTTTTCTTGAGTTAATAGCACCAATGGTCCCCAAACTTTAGGGCATACTTATATTGGTCCCTGAACTTCAAAACATATCAATTAGATCTTTTTATATTAATTTATTTTTGTCCTTTTATTCCTTTATTATTTTTTAAATTATATATATAATTTTATATAAATAAATACAAAAAATAAAAATATTTTATATTAAAATATATTTTTAAAACATATTTAATTTATAAACATATAAAATACTTAAAAAAATTAATTTTATAAAAACGTAACAATAAAATATTTTATAATTTATTTCTTCTTTATTTTATTTTTCTTTTTCTCCTCCTTATAAATAAATAAAAATATAATATAATTTAAACTAATTTTATAAAAAATAATAATTTATAAAAAATATAAATATTTATTTGCATTCTATTATAAAAATATTTTAAATTTTTTTCCCTTTTTCTACTTTATAAATTTATAAAAATAAAATAATTTATATTATAATTAAAAGTTCAAAAATAAAATAATTTTTAAAAATATAACATATTTATTTATATTAATTTTATAATAAAAAATAAATTTTATTTTCCTTTTTCTTTTTCTAAATAAATTACTTTTTATAAAAAATTAATAATTTATAAATATAAAATATTTATTTATATTCATTTAATTAAAAAATTATATT
The DNA here is from genome assembly GCA_030761205.1 of Fremontodendron californicum. NCBI lineage: Eukaryota > Viridiplantae > Streptophyta > Magnoliopsida > Malvales > Malvaceae > Fremontodendron > Fremontodendron californicum. The sequence continues at coordinate 4,954,210 of JAULJL010000014.1, forward strand.
TTTATGTCGACTCCAATGCTGAAGTTGAGCCGGCAACTACTTTGACCAAATTTTCCATAAAACGCCAAATTGGACTCTCCTCGATCTAGCGCGAGGAATCAAATTTGGCCTATTGCAATGCCTATCGAGCGTTATGAATGGCAGTCTGATCCTTCGTAGGATCGGACTGGCGGTGGGGATTCAAATTCTCCTTTTTCGATCGATGAGAGTTAGGTGGAGAGAATAGAGAGAGAAAAAAATAAAAATAAAAAGGAAAGAAAAAGAAAATATATTTACAAAAAAAATTAATGTAAATAAATAATTATATTTGATAAATTATTTAATCTTTTACAAAATTAATTTATTTATAAAATGAAAGAAAAAACGGAAAAAAAAAAGAAAAAGAAAAATAACTTTTTTAATTAATTAAAATAAATATATTATCTTTTTATAAATTATTTAACTATTACAAAATAATTAATTTTTATTTAATTATTTATAACAGTAAATAAAAAATAAAAGAAAATTTATTTTTATAAATTAATGTAAATAAATATTTTTATATTTTTCATAAATTATGTACTTTTTTAAATTTTAGTTATATTATAAATTATTATTTTTCTTCTTTGTATTTATTTATTAACAAGAAAAAATGGAAAGGAAAAAAGAGAAAAAAGTAAAAACAAACTTAAAATAATTTTTATAAAATTAACGTAAATAAATATTTTATATTTTTAATAAATTATTTAATATTTATAAAATTAATTTAATATAATATAAATTATTATTTATGTTTTAGTTTATTTATAAAGAATATAAAATGAAAAAAAAAGAGAAAAAGGAAAGAAACAAAAAAAATTAAAATAGTTTTTATAAAATTAATTTAAATAAATATTTTATATGTTTATAAATTAATTATATTTTCAAAAAATTAATTTAAATTATTTATTATTTTTTTGTATTTATTTATAAAAAAGAAAAAGGAAAATGTAAAATTCGAAAAAGAATGAAGAATAAAGGAATAAAAAGACAAAAATAAATTAGTGCAAAAGGATCTGATTGATACGTTTTGAAGTTTATGAACCAATATAAAACATGTCCTAAAGTTTGGGGCCATTGGTTAGACCTGGCAATACTAGATACGACACGAACACGACAAGGAAACAATAATTAAAAACACAACACGAACACGATAAAAAAAAAACATGAACATGACATGAATACACAAATGTCTCAAAATCTATTTAATATGAATTATTAACGTATCAAAATTTATATAAATATAAAATACCTTAAACACGATTATGACACGACAAAATACATGAACACGACACGGATATACGAATTGTCAGGTCTACCATTGGTGCTATTAAAAAGAATGATCACATCAGCAGGATGGCATTGTTGTAATTTACACGTCATATGTCATCTGTCATTTAACGCCTATTCTAACGGTTTTACAAACGGAATGACCACATTGATACAAAACTATAAGATCGAGGATCTAATTAATACGTTTTAAAGTTTAAAAACCAATATAAAATATACCATAAAATTTGGAAATCATTGGTGCTATTAACTCATTATATAATGAAATGCTTAGCCAATTATTATTTAAATAAATATTTAGGGATGAAGTCATTAATTTAATAAACAAATTATCAATAAAAGAAAGTTTACTTCAAAAATGGGTTTCGATTTTAATAAGAAAACTAAAAAAAAAATCACGCTTTGTTTGGGTACTTTTAAATTTTTTATTAATTTTTTAATTAAATAATAATAATAAATTATTTTTGATTAAATAATAATTTTTTATTTTAAATTGTGATAATATTAATATAATTATATTTTGTTACTTATGAAAATTAAATTTATGATAATTGTTTATTTATAAATTACGTAATAGACATTTTTAAATATTATATATATATTTAAAAATATTTAAACTTTATTTTATGCTGTATATTTTTATTTATAGGAGGTAAAAAATAATCAATAAATAAAATAAAGTTATGGTTTATATTTTATTCTCTCGTACGATCAATTTTCTCACATAGGTTAGCAACAAATTCGTTTTTTCTTTTTTTACTTTTTTTCCAGAGCGGATCGGGTATGGATCCTAAATCGACTAGCGGCTCAACGTGCGGACCACCCCTTTAAATACATCTTTTAAAATTAAATTAAAAATAATTAATAAAATAATTTTTTTAACTTTTTTCCCAAGCCGGTCGGATACGGACCCTAAACCGACCCAAGAGTCAATTTGCTGACCAACCCTTTTAAATACATCACTAAAATTAAAATAAAAATAATTAATAAAATATATTTTTTTCTCGAGCCGGTTGGGTACGGTTCTTAAATCAACCTGTTAATCAACATGCAGACCAACCCTTTAGATACATCATTTAAAAATAGTTAACAAAAATAAATTTCTTTTTAATTTTTTTCTCGAGTGGATCGAGTACGGATCTAAATCGATTCGCGAGTCAACGTGTGGACCAACCCCTTTAAATACATCATTTAAAATAAAATAAAATAATTAATAAAATATATAATTTTTTTAACTTTTTATAGTGGATCTAATATGGATCCTAAATTCACTTGCGAGTCAATATGCGAATCAATCACTTTAAATATATCATTTAAAATTAGAATAAAAATAAATAATTGTTTCATATATCTTTTGTAAGACTATCAATCCGCCAAATCTATAAAAGACAAAACATACATGAAACAATTATATAATGATATGCTTAGCCAATTATTATTTAAATAAATATTTAGGGATGAAGTCATTAAATTAATAAACAAATTATCAATAAAAGAAAGTTTACTTCAAAAATGGGTTTCGATTTTAGTAAGAAAATAAACAAAACATCATCGTTTAGATACTTCAAGCAAGGAATAAAGGTGAGACATGTTTTGTCTGATTTAAAGATTTTTGCGATCTTATGTCATAATTAAACACAAAATGAAATCACCGTCGATCCAAAGATTTAATAAACAAATTATCAACAAAAAAAAAAAGTTTACTTTAACATGGATTTCAATTTTAATAAAAAAAAAAAAAGTAAATAAAACATCATGGTTAAGATAAAAGTTTTATTCGTAATATATTAATAATTTAAAGTTAATAAGTTTAATATCAAAACTGTAATAACATAAAATTAAGAAATGCTACACACTTAGAAAATCGATGCTTGATATATATATATATATATATATATATATATATATATATATATATGAATTTGAAAGCATATAATTACAAAGTACACATAATCGAATATAAAGAATACTTACAGAAACTGATTTGAAAAAATCAATATCGAGTCAAAGTAGAACCTCTGACCTTAAGACAAGTTTTGCCTGCCTCTAAAGTGTTTGCAGAATATTGCTAACCGTCTCATAGGCCTCCTCGATGACGTTGCTAAAGAGGGTACACTCGAAGCAACTCAACGAACCGAAAAAGAAGAAGTCAGTCTCTCTCAAAGACAGTATGCAGAAACCGAGAAGGAAGAGAAATTGTATTAAGTGAATTAGTGAATAAAACAGACACTGGATGTCTGTATTTATAGATGCCAGAAAATCTGTTTGGAAAAGGTGTACCAGTTGGAAGGAGTATGTTCGGTCAGAACAGACATGTCCCAAGAGACGAACCGGTTCGGTCATGGACAACACCTGACTGGCATGACTTTATTCGAAAAGATTTATTCTAGAAGCAGCCCTGACCGGTTCGGTCTTGGATCAAACAGTCACAATTAATCGAACAGAAAATTAGCAAGTTGGTTCGGCTGAACAGCAAAAAAAATATTGTTGACCCAAGCCCAAGTTGGTTTGGTCCAACCCAAGCCCAACCCGGCTCAGTGCATGGTCCAACCTAGTTTTGTGTAGGTCATCACCCACCACAAAACTTGGATGCCCCTTAGGGCCCAACTCAACATGGAACAGTAGCCTATATATACAACTAGCTAAGGCCATACTTTGTTTTATGTGGGATTGATTACCATACACAATTTCAATCAGCTATCTTCCTTTTCAAGTGGGAGTTAATGAGACCAATTTTTCATTCAATTTTGAATCAATTGTGTACGTTGATTATATATCGTGTATCTAGTTACGACAATCTGCGTATTAATATATTTATTTCGTATTTATACACAACATTTAATCACTTAATATCCAACAAAAAGTAATTAATATCTTTTGATATTGATACGTATTGATATCGTTGTATTTCGGCGTACCATTTCGAATTTACAAACATTTTTCAAATATCTTTTCATATACATATATAGTTTATTTTCAAGTTTCTTAATAAAATATATTATATTCACATGCAAATATATTTTTATTATATACATATTTATATATTTATATTCAAATATAAATTTTAAATATTTAATATCCAAAATTTTTAAATATCAAATAAAATAAAATAAATATAAAAATATTTAAAATATATAATAAATTATTATTAATTAAATTCAATAGTCTAATTTAGTGATATATTTTATTTTTAAATATAATTATGAAAAAAAATAAAAATGATGAAGACAAAAAAAATTAGAAATTGATTTAAAAAATCAAATAAGTGAATTTTAAAAAAAAAAAAACTTAAAATATTGTATCAATCGATATGATACAAACCAATACGACTTTTATAAAAATTGAAATGATATAATATTAATATTATTTCGTTTTATTATAAAATTAATACATATCCATCGATATAACCGAAATACTACCCTGGTTTAAGATACTTCAAGCAAGGAATAAAGGTGAGACATGTTTTGTCTGACTTAAAGATTTATGTGACCCTGTGTCATACATGCAAATCATAATTTTATCTGTTAAACACAAAAATAAAGTCCGAAGATTCGTCTACACTCTGCTCAAGCATATCCAAGTAAGAGCAAGAAAAGAACAATATAATTACTTAATTAGCATCAAATCAATATTTTATTGAAAAGCTAATGGGATGATTTTATATAAAAGCAAGGGAATTTAACTTTTCAAATTTTCTGTCCCTCCCCCTCCTCCAAAGCAAAGAATAATCATCAAGTTAACATTTGATCAGACTGTAAGAAAAGAATAATGGTTGCCTGAAATTTCCTGCCATTACAACTTTCAACTATTGCTTCAAAATCTCTTTAATTACCTATATATTTGCTGCCTAATTAGTAGTTTGGGTCATCCCCACCAGGCTAATATCAGGCAACCCAACATTTTCTGCTGCCATTTCTTAGCTCTTTTGCTTTCTCACATTGCCATCCATTTTCCTTTCTATTTCTTTGCTGCCTGTTCTTGTTTTTCTTTTCTTTTCGAAAATTTAAAAGAAAAAATCACCCAATTGTTTCTGTAGCCGTTTTCTTTGTTTCTTCTCATCAATTATTTGTGGTCATTGAAAAGGGAAAAAAAATGGATGTTTCTTCTGATACAGCTTGGAAAATTATTCGAATTATCCTTAAACCCATCAAACGTGAAACTAGTTACATCTTTTTCTATAAGAGAAAGGCTGAGAAACGGAAGCAGAAAGCTAAGAAGCTGAAAGCTGCGCGGGAGAGGGTGCAATCTTCTGTGAATGTTGCCACAAGAAACGGGGAAGAAATTCTACAGCATGTCAAGAACTGGCAGGAACGTGCTAATCGGATCATCGTTCAGGAGCCAGAGGAAGGCTTAATGGGGGAGGAACAGAAACCAGAGGAAGAACCCAAGTGTTTCTTTGGCTTGTGTCCTAATTTGAAGCACCGTTATGAGTTCAGCAAGAAAGCAGACGAGGAGGCAGGGACCATTGATGAACTCCTGGATGAAGAAAGTAGATTCAAAGACAAAATTTCTCACCCTGTTGATCCACAGGAGATATGGGCCACACCATCTAAGAGTTACATGGCCTTTGAGTCGAGAAAGTTGATTATGAACAAGATTCTTGGGGCATTAAAAGATGCTACTTTGGAGATGATTGGAGTTTACGGCATAGCTGGCGTTGGCAAGACCACACTTGTCAAAGAAGTAGCTAAAATAGCCAAGGCAGACAAGTTGTTTGATGTGGTGGTTTTTGCAGTTGTAACTCAGGCACCAGATGTAAAGAAGATTCAAGGAGAGATTGCAGATTTTCTTGGTCTCAAATTTGATGAGGAGACAGTAGCTGGGAGAGCCATTAGGCTAAGCAATAGATTGAGGAAGGAGAAAAAAGTTTTGGTAATTTTAGATGATATTTGGACGAGTTTAAAGTTGGATGAAGTTGGAATTGTCTTTGGAGATCATGAGCATAGAGGGTGCAAAGTACTGCTATCATCCAGAGATCCCAATGTCTTACCTGAAATGCATGCTGAAAGATTCTTCCGAATTGATCTTTTAAAAGAAGAAGAAGCCTGGACCCTGTTTGAGAAAATGGCAGGTGATAGTGTTGAAAATCCCAGTGTGAAATCTGCAGCTATTGATGCATGTAGGAGATGTGGGGGATTGCCAATTTACATTGTAACAGCTGCAAAGGCCTTGAAAAAGAAGGCTTTCTTTGAATGGGAAACTGCTTCAAAACAGCTAACAAGTCCTTCCTCAACAATGCCAGCAGATCCAGGGTCAGCTATTATAGAGTTGAGTTTCAATCATTTAGCAAATGATGAACTTAAATCTGCTTTCCTGCTTTGTAGTCTTATGCCATACAATGCTACCATTTTTGACTTGTTGAAATATGGTATGGCTTTCGATTTGCTTGGAGGAATTAGAACAATGGAAGAAGCACATCAGAGACTATACAGACTGGTACAAAACCTCAAATCTTCCTGTTTATTATTTGATGGTCGTATGGCTGAGGAGTTTACAATGCATGATGTGATTCGTGATGTTGCTGCAACAATAGCATCCAAGGACGGGAAAATGTTTTTTATGAGAAATGAAATCAGACCAAGAGAGTTGCCAGATGCAGGTGTGCTAAGAAACTGCACCAAGATCTCACTGTTTTACAATGATTCCATTAGACTTCCTAATCAGCTGGAATGTCCACAACTTAAAGTTTTTCAACTTTACAACAAGAATCCTTTTTTGAAAATTTCTGATCAGTTTTTCTCGAGGATGATAGTATTGGAAGTTTTAGATATCAAAGGAATGCAGCATTTGTCATTGCCGCCTTCATCATTTGGCTTGTTGGGAGACCTTCAAACATTATGTTTGGAGTCATGCTTGTTGAAAGACATAGCAATGGTTGAAAACATGAAGAAACTAGAAATTCTTAGTTTCAACAGTTCCATCATAGAAGAGTTGCCCAAAGAAATAGGGCAATTGACTCAGCTAAGGTTGTTAAACTTGGATAATTGCTCCAAACTGAGAGTGATTCCCCCAAATGTAATATCAAACTTGTCCCAACTAGAAGAACTGTATATTGGCAACAGTTTTGCTCAATGGCAGGATGAGCAAAGAGCAGGGCGCCATGCTAGCCTCGGTGAGTTGAATCACTTGCCTCATCTGACCAGTTTAAGCTTGCATATTCCTGATTTCCATAACATGCCAAAGAGATTCTTCTCCGAAAAGTTGCAGAGATTCAGGATATTAATAGGAAACACATGGGATTGGTCAGACAAGTATGAAGCCTCAAGAATGTTGAAGCTCAAGCTCAATGAAAGCGTTCGTAAAAATGATGGTGTTCAAATGCTGTTAAAGAAAACTGAAGATCTGCATCTAGATGAATTGAAGGATGTTGGGGATTTTTTATATGATTTGGATGAGAGTAAAACAGGCTTTCCACAACTGAAGCATCTCCATATCCAAAATGGTTCGGAAATGAAGCACATCATTAACTCAATTGAGGCACTTACTCTTGATGCTTTTCCTGTCTTGGAGTCATTGTATCTTCAAAATTTGATTAACTTGGAGAAGATATGTAATGCTCCGCTTGAAAAGCAACCCTTCGCAAAGTTAAGAGTGGTAAATGTGGGAAGTTGCTATAGATTGAAGAACTTGTTTTCGTTCTCCATTGCCAGAGGCCTTCTACAACTTCAAGAAATTGAAGTTGTTGATTGCAAAAGCATGGTAGAGATCATTGCGGAGGGAAGAGGAAGTAATGTTGGTGAGAATGAAGCTACAACGACAATTGAATTTAGGCAGTTGCAATCCTTGACACTACAACAATTACCGAAGCTTATCAGTTTCAATGCAAGCAGTACTACCGCAGCACTCTTCAATCATAGGGTATGTCTTCTATTGGTTTCTATATATTTCAGACAATAGTTAGAAACAGAATCCAAGGTCCTTGCTATGTTCCATGAATCATGTCATATTATAGCCTTCTTCTAACAGTTTACTAACAGCAATCTAAACTTAAATGCTTAAATTTTTTAGGAAATTTCATCCCTTAATATCCTACCCAAAAAGGCTTAATAAGTTTGCAGTAATTGGTTGTAGCACACATGATGTAGAAGGTCCAATCCTTATTTCATATCCTTCTTTATGGACCATGGTGTTTGCCATTTACATTGCATGTTAAATCCAAGAAATCTAAGTGGTATGACATTTTTCTTTTTGTTTTTCCATCAGCATTGAGAGGTCAAGTGAATTGAAGAAGCATATAAATACATATATATCATAGAAAAGCATATACATATTCTACTCAAGGAAACTAAAGAAGGGTTTTTTTTTTTCAGGTCACATTTCCTAATTTACAGAACTTGAAATTGTCCTCAATCAGCACATCACAGATATGGCACGAGCAGCTTTTGTCAGTGCCTACTTGCATTCAAAATTTAACCAGCATAATTGTGGAGAGTTGTAATCTGAAATTTCTACTATCATCCTCTATGGTAAACAGTCTGGAGCAGTTGATCCATCTAGAAGTAAGTGAATGCAAGCTAATAGAGGGGATCATTGAAGAGGTGACAGGGGAGGAAGGGATGGAGAAAATATTGTTCCCGAAACTTAACTCCCTAAAGTTAAAAAGCCTTCCAAAGCTGACCAGATTTTGCTCAGGAAAGGCTGTTCAGTTTCCATCCTTGAAACAGTTGCAGATAGAGCATTGTCCTAAACTAGGGACATTTATCTCCAAATCTGTGAAGAATGAAATGAGAGCCATGAAAGAACGAAAAGAAATGGTCTCAGGCATTCAATCTCTCTTCAATGAAAAGGTGAGTTATTTATTTGTTTTGCATTTTCTATATCTTTATTAGATTTGTTTATCAAACGATCACTAATTGTATGTATGTATGTTGATTTCTCAACACAATTAATTATGCAGGTAGCACTTCCTAGCTTGGAGAAGATGACAATCTCCCACTTGAAAAGCATGATAATGTTGTGGAATAATCAATTACCTGAAGATTCCTTTTGCAAACTAAAAACAATGGAAGTTGAGTACTGTAATCAACTACAGACCATGTTTCCATTTAATATGGTAGGAAGATTTCAAAGGTTGGAGACCCTGGTAATAAATGATTGTGCTTCATTGGAAGAAGTATTTGAAGTCCAAGGGCTCAATGTTGAAGAAAACCAGGCTGAGGCGGCAGCAGTTCCATTAAAGAAATTGTACATGTACAACTTACCAAAGTTGAAACATGTGTGGAGTAAGGATCCCCAAGAAATGATCACTTTTAAGAACCTGACTTTCGTATATGCTTTTGGATGTGAGAGTCTGAAAAATCTCTTTCCAGCCTCAGTTGCAAGAGGCCTTCCGCAACTTGAAAGGGTTGAAATAGACACTTGTGGGGTGGAAGAGATTGTAGCAAAGGATGAAACTCTTCAACCAGAAACTAGATTTGTGTTTCCCAAATTATCCTTTCTGCGACTTTGGAAACTAGAAAAACTCAAAAGTTTCTATCCTGGAGTTCATTCTACAGAGTGGCCGATGTTAAAAAAAATTGTGACCTACCATTTTGGTGATCTGAAGATATTCACTTCAGAACTTCTCAGAAGTAAGGAAACGTGGAGGGTTTCTCAGCCACTCTTCTTGGTAGAAAAGGTAACATGCATTAATATATTATATATCTATAATTCTTAAACAGAAAAACCTCTGCAGGAACTCTTTGAGGCCTTACAGTATTGATATTAATCTTAGCCTAACTGAGTATATTGACTTGCTTCTTTTCACTGCCTTTCTACAGGTTGTTCACAACTTGGAAGAACTTACATTAGACAGCAGTGACATCTCAATATTAAGTCATGAAGTCTTTCCAGCTAACTTATTTAGCAATATAAAAGTTCTGCAAGTGCACTGCTATCATCAAGAACCAGCTATTTTCCCATTTGGTTTCATCCAAAAATTCTCCAATTTAGAGAAGCTTGATGTTGGTTGTTGTAAATTCAGAGAGCTATTCCCATCTGAAGGACTAGTTGGTGATCAGAAGAAACCTCTTGGGACCCTATCAAGAGTTCGAAGCTTGAAGTTGGTTCTCCTTTCCAATCTGCGTCATATATGGAAGCCAAACTCGAAAGCAGACCTAATTCTTCCCAGTCTTGAAGCTCTAGTCGTTTGGCATTGTAGCAAGCTGGTTAGTTTGGCACCATCATCATCATCATCTTTCTCAAATCTCACAACTTTAGATGTATGGAAATGCCATGGGGCTGAGCATATAATTGCACCCTCTACAGCCAAAACTCTTGTGCAGCTCACAAAAATGAGTATAAGAGAATGCAACGAGGTGACACAAATTGTTGCAAATGAAGAAGAAGGAGAAACATTAACAGAGATTAGTTTCAGCAAACTTGTCTGTTTGGAGCTAAGTAGGTTACCTAGCCTCCTATATTTCAGCTCAGGGAGTTATGCCTTGAAGTTCCCATCTTTGGAAGATGTAACTGTGATTCAATGCACAAGTTTGACTAATTTCCATTGCGGAGAAGAGTTAAGCACACCAAAGCTACACAAAGTTTGGCTGACTGAGGAAATGGATCGAAGTTGCTGGGAAGGTAACCTTAATGCCACTGTCTCCAGGAAAATGGTATGTTTTTTATTCACCAAAATTTCCTATCTCCTTACATGTCTGTAGATAGTTTATTCAAGGTTAAAAAAATCGGATAGGAGGTCAAACCGGTATGATCCAATTCTGATTGGATCGGCCGGTTTATTTAAATAAAATTTTAAATATTTTAAAAATGATTTTAATGTTAAATAAATATTAAATATAATAAAAAATATGCATTTGGCTTAGTATTATGATTTTTAGTATAACTTTAAGAAGTTATGAGTTCAAATCTCATCACTTACAAAAATATTTTTGAAAAAATAATAAAAAACCGTTTTCCTGGTTTTTTTTTTTTTTTTTTTACCCGTTGAACCGGTTTTACACCAGTTCAAGTGATCTCCAGTTCTCTATATAGCACCGGACCGAACAGGTTTTCGATTCTTGGTTGAACCGATCTGATCGGTCAATCCGGTTTTTCAACCATGATTTTTCTTTGTTCCTACAAAAAAAAAAAAGTTTATTTATTATTAGAAATTTAAACCACTCTTCAACTAAAAAAAAAAAATTAGACAATTATCTTGACTTTCTTCCTTCTTACCTAACATAGTATAAATGATCCCATATATGAATTGTAGACTCATGCATACGATCGCTGATTATAAGTGTTAAATAAAAATATAAAGAACCCTTGTTTCGGATAGTACTCTCTTTTGAAAAAAATGATTAAATTAATTATAAGTTCTTTTTTGATACATCAATAATAGAGTTTTTTTAACTTTACAAGTAGAGTTAAGATATTGTCACATGTTCTATTTTTTTAAAATATACTTTAAGAGGTATGTGTCACCGTGTTAATCCACTTGTGAGTCTAATTAGAGAGGTGAGCATTCGATCGGTTCGATTCTAAAATTTTTAAAACCGAATAAACTTGCAAAACCAACCGAACCTACTGAAAAAATATTCCAAAACCGAAATAATCGAACTGAACTTGATCGATTTGGTTCGGTCGGTTTTTTTAGTTTCACTCTAAAGGTTTTTTCGGTTTTGATTTGTTTGGGCTATGAATTTTAATTTGTTTGAGTTATGAGTTATTGGATTGGGTTAGTTTAATTTGGATTAGATTGGATTTGGGTCTAAATAAAAATAATATTATTTACTATTTTTTTAATTAAATATCGGTTTGTTTGGTCGGTTTGATTTAGAAATAAAAAAATGCAAATCGACCGAATAAACAAAATAAATTAACCGACCTAAACCGAAACCTAACAAACCAAACCTGATGAACTGAATTGCTTTTGTTTGGATCGATTTATTCGGTTATTTAATTTTTGACTCACCCCTAAATCTAAAAACTCACCAACCATAGATGAAATAATTCCTCCTTAATTAAACATCATAGAAACTTAAGTTGACCCAATAGTAAATATACAAACACAGTGCAATACACAGCAGATTAAAATGTAGATGGCATTTTATTTTAAAAATGAATTTATGGAATGATTGTCAGTTACAAAAAGTAGACATGATATTGCAGGTCTCAGGTCCAAGAAGAAGAGACCATGATTATTTTGAAGATCAAGCTGCTTCCTACTGAATCAGAGATCACTCTTTTAGGCATTAGCTGTTTACATATCAGGTGATTATTATCAGTGTGGATTTCTTGTTCCAAAAAAATTATAATTATATGTAATTCGAATATGATTTCAATTATAAGCTTGTAATCACTCATTCTTATACTAATTTGTTTTTTTATTTATTTTAAATTTTCAACTCAATGACACGGCCCACGGGCATCTTTACCATCGGATTAGCAAAATAAAAAATTATGTCCTGAAATAAACAATAGACCAAAGTTTGTATCCTAACATATAAAGGACGTTGCAGCCATTTTCGAAAAGAAAAAAAAAAAAAAAAAAAAAAACTCTTACATTTCATTTTGAGAAGACAACAAATATGTTTAAAGATAAGCATTTCTAAACTTTTTTTTTGTTTGTTTTTTATGTACATGAGTAAATAAAACATGAGTAAATAAAACATGAGAGAAGATGTATTCAGCTAGCATTTCTAAATGAAAATATTTTTCAAGATTTCAAATACAAGAGGGATAGGGGGGTTAGTTCTTGCGTGCTAGAGCAGCAGCAATGCCTCCAGCAATCAGCCCTGCAGCAGTAACAGCAATACCTATGCCAATCACACCATCTGCACACAAAAATAATTGATAGGAAAGTTGCTACATCAGCTAAATACTTATCAATGATGAGGGAAAACCACTAGTTATAGGTAGGGGTGTAATTGAGCCGAATCGAGCCCAAGCATTAAGAAGCCTCAAGCTCGACTCGAAACTCGCGGCTCGAGCTCGATCGAGTTTTAATTTTAAAATTCAAGCTTGATTCGAGATAAAAACAAAACTATTCGAGCTTGCTTGATTAAGCTCATTTACTTAGTAAAAAACGAATTTGATTCCCATGCTCGATTTTAAACTCGATTATTTATGCTCGAACTCGAATTCGAATTGAGAATTTTTTCAATACTAATTAAAATAATAAAAGTATAATACTAGAAAAGTTCGATTAGGCTCGCAAGCTACTCGAGTCAAATATTAAGATACTCAAACTCGGCTCACTCGATAACTTAAGCTGCTTGAGCTCGACTCGACAATGATCGATCCGAATTCGAGTTTTTTTAGCAGAACTCAAGTAGCTTGTGAGCACAGATATCTCGTTTATATCCCTAGTCATAGGTGCTTAATTACCTTTTGTAATCCGATCTTCAATTGCCTTCTTTAGAGATTTTGCCTGCCTCCAATCAGGTTCTATCTGCCAAATTCAATAGAAAAACCTGTTAACATATGTGGAGAAACTGAGAACAATTTTCACTTCAAAAGTATTTCTGCAAATAAATAGACGAAGATCATGCAGTTTCCAGATAGATAATTTTTCTCTAGGATTACAACATCTTTAACATAACCCAACTATTCAGGGGTTGAAGAAAATAGGTTGGAGGTATCAAATACAAAATAGTACAGCATGGTGCACCAATAAGAAATGCCATATTATCTGGAGTAGGACTACCGAACTATGTTGCTCCGACTCTTTATTTTTCTTGAAATACCCGTGTCCGACGCATATCCGGACATGGGTATGGGAATACGACCCTCGAAGGATCCTCCAAATACATGGAAAAACTTAGAAAAAATTGAACATATCCGTGTTGGACATATACCCGTATCCGACACTCACACCGAGTCCGAGTAACATAGCTACTGAATAAGGATAGTAAATAAAACCATTAAACACTGCTCCACAAGCTCCCTGCTCCTTGGATAGTCGCCACTACGAAAAAATCCAACAGCCAGAAGATAAAGCTTCTCTCTCATTTTCAATGGACTAGTACTGCTGGCCAATGAAGCTGCAAATAGCAAATATTTTAATTTCACATATTCAGACAGGTAAAGAATATTCAGTATAAGATCTTCAACAGCAGTTTGCAACCGCTTTTGTGGAAAGTCTAAAGGAAGATGAGATGAAAAGGAGATTGAAACTCAGTTTCACCTTCAAGCATAGCTATCCCACGTTCTACATCTTCTGCTCTTCTTGAGTGAACAAGAGCCCATGAAAAACGCATGATACATTCATTTTTTAACTCACCAGAGCCTTTATCTGCCTCAGCAACCTCCTTTTCGCATCCCTGAGAATGATTTTTAAGACAAAAATGAATAGATCAAATCAATGTCTTTAATCTTTACAAGTATATAAAGCCAGTGCATTTGGTGTCAACTCATCCAACTAATCGTTATTTCCAAATTGACAGAACTTACCACTTAATCATCCCATGCAGGAAATACAATTTAATGTGGTGAATATGAATACACATCCCTCATATTGAGGGTGAAAATGCCAGAAGCAAATAAGAAACAGGCAAACCATGAAACAGTTCAAGCATCATGAAACCCTATGTTACTCGAATTCGGGTGTGAGTGTCGGATACGGGTATGTGTCCGACATGGGTATATTTAATTTTTTCTAAGTTTTCCATGTATTTGGAGGGTTTTTGGAGGATCATATCCCCATACCCATGTGCGGATATGTGTCGGACACGGGTACTTCAAGAAAAATGAAAAGTCAGAGCAACATAGATGAAACCAACAATTATGAGTCTTTTTAATAGGCTCAACCAATAGCGGTACTTTTCTCTTTGCTTATCAATATATTAAGATTTTTAAGGAGAAGAAGAAGCAACAACCAAAATGTAAGGCCAAATAGGGTTCCAAGACCACATAACACAAAGGTTTCAAAACAAAATCAGTTAGATTACTAGATACAACAAACACCAAAAGTGAAACATGAAACAGCACTTTCTCTGGTTACTTGCAATTATCTCATAGCCCATCTCATATTTTAAGGAGGTTTTCATGGTTAAGTAAACCTAAGTTACACCAAAATCTCCATTTTTCGCAATGCATTTGTGTATGATGCATATTGAGCACATCAAAGTAAACATGGTATGAGGGTGTGACTCTCCAAACATACGGAAAAACTAGAAAAGAGTAAAATTTACAAGTGAAGGACACCTATATCGAACGTATAACCTTGTCTGAAACTTGTACCCAAGTACATGCCAAAAAAAGGACACTCGCATCTGATAAGAGCAAGATAGAAATACACTATCTTAATGATTGAACCATAGTAGTCATAGGTAAAAGGAGTACTCAAGGCTCTAGGAACCCTGTATTACCCAAGTCACAAGGCACTAAAAAGCAGTCACCCAAGTGAAGCAAAGTGTTAGTTAAGGTCAACAAGAAGAAAAGGCCTATCATGTAGCTACTCAAGACTAATCCTAAGAAAGTTCACTAAAAGTTGAAGCTTTTCTTATAGTTTCCATCCACGTCGATGTTAATCTCTCTCCCTATCTTGACATTCTATTAAAAGAAACTGTCAATTTAATTTTTAAATGAAATAGTTATATGTGTGTATTATAGGAATCTACAATGAGATAATATCAAATAAACTTTCCAAAAGCTGACTCCATCACTCCATTCCATTGCATAATGTGATCCAGAGCTAAAAAAAAAAATCCTAAAGTAAACTAAAAGTCTGCATTTGACTCTAACTCCAAATTTCCTTCATTTCAATAGAGGAAGCTTAATCCTGCCTGGGGCAGCCTTTTTTCCCCAATGCATGGAGGAAACTCCATTGCTAATTGCAGAAAAATAAAGGGACATGTCAATGAGGAACTCCTTTTAGGCACCCATTCCTTTCAAAAAATTGTTCCTTGGGGCCAAAGGCATGAGCCAGAATCAAGCTATCTAGTACTTCACCCACAGGCATTAATGCATTATCTAGTACTTCACCCGTGTCTGACACTCACATCCGAGTACTGAGTAACTTAGCTAATCTAGTACTTCACCTTAGCGCCCATGCACTCATCTTGGCTACACCTGACGAATACATTACCAGACCAAAATGAAACGGAATACTCCACCAAAACATACACACCCAAACACATCTCCAAGATCCCTCCAGTATTTTCAGACGCTCCCTCCCTTTCTCAATACATACTTGTCTCCAGAAATGACAAGGATAACTTAATCGCTAGATGCTTATTTCCAACCATGCAAAGCAGAAAGGGGAAAGAAAGGATGAGGATTGGATAAAGGCGAGCAGAGGCATTTGCTGTAGACATATACAACATAATCAATCAAGGAACCATGAAAGAAATCAGTACATGAATTGCCTTATGTGGCAGAAATTTTGATAAGCTACTAACTAGAAAGCTGCCCACAACTTAATAACTTAAACTGCTGCAGCAGAATAGCATAAGCTTCGTCTCAAAAAGGATTCTGAGACAAGATATTAAGCTTCATCTAAAAATTAAACAGTAAAGATAGCTACAGCTTTGTTCCACTACAGTTGCTTGCTTATATGTAATTACTCTACAATTGAAAAAGCTCTTCATTCTAAAAAAAACAGAATTTGAGAAGGAAAGACAAAACAAATTGAAAATTAATCCAAAACCCAGAAAGCTAATGAAAAGGCAATCCAAAGAATCCAAGCTAAGCCCCCTTTTAAAACAATAATAAATAAAAAAAATTCTTCCAAAGATTTTATTGGTTTATGCATTTGAGGAAGCAAGAAAAGTGGGTTCCAAAAGAAGAGAATAAAAAAATAAAAAAAAAAAGAAACCCCCCAAAAAAAACTGAAATTTAGAAAAAAGAAATGAGAGAAAAAAGCAAAGAACTTACAGCAATAATATCAGAATCGCACCAAGGAAGCTGATCTGAGGCGGAGAAGAAGTTAGTCACTGACTCAAAGAATTTCCCTATCTTTGCTTCCATTGTTTTAGTAAAATTGGTCTATTGCCTTTTTTTTTTTTTTTTTTTTTGCAAAATTGGGAACTCTTGTGCTCTTTTCAGGGGATTGGGGTCGAGGTCCTTGTCATTTAGTATAAATTAGTTTTTTTTATTATAAAATTAAATAATTTAATTTTTATTTTTTTAAAATTAAAGTAAAAAATAAAATCATTAAATAAGTCATTTAAAAAATTGACGTGATATTTAACTTGTATTTAATTAATAACATAGATATTAAATGCTGACATAATATTAATAAAATATATTATTTTAAGATAACATGGACAAAATAAAAAATATATTTTCAATATTTGATATTAGATTTTTAACAACTTGGTTATTTATTTTGTTCACATCATTTTAAAATAATATATTTTATTAATGTCATGTCGGTATTTGACATTTACGTCATCAATTAAACACAAGTTAAATATCACGTCAATTTTTTAAACGGTTTATTTAGTGATTTTATTTTTTTTCTTTAATTTTAAAAAAATAAAAATTAAATTATTGTATTTTATAATAAAAAAATTAATTTATATTAGATAATATAAAAGAAAGATTTCTCAAGTATTTAAATGAGGGATTGGCTGTCACTCAAACACAGGACAGCGTTTGGTAATGTTAATGGTTACCACTTGCCAGTTGCCACTACAATGAGATCCATTGCGGTGAGAGCGTGAGACCCATGGCTAACCGGGACAAACTAAAAGCGGTAAAATAACTCTCTACTTTAAATCTTTTGTTTGCTTGATATTTGAAAAAAAATTGTTAATTTGATATTCGAACTTTTATTCCGTCAATTACATTGGTCTTTTGTCCTAACATCGTTAGTTAATGATGGATTAAATAAAAAAAATATCCAATTAGAGCCTGACACGTAACAAAATTGTCACATCATCAGTGCCACGTTATCGTATAAAAAAAAATTCAAAAAATTCAAAAAAATTTAAAAATTAAAAATAAAAGTTTGAAAATCTCATTTTTAAAAAAAATTATAAAATAAAAATAAAAAACAAAATTCAAAATAAATTGTAAAAATTGAAAACTTTATATATATATATTTAAAAATCTGTAAAAATTAAAAAATAAGAAAAAGAAATCTGAATATTTTTAATAAAAATAAAAAAAATCTATATTTTTTTTTAAATTTTGAATTTTCATATATATATATATATTATGAAAATCAAAATAAAAAGCCAAAAATCAAAATAAATTATAAAATTGAAAACTTTATATATATATTTAAAATCTGTAAAAAAAATAAAAATAAGAAAATAAGAAAAAAATATGAATATTTTTAATAAAAATGAAAAAAATAAAAAAATATTTTTTTTTGAATTTGAAATTTCTATATTTTAAAAAATTATTTTTTTATTTTTCTTTTTAATTTTGAATTTTTTAGATTTATCTTTTGATTTTTTATAATTTTTATAATTTCTAAATTTAAAAAAAAAATTTGAAATTTTGATTTTAAGAAAAAAGAATTAGTTTTTTATTTTGATTTTTATAGATATTTTTGATTTTTTTTGAATTTTTTGAATTTTTTATAATTTTTAAATTTTAAGAAAAAAATTTAAATTTTTGATTTTTTTTTTAAAAAAAATCAGTTTTTTATTTTTATTTTTATAATTATTTTTTATTTTTTTTGAATTTTTTTATATGATGACGTGACACTAATGATGTGACAGTTTTTGTCACGTGTCAATCTTTGATTAGTTATTTTTTTTGCCTAATCAGCTATTAACTAACGGTGTTAGAGTAAATGGCTAATGTGATTGACGGAATAAAAATTCAAGTATCAAAGTGACAAAAAAAAATTTTTAAATATCAAACGAAAATAAGACATATGGGCTAATCCAACTAAAAAATAAAAGTAAGGGAGAATTCCAACACAGGGCAATGAATCCAAATTATTGAGAGTTTAGGGCCATGATGAAAACTAATTAAAAGAAATATTTTTTATAATATATTAATTAACTTTAAAAAGTGCATTAAAAATATTCGTAACTCGTTAGAAAAACACAAAAAAAAAAAAAAAAAAAATTTGATTGTAGGAAAGTGATTTTACTCTTTTATCCTTAAATTTAATTTTTTTTCACATAAAGTTAGAAAAAAGAGAACAAAGAGAAAAAAAAATAATGGTGGCCATTTTATTATTCAAAGAAAAATCAATGTAAAAAAAAGCGTACTGAAAGTTGAATCAATGAAAATTTTAATTCAATCGGTTGATTCAATTAAAAAATTAAAAATTTTAAAATTTTGATTTTTAATATTAAATACACAAAATATTTAATAACAATATGCATTTAATCTAATAATAAAATCCTTAACTTAAATGCAAAAGGTCATATGGATTTATTTTCTTTCATAGTATTATTTACTTATTTGTATTTTATATAAAACCTCAAGTTTATTTTTTATTATGTTTCTATAATTAATTATTAAATATAAATTTGAAAATGGGCTAATAATGAAGTTGAAAATTTTCATTGTAAAATAAAAAGAAAATTTCCTTACAAATAATTATTAAATTTGTCATTCCTTTCTCTCTCTTTTTTTTTAATAGAATTTTATCCTTCCTTTCTTAGCAAATAGTTAATTCTATGATTTTTTAACAAAATCAAAATAATTTTAGTACACTACCCTTTTTGTAATTTCCCTTTTCCAAATTCCTTTAGATGAATGGAATGGCCCTGAATTACACAGCCATATCGAACGGTTAAAAAACTAGTTGGATCTCATGATATCTGATTGTAAGCGGTCTCATTTTAGCGGTCACAATGATAATTTCAACTTTGTTTTAGAATTTTTTTTTTCTTTTTTTTGGACTAGCAAGTCTTTAAATTGAAATATTTATTTTATTGAAAAAAAAAACTATTTTTGAAGCATTTTGTTTCTTTAAAAATACAAATTTACATTTAATTTATGAATTATTATTTTGTACAAAGACAATAAATTTTTTAAATCTCATAAATGAAATTAGATAATTATCACATATTTATTTAATAATTAATTTATTAATTTTCATAAATATACTGAGACATAAATTAACCTTTTCTATTAGTTTATAGATTTTAAAAATTCGACCACGGTTATAAGATAATTTTTTTTTTATTTATAGTTATCTTTTTTAATAAAATTAAAATTTAAAATCCGAATACTTTACACATTTTAATACTAAAATTTAGATTTCAATTATATCGTACACCAGTTCTTAGATTTCACAAATGAGATTAACAAGGTGACATATATCTTTAAGATATACTAAAAATAATTAATAAAAGAATAAAACATGTGATAATCTTTTAATTTAATTTGTGAAATTAAAAAATTACACTGTATATAAAAAACAAACTCACTTCTTAAAAAATTAAGCTTGAATTCCCTTCTCCAAATAAAAAAATATATATTTAAAAAATATATCCCTTAAGATATAGTCAAAAAAATATAAAATAAAATAATACAAAATAAATAAATAAATATAACATATGACAATCTTTTAATCTTTTTTATGGAGTTAAAAAACTCCACTATCAATATATAAAAAACGAATCCATAAAAAAAAATTATCTAATACGCTGTCAATAAAGATTTTAGACTTTACAAATAAAACTAGAAGAGTGACACGTACTCTTAAAGTATAATTAAAATAAAAATGTGATAATTTTTTAATTATGCTTATAAAGTATCAAAGATGAAGCCATAAAGAAAACAAAAACCCCTTGTTTATTTTATATAAGAAAATGAAAGATAGGGAAAATAAAACTGCTAGAGTTTAGTTGTCAAAAGAGAAAAGGAAAACCTACCAATGTGAAAAGGATGCTTCACCGACAAAACTTGGCATTAGCATGAGCATTAGCTAAGCCAAATGCTATCTGTCTTGGTGGGGTCTGATAACCTCTTTTATAAAAACAAAAAAAGAAAAGAAAAGAAAATAGTATTCTCTCAAGCTTGGCCTAGAGTTAGTGAAAGTTAGCCTTTGGCACTACAGCTTAATTTACCCATATGTATTATACTCAACAACCATTACTTTCTTCCGGTTGCCCTTCCTAATGAAAAAGCATCCCAAAAATACGAGTCAAGCCGAATTTGGATCAAACCTAAATATAATATAAACACCACATATACTTAACTAAAATCGGTTCGACCCGAAATATGAATCTCAAATTTTGTCCAAACTCGTCTATATTTGTAAATGAATAATAACACCAGTTTAGACCCGCCTATATTGTTTTTGTTTTTGTTTTTTAAAAATTTAAACAAATATATTATTTTTTATTTAATTTTTAATAATTTTTTATTTTTATTAAGTTTTAAAACATGAATAACTTAACATATTTTTAAATGTTTATACCATAATATTATATATATATATATATATATTCTTTATATGATATAAATTACATAATATATATAAATATAAAAATAATATATTTATTATATAAATAAAAAATGAGCCGGATCGAATCTTGATTGTTAGAGTCAAAACCCGATCATTTTTTAAACGGGTCTTATTTTTTTTGTCCAAGTCCATATTTCAGACCTAATATTTTTGTACAAATCCTTCTAAATATCGGACGGGCTTTCAAATTTGAACCGATGATAACCCGGTTCTTGAACAAATCTAATCAAAACATAAAGTCTAAATTTTCCATAGGATTGATGCCACGCTATCAATTTCAGACCACAGATGCAGATAAAAAAGACTCCCAACTTCCCTTGCTAAAATCCAGGCCTCAGTTTCTGAGGGAACCAAATACTTACCTTCAGCAGCCATCTCTACTGATTTGATAAGTTGGAACATACCATCAACCAGCGATTCACACTAAAGTAGGTAGCCTGAGAAGTAAGCATCAGCTCGTAAATTTGTACTGCACATGATGAAGATGAACAATGAAACCCAAAACAAGCTGTTAAGAATTTTCAGTCACTTTCTTGTCTGATTCGACCACCACTCATGCTTGCAAAATCATCTGTCAGCATATCCTTTTAAGGTTTCTTAAAACCTAGATTTCACCTCGCCACTTTGATCACACGAAAGTTAGATATTTTCTACTCCCAATTTGCTAAATTAGCCATCTTATTAAGGCTCTTGCTTGCTTAAGCAAATTTCCTCAGGCAATAGTAGATGATGTTCTTCATTGTGCTTTGGAGTTTCGCCATTACCACTGAACAGTCCTGTAGATAATGTAGGGGATTGAGGTGCATGGCCACCTGCAATTTAATTTAAAATAATTTAAGATCCAATATCCAAAGACAAATAGCTGGAGAAAACAGAAAATGAAATTTTTACACACCTCTGAAGGATGAAGCTCTACCAGAGTCTTTGGTTGAGTTTAACAAAATGGTGCCCGAAAGCACAGCAATGAAGCCGCATAGTTCAGATATGATGCTTCCCGTGCTTTGGCCATCCCAATCCTGAAAAAATCCATATAATATTTATGTGTTATACACACTTTAGATTCATGATTCATCCAAAGCAGAAGACCTATGGACAAACATATGTTTCTATCAATATTGGTTCAAAATGGCATCAAAGTTGTAATAATCTGTCCTCCTAAATTTGGAACAGTTTAAATTGGTAGGGGGCAGCTATGTGGCTCCCGCTCTTCATTTTTCTTGAAGTATCCGTGTCCGACACATATCCGGACATGGGTATGGAGATATGATCCCCTAAAGACCCTCCAAATACATGGAAAAACTTGGAATAAATCAAACATACCCATGTCCGACACTCACACCCGAGTACGAGTAACATAGGGGCGCAGAACAAAATGTTTCGGAGTTCCACAGGAATCAGGATTATAGGCTGGGAGTTTTCTTAATTTATCTTCTTTTTTTTTGGGGCACAGAAAATGAGTTTTACTTCTAAACTCTGCCCAGCCAAGCGTCAATTTATGGGTTAGGACTCACAGAGGGAGGAATGGAACACCCAATAAACTGATAAACTATGTATAATTTTTATCTAAGCCAGTTTGTTTAGTCCACCTTGCAGCCTATTCATTAAGTCATGACAACCGGACCTTAATCTTCCACAACGTCTGAAACTTCACAAGGCAAAGATTATAATATTTTAGCAAGATGCAACCAGTTATTGATGATACAATACCTTGAACATAATGACACTGGCGAGGATTGTAAGCGATGTAAACATGACATAATAAATAGGGGACACAACTGCAGTGTTGAATGTATCAAGTGCCTGCAACATCAGAACATTTTTCAGAATGGAAAATATTTAACGAAAAGTTAAAAACATTTGATGGCATCCTATGTTGCTTCACTCCTCATTTTTCTTGAAGTACCCGTATCCGACACCTGTGTCTGACGCATATCCGGACATTGGTTTTGGGATATGACCCTCCAAATACATGGAAAACTTTAAAAAATTGAACATACCCATATCCGACACACACCCGAATCCGAGTAACATAGATGGCATCAACTCATATCCAAGACTTATTTGAGCCAGCTTTTGAAACTTATCCTTGTAAATAATAGTTTGCTGTTTATATATGTTAAAACTTCAATAATAATTTGCTGTTTATATATGTTAAAACTTAAAAAGCACCGCAATTAACAAGGAAAGACTGCCATCACCAAGGCAAATTAAATTGTTAGGTGTTAGATATCAAAGAAGTTTTTCATAAAAAAAGATGATTCTTTTAGAGAAAGAGCAAGAGAGACATTTGCAGAACCAGATACTTAAGCATCTCACATAACCTTCCCCAACTAAATATCCTGAAGGATCATCTCCGCTATTCATGAAGATGAAAAGCAGATGAGCAATAGAAATGGTTCTTGTATAAATGCTAGATGAGAGAAAATTCATATTGAAATAGTTCTTTTCCTTGACAGACCAAATCCTTCAAATTCCACAAGTCAAATCTGAACCCTGTTTCTGTTGAAATTTCATTCCTACTTGAGCAATAAAAAGATTTGACACGCACTCATTTGTTGACCAAAATATTTTGTAACAAAAGAAGATATAACACAATGGCTTTAATTTGTTTCCTATTCTCAGTCATTTCTTCTCTCTCTCTCTCTCTCTCTCTCTCTCTCTCTCTCTCTCTCTCTCTCTATATATATATATATATATATATATATATAAGGAAAGATCAACTTACACAGGTATAAAACTGATTAGTTTTACACGCTTTTATAACTTCGTATACAGTTGATATTTTAACAAACTGACTACTAGATTTAGCAATATAATCATACTTGTTGTGCACGTAAAGTTTCGAATCAATCCGATATCATGTCGATCGAGAATATCATCTTTTTGATATATATTTAACGATTAATTTTTTTTTTTACATCAAACAAATAGTTAGAAATTTTTAAATTACTCGAAATTTGATGTACACGATCAACATGAATAGAGCATAAAATGCAACGGTTGGATTAAACAAATATAAATCGTATAAAAAATTACGAAAGCGTGTTAAACTAAATTAGTTTTACACTAATGTAAGTGAATCCCTACTATTATATATATAGGATTTATATTTGATGCACTGTTAGTGTATAGATCTATACATTGTCAGTGATACACATGATGCCACCTATTAAAATGTAAAGTTATATGTATTTATTTTTAAGAACTTTCAAAATTTTATGTTTATTTGTTAATAAGGTGGCATCATGTGATTCATTGTCAACGTATAGATTTATACACTGACAGTGCATCAAATATAAACCCATATATATATATATACATATATTAGTAATATTTTTTTATATAACTGTTCACACTGTATGATTACATGTGAGCTACAGCAGCCCATCATTATACCCTTATCTCAAACCTATCATCACACCACTGACTCTAACTTTATACACAAATATCAAGTCATTAAATTAGTAAAAATTTGGTTAATTAGTAAATTAGTAAATCATTAAATCGTTAATTTATAACCTTATCTCAAACCTATTTCACTGTAGAACATAGTGGCAAGGATTTCCAGATGGCTTTACATAACTACCTAAAGAAAAAACTTTCTCCAAACACAAACGAAATCTATGTTACTCGGATTCGGGTGTAAGTGCCGGACATGGGTATGTTTAATTTTTTCCAAGATTTCCATGTATTTGGAGGGTCCTTAAAGGATTATATCCTCATACCCATGTCCGGATATGCGTCGGACACGGGTACTTCAAGAAAAATGAAAAGTCGGAGCAACATAGACAAAAATACCTACCTTGTTGAGATAATTCATTTGTGTAATGACACATGTAGCCACAACAAACATAAAAAACCATGTCTCTGGGTAGACTAGTTGGTTCTTTCCCTCAAAGGTTAGTTTGAGTGCAGTTCCAAGGGCTTTAACACTCATCACCTGCATATGTTATGTATGCATAAAATTAGACACCACATTGATATGTGGTTGGAAAAGAAAATATTATAAATTACTTGGTTCCAGTTTTTGAAGAAGAAATTATCGAAGCAGACGAGTAAATGAAAAACTCAGAAGCTCACATTTAATTATAAATGTACCATATATCTATTAAAAGCGAATTTCTCCAGATTGTAAAGAGAAGAAGGGTAGATTCAACTACTAAAAACTCTTCTTTTGTCAATCACATGTCTCCACTCTTGAATAATCACATCAACTGAAGGCTTAAACCTTGATTGGAGAATCAAAGCCTTCCAGTATAGAAATATTTCAGGGAAATTGAAATATTTAAGACTAAATATATCACATGATTTAAAAGTTTTAAATTTAAAAAATGATGATATGTTGCCTATTTTAAATTTAGATAAAATCAGGCAGCTTTTAAAGTTTTATTGAAACTCAAGTCATAGTGGGCAATGCAAGGAAAAAAGGAATTAATCCAGTGATTGGAAGCAAAATGAACTTTAAAAATCAGTAGTTCAAATGATGTACCGAGAGAGATCCCATTAATGAACAAATGCCTGTGAAAACCAACACATTTGTATGCCCACATCTTGGTGCAAAATGGAAGATCAAAAGGAACACCAACACAACAACTGAGCCCAGATACAGTAAAAAAGCTGAAATAGAAGGGGAACAGAGTCATTTGAATGTTTAACACACAAAGTAGATAATAGAGATGATCGATGGTGAAAACTAACCTGGTTGTGTAGCCATAGTCCATATCTGCAGAACAGAAGTGAGAGGGCTCTCTTGTGGTGCATGGATAACAATTATGACTGAACCCGATATACACATAACACATCCTAAAACCCCTAGCTGGTGTAACTTCTCCTTCAACATGAAGTGAGCCAAGACAGCACTGAGCACACAATTCAAAGTACCATAAGTGGAGGGAGGAAGGAAATGAAGAAAAGAATCATTGATTCATTCTTCTTTTATTGATTAGATTTTCTTAATTCTTTATTCAATTCAAAATTAGGGCATAAATTAAATGTGAAATTCTTGAGTAGTCTACTTCCTCTCGAATGATGAATCCTCTCAAATTAAAGGAGTGTCATATGGGATTTACTTGTCTATGTACCCTTCAATTCGATCTCTTAGGTCTTGCGTTACCTCGATGGTTATACCACGATACCCTTAACTCAAAGCCTAAGCCTATATGCAATGTATAGACTCCTGCAACCATGACATATTTGTTTACATGAACATAATTTCATTTCTTTCTAAATGAACTAAAAGAAATGAGAATGGTTAATTCCACAAAAGAAAGAAGTCTTTTTTTCACGAGGTACAACTCAAAATTCCTGGTTATTTATTTTTACTGACTCGACCAAAGATCAATTCCCTTTTTATTTGGGAGTATTGAATACACCCATATTTCTGAGCTTCATATTACTCCTCCCAAGACATGTCATGTCAGATGCAGGGCATCCCGATTCGATTGAATGGGATGACAGTTTCTCATTCCTAATCTATAAAATAATAATTTCGATCAAATCAAAAATCACAGATTCACAGTATGCTAGACCCCTCTTTAAAAGGTTTATCTAAAAAATTCGCGATATAACTAGGAAGACGTTTCAAATACCATACATGAGTTACTGGACATGCCAGCTTTAAGTATCCCATTTAATATCTTCATGGGATATCATTCTCACAAAAGAACATAATTTCATATGATGCTAGAAGGAAGTGCAATCTTAAATAGTAGGAGATATTACCTAACAATAATGCTTAATGCACCAAGAGGAGTAACAAGAATTGCCGGAGCAAATGCATATGCCACAAAGTTTGCAACCTCTCCAACAATCACTGCATCAAAATATCATACAACAAAAGGTATTCTGCAAACAATCAGTCAGAGAAAAAATACCACCAATCTATTTCACCAGAGGCTTAGGCAATTTCATGCTATTTTCTACATTATTGCATCTGTTGCCACAACTCTTGCCCTGCCCCACCCACCCCCCCCCCCCCCCCACCCAAAAAAAATAAAAATAAAAGATATAGATAGATTTTCAATCATTTTAGGCAACCAAAATAATCATCTGGAAACCTACAATATTGAATCTTAAGCCGATATGAAGCATTAAGATTCGAAATAAAGTTAAACAGTTCCAAAAAGTAACAACACAAATTCATTCACCTTTGACATGAAAATGTCACATAACCAATCAAAAGGATAGGCAATTTTGATATCAACAAAAAAGTAATTTATAATTTGAAAATTAAATTACATATCAGACATTAATCATAACAAAAAAAAGAAAAAGAAAAAAAAAAAAGATCCCAACATACTTATGATCAAGCCCAACCACCATAAAGGCTCCAAAAGATATGCATATCCACCATAACCTGCAAAACTCCAAAGAATCAAAGACATTAAACAAACCCAAAATTAAGACAAAAAATTTAAAACCCAGAAGAAAAAGAAAAAAAAACAAAAAAAGGAAGACAGACCAGCTCGGACACCAGAAACAGCAGCAGCTCGTCTAAGGCCTTTCTTTTTAATGATAAAACTTGCCCCAATAAACCCACTTGACAATAATGCCAAAATAAACCCTTTTAGATTGTCTTCAGATAAACCCATATTTGTTCAAAATCTTTCTGGGCTGCTGTTGATCTTTTTCTTCTTGTTTTTCTTCTTTCACTACTTTCTCTTCATCGAAATCTTCCAATCATTGGCTTTCTTTCTGCTTACAGGTTGTCATGTTTGTGACAAACAAACGAATGCGCTGTGTTTTTGGAATAAAATATGGGACAGTTTACCATGTAATGCATACACAGCTAATTAATGTGTCAGCGCTTTTCTAATGGGCTCCATCTGTTTTTTTTTTTTTTTTGGTTATTGGTGTTCTAAAGCCTCGTTTAGCATTGCACAGCTTTTGAGGTCAAAAGCTGCTTTTCACTACAAACGTAATGCTAAACAGATAAACAAAATTGGATTCTGCTGTTAAAATGAAAAGCCAAACCAAAAAGTCAAAAAATATAGCTTTTGAGCTTTAAAAGTTAGCTTTTGGATAAAATGACTTTATTATCCTCACATCTCTACACTTTTATTATTTTAAACATCTTTTTTTGACATTTCAATTTCTTACAACACTTTTTCACAACAATACTAAACACTTAAAAGTTTTTAAACCACACTTTTTCACCATACTTTATAAACACACTTTTTTCAACTCAAGCTTTTTTCAACCCAAGCTTTTTCCAACAGCAATACTAAATTAGGCCTAAATCTATTTGAAAAAAAAAATAACAGGAAGACATATAAATTTTTTATAATTCTAAACGGTTATTATATTTTAAGATAAAGAATTTTAGTTTTTCTTTTTTAATATATGAATCCACGTTTCATATGATCATTTTATTATGGTTTGTAAAGACAATTTGGAGAAAAGTTTGAAATGGAAAAACTAGTTTAAAAAAAATCACCAATTATGCTATTTATGCACTATAAACCAAATTTTGAAAAACAAACAAACAAAAGGAGCCTTTTATGGCTATGTACTATGGGAACATTTGGTACGATGGAATATCTCAAACTTTTTAGAATTTAATTGATGATAAGCAGATTTTCATATTTAGTATGGTGCATTTTTGAGTTATTGCAGTGTTGCTTGTAATCATGATTTGTGTTTATTTCTCTTACCCAAGTCCTTACCCAAGTTCAGTCCTGGTTTGAAAGTTCTTTTATTTTTTTAATTTAAATCCGGTCCGGTCCAGGGCGATGACTTGTGTTTATTTCTTTTATCCAAATTCAATCTCGACTCGAAAATTTTCTATTTCTCTTACTTAAGTCTGGCTCAGGCCGGCTCGTTTTATTGTATAAAAAATATTTAAAAAATAAAAATTATTTTTATATTAATATATTTTATATTTAAATTTAAATTAAAAATAATTTTTATTATATAAAACAGTGATTCAAATCAGGTCGGATCGACTCGAATAGAAAAAAAACTTTATCATACCCGATCCAATACGGATTGAACAAGCTACTCGACCTTTGAGCAGGTCTAATCTATTGATTATGAAAGAATATTTACTGAATTTGCTTGTTCTATTCGGTCATATTCTCTAATCCTTTGGGAGCTCAAGATTCCAATGTTTACGAGCTTGTGTTTAAAATCTCCCTCTCAAACATTATTGAAAGTTGAGTGAAAGGAATAATTGGTTAGTTATTGAATTTGATTGCATTATTAAAACTAGGAAATGGATTTTGAAGGTTGAGAGTGTTGGATATCAATGTATTATTTTGGATGTATATATACGAAATATGTATTTTAATACGTAGGTTTTCGTAACTGCATATACGGTGTATAATTACATGCACAATTTATATCAAAATTGAATGTGAAATTGGTCCGATTAATTGTGACTGTCTGATCTGCATTTTGGTTGTCTCTTTTCGGAATTAGTCATGCCGGTTCTGTGCATGACCGAACTGATTCGTATCTTAGGACATGTCTGTTCTGACCGAACAGACTCCTCCTAACTGGTGCACTATTTCCGAACAGATATCTGTCCCTCTATATATTCAAACTTTTAAAGTCTGTTTAGCACATACAAATTCATTGCATAATTATTTTTTTGATTGAGAGAGAGTCAAGCATTTTTCAGTTCGCTGTGTTGTTTCGAGTGTGCCCTCTAGAGTAACGTTATCGAGGAGGCCTGGGAGACGATTTACATCAATTTGCAAGCACCTTAGAGGCAGACAAAATTCGTCTTAAGGTCAGAGGTGAAATTTTGAATTGATATTAATTTTTTCAAATCAATTTTTATAAGTGTCTTTATATTTTGTTCATAATATAGTATATAACAAATATTTTCTCAACATTCTTAAGACGAATTTTTCCATGCTTTATATTTTTTATTTACTGAATATATTGTGTTCGTACTGTTTAGCATATATATATATATATATATATATATTGCTTTTATTATTTTGCCTAATGTGGCCGACCAAATAGAAGGGAATGGCTTAAAGGAAATTTTTCTTTAAGCGGTGGTTACTGAAGGCATATTGTTCGAATCGTTTTGTTCTTCTGATCAAAGCCTTTTGACGTTAAATTTTCTTCTGTTTTAATAACGAAGGGAATTCTTACTTTTATATCACGCCGTTTTTTTCCATTCTAGTAAATGGCCCCGTTTCTTACTAGTTTATATATATTGTTGCTTTTGTTTTGAAATATATATATATTGTGAATATATATATTTTATTCTGTATAGTATATATATATATATTATTTCATTATTTTTTGACTGCATTAATATACTTGATTATAGTTGTTATAATATATTATTATAACATATATAACAATATATTGTTTTACAATATATTAGATTGCTATACATAGCAACTGTACATTTTTTGTAATTTCTTTTGTTATAATATATATACTTGTTATATCAGTTTACATACTGTTTGTGATATATTATATATATATATATTGTTTGGTTAATATATATTGTTTGGTTTTATAATATATATATATATATATATATATATATTTACGTGGTTATAATATTTTATAACTTTGGCAGAATATTTGTTGCAACGTCATTTCATATGTTATAATATATATATTTTTTGAATGCTTATATTATGTTGTTTTAAGAGCATATATATTTGTTATAATATATTGTTAATTAGTGATAATATATATATATATATATATTTTGTTACTGTTTTGTAATATATATATATATTGTTGTGAGCATTATATATATATGTGTTTATATATATATATATATATATATGTGTTTATATATATATATATATATATATTTAGAATATATATATATATAAAGTTGATCATGTTATTTTAAATAATAGATGGTCGAAACATCTACTGGTAATGCTAGTATGCCTGTAGCGCCACCATCTCTACATGTCACACATGGTGAGAGATCCGAGAAGTTCAGTGGTTTGGACTTCAAACGATGGAAGCATAAGATGCTGTTCTATCTGACCACTCTGAACCTAGCCCGGTTCTTACGGGAAGAGGCCTCGATTCCCAAAGAGGGAGAGATCGATCCTACGACTGTAGCTTCGGTGCAAGCATGGAAGCATTCTGACTTCCTATGCAAGAACTATATCCTCAATTGATTGGACAACACGTTATACAACGTGTATAGCTCGATCAAGACAGCGAGAGAGTTGTGGGAGTCTTTAGAGAGAAAGTACAGAACCGAGGATGCCGACACGAAAAAAATTGTGATTGGCCGGTTTCTAGATTTCAAAATGGTGGACTTGAAAATCGTGATCAGTCAAGTTCAAGAGTATCATTTGATCTTCCATGAGATTACTACCGAATGAATGATTCTTAGTGAATCATTTGAGACGGCGGCTTTGATAGAGAAATTACCACCTTCGTGGAAGGATTTCAAGAACTATCTAAAGCACAAGAGGAAAAATATGACTTTAGAGGACCTGATTGTTCAATTAGAAATTGAGGAGGATAACCGTGGTTCAGAAAAGAGGATTAAGGTTCAGACAATGGAAGCCAAGGCAAATGTTGTTGAATATTCGCACAAGACCAACAAGAGAAAATATGTTGGTTCTAGTTCTTCCCAAGCTAATAAGGGAATGAATTTCAAGAAGTTCACGAGAACTTGTTTCGTATGTAACAAGCCCGGTCATCAAGGAAAGGACTGTCGTCAGAACAAGAAAAGAGCTCAAGCCAATTTAGTTGATGATAATGAGATTGAGCTCGCTGCTGTTGTGACACAAGTGAACATGGTAGAAAACCCTAAGACATGGTGAGTTGATACTAGTGCCACTTGTCACGTTTGTTCTGATAGAAAGAGTTTCTCGGAGTATAAAGAAACTGTTGTTGACAAGCAACTGTTTATGAGGAACTCTTCGGTCTGCAAGGTACGAGGCCATGGAAAGGTGGTACTCAAGATGACCTCCGAGAAAGAACTAACTTTGAACAATGTGGTTCATGCTCCTGAAGTTCGTAAGAATTTTGTTTCCGACTTTATGTTGAGCAAGAATGGGTTTAGACTTGTAATTGAGTCGGATAAATGTGTACTCACTAAATGTGGCATGTTTGTGGGTAGAGGATATCTATGTGATGGGTTTTTTAAGCTCTATATTATGGCTGTTATGTCAAAGAACAAGAATAATAATTAAATTATTTCTTCTGGTTATTTGGTGGTGTCCTCTAAATTATGGCATGGTAGATTAGTTCATGTTTTTTACAAAACCTTGCAGAAAATCAGCAATTTGGATTTGGATTTGCTTTCACAAATTGTTATTGATAAAAATCACAAATGTGAAATTTGTGTGAAATCCAAATTGGCGAAGACTCCTTTCTATTCGGTAGAAAGAAATAGTGAACTTCTAGATTTAATTCACATTGATATTTGTGACTTAAAATTTGTGCAAACTAGAGGCGGTAAAAAGTATTTTATTACACAAGATATTGTTATGTCTATTTGCTAAAAGGCAAAGACGAGGCCTTGGAACACTACAAGAGAACGCCGAATTACCGATGGATTCTTTATTGACAGAATACTTTTGTCGGTAACAAATGTTTTCACCGACGAAAAAGTGAGAATTACCGACGGAATACTTCCGTCGGTAATGTTTTCGCGCATTACCGACGAATAATTTAACCATTATTGACGAAAACTTTATATTATCGACGGATATTTAACGACCGAATTGGTCCGTTGGTGAAATCCGTCAGTAATACTTTGGCGGGAAAAACTTAGATTCTCGCCAAAATATTACTGACGGAATTACGTGTATTACCGACAGATTATTCCGTCGGTAAAAAATGGCACAGATTCTAATATGCAATAAATAGAAAGTTTTAAAAAAAAAACTGAACGGTCAAAATAAATTTTCGTCGGTAATAAACATGTTCCGTCGGTAATGTGTACTTCCGTCGGTAATGTTATACCGACGGATTAGCTTAATACCGACAGATGAAATTTGAATAACAACCAAAAATTTTACCGACGAAATTTTCGTCAGTAATGTTACAATCTGTCGGTAATGTTCTTGGGCATAATTAAATGCCCGAGGCTCTTTTTCTTCTCCTTCTCCTTCTTCCTTCTCCTTCTTTCTTTTCTCTCTTTCCCTTTTCCCTCTTTCCCTTTTCTGTTCCCCGAACCAAACCCCCTACCCAGGCCTCATGCCGTCACTGTCCGCCGTTGTCGTTCGCTGTTGCCGTCCGATGTAAGTCTCTTCTCTCTTCCTCTCTTTCTCTCCTCTCTCTCTCCTATCTCTCTTGACTATTTTTTGAAACAATAAATTAACTCTATTTTTTTTTTGTGTGTGCAGATTTAGGTTGGATATCTCATTCTCCATCAGATTAAATTGTAAGTATTTTTCTTATTTAATTTTTTTAATTTCGAAAATATATTTTAATTAAATAATTTTATTAATTTTATTGTTATTTATTAATGTTATTGTTATTTGGACTTTGTTATTGTTGTTTGTTATTTGATAATTTTCGAAATTTTGTTTTAAATAAATATATTTGTTTAATTGTTTTTTGTTATTGTTATTTATTAATGTTATTGTTATTTGTTAATATTTGGACTTTGTTATTGTTATTTGTTATTTTTTAATTTTCGAAATTATGTTTTAAATAAATATATTTGTTTAATTGTATGTTATTTTATTTAAAATATTTTGTAAAAAAAATGAAAAAATTATTTGTGATTGTTAAATTATAAAATTGTAATGGTGGATAATATTGTTGTTCTCTCTCTTCTTTTAATTTCGTTTTTTGATTTTTGGTTTTTGATATTGTTTGAAAATATTGTTGTTTTCATTTTTGTAGTTAAGTCTGAGCCACCGCCGTCGCTGTCCGATCGTCCCCCACGAGCCACCACCGTCGGAACCGTCCGACCACCGCGCCTGGGTATGAGTTGTCTTTTCTCTATGATTTATGGCATTGTTAATGTGTATATTGTTGAATTTTTTAATGTGTATATTGTTGAAATTGTTAGTGTGTATATTGTTAAAAAAAAATCTGTATATTTTTGAGTTGAAATTGAAATTGTTAATGGGTATGAGTTGAAATTGTTAATATGTATATTGTTAAAATTGTTAATGTGTATATTATTGAAATTGTTAATGTGTATATTGTTGAAATAATAGTTTATTTATAATTATAATTATAATTTAAAAAGATAATATTAAAAAGTTTATAATAGTTTATTTATAATTGTTAATGTGTATAATTGTGTAGGAGCTAGAATAAATAAAACTTTATTTATAATATATAGTAATTTATAAAGATAATCAATTGCATGTTGTTATTTTGATTCTTGTGTTATTGTATTGTCCATTGTTTACTTAAGCTTAGAGAATGGAGCACGATAATTCTTGGATGTATAGAGAATTAGATGCCCTTTTGTGAAGTGTCAGAATAATCGGTTTGCAGAAATTGATGATATACGTAAACACTTGTATTATAGAAGGTTTAAGGAAAATTACTGTATTTGGGATGTAAATGATGAAAGTCATCAAGGTCAGTCATCAAGGATGCATAATGATGAAGTCGAGACGAGAAGTGAAGTGACGATGAAAAAGATAATCCTTATGCTAGAATGGTTATGGATGCTCTAAATTTGAATTTGAATTTAGGTGGTAATTACAATGTTGATGAGACAATGGTTCAAGATGATCAACCGAATTTAAGTTCAAGAAACTTTTATTCGTTGTTGAACCAAGCAGATGAACCGTTGTGGTCAGGATGTACAAAACACACAACTTTATCTGCTGTGTCACAACTGTTAAATGTGAAGTCTGAATTTAACATGAGTGAATCGTGTTTCAATCGTTTGATGATTATGATAAAAGGGATGTTGCCAGAAAGTGATAATTTACATGATAATTTTTACCGAATGAAGAAGAAGATGGCCAAATTTGTACTTCACTATCAGAAGATACATGCATCCAATAACAATTGCATGTGTTTTATAACGAATCGGTTGACTTAGAATTTTGTTCCGTATGTGGCCATCCTCGTTATAAACCAAGCAAATCAAGTGTTAGAAAGTCAAAGAGAATTCTTTATAAGATTCTTCGTTATTTTCCATTGATTCCGAGACTTCAAAGATTATATATGTCAACGGTTACAGCTGAGAATATGACATGGCATGCGCATAATCGAAGGGATGATGGAGTGTTGAGACACCCTGTTGATCGTGAAACATGGCAAGACTTCAATCGTACGCATCTGTCTTTTGCAGTGGAATTTCGAAATGTCAGATTGGGTTTGTGTGCAGATGGGTTTTGTCCGTTTACTTATAAAGCGAAACCGTACTCTTGTTGGCCAGTAATGCTTTGTGTATATAATTTACCACCATGGATGTGTATGAAGCAACCATATTTACTTCTTAATATGGTAATTCTGGGTCCGAATAGTCCATCACAGAATATTGATGTTTTTCTCAGATCATTGATAGATAAGTTGAAATTATTGTGGAATCATGGTGTTCCAAGTTATGATGGGTATAGGAAACAAAATTTTATATTAAGAGCTGCATTATTATGGACGATTAATGATTTCCCTGCTTACGGCATGTTATCAGGATGGAGCACACACGGTCGATTGGCTTGTCCTTATTGTATGGAAGAATGATGCACCCAAAAGAGTGTATCTTATTTAACCTTGCACTAAAAGATAAATTGTAAGTATAGTAGTTAGCAAGGGTCGAGTCCTCAGGGATTGGGTTTTAGTTTATAAGTTAATAGTTTAAAACTTAAATTCAAGAACAATAAAAGAAAAGGGGTTTTTGAAGCCAGATTTAAACTAAAGTAAATAATAAGAATAAGATGCAAGGCGGTATAACCAGCCAATAAAAATATATATACTAAATTAGGCGGTATAACCAGCCAATAAAAATAAATATACTTTTAAACATAAGCAAACTAGAAAAGTAAGAAAACAAGTAAGTAAGAAGAATCAAATGTGAAAAATATGGTTAAGGTTTCATTCTCCACCACTAGACATCATTAAGAATCAATTTCAGATCTATCAATATCAACCAACTATCAAAGTTAACAACCGTAGATAACAACAAGCTCTGTTACCCCAATCTTTCCTTAGTTTGTCGTTAAATAGAACAAGCTCTCTATTTAATCTCTAACCATTAAACAACCTAGAATAAGCTCTCTAAATTCAATTTAATGGCAGCTTTATGATGAGAAAGATAGGTTGATCTAAGCAACAAACACATAAGCTCGGATTGTTCAACTTAGGTTATGTTCCACTTTGCAATTATTGAAAACTTGACCATAATCATTAATCACAAATTGCCACTTATGAATAGGAAATCAAGACAATTACACGGATCAAGACTCCTAAACTAGCAATAGATAATTATCAAGATCTATCTAGTTGTACACCTAAATAAATCTAGACAACATCATGAACAATTCTTGTAGAAGAACATAAGCAACTTTGATAGAGAATTAATGATAGATAGAATCTGAAAATCAATCACAAAACATGTCTAGGGCTTTGAAATCACCCTTAACCAATTAGAAGTTTAGCCTAGCATAGGCATTGTAAACATAAACATAAAATTAAAGAAAATCTAAGAAGAAAATAAAAGAAAGAAAGAAGAAGAGGAAGAATATTAATTATCCAACCTCTTGCTCTCTCTAAAGAAAAAGAAAACTAGAGAAAAGAAAGAAAACTAGAGAAAAGAAAGAAGAAGAAAACTTAGAGAATTTTATTAAAATGGCTAATATCCTACCTATGTACAATATGATCCTCTACAATCATCCAAGGCCCTCTATTTATACACATTTTGGAGGGCTAAATGACAAGAGACAAGCTTTACAAATTTCAAAGGTAGGTATAATAGGTGGGTGCATTTTTCTAACAATTTTCGTCATATTGTATGACCATTTTGATCAGCCAACTTGATGGTCGATTTTGTCAATCTTGGAGGCCTGATCTGATCACATGATCTTCTAGAAAAATGTTCCCCTATGAGTTACTGATTCATAGCCGTTGGAATCAGCTCATTTGCTGATGTGGAGAAGAAGATATGGGCAAAATACGAAAACAGGTCAGCATAGACGTCATTGCACATCAGCCAACTTGATGGTCGATTTCTTCAATATTGGAGGATTTATCTGATCACATGGTCTTCTAGACAAATGTTCCCCTATCAGTTAGTGATCCATAGCCGTTTGAATCAGCTCATTTTCTGATGTGTGTCGGACGATATGGTCAAAATGCGAAAACTGCTCAGGACAGACATCATTGCACATCAGCCAACTTGATGGTTGATTTCGCTAGGGAAAACGACTCCGTTTCAAGAAGTGTAAAACATGAAAAAGATAGATATGCCTCTTAACTTTGCACGGTTAAAATTTCAGCCTTATTTCTTCAGTGAAACTCCAGATATAGCTGATATGGCAAAAGGTGTCGGAACTGGAACTGAACTGGATTTGCCCTTAATTCTAGTACTCTGAAATCACTCAAAGAAACTTGTGAAAAACACCAAATTACATAAAAATATAAAAGATCATAAACACAATTAGACTAAACAATAATAACTCGTATTTGACACAAAACAATAATAAAACATAACTAAAAACTATATAATTATACGAGTTATCACACCCCCACACTTAGATTGTTGCTAGTCCCTAGCAACGACTCAATAAAAATAAAATAAGAAAATCTAATCTAATCCACTTTCGTAGGAAATCACGGTGGCACTTAGCATGTGACACAAGCCTTTAAACCCCTAGGTGTCCCTAGTGGACGAGTTTAGTCTCGTGAGGGTTTACTAGAACGATACCCACAAACATTGAAAAACTAAAATATAAATAAACTACATATACTAAAAATATTTACTCCTAATCCTTTCAATACAAATTAGAGACAATCTTTGAACAAGTCTTATAAACTAATCAATAGCTTAAAGAATTTCACAAAAAATCATGCTTGAATGTAAATTGTTTGAGTTAAGCCAATATTAACATAACATATTTCAATCAAAATAGTGCATATTCAACTTAATCTCAACCTCTCACATGGGATACTCTCATGATTTTCACTCTTTAAAGTAGTGGTAAAGTGTTTACACTCAATCAATCTCATGAAAACAGTTCTACCATATTCTTGCTTGTCCACCTATTCTCCACTATTTAGATCATACAACTTCATGAATCAAGAGGTCTTTAATCAAGGTTGTGATGGGGCCAAGGGGTTTGTAATGTGGTTGAAGAACAAAAGGATAAAGATATCACAAAGGTTCCAAAGAGTTCATAAAGTTTAGAGACATAATAAGATCATACAAAGAAACTTCTCAAAACTCTTTACAAGTACATAGTCACCTAGGCCGGATATTCATGTTGGGCCTTTTCTTCATTCTAAACAACTTTGTAACATCTTTTTCCTTTTCCACAAATTCAAGAGATGATTCATATTTTTTTTTTTTTTTACATAGGAATGTATTTGCCAGTATTCCATTTCCTTTTCTCTTGACTTTTCTTTTCTTTTCCCCCCAAATTTTCAATAAATCTTCCTTGTCTTTGCAACTTGTCTCAAAACATGCTAATTCATCTTTGGAACAAAGGTAAAGATATAAGTATATTTAGGTTAGGGACAAGTTATGGTTACCAAAGAGATAGCTTATTCAATGTAGGCTCAAATTGGTTCACTAAGGGTGTGTTCTCTTGGAACATTAATAATGGATGGCTGTTTGGCTCTGGTTATAATCCTAATGCCTCTATCATATTCATGTTGTCACATGTATCAATATAGTCTCAAACGGTTTAAAGCAAGTTCTAGAGAATCATGTAATCATAAGAGCACTCAAGAAAGAAATTAGATTGATTTGTATAATGTATCAATCATTATAGGCTCAAAAACTCACAAGGATTGATTATACAAGTCAGATTAAGTCTAAACATGCTTCTTTCTCAATCAACATATCATATTAACATTGGCTCATAAAAAGGTTGACATCAAGCTCAATTCTCATGAAAATCTTCTCACTAATAAATCTGTTTTAGACTTATGCAATTCATATCTCATCATTGTATTAAAAAGGAACTAAAACTCAAAAAAAAAAATAATAATAATAATAATAATAAAGACTCATAAAAAAAATAGTAGACAAAATAAAAGAAATCCTAAATCATTCCCCCCACACTTAATTCTTACATTGTCCTCAATGTAAGTCTATTAACTCAAATGAAAGAATCATGTGTAAGAGAAAAGAACTAATAACATAAGAATAGGAAAAGCTAAGACTCAAAACAAAACAAACTCATGCAACCTGAATAATCTTAAAATACTAAACAAAAATTAACAAGTAAACATAAAAAGATTAAAATCAAACTGACAAGGTGTGTCTCAAGTCTCCCTTACTCAGACCTTGTTCAGAATGAATACTTCTAAATTGCTTAAAACACAACAAACTATTTTTTTTTTTTTTGAAAAGAAGAAATCAAACTGACAAGATATGTCTCAAGTCTCCCTTACTCAGACCTTGTTCAGAATGAATACTTCTAAATGGCTTAAAACACAACAAAATTTTTTTTTTTTTTAAATTAGCAAAATATGTCCCTTACCCCCTACTAAAATATGACATTGTCCCCAATGTCAAATTTTAAAGGTAGAATTTAGGAGATATTACCTGCAGAGGTTGCTAACCACTTATTATAACTGAGACACAACAAGCAAAATGTTAGATAATGTCACAAAGACAAAGTGCAATCCACTCCTTGCTCGTCCATATCTCTTTTTCTTTTTCCGAGCGTTTGCGAAACAACCGTAGCAGATAAATACTCATAAGCTTGGAGCTTTTTGAGTAAATCTTCAATGGTTGTAGCAGAAATTATGGTTCTCCTTGCCTCTGAAAACATGAATCCATTATCCACAGCATTATCTAAATATGAAAGCAAATTACTAAAATAACCATTAATATTAAGCAAACCAATGGGTTTCTTATTTGTGACCAAAGATGACCAAGAAGCCACGCAAGCTATTTCTTCCAATGTACCCAGACCTCCTGGTAAAGCAATGAATGCATCGGCAGAATGGTACATGATTGTTATCCGTTCAGGGATACTCCAGACTTGTATTTCCTTACCCAAGGTAGGTCCACAAAAATCTGTGAATAGTTTTGGCACGATTCCTAGAACTGGACTTCCTCCGGCGTGTGCTGCTGTAGCGACTGCTCCCATTAAACCCG
This sequence comes from Fremontodendron californicum, assembly GCA_030761205.1. Classification (NCBI taxonomy): domain Eukaryota; kingdom Viridiplantae; phylum Streptophyta; class Magnoliopsida; order Malvales; family Malvaceae; genus Fremontodendron; species Fremontodendron californicum. The sequence continues at coordinate 4,995,021 of JAULJL010000014.1, forward strand.
TACTACCGCCTCCATAAATCAAGTGGATCTTTTGTTGGGCAAGTATTACTCCAACTCTTATGGCTTCATCAGCGAATATGTTATTTTTCCCTGGATAAGCACCTCCAAAGACACAAATTTTTTTAATGCGCTGGGACGAAGTACTTTCCATTTTTTTTTTAATTGTCGAGTGCCTGAAAGAGAATGAGTACATGGTGTAATATATAGAGGACTGAGTAGTGAATTAGACAAGAGTAATAATGTCGCCGAAAGTGTATCTGACCTGTCAGAAGAAAATATTAACCTAACAAAAGATTTTTGCGTGATTTCAGGAAGAAAATCAAAAAGAGAAGAAAAAATCAACCGTAAAAGACAAATAAAAAAAACGAGAATAATTACACAAATCGAACAACACGTAAATTAAACCAAAATAAAGTTATTGCAAATCAAACCAAAAACTGAGAAGTCATTTATTGTAGTTGTGATTGTGGCTCACATCTTCCTCTGGTTTTACGTCTAGAAACGGCTTAAACGCCTTCTATGAGTCGAGGATATGCTTCCCATCCAGTTTTCTTACAAGCTGGCAAACAGGGTCTTTTAACATCAGATTCCCAAGATGTTGCCATTCCCTTTGGAATTGCGGCCATAAATCAAGAATTTCTCTTTGTACGTCTCCACTAGGATGCGTCTCAAGAGAAAGTTGGATATTACCCAAATTCTCCTTACTCAGTCCATCCTTAATGAATTCAATTTTATCATCTCGATTAGAGGACGGAATCCCAATAGAACGACATTTACCGTTACACGTCCATCGTGCACATTTGTGGCAATTTGAACTCATGCGCTTTGCTCGTCGCTTCTTTGCAAAAGTGCTTCTACCTGTACCTGGTAAATGCAAAACAGGAAGATATTCATCTTCACGTACCTTGGCTTCAATTATCCAACGTATGTCTCCAGGAATCCCTTTTTGCATAAGCATTCTTAATCTTTCAAATCGAACTTGGTAAAGCTTCAGTAAAATATTTCGAGGAAAAGGAGGAAATCGTTTCTGCAATCTTGTGAGAATATCATCCATCCTGAAAAAAAATGAAAAAAAATGAAAGAGAAATTGGAAGAGAAATTTATATACAATATCAGTTTTGTGGGTAGCTGATGGAACCGATTTAAATAATCACGGAGTACCGTTATCCGCCATTTAACCGGGGTAAAAAAATTAAAAATTATATTTACATCTAGTTATTTTCAAAACAAGGATCAGAAAGAAAAACAACATAAAAGACTCAAAAACAAAACACTCTAAATAAAATCCTAAATTCTTCCCCCCACACATAATTCTTACATTGTCATTAATGTAATGCTATTATCCCCCAATGCAAGAATTATATGTAAGAGAAAAGAACTATTAAACAAAAGAAACTTATGCAGCCTAAATGAACTTAAAAGCAGTAAACACAATTAACAAAGAAACATAAGAAATAAAATAAAAATAATAAAAATAATAAAAGAAAAAGGAAAAGAAAGAGAAAGTAAATCTGAATATGGAAGGTTGGCAATTTCATCTTTAATTGGGCTGCCTTCCCAATTAACACTTGAGTTAGTGTTTTGAATCTAACCAACACCCTTTCTTGGCTTTTTAGGCTTGTCAGGCTCATACATGAAATTTCCCAAATTTATGCGTTTGAGAGGTAGCTTTCTTTGCACAACAGTGGATGCATTCTCCATTACAAGTATTATTCCATCATCCTTGGTGGTGCATATCTCATCGAGGAATGGTGCATCTTTTGATACTTGTTGAATGACTTCTACAAACAAACTGTTTAAGGTTTCCAGCGTGTCTTGTTCATGTTCATCCTCCTTGAACTTTGCGAATCTACTAGGAAAAGGTGGAGAAGAAACATTAGTAAAAATTGGAATCTCAAACGTTACCTCAGGTGCCGAAATACTCTTATTTGGATCATTGGCTTCATTATCCTCAAGAATAGAATTCATCTCTAATTTTGTCTCATCCTCATCTTGTTCCTCATTCCTCAAGGTCACAATAGTAGCATTCTCCTTTGGGTTAATCATCGTTTGGGCAGGGAGTTCTTCAGATCTTTGTGCTACCCATCCCACCATACTACTAGTCAATTGGATCATTTGCTTTTCCAAACTCTGGATGCTTGCCCTTGTTTCCTGTTGAAATTGCAAAGTATCAGTAACAAGAGAATAGATAAGATCTTCTAAAGAAGTACCTGAGTTTTGAGTCATATGTGGTGGTTGAAAAAGATCTGGTTCTTGGGACCATGATTGATTGAAGCTAGATGGATGAGTGTAATTGGCATAAGGATCTACTTCTTGGTAATTTTTCGAGTAGCCATAATTAGTATGATCCCACCATCCCTCATGGTAAGTGTTTGAGTAATGATCATACTGTTGGTCTTGGAACACTTGATGGCCTTGACATTCTCCCATGGCAAATTGTTGAACTGGGAATGTGAGATTGGCTTGTTGATTCTACATGTTCATGTATGCCACCAACTCTTCAAGTGTTAGATTGCTCAATTCCATCGTTTTTTATTTTTTTATTTTTTATTTTTTATTTTTCAAAATTTGATCAGAAAAACCCGTATGTACAACAAAATAAAACTCATTAGAACTGAAAATAAGAATAAACCAAGTAACAAATAAACTAAAGAAAACAATCCCCGGCAACGGCGCCAAAAATTTGATGCACCCAAAAGAGTGTATCTTATTTAACCTTGCACTAAAAAGATAAATTGTAAGTATAGTAGTTAGCAAGGGTCGAGTCCTCAGGGATTGGGTTTTAGTTTATAAGTTAATAGTTTAAAACTTAAATTCAAGAACAATAAAAGAAAAGGGGTTTTTGAAGCCAGATTTAAACTAAAGTAAATAATAAGAATAAGATGCAAGGCGGTATAACCAGCCAATAAAAATATATATACTAAATTAGGCGGTATAACCAGCCAATAAAAATAAATATACTTTTAAACATAAGCAAACTAGAAAAGTAAGAAAACAAGTAAGTAAGAAGAATCAAATGTGAAAAATATGGTTAAGGTTTCATTCTCCACCACTAGACACCATTAAGAATCAATTTCAGATCTATCAATATCAACCAACTATCAAAGTTAACAACCGTAGATAACAACAAGCTCTGTTACCCCAATCTTTCCTTAGTTTGTCGTTAAATAGAACAAGCTCTCTATTTAATCTCTAACCATTAAACAACCTAGAATAAGCTCTCTAAATTCAATTTAATGGCAGCTTTATGATGAGAAAGATAGGTTGATCTAAGCAACAAACACATAAGCTCGGATTGTTCAACTTAGGTTATGTTCCACTTTGCAATTATTGAAAACTTGACCATAATCATTAATCACAAATTGCCACTTATGAATAGGAAATCAAGACAATTACACGGATCAAGACTCCTAAACTAGCAATAGATAATTATCAAGATCTATCTAGTTGTACACCTAAATAAATCTAGACAACATCATGAACAATTCTTGTAGAAGAACATAAGCAACTTTGATAGAGAATTAATGATAGATAGAATCTGAAAATCAATCACAAAACATGTCTAGGGCTTTGAAATCACCCTTAACCAATTAGAAGTTTAGCCTAGCATAGGCATTGTAAACATAAACATAAAATTAAAGAAAATCTAAGAAGAAAATAAAAGAAAGAAAGAAGAAGAGGAAGAATATTAATTATCCAACCTCTTGCTCTCTCTAAAGAAAAAGAAAACTAGAGAAAAGAAAGAAAACTAGAGAAAAGAAAGAAGAAGAAAACTTAGAGAATTTTATTAAAATGGCTAATATCCTACCTATGTACAATATGATCCTCTACAATCATCCAAGGCCCTCTATTTATACACATTTTGGAGGGCTAAATGACAAGAGACAAGCTTTACAAATTTCAAAGGTAGGTATAATAGGTGGGTGCATTTTTCTAACAATTTTCGTCATATTGTATGACCATTTTGATCAGCCAACTTGATGGTCGATTTTGTCAATCTTGGAGGCCTGATCTGATCACATGATCTTCTAGAAAAATGTTCCCCTATGAGTTACTGATTCATAGCCGTTGGAATCAGCTCATTTTCTGATGTGGAGAAGAAGATATGGGCAAAATACGAAAACAGGTCAGCATAGACGTCATTGCACATCAGCCAACTTGATGGTCGATTTCTTCAATATTGGAGGATTTATCTGATCACATGGTCTTCTAGACAAATGTTCCCCTATCAGTTAGTGATCCATAGCCGTTTGAATCAGCTCATTTTCTGATGTGTATCGGACGATATGGTCAAAATGCGAAAACTGCTCAGGACAGACATCATTGCACATCAGCCAACTTGATGGTTGATTTCGCTAGGGAAAACGACTCCGTTTCAAGAAGTGTAAAACATGAAAAAGATAGATATGCCTCTTAACTTTGCACGGTTAAAATTTCAGCCTTATTGCTTCAGTGAAACTCCAGATATAGCTGATATGGAAAAAGGTGTCGGAACTGGAACTGAACTGGATTTGCCCTTAATTCTAGTACTCTGAAATCACTCAAAGAAACTTGTGAAAAACACCAAATTACATAAAAATATAAAAGATCATAAACACAATTAGACTAAACAATAATAACTCGTATTTGACACAAAACAATAATAAAACATAACTAAAAACTATATAATTATACGAGTTATCAAAGAAGTTAAGTCATTCAGATTGCATTATGGCAGGAAACCATGTTTTTTTTATTGTCATCAGCAGTTCTTGCCTTTAAATCATCCTTTTAGAAAACAATGAGATAAATTTTGTCGAAGAGTTGAGCATGATTCTCCAATTGAGCGATTATCTGGTGAGGCAACTCTGGAAAGGATGGGTAGCATTTCAAATATCACATTTGGGAGTAAATTATGTGAACAGAAGTTGATTGAATTTGGAGAATGTCACAATTGGACGAAAAAGAGTATTTTTTGGGAGTTACCTTATTGGCATACTAATCTCATTCGTCATAATTTAGATGTGATGCATATTGAGAAAAACGTATTTGATAACGTGTTTAACACAATGATGGATGTGAAGGGCAAAACAAAAGACAATATGAAGGCCAGAATAGATTTACCGTTGCTTTGCAAACGGTCGGAATTAGAATTGGTGAAAAGTAATGGAAAAACGTATAAGCCTAAAGCCAGTTACACATTAAATAAGGAAGATCAAAAAAAGAGTTTGTACTTGGATAAAAGAATTACGACTTCTCGATGGATTTGTCTCAAATATCGGCCGTTGTGCAAAATATGATTGATGGGAGGTTTTATGGCATGAAAAGCCATAACTGTCATATTTTTATGCAGTGGTTACTTCCAATTGCGTTTCGAGATTTTTGGTACCTAACACAATCTGGTATGCAATTACTAAGCTTTATCATTTTTTCAGAGGCTTATGCTCTACAGAAATTCATGTGGACCAGATGGAGTTGTTGGAAACCAATATTGTTGAGACTATTTGCAAGTTGAAAAAAATATTTCCTCCAGCCTTTTTTGATTCAATGGAATATTTGCCTATTGACCTACCTTATGAGGCAAAAGTTGGTAGACCTATCCATTATCGTTGGATGTATCCATTCGAAAGGTAATTAACGAAGAATGTACGTAATCTTTACATTATTCACTTTATTGAATTGAACATTTGTTAATTTAGTATTCGTTTTTGAATCTTAGATTTCTACATCATCTAAAGAGAAAAGTGAAAAATCTCGCATGTGTTGAAAGGTCAATAGTTGAGGCGTATATAATGGAAGAAATTTCATCGTTCTGCGCCTTATACTTTGAACCAAATGTTGAAACAATATATACTCCGGTGCCCCGAAATGATGATGGAGGAGATGTCGATCCCATGGGACGACTCTCAGTTTTCACACATGAAGGGAAATCTTTTGGCCCGAAAAAAACGAAGGCTTGTTACTTAGAGCACGATGAGTACGATGCAGCTGAATTATATGTATTAATGAATTGCGAAGAAGTCATACCTTATATTGAGTAAGAGATTTACTGTTCTCTCAAATATTAATTGTGAAATTATGTTATATAATTAAATTAGGGAAACTCATTATGTATACAATCATTTTTAGGGTGTTTGATGAGATAGTGAAAATCGATGCACCAAACATTACTGATGGTGAGATTTAGAAAATGGGTTAAGGACTACGTAAATATTCTTTAATTTCTATGTTCCGCTAATGCTTGATACAATTTGATATTGAATGTAATATTGTTTTTCGTTCACTGTTCATATATAGGTTCAGCAAGATTCAAGTCAACATAACTCTCGTATAATTGAGTTATCTTATGGTCCAGGACGTATGGGTTGGTGTTATTCTGGATATTTCGCTAATGGTTTCAAGTTTTATACTTTAGATTATGGAAAAAATCGAAAAACCATGAATAGCGGTGTATGCGTCAAAGGCGACTGTTATAACGATTCTTTGCATGACTTTTATGGAAAGTTGTTAGATATTGTGGAGTTAGAATATTTTGGCGTGGAAAATGGGGTTGTACTTTTTAAATGTCGATGGTTTGATATGGATAAAGGAATTTGGGTAGATCCTCATAATAGGCTTATAGAAATAAAGTACAAGTCAATACTTGCTTGTAATGAACCTTTTGTTTTAGCTCATCAATGTCAACAAGTGTATTACAGTTCTTATCCATCGAATAGAGGAGAATGTCGAGTCTAGTGGGCTGTGTCCAAAACAAAGGCTAGAAGTAGATTTGACATTGGATCTCGTGCAAGAGAAATAATTGATCTAAACGAAGGGGTTTATCAACAAATGGATGTGCCTACTCCCACCACTGTAACATATTCAGAAGATCTTGACAATCCTCAACTTTTGGTTCATGGTGATTTCGAAGAAGTAAACATTAATGTTCAAAGAACAAATGAAGAAGAAAATGACGAGCACGAAGAAGAAGAAGAATAAGAAGAAGAATAAGAAGAAGAAGTAGATTATGATGACAGCGATGATAATGATGCTGATGAAAACGACGAGAATGATGATGAGTAGAAAGTTAATATTATTTATTTATTTTGTAATTGCATGATCTGTCAAGTAATATATTTTATATGTATATGCAATATATATATTTTAATAAATTTAATATTTTTATTTTACAGATAAAATGCGAGGAGAAGTGCGTAAAACTAAAATGCAGAAGAAATGGAGTTCTATGTGGGATACATTTGAATATTATTTTATTTATATTTTTACGAATTTCATTTTACTTTTAATGGTGTGATTATTTAAATTTTGCATTTTATTTGAAAAACTTTTTTAATAATTTATTTTTTAAATATTTATTTTAAATATTATTTTTTTGTTCAGAAAAAATAATTACCGACGGAATATTCCGTCGGTAATAAATTAGTATCGACCACATTCAACCGTCGGTAAAGAAAATTACGACGGAACAATTTTGTCGGTGATAAAAGAATACCGACAAAATATTTCGTCGGTAGAATTCCATCAGTAAAGCAAAAAATACCGACGGATTATTTCGTCGATAAAAGTCCGTCGGTAAAGTTTCTTTACCGACGGATTTTTCTTTACCGATGGATTTTTCTTTAACGACTGAATTAGTATCACCGACTTAAGTATCACCAACGGATTTTTTCGTCGGTAAAATGTATCACCGACAAAAAATAGACTTTTACCAACGTATTATTTCGTCGGTAAAAGTCCGTCCTCTTGTAGTGAAAGTTTTTAAGCTCTTTAAAAATGAGGTCGAAAATCAACTAAGCAAAAAAATAAGGAGTGATAGGGGTGGTGAATATGATTCAATGTTTTATGAATTCTGTTCAAAATATGGAATCAACATTCAAACCACTTCTCCTTATTCACCTCAACAATACGATTTTGCGAAACGCAAGAACCGAACGTTGCAAGAAATGATGAATGCTTTATTGATTAGTTCAAGGTTGCCTCAGAACTTGTGGGGAGGGGAAGCTATTTTAATAGCTATTTATATTTTAAATAAATATACCCCACAAGAAATAAGACAAGACACTGTATGAATTATAAAAGGGTTAAGGATCATCCTATAAATACACGAAAGTGTGGGGGTGTCTTGCAAATGTATTGGTTTCTCCGGCTTAAAAGGTCATAATAGGACCTAAAACTATGTTTGGTGTCTCATTCGAAGGGATCATGACCCAGTCCTTAAGGGCAAGAGAAGGACATGTGAGAAAATGTCAACTTTATGCAACAAGAGTACTCGGGTGTGATCTTGTCGTCAATGAGGGTATCAACATAGTAAGTGGGGAAGAGTGTCATGGTATGGTATCGGCATGCCTTGGTGCTACCATGACTATCCCGTTGTGAATCGGAGGATGAAACCTTGTCCATGGGATCGGTGATCCCTGATGGTGCCAAGAGTAGCACGGACCTTGGAAGCAAACCATTAAGACATAACGTACTCAGTTAGCAAACTGAGTAGATTTACAAGTAATCCTGGAAAGGATTACTAGAAGGCCATAGTAAGGGTACTCAGAAATTTAAGATACACCTAAAGTTATGGACTATACTATACAAGATATCCAGATGCAAAATGGATATTCAATACTAAATATTTCAAATCCACTAACGGATTTATCTTTATTATTGGAAAAACTGCAGTATTTTGGAAATCTTCTAAACAAACGTGTATTGTCAGATCCACCATGGAATCTGAATTTTTAGCTTTAGATAAAGCTGGAGAAGAAGCGGAATGGCTTCGAAAGTTTAGAAGATATTCCAAGTTGACCGAAACCTGTGCTTGCAATTTGTATACATTGCGATTGTCAATCTACAATTGGTAGGGCACAGAGTAGTTTGTATAATAGTAAATCTCGACACATTAGTCGTAGACACAATACCGTTAGACAGTTGCTCTCAAATGGAATTATCTCTTTTGATTATGTAAAATCAAAGGATAATTTCGCGGATCCGCTTACGAAAAGTTTAACAAGAGAGCAAGTAAATAAATCATCGAGGGCAATGGGTCTTAAGCCTATAAATTAAAGTTACATAATGGCAACCCAACTTAGCTGACTAGAGATCCTAAGATCTAGGTTCAAAGGGACAACCGAGTTATGTTAACTTAGTGTGAGCACTACAAGATTTAAACACTCTAATCCATTCCTATGATGAAATTAGTACTGCTTGCGAAGGAGTTAGGATAAGTTATGCTTTTAATGATTCTTATAGCTTGATAAAATTAAGTGGGGTATTGCAGGATACTCTTAATAAGCAATCACCTATTATGAGTAAGAAACGTGGCCACTTCTATGAGAATAGATCAGGCTAAATTTTTTAGAGTACTCATAGAAAGACAGTGTTCGGGGCCAAAATGGACACAACCGTGAGAACCGAAGATGTTCGAAGAGGAATTGCGTGATACCTATTGTCTTGGTTTACACGAAAGGCTGAATAGTTCAAGACATCATGTTCACTAGTTAGCCGAGTAAATCCGATAGTTATCGCTATGGAAGGTTCAAAGCCAAAAGCTATCTATCCTGATATAATTACTCTTCAAAGTTACTCTTTCTCAATTTTCGAGTCTGTTTGTTGGTTTAATCAGACAATTTCCATTCATGTGGTGGATTGTTGGATATCAATGTATTATTTTGGGTGATATATACGAAATACGTATTCTAATACGTAGGTTGTCGTAACTACATACACGGTGTATAATTACATACACAATTGATATCAAAATTGGATGTGAAATTGGTCCGATTAATTGTGACTGTCTGGTCTGCATTTTGGTTGTCTCTTTTTGGAATTAGTCATGCCGGTTCGGTGCATGATCAAACCGGTTCGTCTCTTGGGATATGTCTGTTCTGACCGAACAGACTCCTCCCAACTAGTGCACTCTTTCCGAATAGATATCTGTCCTTCTATATATTCAGACTTTTAGAGTCTGTTTAGCACACACAAATTCACTGCATAATTATTTTTTTGATTGAGAGTCAAACATTTTCCGGTTTGCTGTGTTGCTTCGAGTGTGCCCTTTAAAGCAACGTTATCGAGGAGGTCTGGGAGACGATTTGCATCAATCTACAAGCACCTTAGAGACAGACAAAATTCGTCTTAAGGTCAGAGATGAAACTTTAACTCGATATTAATTTTTTCAAATCAATTTCTATAAGTATTTTTATATTATGTTCATAATATAGTATATAGCAAATATTTTCACAACAGAGAGTCAACCCGGGAGTTTTAGAATCACTTTTAAAATGATTGATTCTATTATTGCAGATGTTGAGGTGAGTTTTATGGACACTTTGGTAAGTTTTGATAAAAGATTATTTTTTGGTAGTGCGAGATTGTTGGATTCATGGCAATTTAAAGGTGTTATTTTTAATGGATATATGCTTCATGTGATTTATGATTAGTTTAGAATTGTTATTCGAAAAAGATTGGGTTAAAAAAATTTCGGTGAAAAAAAATGTGTTTAAAAAATATGGTGAAAAAATATGATTTTAGAATTTTTGAAGTGTTTTGTATTAATGTGAAAAAATGTTGTGAGGAATTAAAATGTCAAAAAAAAAAAATGTTTAAAAGAATAAAATTTAGAGATGTGAAGATAATAAAGTCATTTTATTCAAAAGTCAGTTTCTAAAACTCAAAAGCTTCATTTTTTAACTTTTTTGTTTGGGTTGTCAAATCATAATTTCAATCGTAAAAGACAAAACTTTTTACTCATTTAGTATTTCGTTTACGGTGAAACGCAACTTTTAATCTCAAAAATTATGTCAACATCAATGATAAACAGAGCCTTTAGTCTTTAAAAAGGCTTTGTGGTGTGAAATTTTGGATTTAAACAATCAGTTTGCTGGAGTAGAGTATGAGTGGTGATTTTACTTGCTTCTAAAAGTATGCAAAGTGGATCATCCCGTGGATAGAGGTCTTCTCATCAGGTTTGGCATACTGCATTTTGAAGAGGTTTGATCAAATTGGAGATGATACAGGATTTTTGTTTTTTCCCTGATGGCATTTTTTTTAGTAAAGGGGATTGTTTTGTTAACTAGTGAAGCTCTGGTTTTCACTTTGGAAGGAAGTTTGGCAGCTGGTTGTGTTGGCTAGGGTGACTTGTGAGGAAATGGTTATTGCTGGGGTGAAGCAATCTGCTGTTTTGGATTGCAGTTTGATAATTGCTGGTTTTGAGTGCTCATTTGTAGGGATTTAAATAGCGATCGCAGTATGATGTTACGATCGTTATTTTGTAATTTCGGTTCTCTCAGCCGTCGATATTCATGATCGATATTTACAATAATTGATCGTGATAACAGTAATTACGTTTGCAACTGCGATAAGCGACGCGACTGAAAATGCATCTGCAACCGCTATTTAAGTCCCTGCTCATTTGTGTATTTCAGATCATGCTGGTGTCTAACTCTTAGGGGATTGATTTAATATTTTGTTATATTTTTAGGGTCAATTCTTTGTTGTTTTATTTCAATTGTAAGAAACTCTTGTCTTCTCAGTTGTTCTCATTATTTTCATTAATATGAAATTATATTTTAACTTAGTAAAAAAAAATGTAATATATAAAAATTAGGAAAAAGAGAATAAATAGGGAGACTCAATCAGAAGAGAAGAATCTCAAAAAACAATGGCAAAACTCTTGCTACAGAACAAGTTGTGTCTAAAAAGGGATACCAAAACTGAAACAAACCAGAGGTTGAATACAAAGGAAATTATACAGTGCTATGTTTGGAACATGAATTTAAAAATTTGAATTTAGATTTCATTTGCTATATAAATTGTGAGAATGAAATGCATACATTATGTATAAATTATTTATACTTAATATGATTATATATTTGAAAGGTATAAAAACATGAATTTCAAATTCACAAATAGCTATACACGTATTTTAAATTTACCACTAAATAGACATCCAACAAATCCATGGATTTGAAAAATAATCATGAATGTTACTTTTACATTTGTTGTATTATACAATTTATACTATTTTTGAAATTCAAATATATTTTTTGAAATTCAAATTTTCATACGCAACCTAGAGAAATTTAGAGCGGAGATAAACTTTCAGGCAGCAATTTTTGTACCCTTCTTTCCCTCCAACAAGACAAACTTAATTAAAACTTATGTTAACCAAACTTGGATTGAGTATTGGATACAAATATATATTTGATACGGGTATATTTAATTTTTTTATATTTTTTTATATATTTAAAAGATCATATCTCATATCTATATCTAAATATGTGTCGGACACAGATACCATAGATTAAAACAAGAAGACAGATTTAACTTTATTTAATGTTGCATTCCTATTACAATACCAAGTGACCTTCATACGACTGATCTTAATTTCAACAACTCACTTGGGAACCCAGACGAGGGTATCTCTACCAAGGAAATGGCAAATGGGGACAGTTCCTGGCTTAACTTTGAGAACCCGAAAGGCAATGTGGTTCGGGCTCCAAGCTGATGTATCTTTATGGCAAACCGCCACTGCTTTAGCTTTTGTCCCATCTATGCCTACCAATGGAACTTTATACACCTCAGTTTTCTTGATTGAATGGCATAAATATACAGCATATGGATACTTCATTTTGTGGCATACTATATCGTTTTCTCCCATGTTTCGTACTCCCTTACCAATCGTAAACAATGGGTTTTTAGTTTCTTTTCCAAGATCATGTGACACCAGCTGAATGTTTTTTCCAAGCATCGAAACACTCAAATCGATAAAGGATTCAAATGATGTGGCGCAGTACTTTTCTTCACCTTTCATTTCTGCTCTCTCACAATTCTTAACTGTTACTTGCACATAATTAGCACCCTTTGATTCAGCTTTCAACGAGAAGTTCTTCAAAATTTCTGGTAACTTGTCGTTTGATAAGGGCATTGATTCTGCAACTTGCTGAGGCAAGAATGTAGCCATGTCACTTTTCTGTATGAGTCTTGGTAAATTCACCTTCGTACCAGGGAGAAGATCCTTTTGAAAGAAATAGATGGCTTCCTTTATAGCTGTATTTTCATGGCTACTCTTTCCTCCCAAAGTTTTTCTATTTCCTACATTTATTTGCAAGAGAGACAGAATTAGAACAACATCTGCATGAAAATCAATTAAAAGCGATACCTAAACTTTCTTAAGGAAAAAAAATATATATTTGCTTGGATTAGCCGCTCTGGATTTCTTCATTGGATTTTTATGTTCAGACTAGGAATGGTAATGCAGCTGGACGAAGCGGGAATTGTCTTATTTACTTCGGTCATACTTCTGTGTGGAGGTTGAAAACATCAGATTCTATGAATGTCGATTACATCTATAACCGTTGCACATTGCTGTACCTCACTTTTTGATTAATTATTTTTAATTTAATATTGTAAAAAATATATATTATAATTTATTCATGAACATAATTTTAGTATCTATAATTTTTAGTATATAATATATATATATATTAAGTATATATCTAATATATAGTAAAAATATAAAAAGGATATATATAATATTTTAAGAAGTAAAATAGTAATTTTAAAAGGCGAGACGGGACGGTGTGAAGCAAGTATTTATCAAAATCGCTCTACTCCATCCCATCTCCACTTTAAAAAAAAAAACCTCTCCCAATTCGTAACGGATCGATGCAAAGTCCTTGGAGCGGATCGAGTTTTGTATCCCTAGTTTAGAGTTGTATTTATAGTTATCGAACTATGGAATGTTTACATACCTTTCTTGTTTGGAGCATTATCAAGTAGTGTAGATTCTTTCATCCAACCTTTGTGTTCAGAATCGTATGCATTTTTAGCTAACTCTGGATCATTTACACCTTTCTTGGTCGGAGCAGCAACTTCAGTTTTGGATTCTTTGTCTGAATTATCACCATACCAATAAGCACCAAACTCAGGATCATTTACTCCTTTGTTTGTTGGAGCAACTCCACCTTTAGATTCTTTGTCTGAATTTTTATCACCATACGAGTAACCAAGAAACTCACCTTCATACGCGGAAAACTCAAGACCATTTACTCCTTTGTTTGTTGGAGCAACTTCACCTTTAGATTCTTTGTCTGAATTATCGCCATACCAGTAAGCACCGAATTCGGGATCATTTACTCCTTTGTTTGCTGGAGCATCTTCAGTTTTGGATTCTTTGTCTGAATTATCGCCATACCAGTAAGCACCAAACTCAGGATCATTTACTCCTTTGTTTGCTGGAGCAACTTCAGTTTTGGATTCTTTGTCTGAATTATCGCCATACCAGTAAGCACCAAACTCAGGATCATTTACTCCTTTGTTTGCTGGAGCATCTTCAGTTTTGGATTCTTTGTCTGAATTATCGCCATACCAGTAAGCACCAAACTCAGGATCATTTACTCCTTTGTTCGCTGGAGCATCTTCAGTTTTGGATTCTTTGTCTGAATTATCTCCATACCAATAAGCACCAAATTCTGGATCATTTACACCTTTTTGATCTGGAGCAATATCACCTCTGAATAATGTGCTTCGACCTACATACATAATTTAAAAAGTCTATATCAAAATTTATGATATCTAAAACATATCCAACGGGAAGGTTCATGTTTCTTACGGATGATGATAACGGGTAGTAAAAATTCGGATATTCAATAGTTGATCTAATTTTTGCAGATTTGGATATTTCAGTTTTGGATAATTTTTGGATTCGGATATTAGATGTATTATCCATAGTGAATTTAGAATTAATTCGGATATGAACTCTTAAATATTCGTTATCCGAATCCGTTTTATTTATACGAATCCATACAAAAATAATGCAGCCACGTCACCCTTTCTTTTGGCACAAATTTTGTGCAGCCACTTTTTTTTTTTTTTTTTTCTGTTCTGTGGTTCCTATTTTTTTTTTTTTTTTGGGGGTTGTTGAGAGTTAGGGGTAAAAAAAAAAAAATGTAAAGAAGGAAAAAGTAAAATTTATGTGTTTGTGTTATTTTTATGTTTAAAGTATTATAAATATATATAAATTTTTTTACGTTAATAATTCATTTTATATATATTTTTAAATATTCGTGTATCCTATCGTGTTTGTGTTGTTTTTCGTGTTGTGTTTTAATTATTATTTCTATATTGTGTTCGTGACGTGTTCGTATTCGTATTCATTTTATTTTATTTTTTTGTTTTATAAAGTATTATAAATTTATATAAATTTTTACACTTTGATAATTCGTTTTATGTATATTTTTACAAGTTTGTGTATTCGTGTCGTGTTCGTGTTATTTTTCGTGTTGTGTTTTAATTATTTTTTCATTTTTGTGTTCGTGTCGTGTCTTAATTCATCTCATATTTTACATAATTTGACATTTTGATTCAATTTAGAGAAAAAATTATGTGTTCGTGTCGTATTTCAATTTATGACATATTTTGTATAATTTATCGTAGTGATTCAATTTAATGAAAAAATAAAAATTGAATCGTTTCATCCACAGCGTAACGCGAGTTTTTTTCTTAGTATATATTAAGTTTGTAAAAAGATAAAATAACAAAAGTTTATATGAAAAGCAATATCAAGGTCATATTGTGAAAAAAAAAAAGTAGTTATTTTCATCAATTAACTAATCAAAAACATCAATTTATAAAGAGTATTAATGCAATTATATTAGTAGACGCACTCCATTGAAGCTTTAAAAAAAAACACAAATTGAGAAAAAGAAAAGAGTTGATGTTGAAAATAAACCAGGTTGTGGTAGAATATCTTGCAAAACTTTTGGCAATGGAGTGTGTGGGAACACTGATATCCAGTGAAGCTCCTCCTTAGTCAGAGTAGCATGGCTTCCTGCAAATGCAAGCTGGGCCACAAAGTTGAAATATTGCAATTAGTGAGGAAACTATGAAAGCATATAAAAGTAAATTAAGAGACAAATAATTACAAATAGAGTTTTCAAAAGTCATATCTGATACTAATAATTAAGTTTATTGACAACTTTTATAAAATTGTAAGACCAACCTCTCTTTTGATTTAAAAAAACTATTTAAGTTATGACTTTAATTAAGCCAAACAAAAACTAGATATATAGAGCAAAACATGTTAAACTAATGGCTTAGTCGAGTTGGTTCATGCAATCATTTTTAAGAGGTGTTATCCAGCAGGTTTGAAATTCGAATCCCTGCAACTTCTCTTATTTTCAGACTCATATCCTTTATATTAAAAAAATAAAACAAAACATGTTAAACTCATGGCTTAATCCAATTGGTTCATGCAATCACTTTTAAGAGGTGATATCTAGCAAGTTTGGAATTCGAATCTCAATATTTACAACTTCTTCTCCTAATTTCAAACTGCGATCTACTTTGTATAAAAAAAAAAAAAAAAAAAAGCAAAACATGTTAAGGCATACATTGAGTAAAGCGAAGATGAGAAGGAAATGAAAGGCCATTGAAGGCAGCGGACAAGATCTGGAACATCTGGAACTTTAGACGTTAGCTAGGCAAGCTTCGAATGAAAATGTAGCATGTTTGATAGATGTATATATGGAAATTAACAAGGAAAAGCAAGTTGTAATCTTAAGGATATACCATCAAAAATTCCAAAGTGATGTAAACTAAATTCTTGGAATTATCGCATGCACTACATTATATTTATATATAAGAAACATAATCGAGGTTACCTGATAGAGAGGAAACTTGTTTGTAATTCCTATGAGAACAAAGATTTTATCTCATATGGAAGACTTGGAGGCCGATCAAAAGATGCTATAGCAATAATCTTTAATTAAAATGGGATGCAATTTTCTTTTCTTTTTTATAAAAAAAAGGTCACAACTTAAGTGTGAGGAAAGAGATTGAAGATTTTGGAATTCGAATTTTAGCTCTATTAGATATCATCTCTTAAAAGTAAGTGCATGAAGCAACTGAACTAAACTTCGAATTCATGGGATGCAATTAGGAATGACAATGGAGCGGGAGGGGGGCGAGGATTGCCTTAGCCACTTCCACCTCACTCTCGCATGGATGTTGAAAATATCTGTCTTCATAGATTTCGGTTACATTTATAACTGCTCCACCTCATTTTTTTACTAATTATTTTTAATTTAATATTGTAAAAAAATTATAATTTATTCATGAACATAATTTTAGTATATATAATTCTTTAATATATATAATATACATATAATATTAATATATATATATATATATGATTTTAGTATATATTAAATATATATTAAAAATATAAAGATATATATAAAATACTTTAAGGGGTAAAATAATAATTTTAAAAGACGAGCATTTACCAAAACCATCCCACTACACCCGGTCTCCACTTTTCAAAAAAATATTTTTTCATTCAGAATAGATCAATGCGAAATTGGTAAAATGAATCGGATTTTGTCATCTATATGTGCAATACTTTAAATTATTGTTAACACCTCCAAAATAAACTTCTTGCCAAAATTGTGGGTTTGATTAAGGAAAGTCATTTTAAAGCATTAGACTTTGTCAGTTAATTTCCAATCAACCTTGCTGACATTAATTGTACGTTTCAAGCTTGTATAAATTTGTCCATTATCTGTTCTTAATTTGATAATTTCGTTTCTCTTACCATAGCTGTGGCGGCTTGATACTCTTTGCAAATTTCCTTCTTTTTTTTTTTCGTTGTATTTGAAGATTTCAATAATAGTCTACTATTAACCCTCCTTTTTTAGTCCAAAAAAAAAAGAGTGAAATTCTAACATTATTTAGAATTTGTAATTCACTTCCAACATTTTTTATAAGTTAGTACAAAGAAAAAAGGATTAAAATATTTTAAAAATTCATGAATTATTTATTTTTTTAAGTAAATTTTTATATTTTTATTGTATTCAAATAATTCATTATCTTTTACTTTGTACTTAAATAATCTCTTATTTCAAATGAAATATTAATTTATGTTAAGGATTTATTTAAGTATAAATTAAAAGTTAAGAATTTATTTTAATATTGATTAAATGATAAGGATTTATTTAGATGCAAATTAAAAATTAATAACTTATTTAGTTATGATAAAAATATAAAAATTACATAATTAAAATAGTAAAATTCAAAAAAATATATTATTTAAAGAAAAAGTATGAAAAGGAGTCCTATTTTGAAATGGAAACATTTAATTATAAGACTATTAAAAGTAAAAACAATAATAATAAATTTCTTGGCAAATGTGGGAACTAACGTTAACTCTTTTAGGCCGGCCAAAAGAAAAATATTTTATTGAATGATTGATATAAACAAAGCTTATATACCTTAAGGTTGTGGGGATCTCCAACCCTTTCAACAACAGCAATTAATGCAAAACATTTTCAAGGAACAAAATAGGAGAATTCTAAAGTAAGCTCGTTTAGAGTGAGTTTAAAATAAGTTTTATTATATATAAATATGATAAAATTACATATAAACATGATAAATTATATAAAGTTGTCATGTTTATATGTAATTTTTTTTTTTTTTTTACATATAAACATGACAAATTACATATATATATAACAAATTATATATAAACATGACAAATTACACATAAACATGCCAAAATATCATATATTTATGTAATTTTTTACATATGTAATTTTTTTTTTACATGTAATTTTTTTTTAACATATAAACATGACACAAATTACATATAAACACCATAAATTACATATGTAATGGAGCCTACGGAAAGCTCATTATAAGGAGCTTTCCTTATAATTTTCCAAGAAAATGACTACCAAAGAATTGAATTATCGCAAGCAACGATTTAAATAATGGTCGCCAATCGCAATATGACGTTACGATCGTTATTTTATTATTTAATTTTTTTTGTCGTCGATATTTATAGCAATTAACTGCAATAGCATTCATTATATCCGTAATCGCGATAAACACGTCGCGATCGAAAATATATCCGCGATCACAATTTAAATCTATAATCACAAGCGATGAATCATATAAGAACTAGGTTATTTATTAGCGAACATTAATGTTAAAATTGTTGAACCCACTCGGCCTACCAAGAGCAGGCCCAGTCCGCCAAGCACAAGGTCCAGCTGAACAGCCCAACCAGACAAGCCCAGCAGGCATCAGGAACAGAGGCCTGGGACACGTGGCCGTCCCCCCTATTCTCAAAGGTCACATCTCTGGTCACCTCGGTGCCCACCTAGGGCAATGCGAGGTATTAAATGCTACAGTCTGCAGACGACGGATATTAAATGCAGCCGTCTCCTCGACAAGGCCCCCCGAGGCCGCTTACATCAAACGACCTACCAGAGTCGGGCACGTGGAACTAGTTGGGCGAGCACCAGCTCGCCCAACCTCACCTATATATGGCCCTCCTCAAGGCTATTCACGGCTAAGCTCTCTTTCTCTCTATTAAGACTACTTATTCTTTCTCTACACTCCTCTCCCTTCTCCAAACACTGACTTAACCATCGGAGTGTGTCCCGGAGCTCAACCTCCGGTGCCCTCTAACCTATTTCTCCTCTTTTTCAGGACCTCAGATCATCAAGGGCCTCAAGAGCACCATCACGACACAAAAAGACATCAACAAAAATCAAAATAAATATTTTCATATTTATAATTAGGCCATTTTTGCAATTTTGGTGATAGAATTATAAAGTTTAGCGTATATATTAGAGTTGTTCATGATCAGGTTAATTTTGGATAGTAAAAAAATTTACTTGTTCAAGATCCAGCTCAATCCGTCGTACTAAAAAAACTCGTTTTACTAATTAAAAGATATTAAAAAATTAAATTTATATTAATGTTTATATATTTTTATAATTAAATTTAAATAAAAATATTTTTATTAAATAATAATTCTAATTGGATCGAATTGGCCTGAATTGAAAAAAAATTATTTCAGACCCGATTCAATTCAACCCGGACAGATAAATTGACCTTTGAACAAATCTAGTATATATGCACACAAAAAAAAAAGTGTTTTCGAGTTATCTACTCATAAATTTGTAAATTTTTCTAAACCTATTTTCTACGAACTTTTGTGGAAAGCTGGTGAATGAGCTGTTGTTTTTTCTCTCTCTTTAGTGTTCGATTAGAACTTTTTTCATATCTCTTTTTTGTATTTTTTTTTTTAATAAATTCCTCTGTTTTTGCGCGACCAAGTTATTATTAAAAAAAAAAAAGAAAAATAAAATAGAGCTTTCTCTTCTATAATAATTTTTGTTATTCTAATTTATTCATGGATTGAATTATTTGTCCGATTCATCCGACTCTATTCGAATTGAATTATGTTTGAGATACGATTTTGTAATTCAAATTGGTCTAATACGACTCATATTACTATTTAATAAAAATATTTTTATTTAAATTTAAATTGGTCTAATCCGACGCATATCCCAACATGTGTTTGGAGATATGACTCTCCAAAAACCCTCCAAATATATGAAAAAACTTACAAAAATTGAATATACCCGTGTCGGACACATACCCATATCTGACACTACACCCGAGTCCAAGTAACATAGACTACAGCTGTAAGGAAAAGTTAATTAGGAGCAGAAGTTGCAGCAGGCTGATATTACATAGAAATAATTCAGAAAATAATGTCTAGTTTCAAGCATTTCAAGCATCCTGGTTGACTGATCTGTTTAAATCTCATCTAAGTTTCATTTCATCATGCAGAGAGAAAGAGAAGCAGAGACAGAGAGAGCAAGATAACTAACTGTACAATGCACTCAAGAGTTAAGATTTAAAGCAGTACAAGCCAAATATCAGTATTGAGTTCCTTAGATGAAGAACTAAATGGCAAGTTACTTTGGGAATTTCACCTAAGACTAGGAGCATAAGGGGATAGCTTTCTAATCATTCTAAAAGTATGCACTAAAAGATGAACAAAATCCTTTTGATTTCATTTGATAAAATGAAAATAAAAGCTCAGATAGCAGGAGACTACATGATTTCATTTGATAGTGTTTACTTCCTACACCTCCAAGCTGATACTGAAAACAGCGGTCGATCTTGCCAGCAAATTACTACGCATCCATTCTCTTCCTTCATTTTATACCCATCACAGTTATAACCTTGCAGCAATCTCCTCGCCTGCAACATGCCATAGTAACTCAAAGGAACATTTCCAAAGCTGGCCAAATCGAGCCTTTGAATCCACTTCTCCAGCTTTTCATGTCTCTCCTTCCTCTCAGCTCCCTCACAGGCTATTATGTTCTTTATTTCCTCTCCGAAAAGCATCTTTTCCACTTTAAGTCTCTCCAAAGATGCTCTTGAGACGGTAGACTCCAAACAATCAAACAATGCTGCATAAGAGTAAAGAGATTCTAATAGCCTTTCCATTAGAGTAGATCCATTATGATTAGAATCTTGTTCTGTTACCACCATGAGTTTAGGTGACAAACCCCACAATGCATTAAGAAAGCTATCTGCCTTCACCGAAGCAGTTGAAGATAGTGGTGACGATGAGGCTGAATCAGGGCTAGGGCTATATCCATTAACCATATCTTTTTCAAACAACTCTCCTAAAGTGCTCTGGTTCATTTGGAGGGCTCTTTGCAAGTGAAATCCATTCAAATTCTTTGATGCTAATGGCGATTTCTTCCGAAGGAGTTCATCATCAGAAGCCAAAAGGGAGTGCAGTTGGAGAACAGAGCTGATTGCCAGAGCCTCCCCAGTTTTAACATGCAATTTCTCAATGTCAAGATCCTCTAGTTTGCTAGCAATGGGATTAAACTGAAATGGGATGTCCAATTTCTCAGCTTCTTCAGTCAATCTATGAGCCATTTGATCCAAGACTTCTTTCTGTTGATGAATCCCAGTAATTCTCAAATGTGGTGGCCCTTCTGGCCTTGCACTCAAAGCTTGAATAAGTGCAATCCACTGTACAGGTTCAGCTGCATTGAGATCAATTATATGAACCATCTTCTCACCTTCCATTGCTTCGATTATAGCTTGGTTAGTAAGAACAATGGCCACTTTCAAAAAGGGGAACATCTCAAAAAACAGTTTCCGAACAAGGACTTCTTCTGAAACCAAAGTTATCCTTGTGGAATTGAGGGCCTTGTGGAGACCAGGCCAGGCTTTCAGGATTCTATCAGCAAGCGCCTCAGTAAAGTATGCAGCCATTCGCTGCATAGTATCACCATCAGGAGAAGCAAGCTGGGATATTTGCTCAAGGGCAATATTTGCATTCTCGAGGCTACCAGTTGCTACATGATTAGCACAAGTGAGCAATAAATGGATCAAATATAAACCCCTTTCTTCAGATTTTAGCTCTCTAAGCCATGGATATGGTGATCCTAAGTTAGGTGAGAGTGACATCATGGAGAAAACTTGAAGAGGTGATGATTTTGCAGGTGATGATTCGTCTTGGAACATTGACAACGTTAGAAGAAAAAGCCTAGAAGTTTTTGGATATAAGAAGCAACTATAATTGCTAAAAGACAATGAATGCTAAAAAAAGTTCTGGTCTTTTCTAAGGAGAAAAATATCAAACATTCAAGCAAGATTCAAATTTTCATGAACTCAAAGTACCCAGAAGATAGTAAACATTCACAAGATTTGACCCAAAAAGGGGAAAAACAGATTTAGAGTATTTTTAATGCCAAAAGAACCTGAGAAATTAGAAGTCTAAGAAATGCATCAGGCCAAATATCCAAAGAGAAAAAGATAAACAGGTCTAACAAATGGAAGTGTTAGGATCTAATAGAAAAAGTAACACAACTCCAATTGTCTTCTGGATAAAAAACAATGAAAGATGAATTCTTCCAAAAAACAAGTTCATGAAAGTAACAGAAATCTCATCAATTCATACAAAATTCAAAAAAAAAAAAAAGTTGCAACATTTGTAGAAGAGGGGAAAAAAAAAATAATACCAATAGACCAGCTTAGTAATAACAGAAGAAGGGTTGAGCCAAATCCTTACTGGGTTTTGCAATTGATCAAAAACCCAAATGAAAGCACATAAAAATTCCCAAGATTTGAATCTGTAATTCAAGCTCACTTTGAACAAAGCCTTTCCTTTTTCTGGGTTTTCTTTTCTTTTCTTGTTTTTTTTTTTTTTTTTTTACTCTCTGGAGTTTGGTTTATGAAAAACAAGACAGAGTCAAAAATGGGTTTCAAAACATCAACTAAAAGCTCTGAGTTTTGGAAAGTAGAGGAAAAGCTTAGCTTTGCGCATGGCAACGTTGTCGACAATGCGTGAAGGAAGGTTTTGTCGTTTTATGATTTGTTGTCGTTCCCTCTTTCAGTGGAATATGGAATTTTATGAGAAGTTGAGCCTTTTCTTTTCTTTCTTGAGCTTTTGTCTTTACATTCCTTAATTTCCTTTTTGATGTTTTTTTTCCTTTTTCTCTCTTTAAAAACTATGTTAATTTTAGATACAATATTATGATATAACACAAATATAATAAATAAATAAATATAATATAATATAATTAAATATAAAAAATATATGAATCGACACGAATACATGAACGTATTAAAATTTATATAACATAAATTATAAATATATCAAATTTTATATAAATATTATAATATTTTAAATATAATTATAACTAATAAAAATAATATAAATATACGTATTATCAAATTCAATTATTTTTGTCTTTGTATTAGGTAGAGGTGGCAATTGGGCGGGTTCGGGCGGGTTCGGGTCGGGTTCATTCGGGTTCGGGTTTATTCGGGTTCGGGCTCATTCGGGTTCGGGCTCATTCGGGTTCGGGTCCATCCGGGTTCGGGCTCATTCGGGTTCGGGTCCATTCGGGTTCGGGCTCATTCGGGTTCGGGCTCATTCGGGTTCGGGCCCATTCGGGTTCGGGCCCATTCGGGTTCGGGCTCATTCGGGTTCGGGCCCATTCGGGTTCGGGTTCGGTCTGGGTTCGGGTTCGATCTGGGTACGGGTATGTTTTACATTATTTTATTTTATATTAGATGTAATCATTTTTACGTAATTTAAATATTTATATCTAAAAACAAATTATTAATTTATTATTATTATTATTTTTATTTTTATACTTTTGCTATTATATGATATTTTTAATTATATTTATTTTTTAAAATTAATATTTGTTAGCACCAAAAGAATAAGAAATTAATTTGTTATATAAAATCAAATTTTGAAATAATTTATTATAAAAAATATGATATATTATAAATTAATATATTGATATTTAAAATAATTGATTTGATGAGTTCGAATTTCAAAATATAAATACATTATAATTTATATTCACTATAAAATAAAAAACTTTTAAAAATAAATCCTGGCCTTCATCTATTCGTTTATATACTTATAAAATGCAAAAAATTTATGCTTATAGTCAAGATATATATATATATATATATATATATCGAGTACTTATATTTTTTTCATCAGTATAAAGTATAAATTATAAAGTAGTACTAAAAAATATAATTTATATTTAAATTATACGTAATAAATATATAATTAATATGATTATTTATTAATATATAATAAATATACCCAAAATCAAAAGGCCATAAAACCCAAAACCCCATTAAATCCACCCGCTAAAATAAAATCACATGAAAGCCATAATCCAATTAAATCCACCCTAACCTAACCGCATAAGTATAACTAGAGCTGCTTATGGGCCGGGCCGGGCCGCGACCCAGTTTTTTTTATTTTCTCTGCCCAGGCCTGGCCCTGGGTCGGCCCGGCCCGCCCGTTTAGGCCCGAAACACTGTTCATTGGAATAAAAAAATAAATTTTTTTATTTTTTTATAATTAAAATTAAATAAAATAATATTATAATAAAAATTACTGTTCCGGGCCGGGCCGGCCCGGAACACAAAATATCTTGCCCAGGCCCGGCCCGTGAGCAGGTCTAAGTATAACCCAAAAGGCCAAAATAATTGAATTATTGTCAATTTTTTTACCCTTATAGATTAATTGAATTATTGTCAAATTTTTTTTCACATCTTTAAAATTTTCAAGAATTTAAAATATTTAGATTGTAAATTCATCATGATATGAGACGTTAAAGTTATAACTTATAAGTACAAAATATAATTTACTTTTTGATAAAATTATTGTTTCATCATATATATATAATATATTAAATTTTAAATTTTAATTAAATTATTAAAAAAAATTAGAATAAAATTAATAATTAAAGTTATTGCTTTGTAAAAAAAAAAATAATTGCAATTTGTTTATTTTTATTTTTAGTATTAAATTCGGGTTCGGGTTCGGGCCGGTCTCGGGTTCGGGTCCATTCGGGTTCGGGCTCATTCGGGTTCGGGCTCATTCGGGTTCGGGCCCATTCGGGTTCGGGTCCATTCGGGTTCGGGTCCATTCGGGTTCGGGCCCATTCGGGTTCGGGTCCATTCGGGTTCGGGCCCATTCGGGTTCGGGCTTTTTCAGGTTCGGGTTTTTGACTTTTTGGTCAAATCGGGTTTGGGCGGGTTCGGGTTCGGGTTTTCCTGGGCGGGTTTTCGGGTTCGGGTTCATTTTGCCACCTCTAGTATTAGGTAGATAGGGAATCAGGGGCTGGCCTGTCAAAGACCCTTTTCCTTCTACATATTCCCAAAGGTTATAAGAAGCCAAACATGCCCTAACAAAGACAAACAATGCCCTCAGTTTTGTTTCCTAGTGGGTGTGGGAATTGCAAGAAAACTCTCCAAAGTGCTTCCAAAACTTGGTTTTGTTTTCTTTTCTTTTCAAAGCCAAAGACCATACAATTGGTATTATCTTCTTATATTAAGACAAAGAGACAAGCAAGTTAAGGAAGGAAACATCCAAAAGTAGATAGTACATTTATCTCTATTTGTGGAGTCTTAGGTGGGGTGGGTGGGGCTTTGTCCCAAACTTAAAACCCCCACAACCTCTTCCATATATTTCAACTTTCTTTTATTTCAATTTTAACTTAAACATATTTATAGGTCAGACTTGATTGAGATACAGTCTAAAATTTTTTTTAATTTTTTTATTTAAGTTCGATCTTTCGAAATCCCCTAAACTTAAAACCCCCACAACCCCTTCAATATATTTCAACTTTCATTTCTTCCAATTTTAACTTAAACATATTCATGGGTCGGGCTTGGTTGAGATATAGCCTAAATTTTTTTTTAATTTTCTTATTTAAGTTCGATCCTTCGGAATCCCCTAAACTTAAAACCCCCACAACCCCTTCAATATATTTCAACTTTCCTTTCTTCTAATTTTAACTTAAACATATTCATGGGTCGGGCTTGATTGAAATACAGCCTAAAACTTTTTTAATTTCCTTATTTAAGTTCGATCCTTCGGTTCTGTTTATTGTTTAAAAATTAAAAAATATTTTTATAATTAAATTTAAATTAATTAAATTTAAATAAAAATATTTTTTATTATATGAATAGTGATTCAGGCAGGGTCAATCCAAATTGAAAAAACTCTACCCAAGCTCAGCCCAATACAGGCTTAGTGGACTACCCGACCTTTGAGCAGGTTTATTATAACCTATACATAAACTTTTTATCCACCTTTTTTCGAAGAATAAAAAAAATATACTTAAAAGCTTAAATGAAATTTTAATAATAAAATAAAATTTAAGATTTTTATTTTTATTTTTTTATTTTTTTATAAAAATACATTAAAAGAAAAAAACTATAACTCTTAAGCCTATGTTTGGATTCGGGTAAGGGGGAGGGGAAAGGAAAGGAAAGGAAAGGAAAGTAAAGCAAAGGAAAGGAAAGGAAAGGAAAATGAGACAACTTTTCCTTATTTTCCTTTGCTTGGATAGATAAAAAAAAATTAATAAAAGAAAGTGAAAGGAGTTGAGCATCCCTCAGTGTCCCTTAAAAATCTCATTTTTTCAAAATCACAAATTTGTGGAGAAAGAAGGGAAAGGAAAGTAACTAAAAAAGTTAAATATAAAATGTTCATATTACCCATTCTACCTTCATCAAATTACAAACAATATTATCAAGAATAATTTTTTCATTTGTAGACTTATATACTTCACGTAATTGACATTAAAAATTATAACAAAGTTTTTTTTTTATTATTATTATTTATATATATATTACATCCATATTTTTTAATGTAATGTTTATTTTATTTTTTATTATTTGATTTGTAATATTTATATTGTTATTTTAATTAAAAATAAAAGGCATAATTGAAAATATACATTATAATGTATTTTTTCCTTTCCTTTCTGCACCCAAATGATGGAGGCTAACATTCATTTCTTTTCCTTTCCCTAACATTTTTAATTATCCAAACAAGGGAAAGATAAATCATTTCCTTTTCTTTAAAAACTCTTCCTTTCTTTTTTTTTTTTTTTTTTTTACTAACATTTATCCAAACATAACGTAAAAAAATTACTTCATTTTTACTCATATAACTTCTTCTTTCTTTAAAAACACAAATTTTTTTTTTTATAAAAACATCCATATAGTGGATGATCAAAAATTTATCCACCTTTCTTTAACATATTATTTTTTCAAAAAATAATATTTTTTCACCTACACAATAGATGTGTCAAATTTTAATTATTGAAATAATCTTTATTCTTTTATTACTTATTTTATATGTTAATATACATTGATACAATGAAATTTTTAAATTTTACAAATAAATTTATATACCTCATGTAGTCCTTTTAAGTAATTATGTTGATTTATTAATTTTGTATTAACTGCTCATATGATAAGTTTATACATCTGGTTATAAAGTTTAAGAGTCCGTTTTGATGAAAATTTTAAAATTTTAAAAATATTTGAAATGAAAGCATTTTAAAATGTACTAAAATCTGACACACTTACCCTGTAGGTGAAAAAATACTTTCTTTTTTCAAAAATTATGAGTAAAAAATATAAATAATTTTATATGTAGATAGTTTTTGAGAAAGTGGGTAGTTATTTTAATTTAGTGGATAATTTTTTAAAAAATATATATATTTTTTAAAAATATATATTTATATATGAAATTTGAAAAGGCTAAAATAATCCTATTTTATTTTTTATGTTATAATTATATTTTGGCTTTTTTGTAATTTCACCATCTGAGTTGGTGTCACTTGACTCAATAACATCAACTCAGTCATTCCCTTTATAATAGTACTAGACAGTCATCATGTGAGTGAAAAGTAGGTAGTTTTTATAATTTGGTAGTTTTTTTTGGAAAAAATTGGGTAGTTTTTGTGGAGAAGAAGATGAGTGGGTAGTTGTGTGAGAAAGTGGTGGTTTTTAATTACGTGAATGATTTTGTGAATGAGTGTTTTTTAAAAAAAATTTAAAAACTTATTAATTACTTTTTTTAATTCAATTTCATTTGTTTATAATTTTTATAATTTAGTTTTTTTGAAATTTTCTCCACGAGTTTGTGTCTTTTAACTCGTGACATCAATTCAGGGATTCCTTTTAAGAACAGATAGATAGATCATTTCAAAATATTAGTATTTGTAATTGTTTTGTTGGAATAAATATTTCTTAGAATAAAATTTAGGCTATTAGAATTTTATCAGATAAAAAAATAATTATAAAAGGAATAATAATATTAAAAATTACATATATAGATATTAATAATAATGTAAAAAATTAAAAAAATATATATTAGAGTTAAATAATATAAAATTTTTGTTTTTTTAATTTTATATTTTATAATGGGACAAGTGGTGGTAAAGTGAGAGCAGATTTGGAAAACATTTAAAAACTATCTTTTTAGGTTGAATTTTAATAAACAAATTTAAGGTGTTCAAACCCCTTTTTAAAATTTTTTGAAATTTTTTCTTACTTTTACTTAAACAAATAAATTTAATTTTTGATTTTTTAAAAATTTTAATTGAAATGAAATCCATCTTCCAAATAAGGTATCCAAACACACTCTAACAAATTTAACATACCGAAAATGATGTGAAATAATTATTTCATGTCAAAAAATATTTTTTTTCGTTGGAATCATATCACAAAATAATATTTTTGAAAAAAGTTTTAAAAAAATTCAAACAATATTAATGCTCATTGCTGAAATTCCATTTAATGATCTCAAGTAAAATGTAATAAATATTTAAATTTTCGATAATATAATATAATTCTATGACATGATTTAATTATATATATATATATATTGACGTAAAATAATTATTTTAAAATTATTTCTCGTACCATTGATATACTAAAATAATTTTCTTTTTTTTATTCATATCATTTTATTTCATGTAATCAAATATCACATAATCTAAGAGGCTTGAATAATATATCTATTTCTGATATATTCTTCGTGTATGAGGACAAAGATTACCAGAGCTCATCATCATCATATCTATATATAATAAGGAAAATGCTTCATGCGCCCCTTAAGGTTCCGCATGTCATCCCATCTAAATAACATGATAAATGGAGTAAACAATATGAAAAATATTTATTTTATAAAAATTAAAATAGAGTAATTTTTTGATAAAATGAAATATCAGATTAAAATAAAGCCAATTTTAATTTATAAACGTTCTTTTTCAAAACAAAAAACAAAAAAAAATCAAACGTGACAAAAATACGAATCAAATGGGATAGGTCGTGCAGCATTACTCATATAATAATAATCTTGATGGACTGTTTGAACATCAAATTCATTCAAGTTTTAGGTAAGGAAAGTGAGGTAGAATGACGACGGATGAATTGGATTCGGTTTGGTTTGATTATTTTGATTAATGTATAATATTATAAATTTATTTGAATTGAAATTTCTTTTGAAATCGAATCGATTTAATCTTCATCTTATCAATTTAAACTGTTTCTATTCATTGATTTTTGAACATTAATTTGGTTTTATTATTTTAATATTATTTAAATAGATTTAGGTATAAAATAATTGTTTTATTTTATAAAATTTAAAATTTATATATAAATAATAAAAAATAATTCAATTCGAATATTTTTTATTCTAAAATGGATTTAAATCAAATTGAAATATTTAATATTCGATCTAAATTTAAACATAATAAAAAAATCAAACACTTTTCTACCACTATCATTATTTTAATAAATAAAATGTAGCATTTAATTAATCCATGTTCATAAAACACATCATAATATATATATATATATATATATATATATATATATATATATATATATAAACTAACATTATCAAATTAGCTCAAGCAACAAATCCATCTAAACCTAAGGAAATTAGAAAGGTCTTACTTTCTTTTCTTTTTTTTTTTGGCCCATAGAGTTGGTGTACTCTGAAATTATGAAAATCTTAATTTCCTAACAACTTTTTGAGGAATTAGTGGCAGCATCTGGCCTTTCGTGTTCAACTATGAGACCTCAGAAATTGATTTTTCTCCTCTCTTTTTTATCATACATAAAGAAAGAATACAAATATTTATAATCTTTTGAAGTATTGCACTACTGTCTACACCTACAAAAATTAAGTAAAAGAACTTTGCCAATTAATTCATGTGCCGCTGTTCGGTTCGATAGATTTAATTTTAAACTGGATCAAATTTGAAATTGATTTCTTTTAATTTGAATTATTATTTAAATAATAAAAAATTATATTTAAATTTAATATAAAATTATTTTAATATATTTTAAATAATAAAATAAAATTTTTAATCGAATCAAATCTAGATAAGCAAATTTTTTTATTCGAACCAATCCAATCTTATTCAGTTCATGAACATTTCTTTTATATATATATATATATATATATATATATATCCATTTATACTAACGTAAAATTAAATTAATGTTACACATTTTCATAATTTTTTATACGATTTATATTTTAACAAATTAACCGTTAGATTTAACAATATAATTGCACTCATCGTGCATGTAAAATTTCGAATCGATCCGATATCTCTATCATATCAATCGAGAATACTGTCTTTTTCAATATATATTTAACAATTGAAAGTTTTTTACGTCGAACAAATAGTTAGACATTTTTAATTTATTCGAAACTCGACGTGCATGATTTACGTTAATAGAACATAAATACGACGATCAGATTAAACAAATATAAATCGTATAAAAAATTACGAAAATATATAAACTTAATTTAATTTTACACTAATATAAATAAATTTCTCATATATATATATATATATATATATAAATAAATTACTTGCAGTTGCAGTTGCAGGTCAAAATTCAACATTCTTTTACTAGCCCCAACAGTATCCCATGTGAAGGGCACTAGTGAACAATTTATAAGCATCATTTTAATGTAGTAGGAAGGTTCAAACAGACTTTCACATGGACTCTGTTCTTGTAATGTATACTTTAAATGTGCCAAACAAGAGGATGTACCCTTTTATCATAAATTAATCCATAAATTTCTTTCTTGCCATAAAAAGTTGGAAACATTATTTAAAAAAACTTCCCTTTCTTAGTGTTTTTCTCTTTTATTTTAATCACGTTTTTTACAATGGATCTTATGGAATATGCAATTGATGAATTAATTTAAATATAGTTCTTTCTAATTTATAAGAAAGTTTAAAGTACATAAGATTTAAATCTTATAATTTATAAAGTGTCCTCTTACATTCTTCTATTTTCTTAGATCCTTTAGACCTTCAACCGTCATCTCAATAGCTTATTCAACTAGTCAAAAAAAGAAAAAATTATTTCATAAACCTTTCCTACCACGTCAGTCATGGTTCCGATCAATCAAATTAAACTATATCATATTTATCTTCCACATCATACGTATTGTTTTATTGTTTTTTGGCTTCGTTCTGGGTTTTTTTTTTTTTTTTTCGAGAGAGAAAGAAGAAGCAAAGACTGTAACATTTTTTTCGTTTTTCATTTTTTCTTACGAAAAATAATTCGTGTGTATAGTGGAGGATAAATATGACGTAAAATAAAAATCTAATTTGTTTAAATTTCATTGATCGAAATGATGACCGACCTGATGGAAAGAATCCATATTATAATTTTTCCAACAAAAAACATCAACAATCTCGATTCTCTCTTCTTCTTTTTTACCGAACGAATGCTATCAAAAATTGAATCATTATCACTAAAATTAAAAATTCAACAATTTATGAAGAGATTATATAATTATTGCAAATTGTGACCTTTTTAAGCAGAGATATTAATTACTAGTCTAACTACTATAGACCAAGCCTCTGCTGTCATCTCTTAAATACAATTTTGAGATTGAAAACATTAAGTTAAAATTTAAGAGTAAAAATGAAAAAGAGCATCTAATTAAAGCATATTTCCAGACTTTGTTGCTGCTTGCATTTGTTGCCGGTCTTTATCTTTGTCACAATGCTTTAATTATGAAAGTCAAAAATATCTTAAGAAATTCAAAATATCCATATATGGAAAAGACATCAATGTTCTTAAAAATTAGACTTGCCAAAAAAGACTCATTATCTTTGATTTTTGAGACTCCAACTAAATCGAGTCATATAATTTTTGAGGTTTAAGTTTGATTTTGTTTGAATTATAATCTAATTAATAAAATATGATTTTTTCATTTAATTTTAATTTTAAAATATTTAAATATTTTTAAATAATAAAATAAATTTTTTAAACTTGATGAACTGAATCAAACAAATAAATTTAATGACGAACCAGACTTGACCTAACGTGACTAGACCTGCTCATGGGCCGGGTCGCGATCCGATTTTTTTTCAAAATCTTTACCCAGGCCCGGACCTGAGTCAGGCCGGGCCGGCCCGGCAAGCCTGAATTTACTATTCATAATATTAAAAATTATTTTTTATATATTTTTATAATTAAAATTAAATAAAATAAAATTATTATAATTTAAAAAACACTGTTTCGAGCCGGACCGAACCAATTCGAATTAAAAATATCCTGTCAGGTCCGATCCAATACGGACCGGACAGGTTATCCGACCATGAGCAGGTCTAAACGTGACCCAGACCATGCAAAAGAAAAATGACTCTTTTTATTATCACTTGATAAAGATATTAATAACCAAAAATGAAAAAAAAAAGAAAAAAAAAAATCTGAGTAAAAGTTGGCATCTATAATATCATTTTCAGTACTATTATTGATCTCAATACCGTTTTCAAGAATCAGCCGATTCTCTTGGTCGCCATGCACCAAAACAGAAGGTTCTCTTTTTTTATTCTCAACAAATCAGAGTAAACAAAGTGTTAGAATAACGTGTGATATCATCATGGAGTTGTTTACAAGAAATCTATGGACATTTTTGTTTGAAATCTCAGTCAAATTTTAGCTATCTAGATAAGTATGTGTTGTTAGATTTGCATAGAATAAATCTACTGGACTAATGTAAACGACCCTAATAGTCAATATCTATAATCTATAAACTACAATTAAAAAATCCCCTAATAGGGTTTAAGCTTGACACGTGTTGAGCTTTTTTTTCGACATGTGGCAAGGTAATTTTTTTAATTTTAACTTTTGTTAATTTTAGTTTTTATTATTTGTAGACACTGGATTTCATCCGGGTTAAATTTTATTTTTTTTTAATTAAATAAAACAAAAATAAATAAATAAAAAGGAGATAATTTCGAAAAAGAAGAGAAAATAAAAAAAAATTGGATAATTTCGAAAATAAAAAGAAAAATCAGAAAAAATTCGGAATTAATGAAAAATGAAAAAAAAAAGTTTGGGTTGAAACAAATCTCTTCTTTGGATTGAAATGGGACTCTAAAAAATGTGATCAGATTGAAATTCCTAATTTGAGTAGAACTTAATTTTTTCTCTATAAAAAAGAACCCAAGCATCACAAACACACATCAGAGATCAGAGAATCAGAAGCAAAAAAAGATCATAGGATTTTCGAAATAAAAAAAAAAGATTTTTTGTGTAAGAAAAAAATTCGAAATTTTAAAAGTGAGTGCTAGGATTTTGTTTCGAAAGGATTCTTGAGAAAGAAAATCTAGGTTTTAATTAGAGGAAGCATATACTAGAAGTTGGTGGCCATTCGGTGATCAACGGAGTAGATCGGAGGAGGTGAAGTTTCGAATTTCGATTTCAGATCTAGGAGATTCTAGAGAGATTCGGGTGAAACTAATTTCATTTTTGGATAGAGGAGATCGAAAGGAATTTTTTGTGATTTTTCGGGAATTTTTGGAGTTCGATGACCGCCGATCGGCGGTGCGGCGACGACGGTGGTTCTGGCCAAAATCTGGAATTTTTTGGGTTTTGGCTTTGGTGTTCATCATCTTGTTCTTGGTGTTCTTGGAAGAATCAGAGAAGAAGAAGAAGTTTTTTTTTTTTAAGAGAGGTAAAAATGATACAAAAAAAAAACAATTCTTTATTTTGTTTTGTTACAGCAACAGCGGGTCGGCCAGGTGGCCCGAGCGCAACCCGCGCCTGGGCCCGACTCGCATGCTGTCTCCCATTTTTTTTTTTTGTTCTTTGTGTTTTATTGTTTATTTATTTATTTATTATTTGCTAATTGTTTTTTTAGTTTTTTTTGCAGGTCTTTGTTTTGTATATTATTATTATTTGTTTACTATTATTACTATTACTATTATTATTATTATTATTAAATATTTTATTAACCATTATTTTCTTCATAAAAAATAACTATTATTTTTATTACTATTATTTTTATTACTATTTTATATTTTATATTTTATTTTATATTGATAATTGTATATTTTTAATATTATTAACTATTAATTTATTTTTAAGATTAGATTAATTATTAATTGAAGATTAATTATTTTTAAATTAATAAATTAAGATTTTTTCAATGATAAAATTCAAAGAAATTACGAATGGTTGATTTCTGAAAAATTTCTAGGTGAGAGAATTCTCTTAAAAATTCTCCAGAATGAATGGAAGAATTTTTTAAGAGATAATTTTCAATACCAATAAAAATAAAAATTTTATTTTTTTAAGAATAATTAAGTTTCAATATCTTTTTCTCAAATTGATTTTCCATAATAAATGCTTAATTTGAATTGAAGGATAAACTCAGATTTTTTCCGATGACGAAATTCAAGAGAGTCGCGAATGGACGACTTTTAAGAAATTTCTAGGTGAGAAAAATTCTCTTAAAAATTCTCGAGAACGAATGGAAGAATATTTTAAGAGATAATTTTCGATATTAAAAATCAGAATTTATTTTTCGAACAAACATTAATAAAATGTGGAATAATTTTGGAAGATTAATTTAAGAGAAATAATTTGGTCAAATAATCTAACTTTTCCGACGACCGAGCCTCTTCAATAGAACGAATGGTTTCTTTTGAATACTCTCGAGGTGATGAAACATTTTTAGTAATTTCTCCAGAATGAATGGAAGGAAGACCTAAAAAATAATTTTCGAGATTTCTAACTTTAACAATTAAAATGAAATAGGATAGACAAGACCATTTAATTAAGACTTTTAAGTATCACAAGACTAATTAGGTACTATCTCTTAGATAGGCGTTGTGAGGGTGCTAATCCTTCCTCACACGTAACCGTACTCCCGGACCTAGTTCTGACAAGTAGACCAGAACCTATTCTTTTTAAGGTGCCTTAGTCAAGCTTAGGATTACTTTAAATAGGATAGATTCGTATAGGTGACTAATCATACCTAGGTTAGATGGTTAGTGGCGACTCCGTTGATTTGTGTCTAGCATGCTGAATTCGTATTTGGCACGTTATGACAGTTTGGCGACTCTACTGGGGATTTTAGAGAGTCGAGCCATAAATTAGTCTTGTGATACCTTTGGTTTTAACTATTGGTCTTTTAAGTGTTTAATTTTTTTTTGTATTTATGTGTTTATTTATTTTTATTTTTTATTTTGTTATTTGTACTAACAATTTTTGTTTCTTGTACATTTGTGGGTAAATGAAGGTTTGAATGCCTCTTCGCACACACGACACATTGCATATCATAAAGCCCTATACCCGGGCTCGTCCCTTTTAGGAGGGGGTAAAGTACCTATGCCTCGAAGGGTGAAAACCTCCGCAACGGCTAGCGAAACACCTTCAGAGTGTAAAGTACCAAAGTTTTTGAGAGGTGATAACCTCCGCCATAACTTTGGAAAATACTCTCACCCGAATTGAACCCTTCCGGTTGGAGCCTATAATGGGTGAGGAATGGGGTGCCTTACTCATTCTACATGGATGATGTTAAGGAGCAATTTGGGGACCTTTTAGCTTGGTCAAATATCCTAAGCTCAGCATATAGATAACACTTAAGAGGCCAACCTTAAGATAGAGACATGTCCACCTGTTTCATAGAGAATAACCCGAAATAGGACACATGAAGGAATTTTTTTTCTTTCTGACAAATTTTTAACTTTGTGAATATTATTTGTATTTCTCTAACATGTATCTAACTATTTGTGAAACCTTCGTGGCCATTACTTGAATTAATTCTTTCAATTATTTGTATGCATTTGCATCATTTAAATATTTTACTAGGTACATTTTTTTACTAGGCTCATGTATTTATCATGTACATTTGTTAACCATGCTCATGTATTTACTATGTACATTTTTTAACAATGCTCATGCATTTATCATGTACATTTTTCATGATGCTCATACATTTATTATGTATATTTTTCATAATGCTCATGCATTCACCATGTATATTTTTCATAATGCTTATGCATTCACTATGTATATTTTCGTGATGCTCATGCACTCATCATGTACATTTTTCATAATGTTGCTGTTAAACTTTGTGAATATTTTGATGTTGTCATTAAATTCATTCTTTTATTTATTTGCATCATACATGTGCATTTCATGAAAGCATTTGAGTCTCAAATTCTAAATTATGGTAATTATGGGTTCAAGGATAGCTCAAGCAACAAAGATCTTGGGGCGTTCCTACAACATTTGTTCATAGGTTAAAGCAATGACAGAAGAATAGGCTTCTAGAATTCTTTCACGAGTTAAAGCAATGGCAGAGCAACAAGTTGCTAGGATGAGCGAAATAGAAAAGGCACAAGATGAAATTAGAGAACAACTGGCCAAGATTATGGATTTGACGATGAATTGAACAAGCAGAGAGGGGTAACTACTCAAGAAAAGAATCAGTCGCCAGATAATGAAGATCCTACATATTTTGCCTGGTTTAAGCCAATTCCAAGCTCAAACAAGGATGCCAGTGACATCATCAACTACTCAACACCAATTCTCAGGATACACCATTCATGCGCCTGGGGCAAAATTGTCAAATCCTGTCCAAGTTTCAGATTTAGATGATCCCAAAGAGTAGGAGAGGCTAAGGGTAGTTGAAGAGATTGATTCTCACAAAATGAGTCTTATAGAGAAAAGACTCCGGGCTGTTGAAGGGTTGGATTTCTATGGCTCCATGGATGCTGCTGGGCTTTGCTTGGTGCCCGATGTAATC
The DNA here is from genome assembly GCA_030761205.1 of Fremontodendron californicum. Lineage (NCBI taxonomy): Eukaryota > Viridiplantae > Streptophyta > Magnoliopsida > Malvales > Malvaceae > Fremontodendron > Fremontodendron californicum. The sequence goes on from JAULJL010000014.1 coordinate 5,032,237, forward strand.
ATTCCGCCAAAGTTCAAGACTCCATATTTTGAGAAATATGATGGGACTAAATGCCCGATAACCCATGTTACAATGTAGTGTAGAAAGATGGTTGCTCACACCCGTGATGACAAGTTGCTGGTACATGTCTTCCAAGATAGTCTCACAGGATCTGCTGCAATATGGTATGTCCAATTGAATAGAAGCCGCATCCGTTCATGGAATGAGTTGGCAAGGGCATTTATACCGCAATATAGGCATATTGTTGATATGGCTTCAGACCGTTTAACCTTACAGAATATGGAGAAGAAAGCTACTGAAAGCTTCAAAGAGTATGATCAGAGATTGAGGGATATTGCTGCCGAAGTTCAACCACCTCTCACTGAAAAAGAAACTACAGTCTTGTTTGTTAGTACCCTTAAAGCACCATACTGTGAAAGGATGATTGGGAAGGCCACCAAGAATTTTACAGACATGATAATCTCCGGGGAGATAATTGAGAATGCTATAAAGAGTGGGAAGCTTGAAGCTAGAGAGACATCCAATGCAAAGAATGAGGCATCTAAAAAGAAAGAAGAAGATGTTAAAGCTGTGACTTATGGAGGACAACAAACAAGAGATTTTCCCCCATACCATCCATATCCCATGTACCAACATTATTATCCCATTGTAATTGATGTTGCACCACAACCAACTTTTCGGCCAAACTTTTAATCACAACCACCTACTTTCATGATTGGTTCATCTACACCTGCAGCTAGGCCTGTTCCCCAAAGAAAACCAAGAAACAGTCAGGAGAAAATTTCGATCCCAATTTCTGATCTTTTGCCTTTGTTGATAAAAAACCAGTACCTTACTCCTGTGCCTTTAAAGACAATTCCAAATCCATCAGCAAGGAACTATGATCCTAACAGCAAGTGCGATTATCATATAGGAGCAATTGGGCATTCATCGGAAAAATACAGGCAGTTGAAAGAAAAGATTGAAGATCTCATTAATAATGGTACCTTGACTTTGGATGTTTTGGAACAATGGAGATCTGGAGTTTGAATATGGGGAATGTCACCTCAAATACTTCGTCTGAATAATTTCAAATTTGTGATGTTTTCATTTTTTTCTAGGCATGGCATTTTTAACATTGATTAGGTGTTTGATAGTTTTGTTGGAAAATTGTTTATGTTTGCATGACTTATTTTGGAAAAAAAAAAATCGATCTTAAATAAAATGGTGATTATTGTTAAGAATGAACTTGGCAATCCATTCCCTTATCTAGTTTCCGATCAGACCACATAAAAGCTTGATTTCTTTGATGCCTAAATTTAAAATGTTGTGAACCTCACCTTTCTTTTGACCAGGAAATGAATCACAAAAGGTCAATGATCTTCGTCTAAACAATGAGCAATGAAATGATTATTTGATTTGCAAAACATTTTTTTTAGAACCAATTCATGAGGCACTCTCTTGAAAGAATCTAGATTTTGGTAATTTGATAAGTGTCAAGGCTATCTAAGAGCTTTAAACACATCACTCATAAGTTTCTCAACCATGCCCGAACTTTTCTTTTCCTGAATGGTGTCTTTTACTCACATATTGGGGGCAAAGTTACCTTAAAAGCCATATTTTTCCAGCATCCTTGAATGCTTTGACTTGAGTAACACCCATTTTCACCCAGTTATCCTTTGTCGTATCTTGGGGTAGGATTACCTAAAAGCCAAATGACCTGATGTTTTTCTTTGCACACCGTTACCGACTTGTGCAAACTTTGTTTTTCTCTAAGATCGAATGAAATTGCATGGATACTTAGAGAAAACCGGAATAAGGAGAATTATTGGGTTAGGCCTTCATTTGGATAGGCACATTGAGAGGATGTATGAGTTGCAAAAAAAAAAAACTGTGATATCATGCATATGAGATATTCAAATGATTTTAATGGCAATTCTTATTATCTACTCCACCTGGGGTTTGCTCTTCAATGGAAATATTCATACTAGAAATGAGAAATGGCCATCTTTCATATTCCTTTCACAAAATGAGAAATTATCCTTTGCTACCCCCTTTGAGCCTATTGGATTCTTGTTTTTTGAATGAACCCTGACCAAGGATCACCCTCCACATCGGGGGGCAAGTATGAAGAATTATCTTTCTATGGAGGGTCATACGTTTGGATCATATTTCTACACCACGAATGCTTTATGTCAGGAGGGGCAAATATTGAAATGGATTGAGTTTCAAATTTTCAAACTCACTTTATGATAGGAAAGTCAGTGAAAAGAAAGAAGAAAAAAAAGAGTAGAAAAAAAAGAAAAAAAATGAAAAAAAGTTCGCAAGATGAAATCCTCATGAAAAAAAAATGATCCGTGGTTTGATTACCTTCAAAATGAAAAGAAAGATATGAGATATTTTGAGATGAAGAAATGATAATTGGTTTAATTACCTTTAAACACATTTTTGGGCCTAATTATCTTTTTTTCATAATCCCAAACCTTGGCCTACATTACAAGCTTGAAAAGTCCATTTTGATCAAGTATGAATGTTTAAGTTGAAGTGTTTTTCCTCAGATTTTATCTCATCCTTTTGAATTGTCATTGAAGAAATTTGAATTCTCAAATGCATGGTGAGCCAAAAAAAAAAAGAGAATGAAGCTCTAGGGTGAAAACCCAAAAACGGACAGTCTAGAGCAAAAAAAAAATTGAAAGCAACTCTGCGTAACTGTGCCAAGGCCTAACAAGAAGTACAAAAGAAGTGATATTTTGAACCCACCAGGAAACGTGATAACTCGTATAATTATATAGTTTTTAGTTATGTTTTATTATTGTTTTGTGTCAAATACGAGTTATTATTGTTTAGTCTAATTGTGTTTATGATCTTTTATATTTTTATGTATTTTGGTGTTTTTCACAAGTTTCTTTGAGTGATTTCAGATTACTAGAATTAAGGGCAAATCCAGTTCAGTTCCAGTTCCGACACCTTTTGCCATATCAGCTATATCTCGAGTTTCACTGAAGCAATAAGGCTGAAATTTGTGGCCATGCAAAGCTAAGAGGCATATCTATCTTTTTGATGTTTTACACTTCTTGAAACGGAGTCGTTTCCCCTAGCGAAATCGACCATCAAGTTGGCTGATGTGCAATGACGTCTGTGCTGACATGTTTTCGTATTATGCCCATATCTTCTTATCCACATCAGAAAATGAGCTGATTCCAACGGCTATGGATCACTAACTGATAGGGTAACATTTGTCTAGAAGACCATGTGATCAGATAAGGCCTGCAAAATTGACAAAATCGACCATCAAGTTGGCTGATCAAAATCGTCATGTATGACGAAAATTGTTAGAAAATGCACCCACCTATTATACCTACCTTTGAAATTTGTAAAGCTTGTCTCTTGTCATTTAGCCCTCCAAAATGTGTATAAATAGAGGGCCTTGGGTGATTGTAAGGGATCATATTGGAGATTGGTAGGATATTAGCCATTTTAACAAAATTCTCTAAGTTTTCTTCTTCTTTCTTTTCTCTAGTTTTCTTTTTCTTTAGAAAGAGCAAGAGGTTGGATAATTAATATTCTTCTTCTTCTTCTTTCTTTCTTTTATTTTCTTCTTAGATTCTATTTAATTTTATGTTTATAATGCCTATGCTAGGCTAAACTTCTATTTGGTTAAGGGTGATTTCAAAGCCCTAGACATGTTTTGTGATTGATTTTCAGATTCTATCTATCATTAATTTTCTATCAAAGTTGCTTATGTTCTTCTACAAGAATTGTTCATGATGTTGTCTTGATTTATTTAGGTGTACAACTAGATAGATCTTGATAATTATCTATTGCTAGTTTAGGAGTCTTGATCCGTGTAATTGTCTTGATTTCCTATTCATAAGTGGCAATTTGTGATTAATGATTATGGTCAAGTTTTCAATAATTGCAAAGTGGAACATAACCTAAGTTGAACAATCCGAGCTTATGTGTTTGTTGCTTAGATCAACCTATCTTTCTCATCATAAAGCTGCCATTAAATTGAATTTAGAGAGCTTATTCTAAGTTGTTTAATGGTTAGAGATTAAATAGAGAGCTTGTTCTATTTAACGACAAACTAAGGAAAGATTGGGGTAACAGAGCTTGTTGTTATCTACGGTTGTTAACTTTGATAGTTGGTTGATATTGATAGATTTGAAATTGATTCTTAATGATGTCTAGTGGTGGAGAATGAAACCTTAACCATATTTTTCATATTTGATTCTTCTTACTTACTTGTTTTCTTACTTTTCTAGTTTGCTTATTTTTAAAAGTATATTTATTTTTATTGGCTGGTTATACCGCCTAATTTGTATATTAACTTTGTTTTATTTTTATTGGCTGGTTATACCGCCTAATTTAGTATATATATTATTGGCTGGTTATACCGCCTAATTTAGTATATATATTTTTATTGGCTGGTTTTACCGCCTTTCATCTTATTCTTATTATTTACTTTAGTTTAAATCTGGCTTCAAAAACCCCTTTTCTTTTATTGTTCTTGAATTTAAGTTTTAAACTATTAACTTATAAACTAAAACCCAATCCCTGAGGACTCGACCCTTGCTAACTACTATACTTACAATTTATCTTTTTAGTGCAAGGTTAAATAAGATACACTCTTTTGGGTGCATCAAGTTTTTGGCGCCGTTGCCGGGGATTGCTTTCTTTAGTTTATTGGTTTATTCTTATTTTCTGTTCTAATTATTTACTTTCTTATTTTTTTTATTAGTGAATGTTCCAAGCTCCCGAAGAAGACTTACGACTTAGGAAAATTCGGGAATTTATAACTTCTCACCAACAACCAATCGAGGAGTTGATCCAAAACATCCAAGAGGAGCAAGGAGAGATGGCAGCAGCTGACAACCGAACTCTCAAGGAGCTAGCCGCTCCGGACTTGGGTCAACAACCATTATGCATTGAATATGCTAATCTTGAGGTAGCTTTTGAATTAAAATCTGGTTTGATTCATCTTCTCCCAACTTTTCATGGTTTTGCAGGAGAGGATCCAAATAAGCACCTCAAGGAATTCCATGTAGTTTGCTCAAGCATGAGACCAACAGGGGTCACGGAAGAGCAAGTTAAGTTGAGAGCCTTCCCATTCTCTCTAGCTGATACAGCAAAGGAATGGCTCTACTATCTACCATCCGGGACCATCACTACATGGAATGATTTGAAGAAAGCATTCTTGGAAAGGTATTTCCCAGCATCTAAGGCTGCCAACATTAGGAAAGAGATATGTGGGATTCGGCAATACAACGGAGAGTCCTTATATGAATATTGGGAGAGGTTCAAGAAACTTTGTGCATCATGTCCACACCATCAAATAAGTGAACAACTTCTCATCCAATACTTCTATGAAGGTCTCATGCCCATGGAGAGAAGTATGATAGATGCCGCTAGTGGGGGAGCTCTAGTTGATAAGACTCCCAGGGCTGCTAGAACATTAATCTCCAACATGGCAGCCAATTCTCAACAGTTCTCAATGAGACAAGATCCACCACCACAATCCAAGAGAGTTAATGAGGTAAGTATATCATCCCTTGAACAAAAATTTGATAAACTGACTTCTCTTGTTCAACAATTGGCTGTAGGTAAAATACAACAAATAAAGGCTTGTGGCATATGTTCAAACATAGGGCACCAAACTGATATGTGTCCAACACTTCAAGAGGATACCAATGAACATGTGAATGCCATGGGTGGATTTCAGAACCAATCAAGGAAATATGATCCCTACTCAAACACATACAATCCAGGATGGAGGGATCATCCAAACTTCAATTATGGAGGGAACCAATCACAAACTATTCCTCCACCATTTGACCACAGGCCACCGGGTTTTCAGCAAAGAGTGCAACAACCATACCAAACCCGACAACAACTACCACCCACCCAAAATTCAGGTACTTCTCTTGAAGATCTTGTTAAAGCTCTTTCTACTAATACAATTCAATTTCAACAGGAAACAAAGACAAGTATTCGAAATTTGGAGACTCAAATAGGGCAATTGGCAACAACCATGAGTCAAATGCAAGCAAGGGATTCTGGGAAATTACCTTCCCAAACCATAGTGAATCCAAGAGAGAATGCCAATGCTATAAATTTAAGAAGTGGGAAACAGCTAGAGACACCACAAAATGATAGTGCTCAAGGGGAGAACAATACCATGGCATCCTCTTCACATCCCAACGAGCCACTAAAAAAGGTAATTCCTAAACCATCCTTTCCTTCTTATATAACTCCTCCACCTTTTCCTAGCAGGTTAGCAAAGTCCAAGAAGGAGGAGCAAGAGAAGGAAATTTTGGAAACCTTCCGGAAAGTAGAGGTGAACATTCCTTTACTAGATGCTATCAAGCAAGTGCCAAGATATGCCAAGTTCCTAAAAGAGTTGTGCACATCTAAACGGAAGTTGAAATGGAATGAAAAGGTAAGTGTGGGGGAGAATGTGTCAGCTGTTCTTCAAAAGAAACTCCCACCTAAATGCAAGGATCCAGGTATGTTTACCATTCCTTGTAAGATAGGCAACACCAGGTTTGAGCGTGCTATGCTAGATCTAGGGGCATCTATTAATGTCATGCCATATTCAATTTATGCTTCATTGAATCTAGGACCATTAGAGGAAACCGGTGTTATAATACAACTTGCTGACCGTTCTAACACTTATCCAAGAGGAGTTGTAGAAGACGTTCTTGTACAGGTTAATGAATTGGTTTTTCCCGCTGACTTTTATATTATTGAGATGGAAGATGAGATGTCTTCTAATCCCACACCTATTCTATTAGGGAGACCATTCTTGAAAACAGCAAGAACTAAAATAGATGTACATGATGGCACTTTAACTATGGAATTTGATGGTGAAATAATTCGCTTTAACATTTTTGAGGCCATGAAATATCCTAGTGATGTGCATTCTGTTTTTAATATTGATATAATTGACTCACTAGTGCAGCAAGCTTATGAGCTAGATGGTGAAGATAGTGTAGAAATAGTCATTAGCAACCATCTCGGAATGGGGAATGCTAAACTAGCCTTGAGTGACCAGGTGGAAGGGGCACTAGAATCTTTACACTCGCTGCAACCTAAAGATGCAAGGTTTGATGTTTCATTTATTGATTTGCCTTTATCTAATGAGAAACTTCTACCTTCCATTTTGCAGGCACCAACTTTAGAGTTGAAACCACTACCGAACCACTTGAAATATTTGTTCTTAGGGGAAAAGGACACACTACCTGTCATCATTGCCAAAGAGCTCACACCTTTGCAAGAAGAGCGACTTATCCGGGTGCTTAGAGAGCATAAAACAGCAATTGGTTGGACAATTGCCGATATCAAGGGAATAAGCCCATCCATGTGCATGCACCGGATTTTGTTAGAGGAAGGGTCTAAACCAACAAGAGAAGCACAAAGAAGATTGAACCCTCCTATGATGGAGGTTGTGAAAAAGGAGATACTGAAGCTCCTAGATGTTGGAGTGATCTATCCTATCTCGGATAGCAAATGGGTGAGCCCAGTCCAAGTGGTTCCAAAGAAATCAGGTGTAACGGTGGTAACAAATAATGAGAATGAACTTGTTCCTACTAGGATTCAAACAGGATGGCGAGTTTGTATTGATTATCGTAAACTTAATTCCACAACTCGCAAAGACCACTTTCCTTTACCTTTTATTGATCAAATGCTTGAAAGGTTAGCTGGCCATTCTCATTATTGTTTTCTTGATGGTTTTTCAGGTTATAATCAGATAGCCATTGCTCCGGAGGACCAAGAGAAAACAACATTCACATGTCCATTTGGTACTTTTGCATACCGGCGTATGCCATTTGGTCTTTGTAATGCACCAGCTACATTTCAAAGGTGTATGGTTAGCATATTTTCAGATTATGTAGAGAACATCATAGAAGTATTTATGGATGATTTTAGTGTCTATGGTGATTCTTTTGATAGATGTCTAGAGAACCTTACACTTGTACTTGAAAGATGCATGGAAACTAACCTTGTTTTGAATTGGGAAAAATGCCACTTTATGGTAGAACAAGGAATAGTTTTGGGCCATGTTATTTCTTCTAGAGGGATAGAGGTTGATAAGTCTAAAATAGATATTATGCATTCTTTACCACCTCCCACAAATGTGAGAGAGGTTCGTTCTTTTCTTGGACATGCAGGTTTCTATAGGAGATTTATCAAAGACTTCTCAAAGATCACATTACCTCTTTGCAAGCTACTACAAAAAGATGTGGTTTTCCACTTTGATGATAAATGCAAAGAGGCGTTTGAAACATTGAAGGGACTCTTGACATCAGCTCCTATCATCCAACCACCAGATTGGAATGTACCTTTTGAAATCATGTGTGATGCTAGTGACTATGCCATTGGAGCTGTTTTGGGCCAACGGGTTGGCAAAGCCTCACATGCCATTTATTATGCCTCAAGAACTCTTAATGATGCTCAATTGAACTATTCCACTAATGAAAAAGAACTTTTGGCTGTTGTATTTGCTTTAGAAAAATTTCGATCTTATTTAATTGGTACTAAAGTAATTGTATTTTCTGACCATGCAGCCCTTAAGTACTTACTCACTAAAAAGGAGGCCAAACCAAGGTTGATTAGATGGATACTTCTCTTACAAGAGTTTGATTTGGAGATAAAAGATAAGAGAGGTAGTGACAACCTGGTTGCGGACCATCTTAGCCGTTTAGTTCATGAAGATTATGCACTACCCTTGAATGAGAACTTTCCGGATGAGCAACTTCTTTTTATAAGAACAACTCCTTGGTATGCTGATATTGTTAATTACTTAGTTACCAAGAAGTTGCCACAAGAGTTGACACAAGCTCAAAGAAATAAGATCAAGAGTGATGCCAAATACTACATATGGGATGATCCTTACCTTTGGAAGCATTGCTCCGATCAGATTATAAGAAGGTGTGTACTCGAAACTGAATTTCAATCTATTCTCACCTTTTGTCACTCTTATGCATGTGGAGGACACTTTGGATCCAAAAGAACAGCCATGAAAGTTCTTGATTCTGGATTTTATTGGCCTACCATATTCAAAGATGCATACCTCTTTTGCAAGTCATGTGATCGTTGCCAAAGAACTGGTAACTTAGGTGCTAGAAATCAAATGCCTCAAACTCCAATACTTATTGTTGAAATTTTTGATGTATGGGGCATGGATTTCATGGGACCTTTTCCTCCTTCTTTTGGTAATCTTTATATTTTACTTGCCGTTGATTATGTTTCAAAGTGGGTGGAAGCAAAATCCACTAGGACTAATGACTCTAAAGTTGTTTCAGATTTTGTCAAGACTAACATCTTTGCTAGGTTTGGAACGCCAAAGGCCATAATCAGCGATAGAGGTACTCACTTTTGCAATAGGACTATGGAAGCACTTTTGAGGAAGTATAACATCACACACAAGGTCTCCACCTCATATCATCCTCAAACTAGTGGGCAAGCTGAAGTGTCAAACCGAGAAGTTAAGTCCATCCTTGAAAAGACAGTTAATCCAAATAGGAAGGATTGGAGTTCACGACTTGATGATGCACTTTGGGCTTATAGGACAGCATATAAGACACCCATTGGTATGTCTCCTTATCGACTTGTTTATGGTAAGCCTTGTCATCTTCCGGTTGAATTGGAACATAAATCATATTGGGCTATCAAACAATGCAACATGGAGATGGATGAGATAGGAAAGAAAAGAAAACTTGACCTACAAGAATTAGAGGAGATAAGGAATGATGCCTATCAGAATTCTAGGATTTACAAGGAAAAGACTAAGGCATTCCATGACAAGATGATATCAAGAAAAGAATTTGTTGTTGGACAAAAAGTTCTTCTCTTCCATTCACGCCTTAAGTTATATCCAGGTAAGTTACGTTCTCGTTGGGTTGGACCTTTTGTTATTACTAATGTATTTACTTATGGTGCAGTTGAAATCCAAAGCCCAAAAACAGATAAGGCATTCAAAGTGAATGGTCATAGATTGAAGCCTTACTATGAGAACTTTCCAATACAAGATGTGGAGGAGTTTCCACTTTTTGAGCCAAAGTATGTTGAATAATAATGGCATGGGTCTAAGTTAGGCTGAGGACAATAAACCAAGCGCTTCTTGGGAGGCAACCCAAAAGGATGGAGAGCATCTATTATATCAGATTTGCATATTCCTTACTCTCCATCATTCTATCTTTTATTGTTTTTCTTTTCTTTTGTTTAATAGTTCTTTTCTCTTACAAGATGTAAATATAATTTTTAATTTATTTTTTTAACCCCGGTTAAATGACGGATAACGGTACTCCGTGATTATTTAAATCGGTTCCATCAGCTACCCACAAAACTGATATTGTATATAAATTTCTCTTCCAATTTCTCTTTCATTTTTTTTTCATTCTTTTTTTTCAGGATGGATGATATTCTCACAAGATTGCAGAAACGATTTCCTCCTTTTCCTCGAAATATTTTACTGAAGCTTTACCAAGTTCGACTTGAAAGATTAAGAATGCTTATGCACAAAAGGATTCCTGACGACATACGTTGGATAATTGAAGCCAAGGTACGTGAAGATGAATATCTTCCTGTTTTGCATTTACCAGGTACAGGTAGAAGCACTTTTGCAAAGAAGCGACGAGCAAAGCGCATGGGTTCAAACTGCCACAAATGTGCACGATGGACGTGTAACGGTAAATGTCGTTCTATTGGGATTCCGTCCTCTAATCGAGATGATAAAATTGAATTCATTAAGGATGGACTGAGTAAGGAGAATTTGGGTAATATCCAACTTTCTCTTGAGACGCATCCTAGTGGAGACGTACAAAGAGAAATTCTTGATTTATGGCCGCAATTCCAAAGGGAATGGCAACATCTTGGGAATCTGATGTTAAAAGACCCTGTTTGCCAGCTTGTAAGAAAACTGGATGGGAAGCATATCCTCGACTCATAGAAGGCGTTTAAGCCGTTTCTGGACGTAAAACCAGAGGAAGATGTGAGCCACAATCACAACTACAATAAATGACTTCTCAGCTTTTGGTTTGATTTGCAATAACTTTATTTTGTTTTAATTTACGTGTTGTTCGATTTGTGTAATTATTCTCGTTTTTTTTATTTGTCTTTTACGGTTGATTTTTTCTTCTCTTTTTGATTTTCTTCCTGAAATCACGCAAAAATCTTTTGTTAGGTTAACATTTTCTTCTGACAGGTCAGATACACTTTCGGCGACATTATTACTCTTGTCTGATTCACTACTCAGTCCTCTATATATTACACCATGTACTCATTCTCTTTCAGGCACTCGAAGAAAAAAAAATGGAAAGTACTTCATCCCAGCGCATTAAAAAAATTTGTGTCTTTGGAGGTGCTTATCCAGGGAAAAATAACATATTCGCTGATGAAGCCATAAGAGTTGGAGTAATACTTGCCCAACAAAAGATCCACTTGATTTATGGAGGCGGTAGTACAGGTTTAATGGGAGCAGTCGCTACAGCAGCACACGCCGGAGGAAGTCCAGTTCTAGGAATCGTGCCAAAACTATTCACAAGTTTTTGTGGACCTACCGTGGGTAAGGAAATACAAGTCTGGAGTGTCCCTGAACGGATAACAATCATGTACCATTCTGCCGATGCATTCATTGCTTTACCAGGAGGTCTGGGTACATTGGAAGAAATAGCTTGCGTGGCTTCTTGGTCATCTTTGGTCACAAATAAGAAACCCATTGGTTTGCTTAATATTAATGGTTATTTTAGTAATTTGCTTTTATATTTAGATAATGCTGTGGATAATGGATTCATGTTTTCAGAGGCAAGGAGAACCATAATTTCTGCTACAACCATTGAAGATTTACTTAAAAAGCTCCAAGCTTATGAGTGTTTATCTGCTACGGTTGTTTCGCAAACGCTCGGAAAAAGAAAAAGAGATATGGACGAGCAAGGAGTGGATTGCACTTTGTCTTTGTGACATTATCTAACATTTTGCTTGTTGTGTCTCAGTTATAATAAGTGGTTAGCAACCTCTGCAGGTAATATCTCCTAAATTCTACCTTTAAAATTTGACATTGGGGACAATGTCATATTTTAGTAGGGGGTAAGGGACATATTTTGCTAATTTAAAAAAAAAAAAAAAAAAAAAAATTAAGAAGTATTCATTCTGAACAAGGTCTGAGTAAGGGAGACTTGAGACATACCTTGTCAGTTTGATTTCTTCTTTTCCAAAAAAAAAAAAAAAAAGAGTTTGTTTTGTTTTAAGCAATTTAGAAGTATTCATTCTGAACAAGGTCTGAGTAAGGGAGACTTGAGACATACCTTGTCAGTTTGATTTTAATCTTTTTATGTTTACTTGTTAATTTTTGTTTAGTATTTTAGGATTATTTAGGTTGCATGGTTTTGTTTTGAGTCTTAGTTGTTCCTATTCTTATGTTATTAGTTCTTTTCTCTTACACATAATTCTTTCATTTGGGTTAATAGACTTACATTGAGGACAATGTAAGAATTAAGTGTGGGGGGAATGATTTAGGATTTCTTTTATTTTGTCTATTATTATTTTTTTTTTAGTCTTTATTATTATTATTATTATTTTTTTTTTTTAGTTTTAGTTCCTTTTTAATACAATGATGAGATATGAATTGCATAAGTCTAAAACAGATTTATTAGTGAGAAGATTTTCATGAGAATTGAGCTTGATGTCAATTTTGTTTATGAGCCAATGTTAATATGATATGTTGATTGAGAAAGAAGCATGTTTAGACTTAATCTGACTTGTATAATCATCCTTGTGAGTTTTTGAGCCTATAATGATTTATGCATTATACAAATCAATCTAATTTCTTTCTTGAGTGCTCTTATGATTACATGATTCTCTAGAACTTGCTTTGAACCGTTTGAGACTATATTGATACATGTGACAACATGAATATGATAGAGGCATTAGGATTATAACCAGAGCCAAACAGCCATCCATTATTAATGTTCTAAGAGAACATCCCCACTAGTGAGCCAATTTGAGCCTACATTAAATATGCTGTTTTATTGGTAACCACAACTTACACCTAGCCTAAATATACTTATATCCTTACCCTTGTTCTAAAGATGGATTATATATTTTGAGACATATTGCAAAAAACAAGGGATATTTTTAGTTGAAAATTTGGGTTAGAAACAAGAAATAAGTGTGGGGGGAAAAGAAAAGAAAAGTCAAGAGAAAAAGAAATGGAATACTGGCAAATACATTCCTAAGTAAAAAATATGAATCATCTCTTGAATTTGTGGAAAAGGAAAAGGATGTTACAAAGTTGTTTAGAATGAAGAAAAGGCCCAACATGAATATCCGGCCTAGGTGACTATGTACTTGTAAAGAGTTTTGATAAGTTTCTTTGTATGATCTTATTATGTCTCTAAACTTTATGAACTCTTTGGAACCTTTGTGATATCGTTATCCTTTTGTTCTTCAACCACATTACAAAACCCTTGGCCCCATTACAACCTTGATTAAAGACCTCTTGATTCATGAAGTTGTATGATCTAAATAGTGGAGAATAGGTGGACAAGCAAGAATATGGTAGAACTGTTTTCATGAGATTGATTGAGTGTAAACACTTCACCACTACTTTAAAGAGTGAAAATCATGAGGGTATCCCATGTGAGAAGTTGAGATTAAAATTTGAACTTGCACTATTTTGATTGAGATATGTTATGTTAATATTGGCTTAACTCAAACAATTTACATTCAAGCATGATTTTTTGTGAAATTATTTAAGCTATTGATTAGTTTATAAGACTTGTTCAAAGATTGTCTCTAATTTGTATTGAAAGGATTAGGAATAAATATTTTTAGTATATGTAGTTTATTTATATTTTAGTTTTTCAATGTTTGTGGGTATCGTTCTAGTAAACCCTCACGAGACTAAACTCGTCCACTAGGGACACCTAGGGGTTTAAAGGCTTGTGTCACATGCTAAGTGCCACCGTGATTTCCTACGAAAATGGATTAGATTAGATTTTCTTATTTTATTTTTATTGAGTCGTTGCTAGGGACTAGCAACAATCTAAGTGTGGGGGTGTGATAACTCGTATAATTATATAGTTTTTAGTTATGTTTTATTATTGTTTTGTGTCAAATACGAGTTATTATTGTTTAGTCTAATTGTGTTTATGATCTTTTATATTTTTATGTATTTTGGTGTTTTTCACAAGTTTCTTTGAGTGATTTCAGATTACTAGAATTAAGGGCAAATCCAGTTCAGTTCCAGTTCCGACACCTTTTGCCATATCAGCTATATCTCGAGTTTCACTGAAGCAATAAGGCTGAAATTTGTGGCCATGCAAAGCTAAGAGGCATATCTATCTTTTTGATGTTTTACACTTCTTGAAACGGAGTCGTTTCCCCTAGCGAAATCGACCATCAAGTTGGCTGATGTGCAATGACGTCTGTGCTGACATGTTTTCGTATTATGCCCATATCTTCTTATCCACATCAGAAAATGAGCTGATTCCAACGGCTATGGATCAGTAACTGATAGGGTAACATTTGTCTAGAAGACCATGTGATCAGATAAGGCCTGCAAAATTGACAAAATCGACCATCAAGTTGGCTGATCAAAATCGTCATGTATGACGAAAATTGTTAGAAAATGCACCCACCTATTATACCTACCTTTGAAATTTGTAAAGCTTGTCTCTTGTCATTTAGCCCTCCAAAATGTGTATAAATAGAGGGCCTTGGGTGATTGTAAGGGATCATATTGGAGATTGGTAGGATATTAGCCATTTTAACAAAATTCTCTAAGTTTTCTTCTTCTTTCTTTTCTCTAGTTTTCTTTTTCTTTAGAAAGAGCAAGAGGTTGGATAATTAATATTCTTCTTCTTCTTCTTTCTTTCTTTTATTTTCTTCTTAGATTCTATTTAATTTTATGTTTATAATGCCTATGCTAGGCTAAACTTCTATTTGGTTAAGGGTGATTTCAAAGCCCTAGACATGTTTTGTGATTGATTTTCAGATTCTATCTATCATTAATTTTCTATCAAAGTTGCTTATGTTCTTCTACAAGAATTGTTCATGATGTTGTCTTGATTTATTTAGGTGTACAACTAGATAGATCTTGATAATTATCTATTGCTAGTTTAGGAGTCTTGATCCGTGTAATTGTCTTGATTTCCTATTCATAAGTGGCAATTTGTGATTAATGATTATGGTCAAGTTTTCAATAATTGCAAAGTGGAACATAACCTAAGTTGAACAATCCGAGCTTATGTGTTTGTTGCTTAGATCAACCTATCTTTCTCATCATAAAGCTGCCATTAAATTGAATTTAGAGAGCTTATTCTAAGTTGTTTAATGGTTAGAGATTAAATAGAGAGCTTGTTCTATTTAACGACAAACTAAGGAAAGATTGGGGTAACAGAGCTTGTTGTTATCTACGGTTGTTAACTTTGATAGTTGGTTGATATTGATAGATTTGAAATTGATTCTTAATGATGTCTAGTGGTGGAGAATGAAACCTTAACCATATTTTTCATATTTGATTCTTCTTACTTACTTGTTTTCTTACTTTTCTAGTTTGCTTATTTTTAAAAGTATATTTATTTTTATTGGCTGGTTATACCGCCTAATTTGTATATTAACTTTGTTTTATTTTTATTGGCTGGTTATACCGCCTAATTTAGTATATATATTATTGGCTGGTTATACCGCCTAATTTAGTATATATATTTTTATTGGCTGGTTTTACCGCCTTTCATCTTATTCTTATTATTTACTTTAGTTTAAATCTGGCTTCAAAAACCCCTTTTCTTTTATTGTTCTTGAATTTAAGTTTTAAACTATTAACTTATAAACTAAAACCCAATCCCTGAGGACTCGACCCTTGCTAACTACTATACTTACAATTTATCTTTTTAGTGCAAGGTTAAATAAGATACACTCTTTTGGGTGCATCAAAACGCCGAACACTTTTGAGAAACTTAAGAAGGTCAACATCATTTGGATGACTTTGCCCGAAATTGGAAATCCTTTTTCCTTTCTTGTCCAAATTTTGAACCCATCATAGATAGACTTGACATTCGTTGAATTGCTATTTATCAAGAAACTTAAAAAGAGTGCCAAAATGGATTGTGTTTTCAAAATAAATTTTTTTGTGAAAACCTGATTTTAAAGGAAATTCATTGTGAGTTTAGATGAAGAAACATTGATTTTTCCCTTATGTAAAGAAACTTTCCTTTGATAACCAAAACCTTGACAAATTGGAATACTCAATGAACCAAATTATGATTTGCCTTGTCCATTCTTGCAGTAATTACCAGTTTTTAAAAGATCTAAAGTTGCATTTTGTTTAGTAAATGGGGATTTGATTTTTGAACATGGAAAATAGTGATGTTTCTGGGGGCAATTTTGATTTACCATTGGGGCATGATTTGAAAATGAGAAAAGTTTTTTGGACAAATTCTTTCTTTTCAAAGAATTTTCAAAAAAATGTAACATGAGAACATTCAGGTTTAGGGGATGCATATTTGAGTTTTGAACCAGTTCGATAAGAGTGACATTTCTGGGGCAAAGAATGATAAGTCTTTTTACCATGATGAGAAAATGATTTTGAAAAATGGAATCTATTGAGTTGGTAAATGGCAGAGTAGGCTCTTTTGCAGCATCGGCATTGAAGACTTTTCACTTGGAATTTGAAAATGCTTAAAGTTGAGATTCTGGGAAGAAATGATAATGAAATGAGAACAATGAAAGTTGGGAAATGTATCTGTTTAAAGCCTTGGAACTAAAATAAAGAGTGTTGTGATCAATTGATGGAATTAGTGGAGGTCAGCCTGGTTCTAAGTCAGTGTTTGGAAGATTAAAAGATGATGACACGATGAGCTTGAGTATTCTTTTGTCATAGTTAAAGATTCATGATATTAATTTGCATTCCATCACATGACATTCATTTTTGCATTTCATGGCATTCATGTCATTCATCGCATGGATTTAACATGTAAGAAAGATTTTGAGTTAGATTTTTGAATTTTGAAATCAAACTTTTTTTAAGGAAAATCCTTGGACCTCGGTTGAGATGAAAATTTTGGTCTTTTAGATTTTGTACATTGATTGAAGAGATGAGTTTAGACCTTGGTAGTAATGAGAGTTTTTAAGATGAGATTTTTTTCTTCAAGATGAATTGTTTTTCAAAGGTAGGTTTTTTAAGACGAGAATGATTTAGTGTGAATCCTTAGCTAAGTGAGAATCCTTAGTTTGGTGTGAATCCTTAATTTAAGTGAGAATCCTTAGTTTAGTATGAATCCTTAGCTAAGTGAGAATCCTTAGTTTGGTGTGAATCCTTAATTTAAGTGAGAATCCTTATTTTAGTGAAAATCCTTGATTTAGTATGAATCCTTAGCTAAGTGAGAATCCTTAGTTCAGTGAGAATCCTTAATTTAAGTGAGAAATCCTTAGTTTAGTTTGAATCCCTTAGTTAAGTGAGAATCCTTAGTTTGGTGTGAATCCTTATTTTGGGTGTGAATCCCTTAGTTTAGTGAGAATCCTTATTCTTGGGTGCGAATCCCTTAGTTTAGTGAGAATCCTTATTTTTTGGTGCGAATCCCTTAGTTTAGTGAGAATCTTTATTTTGGGTGCAAATCCCTTAGATTAGTGAAAATCTTTATTTTGGGTGCGAACCCCTTAATTGAGTGAGAATCCCTTATTCAGGTGAGAAATCTCGTACTTTGATGTGAATCCTTTATTTTCAAGTTATTTTAAGTTGTGAATCCTTTATATTGTAAATTTTAAGTTTGTCTTTAAAGTGAAAGATTTCAAAGTCGGTGTATTTTTGAGAGATTTGGTTTGAGAAGAGAGGTCTTTAGGTTGAAACTAATTAGAGACAGTAAGATTCAATCTATCAGTTTGAAGCCAAGTACAAACAGAGATGAATGATGAGCTTGAGAACCTTTTGTTTTGATCAAGAGATTCAGGGAGTTGATATTGTTTATTATAGAGCATTCATGACATCCATTGCACGATATGCATCGGCATTCATGGCATTCATATACTGCATTGCATTTATGTATTTGCATCCAAGAAAGATTATTTCAGGTATTCAGTATGATCTGGACATGAATTTGGATGCTAATTTGCGAGGTTAGCAATTTTTTTCGGGACTCAAGGTAAGATTTTTGAAGTCTACATTTACGTTTGAGAATTTGCAAATTTCATTGTTTTCTTTTTAAAGTTGAAGCCTCGGTGGAGGAGTATTGTTTTCTTTTTAAAGTTGAAGCCTCGGTGGAGGAGTATTGTTTTCTTTTTAAAGTTGATGCCTCGGTGGAGGAGTATTGTTTTCATTTAAAGTTGATGCCTCGGTGGAGGCGTATGTTTCTACGGTGAGTTTATTTAAAGTTTACGTCTCGTTTAGATGAGCTTTTTTACGATAGGATTTTCTTTAAGTACATAGGACTTAGTAGGGTGTCTACGTCTTTGCACATCCCCTGTTTTTCAGGGAATGCACAAAGAGGGGCAACTGTAGACACTGGATTTTATCTGAGTTAAATTTCATTTTTTAATTAAATAAAACAAAAATCAAAATCATAAAATCAAAAAAAGGGAGATAATTTCGAAAAAGAAGAGAAAATCAGAAAAATTTGGATAATTTCGAAAAGAAAAAGAAAAATCAGAAAAAATTTGGAATTAATAAAAAATGAAAAAAAAAAAACAAGTTTGGGTTGAAACAAATCTCTTCTTTGGATTGAAATTGGACTCTAAAAAATGTGATCAGATTGAAATTCCTAATTTGAGTAGAACTTAATTTCTTCTCTATAAAAAAGAACCCAAGCATCACAAACACACATCAGAGAATCAGAAGCAAAAAAAAAATCATAGGATTTTCGAAATAAAAAAAAAAAAAAAGATTTTTTGTGTGAGAAAAATTTCGAAATTTCAAAAGTGAGTGCTAGGATTTTGCGATTTTGTTTCGAAAGGATTCTTGAGAAAGAAAATCTAGGTTTTAATTAGATGAAGCATATACTAGAAGTTGGTGGCCATTCGATGATCAACGGAGTAGATCGGAGGAGGTGAAGTTTCGAACTTCGATTTCAGATCTAGGAGATTCTAGAGATATTCGGGTGAAACTAATTTGATTTTTGGATAGAGGAGATCGAAAGGAATTTTTTGTGATTTTTCGAGAATTTTTGGAGTCCGATGACCGGCGGTAGGTGGCGACGGTGCGACGGCGACGGTGGTTCTGGTCGGAATATGGAATTTTTTGGGTTTTGGTTTTGGTGTTCATCATCTTGTTCTTGATGTTCTTGGAAGAATCAGAGAAGAAGAATAAGTTTTTTTTTTTTTAAGGGAGGTAAAAATGATACAAAAAAAAAAACAACAAAATTTTTTTTCTGTTTTGTTACAGCAGCAGCGGGTCGGGCTAGGCGGCCCTCGCGCGACCCGCGCCTGGGCCCGACCCGCATGCTGTCTCCCTTTTTTTTTTGTTCATTGTGTTTTATTGTTTATTTGTTTATTTATTTTATTATTTATTTATTATTTACTAATTGTTTTTTTAGTTTTTTTTGCAGGTTTTTGTTTTGTATATTATTATTATTTGTTTACTATTATTATTATTATTAAATATTTTATTAATCATTGTTTTCTTCATAAAAAAAACTATTATTTTTATTACTATTACTATTTTATATTTTATATTTTACATTTTATATTTTATTTTATATTAATAATTGTATATTTTTAATATTATTAACTATTAATTTATTTTTAAGATTAGATTAATTATTAATTGAAGATCATTTATTTTTAAATTAATAAATTGAGATTTTTCCAATGATGAAATTCAAAGAAATTACGAATGGTTGATTTCTGAGAAATTTCTAGGTAAGAGAATTCTCTTAAAAATTCTCCGGAACGAATGAAATGATTTTTTAAGAGATAATTTTCAATACCAATAAAAATCAAAAATTTATTTTTTTAAGAATAATTAATTTTCAATATCTTTTTCTCAAATTGGTTTTTCATAATAAATGCTTAATTTGAATTGAAGGATAAATTCAGATTTTTTCCGATGATGAAATTCAAGAGAGTCGCGAATGGACGATTTTTAAGAAATTTCTAGGTGAGAAAAATTCTCTTAAAAATTCTCGAGAACGAATGGAAGAATATTTTAAGAGATAATTTTCGATATTAAACATCAGAATTTATTTTTCGAACAAACATTAATAAAATGTGGAATAATTTTGGAAGATTAATTTAAGAGAAATAATTTGGTCAAATAATCTAACTTTTCCGACGACGGAGCCTCTTCAATAGAACGAATGGTTTCTTTTGAATACTCTCGAGGTGAGGAAACATTTTTAGTAATTTCTCCAGAATGAATGGAAGGAAGACCTAAAAACTAATTTTCGAGATTTCTAACTTTAACAATTAAAATGAAATAGGATAGACAAGACCATTTAATTAAGACTTTTAAGTATCACAAGACTAATTAGGTACTATCTCTTAGATAGGCGTTGTGAGGGTGCTAATCCTTCATCACACGTAACCGTACTCCCGAACCTAGTTCTGACAAGTAGACCAGAACCTATTCTTTTTAAGGTGCCTTAGTCAAGCTTAGGATTACTTTAAATAGGATTGATTCGTATAGGTGACTAATCACACCTAGATTAGATGATTAGTGGCGACTCCATTGATTTGTGTCTAGCATGCAGAATTCGTATTTGGCACGTTATGACATTATTTTATTTTTAAATGATATATTTAAAGGGGTTAATTTTCATATTGATTAGTAGGTCGATTTAAGATTCGTACTCAATTCACTCGAAAAAAATTAAAATTAAAATTTTTTTTTATTTTTATTTTTAGTTTTAGTTTTTTATTTTATTTTTAAATGATTTATTTAAAGGGGTTGATTCGCACGTTGACTCGCAAGTTTATTTAAGGATCGTACCCGATCCGCTCGAAAAAAAAAATTTTAAAAAAAAACTTATTTTATTAATTATTTTTACTTTTTTATTTTATTTTTAATGATATATTTAAACGGATTGGTCTGCACGTTGATTCGCGGATATTTAAGATCGGTAGTCAACCCGTTCGGAAAAAAAGTTTAAAAAATTATTTTATTAATTATTTTAATTTTATTTTAAATGATGCATTTAAAGTGTTGGTCCGTACGTTGACTCATGGCTCCATTTAGGATCCGTATCCCACCCGCTCTGAGAAAAAGTTAAAATAAATAAATTTGATGTTAATCAGTATGACACACATGTTAAGCTAATTTACTTGATTGTTATTGAGTGTGACACACGTGTTAAGTTCCTTTGCTTGACGGCGAGCCTTTTTTTTCACTTTTAGTTTTTTTTTTTTTAATTTTAGTTTTTTTTTAGTTTTAAGTCGGTCCAATGACAGAATAAAATATAAACTACAATTTAATTTTATTATTTTTCATTAATCATTTTGTACTTTTTATAAATAAAAATATATATTATACAATAAAGTCTAAATATTTATATATATATATAACATTTGAAAAGGCATTTATATTACGCAATTTATAAATAAACAATCATCATAAATTTAATTTTCATAATTAATAAAATATAATTATATTATTATTATTTAAAAATACAAAATTTAAATAAATAATTATTATTTAATAAAATTTAATTTAAAATTAATTAATTAAAAAAATAAAAAAAAAATAAAAAAGCCCAGCTAAACGTGGGGCTTAATTCTAGTGTTTAATAATAGAGGTCACAATTAAGCAATTTCAGTTTCCATCCGAGTTTGGAGTTTTTAGATTTTACGAGCGGAGTTAACAAGGTGATAAATAGGGGTGTAATTGAACCGAGTCGAATCAAGTTCAAGCAGTAAGAAGCTCGAGCTTGATCGAAATTCGAGACTCGCTTCGAGTTTGATCTAATTTTATTTTTAAAGTTCGAGCTCGATTCGAGATAAAAAATGAGCTCGAATCCCATGCTCGACTTCTAACTCGATTATTTGTGTTAGAACTCGCGTATAAGTTCAGATTAAAATTTTTCTCAATATTAATTTAAGATAATAAATATATATTAAAAATAAAAGTTCAATTAGCTCGCGAACTACTCAAGTCAAGTATTAAGATACTCGAACTCGGCTCGCTCGATAGCTCGAGTTCGGCTCGACAATGACCGAGTCGAATTCGAATTTTTTTCGAGCTAAACCCGAATAACTTGCAAGTACATATGTCTCGTTTACACCCTAGTTACACATACCCTTTAAATATATTTTAAAAAAAAAAAAAAAACTAACTTAAATCAGAAACGAGATATAAGACAATCTCTTATTCTCGTTTATAAAATTTAAAAATTTCATTGGTAGTGTATAAAAACGAATTCATTATTTAAGTTTCCAGTCAAACAGATTCAAATTGTTCGATGTTTTAATGTGTTTAATTTAAATTAAAAAAGTGGACTTTGAATAAATAAACCCGAATCAATTTTTTTTTTTTGCAAAAACTACCTCATTTGTTGGTAATAGTAGAAACCGATATTCAAGTTTATATTATTGCTTTTTCAAGTTAAATTAGGTTAGTACAAATTGGAATGAAAAAAAAAATACTGAGAATTGAAAACTCATGATAAAGACAAATAAAGGTGGCCGAATGGTTTGCCGTCTTTAAATTCATTTATATAATAATATATTTTTGTAGTTTATTATTAGGTTGATGCCGATGGAACATATTTTTTTGGCTTGTTTCGGTTGAGACCTCAAGGTTTACATTTGTACTAATATCACAGTTTGAGACAAAACTGAAAAATTGGGCATTTTTTTTATAATGCATCTCTTTTCTTCAGTTGAACTGCAAGTAGAAAATAACTCCTAAAGATTTGACGTCGTAAACACAACACGCACACAACATGCGTAATATATATATCGAATATGATATATTTAAATATAATTAATACGATATATTTGATATATATATTGAATTTATGTTTAAAATTTTAATATATTTAATAATTTTTATTATATTTATATTTACATGATATACGGATAACCAAATAGCAAGATTTACAATGGTTGAGAATACCAAACCTTTCCTACTAAAATCCATTGATTCTTGACCTATTACTACACAATAAAAAGCAATATTTTTCCATTTTTTATGGTTTTGTAAATCTTTTTCCATTTCCATAACCCTACCGTTGTTCAAATTTTGGTATATGTGAAAAGAGATGAGTTCTCTTTAAGGACAAAGCAAAAGATACTTAACTCTTACTTTCAGGATTCATTGACTCTCCATAGGCAAAAAAACTTTTTCCTGTGACTGAAAACGAAAAGTTTAATAAAGGGATGAATTTAAAGGAGAGTAAAGTTTCAGCATCTTTTGACAAACAGCTATTTAACTATACAAAGGAATAAGTTATTATACCTACAAATCACTTTCTTTTTATTGTTTTCTCACATCTTGTTCTGCAGGAAAGATACTAGCAACAGGGCTCAGATGCTTTGTTTTTGAAATATTCCAGCTAAGAAACACTACTATTCCCACTTAGATATGCTCAAGGGTCGGATAGTTCGTCTAATCCGATAAGCCGGCTCATATTAGATCGAGCTTAGATAGAAGTATTTTTTTATTCGATCCGGACCGAATCACTGTTTAACTAATAAAAAAAAATTATAAAAAAAAAATTAAAATTTTTTATTGCCTAAATAAAGAAAATGAAAAAATTTCAGACCCGACCCATGAACAAATCTACAATCCATCCCAAAAGAAAATAAAAAGGTAGCTCCATCCTTTTTTTTTTCCTTTTAACAAAGGAAGTCGTAGTTCGGAGATAAGAAAATAAATTATAGATAGTGTGATTCGAATCTTAAATTTATTGAATATTATTTTTTAAAATTAATTATATGAATTAATTATATTAAATTTCAAATTCGAGACTCCAGTTCTTTTAACATGTGTTTAAGATGTCCCATCTTAGTGTGTTGGCATTAAAAGTAAGGAACATGAGGAAAGTTGTCTTGTCAACAGTTGTATACTTCAAATCTGTCCATGGTTTTGTCCACAATATGATTGAAGAACGAAGAAAGTTGTTTGGCATTCATTTGCCAACAGAATCTCCTGCTCCTTGCTGGTTTCTTCAAGTAGAGGGAGAGATTTTTCTAAATCTCAAAAACAATGAAATGCATAGAGATGGAAAGCAGACATTTTGACATGATGAGATGATGGGATTATGCCAGCAAAGTGCACATTGTATATATATGCATCGTCGATAGGGTGTAATGTAAAACAGGTTGGAGATTTTTATAAGTTTAAAATGGCAACAAGATCAACAGGCTAATCATTTAAGTGAAAGTTATTAGCCCTTCTATCAGAAATCTGCTCTTCAGAGTGCAATCTAGACCTAACAATCCGTATATTCATATCGTATTTATGTTATTTTTCCGTATTATAATCAATTCATTTAATCAGTTTTGATAAATGCGGTTAGATAATCGGTTTAAATATGTTTATTCGATTGGTTGTGGTTTTTTATTTTTCAAACTGAAACGATCGAACAAACCGACACTTATTTAAAAAATAAATAAATTATATATTTTTATTTATATTAATCATACCCAACCCATAACCATAATCCAATTTCATAAGCTTAAAACAAAACCCAAACCGATATAACCGATCGAACCGATTAATTTAGGTTCGGTTATTTCGATTTCTTGTATAGAATTCAGTCGATTCGATCGATTTTTCAAGTTCGATCGGTTTATTCGGTTTTTAAAATTTTAAAACCGAACCAATCGAATACTCACCCTAAGTCTCAGTAACAACCATTTCTCTAAAGGGAGGGTGTATGAATGACAAATTAGAGATCGATGCCCAAACTGTTGGTCCACTTCACATAAAGCATGATAGCGCAAGCACAATCAAAATTCGAGTTTGGTGATTCTTGGAGTATATGTAGATCAAAATGAGAGTAGTTAAAAGTGTGTATTTTAACACATAAGCAGACTACCGTAAAGTGTTAAAAATTTAAAGACTGATCATCCTTTGAACTGCCACTCCCGACGGCACATGGGACAATGTGCTTGAGAAGTCTGTGAATTCACCCATTTCAAGATGCAATGAAGATGGAAAGCATGGTTACATGCCCCCCAAACTGCAATACAACAACAACAACCAATAAACTTCATTAAGTATTAAGACCAAGAAAACAAATGTTGAAGATAACTAAGATAATGGATTCCAAAAAACAATTATAAGCAATCAATGAGATAGAAATGAAAACAATCCAGAGGAGGTATGGGTTTTAATTGTTAGAGATAATTATGCATTATATTTGTAAATACTTGTTCCTATGTTACACGAATTCGGGTGTATGTGTCTAACACGAGTATGTTCAATTTTTTTTAAGTTTTTCCATGTATTGGAAAGTCTTTGGAGGGTCATATTCCCATACCCATGTCCGGATATGCGTCTGACATGGGTGTCGGATACAATTAGAAAAATAAAAAGTCGGAGCAACATAGACTTGTTCCGTCATCTGTCTTTGTATAAAACTCATGGTGGAAGTTATAAACTAGGCAAAATCAAGGAATTGTCCTCTTTTCTATAGGTTAGGCCACATATTTTACTGACTACAGAAACTTCTATCATTCCCCACATTTTGCAAACTAAAACTTAGCGAATACAGAAACTGCATGAGAAATATATACAAAGCATGGAAAGACAGATATCAGCTTATAGCTGAAATGAGGATCCCCACAGTTCAAGTGTATGCAAGCTTTATGATACACAACTGGCAAGAGAATAAATGCTGAATTTGTGACAATCTTGCAAAAAATGAGACATTTAAAAAAGATGTACGTTATCAAAAAGTGTCTATGGGATGCACCAGATTGATTTTGGACAAGATTGGTTCTTTCAACAGATTTGAAAAGAGAAGTATAAAATAACCATGTTTTGCATAACTATGTTATTCGGACTCGGGTGTGAGTGTCAGACTCAGACACGGGTATGTGTCCGACAAGGGTATGTTTGATTTATTCTAAATTTTTCCATGTATTTGGAGGATCCTTGGGGATCATATCCCCATACCAATGTCTAGATATGCGTCGGACACGGATACTTCAAGAAAAATGAAGAGTAGGAGCAGTTGAATAATGCTCTAACTTCACACTTTACATTAATGCTGCACATGTTGGAGGCTTGACCACTGAAAAGTAAATAAGTTTTTTGTCAATAAAAACAAAAAACAGGGATGAAAAGATCATGATCCTTAATTCCATGCGCTTCCGAGGAATACGCAAATTTGGTAGATAAGACTCTAATAAATGCAAGGGTTAGGGTCTACATTATATAAGCAACCATGTAGCAGATTCCCCCGTTGGGTACCTGCTCTTGAATCCAAGTCTAAATACCAAATCTGCTTTCTCTTGATGACCAGAGTGCTACAATCTCATAAAAAATAGAAGAAATTCCTAAAATTATATATCAGTGAAATTATCATAGAAAACCAATTCTAACTAGACTTTAGATCATATTATTGGGATTTCAAAAATATTTTTTCTTTTTACATGAATGCTATTTAGCAATGTTGCTCCGAGACTCTTCATTTTTCTTGAAGTACCCGTGTCCGACGTATATTCGGACATGGGCATGGGGATATGATCCCCCAAGGACCCTCCAAATACATGAAAAACTTAGAATAAATCAAACATACCCGTGTCCGAAACTCACACCTGAGTCCGAGTAACATAGCTATTTAGCAAATTTTAGTAGCATTATCCTCACAATTGTCCAACTAGTAGAAAATAATAAATTAAAAAAAAATAAAAAAAAAAAAGGAAGGAGAGACATGTTCAGCTAAACTGAAAGGTAAGAACTATTAAAAGGCACAGCATCTAATAGAAACTCCTTTCAGGAACTAAATAATGACTCCACAAAATGAGAAACTATCACAACAGTATTGTCAAACATGACAACTCTGAGGTCAGACTTACTCAATGGGCAATCATCCCCAGGGAGTTTACAGTCAGAACAGCAACCATCAAAGGCCATCCTACAAATTCCACATGTTTCATCTTGGGCATCCCACGTCCATGAAGCAACAGCATGCCATCTGTCATAAAAAAGGACAATAGTTACAGTTCCTCATCATTTAAGAAAGGAAAATTCAACAAAAAGCACAACCAGATTGACTATGAGCAAAAGAACCAAATGACTGAAAACTTTGTTGAACACAAAATTTTTTAGTAGTTACATTGGGATGCAAGTGGTAAAGAGAGCTTACTCTGTTCATGGCCAAAAGATATAGGAAGAGAAATAGGTCAAGAGAAAACTGCTTCTAGTAAAAAAAAATCAAATGTCATATCAACCACAAACAAGTCTGAGTTTACACCAAAAAGTTGAAACAAACCTACCCTTAGTCACCATTTAATCCACAGATGATATCAATCAAGGGCAAAGGCATTGCTTCTTTATGCATGATAAAGACAAATTTAAAAGATTGAGGAAGAACCAGAAAAGTGCTTTTTGCGATAAATCAAAGATATGCTCAAGAATAACAAAAACCACAACAACAACAAAAAAAAAAAAAAAACTAAAAAAGTGCTATTATAGTGGGATAAATAAACTATACGCTCAAGAATTACAAGAACCAGAGAAATTAATTATGTACACGCTCAAGATTAACAAGAAAGAGCCATATCAAAAATTCACGAAAACCATTATGCCTGAAAGGCTTTGTATTCATGACCTTAAAACTAGATCATCCTAGTTTCAAAATTAGAGTTTGATCAGAAAATTACAAGAATAATCCAAGCCAATTCTTTTAAAACCAATGTAGACATAACATCTAAGTTGCACCAGATTCAAATAAGAAAAGATTTCACAGGAGGAAGATGATTCAAGAAAAAAAAAACCGAGAATATTTTAATTCATGACAAGGATACGTAGCAGCTTGACTTTCATCTTCTCCTGCAAATCCAAGACCTATGTGAGAGAACTTCCCAATATACAAATTATAAATTCATATCAAAACTACTCATTTTTTCATCATTCTTGAAACTAAAACAAAATCAGCAGGATTCCATTTTCATTTGATATTCATTTCCATTTGTTCAATTTCCTCAGCAACCAAACAGACATAAGACGAGATAGTCAAAGTTTTGCTGCATCAGTTCCATGTTTTCTATTCATAGCTATAAATAAGAAAAAATCGGAAAGACACATTAGCGCCATAAATGAAGTAAAATTGTCAATTATCTTTCATTATCATACCAATTTCAAATATGAAAGTTACAGAAAAACTAATACTATCACATAAAAGAAAAGGCTTTGATTATCCAAATTCATGAGGGAACATGCAAAAGGCAAACATTTAAGATTAAAAAACTAACCTTTGATGAAATAATATAGAAAAATAAAAACCCAGAAGCTGAAATGCAGAATAGCATTTGAAATTAAATAGAAAATAAATAAAGAGTTGGAAAAAAAATGAAACAAGAAAAGACAAAATTCTAAAACCCTTTTGAGATCTATTTCCTACCAACAAAATAACAAAAACCTACATACTAAATCGCCAAATAGACAGAGCCCAGGGTTGCTTTTGCATGGATCATCACTTCATTTAGTTACTACATTTTGTTTTGAAGATCATTTTTATACAAGTTCTTTTAAGATTCTGAGACCAAAAAAGAAACCAGAGAAATTGTTTTTCCTATTTTTTTTCCTGGGAAATGAAAATTGGATAGCAATAATACCTGAAAGTCTGAAACTTTGAGAAGTTATTTTATGGCTCTACCTATCTCGTTTCTCTTGCTGCTTCCCACTCTTTTAACTTGCTTGGAGGGAAGATTAGGTGTTATCAAAGAAAAAAAAACATAAAAAGAGTTTTTTTTAGTTTTTTTTTTCCTTTTTAAAGGGTATGGAATTTATTAGGGTAAATATGAAAACCATGTCCTCCATAAAGAAGTATTTGTTAAATGGTATAATAAATAAAAGTTATTTGAAAAAAAAAATAATTAAAAATTGTTATAAAAAATATTATAAAGATAAAATTATCCTTGATAAAAAAATCTTCTTCTCTCTTTTTCTTTTATTTTTTAATTTACTTTTTAATTAAAAAAGTAAAATTCTGAAAATAAAAATTTTTTAATTTTAAAAAATAAATTTTTTAATTTTTTATTTACTTTTTTTAATTAAAAAATTTTAAAAAATAAAAATAATATGCCTAAAATTAAAAAATATATATTTTTTAATTTTTTTAAATTTTAAAATATATATATTTAAATATTTTATTTTTTAAATTTATTTTCAATTAAATTCTTAAAAAATAATATTTTCTTAATGAAAGAAAAAGGAAAAGTAAGTTTTTTCATTAAGGATAATTTTGTTTTTACAATATTTTTTTATAATAATTTCTAATTAACCCAATTTATTAAACCAATCCTATATATAAATATTGAACATTTTGGAGATCAAAGGAGGTGTCCACGTGGCACCTCCATTTTGTTTTTCTTTTTTTTTTTAATTTTAAGAAAAGAAAAAAATAGAAAAGAAAGAAAAAAAAAAAGAGAAAGAAGAAAAAAAAAAAAAGGAAAAACAAAGGAAAATTTGTATGTTCATTTTATTTTTTGTGTTTAAAATATTATAAATTTATACAGGTTAATAATTTGTTTTATGTAAATTTTTATACGTTCGTGTATTTATGTTATTTTTCGTGTTGTGTTTTATTTATTTTTCTTATATTGTATTCGTGTCGTGTCTCAGTTCATCACATATTTTACATAATTTGTCATAGTGATTCAATTTAGAAATAATTTGTGTGTTCGTGACGTATTCGTGCTATTTTTTGTGTTTTCAAAGTATTATAAATTTATATAAATTTTTACACGTTAATAATTTGTTTTATGTAAATGTTTACACATTCGTCTATTCATGTCGTGTTCATGTTATTTTTCGTGTTGTGTTTTAATTTTTTTCCTAT
Source organism: Fremontodendron californicum (assembly GCA_030761205.1). Lineage (NCBI taxonomy): Eukaryota > Viridiplantae > Streptophyta > Magnoliopsida > Malvales > Malvaceae > Fremontodendron > Fremontodendron californicum. Next base: position 5,062,158 of record JAULJL010000014.1, read on the forward strand.
GTTGTATTCGTATCGTGTCTTAATTTATATAGTATTTTACATAATTTGTCATAGTAATTCAATTTAGAAATAATTTGTGTGTTCGTGATGTATTCGTATTATTTTTGTGTTTTCAAAATATTATAAATTTATATAAATTTTTACATGTTAATAATTAGTTTTATGTATATTTTTACACGTTCGTGTATTCATGTCGTGTTCATGTTATTTTTCGTATTTTTTTTAATTTTTTTCTTATGTTGTGTTCGTGCCGTATCTCAATTCATCGCATATTTTACATCGTTTGCCATTGTTATGTAAAGTTCGAATTGAATTACACGTTAATAAATTTTTTAAAGTTCGAATTGAAGTGGAGAAATGTTCTGTATTCAAGTAAGCAATATTCTTTTTTAATTATGATATTATCATTGTTAATGTAAAATAAAATTATTTTTTAATTAAAAAAATCAAAATAAAATGCAAATACTTTCGTTTACAGTATAGCGCAAGTCTATCTCTACTACTAATAAAACTCATTGAGAAAAAGAGATAATAATATCTTCCCTCTTATCCTTCCTTCCTACCTACATCTAAAATCTATAATCTATACCTACTACAAAAGTTATCCTCTAAATGCATGGGAGAAGAGAGTTAAAGATTTTGAAACTATGCTTAGTTGACAATTAAGCATGAGTATTAAAGAGGTTTAGGGGTTAGTTTGAGTATTTTTTAATTATTTTTTTTATTAAGAAGGGAAGAAAGAAAAGAAAGAAAAAAGAAAGGAAAAGAAAAGAAAAGACAAAGAAAAAATTGTGTGTTCGTATCGTTTTTGTGTGTTCAAAATATTATAAATTTATACAATTTTTACACGTTAATAATTGGTTTTATGTAAATTTTGACACGTTCGGATATTCGTGTTCATATTATTTTTTGTGTCGTGCTCGTGTTATTTTTTCGTATGTTCAAAGTATTATAAATTTATATAAATTTTTATATATTAATAATTTATTTTATGTGAATTTTGACACGTTCGTGTATTTGTGTTGTGTTCATGTTATTTTTGCATAGTTTATCATGATGATTCAATTTTTAAAAAAAATTGTTGTGTTCATGTTGTGTCTCCATAATTTGCATAATTTGTTATAATGATTTAATTTAGAGAAAATTTTGTATATTCGTAACATATTCGTGTTATTTATCGTGTGTTTAAAGTATTATAAATTTATATAAATGTTTACACATTAATAATTCGTTTTATGTAGATTTTGACACGTTCATGTATTTTTTGTCATGTTCATGTTATTTTTCGTGTCGTATTTTAATTATTTTTTTCATATTGTGTTCGTGTCGTATAATCATGTTGTGTCCGAAATTGTCAAGTCTAATTGATACTATTCAAATAACTACCAAATTTATGCTGCGCGTCGTCATGTTCGTATTGTTTTTCCTGTTATAATTGTATAAATTTTGACACGTTAATAATTCATTTTATGTAAATTTTGACACGTTCGTGTATTTGTGTCGTGCTCATATTATTTTTGTGTTATGTCTTGTTTAATTATTTTTCCTATGTTATGTTCGTATCGTATAATTATGTATGTCTGAAATTACCGGATTTAATTAACCATATTCAAATAACTTTCAATTTTATACCAAGTGTCTTATAAGAATATGAATTATTATTTTTTTAAATTATTATATTTACTACTCTTACTTTTTTATCTTTCAAATTTATTACAAAATATTAATTGAAATCCGATAACATTTCGCAGAGAAACGCAGGTATTATCTAGTGTTAATTAATATCTAGGGATATTGATGATTAAGGTGATATTTAAAAATATATAATTAATAAATTGTTTTTTAAAATTTTAATAAAATTAATATATTAAATATAAAAAAAAATTCTAAGAAAAAATTAAATAATTGTTAACTAATGTTTATTGAGAACCTATATATTATATTAAAGTTGATCATAGTTCTCAATTGTTTTTATGAGTTTAAATGGATGGCGGGAATTTTGAAAGATTAGAAAACATGATTAAGTGAAACTATTTGAATGGATGAAATATATATATATATATATATATATATATATATATATTGCGTAATGATTAATATTTCATACAATATTTTTTGCTTTTTTAAGACAATTTTTCATATTGTTAATAAATATCTTTTTAATTAAAGAAAAAACATAAAGGAGTTTATTTATTTACAAATAAAGGAGTATTTTATTTAACTATTGAAGTTTTTTTCTAAAAAAAAATTAAATAAGTTGGACTTTAAAAATATTTGAAAACTAAGTTGTTTAAAATTAAATCTTATATGGTGTAAGAAATGAATTTACATGTATAATATTTGTTTTTTATACATTATCAGGAAAAAAAATTAAATTTCACATATAGTATTGACATGTTTACTTTTTTATTATATAATAGTATCTTTTGTTTATTATTTCATTAATAAAAGGAAAATTATATTGGGATGATTACTTAGATGTTATTAATTATGAGAGTGAAATATTTAATTTTAATGGTTTAAGATATTTTTGTACCTTGATCAAAGCAAAAATAAAGCTTTTTAACTTTGGCATGAAAATGCTCATTTCAAGATTTTAGTTGATTAAAGCAAAAGGTAATCAAAATGCTAAAATTTAAATGCTTATCCAATCCAATTCATGTGTTAATAATATACTGATAAAATGGTCTGATAATCAGCTTGATCAGCACATGATCCTGATAAAATGGGTCTGATAATAAGAGGGAAGGAAACTGCCCCAGACGCTATCGGAATTAAGGGTGTTCATTATTCGGTTTTAACCGAATTAATTGACCGAAATCTAATTCGGTTCGGTTAATCGGTTAACCAAACAAATATTGATTCAGTAATTGGTTAAGGATTTTGATAAATTTCGATTCGGTTAAACGAAATTAACCTAATTAACCATATTAATTGAAATACACTAAACCTAACTTTTTTATACTTTCTTAACTGTTTTAATATGTTTGATATTTGGATTTTTTTATAACTTTATTATGCTTTGCTTTTGGATTTTGGTTGGATATATTATTATGAATGGAGTACAATTGGTTTAGTTTGGCATCTTGGTTGGATATAAAATCATGTATTAAAAATAGATTGTAAAATAAATTAGGTATTTATTTTGATTAATCGAAAACCAATCGAATTAACCGAAAATAATTTCAATTCGGTTAATCCACCTCTTATACTATTTGGTTCGGTTAACGGTTAAGGGGGGGAAATTAGGTTAATTCAGTTCGGTTATTAACCGATCGACTGTTTGAACACCCCTAACCAGAAGCAGCAATTGATCTGAAAGTTGAAGAAAGAGTGACCTAACAATTTTGGATACGATACAATTACATGACACGAACAAAATAACAAGAAAACACGAATATATCAAAATCTATATGACACGAATTATTAACATATCAAAATTTATATAGAATATATAAAACTTTAAACACTGGGTGAGGGCAGAACAATCTGCAAGCACCAGCAGCAGGGGTGGTGGCTGACAGGATTTTGGCTATGCATCCTTGGGGTAGATCATTCAATGAAATAGCAGCAGCACCCTGCTCTGATCATTATCAAGGCCAATCTCTTCTTGAGAAACTTCCTTTTACAGGCCAATTTTTGTAGAATTCGGCCCGCTAAATGTTGGATGTTATGTTAGTTGCCTTGCCTGCCTGCCTACTAAATCACCAAAATTTAGTGGCTAAGGTGGATGAGCTACCTAGAGGTAAGCTCTAGTTCTGTTTATTAAGGTTTTACCAAGCATAAACTTACTTATGTTGTTCCGACTCTTCATTTTTCTTGAAATACTCGTGTCCAACGCATATCTAAACATAGATATAGAAGGATATGACCCTTCAAGAACTCTCCAAATACATGAAAAAATTAAAAAAAAATAAATAAATAAAAATGAACATACTTGTTTCGTACACATACCCGTATCCGACACTCACATCCGAGTGGAGTAACATAAGCACAAACCACTCAGAATAATTATTAATGTACCATGCAAAGAGTTACAACAGAAAAACTGAACTTTGCTAACCATTTTTACAAAAATAATTAAGCTGATACATCTATTCTCCCTTACATAATCTCAAAGACTCCACATGCAAGAGAGAGAGAGAGAGAGAGGGCGGGGGAGAAAAGGTAGAGAAAGAGGAAAACCAAGAGTTGACAGGAATCCACAATAACAAGTTAGTTTCCGAAGCCATTACCGACAAATTCTCCATTCATATCCCAGGGGCGATTTTCGAAACGCTTCCCGATGACGCTTCGCTTCTCGTTTATAGTCCCATCCTCACTCCAGTACTCAGGAAAGTAATCCAGGAATGTTTTGCTTCCTAGCTCATCAATGCCACTAAAAAGGAAGTTTCTCAACAAATCCTAAGGATTAAGCATCAATTCAATAGTTAGGTAAGGAACTGCAAGTCAAATTGGAAGACAATCATTAAAATCTATGTTGCTTTGACTCGGGTGTGAGTGTCGGATACGGGTATGTTTAATTTATTTTAAGTTTTTCCATGTATTTGGAGGGTCTTTGCGGGATCATATCCTTATACCCATATCTGAATATGTATCGGACACGGGGACTTCAAGAAAAATGAAGAGTCGGAACAACATAGATTAAAATTAACTGATTCATGAATATACCTTGGCAAGCTTCTCACCAATCAACCTTTTTAGAACTCCATGACCAGGATCCTGCTTTCATATGAACCAAAAAGGTTAAGAAAATAATAAGCAATAACACCTGCAAACTTTTAAGATTAAGTGCAACCAGTCAACTCATGCTCTGCTCTTAATCCTTTATCCAATGATATTGAATCATAAGCATCCATAATCAGGAAGAAACTATTAAAATGCCCCTCATATAAACATTACTCTTGCACATGGAAATAATATGGGCTTATCTTCACAATTTACTTGGTTATATTTCAGATGTAACCAAAATGTATTTTAGGCTTAGTAGTAGACCATGCAACTTCGAAAACAAATAATATTAAGATCTTAATTTACAAGAAAATACTCATGAATTTAACCTTTTTTATGCCACCTGTTTATCAGGGACACAACACTGTCCTGGGAAATCCATGAAAAGTTAAGCCTTGAACTTGATCTGATGCAAGTAATGAAAATACATGCAGAAGTCTATAATATGATATTTGTAGGGATCAATTCCAAGCACATTTTGGACTTTACCCATTGACCCAATTCAACTGTACCCATAGGCTAAGTCTTGTTCTACCCTGAAATTTGGAATAAATCGAATGAAAAGCCCGAGATTTGAACATAGGATTGTTCCGCCGAACAACCTTTAGTACCACGCTAGAGAAAAGAGTATAGTAAAAGCTTTAGTTGATTAAAAACGAGTCAATGACATATTTACGTCCTCAATATGGATATGATAGAGAGATAAATATGTTAAGATCCAAAAAGATAAAATGTAACTTTTTTGTATAATTTAAAAAGTTGGAAATATCTGCAACTAAAACCAAGGATGCTGAGTTGATTAAAGAAGCAAGAGTGACATGCATTTAGTTATGTATTTACATATTATAATGGGAATGACAAACAATGCTAGACAGGGGCGAAACTAGAAATATTGACGAGAGGGCCGGAATATACATATAAAGATTTAAAGTAAAAATAAAAATCGTGTATGAAATAAACCTGTCCAAAGATAAGGTTATTCGTCGGCTCGAACCGAGCCAAGCCTTGGACAAGTACAATTTTTTGCTATGTGAACTTGACTCGACCCAATCCATGGATAACTCTAGTATAAAATTATTAAATTTAAATATTATATATGATATTAAATTTGCTAACAATATATAAATTCCTTATAATGAAATAATTTTTTTTTTTTTAAATATTATAATTCATGTTGCATATGAAAAAAATTTAATAAGAAATAAAGTCTCAACGTCAAAAAAATTTATTATCTAATTAAAATATGCATAAAATTATTTCATATTATAAAAGGAAATCATCAGATTACATATATTTAGAAAAAGAAAAATAAGTTAAATGCATAATTCACATTAGATATTGTAATTATTTAACTTTCTTTATCTATTTTTCCCTTATGAGCATAGAATGAAAATTATTAAACAAAATAATTAATGTAAATGTATCTATTTAATTGATTGAAAAGGTGAATAGAGAGAATTAAGCTAATAATAATGAATGAGGTTTAAACTAAAAATGTTATTAAATTTATTATATCAAACAAATTCTACAAATGGGGCCAAATTGAAAGGCCAAAAAAAATTTGGAGGGGCCAAACATACCTTTACTTTATTTCAAAAATCTCAAAAATTTTAAGGGGAGCCAAATTGAAAGGCCAAATAAAATTTGGAGGGGCTAAACATAATTTTACCTATATTTCAAAAATCTTAAAAAAAATAAGGGGGGCCAAGGCCCCTGCCTGCCCCCTCCCTTCGCCCCTATTCAAAGATGTAAAAAATCCCATTGCAACTATAATCAATTTTTTTTATCTTAGTTCATGTACTATTTTCTATTTTCTGCAATGAAAAAATCAACTCCAAAGGCCTTATCTGAAGCTAACAGACATGATAGACTCATAAAAAGAAGAAAGACTGTAAGAGAAAGGGAAAACATGGAATAATCACCTTTTCTGCTCTCCATGTTAGATATCTATGCTGTGCTTCAAGATTGCACATAATTTGAGATGGATCAGTATCCTCCACTGCTTGCTCCGTTAGCTCTATCCATGCCTAATAGAGCATCAGGAAGTACAAAAACTAAGCACAGTTTCCGAGAGACAAGATATCAATCATGCTAATTATCATTCCTAATTTATGTCACCAGGCAATGACCACATTTCTCAGAAGAATAATCTACCTTGTAGTATTCCATAAATGCAGAATATAGAACTTCATGTTTAGATTTGCTTGAAGTAAACTTGGTCCATATCACTATTGGTGAGAAAAACTTTATAGATTCGCTTGTAAGCTTTCCTCCCCAAGGTAAAAGCTGCATGAAATCTGTGTTCAGTCATCATGGCATAAATTTTAGAGAGGATCAGTAAACTGATATAAACAATTATCGATATCGGGGTTTACCATAATGTGCCAGTTCCAAGCATCTCATTTACCTTAGTATACTTGAGACCTAGAGGCATTAAGCTGTCATAGTACTTTTCCTTGTAGTCTCTTCGACTAGTGACATCATGCAGAGGATTTAGGTCCCTATAAATGATCAATCAAGGTTAAGTTCCAAAGTCGTGAGTGCTCCTCACAATCCAAGAAAGAAAATTTCTTTAGGTCTTCATGAATTATTTCTCAAACATTTGATGTCAGCCAATGAGAAGAATTGTTAGGTATACAAACTTGGGATAGAGTCCGGGAAATATAAATAATACATATACACAAACAAACAGAAAAAGCTACACTTATTGAGCAACATAACTGTTGTATCATAAAGATGTTGATCTAGCAGTCTAGCTCGTTCTCTCACCCTCCCTTTCTCTCTCCTTTCAGACATAAGGAGACAGATGCTACTCAAAGTATATGAAATAACAAACAAGTAATCAAAGGCAGACATATACACCTGCTTGTTTCAGTTGCGATTGCAACATGTTGCAATGCCTATAAAATGTTTCTACTTCCATCATGTCCCTTCAATGTGTCTAATTAGGAATCGCATAGTATAAATCTAAATCTTAACAAATTGAAGAATTTAAATTCACATTCTATTCAAATTGACTTTGCATTCTTTGATGTGCCATGTGCATCATTAGAATGTCAAGTGATGTGGAGCTATGTTGCTCCGGCTCTTCATTTTTCTTGAAGTACCCGTGTCCGACGCATATCCGGACATGGGTATGGGGATATGATCCTTCAAGGACCCTCCAAATACATGGAAATCCTAGAAAAAATTGAACATACCCGTGTTGGATACATACCCGTGCCCGACACTCACATCGGAGTCCGAGTAACATAGATGTGGAGAACCTGCTGACCAAGAACATGTACAGAAATAGAAGCTAAAACCAGATTTTTTTGTCTACCATGGGCAACACAACCAAAAAAGCTCATTCCACTATGCTAGGGTAGATATATCTGCTATAAATAATTACTTAAGTATTAAGTACTTAAAGAAAAGTAGTCTTCCCTATCATGTTCCACAAAAAACGAAAGAAAATAAACAAAACTTACAACACAACTATGTTTGTATTAGCAGCCGTGAAGAAGTTGCCACAGAATATGGGTAGATTAAATTCTGGTTTTGGAAAGGCAGCAAAATCTAATACCTACCAAGAGAAAGACAGAACAGAGTTCGTATTAAGAAAAAGCATAAACCATATTATATACCAAAATAATCTACAAAAAAACATGGATTTTACTAATGAAACAATCAATAGAACTAACTAACTAGGTCAAAACAAAAGATCTCAACAGCCAAGACATAGAGAGAGCATCTCTTTTCTTAAACCCTGCATCAACTTGTTCTAGAACGGGTTTCTTATTCTTCCTTTCTACACAGGACCTTGATCAGCTTTTGGGACAAATTTCATACTCTAATATGGTGTCTGAAGTAATGTACTACATTATATCTTCAAACTTTAAATCTTGCTTTTAATTACTCTTTGTTAAAGAAATGAACTATGACATTTCTAAAGACTCCACACATCAAGAATGCAATAAAATACAGCATGGCAAGACCAAGTCATTTAGAAATCTAAAGATTAAGGCTTTTATCAAGACTCAAGAGAATAAGATGCATTGGACTATAGCCAAATCACTGTTTGTCTGCTTCTAATGAGCTATATGAAGAACTTACTACAATTATCATGAGAAAAATGTCAAGAACAAATCTGAGAAAGTACATACAATAACAAGTTCTAACAAGTACAAATAGTTTATGAAGAAAACTACTAAGTTTGTTTGTCAAGTTATAAAACCCAGGAGTAGCATAATTGTTTTGCTGATTTAACAACTCAAAACATTAAAGGTAACAAATTAGAAGATAATACCTGCATAGCTTCACCCTCAATGCTCATACTTCGAAGTAGTCTGATTCTAGGAGCCTCAAATGATAGCATTTCAAGCCTTGTTTGTCCATCCAATGCGATCATAGAATTATATCTTTCCTAAAGTGGCATAAATATTTATATTGCAATTAAAGCAGGAAAACCAACATTAAATCATCAATTAATATCACACCACAAATTTTTACATATCAGTATGTTAATTGTTGCGATGTTCATCACAATATCACCTAAACAACAAAAACAATAATGGTAGTGGCAGCAAGAAATGTTGGATTAGTCTAAAATCCTCATGTGTCTAGTTTGGCACCAACACCGATTAACCCTTTGTTACCATGAGAAACCACTAAAAGTTGAACTTGGCAAGCTTTATTGCAGGGTTTTGGGCTAACCCAATGATAACAGCCAACAACTGAACCATGCTTCAAAACAAAGACCCTAAAAAAGTGTGCCCTTCAAGTGTTCCTCCCTATGTTACCCGGACTCTTTATTTTCTCTAAAGTATCCGTGTCCGACACATATTCGGACATGGGTATGGGAGTATGATCCTCCAAAAATATGAAAAATATTAAGCATACCCGTGTCAGACACAAGCCCGTATCCGACACTCACCCAAAGTCTGGGTAACATAGATTCCTCATAAACAGATAATGCACTCATTCTCATCAATAAAGAGGCATGGTGGATTGCAAGTAGCAACAGTCATGATGCTCCTGATAAGATGTTATTGGATCCTAAAATATTTCTGCTATTTTTCTTTTCAAGCAAAATTAACTCAAATACTGAATAGTAAAAACACAAAGCACATTCCTAAAGACATTATCTAGGTCCAATTTGTATGACAATAAATGGCCAGTCTAAACTAGAATAACTAAGATAAAAAGAATTTCCCTATGGATAAGCAAAAGATCAATCCTTTATATGAATGAATTAAGAGTATTTGAGAAGATATTGCCAACATTATGCTCCATATCAGTTAGCTCACAATGTTCCATAATTAACCATCAAATTCAAATAGACACAAAAAGTGTCATTAAATTTTATAGTGAAATTTATTTCAACATGGAAATTAGATAAAAGTAACACAAGGATTCATCCACATAGTATCAGTAACTCTAATCTAAAAATCCCAGAGATTTAAACAAAAAGTTCAAAACTGAAATGGCAAAGAACCAGGACACAGGAGAAAAATAAATATTAGAAACAACATTAAACCCAAGAATAATTAAATCAGAAAAACCAAAAAGAAGTAAAGAACCCATAAATTCTCAATAAAATGTTCAAAAAAAAAAAAAAAAAAACCCATTACCTGGAGGGGAGAGGGAAGCAAAAGGGTATGGCGTTTGGTTTCATTGAGAGCAAAGTGAATGAAGTTTTGGTAAGAGAATGCACAGACTTGAAGCAAGCAATGCCCTCTCTTCTTCCTCTTCCTCCAGCGAGAGTTACCATTATAGTTAATGGTCATTAATGCCCGAGGAGGTTTTAACATTAAGCTTAAGCTTAATAACGATGAAGAAGAAGAACAACACTCCATTTCTTTTGAAAGGGGAAATAAAATAATAACGAAATGATTTACTCAAGTGAAACTGCAAACCCCAACATTTTGAGTTGAGTTCATGATTTTTGAAGTTATTTTCTGGAACTGTGGAAGTGTTCTGCACTTTTCCTAGGATTTTTTTTTTTTTATCAGTTTTAACTAGAAAATGAGGATATTTGTCTTTGTTCTATGTGTTTTGGCCACGTGGACAAAACCTGAACTGGGAAGAAAACCCATCATCTCAGCACGTGAACGTAGCCCCACACATTAACTCATTTATTTAATACTGTGCAATCCTAATCTTGAAAATGTAAAAATATAATAGGAATATGTTCAAATTTAGGTTTTTTTATCATAATATAGCTAAAAAAAATTATTTATCAAAAAATTATTATTTTATATTAATTTTTAAAATTCGTTTGTTTTAAAATCAGTTGAAAAATCGTCATTCTCCATAGCGATTTTTTAACGTAAAATTTTTAAAATTTTCAAAAACACCAAGGGAAATCGCCACGGGGTGACGATTTCCCTTGATGGTATTTTTTAAAAATTTTTTACTTAAATTAAAAAAAATTAAAAATTTGTTTTTAAAATTTATATTTTAATTTTAAAAATTATAAATTATAAATTAAATTAAATAATTAAATTAAATTAAATTAAAAAAAAAATAAAGTCCAACGGTATATTTCTTATTTAAATTTTAAATTTTATGAATTTTTTTAATTTTTTAGTTAAATTTTATTATATAACCTTTTGAAACAAAATAATAATAATAAAATAATAAATAAATAAAAAAAAACAAAACTTTTTTAAGGCAACAGTAACTTGAACGTTACCTTCAAAATCCCCTCCCCTCCCCCCACACACACCACTCTTTTATAAATAACCTCCCTCATTTTCTACAACTTATTTTAATTTTCTTTCTTCTTTCTACAATCAATTTTTTTCTACCAATAATTTTTTTCTACAACAATATTTAAAAATTGCTTCATCATCACTATTGAGGTTGCAAGAAAATCACATATCCTCGGTTATATTTAAAGAGGTAAGTAAATTGTTGTAATATTGTTTGTATTACATTATCAATTTTTAGTAATTTTTTAATTATTATTATTTTGTAATTTTATAGTTTTATAATTTTATATTTTTTATATTTTTAAGGTTTAAATTATTATAGTTTTATCATTTTTTTAATTATTATTGTTTTTTCATTTTATAGTTTTATAATTATTTATTTTTTATATTGTTTAATTTTTTATTATTATAGTTTTTTTAATTTTTTAATTATTATTGTTTTTTAATTTTATAGTTTTATATAATTTTATTTTTTATATAATTTTATTTTTTATTATTATATTTTTTATAATTTTTAATTATTATAGTTTTTTCATTTTATACTTATTTATTATTTATATTATTTAATAATTATATAAATAATTTTAAAATTTTATATTATTATTGTTTTGTTATTTTATAGTTTTAGAATTTTTTTATTTTTTTATTGTTTAATTCTTTAATTATTATAGTTTTATAATATATTAATTTTTATAATTATTTAATTTAATTTAATTAATTATCAACAGGATACTCGTCGCGTGTTACATTCGAGGAAATTTACATTGGAGGACTCGCATCCATCTATTATCGACCATTTAAGAAGAGTCGGATTTTATCACGCAACTCAAATTTGACGATTTTTTATACAACCCGACTTAATCAGTGCGTTGATCGAATGATGGAGACCCGAGACGCATACTTTTCATTTTCCATTTTGTGAATGCACGGTAACTCTAGAAGATGTTGCGCTTCAACTTGGACTTCCCGTCCATGGCGATGCAGTTACAGGCGGAAGCTTGCTAGATTGGAATGAAGAGTGTCAAAATCTATTGGGCGCTGTACCTCCAGATGAGTATGTATCTGGCTCAACGGTGAGACTAAATTGGTTGAAATCCTTTCAAAATCTTCTATTACACGCAACTGAAGAACATATACAATATGCTGCTAGAGCATATATTTTACGTTTGATTGGAGGATTACTAATGCCTGACAAATCGAGCAGTCGGGTACATTTAATGTATCTTCCATTACTATTTGATTTAGAACATGCGACAAATTATAATTGGGGTTCTACGTGTTTGGCAGTTTTGTATAGAGAACTGTGCTGGCTATAGTTCCAAAAAGTCATGGCATAGGTGGGTGTTTAGTGCTTCTACAATCATGGGCTTGGTATCAGCTGCCATTTCTTGCTCCGCGCGTGGATGTTTCGGCTGTATACCCCCTTGCAAGCGGGTAATAATCTTTACTATTTTATTAATTTTGTACGAACTTATATTTTTATAGGTCTATTAAGATTTTATATGCATTTTAATAGGTGGAGTATGAGTAAGAGTAGAGATTTTACCGAGACTCCGACCCACCTTGCAAGTATAAGATTGCGACTAGATCGAGTAGGATATGATAAGGTAAATATTTTGATTGTTACATTCAAGTATTTTTGTATTTAATCCATATAAAACTAATAATTTGTAATAATTATTCACAGTTATTGTGGACGCCATATTCCTCAAGTGAAATTATGACATGCCTCCCAACGGATGCCTACAATAATTGTAATATATGGAAAGCAAACATAGTATTGATACGCTTTTCATATGTAGAGTAGCACCAAACTGACAGGGTGTTGCGACAATTTGGGATGCAACTACCAATTCTGCAAGCCCCGGTGAACCTTGATAAGCTTCACAAGATCGACATGCGTAACCGTCATGAGGAATTCTGACCTACGAAGCATGAACATTGGATCCATTAGTATTATAATTTATTCATAAACATAATTTTAGTATATATATACTATACATATATATAACATTAGTATATATATATATATATATATATATATGATTTTAGTATATATACTAGAGGTCTGCCTGCGCTTCGCTGCGAGATATATCTTGTGTCTTCTCACTTCTTTAAAAAGCATTTAAAAAATTAAAGAGTTTTAATTCGAAATCTCAAAATTACCCTTAAAAATTTTAAAACACATTTTAAATGCCCTTGACAAAGTAAAGAATTCCTCTCATATCTTAGGTGGACACATGTCATTACCAAACATTATCAGCATGAATTTTCGATATCTCAGTGATACAACTACCAAGTAAAGGTGCCCAAAAAAATTAACAATAGAAACATTAGCATAAAACTATTATAAAAAAAAAAAACTTTATAAGTAAGCAAACATACCCTAAAACATTGTACAATTACAGATTCATACACTATAATAAAACTATAAGCTAAGGTGATATGAAGTTAAATTTTAAAGCATTCAGAAAATGTAAGAATGAAATTTAAATGAACTTGACTTTCAAACTATCAAGTTAGTCAAATTGTGAAGAAAATTTGAATCTAAATATAAGAAGGGTTCAACCTTGAAAGCATGAAAATAAACTAATTATGAACAAAATTGAAAACTACAACAAAGGAATTCAAGTTCTTTCATACTATAGAACCAATTTTCAATAAAAGTTAAGGATTCTAGTGCTATTAAATTAGAATTAGAATTAATTTATAAATAACATATAAATCCAATCAATTAGAATTAATTGTAAATAAAAACCTTTTTCTTTGCTAAATTAGCTACTGTTTCCAGCCAAAAAACCTCTGAAAAAATGAAATCCTCCCCCTCCCTTTAGCCTTGGCCGAATGACCCTCTAGCCCTTGGATGGGAATTGCCATTTTTCTCCTCCAATCTTGGCCTTTAGATTAAGATATTTTGATGACAACATAAAAATGGCATCTTGCCAATTGATAGCAGCCCTTAAGATGTGTACTCAGCCCTTGTAGTAACCTTAGCCATTAGATGCAAAAGAGGACCAATCCCATGCATTCCCTTGCTTGCCCCTCTTGAGTGTCTACCATTGGATGAGTTGTGCTCTTCCATTCTTGGTCATTGGATGAGGCCAACATAAAAATGACATCTTATAGATTAAACCTAGCCCTCAACATGTGTACTCAGCCCTTGTAGATGGCCTAAGCCATTGGATGAAAAGAGATAATCCCATGCACTCCCTCGCTCAATCGAATGGATGCTCACCCTTGGATGAATTGTGCTCATCTTTTTCTTTCATTCTTGGCCATTAGATGAGGGTTCTTTTATAAAAATGTCATTTTGGCATTTAAACTTGTCCATTGGATGGTGCATTCAACTTTCCTACAAGACACCTAAGACATTGGATGAAAAGGACCATTTGCAAGGTGTTAGTGGTAGCATGTGGCTTGATAGTGACTAGGAAATTAAATTGTTCAAGCTTCCTTCTTCTCCACTATGTTGGCTAACCAAGGGAAGAAAAAATTCCAGCAATTCCCTCTTCTTTCATATTTTCATCAATTACAAATTTACCCTTTTTAGTTTCATTGGTAAAATGATATTTTTGCCCCCCGAACTAAATAAATAGCAAACAGACTCCAAATTCGAATTTTCTTTTTTCAATACTTCCAAAATAATAAAAAATAGAATTCTGGAAGTTTTCAAAAAATTTCGAGTCCATTTGTTGTTTATTTCGGATTTATTTTTCGAAATTACCCCTTTTATGCACCCGAATTTTACCATTTTTTAAACGAGCTCCGAATCCAGATTTTTCTTCACCAATCTTTTCCAAATAATTTAAAAATGTGATTTGGAAGTTTTCATAATTTTTGGAGCTCATTTTCTATTTTTTTCGGGAATTATCTGCTTGAGTTACTACATAGGGGACCCGGATTTGGCCATTTTGCAAACGAACTCCGAATCAAGATATTCTTTCGCCAATCTCTTCCAAATATTTTAAAAATGAGATTTGCAAATTTTTCAGAATTTTTGACACTTGTTTGCTATTTTTTCGGGATTTATCTGCTTGAATTACTACATAGGAGACTTGGTATTTGGCATTGTTGCAAACGAACTTCGAATCAAGATTTTATTTCGCCAATCTATTTGAAATGATTTAAAAATGATATTTGCAAGTTTTCATAATTTTTGGAGTTCATTTGCTATTTTTTCGGGATTTATCCTGTTGAATTACTGCATAGGAGACTCGGTATTTGGCCATTTTGCAAACGAACTCCGAATCAAGATTTTCTTTTGCCAATCTCTTCGAAATGATTTAATAATGAGATTTGAAAATTTTCAAAATTTTTGGAGTTCATTTGCTATTTTTCCCACATTTTCTAATTTTGCCGTTTTACCTTTGAAATCCGGTTTTGCTCAAAACAAGTCCGATTTTCAGATTTTCTTCAAACTGAGCCTTGGGCCATCCTTGTTTAATCATTTCTCATCAATTAAAGGCTTTAGATCTTCCGAATTGGGCCATTTCTATAATTCTTCCAAATTTCACCGAAATCCACCAAAAAACCCTAATCCTCGGTTTTCTTTCGAATTGACTTTTCTATCAGTTTTTCTTCCAAATGGCTTCTCCATTACCTGTAGTCAGTGCTTATCTTTCATTTGAGACTTCAATTCTGACCAATTTGATCGTTTAAGCACTTTTCCCCAAATTTCTCGAATTAGGGTTTCTTTTCTACTAAATCTCGTAACCCAACTTCCGAACTCCATATCTTTCAATGTAGACCTCAGATTATCAAAATTCTTTCACTGTTTTTCAATTGAACCTCAAATCTTGATTTTGAAAGTGGGTTGACTATTTCAATAGTTGACTTTTTTAGGGGTTGACTTTTTGGGATTGACTTTTTTAGGGTTGACTTTTTTGGGTTTGACTTTTTCTATCTGCTTTCTTAGACTAAGTCTCGGAGTACCACTTGCAGGATGAGAAAAGCCTTTTAGCATTCAGAAACATCAATTTAGGAAGAAAATGTACTTGATTTAGGGATCCGGACAAAATTAGGTATCTACACTTACTCTAGGTTGTTTAATAGTTAGAGATTTAATAGAGAGCTTGTTCTATTTAACGACGAAATAAGGAAAGATTGGGGTAACAGAGCTTGTTGTTAACTACGGTTGATAGTTTTGATAGTTAATTGATATAGATCTGATTATTGATTCTCAATGATGTCTAGTGATGGAGAATGAAACCTTAACCATATTTTTCGTATTTGATATTCTCTTGCTTATTTACTTCTTACTTTTATTATTTGCTTAAACTGATTCCAAAACCCCCTTGAACTTTTGTTTTCTTTGAATTTAAGTTTTAAACTAGTGATTAATAAACTCACCCAATCCCTGTGGACTCGATACTTGCTAATCACTATACTCTATAATTGATTCCTTTTAAGTGCAAGATTAAATTAGATACACTTTTTTGGGTACATCACTTCTACAAATTTCTTTGTATTATCAATATAAAAAAAGGATACAGGTGTCAAAGATTTAAGCATCTTATGTAGTCAAGATTATATGTATGTTAGATACTAAAAATATAAAAGGGGTATATAGAATATTTTAAGGGGTAAAATAGTAATTTTAAAAAGCAAGGTGGGAGCGGAGTAAGCATTTACAAAAATCGCTCCGCTCCACTCGGTCCCCACTTTTAAAAAAAGATCTCCCCATTCGAAACGAATCGTTACAAAATCCATGAAGTAGATCGGGTTTTACCGTTTTTCCAATCTCTGTTTGACAGCCATTCTTCCATTCTCTCTTAATTTAGTAAAGAAAGAATGAAAAATAAATAAATAATTAACAAAAATATGTTTATCTTTTCATTTTAACTTAATTTAGTAATTAAGACTTTAAGATGTAATTGAGTAAGGGACATTTTTCAAAAGCACTGGGATAAGTAAATTTTTACTAAAATCTCAAGAAAGTGAGGCGTTAATGCACTTTTCTCTTTTTTGCTTTATTGTTAATTAAAATCAATAATTTCGTGATGATAAAAATTTGTAGCGACTTTCTTTTAAAAAATGTCTTTAATGTGAGAATAATTTTAAAAGTCTTAAAAAAAATCTTCTAATATAAGGATTAATTTTAAAATCATAATGAATAAAAAAATAAAATTAAAGAATTTATGAAAAAGAAAAAATAATAAAGATTTTATTAATTTTAAAAATAAAAAAATACAAATTTGTTACTCTCATAAGAAAACTAATTCTTGTTAAGGGTGATAAAATCCAATCCATTTTATGGATTTTGCACTGATTCAGATGGGAATTTTTTTATAAGTGGGAACAGAACGGATTTTTATGTTTGAAAGATGGGGCGAGGTGATTCTAGTAAATACATGCTTCGCCCCCTATAAATTTACCATTTTACTCTTCTATATTATATATATATATTTGTAATAATTGATCTTACTTAAAGTGAATTAATTAAAATTTTTATTAATAATTTATTTTTAAAAAATTATTTCATATGGAGATTTTAGATTCCACAAGGAGGATTACCTTTAGGGTGTAAAAAAACTAATAAGGAGCATGTGACATTTTTTAATCTCATTAGTGAAATTAAAAACGAACTAAAAAAAATAGCATACGGGATCTTTTTTTCTATGTGATTTTTTGCTTTGAGGGTGTCGCAACCTAAAAAATAACAAGTCTCATCGCAAGACTTTATTATTCGTTAAGCGTGATATTAAAAAGAACCGATGAAAAGTCGACTTAATTGCTCTTGAAAAATAAAGGTTTTGAAAATGACCTTGAAAAATACATGGAGTCGCCACCAATCTTTTTTAGCTAGGTGTGATCGACCATCTATTAAAACCGATTTTGTAAAACATTTTAAAATTAATTAAAACATTTTAAAAACCAATTTCAAGTCTGCATTATAAACCAGAGAAAATCAAAAAATCAGGTTCGGGACTCGGTTACGTGCGGGGAAGGATTAGCACCCCCACAACGCCCGTATAAAATGATACCTTATTAATCATGTGTTATCTCAAGTCTCGGTAAAAAGTCGGTTTTTAATTTAGTATTTCAAGTTAATTCCCAATTTAAAGAAAATTAATTGCATTTTTAATTGAAAATGATCCGAAATTTATTAGTTCAAAATTTTTCTATATTTTCCGACAAACGTGGCAAAATATATAATTTTTTATTTATTTGAAAAATTTTCCGAATCATTCTCGTTTTAAAGAGGACATTTCGTTATTAATGATAATTGATGATATCCTCCCCAGCAAACCCGGCAGAAAACTCATGAATTATTTTAACTCGGGAATATCTTTATTTTATTGAAAATCATTATCTTTTTCAAAACATTTTAAAAAGATATGAACATGGATATGTGTAACATAGTAAAGATGATATAACAAAGTCTAGATAATATAATGTAACCTAAATGATATGATATAATTTAAATGACATAGCATATTCTAAATGAAATGAAATATCCTAAGTAACATGATATATTCTAAATGAAATGAAATATCCTAAGTGGCATGATATATTCTAAATGAAATGAAATATCCTAAGTAACATGATATATTCTTAATGAAATGAAATATCCTAAGTGACATGATATATTCTAAATGAAATAAAATATCCTAAGTGACATGATATATTCTAAATGAAATGAAATATCATAAGTAACATGATATATTCTAAATAATATAATCTAGATGACATGGAATATAATCTAAATGACATGAAATAATATGAAACATAAAATAATGTTATCATTAAATATGCATGAAAATAAAAATAATAATGCATGGACATAGTATATGCTAAATGATGTGACAAAAATAAATGACTAAATAAAAAGCATAGGATAGCATGAAATATTCAAAACCATATAACAAACAATATAACATCATAAAATATAAATCAATGATAACAATACCATAGAAATTATCATAGCAAAAATCACATATTATATAGTATGCATGAACATGAAAAATGCAATGCATGAAAGTGTATTTTTTCCTTTAGATAAGAAAATCCGTATACCTAAAAAGATATCCAGCTACCTTAGGAAAAGACATCAAATTAAATTTTCTAAAATCAAAATACTTTGTGATTGGTTTAAAAATAATTTTGAAAATCTTGGATAATAAAACCTCATAGCCGAATTCCCCTTTAAAAATAGCTCTATTTTCGTAAGTTTGAAATCCTGGACTTGACCACCCTTGACCCGAGCTTTATAAAATTATTTTTAAAGATTAAAAAGGCCTAGAAACCAACCAAGGACAGTAGCTAAGGTTTCTAATCAACCCCCTCTAAATGCCTTAGCAAAAACTAACAATTATTTTTCCATTGAATTCAAATATGTCTCTACTATCCAGTTTTAAAACACGATTTTTTAATCTATTTTTAAAATTTCAAAAAAATATAAAAAAACTACTGGAAACTCATAACATGTAAAACTACACGAAAAAAAATTGGCTTAATTTTCTGATTAAAGATAACTTCCCAGAAAAATCAGGAAAGTTAGAAAACTGGGTGAAAATTGTTTTGCCAAAACACATTTTTTTGCCTTTGATAAAATTATTTAAAAAACAAAGTAAAAATATTGGAGACTCTCTTAAGGACCTACAAACAGTAGCTAAAACTTCTAAAAACTTGGACAAAAATTGGCTAAGTAAAAAAAACACAAAGTTAGAATAATCAATTTGACAACTCTTTAATTTTCCACAAGTATGCTCAAGTGAGCATGACTTTGAGCCATTGATTGGCCTAAGTCATAAATCATGTGGCATGATATGATATGCATAAACATACAGCAAATTGAATGCATGAAATGCATAATTTAAAACCTAAATGACATGGAAAATGCATGGCATAAAGAATATGGTTTAGACCTAACATGAACTTGCATGGCAATAAATGTAACCTAAGTCTAAACATGCATGAAATGCATGGCAATACTAATGAAACCTAGACCTAAAGAATGCATGGCAATAACACAAATACATAGTATGCTAAATCAAAATACACAAACTCATGGCATGGAAATGCAAACAAATCAACAAGCAAGATGAAAATGCACATGCAATGCAAAGAAAATGGAAGTAGTTGAATGATCATGAGCTCCAAATGATGATATTCTATCATGGCATTTTCACAAACAATGGCATACTAAATCAAGATACACAAACTCATGACATGGAAATGCAAACAAGTCAACAAGCAAGATGAAAATGCACATGCATAGCAAAGAAAATGGAGGTGGCCGAATGGACTCATGCTCACAATGATGATATTTTAGCATGGTATTTTCACAAACACATGACATACTAAAATGTAAGGCTAAAAAGAAACATGTTAAACCATGTAAATATGAAGTAAAGGCATGCACAAGACTAGATATTTTCACAAACACATAGCATAGTAAGATGCAAACCATGAACAACTCAAACATGTTGAAAACAGAAAATGAAAAATGGTAAAAACAAGGAAAGTAAACATGATAACAAGATAATAAAATCAAAAAATGGAGGTAGGTAAGCAACAAAATTAAAACAAGCTCCATATTTTGTTCTTTGAAGAAAATATAAAACATCAAAAACTTGCTAGATATCACCAACAACATGAAACAAAAATAAAAATAAAAACCAACCATTTAAAAAAAAATACCATTCGGCCACTTCAATAACATGTAAAAAAAATGGTTTTTCAAAGTTTTTCAAGAAAACATAAAAGAATAACTTGAAGAGAAAGCTTAAAAACACTTATTTTAAAATTAAAATCAAAAGAAACTCACCAAATATCAAATGAAAACAACAAATCAAGGATAGAAATGCAAAAAAAAGTGCAAGAATATGGTGCTTTTAGCTACCTCTAAAAGCTATATTGCAAGCTTTTTCTCTTCTTACTTTCTTTGCCTTTATAAACTTTTTTATTTGCTTTTCAAAAATGGAAAGAAATCAGCCAAGCAAGAGTGAAAAATGAAAGAGACTCCCTCTCTCCCTTAAGGTGGCCAGTTGGTATAGAATAGGCTAGGAGGTTCTAGAATTTTTTCTAATCAATTTGATCCTATGGCCTTCAATCCAAGATGCTTTTTATGTAGAATTCTCCCCCTTAGATTAGAATAATCAGCTCCTAAATATATGATGTCATGAAGATGATGTCATAAATAGGATCATAAATATGACATCATCCCTCTCCAACCATTGGTTCATGTGTTCCAAATTCAAAAGGCTTGATCACAAAAATAACTACCTTCCTCTTCTCTCTTGTCCCTTAGATGAAAAAATCAGAAAATATCCAATCCTCCATGAGCCTTGGCCGAATACCCCTTCACCTTTTCAGCCACACTTCATTTTTTTAATTGCAAGAAAAGGCCCTTTTCAGTTTCTTCGGTAAAATGACCTTTTTGACCCCCGAATCTAAATAAATAGCAAACGAACTCCAAATTCAAATTTTCTTTTTTCAATACTTCCAAAATGATAAAAAATTGAATTCTAAAAGTTTTGAAAATTTTACGAGCCCATTTGCTATTTTTAGATTTTTTCTACCAAAATTGCCCTTTTGTGCACCAGAACTTTTACCATTTTGTAAACGAACTCCAAATTCAGATTTTTCATCATCAATATCTTTCAAATAATTTAAAAACGAGATCTGCAAATTTTCAAAATTTTTTGAGCTCATTCGCCATTTTTTCGGGATTTATCTGCTTGAATTTCTACATAGTGGGCTCGGGATTTGCCATTTTGCAAACGAACTCCGAATCCAAATTTTTTTTGCCAATCTCTTCCAAATGATTTAAGAATCTGTAAATTTTCAAAAAATTTTGAGATCATTTGGTATTTTCTTGAATTTTCTAGTTTTGCCCTTTTGCCTCCGAAGCCCGATTTTGCTCAAAACAAGTCCGATTCTCATATTTTCTTTTTCTGCGCCTTTTTTATATAATGAATTGGAGTTGGTCCGAAAATGCCCAATTTTTACAATCAAATTCCCCTCCAATTTGATTTTTCCTTTTTTCACTGTCGGGAATTTCCTCGTTTTTCCGTTTTTTCTCCAATCGGCTCTTTTCTCAGAATTTCTTCAAACTGAGCCTTGAGCTATCCTTGTTTACTCACTCCTCATCAATTATGGGCTTTAGTTTTACCGAATCGGGCCATTTCTGTAATTTTTCCCAATTTCACCAAAATCCACTAAAAATCCTAATTCTCGATTTTCTTCGAAATTGACTTTTCCTTCAGTTTTTCTTCCAAGTAGCTTCTTCATTACTCGTAGTCAGTGCTTATCTTTCATTTGAAACCTCCAATTTCGACCAATTTGATCGTTTAAGCATTTTTCCCCAAATTTTTCGAACTAGGATTTCCTTTCTACTGAATCTTCGTAATCCAACTTCCGAACTCCATATCTTTCAATGTAGACCTCGGATTATCAAAATTCTTTCACCATTTTTCAATTGAACTTAAAATCTTGATTTTGAATGTAGGTTGACTTTTTCAGTAGTTAACTTTTTGAGGTTGACTTTTTCGGGTTGACTTTTTTGGGTTTGACTTTTTATGCTTGCCTTCTTAGACTAAGTCTCGGAGTACCATCCGTAGGATGAGAAAAGCTTTTTCATTCTGAAACATTAGTTTAGGAAGAAAATGTACCTGTTTTAGTGGTCCGGACAAAATTAGGTGTCTACAGGGGGCATTGGCTCATCGATTCATTGAGTAAGGTGACAAAACAATAGCATACGGGATCTTCAAGGGACTCAAGTTTTCTATGCTTGAAGTTTAGATATACAAGTTTTGGTTTTGTCTGCAACTAGAGAGGCAACACTGGTATTTTTGTGGTTACAAAGGGTTTAATCATGGTTTTCTTTTTTCTTGGCTTAAGAGTTTTTCTAAGTAGTTTGTAAGGGTTAATTAGGGCTTGAGGATTGTACTAAAAGGGTAGTTTTATGATTTATCTCTTGCCAGATAAAAACTTCCCAGTTTTTCGTTTTGTAAGGGCTTACTAGGGGTCGGCCATTTGGGCTGGAAGGGTAGTTCGAAACTTAGGTTATTGGATCTTTTTGTTGGTTTCAAATAGGGATGGCAATTTAAAATACAGATTCGGATATCCGATCCATTTTTTGATGATTCGAATTTACGGATTCGGATAAAAGTCGGATTCGAATATTATAATTATTATCCGTAGCGGATTCGAAGCGGATGCGGATATGAAACCTCGGATATCCAATATCTGAATCCGCATTACTTTTGCAGATTCGGATATCCGCTTATTTGTAAAACACATAAATTTTGTTTGATTTTATATTTATATTTTAAAAAAATTGATTTACTAAATTCGGATTTTTAGCGGATTCGGATATCCGACGGATAATGTTATTTAATTTGGATTCAGATTCGGATAGTAATATGCGGATTAAATACGGATAATTTATGGATTTGGATTTTAAAACAGTTTTGAGGATTCAGATAGTACAAAAAATGCAGATATCCGACCTCCTGCCATCCCTAGTTTCAAGTGACTTTTTTTTATTTCTAATAAATTATCCTTTCTGTTCAAAAAAAAAAAAAGAACTAAAAAACTTCACTATCAGTGTATAAAAAATGAAATTTCAAAAAATAATGTTCATAATTAAATAATAATATTATTTAAAAAATTAAAAGAAATAAAGTGAAACAGATGAAGCAATTATGGATGCAACAAATATCTATCGAGACAAAATGATATTTATATATTCAGCATTCAAAATAAATTGAGATAAAAATGAGACGAGATATTCCAAAAATACGCGAAAGCGAATATGACAAAATTCACTCTCTTTCCTCTCTATTGTTGTCCCTAATTCTAATCGCTAATGAAAGCAAAATATGCAAAGAAGATGAAATTTCGAAGCTAAGAAAAAAATAAAAGAAAAATTGAACAAATTAAAGAGAGTTTTTTTATCTTAATATAGCTGATTTTTTTTTTATTCTCAAAATACCGTTGTTTTCAAATTAAGTATGGAAATTCGTATTTTTTTAACTAGCTGGGAAATCGCCATGGCCCATGGTGATTTTTCAACTGAAAATTTCATTTTTTTAAAATATCAGTTGGGAAATCGTCATGGGCCATGGCGATTTCCCAACTGGTAAAATTTAAATTTTTTAAAATACCCAACGGTTGGGATAAATTTTTTTTTTTTTTAATTTCAAATTTGAAAGCAACGGTCACTTGACCATTGCCTTCAAATTCCCCCTCCCCCAAACACCCCAAATACCTATAAATACCCCCTATTCCTCATATTTTTTTTTTTGCAAAAAATCTAAAAAATTTCCTTCATCCTTCTTCCTTCTTCCTTATTCCATACAAAATATCTTCTTATTGATTTAAAAATGGTTTCATTATCATTATTGAGGTTGCAAGAGAATCACATATCCTCGGTTATATTTAAAGAGGTAAATAATTTTTTGTAATATTATTTGTATTACATTATCAAATTTTTATAATTTTATAATTATTATAGTTTTATAATTTTATAATTATTATTGTTTTGTCATTTTATAATTGTTTAATTTTTTTTAACTATTATAGTTTTATAATTATTTAATTTTTATAATTTTATAATTATTTTATTTAATTAATTATTAATAGGATACTTTCGCGTCTTACGTTCGAGGAAATTTACATTGGAGGACACGCATCCATATATTATTGACCACTTAAGGAGAGCCAGATTTTATCATGCAACTCAAATTCGATGATTTTTGCTACAACCCGACTTAATCAGTGCGTTGATCGAACAATGGAGACTCGAGATGCACACTTTTCATTTTTCGTTTGGTGAATGCACTGTAACTTTAGAAGATGTTGTGCTTCAACTTGGACTTCCAGTCCATAGCGATGCAGTTACAGGCACAAGCTTTCTAGATTGGAATGAAGAGTGTCAAAATTTATTGGGCATGATACTTCTAGATGAGTATGTATCTGGCTCAACAGTGAGACTAAATTGGTTGAAATCCTTTCAAAATCTTCCATTACACGCAAGTGAAGAACAGATAAAATATGCTGCTAGAGCATATATTTTACGTTTGATTGGAGGATTGCTAATGCCTGACAAATCGAGCAGTCAGGTACATTTAATGTATCTTCCATTACTATGTGATTTAGAGCATGCGGCAAATTATAATTGGGGTTCTGCGTATTTGGCGGTTTTGTATAGAGAACTGTGCCGGGATACAGTTCCAAAAAGCCATGACATAGGTGGATAGTTAGTGCTTCTACAATCATGGGCTTGGTATCGACTGCCATTTCTTGCTCCGCACGTGGATGTTTAGGACTTTAGGCTGTATACCCCCTTACAAGCAGGTAATAATCTTTACTATTTTATTAATTTTGTATTTTAAATTTTATTTTTATAGGTTTATTAAGATTTTATACATATTTTAACAGGTGGAGTCATCGTAGAGATCTTACCGAGACTCCGACCGACCTTGCAAGTATAAGATTAGACTAGATCGACTATGATATGATAAGGTAAATGTTTCGATTGTTACATTCAAGTATTTTTGTATTTAATCCATATGAAACTAATAATTTGTAATAATTATTCGCAGATTTCTGTGGATGCCATATTCTTCAAATGAAATTACGGCATGTTTCCCATCGGATGCCTACAATAATTGTAATATATGAAAAGTAAACACAACATTGATATGCTTTTCATATGTAGAGTGGCACAACACTAATAGGGTGTTCCGATAATTTGGGATGCAACAATCAATTCCGTAAGCACCGGTGAACCTTGATAAGGTTCACAAGATTGACATGTGTGGGCGTCATGAAAAATTCTGGCCTACGAAGCATCATCAATGGATCCATTGGTGGGATATACGTTCTGAACAAATTTCGACAGGTTATCTGATTGTTGGTAATAATTTCAACCCGTCTAATGATTACATAGGATGGTATAAAAATGAAGGTCGGCCTTTTGTTTGTCCACCTCGGGGTATGAGGATGTTAGGAGTATGCCATTTACCAGACAAACTTCAAATCCAGTCCCTCCTACACAGGAAATGGATGCTCCTAGACCTAGCCGACAACGTGGGCGGACACGTCAATCGGCTTCATCACATGCAGTGAAATTCACTGCACTGAAGATGTCATTTAGTCATCCTGAACCTGAACGGGATCACAGAGTACCATCCAGTCATCGTCATTCCACCAGTCACCCCGAATTTGATATTGATGAGTATTGCCGACCATCACCGCCAGTGACGAGGTTAGATGACTAGCTACTCACCCGAAGTCCAAGTTCAGCATATCTAACTACAATGTATCAATTTAGAACCCCTGCGTCAGCATATGTGGTCTATCTAGTAGTCAGGTTCCCTTTATGGGTGAACTAGTGTTGGCTCCTCCAGTAGTGGGTTTCAAATTTTTGATACAGAAGAAATAAGTCCCTCTAGTAGTGCGTTTCCATCGACTGATGTAGGTCAGTATAGCACAGTCCATAAGCATGTGGATGACATACAACCAGAACCAATGGCGGTTACAGCAAGAGCTTGTGGTCGACTGCGAATACGTGCCACTGACGAGGTTGAACGACGGTTCTAACCACCACGCAATAGGAGAGCTTGACACTGTTGTTCAACATCACGCGATCCAAGAGCTCCTCCATAAATAATTAGAATAAATGTACTTTTATTAATATAACGAGAATAATGTATTTTAAATTTGTAATATATAAATTTATATGTTTTGCATTTCATGTTATTTATTTTAAATTTGTTTGAGAAATTAATTTTTATTTTAAATTTTGTTATTTATTTTTTAAAGAAATAAATAAAAAGCAAAAAAATTGTTGGGAAATTAATTTTTAATTTTGTTATTTATTATTCAATATATTTTAAAATATTCAAAAATGTTTTTATATTTAAAAATTTTAAAAAATATGACTTGATAATATTTATTTAAAATCTAATCCAAATTAGGTTAAATTTATAAGTTTCACAAATAATTCAAGAATAGATTTATTCATAATTGCATAATTACAATCAATGTAATTATGCGACTGTCATTGCATTGATGGATCATTTTGGGAAATTAATTTTTTTTTTGTTATTTATTTTTTAAGTAAAAAATAAAATGAAAGAAAATGGTTGATAAATTAATTTTTATTTATTTATTTTTTAAAGAAAAATTAAAATGAATAAAATTTTGTTATTTATTTATTTAATTTTTTTATCGATGGTATTTTAAAATTTAAAATACAAAATTTAAAATTTACCAGTTGGGAAATCGCCATGGCCCATGGCGATTTCCTAACTGATATTTAAAAAAAAAATTAAAATTTTCAGTTGGAAATCGCCATGAGCCATGGCGGTTTCCCAACTGGTAAAAAAAAAAAACAGATTTTTATACTTAATTGAAAAACAGCAGTATTTTGAGAATTAAAAAAAAAAGCTATATTATGATAAAAAAACCCAATTAAAGAGTATGTTTATTCACAATTCGACTTTCCCCTTCCTTTCTCCTTTCACATCAACGTCTAAAGTAAGGTGTAATCGAGTCGAACTCAATTTGTAAGAAGCTCGAGCTCGACTTGAAATTCGAGGCTCGAAGCTCGGTTCGAACTCGATCGAGTTTCACTTTTGAAGCTCGAGCTTGATTCGAGATAAAGTTCGAACTATTCGACCTCACTCGTTTATGCTCGTTTACTTAGTACAAAATGAGCTCGATTTTCATGTTCGACTTCAAACTCGATTATTTGTGTTTGAGCTCGAATTCGAATTGAGATTTTTCAATATTAATTAAAAATAAATATATATATATTAAAAATAAAAAAGCTCGATTAGGCTCGCGAGTAGACCTGCTGCCGGGCTGGGCAGTCGAGCTTGGATAGGGATTTTTTGTTCCGGGTCAGCCCGGTCCGGCCCGAAACAGTGTTTAAGGTATTAAAATAATATTATTTTATTTAATTTTAATTATAAAAATATAAATAATTTTTATTTTATTGTTAAAGGTAATGAATAGTGCTCACGGGCGGGACGGCCCGGGCAAGGATCTTCAAAAAAATTAGGGCCTCGGCCCGGCCCATGAGCACCTCTACTCGCGAGCTACTCGAGTCAAGTATTAGGATACTCGAATTCAGCTTGCTCGATAGCTCGATAGTTTGAGCTCGACTCGAAAATGATCGAATCAAATTCGAGTTTTTTTAAGCCGAACCCGAATAGCTTGCGAGCACAAGTGTCTCATTTACGTCCCTAATCTGAAGTAAATCTGCTTAAGAGTCGGATAGTCCGTTCGGTCCATAATGAGTTTAGACAAAGATTTTTCGATTCGGATAGGCTCGAATATCTATTTAAAAAATTATTTTTATTTAAATTTAATTATAAAATATATAAATATTAATATAAAAATAAAATTTAAAATTATTAAAATTATTTAAATAATAAACCGGATCGACAGACCGATTCGGATCCATCCACAATTAAACCTAGATAAAATAAATAAATAATTTTCAAATTACGACTTGACTAACAAATCTAATCTAAAAGCAAAATAAATTGCCTGACCGTATTTTAGTCATTTGATTATTTTATCCTCCTCCACTTGAAGAATCCCTTCATTCGTATTTTTTCAACCCACCACCATCACCGCGTGCACGGTACGATTAATCGTCCAAAATCCCCCCGGCACATACAATCGCCACGTGGCTTTCTTGCATTCGCAGCACGTAAATAAAACACGAAATTGCAAAAATCCAAAAAATAAAAAATTCAAGAATTTTTTTAAATTTTATTTTTTGGTTTTAGAATAGAGAGATTTTTTTTTTCCCCTTTCTATAAACACGTTTCTCCTAACGAAATTAACCCACCCTCTTATACCGCAGCTAAAAACTTTTTTTTTCCCTTGAAAAAACTCTCTTTCTCTATTTTCTTTCTTTCTATTTTTTCAACCGGACGATTAATCCAAAACAACGCATCGTCTTCCTCCTTTCAAATCGGGACCTTTCACCTTCCACTCGGCGCATCTTAGCCACCGGCGCCGATTAAAAAGACCCGAACCACTCTGAAACCCGTAAACCCGGGAGAGACCCGAGTGAAAACGGTCTCTTTGTTTTTAAAAAATTTGGCGGCCGGTTGTGTTTCATCTTCCGGGCGATTTAAAAGGTGCGCACGATTATTAACCTGCGCATCTTTTCCAATTATACCCAAAAAATTGCTTCTCATTATTACCCAAAAAAACTCATTTATTTTCATAAAGGTCAGCCTCTTTTTTTTGATCAATAATCGGCTTTTTTGGCGGTCGATTTTTTTTAATTAATTTTTCCCGTGAGGCGTTGAATTTAGGATTTTGGATTGTGAATTGTTGCTTTATATTTTAATTTTAGGGTTTGGTAATTCAAGTTTCTAGTGTTCGATTTTTTTCGTTTTTGTGTATGGAGTGATGGATCTATTGTTTGCTTTGTTCGATTCACGTTTTTCTTCTGATTTTTCGGGTTAGGGTTCGTCGATTGTGTGGATTGATTTGGTTAAAACTTTGATCGTTTTTGTGCTCGAATTCACTTGACAAGTGTGTGAATTTGCATTTATTTGGTTTTAAGCTTGACTTCAACACTTCCTTGTTCCCATTTTCGTGTTTCTTAGTTCTTTAGAATTGTCTTTGATCCAACGAAGTAATTTTTATTTCAATTTTGCATTTTTGTGCATCGAGTTTTGAAGTTTTGATATGGGGTTTCACTCCTTGCAACTTCAATAATGACTGAATTTGCATTTAGCTATGTTCTTCTCGTTGAAGTCTTTGCTTGCTCAGCAAATGTAGCAAACTGAAAAGAGTTTTAACGTTGGACATTGAATTTTTTAACTATTCAGCTAGGCGGTGATTGTCTTTTTTTTTTTGTTGAGTAAATTGTATTCTTTAGTGAAGATTATATTCTTTTGTCTCGAGGTTCTTTGTGAGAGATTTTTGTGAGCAATACCTGTTTTTTTTTTCCTTTATATTCCTCTGTCAGTTGTGTGCTGTGGGTTTATCTCAGAAGGACTAAAGGGTTTGGCCTTTGG
This sequence comes from Fremontodendron californicum, assembly GCA_030761205.1. NCBI lineage: Eukaryota > Viridiplantae > Streptophyta > Magnoliopsida > Malvales > Malvaceae > Fremontodendron > Fremontodendron californicum. Next base: position 5,092,585 of record JAULJL010000014.1, read on the forward strand.
CTGATTGACTATTCAGGTTCTCAGCAAAAGATTGTGAAGCTGCTTTGTATTCCCTCAATTTTTTTCCATAGTTGTTATAGAGGGGAGTTACTTGCATAGGATTTCCAAGTGAGAGGATGGCATTTTTTTTAGGAACTATTCAAATGACATAGTCTCACATGGTGTCTTGGAAGAGAAAAGTCAGGGACAAAGCATTGGTAGGATTCTGAGCTCGGTAAGGAATGAGGACATAGATGGGACTTATAGTGAAAGAGAATTTGATATTAACATGGATGCACAGTATCTAAGTGATGGGGCTGGCATTTCAAATTCAGAGCTCAGAAGGCTGCATCATGAGGTGGTTACTGATAATGGGGCTGGCATTTCAAATTCCAATTTTCAGCCAGCAGGAAGAAGAATAGCTCCTGGGAAATGGGGTTCGACTTTTTGGAAGGACTGCCAGCCTATGGACCGCCAGGGTGGATCCGATTCTGGGCAGGAGTCAAAATCTGACCACAATAATTTGGAAGGTTCGTCGGTATATAATTCATCAGATGACAGGGATGATAGGTTAGAATCGGAAGTTGATGAGGCACAGAAAGAAGTGGGCAAGGCTGAAAGGGGTCATTCTGATGTCCCTGCAGATGAGATGTTATCTGATGAATACTATGAACAGGATGGGGAAGAGCAAAGTGATACAATGCATTACAGAGGCTTTAGCAATTCTGTTGGGTTAAATACTAGGCCACAGTCAAAGCCAGTTTCTGGCAGTACCACTATGTCCAGGAGTTCAAGAGTTTTAAATAACGGTAACTATGATGATGAGGATGATGACGACAACAATGATGACGTTGACGCAGATTATGAAGAGGAGGAAGAAGAAGATGGTAAGCTATATCTTCCCTTCTTAACTTCATTTGCTGCCTTATTTCTTATTACAGTGTTTCTTAATGAGTCACTAAGGTTGAATAAACCAGTGCATTGTATTTGATGGGTGGTATATAAACCTATTCTTTTAACTATACAACAGGGTTTTAGTACTCTTGATTTTGAGATGCCAAGTTTTTGCTGCCTTATTTGCAGAAGATGACCCTGATGATGCAGATTTTGAGCCTGACCATGGTGTTGCAAGTGCTCATGCAGGGAATAAGGTTATTAAATTAGTTTTATTTCTCACCTTCTTTTGTTTTGGTTTTAACTTTATGATTTTTATTTTATGCGCCTTCACATTTGTAGTTTTCTAAGGGCATATTTTATCCTATCCTTTCTTTGGCCCAAGTAAAAAGATAACCAGGAAAAAAGAGAATGTGAATAAGCTGCTCTGTTTAATCGTAGGACTTGAAGAATGTAGATTGATGTTACATGGACTAGGGATAGGGTGTCGGGCATGAGTATGTCTCTGACAAGGGTAAGTTATGTTTTTGACAATTTTTTACATTGATTTTAAGGATCAAAGTGTCATACCTGTATGATTAGTGAAGTGTCCAAGAAGTGTTGGACATGGGTATGTTAGAGTAAAGTGAAGAGTCCGTGTAACATATTGTAGATTCCTGTCCATCCTTTTGTCCGGGGTTTAAAAGGTGGTTGGCTCCGGAGTAAAATATTGCATTCAAGTTTTAGCTGCCTTGGACCTTCTAGTAAAAAAGAAACTATTCTAACCGTTTGAAGATGAATTAATTTAATACCATGAAGTGTGACTGCCCATGGGTTGAGAGCATATTCATTATTATGCTGGGGTTGGATGTTACCAAATTTATACTTCTTTTAGAATGCAGAAGAATAGGGTTTCACAAGTGTTTCTTTTTGCTCCGCTGGTAATGGTGATGGATACTACTAAAACTAGCATGGGTTTTAATCTGTCATGCTGACCTATAAATTGTAGTCTGGTTTTTGAAGGTATATACTATAATATTCAATTATAGGGCCACAATTAAGATTATCCATGATAAATTAGTGAAAGATATTCATAGGCCTTTGCTGTTTTTATGCTTAGCATCTGGTGGTGCTTGGAGATAGGTGACTGGAAGGCCTAAATTTGAGTGAAGTGGAGGGCGTATTGGTTTAGGTTATCTTTAAATGTTTGCAAACTCTTGATTTTTCTTGTTGGGCTGCTTGAGCTGTGGCATTTGTGGCAGAATTATGTGGTTAATTGGGTTGGACAGATTTGATACTCTTTATTGCACTGGAGAGTCCAGTCCATCTTAATGAATGCCACATCACAGCCCTACCCTAGCATCTGTGGATGGAGTGGAGTCTCTAATGGACTTGAAGGAGTCAAACTTGGTTAAATGAGCAATTAGGGTAGATAATTATTGTTATTGGCTTTTGAAAGTATATCTAGTCACCTGAAAATGCTTTTTATACTCTTTGAGAGAGAAGTTTTCTCCTCTCTTTCTTCGTCTTCTTCCTCTCTCTCTTACTGGTGTTTTTGGAAGAATTATTCTTGTACCTTGCTATCTAAATGATGAATGATTGCCCATTATTTAACCAGTGGTTATGTAGGACAGAATTTTTTGGTGGCTTTGGAAGGAAGTTAGGATGGAAGTCTGTGGATTTCTATTTTGTTAGGGCTGGAATGGTGCTGCTTTAGGTTTTGGGTTGCGACAGTATAATGGAATGACTGTTGATATAGGTTTTTATTTGTTAAGCAAATGCTGAGACCATTGATGAGTTTTAGGCAAATTTAATATATGAGGAAAAAAGATTCAATTACATTTCTAATAAGACTGAATTTAGGGGGACTGCAACTGAAGTTGGCAGTTTCGTGGGATTGCATTCTAAGTTATCTCTTTGATGAGGACAGGAACCAGGCTTATGTGTATAAATTATTTAAATTGAGAATTTAAGGTCTTATTGCATGGTTTGAAAGGAACTATGGTTTGAACATAATTCTGCTTGTTAAGGTCTACTTAGGTTTTTCATACTTATGTACAGTGAAGGACTCGTTTTCTTTTTTTGGTTTTCTCCAGAGTTGAGTATGAACCTTTTATACTTTGGTAGATTGTTTGAAAATTTCATTTTTCTTCTTAATTGATTGTTCTATTCCCTTGCATGTCCGACCAAAGTTTTGTTCAATTTAAGTATGATTTGTGCTTTTAATTTTCTAAGGACTATTTTTTGACTGAAAAGTGAAAATGCAGAGGCTAGGCATGGATAGCAAATATTAAAACATTATGAATGATAGTTTCCAGCAGTTTGTGTTGTGGGTTTATTCTAGTAAAGCTAATGTTCACACCCTGAAAGTGACTTTGTATTGGCATCAGAATGTTAAGAATGAGAATAAATGGATTTTACACAATAGATTGAGATTTTGAGCATTTCTGGTGATTTTATTTTTTGTGTTTATAATCTTCTCTTCCATGTATGTACTCCATGACACGATGTTCACTTATTATTTCACTTCAGACTGGTAAAATTAGTTTCAAAGGTTCTTGGGGGAATAATGGAGGGGTTTTTTGGAGGACATATGTTCTTTGATGAAAAATATATTCTGCTGTGGTCATTAAGCTTGACCCATGATGGCTGTGTTGCTTATGCCTTATCATCTGCCTGATATTTCTCCCCACTAATTTAGTTCTTACTAAACAGGATAAAGACTGGGATGTTGAAGATTCTGAGGAAGAAGACAATAGTAATGGTGATGTAGATGTCTCAGATGAAGATGATTCTTATTATAAAAAGAAACGTAAGGGTAGGCAACAGGTTAAAGTTAGATGTAATGTAAAACCCACTAGAGAATGTAAATCCTCCAATCCACAAAGAAGAGGGAGATCATCTTTTGAGGAGGATGAATACTCAGCTGAGGATTCTGAATGTGAAAGCGATGGGGATTTCAAGAGCATGGCAAGGAGAGGTGGAAATCAACATAAAAATAATGCTTGTTCTAATATGTTGACAAGCATGGGAAGAAACAGTGAGGTTCGTACTTCGAGTAGGTCTGTTCGGAAAGTATCATATGTTGAGAGTGAAGAGAGTGAAGAAATTGATGAAGGCAAGAAGAAAGAGATGCGAAAGGTGAAGTCTGCATTTCTTGTTATAGTTGTTATTTCCTACTTTATATTTTTAGTAGGTGTGTTTGATCTTTCATATTTGATGTAATTGCTTGTAAATTGGAATTTTGTGATGTTGATTATGGAAGTTGGTATGTATGTATTTGGCAGATTAAATGTTATATTGACTCTGTAATCAGCACTTGAGTTGCATACTTTTATCTCTATCCAATTTTGTGAACTGTATTATTGCAGTTGCATGGCTAGGATCATAACGTTTCCTAATAGTATTTGTATGTTGGCGATTTATAATTTCAAAACTTGGGTTGGAGTAAGTACCACGGTGCTCTGCTCTCTCCAAGTATGTTATTTGCCTTTGTCCCTTTAGCTTACTTCAAGTTACTGTTACCAGAGATTCCTTGGTTAAAATATGTTGACTTTCCAATCAATTGTTGATATTGGCCCTACTCCTGTTTGTTTTATGTGTGTTTGTCCTTTATTTTGTTATACGGGATAAGCCTTGAACTTTGAACTTGCATAAATGGGATGGGAGGTGCATGGACTTTGTATACCTGAATGGAAGATAATGAGGCAGGCTTGTGAAGCCGTGTTAATTTTTTGACATGTATTGAATTTGTGCAACCTTTTTTTGCAAATTTCAATCCACTATCTTGAAAGATCTAAATTTTATGACGCTCTTTGAGCAATATTTTTTCTTTTTTTTTTTCTTTTTAATTTCTTTTTATATTGTATGTTTAGGATGAAGCTGAAGAGGAAGATGGTGACTCAATTGAAAAGGTGTTATGGCATCAACCAAAGGGCATGGCTGAAGATGCTATTAGAAATAATAGACCGACAGAACCTGTTTTGTTAAGCCACTTGTTTGACTCTGAACCAGATTGGAATGAAATGGAATTCCTGATAAAATGGAAGGGCCAGTCACATCTTCATTGTCAGTGGAAATCAGTTTTTGAGCTACAAAATGTATGATTTTATTCTTTATATATTAGTGCATGTGTTTTTTAAGAAGCATTATTTTGTGGAGGTTTGTTTCTATTGCTCTGAGTTTGTCTCTCTTCTTACTCTGATGACTTGTTCTTTGTGTTTTCATACATGAGTTTGCAGCTTAGTGGTTTTAAGAAGGTTCTAAATTACACAAAAAAGGTGATGGAGGATTTGAGATACAGGAAGGCACTTTCACGTGAGGAGGTACATTTGCATCTATAAACTCTTGTTTCTGAAATTCTCATTTCAGTCAGTTGATGATCAACTGAAACACTTTGGAAATTTTACTTATTTTGTGTTACTGAATTTATTATTTATCTAAATTCTAATGAACAAAAAGTTCATACACTGTATATTTCACTGTGTGGCAATTTCATGGGTCATTGTCATGGTAAATGAACAGGAAATAAGTGCGACAATAGGTATAGCACCTGTATTTAGTTCCTTGAGGATTAACTATTTGAAAGAACAAGCTTGTTGGGAAAATGGAAAAACGTGGTGGGACAAATTGGGATTCTGTTCATCTTATCTCTTCTTGAAGGCAGACTGTTACTCTACCAAGATGTTTAAGCTAGTCCATTTTTTTTAATTTTGGTTTATATTTTTTTTTTGTAAATTGATAATTTGCAGATTCCCTAGATGAGGGGTAACCTATTAAGTCTTTGTTGGTTTTTGGTCATTATATATATACATGAGGGCCTTTTTTCCTGCTGGGAAACTGGATATGTTGCATATTTTTATGGTGTTTGTTTTATCAATGCATTTTCCTATCTAGCATATGGTGGATAGCAGCACTGTATGGCTGTATGCTATTATCAATACTCTTTTTTTTTTTTTTTTTTCTGTTTGTAACTTTTTCAAAATTATTCTTGTCACTTCATGAGGTATATCATAGATCACATTGATCTTAAGGTAAATTGCGCTTTTATTGGGGAGCCTGGAATATGTGAAACAGGGAGTAAAAAGAAAAAGTTATATACACTTGCATTAGACAGATTCTAAGATAAACCTTTTTCTAGAAGCAACTCATTTCTAATTGTTTTTTTCACTCTATTACCTGTTAGATTGAGGTCAATGATGTAAGTAAGGAAATGGACTTGGATCTAATCAAGCAAAATAGTCAGGTTGGTTTCTATCAATTTTTTGTTTCTTACATTGTTATGGTTGGTTTTTTCGGTTGTACTTCTTAAGTTAATTGTAATTGGTTCACCATGTTTGTTTTCAGGTGGAGAGAGTAATTGTTGATCGAATCAGTAAAGATGCCTTTGGGAATGTGATGTCAGAGTATTTAGTCAAGTGGCAGGGATTGTCTTATGCGGAAGCAACCTGGTAATGGTCTACATTGATAGTTCAATAAATTTAAAATTAGTGTCTCTATGCCTCCAAAGAACAAAGTGTCTATTATTGTGTGGTGCTATTGTGTACTGTGTTCTCTTTCTTTTTCTTTTGTTTGCTGCATGTCCTGCTTAACACAGCTGCAGTATTTATGATATGGTTACGTATTTGTTGTATCAGGGAAAATGATATAGATATTCCATTTGCTCAAGATGCTATTGATGAGTATAAGGTAACACGTCCCACAAATTGTCTCTTTGTTTTTATTATTATTACTTTTGTCTGTAATAGCTACCATGGTGTTAATAATAATGTCCGCCTGGGAATGTCTGTCTGCATTTGCGGACTCTACGCCCCTAGGCAAGTGAGGCAAATTATTCAGAGTGACATTGTTATGATATATCCTTGCCTTCCCACATAAGATGTTATCATAGCAGGCATTGCTGGCATTTCCCCATGTTGCCATAGTAGACATCTTGCAGTAATGTATTCGATTTGATCTTTAAGTAGGTTAAAGCAAATGAATACAAGCTGGTCGTATGGAACAGAGGGTGTGTTTATTGTGCAGAGATATTGATCTCTTTTTCCATTACATGTTAAAATAGGTCATGATAGCTAAGTTCGGTATTAGAAAAAAAAATAGGTAGCATACTAACTAAATTACAATTTTAACTCTCATTTTCTTTTTTTAAATATCCCAAAAGAATGCGAACCTGGTTTATTTTTTAATGTTTGACTTTATTTGACATATCTTCATTTTCAGGAAATTAAGGCAATCTATAATTTGTTAAATGTTCTAGGAGTAATTGGGCTGAATTAGTCAAGGCTATTGGTGAATTGAGCATGAGGTGGTATATCTTATCACATTACATGCTGGAGGTTCCGCTAAACTGGTTTTGGTTATCAAACAAATATAAGCCATGAGTAGGCATTGGGTTCAAAACTGAAATCAGACATAAGAAGTTGAAATTTATAATGTCCATTCTAATCCATCATCTGTTATTACCTTGTCCAGTCCAGTCCAGTCATTGGAGTTTCCTGTTCTATGCATTTTGTTTTAATTTTTCTTGAATATGCTCATATAAAAAGTAAAATATTATCTCATACTGTCATACCTATTCAAGACATGTATTTCTCATTCTGTAAACAGGCTCGTGAAGCTGCAATGGCTGTGCAGGGGAAAATGGTAGATCACCAGCGTAAGAAGGGCAAAGGTATGCACTACTAACATTGTCCGTATGTGTGTATAATTAAAGTTTTGCATCATACAGCCCCTGACCTCTATTCCCCCTCTTGAACTTGGACTTAATTTCTGCTAGATTTATTGTCATAGTTTCAAAATTAATCATGTAAATGGATCATTGAACTGGGTTACATTTTTCATCTTTAGCAAGTTTGCGGAAACTTGATGAACAGCCAGAGTGGTTAAGGGGAGGAAAGCTTCGTGATTATCAGCTGGAGGGTTTGAATTTTCTCGTTAACAGGTATGTGCTTGTCTTTGTTGCTTTAGGTTAGCATTTTATTTTGCTTAAAATGGTTGTCTTAATCCTGAGAATTCTGATATATCTATTAATGCATGTTTTTCGTATTCACATAACAGTTGGAGAAATGATACTAATGTCATCTTAGCTGATGAAATGGGTCTTGGTAAAACTGTTCAGTCAGTATCTATGCTGGGTTTCTTGCAGGTACACCACTATCTTTTAATAGTAGCTGTCTTTTATTATTTTGAAGTTTAAGGGGTTTTCATTGATATTTTTTTTTCTTCAGAATGCTCAACAAATACCCGGCCCGTTTCTTGTGGTTGTACCATTATCCACCTTATCAAACTGGGCTAAAGAATTTAGGAAGTGGCTTCCAGATATGAATGTTATTGTATATGTTGGTACTCGTGCAAGCCGAGAGGTGAGTCATGTTTTTCTTTTACGTATGCTCCTTTTATTCAAATAGATTCAACATTTGCAGTTGCTTTAATATAGTTTTTTATACGTTACCATTTTGTCTCCACCTAAATATTTGCTTTCGTGTGTAGCTCCTTTTTGTTAATCTTTATGTGCCTACTGAAGTTATAGTTTTCTGTTAGAACTTGTGTTATTGGTCACTTGTGTATCTTACGTAAGGTGGGTGGTCGTTTCTAATAATTTTAACCCTTCCCCACCCTACTTGTTACAGTTTTCTTTTCTTTTGTTGGCAGGTTTGTCACCAATATGAATTTTACAATGACAAGAAAATTGGCAGACCTGTAAAATTTAACACCCTGCTGACTACGTATGAAGTAGTTCTGAAGGATAAGGCAGTACTGTCTAAGATAAGATGGAACTATTTGATGGTTGATGAAGCTCATAGGTTGAAGAATTGCGAGGCACAGTTGTACACAACACTTTCAGTATGCCCTATTCAATCACTTTAACCTTCTGCCTTGTATAATGTATTGGTTTCGTTAATTTGATTAATATTGGATGATGCCTTTCTCTTGGCTCAGGAATTTAGCACTAAGAACAAGTTGCTAATTACTGGAACTCCATTACAAAACAGTGTTGAGGAGCTATGGTAGTATTTTCTTTTCCTTGTACTAGTATGATTATTGGAGGTTTTGCTAACTTTAGGAGCAGATTTTTATCTTCCAGTTTTTTAGATAGATGCTAATTTTTTTTTTCTGATATCAACATTATGTTTGCGTTACATGGCTAAGTTTCTTTGCCTGCTTTTCATTATATTTTATAACCACAGTAAGTTCCTTGAGGATAAAATTCTTCTGTCAAAATTTAATTTGATTAATATTGGTGCTTTTATTTGTCCAGATGTATTTAGACGTGTTGCTGTCTTCTCTGATTTAGAGACAAGGAGTGACTACTATATATGATACACACACACATGTTTGAATCATGTGTGTGTGTGTATAGTTTAAATCTATATTTGCCAATAGTTAAATGAAGTGTCTTCATATGCTTGAATAATTGTATTTGATTTTTTAACAAATGAAGGAGCTTATTTTAAGAAGTGTTGTGTTAATTATCTTTCGTAGTACATGAACTTTTCAAGAATATCTTCTTGGTTCGTCTATCAGCAACTTTAATGATATTGATGTTGATGTGAGCTAATTGCTTTCACCATAACTGCTTTTTATGTGACTTTTTTCGCACTATTTCTTGTTGACCGAACGATATGCCTTTATATGTGTCTTTTGTCTCTCTTGTGAAATGTTACTGGATAGCTAAGTTTGTTGACTAAATCATTTTATGATAACAATGCTCTCCACCTTCTTGGAATCCATTCAAAATTGTAATCTAGAATGGCAGACCAACTTGCAATTCCTTTTTCATTGACTGATGAATGAATCTTGCATGCTTCTTCAGCTAGTATATTCCATTATTCACATCCCTGATAATGTTTTGACAGGGCTCTGCTTCATTTCCTTGATCCTGACAAGTTCAAAAGTAAGGATGATTTTGTTCAAAATTACAAGAACCTTAGCTCGTTTAATGAAATTGAGGTATGCCATTAAAAGTCATTACATCTTTTTATCATGTTTCTTAGGTTGTTAAGTTATTTATTTGACTTGATCTAAAACGAAAACCTGTATTAATTTGCAACATAGCTTGCTAATCTTCACATGGAATTGAGGCCTCACATTCTTCGAAGGGTTATCAAGGATGTAGAAAAGTCTTTGCCTCCGAAAATTGAGCGTATCCTTAGGGTTGAGATGTCCCCACTTCAGAAACAGTAAGAGTTATAAATTTCTTGTGAAGAAGTTGTACTTTTTTTATTGCATAAACACGGGATACCATTTGTATTTATGCAGGTACTATAAGTGGATTTTGGAACGCAACTTCCATGACTTAAATAAAGGTGTTCGTGGCAATCAGGTTAGTATCTCTTATTATTTTGCTGCTTGGAGATTTTATCTCCGTAGCCTCTTTGTGGTGTTTGTCTTCTTTTGCTCTGGTTTTACTTATATTTTATTACCGGATAAAAGTATGCAATATATAGATAAATTGTATTTCTGTAAAAACAGTTTTCAGAGTTTTTCTTCCCTTTCTGTTATTATCAAGCAGTGCTACCAATTATAGAAAATTGAGGTCTTTTCTTTTAAATTGCAGGTTTCACTTTTAAATATAGTAGTTGAGTTGAAGAAATGCTGCAATCATCCCTTCCTGTTTGAAAGCGCTGATCACGGTTATGGTGGGGAAACTATCATGAATGATATTAGTAAACTGGAGAGAATTATATTAAGCAGTGGGAAGCTAGTTATACTTGACAAGTTGCTTATGAGGTTGCATGAAACAAAGCATCGTGTTCTAATCTTCTCCCAGGTTTGTATTGGACTCTTTTACATACTTCTGAGCCACTTCTTCACTCGAATCTTTTATGCTATGTTTGGGAATTTAGAGGATAGGAAATTGAAGGGGTAGGAGAAGAGGGAGAATGAAAGGGTATGGTTCCCTCTGAAGCATGGGTACGACTCACTTGCAAGAGTACCTGTACCTGGTATGTACTGGGTACGGGTACGCACCAATTTTTGTTATAAAATTTTAAGAATGGGTACGGCTTGGCCAAATTTTACACTAAAACTCAGCATTTTAATACCTTAAAGCATATTTCCCTTCCCCTTTTTTCATTATCGATGGCATTATCATGCCCTAAGACATATTTGGAGGCTATTCTTTTCACTGAAGATGGGCAAGGAAATAATGAGATAGACACTGTTAGAGTTTGATTTTCATAGTCATGTTTAGATGTTGTCATGTTGAACAATTTAAGTATTGTAGTTTCTTATTTTGAGATGTCATGTTGAACTTTGTGTGTTTTATCTTTTATATTATGTTGCGTCATATTTTATTATGTGAAATTTCAGTTTCTTATAAATATATATATATATATATAATTTTAACGTACCCGTACCCTAGTTTTTTAAAAATTACCGTATCTCGTACTTGTACCAGTATCGGGTACCGGTACCGTACCTGTATCCATGCAACGTAGATGGTTCCCCTCTTTGGCTTGTTGAGTATAATGGAAGGGAAGGGAAAAAGGGTTAATGTTCTCATCTTGTTTGGTTAAGGAGTGGAAAGGAAATGAAATGAGATAACTTTTAATCTACTTTTATGATTTCATCCTTTATGAGTTAAAAAAGAAAACAAACCTAAGGTTAATTTTTTTGCTCAAGCAAAAACTTTTAATGACGAAATAGCTCCCGTCTAAATCCTCTCAATTTGGAGGAATTGTAGAAAATGGTGGTTTGGCTGTACAGGTATCTCTTCTAATCCCTTCCCCTTCCCCTTCACTAATACTAATCAAGGGAAAGGTGACCAGTCTCCCTGCATCCCTTCACTTGCCTTTTCTTCCCTTCCTCTTAATTCAAACAAAGCTTAGGGTTGATGTTATATCTGAATGTGTGTGTGAGTATATATTCACATGCACAATGTATGTGTTGTGGTAAGAAATGAAATTATTGTATTTGTGACGTAGGTGAGCTGGGTCATTAGGTTTATGGCAATTATCCAATCTGAATTCTTCAGGAAAAGAGAGCAAACCGAATAAACAAAAAGTGTTTTGTCTGTATGTTTTGTAGTTTAATTAATTTTCACGTCTTTTTATGTTTTTGTTTTTCTATATTTCTAATCCCATAGTGGATGGGGTGTTTGACAGTTGTCCTTTGGATATTAGGATCTATGCTAGCCAGTGTTTATGTTTTTAATGGAGGATAAGTCTGATTAAGTTATGCAATCTGGTGTTTTACATGTTCATGATCTGCTAAAATGGTAAAAATTTCCAGATGGTTAGAATGCTGGATATACTAGCCAAGTACATGTCGCTCAGAGGATTCCAATTCCAGAGGCTTGATGGTAGTACAAAGGCAGAGTTGCGACAACAGGCTATGGATCATTTCAATGCACCTGGAAGTGATGATTTCTGCTTCCTTCTTTCTACTCGGGCTGGTGGCCTCGGTATCAACCTTGCTACTGCAGACACTGTTATAATATTTGATTCTGACTGGAATCCCCAGAATGACTTACAGGTCTCAAACTTGACAGTGTTTTCCCAGCATCATTTTCTATGTTTCCAGTGAAAACTTTAGTATTGTTATTTATGCTTACTGTTTATTTTGCTTCAGGCAATGAGTAGAGCTCATAGAATTGGGCAACAAGAAGTTGTCAACATTTACAGATTTGTGACAAGCAAAAGTGTTGAGGAAGACATCCTGGAGCGAGCTAAGAAGAAGATGGTCATTCACCTTAACCTGCATGAATTTGTTCATATACGCACATAAATGCATATATTGGTGTAACTTATGTGTGTATGTGAAAAGAGCCTAATTTAGTTTTCCTGTTCTGCATTTAAAGAGAGTAATTTTACGCGTTTTCTTGCGTGGTGCTTTCTGTAGGTGCTTGACCATTTGGTGATCCAAAAATTAAATGCAGAGGGTAGACTGGAGAGAAAAGAAACAAAGAAAGGAAGTTATTTTGACAAGGTAAGGATATGTCTTGACATAATTATTCAAGTATGTAGTCTTTAATATATCTGACTTTTGGTTGTTGGAACTGACCACCATGATTGACCACTTCTTTCCTGGATGCCAATATTGTGTGGTTTTGCTATGTAAATTCTTAACAATTTTTTATCTTTATCACAATTCTACATTTTTTTTACCATTCCAGAATGAGTTATCAGCAATTTTGAGATTTGGGGCGGAAGAATTGTTCAAGGAGGATAAAAATGATGAAGAAAGCAAAAAAAGGCTGTTAAGTCTGGATATCGATGAAATTCTTGAAAGGGCAGAGAAGGTTGAGGAGAAAGAGGGTGAAGAGGAAGGGAATGAATTGTTGAGTGCTTTTAAGGCAAGCAACTAATACTTTGTTATAGTGGTGGAGTTTTGTTATAATAGGTTTATAGATTCTTTCAAGTCTTACGTAAATTGGTTTCTGTTTCTTTCATCATGCTCAGGTTGCAAATATCTCTAGTGCTGAAGATGATGGGACTTTCTGGAGTCGTTGGATAAAACCAGATGCCATTGCCCAAGCCGAAGTATGATCCTGATTTCTTTTATCAATCTTGTTCTACCAAAACTTTCTTGAATGTTGCTTGTACATTTTTAGGTTCTATGTTCTATGTTCATATTAGACAATTAGTTGGATCCATCTGCCTAAGTTGTTCTTCTCGCATTAGGATGCTCTAGCTCCTCGTGCTGCAAGAAATACCAAGAGTTATGCTGAGACAAGTCAACCTGAGAGAGGTAACAAAAGAAAGAAGAAAGGCTCTGATCTTCAGGAGCTTCAGGAGAGAGTTCAAAAGCGCCGTAAAGCAGAATACTCTGCCCCCTTGGCACCAATGATTGATGGAGCAACTGCTCAAGTGAGAGGATGGTCTTATGGGAATCTGCCTAAGAGAGATGCCTTGCGTTTTTCTCGAGCGGTATAGTTTCTAGTCTTCTGGAATTTGTCTGGCATATAAAAGCATATTCCTCCACTAATATTTTCTAAACAATCTTGCAGCATGTTATTGATATTGCTACTTAAAATATTATCTGCAACCCATTTTCTCTTTTTAGTCCAACCCTTGCACCAGGAAAGTTCTCTAAAGTTAATTTAATTCTTACATATGCTTCCCGCCCCGACGTCTTTTTTCTTTTTAAGCAGTAGGTAGTAACTTAATGTATTAGTTAATCAAAGCGTAGCATATTTTTTATTTTTCTTATTTACAGGCTATTAAGACATTCTTAAACATTGAGACCGTCTTTCCTTATGGATAGCTGCTCGTTTGTTGTAATCATGTATTGGCCTCTTTTCTATCTTTTTTATTTTATTTTGTTGTGTTCTTTAGGTCTATTGGCCACTGAGGCCTGCAGAAGATGTAAGAAAAGACCTATAACCCCATCAATTGTTTCTTTGAATTACCTATAAGAGCATATTTTCTCCGTTTGTTGCTGGTATTGTGCAATATGAGAAAATTACTAGAGGGAAATTATTTTCATTGTGAAAAGAGCATTAAGATTAAATTCTGGAAAATAATTTACCATTGTCAAAAGTGCGAGTCAATTTCCTGAGTGAGTCTTAATTTACTTCTGGAAGGAGCAACCTTACCAGGTTCTTATTGCTTTCCACCAACGAACTGTAATCATTTATTTGTTTTCACACTAAGCCTTGTTTGCTTTATTTACACCAATTTCATGAATGAGTGCTACTATACAATCGCACGATAAGTTTACTAAATCATATCTAGTATGGTTACGTCCGTGTGGTTTGAATTTTGTGTTTATTATTTTAGAACTGCTGGTACATCTTGTGGCCTAGGTCTTTGCCTAGATTGTTCTTAAACATTGCAACTTAATGGAAATTACTCATTCTAATTTTATCTTTTGTGTTGATACACATCTGTCCTTCGATTCTGAGCCTGGAAACTGGTTGCTCCTTTTATGTTTGTAGCTCTATGTTAGTAATTTTTTATCCTCTCTTGATTTTTCTTTCAAACGGTGTTGTCAAAGCATGCGCCTAGGTGTTGTGCCTTAGCGCCAAACAACAAAAGCACCTCAAACCATTTCAGGGGAGGCGCATGCTTGATGCACCTAGGTGTGGTTTTTGTAAGGCATAGGTTCAAAAAGAGCTCGCATGATTGAAGTAATCTTTAATTTCTTTAATTTTTAATTTTTTTTCATTAGTTGTACCTTTACTAGTAAGAAACGGGATAATATCAAATTCTTTACTTAATATTTGAGTATTCACAATGGACATGGGACCATAAGGAAATCATGCATATTGGCCCTATGTTACTAGGACTCGAGTGTGAGTGTCGGATACGGGTATGTGTTCGACACGGGTATATTCAATTTTTTAAAAGTTTTTCCATGTATTTGGAGGGTTCTTGGAGGGTTATATCCCCATACCCATGTCTGGATATGCATTGGATACGGGTGTCGGATACAAGAACTTCAAGAAAAATGAAGAGTCCGAGCAACAATTGGCCAACAAAAAAAAAGAAGAAAATTTTGCATGTTTTGTATGATCAACAGGACCACTCTTTAGAGTTTATTATCATAATTATATATCTTAATCTTATTTTATATATGTAACAGACACATACATATACATATTACTTCACTCAGTGTTTTTTTTTTGCGCCTTGCGCCTCAGACAATATAAGGGTTCTAATGTTTAGAGCGCAGCTTGTGCCCTTGACAACACTGCTTTCTACTAACTTTGGCTGCACAGGAGGGCAGTGCTGGATAGCTGAACAATATCTTGTTTACTTGCCTTAGCTATGGGCCTATTAGAGGCTTGATAGGTCCTAGGTTTAGCTAGAAGGAATCTAAATCAGCAGGATTAGATTAATTACCTAACATTCTACAACTATAAGTGCTCAAACTCAAACAAGCCTAATACTGAATTTGCAGGAAATCATTAATTGTTCATTTTAAAAAAAATTGATTCTGTTCAGCAATTCAAGCTTTCATTGAGAATCTAAGAATATATCTCCAACTACTTAATAGCAGTAGTAACAATATATTTTAATAGACTACTGGCTTTTGTCAGATGTTTCTAGCTTTGAAGTTAATTTGGCAACAAAGAAATTAGTTTTTTTTTCTTAAACATTAACATTGAAATGTAATTTATAAGGGACTAATGTCTTTCTAACCACTTAAATTTCCTTTTGAGCCTCTTATAGATCTTTTTGCTTTATCAGCCATTCCTCCCAATTAGAAATGGCATCTGTTATATCCGTCTGCATGTCTTCTCTAATTTGTAGCATTTGTCTCTTCAATTATTGTAGGTAGTGTTGACCAATTTTCTGTCTGTTTTGGCAATTTCTTTATTGCTCCAAAATCAGGTTATGAAATTTGGGAATGAGAGCCAAATCACTTTGATAGCAGAGGAAGTTGGTGGTGCTGTTGCAGCAGCTCCACTTGATGCGCAGATTGAGCTTTTCAAAGCTTTAGTTGAAGGATGCAGAGAAGCTGTTGAAGTAGGAAATGCAGAACCTAAGGTTCGTTCAAGGAGTTATGAATTGTATTTGGTTTTCTAATTCTAGACTGTCGTCCTTTATCCATTGTAGTTCTAGAGCCTTTCGTGATTCGGATATTTTATTTGGTAATTACCTTCAGGGACCATTATTGGACTTCTTTGGTGTCCCTGTTAAGGCGAATGATCTGTTCAATCGTGCCCAAGAACTTCAGCTCTTAACAAAGCGAATAAGTCGATATGAGGATCCCTTAAAACAGTTCCGTGTGTTGATGTACCTTAAACCCTCTAATTGGTCTAAAGGGTGTGGGTGGAATCAGAGTATGTATATCCCATTTTTGTTATCTGTTCTAGGAATGTAATTAAAAGAAAATTGCTATGGACTTATCATATTTTATCCTGTTATTGTCATTAGTTGATGATGCAAGATTGCTTCTGGGAATACACTACCATGGATTTGGCAATTGGGAAAAGATAAGATTAGATGAAAGGCTTGGCCTCACAAAGAAGGTTGCTCCTGTGGAACTTCAACACCATGAAACCTTTCTGCCACGTGCCCCTAATTTGAAAGAGCGTGCTAACGCACTCTTGGAAATGGTATTGCTCGTACATTGCAATGTCAATATAATATGCAGAGTATTTTGTACTGTTTAATAGAAAACGAATTCATCTTTTTTTCTTTAAAATTGTATTGTAGTTTTTTTTGATAGAATAGTAAATCTAGTGGGTTTGTTACAGTTTTGGTTCTGTTGGAAAATTCTTGCTATATTTACTTGTATGGAAACATTTTGCTTTTTGTTTTTTGTAGAGAATTGACAAACTGTTTTTCTTCTTTGACCTTATAATTGGTTTTTGTTACCAGTGAATTAAATGATTGGAAAGTTTTGAATTTTTGTTGTTAAAGTATCTAAAGTTTCCAGTTGACATTTCTCTGATGGTTTTATTGCATATGCATCCATGCGTTTTTTGCATGCTTGTGTGCTAAGCTTATAAGCTTCATACATGAGCTAGGCTTCATATTATCCTCATCATCCATAATTTAAAACGACTGGGACCTTTCTCCACAGGAAGTTGCAGCTGTTGGTGGTAAGAATGCTGGTATCAAAGCTGGTCGTAAGGCTTCAAAGAAGGAAAAGCAGAATCCTCTAAACATATCAATATCTCGTGTCAGAGACAAGAAAGGAAAACCGGGTTCTACTAAGGTCGGTTTTAAAATGAGTAGGGACAGACCCAAGAGGCCTCAGAAAATTGAACCTTTAGTTAAAGAGGAAGGTGAAATGTCAGACAACGAGGAAGTATATGAGCAGTTTAAGGAAGTGAAGTGGATGGAGTGGTGTGAAGATGTTATGATTGATGAAATAAAAACCCTTCATCGTCTCCAAAGATTGCAGACCACCAGTGCAGATCTTCCCAAGGATAAGGTTTAGCTATTTCTGTTCCCAATCCCTCGTTTTACGTTTCTTTGTATTTGTTATTGTTTTGTGAGCTGGAGTTGTGCTCATAAGGTCTTCTCTTTTCTTCCAGGTGCTTTCGAAAATTCGGAACTATTTGCAGCTTCTTGGAAGGAGGATAGATCAAATTGTCTTGGAACATGAAGATGAGCTCTATAGACAAGATAGTATGTGGTTCTTCATGCTGTTTAATTAAGCTTTAATTTATGGATTTTGCTAACGAGTGCTCTAAGGACACTTTTTAAGGTTACTATATATAGTAATATCTTTATCCAATGCACTGGAAATGATGAATAAAGTTGTCAACTTTTACATTTAATACAATGTTATTACTATAAATAGTATAATAACTAACCTTAAAGAGTGCCCTAGGGGAGTTGTTAGCAAAACCCTTAATTTATTAGTTTAATCACCTGTTTTACCTATGCATTTGTTTTCTCTCATGTGCACATTCACATTCTAGAAGTTTAAAGAGTCCGGACGTTTGATAATTTCTTTTATTTAATTTTATTTCTCATTGCAGGGATGACTACGCGTATATGGAACTACGTCTCTACATTTTCAAATCTTTCTGGTGAGAGGCTTTATCAGATTTATTCGAAGCTTAAGCAGGAGCAGGAAGAGGATGGAGGTTCTGTGCCTGGTCATGTTGATAGAGATGGTGATCCTAATTACTTCCCGCCTTTTTCACGTTCACAAAGAGGGTACAAGAATGTGATGGCATATCAAACATCGCAACCAATTCACAAAGGCATTGATGCCGCAAAGTTTGAAGCTTGGAAACGATGCGGAGCCGAAACGGCTATTCATCCCCCAACTCAAAGACCTATGAACAATGGTACCCGTGCAATAGATCCAAACTCCTTGGGGATTCTTGGGGCAGGACCATCCGATAAACGTCTAGTTAATAATGAACGACCGTATCGGATGCATCAAACTGGATTTCCTCAAAGGTAAGGTTTTCCCTCAGGCATCAAGTTAGCTTTTAGTGCTGTGTGCTGGATGATAGTCGATAGAAGAGTTATGCACATTGGCTTCGACCATGTGGCAGTGACTGCTTCAGCCATTGAATATTCTCTGGGATTCTTTTTTCACCATGGGAATAAAAAGTTGCTACTTGAATCTGACTGTTTATGGTTGGATCAAACAACTTATCCACTAGATGGGGGTTGCATCCATGTAAAAAGACGGCCGAGGAAGAACGGAAAAGATCGACTAACATGAGCAGGGCATGCAGGGACCTTGCAACAAATTTTTTCCCACCTTTTTGTTTTTGGAAGTAAGTCCAGTAATTTGTTTACGTATATAGCACAGGAATAGCAGAAAAAAAAAAATCTCAATTCAATTTCAAATATACATGCATGAGATGCTTACCATTGGGCAGAAAGAAGTGTACATTATCAGTTATGAATTTTTGCTTTAAAAACATGCAAATTTTGTTAGCAATAATATTGGCATAAGTTTGCTTCTGATATAGAGTTGAGGCCTTGTTGGACTCAGAATTTCTTGCAAGTTTCATTGTTAGGGTTAGTATTGAGTTCGTATTATACTGTGAAATCTTTTAATTTTACAATCGAGATTAAGAATCTGTCATATATTTCACTTTTTTTAAATATACCTTAAAGGGTATATGTCATTCTGTTTATCTCGCTTGTGGAATTTAAAAACTTCATTGACGATGGATCTGATAATTCTCTTTAGTATTAGTTCGTATTTTAGTTTATTATTATTATTTTTTTGTTTGATAGGAAAATGGGATCCCTAGTTAGGGTGGATCTGATTAAGGTTGGAACTTGCTGAATTTGTTAATGATGATTGTGATAATGCTTGTTCTGATCTCAACAACTGGTTTCTGGTTCAGAGCTCGGGGAAGTTGCAAATGTTAATAGTGGCAAAAGTGCAAGTTTCTTAGGCAGCCTGTCTGTCAGACAGAAGCAAGGCTTTAACGCCATGGTTATCACTTCTCTCTCTCTTTTTTAACAAGACAACTAAACTATACTGTTCAAACTTAAATTTGTGTAAATCTTTGTTTTGGTTTTGGTGTTTTTCTTATTGTGGTCGGTATCGTATCGTACCCGTGTCTTATTGATTGTTATGTATAAGTATCGGGCTGATTGAACGGTGTGTATCGGTTTTGGGGTAAATCAAAACGGTATTAGTATCTTATTGTTTTTGTACAGGTTTGTCGGTCGTACTAACCTGTAACGATCAGTATTGGTCCGTATCGATCGGTACAATAGTTTGATTTTTTTGATTTTTTTCACTTATTTGATTCTTTTAATTAGTTTTTAATATTTTTCTGTCATGATTATTTTTATTCTTTTTCATAATTTATTTAAAAAAAATGTTTATTAAATTAAACTATTGAACATAATTAATAATAATTTACTATAATTTATTTGATGTTTAAAATTTTTGAATATTAAAAATTTATAATTTATAATTTTAAAATTTATATATATATATATGTAATGAAAGTATATTTGTATGTGTATATAATATATATTTTATTAGAGAGCTTAATAATATGCTATATATTTGAAAAATATCAGTAAATTTGAAATGGTATATTGAAATACATCGATACCGATACATATTAATATGTCTACTGGTATAATACTAACTACTTTGATTTTTTTTCATCTGTTTTTCTCTCAGTTCTGGTTTGTAAGGTCTAGAAGTTTTATCTACATGGTCTATTTTCTTTTTTGTATCTTCACATATTCTATGGTTAGAATTTTAGGACAAATTGGAAAAAAAAAAAAGCGAGAATAAAAGTGCAACTGACGAGTTTGACAGGCAGCCTCAAAATATAGGGGATAAAAGAACAAAATTAAACTTTGTTGTTTTGATTTTTTATTGTTCTTAAAGTATTTGTATTCGATATTTATATTTGATGTATATTCGAATATAGATATAAAGATATAATCCTTCAAGGATTTTTCAAATGTATGAAAATTTTTAAAAAAATTAAATATATTCATATCGAATATATATCTGACACCTGAATTCGAGTTATGTATAAACTAAGAATAGAAACTAAATAGAAACAAGATGAAAAAAAAAGAAGAAAGCGCTGTGTGGTGTTGGTTGCAACAGGAAAGAGTGTGGTTGACAGCACTTTATCACGTTATCTTTTGACATTGCTTTCTCAGCCTCATAATCTCACCTCCAAACTATTCCAAAATTTTCTAAATACAACTATTTTGTCTTATATTATTTGGATACTTTGGATACTTGATATGAATTTATTTAATTTTTAATTTTTTTATATATTTGAAAATTATATTTTTATATTTATATTTTAATATGCATTGTATATCAATATCGAATACAAATATTTTAAAAAAATAAAAAATTCTATTAAATAGCATTTTAGTACCATCAATTTTTTGGTAAACTACGACTAGCATTTTATATGTTCAATTAATGACATAATGAGAAAAATCTGATAGGTGATAGCATAGCAAGCATAAGAATTAAGATTAGGTTTTACATTAACTTGTTAATTTTGATCCAGATTATTTTAATTCGAATTGATTCAATTCAAAATCAATCCGACTTGTCTAATTGACAGGTCTAGTTCTATGGGATTGGAAGGAAATTCACCAAAAATACAAGGACCGTAGATGCAAAAAGCAAAGAGAAAAGAACAAATAAATAAATAGAAAGAAAGAAAAAAAAAACATTTGAGTGAGTGCAAATCCAATGCAAGAAATAGATTCCAAGTCAGTGGTTCATAGCCGGAGGACCCCTATTGGTTTCTCTCTTATCTGCTCCGTTTGAGCCACTTAGGACCCACCCACCATTTATGTTGATTGGTTGGTTCTCCCGCGCTCTTATAAAACTCAAAGCCCTCTTTGGATTTTTATATATTACAAAGGCAGCTACTGCATGCAATCCTAATCTTCTCATCTCTCTGCCAAAACACATTTCATCCAATTCCGTAGGAAAGATTCTCTTTAGAGGTATGGCACTTTACCCACATATGTTTTTGGACTTTTACAGTGTTGGGTATGGTTTCTTTTTTATTGTTTCTCAGTAATTTTTTGTTCTGATGTCTTGACAATTATGTTTCTGTTTCTGAAAAGATTTTGGAAGAACCAAATTGATCAGGAAGGGTTATTTATTGACATATAAAAAGAAACAAAAATAAATGGGTTTATCTTTATAAAGATTAATAAAAAAAAGGCTTGGTATTTCTATGCTTAGAAATTGAGAAAATTATGGGAAATATGCAAATGATGGTCAAATGAAGAAGAAAAAATGATCAAAGTTGTTTAACCAATCAAATACTGCTACTACTATATTAGTGTAACGAAACTTTTCCTTCTCATGTTATCTATTTCATTGAAAGGAAATAATCAGTTCATGAAGGATTTTCTTCTTCTTAAGTATCGAAGTCATTCCCTTCAGGCAAAACTTTTATCATTAATATATATATATATATATATATATATATATTGAGAATTAAAATCTTCTAGTTAAAACTGTTGAATAAGTACCTCAAACAGTTGTTTGGACGTCTTTAGAATTTCAAAGTTTTGATTCTATTATAACTTGTGAATTATAGTCTTAAAATTTTAAAATAATAGTTTGAACCTACAATAGATAATACTAATGAAAAATCGTGGTAACAATTATCATAGCAAAGGACTCTATTCCGATTAATGAAACCCATCTTTTTGGTACCTTAATGGATGTTGTTTCTCTGCTTTTGCTCTTTGTTCATTTGGTTTTCCCTCTATACTAGAGGGCCAGGCAATCCACCCGGCCTGACTCGAATTGGATTGGGCCTTGATAAGGATTTTGATAATTCGGGTCGACCCGACCCGGTTTGAATTATTAACTCATTAAATAAAAAATATTTTTTTATTTAAATTTAATTATAATATATATAAATATTAATATAAAAATATATTTTAAATATTTTTTGAAGAATGAAACGGGCTTTCGGGCTGGCCCAGGCCCGACCCAAAACGGGCTTGGGTAAGGGAAAAATTTTCTAGACCGCGGCTCGGCCCGGCCCATGAGCAAGTCTACTCTACTAGTAGTATGTTTCCTTGATAGACATAATAATTGCAGTATTTTTTGGCTTCAAGTTGTACAAAAACTACAATTTTTGGAGAAAACTACATGTCATCAAATGAAGTTGAGAGTGATAGAGTGATTTTAGTATGCAGTCAACCTAGTAAATGGGCATTAGAAGTCACGTATTTATATGATTTGAAGCTTAGAGGATGAGATTGGAGATCAATTTATTGTGATATATATAATTTTTTTCATTGTAACAGAGAAGTTTTGACACTGAGAAGCAGGAAGTAGTAGTTATCACTGACATTTCTCCGACACAGAAAAGATGGACTATGTGTATGGACCAGGAAGGAATCATCTCTTTGTTCCAGGGCCGGTTAACATCCCGGAACCTGTTATTCGGGCCATGAACAGGAACAATGAGGATTACCGTTCACCTGCCATTCCTGCAATGACAAAAACTCTTCTTGAAGATGTCAAGAAGATTTTCAAGACTACTACTGGAACTCCTTTTTTGATCCCAACTACAGGTATTCATGGTTTCAACTATACTAACAAGTTTTCAGTTATCCATCTCAGGTTAATACTTAAGATTACCAGCTTGAGAACTAACATATGTTCCTTGAATCATATGAAATGAGTTATTTGCTGATGATGTGTGGAAATCCTTTTTAGCTTTAGGAAATGGTATTATCAATTGCTATGTTGTTCTGACTCTTCATTTTTCTTGAAGTACCCATGTCTGATGCATATCCGGACATGGATATGAGGATATGATCCTCCAAGGACCCTCCAAATACATGGAAATCCTGGAAAAAATTGAATATACCTGTGTCAGATACATACCCATGTCCGACATTCACACCAAAGTTCGAGTAACATAGATCAATTGCACATGAATTAGTGGTAGTATCTTGTTTCACTTAGTTTGTGAAGTTAATTTTGCTATTTGTATCAGGAACTGGTGCATGGGAGAGTGCACTTACTAATACCTTGTCCCCTGGAGATCGAATTGTATCTTTCCTTATTGGACAATTCAGTCTTCTCTGGATTGATCAGCAGCAACGCCTCAAGTTCAATGTTGATGTAGTTGAAAGTGACTGGGGTCAAGGTGCTAACCTTGACATTCTGGCAGAAAAACTTGCAGCTGATCTCACACACACAATCAAGGCTATTTGCATTGTTCACAATGAGACTGCAACTGGAGTCACCAACAACCTGGCTACAGTGAGAAAACTACTTGGTAAGTTTATATTATGTTCTTTTCGCAGTAGACTTACCATAAGAACTCCTGAGTTTGCTTAAACTAGCCAAACTGCCGAAGCCAAATGGTTTATTAGTTATTTGGATGTTCAACAAAATCGTAAGTAATTTCACAACAAGACAATACCTGAAGCAAGTAGCTGGGGCCAACTTACCCAATTAGATGACTCCTTTTCCCTATCACATACATGAAAAGTACCATCTAACAAGGTTTGAATTCAATTTATTATGTTAATTGAAAATGTTCGATTTGTTAACGTAAGGAGTTGGAACTGTTGTTTTAATCCTAGTGAATCCGATATTAAGTTCAATGAATGATATTTTTTTTTTGCCAAATGCTTATGTAGTCCTTGGCATATATGCATTGGATCCAAATTATGTGTATTCAACTTTTGTTCGTTTTATTAAGAAACTTTTCAATATTAAAGTTATTTGACCTTCCTCTTTCTTGTAGATGTTTCTTGTGCATTCCTTTTCACTGTCTATTATAGAAATCAATTTAACTTTCAAACACGGTTCTCATGCTTTATGTTTGTTCTCAGATCACTATAGGCACCCAGCACTACTTCTTGTTGATGGAGTTTCCTCAATTTGTGCCCTTGATTTCCGTATGGATGAATGGGGAGTCGATGTGGCCTTAACTGGTTCTCAGAAGGCACTTTCTCTTCCCACAGGAATTGGTATTGTTTGTGCTAGCCCCAGGGCTCTAGAGGCATCCAAAAGTGCAAAATCTGTAAGAGTTTTCTTTGACTGGAACGACTACCTGAAGTTCTACAAAATGGGTACATTTTGGCCATACACCCCTTCAATCCAACTATTGTATGGGCTTAGAGCAGCTCTGGATCTTATTTTTGAGGAAGGACTTGACAATGTGATTGCAAGGCATAGCCGTTTGGGCAAAGCAACAAGGTGAAACTTGCTTTTCTTTCTTCTCTGTCTGAATTTTCACCAAGTTGAAGACATATCTGACGTTTTCATTAACCTCTGGCACACCAAACCTATTAACTTCGGAATTCTGTTAATGACTGAAGTCTTAAGACAGCCCAACAATGTTCTTGTTTGAGGTCTTGTATGTCACTTTATTCTTCTGGGAATATTGTAGTGGTTGATTTGGTTGTTTGCACAATCTTGAAACAGGCTTGCTGTGGAGGCTTGGGGCTTGAAGAACTGCACACAAAAGGAGGAATGGTTCAGTGACACTGTGACTGCTGTCCTTATTCCCCCATATATTGATAGTACAGAAATTGTTAGAAGGGCATGGAAGAGATACAATTTGAGCTTAGGTCTTGGCCTTAACAAAGTGGCTGGAAAAGTATTCAGAATAGGACATCTTGGGAACCTAAATGAGGTAATGTCAATGTTTCTTGTCATGTAATATTTCAATTACTATCAAGAAGTATTTCCTTTTTTTTTCACTTTTTCTTTTTCTCTCCCCCCCCTCTCAATTTTTAGAAGTGAGAAGCTTTTGTTGAAGACTGCATGACAAAATTAGTAGTATAGAACTATGCCTCAACGTTGTGTTCAACAAAATCAATTTAGGAACAGAATATAATTTGAACTGTATCACCTCAGATGAGTGTTCCTTTCCACAGTTGTCTTCTTTATGTGCTCATTATTTGGAAACTGGTAATATAATGTTAAATAGTACTAGTAGGCTAGTAGCTTACCTCGAAAAACTGCATATCTTTCCTATGATCCTTGGCTATTGGGGATGATGGATGGTAGAAACTGCACTGGTATTGGGTGTTGGGTTTCATCTAGGGCCACAATGACCCCAGCTGCATATGCGGCTTGAGCGCACAGAATGTAATAGGTTTAGTGTTGATTAAGGGTTTAAAAAAATGTGGGATTCACAGGTAGGTTGGGGGGATGCCCAAAGTTACTACTAACCTCATATAGTTACTCTTTCCTGATATAAATTTTTCCACAACATATTTGGGCTCTTCTTGGTTTAGTTCACATTTCAAACATGACTGCACTGACTGAAATTTCCTATTCTTCTAGTTCAATTTTTTTTTTTTTTTTAAATGATGCCACTCATCATATAATACCATATACTTTAGTAGTCCCCTTCTATGTTACTCGGACTCGGGAGTAAGTGTCGGATACGGTATGCGTCTAACACGGGTATGCTCAATTTTTTCTAAGTTTTTCCATATATTTGGAGGATCGTACCCCCATACCCATGTCTGAATATGTGTCGGACACGGGTACTTCGTAAAAAATGAAGAGTCAGAGTAACATAGGTCCCCTCATTCTGGGCTCCAATCTTTTACGTGAATGATCTCGAACTACTCCTTTTCTAATGATCTTTACAGCAAGTTTTATTACCAACATAACATCATTTTTTGTTTGTCTCTTGATTCCCATGTATTTTCACTTCAAAACAAATAGTAACTTGTTAGAAGCATTTGCTACAACAGTTGTTCTTATCTTTATGTTTTCATCTATGTTCTTCAGTTGCAACTGTTGGGTTGTCTAGCTGGTGTAGAGATGATACTTAAAGATGTTGGATATCCAGTTAAGCTTGGAAGTGGAGTTGCTGCTGCCTGTGCATACCTGCAGAATAACATCCCTATGATCCCTTCCAGGATTTGATGAACCTGCTGCTATCCATGTAATTACTTTTCTTCTACCACCTGCTTCAGGACAGTCTGTAAAAAAAATGTTCCCCTACTTTGCTTCCCCTATTGAAGCTTTCCAGATCCCATACTACTTGATATGTTACTTACTGTATTATGCTCTATTTCATATATGTTTATTTTTTGGTCATATTTTAAGCATCAAATTGGCTCAACAAGAAGTTGCATTATTGTTTTAGAGGGCACACAAAAGAAAAACAAAGACAAAGAAGAAAATTGAAAAAGAAAATAAAAGGAATGCCTTTAAACCTCAGGCAAGAAATTTGTAGGTGTAGGTGAGTTTCTATTGTGTAACATTATGAATCAAACTCTAAACCTATGTTACTCGGACTCGGGTGTGAGTGTCGGATATGGGTATGTGTCCGGCACGGGTATGTTCAATTTTTTCAAAGTTTTTCCATGTATTTGGAGGGTCCTTGGAGGGTCTTATCCCCATACCCATGTCTGGATATGAGTTGGACACGGATGTCAGATACGGATACTTCAAGAAAAATGAAGAGTCAAGCAACATAGCTCTAAACATTATAAAAGACTCGTAAATAAAATATTTGATAGAGAACATTCAACACTGAATCTTTATTCCAATGAATTCTTTTATGGCCATAGTTTGGAAGGTAGGAATTGAGATTTGTGAAAGTAGAAATCATGTTTCTGCAATGCATACATGGATGTTATAGTCATACAAGAAGAATGGCTGCTGTAAATTTGAGGGTATGCTGATTTCTAAAGCAAGCAATCTGAGAATTGTATACTAAGTGCTCAAAGCTCAGTCTTGAATTCATGTTTCTTATCTTCTCCTTTGCACAAATTTCATATTTCACATGCTTGGGTACTGCATATATAGACGCTGTTGGTGTAGCTGTACTGAAATATGACAGCATATACATAAGCACCAGGGAGAGGCTGGAGTTTCTTTTTTGGATTGCGTTAAAGAACAGCCTAAAAGTGTTTAGTCCAGCTTACTGGGGTTTAGGCTTAAAAATTGTTGATTGGTTTTTAGGTTGCTAAATGGTAAAGGAGTGTCTTAGTTGGGATTTCGGAGCAGAGAGAATAAAAACTGTTAAGAGTATCAAAATGTGACCTATAGTTCAGTGCCCTTCATTCATTTTATAATTGAAATTCTATGTTACTGGCAATGAGTAGGACCATCCTCCTTTGATTTGTGGGCCTCGTTCGCTTGGCAGTTGGGCATTGTTTGGGCTTTTAATCCAGTTAATCATTGGCATAACAAAAAGCATGGCCCCATATTGCCTTAAACATTGTTTCTTGCCATTTGTTAAAACTATGCGCTAATGCAAATAGGTTTCATGAGAAATTTTTAGCATTAGGCAGAATTTAGAGGGGCATGCATGGTCATAGTCATACCTCAGCATCCCAAGCAAGATCAATTGTGCACCGGAATAGCATTGGTCAAACCTCAAGGAATATCCCTCAATAGTAAAAAAAAAATAAAAATAAAGTAATTTTAAAAATGATTCATTCAGCATCAATTCACAGGCCATTCTTTGATGCAATGGTGTAAATAGGATGATAACTTGAAGAGCAAGATCAGTTCACCTCTTCTCAACCCCATCGTTCCAACAGGGCCATTCTTCAGCTTTTTTTTTTTTTTTTAATACAAAAAAGACCGTAACCTAGGGATAAGGGAAGAGGTTGCAGATGTTAGGATTCGAATCTCAGATCTGTTGGATGTCATCTCTTAAGGGTGACTATATGAATCAACTGAGTTAAGCTTCGGATTCATAATTCTTCAGCTTTACTACCATGTCTATTCAGTGATTCCATACCCAGAAAATGAAGAAATGCTGTTCTTTAGGTAATTACCATGGAAGGATGATGGAACATAAATGGTTGCTGAATCCGAGCTTTTATTGCTGCAAATTCAACCTGAAACAGCACTTCAAAACTTGAACCAGTTTTATTTTATTTTATTTTATTTTATGTTTTTTTTTTTTTGTTTTGTTGTTGTTGTTGTTATTGTATCTAAGGTACTTTCCACAAAGAATGTCAAGTAGTGTAATTGGCTACCGATAACTACTATACTATTAAAAATGTAAAACAGTATTAATAAATTTATTATTTATATTTTATAATCATAATTAAAAATATATATATTTTAAAAAAAAATACATATTCACCTGCAGGACACGTGCTCGCATGTGATCATGTATTAAGTCTTGGGTTTTCTGTGTCTTATATTTAAGTTGTGTATCTTCATTTATTGTCAATTGATTTTAGTTGGATGCTTAACATAATATCAGAATTCAAATATGTTCTATTCTTTCTGTCTAATTCCATGTAAGATTGATCAGCCTTGTGAAGTCCACGTGTAGACCTTTGTTGAGCTACACGTGACGAGAATGTTAAGTGGTATCATCCCACATTTATTAAGTATTGAATTTCTTAAAATCTTATAGTCAAATTGGAACCCTCCACTTATAATCAATTGATTATAAGTTAGATACTTAAATATATAAATCATTAAATCAAATTTTTATAACTTGATCTGAAATGGTGTAATTTAAAAGAATTTCTTTGTTTTTTCAATTAGCAGGTATTGAACGGCATGTGGTGGAGAAAGGGATGCAAAATCGGCAGTGTAAAACCAAGTAAATAAGGAGAGAGGTCTAAAGATACGAATACTATAGAAAACTCAAATGAAAAATGACAAACAACTTGGTATATCTTCGTTTGGAAGCATGCATGCCAATGCCATCATTCCAAATAAATTCCACTTTGGGAATTTCATGGCATTAATTTATTAGCCAAAAACTTTGATTTCATCCCCAAATCTGCCCATCTTTATAAAGTTTCTATTACATTCTCTGCTTTTTATCTAAGATCTACCAAATCAGTTTGGTTGGATGGAGTTTAATTTCTTTCTCATCTTCATTTTACTCAATGTAAGTGTGTTAACTCCTCAAAAATAAATAGATAAAAACTCGAAACTTAGTTCAGTTGGTTCATGCAGTCACCCTTAAAAAACAGTATCAGGTGGTTTAGAATTTCAATCTCAATATTTACAACTCATTCTCTTATTTTTAGGCTGCGGCATCCTTTATAAAAAAAATAACAGTTATAGCTAGCTGTTGATTTTTGTGTGATCTTTGCTTTTGTTTTACTTTATTTTATATATATTTTGCCTAATTAATATTAATGGCAAGTCTTCAACCCTATGGCAGTTTGCAGTATGTGGTGGAAGCCATGCTGCTGCTCTACCGGCGGAGGTTTACTGGAGCTCTGTCTTCCCTCACACTCCAATGCCAAAAGCCTTGAAACATCTTTTACTTCCAGCACCAGCAGCAGGTTAATTTAATTTCTTCTGATTTTCAATTCTTTTCTTTAACTTCATTTTTTAAAGTATATTCTCTCTTATGGCCAAAAAAGAAGAAGAGTATATTCTCTCTTATATATATATATATATATATATATATAAAAGAGATTTACTTATATTAATTTAAAATTAATTTTTTTTTACGATTTATATTTATTTAATTCGATCGTTGTATTTCATGCTTTATTCATGTATATCGTGCACATCAAATTTTGAGTAAATTAAAAATTTCTAACTATTTGTTTGATGTAAAAAAATTTCAACCGTCAAATATAAATAAAAAAATTGGTATTCACGATCGACATGATATAGATATCGGATCAATTCGAAACTTTACGTGCATGATAAGTATGATTATATTGCTAAATCAAGCGGTCGGTTTGTTAAAATATAATCGTACACGAAGTTATACAAATGTGTAAAACTAATTAATTTTACACCAATATAAGTGGATCTCTCATATATATACATAATTAGTGTGAGATCCGTTTTACGCATTGAAATTTTTTTTTTTTTAATTAGGTATCAATAAAATTTTTAATTCTAATATAAATTATTAGTTTACCTTCAATTGTAAATTTTTAGATTTACTTGGTAAGAATTATTTCAGGGTAGATAATAAAATTGTACAAAAATTTTGTTATATGTATGAACAAATAATACATATATACTTGTAAGAAATGTATACAAAATAGTATCTAATGTCAACAAAAATCATTTTGAAAAATAAAAAACTTAATTTTTAATGATTCGAAACCAACAATTTATACTTTTACGAAGTATTGAAAAAGCAAAAAGATCAAACTAAAATAAAACTTTTTAAATATATAAAAAGCACAATCATAACTTTTATTTATGTTTGAAGAATTTAAATGAATACACCAAAGGAGCAGAATAATATGAGTTTGAGTCATGGATATTTACTCAATATATATGAATTTAGACTAAAAATATTTAAGCTTAAGTTAATGACACTAAACACTATGTACATTCATCTACAATTAATTGGATTTACGGATATAATAAATTCATGAATGGTTAAATTCATGATAGTTAGATTCATGTAATTAAAAAATAAAATAAAATTAAGAAACAATTTGGATTTGATTCTTGTGTATAAGTTTATTTATACTACTCAATAAATATGAATAATCTAGACTCAAGATATTAAACGTAAATGACACTAAGTACTAAATACTAAGTATTCATCCATAATTAATTGGGTTTATGAATACCATAAATTCATAAATGATTAAGTTCATGAATAGTTAGATTCATGTAATTTAAAATAAAAAATAATTAAGAAACAATTTAGATTTGATTCATATGTATTTATACTATTCAATAGATATGAATCTAAACTGATCAAGATATTAAAAGTAAATGACACTAAGGGCAGGTTTGGTTCGGTGAATCTTACATTTCGGTTGGTAATAGGATTACCCCTTACAAGATGACAAAGTCACATTCCCGTGAATCTTACATGCATGCGTTTGGTTGACCGTCCCTTCATTTAAGATGATCATGTTTGGATGACAGGTATGTAACATTCCGGAATTCTCATATTATTAAAATGCCCTTGCCTTTATACAAGCCAATAGTAGGTAGGGATTGCCCACCTCCAACCTTTTTTTCCAAAGAAGAATTGTTTCTTCTCTTATCTGTCAACTGTGTAACATTGAGGTTGAAAATGGAAGCCTCAATAACCCAAACATTGAGGATAGAACATTTTTTAAATACTAACAAAAAGAAAACTACTATTTAAGTCTCAAAATAATGCTAAAATTCTTAAAGTATCAAGCATACACAAACAAAATTATACACAAATATACTGATCAACAACAGAATTTACCCTACATAAGTTGTTCAAATTTACAAGAAAACTAAAATCATTTGCCAATATACAAAATAAGCAAAGTTGTGCAAACTCCAATAAAAAATCCTATAATTAATCCTTTATTATAATAAGAATAAGATGCATAATTGCTACTGCATCTATCTTTTGAATTTTTTTGAAATATTTCTTCTTGTTGTTCCATTACATTTAAGTTCCAATACTCTACAAATATAGTTTCTGCATCCCTTCGATCCTTATACATCTTGTGATGGGCTCCCCGATAACACAAGACTTGCACTTTAGCTTCATTCCAAGTATTATAAATACCTGATCTACGCCCGTCGAAAACAACATAATACTTTCCAATCATTTTCAAAAAACCTAAAAACATAAAGTAATTATCAATATAATTTTCAAAAATCTAAAAACAACACCACAAAAACATACACAACTAAGTGTAGACAAGATGCACCAAATTTTAAACGCATTGAATAAATTAGATGGTCCTATTCAAGTAAAGATTATGGTCTTCAGTTTTAAACATCTTTGCTGCAATATTAAAGGTATATATATATATATATATATATATATATAGTAATTAGAATGAAGCTTAAAACAAATTACTTAAATTACTCCAACAAGATTCAACGATTATGTTATCATTGATGTATTAGGTACTTTATTGAGCAAGCAATCTTCATATTTATTAACGCTTTCAAGGAACAATACTCGACGAGCAAAGAAATTAACTATTTCAAAAATGAACCATACTCCAACAAATGCTAATTCAAACTCACTGCTTACCAACTAAAAATCCTAATCAGATTAAAAAAAAAAATTAAAGTAAAAAAATAAGGGGGAAAGAAGACTGAAAAAGATGAAGAAAAAAAACCCCTAGATATAGTTGAATGGCTAGGGTGCAGGGAGGGAAGGAAATGAACTTTCTATTGGGTTCTTTACAGCAATAATGCTCTTCCGAGTGCAGCCATTAAGGGAGAGATTTTTGGTGAGATTAATGAGGGATGTTCCAGTTCCATCTCTAGTTTTCATGGTCAAAAACTGGGTATCTACTGTTAGAATATTCAAAGTAGAAAATAAAGAAAATGGAAGTAATTAGAGTGTGGTTTCCAAAGGTCTATCCCAAAACCCTGACCTAAATCCCCAAAATTCGAAACCCCAAAATTTAATACCAAAATCAAACCTTTAAACCTTCAATCTAACATACACACACAAAATCAATAACCTAAAATAATATAAATCGAAGATTTTGAAATAAAATCATACCTGGATTGACCGACGAACTCAAGAAAGGGGAAGAAATCGAATGGGAGAGGCAAACACCAAGGGAGAAGTCGAGAGGGAGAGGATCTGTCGACTTAAAACAAATGGTGGTATTGGGTAATATCATATTAATAATGGGAAGCAAAAGTGAAAAAAATGTTACATTACGGGTGTAATGTAACATAACCTCCGAGAGAGGAGGATATGACATTACACCCAATATGACCCAATTTTGACACTGTAGCTAATATCATATTACCGAGCTTGCGGAATGTTAGTGAACCAAACATGGTAATCTCATGACGGAATGTAAGATTACGCCGTGTAATGAAAGATTCACTGAACCAAACCCGCCCTAAGTACTAGGCACATTCATCCACGATTAATTGGGTTCAGAAATATACCATATATTCATGAATGGTTAAGTTCATGAATAATTAAATTCATGTAACTTAAAATAAATAAAAAATAAAGATTGATAATATAAAAATAAAAATTATTAAAAACAAATAATAAAATGCCAAATTCTTCAATTGAAGAGAAATTTTTTGTAATCAAAATTAAAAAAAAAACACTTGTCAACATGAATTTCAAATCAAGAACTCAAATTTAAATTATAGTTATATATATATATATAATTCTATATAATATCATTTTTAACAGAGGCTTTAAATTTTTTTATGAGGTAATTAATAAATTATAATGACTAATAATACATAGGAATTAGGATTATACACTCAAATTAAAATTGTATCTCATGTAATTTTAATATAAATGTAGGAAACAAGAACCCTTCGGTTGATACGACGAAGGAGGATTCAGACAATGATGGGGACTATGGAAATGCTGATCCAAGCAGGGGATTTGGACGTGGGAATATTTCCCCAACCAACAAAACTGTCTATTTCTTCGAAAATGATCTACACCCTGGTAAGAAGATGAAGCTAGAAGAGTTCATACAGGCAAGGAACGTGTCTAGATTCTTGTCTCGTCGAGTTGCAGAATCAATACCCTTTTCAAGTGAGCAGTTTCCAGGAATCTTGAAGCTCTTCGCACTGAAACCTGAATCGAAGGAAGCTAAGGCAATGAAACGAACGATTGCGAACTGCGAGAGACCCGCCATTGAAGGGGAAGACAAGCACTGTGCTACATCGTTAGAGTCGTTGGTCGATTTCAGTGTTTCGAAATTCGGGCGAAACATTCAAGTATTGTCGAGTGAGATGGAAAAAGAAACGGGGAACCAAGAGTTTACGATTGGTAATAAGGGGATGAAAATGATGGGAGAAAAAGAGATAGTTTGCCATTTGATGAAATATCCATACGCAGTTTTTCTTTGTCATTCACTTGATAAAACAGCAGTGTATAGAGTTCCATTGGTTGGCAAAGATGGGACGAAAGCTAAGGCATTAGCCGTTTGCCATAAAGATACATCAGCTTGGAACCCTAAGCACATGGCCTTTAGGGTTCTTAAAGTTAAGCCAGGAACAGTCCCCATTTGCCATTTTCTGATGAGAAATAACCTTGTTTGGGTTCCAAAATATTGATTAGCTAATTCTGGCTTTTTCTTGTAGGTTTTATCGGTGGAGATCAAGGGTTACGTTATGTAATAACATCTTGAATAAGTTAAATCTCTGTCTTATCTTAATTAGCTAGTGTCAAGTTTGTTCATGTATAATATTTCGTTTTCATATCCTTTGTGCTTGCTAAATGAAAACTATCAGCTATTCAGGATAATTAAGAGTTGGATCATGTATAGAGATGTCCATCGTTGAGTCAGATTTGGATCTAGAAAATTTTATTTTTACTTGTCCAAGACGGGTTCGAAAATCCGTTTCATTATTTAAAAAATATTAAAAAAATTATTTTATATTAATATTAATATATTTTTATAATTAAATTTGAATAAATTTTTTTATTAAATGAATAATAATCTGAATCAAGTCGGACTGAATCGAATCGAATCGGATTATAATTTTTTTTTGTCTAGACGTAGCCCAAAAATGGACAGGTCTAATCATGTACTGACCATGGGATATAAAAACTTCACAATAAAATAAAATAATAAAATTAAGTACATAATGAAATTTACTTTTTTTGTACATATAAATTCATCATATTCAATTAATTAAATACATAGAAAGTTACTAACTTAGTTTAGTTATATACTTGTTGGTAGACCTGCTCATGGGCCGGACAGCCCGTTCGATCCGGTCCGTATTGGGCCGGACTTGGGTAGGATATTTTTAATCCGGGTCGGCCCAGCTCGGAACAATATTTTTTAATTATAATAATATTATTTTATTTAATTTTAATTATAAAAATATATAAAAAAATAAAAAAATATTTTTTTAATATTATGAACAGTGAATTCGGGCCTGCCGGGCCAGACCTGGGTAAAGATTTTGAAAAAAAAAAGGGCCACGATCCGGCCCGACCCGACCTATGAGCAGGTCTACTTATTGGTAAAGTCTTCATCCCAAATGGTAAAGGTGTTCACGGGTTGAATTGTCAATCATTCTCGCGAGTCTAACTCAATTTGAGCCAAACCATGAATTCATATTTTTTAGGCCCAATCTAATATATTTAAATGATAATACATAATTAATTTTAATTTTATTTTAACATGTTTTTAATATTTAATAATAATGCTTCTTGAAAGGTCCCTATACTATATCATTTAATACAAATTAATCTCTCTACTATAAAACTGAGTAATTTAGTCATTATTATTTTAAAATTAAAGCAAAAAGGTAAATCACTTAACGTGAACCGTTTAAAAAGCTGACGTGACATTTAACCTGTGATTGATGACGTGGATGTCAAATGCTGACGTGACACTAATAAAATATATTATTTTAAAATGTTGTGGATAAAATAAATAATATATTTTCAATATTTGATGTAGCATTTTCAACAACTTGATTACTTATTTTATCCATGTCATCTTAAAATAATATATTTTATTGGTGTCATATCAGCATTTGATATTCACATCATCAACTAAGCACAGGTTAAATTGTAGAAGGAGAAATATTTTGGCCAATCAAATTAAAAGGATTCGTGGGTCATCCAATCAAATTTCACCCATGTGTCATAATTATTTTATCTCTAATTAAATTAAATTAAATTAATTAAGAGATAAATAAGAAAGTATTATCTCTAATTAAGTTAAATTAATTAAGAGATAACTAATTAATTATTATCTTTAATTAAATTAAATTAATTAAGAGATAAATAAGAAAGTATTATCTCTAATTAAATTAAATTAATTAAGAGATAAAT
Source organism: Fremontodendron californicum (assembly GCA_030761205.1). Taxonomy (NCBI): domain Eukaryota; kingdom Viridiplantae; phylum Streptophyta; class Magnoliopsida; order Malvales; family Malvaceae; genus Fremontodendron; species Fremontodendron californicum. The sequence continues at coordinate 5,128,970 of JAULJL010000014.1, forward strand.
AATGAAGTATTATCTCTAATTAAATTAAATTAATTAAGAGATAATTAAGGAAGACAAGTTTTTTAGAACTCTCTTTCACCTGGCTGGCTAGCACTATAAATAGGGGCCTCCACTCAACACAATTTTCATAATTCGGAAGCTTGAAGAGAAGAAGATTTGGAAGAGCTAAATCCTCTCCAAAGTCTCAAGAAGAAAGATTTGGAAGAGTTAAATCCTCTCCAAAGTCTCAAGAAAAAATCTCTGAAGAATTGAAGAAATTGAGGAAAATTTTAAGAACACCATTTGTGTTGTTCTAAAGATTTCTCAAGAAGTTACTCTTCGATCTTGTGTTGATCCAAGAAAGAAGATAAATTTTGTTTGCTCAAGATCAAGTCTCGAAAATCCTTGAAGCAAACCACGTGTGTTCAAGATCAAGTCATCAAGACCTTTGAAGAACAATTCCAAGATTTCCAAGACTCCCTAAATTTGGGATCAAATTTCAAGATCAAGTTATCAAAGACCCTTGAAGCCAATTTCAAGAACAAGTCTAGAAGACCCTTGAAACAAATTTCATTGATTCAAGAACAAGTCGTGAATACCCTTGAATCAAAATTTTACTGAAGAAAAGAATCAAAGGATTTCTTTCTTTAAGAACATCCAGAGATTGTAACTTTCAACTTCTGATAAATAAATTCTTTATTTGACTCCAAATTTTCATTGTCTTATATTCGACACGAAATTTGTGTGTACAAATTTTGGCACGCCCGGTGGGACAATCTTTTCCTTTCATCTCTTTTCTTCAAAGTTCAAACTTTTAAATTCCAATGCCCCTCAAATGGATTTTTTCAACAATCCAAATCCCAAGTCTTCTTGATAACTCGTATAATTATATAGTTTTTAGTTATGTTTTATTATTGTTTTGTGTCAAATACGAGTTATTATTGCTTAGTCTACTTGTGTTTATGATCTTTTATATTTTTATGTAATTTAGTGTTTTTCATGAGTTTCTTTGAGTGATTTCAGATTACTAGGTTAAATCAAGAATTAAGGGCAAATCCAATTCAGTTCCAGTTCCGACACCTTTTGCCATATCAGCTATATCTCGAGTTTCACTGAAGCAATAAGGCTGAAATTTGTAGCCGTGCAAAGCTAAGAGGCATATCTATCTTTTTCATGTTTTACACTTCTTGAAACGGAGTCGTTTTCCCTAGAGAAATCGACCATCAAGTTGGCTGATGTGCAATGACGTCTGTGCTGACCTGTTTTCGTATTTTGCCCATATCTTCTTATCCACATCAGAAAATGAGCTGATTCTAACGGCTATGGATCCATAACTGATAGGGGTATATTTTTCTAGAAGACCATTTTATCAGATCGAGCCTCCAACATTGACAAAATCGACCATCAAGCTGGCTGATCAGAATTGTCATACAATATGACGAAAATTGTTAGAAAAATGCACCCACCTATTATACCTACCTTTGAAATTTGTAAAACTTGTCTCTTGTCATTTAGCCCTCCAAAATGTGTATAAATAGAGGGCCTTGGATGAGTATTAGGAACATTATACATTGGTAGGATATTAGCCATTGTAATAAAATTCTCTAAGTTTTCTTTTTCTTTCCTTTCTCTAGTTTTCTTTTTCTTTATTTACTTATGCTTCTTACATTTCTTTTCATTTTATTCATATCTAGTATGTGTTGCTAATCATATTGTTGAGGTGATGAGGTGAAGCTCTTGGTAAATGCTAAGGTTAGTCTCTTAAACATGAGCTAAAATGAATCATCATTTATAAACACTAGTATAGATAATATTTTCTTTTGGTTTAAAATCATACTTGCAAAGTAGGGATCTTGATTCATTATTGACAATGAAAATGGCACAGTAAATGCTTGGTTTCATAACCTTGATTTGTTGTAGACATATACCTTGGCATAAGGAATGCTTGGACTCTTTTTATGAGTTTTGAGGACACCAAATGAACATAATATCATATGCTATGGACGTTGGACAATTTGGACTGCATTGCTAAACCTTCCGATTGGAATCTCCCTTATGTGTGAATTTCAATTGTGTAATAAAACAAGATTAATCTTAGCATAACACCAAGAGTGGATTCTCTAACCTCAACATCTTTTCTTATTGTTTTGTTTATATCTTGTTTAAATTTCTTTTATGTTGTTTTGTTTATTTTGTTCTCTAATATCTTGTTTATCTTGTTTTGTTGTTGATTCCCTAATATCTTGTTTACTTTCTTTGTCTTATATATTTATAAACTTATACTTACTAATACGCTTTCCTGTGGTTCGACCTCGGACACCCGAGAATTTATTACTTGAACATAACCTGCACTTGGGTTTACAACTCTTAATTGAGTCTCCATCAAGTTTTTGGCGCCGTTGCAGGGGAGGCAATACTAAGTATATAAGTTTATAAGTATATTTATTTTTATTGGCTGGTTATACCGCCTATATTTATTTTTATTGGCTGGTTATACCGCCTAATTTTCTATATATTTATATTTATATTGTATATTAACTTTGTTTTATTTTTATTGGCTGGTTATACCGCCTAATCTGTATATTAACTTTGTTTTATGCTTGTTTGGTGACGTGATTTTAGATCTCGTCGTTTAGTTAGATTTTATTATGAAACTTTTCAGGTAATCTTTCTAATACAACTCCTACCATGGCTGACAATGAAAGTGTTCATGCTGAAGATGAGAACAGACAAGTACGCACCATGCGTGACTACTTGCAACCAACTCGAAGCTCATCACCCTCTTGTTTTATTTTTCCTCTCAATGCAAACAACTTTCGTTTTAAACCAGGTATGATAGCTTTGCTTCCAAATTTCCATGGGTTAGAATCGGAAAGTGCTTACTCGTTTCTAAAAGACTTCGAAGATGTATGTGTCACCTTTAATGACCAACAATGTACAAATGAAATTGTCAAGCTAAAATTATTTCCTTTTTCTTTAAAAGATAAAGCAAAAATTTGGCTTCATAATTTAAAACCAAGGTCAATTGGCACATGGCAAGAATTACAAACTGAGTTTCTAAAGAAATTTTTCCCAGCACATAAAACTACTGCTTTGAAAAGACAGATTCAAAATTTCAATCAAAATCAAAATGAAGCATTTTTTCAGTGCTGGGAGCGTTTTAAAGATTTGTTAAGTTCTTGTCCACATCATGGTTTTGAAAAATGGCGTCTTATTAGTTTCTTTTATGAAAGTTTAACTCCCAAAACTAAACAATTTGTTGAAACAATGTGTAACGGTGAGTTTCTAGAAAAAGAACCTGAAGAAGCCTTTGACTACCTAGACCATTTGGCAGATAACTCTCAAGCCTGGCACACAGATAATTCCTCTGAAAGTTCCAATAGATCTAATCTTGTTTCTAACAGAGGTAAATATCATTTTAGTCAAGAAGATGAGATAAAAGCTAAAGTAGCTAATTTAGCTAGAAAGATTGAAGCCATGGAACTTAGAGAAGTAAAAGAAGTCAAAACGGTTAAAAATAAAGAAAGTTGTGGAATTTGTGAAATCATGGGACACCCCACTTCTGAATCTCCAAACATTCCCATTCTTAAAGAAGCGTTGCATGATCAAGTAAATTCCATAAACACATTTAAAAAGCCTTTTCCTTCTCCTTACTCTGAAACGTATAACCCTGAATGGAGAAATCATCCCAACTTCAGTTGGCGGAATAATAATCATGTTCAGGTACCACAATCTCAAAATCCGGGCAACACTTTTTCCTATCAACCTTCACGTGTACAAACCTTGGAAGAGACATTGCAAGCATTCATGCAAACACAAGCAAATGTGAATAACCAGACTTCACAGGACATCAATGAGATCAAAAACACCTTGTCCACATTGACAGCTTCATTACGCACTCAAGAAAAAGGTAAGTTTCCTGCTCAACCTCAGCCTAACCCTTCTACTCAATGTCTTGTTTCTTGCTCCAATGAAACTCAACAGGAAAATGCCAGTTCTATCACAACTCTTCGAAGTGGAAAGACAATTGACAAAAACATTCCATCAAAAGACCAAGATCCTCTTTCCCCTCCGAAAAGTAATGGTAAGGATGATGGTAAGTCTGAACTTCTTGAAAATTTGGACAAAGAAAAAGGTATGCATCCTGCTCCTTTTCCTCAAAGGTTGCAAACAATAAAGAATTTGAATCAAAATGCAGAAATATATGAACTTTTCAAACAAGTTAAGATTAACATTCCTTTATTGGATGCAATCAAACAAGTTCCATCTTATGCTAAATTTTTGAAGGACATGTGCACATTTAAAAGGAAACATAATGTACAAAAGAAAGCATTTCTGACGGAAAGTGTGAGCTCAATCATTCAGCACCTTACTCCACCAAAATTCAAAGATCCTGGATGTCCAACAATCTCATGCATCATTGGAAACACTAGAATAGAACGTGCATTGCTTGATCTTGGTGCTAGTGTTAATCTTTTGCCTTTTTCTGTTTATCAACAGTTAGGTTTAGGTGAACTCAAGGAAATACCTGTTACACTTCAACTAGCTGATCGTTCTGTAAAAATTCCTCGAGGGATAGTTGAAGATGTTTTGGTTCAAATTGAAAATTTTTACTTCCCTGTTGATTTTATTGTTTTGGACACACATCCTGTTTCAAATCCAAATGTTCAAATTCCTGTTATATTAGGCCGTCCATTTCTTGCAACTTCTAATGCTCTGATAAATTGCAGGAATGGTATTTTGAACATTTCTTTTGGAAATATGACTTTAGAATTAAATGTGTTCAACATTTGCAAGCAACCTGGTGATGATTCAGAAGTACATGAAGAGGATTTCATTGAAGAACTTGTTCATGAACATCTCACCACTACCACATTCCATGATCCTTTAGAAGCTTATTTAATTGAATGTGAGTTTGATAATGCTTCAGAAATTTCACACACTGATTCTTTGTTAAATTCTTTTCAGGATAAGCATTGTTGGAAACAAAAACTTGAGGAACTCAGAAATGATGCATATGAGAATCCTAAAATTCATAAAGAAAGAACTAAAGCCTTTCATGACAAGTTAATTTCAAGAAAAATATTTGATGTTGGGCAAAAAGTTCTACTTTATAATTCTAGACTTCACATATTTCCTGGTAAGTTGAGATCAAGATGGACTGGCCCATTTGTGGTTAAGCATGTGTATCATTATGGAGCAGTTGACATTGAGAATCCTCAAAATGGTAACGTATTCAAGGTAAATGGACAAAGACTCAAACTCTTTTTGGAAAATCATGTTACTCAAGAAGAGGTTGTTTTTCTTTCTGATCCTTGTTTTGAAAATAACTAGATGTAAATATAATTTTTACTAATCTTCAAAAAAAAAAAAAAAAATTGTTGTGTTTTAAGACATTTAGAAGTATTCATTCTGAACAAGGTCTGAGTAAGGGAGACTTGAGACATACCTTGTCAGTTTGATTTTAATCTTTTTATTTTACTTGTTAATTTTTGTTAAGTATTTTAGGATTATTTAGGTTGCATGAGTTTGTTTTGTTTTGAGTCTTAGTTATTCCTATTCTTATGTTATTAGTTTTTTTATCTTACACATGATTCTTTCATTTGGGTTAATAGACTTACATTGAGGACAATGTAAGAATTAAGTGTGGGGGGAACGATTTAGGATTTCTTTTATTTTTGTCTACTATTTTTTTTATGAGTCTTTATTATTATTATTATTTTTTTAATGTGTTCTAGTTCCTTTTTAATACAATGATGAGATATGAATTGCATAAGTCTAAAACAGATTTATTAGTGAGAAGATTTTCATGAGAATTGAGCTTGATGTCAACTTTTTTATGAGCCAATGTTAATATGATATGTTGATTGAGAAAGAAGCATGTTTAGACTTAATCTGACTTGTATAATCATCCTTGTGAGTTTTTGAGCCTATAATGATTGATGCATTATACAAATCAATCTAATTTCTTTCTTGAGTGCTCTTATGATTACATGATTCTCTAGAACTTGCTTTAAACCGTTTGAGACTATATTGATACATGTGACAACATGAATATGATAGAGGCATTAGGATTATAACCAGAGCCAAACAGCCATCCATTATTAATGTTCTAAGAGAACATCCCCACTAGTGAGCCAATTTGAGCCTACATTAAATATGCTATTTTATTGGTAACCAGAACTTACACCTAGCCTAAATATACTTATATCCTTACCCTTGTTCTAAAGATGGATTATATATTTTGAGACATATTACAAAAAACAAGGGATATTTTTAGTTGAAAATTTGGGTTAGAAACAAAAGATAAGTGTGGGGGAAGAAAAGAAAAGAAAAAGTCAAGAGAAAAAGAAAGGGATCATTGTCAAATACATTCCCATATATAAAAAAAAAAATCTTCTCTTGAACTTCTAGTTAAAGTAAAGAAAAAGATGTTACAAAGTTGGTTAGAATGAAGCAAAGGCTCAACATGAATATTTAGCCTATGTTATTATGTGCTTTATAAGAGTTTTGAGAAGTTTTATTTGTATGATCTTATTATGTCTCTAAACTCTATGAACTCTTTGGAACCTTTGTGATATCTTTATCCTTTTGTTCTTTAACTACATTATAACCCTTTGGCCCCATTACAACCTTGAAAAAAGACCTCTTGATTTATGAAGTTGTATGATCTAAATAGTGGAGAATAGGTTGACAAGCAAGCATATGGTAGAACTGTTTTCATGAGATTGATTGAGTGTAAACACTTTACCACTACTTTAAAGAGTGAAAATCATGAGAGTATAGTGAGAAGTTGAGATTAAGTTGAATATGCATTATTTTGATTGAAATATGTTATGTTAATATTGGTTTAACTCATTTATTTACATTCAAGCATGAATTTTTGTGAAATTCTTTGAGCTATTGATTAGTTTATAAGACTTGTTCAAAGATTGTCTCTAATTTATATTGAAAGGATTAGGAGTAAATATTTTTAGTGTATGTAGTTTACTTATATTTTAGTTTTTCAATGTTTGTGGGTATCGTTCTAGCAAACCCTCACGAGACTAAACTCGTCCACTAGGGACACCTAGGGGTTTAAAGGCTTGTGTCACATGCTAAGTGCCACCGTGATTTCCTACGAAAATGGATTAGATTAGATTTTCTTATTTTATTTTTATTGAGTCGTTGCTAGGGACTAGCAACAATCTAAGTGTGGGGGTGTGATAACTCGTATAATTATATAGTTTTTAGTTATGTTTTATTATTGTTTTGTGTCAAATACGAGTTATTATTGCTTAGTCTACTTGTGTTTATGATCTTTTATATTTTTATGTAATTTAGTGTTTTTCATGAGTTTCTTTGAGTGATTTCAGATTACTAGGTTAAATCAAGAATTAAGGGCAAATCCAATTCAGTTCCAGTTCCGACACCTTTTGCCATATCAGCTATATCTCGAGTTTCACTGAAGAAATAAGGCTGAAATTTGTAGCCGTGCAAAGCTAAGAGGCATATCTATCTTTTTCATGTTTTACACTTCTTGAAACGGAGTCGTTTTCCCTAGCGAAATCGACCATCAAGTTGGCTGATGTGCAATGACGTCTGTGCTGACCTGTTTTCGTATTTTGCCCATATCTTCTTATCCACATCAGCAAATGAGCTGATTCCAACGGCTATGGATCCGTAACTGATAGGGGTATATTTTTCTAGAAGACCATTTTATCAGATCGAGCCTCCAACATTGACAAAATCGACCATCAAGCTGGCTGATCAGAATTGTCATACAATATGACGAAAATTGTTAGAAAAATGCACCCACCTATTATACCTACCTTTGAAATTTGTAAAGCTTGTCTCTTGTCATTTAGCCCTCCAAAATGTGTATAAATAGAGGGCCTTGGATGAGTATTAGGAACATTATACATTGGTAGGATATTAGCCATTGTAATAAAATTCTCTAAGTTTTCTTTTTCTTTCCTTTCTCTAGTTTTCTTTTTCTTTATTTACTTATGCTTCTTACATTTCTTTTCATTTTATTCATATCTAGTATGTGTTGCTAATCATATTGTTGAGGTGATGAGGTGAAGCTCTTGGTAAATGCTAAGGTTAGTCTCTTAAACATGAGCTAAAATGAATCATCATTTATAAACACTAGTATAGATAATATTTTCTTTTGGTTTAAAATCATACTTGCAAAGTAGGGATCTTGATTCATTATTGACAATGAAAATGGCACAGTAAATGCTTGGTTTCATAACCTTGATTTGTTGTAGACATATACCTTGGCATAAGGAATGCTTGGACTCTTTTTATGAGTTTTGAGGACACCAAATGAACATAATATCATATGCTATGGACGTTGGACAATTTGGACTGCATTGCTAAACCTTCCGATTGGAATCTCCCTTATGTGTGAATTTCAATTGTGTAATAAAACAAGATTAATCTTAGCATAACACCAAGAGTGGATTCTCTAACCTCAACATCTTTTCTTATTGTTTTGTTTATATCTTGTTTAAATTTCTTTTATATTGTTTTGTTTATTTTGTTCTCTAATATCTTGTTTATCTTGTTTTGTTGTTGATTCCCTAATATCTTGTTTACTTTCTTTGTCTTATATATTTATAAACTTATACTTACTAATACGCTTTCCTGTGGTTCGACCTCGGACACCCGAGAATTTATTACTTGAACATAACCTGCACTTGGGTTTACAACTCTTAATTGAGTCTCCATCACTTCTCCAACTCAAAAGTTAGAGAAAAAAATATCTGCAACATCACTTTGCCGAAGCTCATCATCAAATTTGGATGTCGTGGCTGTGATGACACACTACAAACAAATTGTCATATAGTGACGGTCCAAAAAGCGTTGGTAAAACCCAAAAATCCGTCACTAAAAGTCCAAAAACCCTATACCGACGGTTAAAATGGCTATTTCGACAAAAATTTAAGCGACGGTAAAACCCTTGTCGGTATAGACCTATATCGACGGAAAAAATGACCGTCGAAATAGGATGTATAACCTATACTAACTATTTTAGGCGTCACTAATGTTACTACCGTCGGTATAGTCTATGTTGGGTTAATCTCTTTTGTTTTTACCTATATCGACGGCTCTACCGTTCGTATATATATATACCGACGGATTTAGTTTTCGTCGATATAGATACCGTAGATATACATATTCCGACAATCATTATGTCCGTTGGTATACATATACTGATGAATTTTTTTCGTGTCCGTCGATATAGATGAAACTGTAAAATTTATAATTGTTTGTAGTGACAACTAGCGCTACTTTCTTAGAAGAACAAATGGCTCTATTTGCAAAATCTGTGAAATCCCTTGTAACAAGTTTCAAAGAAAAAGATAATGAAATTGCTTTCATGATGGCACAAATTGAAAATTTAAGTGAAAACAACCATGTTGAAATAATACAAATACCATCCACAGTGGAAGTGGAAGCTACTGATGATAGTGTGAAGCTTATTGATGTGCACATTCCCTAGGCGCCTCTAAAATGTAATCATTGCCAAATTTTTGGACATTGTGATAAAACCTGTCCAAATCTTGTACCTACGAAGCATGTTGAGCCTGTCAAAAAGCAACAAAAAAAAAAAAAAATTCCAAAGTGCGTACGGAACCTGTGCTTGTGACAGTTTCAAAACCTCCTCTAGAATCTATAATTCAAACCAATCATAATGCTTCTATACCCCAAAGTCTGGAACCTGTAATGCAGGCCACTCATAAAGACTCTGAAGTTGTTATCAAGAATAAGTTTGCAATTCTTGATGAGAACGTTGGTGACTTGGAGAATTCACAAAATGATCAAAACTATATCCCAGAGAAATATTCTGATCAACAGCAAATCCCTGTTGATTGGTCTAATTTGATTTGGATTATTATTGTCTGTTTTCGAGGTAGAAACTAGTTTTGCCTTGTTTTCCTTAAAAAATCATAACTCCCTTTTAGGGTTCATGGAATGCCATGAAATTTTAACCTATTATTGTATACTAGGATCATTGTGATAAATCTGAGGATTTATGGACTTCAATTGGTTGCTAAAACGAATTAAAATTGAACATGATAAGCACCAGTAATACCCAGAGAGGTGTGACTGCTACGTTCATAATGTGGTGTTAACCTTAATTTGCTATGCAACTAGGATTCTTAATTGTTAAGCCTATAACCTTGATTTTTACTAAGATTTTAATGAAAATCAAATTGATAATCAAGATTGAAAATCTAAGAAAACTTATTCATGAAGATTCCACGATTTTTTTATTTTATTTTATTTTTATCATCAAGAATAATGGACTGTTTTGCTTAAAACTTGAATAATTGTTTTTCAATTCTGATGGAACTTAGTAAGAGGCAAACCAAAGGATTACTAAAGGGTTTAGAAACCTTAAAATTGAAGCCAAAGGGTGCGGCATAGAATCCCTTTGGAGCAGACCTTAGGTTAGATTTAAAGTTTAACGTTTAATTGGTGTAAAAAGACTGGGATTAGTGTAGGGGCTAGATTTGTTTGTAGGACTAGAGTTAGGCCTCGTAGTATTGCTTCTGGCACAGTTTTTGAGATCAAAAACTGTTTTTCACAGCAAACGTAATGTTAAACAAATAAAAAAAATTGACTTTTGCTGTTGAAACCATGGTTTGAAAAACCAAACCAAAAGGCAAAAAAAATAGCTTTTGGGTTTTAAAAGCTGGCTTTTGGATAAAATGACTTTATTATCCTCACATCTCTACACTTTTATTATTTTAAACATATCTTTTTTTGACATTTCAATTTCCTACAATACTTTTTCACAGCAATGTTAAACACTTAAAAATTTTTAAACCATAGTTTTTTCACTACACTTTTTAAACACACTTTTTTCAACTCAATTTTTTTTCAACAACAATGCTAAACTAACCCTTACATGTCAATTTTCTGATGTTGAAATCATGGAAGATTTTTAAACAGTACATTGGAATGATTCATTTCCAATAGAAAAATAAAAAGTTTATTTGAGCCTATGCATTATAATGCACTGATCCATATGAAGATTGCTTCACATAATTGCATTGGTTTTAAGGTTGAAAAGTGTGACAGGAGGCATGTCTGGTAGAGACCAAGAGAGCTCTTGGCCAGCTTTTCTGGCGATTTTACAACCCCACAGCATGCAAGTCGACGGGTGATCTATTAGATATCAATGGTTAATTTGAGTATATAAATACGAAATACGTATATTGATACGTAAGTTGTCGTAAGTAGATACATAGTGTATAATTTATGTATAAATAATTGATATTATGTTTGAATGAGAAATTGGTCTCATTAACACCCAATTGAAGAGAAAGAAAATTGGTTGATATTGTGCATGGTGTGGAATCCCACATTAGATAAAGAAAGGCTTAAGCTTGTTGTTTATATAGGCTTATGTTCAATATTGGGTTGGGCCCCAAAGGGCACTCAAGTATTTGTGAAGGGTAAGAACCTATACAAACTTGGGTTGGACCACAAACATACGCGCCAAGATAAGCTAGGTTGGGCTTGGGCCAATAATTAATTTTTTACTGCCCAACCATCTGATTTTTAGTTGCCCAACCGACCAACCTGTCTGTTTAAGACATCTGTTCGATTTGAACCGAATCGATACATCCAACCAACCATGTGAAGTGTCTGATCATTACATTTCTATTCAGACCGGTTTTATCCCAAAGGTTGTGCTTGACCGAACCAAACGATTCTATCTGTTTTTCAACAATTGTGTCTTGTCCTAACAGTCTCCTGCCACTACAAACAAATTGCCATATAGTGACGATCCAAAAAACGTTGGTAAAACTCCAAAATCCGTCGCTAAAAGTCCTAAAACCCTATACCGATGGTCAAAATGACTATTCCGACAAAAAATTAAGCGACGGTAAAACCCTCGTCGGTATAGACCTATACCGACGGAAAATGTGACCGTCGGAATAGGATGTATAACCTATACCGACGGTTTTAGGCGTCACTAATGTTACTCCGTCGATATAGCCTATGTTGGGGTAGCCCCTTTTGCTTTTACCTATACCGACGGATTTTGTATTCGTCGGTATAGATACCGCATCTATACCGACGACTTTTGTATCCATCGGTATAGATACCGCATCTATACCACGACTTTTGTATCCGTAGGTATAGATACTGTATCTATACCGATGGCTTTTGTATCCGTCGGTATAGATACCATAGATATACATATACAGATGATTTTTTTTTTTTTTTTGCGTCCATCGGTATAAATTAAAATGTAAAATATATAATTAACCTATAGCGATAGTTTGTCGTAAATTTACTGACGGTTTACTCCGTCAGTATACTATACATTTTTTGTTGTTATATGAACTGTCAGTATAGAGGTCAGAGCGTTGGTAAAAATAAAATTTTATCATATTTCAATTACTAATATTAATATATTTATAATTTAATCCAAGATATTTCATATAAAAAAAAAAAACCATTATAAGAAAGTACAAAATATTTCATAATATTAAAAATAAAATTACAAATAAATTGTCTTAATTATATAACTTTTACAAGCTAAATAGAAGTCGCAAGCTAAAGTAATAATACAGTCTTAAAATTGAAAATTAGCAATCCAAACACAAAGTAAATAAGCAATCCAAATACATAAAGTGAAATAAGCAATCCAAATCTCATGAATATTCCTATGGAGCAACATCTGCATAAAATTGACAAATATTATACAATTAAAAGCAATTAAGTAGTGAAATCAATATAGAAGAATAAAATAATCAAGTAGTTTACCATCTTCATTTTCATTAACTTGATGACTAGAAGTTGAAGACCTTATTATTGGTGACAAATTTGGAGCACTACCAGCATCAGGTACCTAAAAAGTATATGTCCTGTCAATATATATTTATTGAATTAAGCTTATACATATTACATCTACTCAAAAGGTAAAATATTATGTGAAATATGATCTACATTTCAAGTTCCACAATCCTACCACAATCAAGCAATTCCTCGACATTTCAAGTTCCACAATCCTACCACAATCAAGCAATATGCCTAACTTAGATATTATGTGAAAGATGATCTACATTTCAAGTTCCACAATCCTACCACAATCAAGCAGATGAATATATTTTAAAAGATGAATTTATTTTACATTAACGCTGCTACGAAATATATTACCTCTCTATTGGCTACGCGAGTAGCAGAAGCCAAAATATCTACGTTCTCATTAGGAAATTGTCTTTGAAACATTGAATTACCCAAAGCTGTCTTCAATTTTTCAACCTTAGCCTCTAACCCTAGTACCTTTTCATCACGCTGCGTTGTTTGAGAACATGATGAAGTCGATTTCTGCGATGAAGTAGATATCGTTCCCAAACAACGAACACACCCTTTTTTCTCTGGTCCTTTAACTTTTGAATACACATCATCTTTCCATGAGCGTTCTTGAGAATTTTCAGATCCAATTTCATCCAAACCTTTTTTCATGAGTTCCTATAAGGAAAGTGTTACATGAAACAAAATCTTTGTTCAATTTAGTGCACACAATTAAACAAAAACAAAAACAGAACAAGAAAAATAGACAATCTCGCTAGTTCAGGTCCTAACTATTCATTTATTCAAGTCTCACTAGCTACATTACATAAGCAGAATATGATCATATGATAACACCATGGTGCCATAAAGTATAAATAGCTTGACCTTAGTAGTAGTGATCAGTCAACAAAATCAACATAATCATAGTCGTAAGCCAGATAAATAAAGAAAAAAGAAGGATAGAATACCACAATTTCTGCTTTCTCATTCACAACACTTCCATCTTTACATGTACGAGTATGAATATACTCCTCAGCACGTGATGGTTGAACTCCATTAGCTTGTTCGGTCTACAAAAATCATCCATTAACTTAGATTAATTACTTTGTAGCACTCTAAAAGAAACTATGAAGGTTAAGATGTTTCCCCTTAGTTCATTTAACAAAAAATTCAACATGCTTATTCGTTCATTAAGCTTACAAAGAAATGGAAAGCAGATGAAAAGGGAAAAATCACTGCTTGGTAGTGCTACAATGGAGGGGGCCAAAAAGAGAGTTATTTTAATATTTTTCAAATATATATTTTTTTCATATTTAGGGGTTGTTTAAAATATGAAATGAGTAAAGGGAAGGGGAAGGTAGGCAAAGTTTATTCTTTCTTCCTTTTTCAGCAAGTAAATCAAAGCAATCAGACATACACAGAAGAGAAGTAATTGAAGGATAAGCTAAAAGCATACTTGCACTAGAAGGTTGACACCTAATCAGCCATTAACAAAGATTCAATGACTCCCAAACAAAGAAATGGTCAACCAAAACTGGTTCAATCATGGTCATGGTTCTACATAGACCACAAATAGAGAGAGGGGGCAGAAAACATACTAGAGTATATTACTGCAAAGTACAACATAGGTGTTTCCAACAAAAGGTATAGCAAGAAACATCAGAAAACCAAGAGGAGCACCATAGATACTCAATTAAAGCAAGGGAAATCTCTTATTAGGAAAATCTTCAATCCAGATGGTAAAAGGAAACAATCATCTTGAAAGAAGAGTCACATGTGCACGCACACACAAAGAGAGAGATCTAAAATGAATGTGTATACTTGAAGATAAGATTTTGTAGCACTATCAACATCTTTAGGATTAACAAGGATTAACTTATACTCATTTTTTATAGCAGAACATCTATCTTCATCACCTAAATAAGCCCCAGAAGTGTAAAACAAGATAAGAAATTAATTTAATTTCATAAAATAAAATAAAAGAAAATTCCCAAGGTATCAACAAAACTTATGAGAAAAGAATTAAAAACTAAACTCAGTAAAATGGTAATCTAACCTTTTCCTTCAGATTCCGAGGACAAAAGGTCATTACCAGACTTTACATTCATCTCTTTCCTTACTGCAACAAAAGTAAACTAAACAATATAACTTACAATCTCAAAATATAATAATGGCTAAATAAGTAAATACAAACAAAGAAACTATATAAAGGAAATTAAACATTTTAAGTTTTTTTTTTTTAATTTCATTTCATAAATTAGGGTTGTATTTTAGTAGTAATTTTTCACTTTCAATTAATTACAAATCTGAAGTAGTTTAAACACAAAAAAAAAAAGGAAAAAAAAAAAACATAAATTAATTCCATTAAATTAAGAAAAATAATAAGCAACACCTGAGATTTTAATTTTTGTGTTTTTTGAGATAGAGATTTGGAGGCTGTTAGGATCAAATTTCAAATATACTTGTTTGCTTCTATCAAAACCTCGCAATTACCTGTAAAATTAAAAAAATTAAAAATAAAAACAAATTGAGAAAATTAGGGTTTACAAACTTTAAAAAAAATATATGGAATGATTTTACCGATTGGGATTGGAGAGAGACGAAGAGCTTTTCATTAGCGCCATTTTTTTTTTCTTTATTGAAGTTTCATTTTTGAAGTATGCTGAGGAAGATAAATAAAGTGGGTACGATGAGGATATAATCGATTTGCTGCTCATGTTCTTGCTAGCTGATCATGAAAGCTCAGCCCATGCAGCTATATGGGCAATCGATTTAAGGGTTTGGCTCTTAAGGATATCAAAGAAATGAAGTGGAACGATTGAGGAACAGAGGGCTTACCTGGCAGTCGGGGGAGGGACAGAGGGCTCCTATGCAGTAGAAGGAAGCAGCCACCCAAGGATTGAGGAAGCGACAAAACACCCAAGGATTTGAAGCCTAAAATTGTTGTGGAAACTGGAAGAAGATGAGCGAACAGTGTAGAAAGAGATAGAACGGGCAAACGGCGTGGAAACTGTAAAGAGATAGAAATGGGCGAACACAAAGAATAAATGAAAAGCGAAACACAAATAAAACTAAAGGGTTTACCGACGGGAAAGCCCATTGTTATATCTTTTCAATAAAAATGAAAACTTTTTCCCGTCGTAGAAAGAAGAGGCGCGTTTTTCAGAGGACCTGTACTGACGGAATCAAATCCACCTGTCAGTAAAAGTCCCTGTATAAATAATTTTTTATAGTTCTTTTTATTTAAGAAATGAATAAGAAAAAATACATTTTTTTTTCATTTAGACCCTATACTGACGGTAGAATAATACTGTCAGTGTATATCATGTTATATGTTGTGCCTAATCTGACGGATCATAAAATCCGTCCGTATAGATTATGCCTATATCGACGGATTTTGGTGATCCGTCAGTAAAACTAAGATCTATACCGACGGTTAAATTGTCCGTCGGAATATGTGTCATATATACTGACAATTTATAAAATCCGTCTGAAAAGCACATTGATACCGACGGATCTTGCCCGTCAGTATAGGTCGTTGTCAGTATATGAAATTTTTTTTGTAGTGTATACTGACGGAAGAAAGATAACCGTCAGTAAAAATCATACCTATATCGACGGCTAATGAGAAACCGTCAGTATACAATATATTTATAGCGACGGACAATAAAGTGTCGGTATATGTTAAGCATATTCCGACGGTAACAAAAACCGTCGGTAAAGATCCTTTATACCGACGGATTTTTACCGTCAATATAGGTAAGCGTCAGTATATGGCAATTTGTTTGTAGTGTGCATTCCTATAAATACTCAAAGGCAGTGCCTGTTTTACATACTCAGAAACATTCTATTTCTTCTCGATTTTTGCATACTGTCTTGTGAGAGAGACCGATTGATAACTCGTATAATTATATAGTTCTTAGTTATGTTTTATTATTGTTTTGTGTCAAATACGAGTTATTATTGCTTAGTCTAATTGTGTTTATGATATTTTATATTTTTATGTAATTTGGTGTTTTTCACGAGTTTCTTTGAGTGATTTCAGATTACTAGGTTAAATCAAGAATTAAGGGCAAATCCAATTCAGTTCCAGTTTCGATACCTTTTTCCATATCCGCTATATCTGGAGTTTCACTAAAGCAATAAGGCTGAATTTTTTATAGTGCAAAGTTAAGAGGCATATCTATCTTTTTCATGTTTTACACTTCTTGAAACGGAGTCGTTTTCCCTAGCGAAATCGACCATCAAGTTGGCTGATGTGCAATGACGTCTGTGCTGACCTGTTTTGGTATTTTGACCATATCTTCCGATCCACATGAGCAAATGATCTGATTCCAACGGCTATGGATCCATAACTGATAGGGGTATATTTTTCTAGAATACCATTTGATCAGATCGAGCCTCCAACATTGACAAAATCGACCATCAAGCTGGCTGATCAGAATTGTCATACAATATGACGAAAATTGTTAGAAAAATGCACCCACCTATTATACCTACCTTTGAAATTTATAAAGCTTGTCTCTTGTCATTTAGCTCTCCAAAATGTGTATAAATAGAGGGCCTTGGATGATTGTAAGAGTATCATTATACATTGGTAGGATATTAGCCATTGTAATAAAATTCTCTAAGTTTTCTTCTTCTTTCCTTTCTCTAGTTTTCTTTTTCTTTATTTACTTATGTTTATTACATTTCTTTTCATTTTATTCATATCTAGTATGTGTTGCTAATCATATTGTTGAGGTGATGAGGTGAAGCTTTTGGTAAATGCTAAGGTTAGTCTCTTAAACATGAGCTAAAATGAATCATCATTTATAAACACTAGTATAGATAATATTTTCTTTTGGTTTAAAATCATACTTGCAAAGTAGGGATCTTGATTCATTATTGACAAGGAAAATGGCACAGTAAATGCTTGGTTTCATAACCTTGATTTGTTGTAGACATATACCTTGGCATAAGGAATGCTTGGACTCTTTTTATGAGTTTTGAGGATACCAAATGAACATAATATCATATGCTATGGACGTTGGACAATTTGGACTGAATTACTAAACCTTCCGATTGGAACCTCCTTTATGTGTGGATTTCAATTGTGTAATAAAACAAGATTAATCTTAGCATAACACCAAGAGTGGATTCTCTAACCTCAACATCTTTTCTTATTGTTTTTTATATCTTGTTTAATTTCTTTTATGTTATTTTGTTTATTTTGTTCTCTAATATCTTGTTTATCTTGTTTTGTTGTTGATTCCCTAATATCTTGTTTACTTTCTTTTTCTTATATATTTATAAACTTATACTTACTAATACGCTTCCCTGTGGTTCGACCTCGGACACCCGAGAATTTATTACTTGAACATAACCTGCACTTGGGTTTACAACTCTTAATTGAGTCTCCATCAAGTTTTTGGCGCCGTTGCCGGGGAGGCAATACTAAGTATATAAGTTTATAAGTATATTTATTTTTATTGGCTGGTTATACTGCCTATATTTATTTTTATTGGCTGGTTATGCCGCCTAATTTTCTATATATTTATATTTATATTGTATATTAACTTTGTTTTATTTTTATTGGCTGGTTATACCGCCTAATCTGTATATTAACTTTGTTTTATGCTTGTTTGGCGACGTGATTTTAGATCTCGTCGTTTAGTTAGATTTTATTGTGAAACTTTTTCAGGTAATCTTTCTAATACAACTCCTACCATGGCTGACAATGAAAGTGTTCATGCTGAAGATGAGAACAGACAAGTACGCACCATGCGTGACTACTTGCAACCAACTCGAAGCTCATCACCCTCTTGTTTTATTTTTCCTCTCAATGCAAACAACTTTCGTTTTAAACCAGGTATGATAGCTTTGCTTCCAAATTTCCATGGGTTAGAATCGGAAAGTGCTTACTCGTTTCTAAAAGACTTCGAGGATGTATGTGTCACCTTTAATGACCAACAATGTACAAATGAAATTGTCAAGCTAAAATTATTTCCTTTTTCTTTAAAAGATAAAGCAAAAATTTGGTTTCATAATTTAAAACCAAGGTCAATTGGCACATGGCAAGAATTACAAACTGAGTTTCTAAAGAAATTTTTCCCAGCACATAAAACTACTGCTTTGAAAAGACAGATTCAAAATTTCAATCAAAATCAAAATGAAGCATTTTTTCAGTGCTGGGAGCGTTTTAAAGATTTGTTAAGTTCTTGTCCACATCATGGTTTTGAAAAATGGCGTCTTATTAGTTTCTTTTATGAAAGTTTAACTCCCGAAACTAAACAATTTGTTGAAAAAAATGTGTAACGGTGAGTTTCTAGAAAAAGAACCTGAAGAAGCCTTTGACTACCTAGACCATTTGGCAGATTACTCTCAAGCCTGGCACACAGATAGTTCCTCTCAAAGTTCCAATAGATCTAATCTTGTTTCTAACAGAGGTAAATATCATTTTAGTCAAGAAGATGAGATAAAAGCTAAAGTAGCTAATTTGGCCAGAAAGATTGAAGCCATGGAACTTAGAAAAGTAAAAGAAGTCAAAACGGTTAAAAATGAAGAAAGTTGTGGAATTTGTGAAATCATGGGACACCCCACTTCTGAATGTCCAAACATTCCTATTCTCAAAGAAGCGTTGCATGATCAAGTAAATTCCATAAACACATTTAAAAAGCCTTTTCCTTCTCCTTACTCTGAAACGTATAACCCTGAATGGAGAAATCATCCCAACTTCAGTTGGTGGAATAATAATCATGTTCAGGTACCACAATCTCAAAAGCCGGGCAACACTTTTTCCTATCAACCTTCACGTGTACAAACCTTGGAAGAGACATTGCAAGCATTCATGCAAACACAAGCAAATGTGAATAACCAAACTTCACAGGACATCAATGAGATCAAAAACACCTTGTCCACATTGACAGCTTCATTACGCACTCAAGAAAAAGGTAAGTTTCCTGCTCAACCTCAGCCTAACCCTTCTACTCAATGTCTTGTTTCTTGCTCCAATGAAACTCAACAGGAAAATGCCAGTTCTATCACAACTCTTCGAAGTGGAAAGGCAATTGACAAAAACATTCCATCAAAAGACCAAGATCCTCCTTCCCCTCCGAAAAGTAATGGTAAGGATGATGGTAAGTCTGAACTTCTTGAAAATTTGGACAAAGAAAAAGGTATGCATCCTGCTCCTTTTCCTCAAAGGTTGCAAACAATAAAGAATTTGAATCAAAATGCAGAAATTTATGAACTTTTCAAACAAGTTAAGATTAACATTCCTTTATTGGATGCAATCAAACAAGTTCCATCTTATGCTAAATTTTTGAAGGACATGTGCACAGTTAAAAGGAAACATAATGTACAAAAGAAAGCATTTCTGACGGAAAGTGTGAGCTCAATCATTCAGCACCTTACTCCACCAAAATTCAAAGATCCTGGATGTCCAACAATCTCATGCATCATTGGAAACACTAGAATAGAACGTGCATTGCTTGATCTTGGTGCTAGTGTTAATCTTTTGCCTTTTTCTGTTTATCAACAGTTAGGTTTAGGTGAACTCAAGGAAACACCTGTTACACTTCAACTAGCTGATCGTTCTGTAAAAATTCCTCGAGGGATAGTTGAAGATGTTTTGGTTCAAATTGATAATTTTTACTTCCCTGTCGATTTTATTGTTTTGGACACACATCCTGTTTCAAATCCAAATGTTCAAATTCCTATTATATTAGGCCGTCCATTTCTTGCAACTTCTAATGCTCTGATAAATTGCAGGAATGATATGTTGAACATTTCTTTTGGAAATATGACTTTAGAATTAAATGTGTTCAACACTTGCAAGCAACCTGGTGATGATTCAGAAGTACATGAAGTGGATTTCATTGAAGAACTTGTTCATGAACATCTCACCACTACCACATTCCATGATCCTTTAGAAGCTTATTTAATTTATAGGGAAGAGATTTAGTTCTACTAGGATTAGGAATTTTAATCTGATCATATTTTTTAGAGTCCCATTTCAATCCAAAGAGGTGATTTGTTTCAACCAAAACTTTTTTTTTTATTAATTCCGAATTTTTTTTCTGATTTTTATTTTAATTTTTGAAATTATCCAATTTTTTTCTGATTTCATTTTTTTTATGATTTTTTTCTTTTTTTTTTTGTTTTCTTTTAATAAAAAAAAATTAAACCCGGATAAAATCCGGTGTCTACAGTTGCCCCTCTTTGTGCATTCCCTGAGAAACAGGGGATGTGCAAAGACGTAGACACCCTACTAAGTCTTATGTACTTAAAGAAAATCCTATCGTAGAAAAGCTCCTCTAAGCGAGGCATAAACTTTAAATAAACTCACCGTAAAAACATACTCCTCCACCGAGGCATCAACTTTAAATGAAAATACTCCTCCACCAAGGCTTCAACTTTAAATAAAAACTCCTCCACCGAGGCTTCAACTTTAAATAAAAACTCCTCCATCGAGGCTTCAACTTTAAAAGAAAATACTCCTCCACCGAGGCTTCAACTTTAAAAGAAAAACTCCTCCACCGAGGCTTCAACTTTAAAAGAAATACTCCTCCACCGAGGCTTCAACTTTAAAAAAAAATACTCCTCCACCGAGGCTTCAACTTTAAAATAAAATACTCCTCCACGAGGCTTCAACTTTAAAAGAAAATACTCATCCACCGAGGCTTCAACTTTAAAAGAAAATAAAGAAATTTGCAAATTCTCAAATGTAAATGTAGACTTCAAAAATCTTACTTGAGTCCCGAAAGAAATCGCTAACCTCGCAAATTAGCATTGCAAACTCATGTCCAAATTATACTGAATACCTGAAATAAACTTTCTTGTGTGCAAATACATAAATGCAATGCAGTGCATGAATGCCATGAATGCCGATGCATATTGTGCAAATGGATGTCATGAATGCTCTAATATCAACTCCCTAAATCAAAGTAAGAGGTTCTCAAGCTCATCATTCATCTCTGTTCGCACTTGGCTTCAAGCTGGTAGAACAAATCTTATTATCTCTTTCATTTTTCAAAATCTTCTGAATATGAACAAATTTCCTTCTTCGAAAATTTCAAAACACTAATCATTCCATATCTCATCTTATGCCAGCTTAACTGGGCTCTTAACATTCCATCATGGAAATTCTCATCTTGAAAGATTCTCACTTTTAAAAATCAGATCTTATTTCATCTCCTGACTTTTGTGTTCAGTTATCCATAGATTTCTCATAAAAATAAATGCAGGGATCTCTTAAGATTATATTCCAATTTATCAATCATTATTCTAATTTCATAGCAAACGCAATGTATGATGCATTCCCTCTATTCAATGCAAAAGTGTAAAATTGAGAATAACAAATGGAAGGCAATAATAGGCTGGAAAGAAAGATCTTTATTATCAAAATAAGGAAAAGAATTCATCTCAAGGAATAAAAGAGCATCTCAAAGGTTTATCATAAAGGTGTTAGGATAACAAAACAGTATCCAAACAATGAATACTTAGACAATCTTAATAGTTCATTCAAAATTCTCATCTAAAAACCAATCCCAATCGATGTCTTCAATCCTTCAGAGTTCATCAAACTAGACGTTGTCCCCATCTTCATGAAATTTTCTGGACGACGCTGATCCTCCCCATATCTAAGCCGCCCTTTCGGTTTTTCAACTTAGACATCTCCCATTGACCCAAACTGCCCTTTTCGGGTTTTCAATTTGAGTCATCCTTTTCTTTTTCTTTTTTTTTTTCTTTTTTTCTTTTTTAAGCAAAATATTTCTTCACAGCGTCCGAATTAATTGGGTTCAGCAAAACATCCCCATCCATCTCAGTCAAAATCAAAGCTCCACCTAAGAAAGCTTTTTTCACCACATAAGGACCTTCCCAATTCGGCGTCCACTTCCCTCGATGATCATGCTGATACGGAAGAATCTTTTTCAAGACTAACTCCCCTTCCCTGAAATGTCTGGGACGAACTTTCTTATCATGTGCTCGCATCATTCGCTTCTGGTACAACTGACCATGGCACAACGCTGCAAGTCTCTTTTCCTCAATGAGATTCAACTGCTCAAAACGATCCAGTACCTATTCTGTCTCTTCCAGATCAACCTCTTTCAGTACCCTTAAAGAAGGGATTTCTACCTCGACTGGTAAAACAGCCTCCATCCCATACACCAGTGAAAACGGGGTTGCCCCTGTGGATGTGCGAACCGAAGTTCTATAAGCATGCAAGACGAAAGGCAACTTTTCATGCCAATATTTGTAGACATCAGCCATCTTTTCTACAATCTTTTTAATGTTTTTATTGGCTGCTTCCACTGCTCCATTCATCTTCGAACGATACGGCGTTGAATTGTGATGTTTGATCTTGAACTGTTCACAAACCTCTTTCAACATCTTACTATTCAGATTACGAGCATTATCAGAAATGATTCTCTCTGGTAGTCCATATCGACAAATTATCTATTTCTTTATGAACTTACAGACCACTGCCCGTGTTACACTCGTATATGAGGCTGCCTCTACCCACTTTGTGAAATAATCGATCATCACAAAAATAAACCGGTGCCCATTCATCGCCTTTGGGGTAATCGATCCAATCACATCCATGCCCCACATTGAGAAAGGCCACGGAGGTGCCAAAACATGTGACTCATTCGGATGAGCGTTGATCTTATCCGCATAGATCTGACATTTATGACATTTCTGAGCATAGTCAATACAGTCTTTCTCCATCGTCAGCCAATAATAGCCAGCCCTTATTATCTGCCTAGCCATCATGTGACCATTCACATGTGCCCCACAAATTCCATCATGAACTTCCTCCAGTATCCTCTTTGCTTCTCTAGCGTCAACACACCTCAAAAGCACCATATCTCGGCCTCTCTTATACAAAATTTCTCCGTCAAGGAAGAAACTCATAGCTAATCTTCGGATGAGCCGTTTATCATTATCTGAGGCGTATTTTGGGCATCGCTGGTATTTGACGTATTGCATGATGTCAAAATACCAAGGCTGACCATCAATTTCTTCTTCAACATCTAAACAATGTGCCGGAGATCCTTTCACAGCCAACTTGATTGGTTGAATCTCAGCTTTTGCATCCAGCTTAAACATCGCAGCTAAAGTGGCTAAAGCATCAACCATTTGGTTTTTTTCCCGGGGCAAGTGTTGAAACTGAATCTTCTTAAAATGTTTGATCAATTCAGTTGTGTATTTCTAGTATATGATCAACTTCGAATCCCTCGTTTCCCATTCTCCTTTCAATTGATAAATGACCAAAGCTGAATCACCATATACCTCCAACACATCAATCTTTCTTTCAATTGTCACTTGCAAGCCCATGATGCATGCCTCATATTCAGTCATATTGTTGGTGCAATTAAAATCCAATCATGCAGTAATCGAATAATATTGACCATCTGGGGATATCAAGACTACTCCAATTCAATTCCCAAAAGCATTAGAAGCCCCACCAAATAACATCTTCCAGGGTTTTTCTTCACATTCTTCGTCATCTCCTCTTGAAATAGCTATCAAATCCTCATTCGGGAAATCAAATTGCATTGGCTCATATTCTTCAGAAGCCCGGTCCGCTAGGAATTCGGCTATCACACTTCCTTTTATTGCTTTCTGAGTCACATAAACAATGTCATATTCAGATAAAGTGACCTACCATCTTGCAATTCTTCCCGATAACGATGGCTTCTCAAAAATGTACTTAACAGGATCCAACCTTGCTATGAGCCACGTTGTGTTGTACAACATAACACATCTTTTCCAGCGATGAGTATATAGATTCATAGTCAGTAAACTTTTTACTCAGATAGTAGATGGCATGCTCTTTCTTTCCCGTCTCATCTCGTTGCCCCAAAACACATCCCATGGATTTCTCGAACACTGTCAAATACAGAATCAATGGCTTTCCCAGAATCAGAAGGACTAACACCGGTGGATTCGACAGGTAGTCTTTAACTTAATCAAAAGCCTCCTGACATTCTCCAGTCCATTCACCAGTATCCTGTTTGCGAATAAGCTTGAAGATAGGATCACATTTGAAGGTGAGCTGGGAAATAAAGCGCGATATGTAATTCAGCTTTCCCAAGAACCTCTCACTTCTTTTTGCATGCGAGGGGGAGACAGATTCTGAATCGCCTTTATTTTGTCTGGATCTACTTCAATTCCTCTATAACTAACCACAAAACCCAACAATTTGCCGGATTTGACGCCAAACGTACACTTGGCAGGATTCAATCTCAGCTGAAACTTTCTCAATCTTTCAAACAACTTCCTGAGGTTGACCAAATGATCTTCATTTTCACGGGATTTTGCTATCATGTCATCCACATAAACTTCAATCTCTTTATGCATCATGTCATTAAACAGAGTTACTATCGCCCTTTGGTAAGTAGCTCTAGCATTTTTCAATCCAAAAGGCATGACCTTATAACAGAAGGTCCCCCACATTGTAACAAATATGGTTTTTTTCATATCCTCCAAAGCCATCTTGATCTGGTTGTACCCTGAAAAATCGTCCATGAACGAAAATGTGGAATGTCTAGCAGTGTCATCCACGAGGGTGTCAATATGAGGCAAAGGAAAATTATCCTTTGGACTTGCCTTGTTCAGATTTCGGTAATCAACACACATTCTCACCTTTCCATCTTTCTTAGAAACTGGGACGATGTTGGCTACCCACTCCGGATACTTAGCTACCTCCAGAAAGCCTGCATCAAACTGTTTCTTTACTTCTTCTTTAATCTTCAACAGCATTTCTGGTTTCATCCTCCTTAACTTTTGTTGCACTGGCTTGCATTCTGGCCGCAAAGGCAATTTGTGCTCCACAATATCTGTATCCAAACCCGGCATGTCTCTGTATGACCATGCGAACACATCCACAAATTCTTTGAGCAAATCTTCTAATCTCTTCTTTTGAACAGGTGGCAATGACGCGCCAATTTTAACTTCTTTCTTATTTTCCTCATCTCTCAAATTGATCATTTCAGTAACCTCTTGATGTGGTTCAATCGATTTCTTTTCCTGTTCCATTAATCTCAACAAATTCGGAGACAAAGTATAATCATCTGATTCCTCTTCATTATCAAATTCATCAACATGGATTGTGTTTTCAAAATTGAATCCCAAATTATTATTAAGATTGTCTTTGTATTCATTACTTGGAATCCTGAAATTGAATGGAATAGAAAGAATATATATTGGTATACGAAGAAAGAATGGCAACAATGAAAGAAAGGAAAAATGACAATCATGAATGAAAGAGGGAATGAAAATGCATCTTGTTCCTAATTTATTAAAATAATAACGAATAAACTAGCCCATACATAAAAGACCATCCCTAATGCCCTTGGGCATAAGCAACTAGGGACTTGACTCACTGCAATACATTTTATGAGATTTAAGGATAACCAGCAGCTTTGTCACTTTCCAATTACCCAGCTCCATTTTAGGTGAGCATGGGTACACCAACAACTCTTCATCAATATCAGATTGCATGCTTGCTTTCTCCACCATTTGAATAGAAAGCTCAAAAAATGCTGCTTCTAGATTTGGTGGAGGTGCATCGGGATAAATACATCCCCCCAAATGAAAAATGGAATAAAGATGAGGAAAGACCATCTTTCTCGGCTCCCACTCGTACCCTTTCACACGAGCCAATCTTTTCTTTCTCTTCTCGAACTCGACCATCTCCTAATCCCTCCTGGTTGGCCTGTAGCCTAACCCAAACTTTTCTCTGTTTACTTGAATATCTGGCATCTCCCTGATCCCCTGAAGATGCTTTCCCAATCCAAAACCAACTCGCAAACCCATCCTAATAGTCTGCTTGAACAACATGCCCACCGTTCGAGAGAAGCGCGGAGCAGGCACCTTTGACCCTTCACCAACATATGTTGCATTGATGAATTCAAATGATCTGAAAGAACATTCCAATGCTTCATCAGCTGCCTCGACATAAGGCGTGGTTGGGGATTGGGTTACCAACAAATCCTCCTCTTGTTAACACATACCAGGTAATCCTCCATAAAAAACTTGATTTTCTGATGCAATGATGAGGGAACTGCCCCTGCCATGTGAATCCATGGCCTTCCTAACAGACAACTGTAAGATGGTGAAATCTCCATAACTTGAAACTTATCTTGAAAGTACAAGGCCCAATCTGCAGAGGCATCTCAATATCTCCCAAAACTGCTCGACGGGTCCCATCAAAGGCTCTCACAATCATGTGACGGGGTTGAATGTGAGACACATCTATTGGAAGCTTAGATAATATAGTCATCGGCATAACATTAATGGAAGAACCATTATCAATAAGTACTTTAGCCATGACATGACTTTTTCACTTGACCGTGATATGGAGGGCCTTAGTACTGCCCCTGCCTTCCGGAGGAATCTCATCATCATTAAAGGTTATGAAATTGGTGGCCACCAGATTTCCTGCAATATGACCCACATTCTCCACAGAAATATTGTGAGGCACATGTGCCTTATTCAAGACCTTCAGCAAAGCTTCTCTGTGAGGCTCGAAATTCAACAATAGTGACAACAGCGAAATCCGAGCTGGCGTCTTATTCAACTGTTCAACCACACTATATTCACTGTGTTTGATCAGCTTCAAAAATTCACAAGCCTCTCTCTCAGTCACAGGCTTATTATATTCCATATCCCGAACCACCAATGGGTTCGTCTTGCTTCCTGGCTCTTCATTCTTTTCTTCTTCCACTGCTTTTCCTTTCTTGTCCCTATCAAGTATATCAGGCGAATAACAATGCCCACTCCGAGTCGCTCCCCCTACTCCAGTTAAATTGGCAGCTTCAGGATTAATTATGACATCACATCCATATCTCCACAGTATTGCTTTATCATTTTGATATGGAAATGGACTAGGGACATTGATCGTAATAATGGGAATTTTGATCCCCGTTGGCTTCTCATCCTCGAACTGACTCACCCTTTTCTCATAGAAGAATGTGATCGATTTCACAACAGGCACCGAAGATTCTCCAATTACCACATCAATTTCATCTGCCCCAAACTCTGTGTAAAACTTGATCTGGGAGAGATCCATCAGTTTCTGTAACTCCTACAGGAATTCAACACAACCTTGAAAGAATGGCCAACTATACCTAGGTGATATTTGCAAATCTTGCTTGGATCATATTCACCAAGATAGCTATCTAAATTAGCCTGTATAGGACTAATCATGCTAGCTTTAACTAGAACATCGAAAATGTAATCCATTGATGTCGTAACCTCATCCACTTTCTGCTTGATTACAATAATCTTGCCGTCTCCCAAAGCATTTACCGTCGGTCTTGCATGGTTTGGTAAAGGATTACCGTTGACGTTCGGACCACCTTTCTCTTCAAAATTTATCAACCCGGCATTAATCAAACCTTGCACTTTGTATTTCAAAGCTGTGCAGTTTTCGGTGGAGTGCCCCACGTTTCCTGAATAGTAATCACATCAGGCATTAGGATCATACCACCTAGGGTATGGAGGTTTCAAGGGTTCCAGGTGTACCGGTGCAACCAGATGGTTCTTGATAAGATCTGGAAGCAAGTCTGCATAAGCCATGGGAATCGGATCAAAAGACATTCTTTCCTGGTTGGCTCGTCGTCCCCTCGGATTAATTGGGGTTTGATTGGCTTGTAGAGATGGCCCAACTGGAGGAGCTAATGGCCTTGGGCGAAAATTAGGTTGGAATGTCTGTGGAGGTGCAGGTGGATAAGCATATGAAACCAGATTGATGGCATTGGTATTCGGGTAGTATGGCTGGTACACGGACTGCGGGAAATGCGGGACGTAACCTCCCATTTGTTGCCCCCCATACGCAACAGTCTGGACATCAGCTTCCTTATTCTTTGTCACACAATTCCTCTTTACAACGGATTCTCCCCCTTCAATCTTGCCACTCTTGATGGCATTTTCTATGATTTCACCGGAAATCACCATATCGGCATAGTTCTTTGTGGCGTTCCCAATCATCTTGTCGTAGTACGGAGCCTTAAGAGTACTAACGAACAGCACCGTAGTCTCTTTCTCAGTCAGAGGCGGCTGGATTTGGGCAGCAATATCCCTCCATCTCTGGGCATAGTCCTTAAACTTTCGGTGGACTTCTTCTCCATATTTTGTAGAGACAAACGGTCCGGAGCCATATCAACGATGTGTTTATACTGGCTGATGAATGCCTTGGCCAATTTTTTCCAAGTATGAACCCGATTCCTGTCGAGTTGGACATACCACCTAGCAGTGGACCCTGTAAGACTGTCCTGAAAGACATAGACAAGCAGCTTGTCATCTCTGGTGTAGGCTGCCATTTTCCGGTAGTACATGGTGATATGGGATATGGGACACTTGGACCCATCAAACTTTTCGAAGTCAGGAGTCTTGAACTTAGGCGGTATTACTACATCAGCAACTAAACAAAGCCCCTTAGCATCCATAGAACCATAGCAGTCTAACCCCTCGGCAGCTTGAAGCCTTTCTTCAATCATCTTCATTTTTCGAGACTCGATCTCTTCCGCTACTTTCAGCTTCTCTAACTCTTTGGGATCGTCTAAATCTGGAACTTGGACTGGGTTTACCTTTGTTCTAGGAACAGGAAAAGTGAACCCCGGGATTTGAGGTTGGTCGTGTGGATAAGTGAATCCTTCCATGTAGGGCATCTGCTGTAATTGTTCATGTTGCACTTGAGGTCGAAAATCGGGCGGACATAAAGATTCGCCCACATTCTGCTCTTTCCCTGGAGAACCAGATTCATCATCCTTATTCTTCCCTTTCAGACTTCTCATCATTTCCAACAAAGAACTTAACTGCTCTCTAATCTCATCCTCAGCTTGTTCTACCTTATCTATCCTTGAGGATTGCTCTTCAGTCATTTCTTTAACTCTTGATCTGGTGTTGTAAGAGTGACGAGAAGGCTGTCTCGAAGATTCTGACTGTCGAGCTATCCTTGAACCTTTAGCAAAATTTCTTAAATCAGGATAATATGCTTAAAAATTAAAACTAAATTGATGATGTTTATGCACATATGGATGAAATATTATGAAAGAACACCAGCCACATAACAAATGTAGATAAAAAGAATCTTATAAATAAAATTACCAAATCCATATAAATCCTAAAAACCAAAGCGATCTAAAAACATAAAAAATAACAACTTCAACTGGTCCTAAAGCATAAAAATGAAAATTCTTACAAAGAATCCTAAAAACATAAATCTAAAAAAGAAAAATCCTAACGCCTCCAAAGGAACTTGATGATCTGACGGTAGTGAGACTGAGCTTCATCCAAAAGTTCGTATATGAGCTGGCTGTTTTCATGGAACGGATGTACTTTTGCCTTAACCTCCATGATCTTATCATACATGTCTTCTACCTTGCGGGATGCCACATCGAAATGGTCAAACATATTCTCCAGAAGATTCTACTTTTTAGAGTCCGCATCTCGGAGTTTGGAACATTCTTCCTTCAAGTTCATTAATTCAGTAACCAATTCTTGACAATCAGCTACCCTTCTTTCTTGATCAATCAATAACTCCCCATTTTCTTCTTTTAGGCGTCCAACCTCAGTAGTCAAAAGCGAGTACCTCTTTTCCATACCTGACAAGGATTCTTTCAAAGTGTCGCCATCCTCGGTGAGTTTTTGAATAGTGCCATCTCTTTCCACTAAACCATCCCCCAACTTTCGAACCTTCAATCGGAGCTTTTTGGCCTTGCTTTTTTCTTTGTTCAAGCCTTTTTCTAACTCTTCTACCCTTGATTGCAGTTTTTGGTTTTCTTCTCCCAATTCATCTTTTTTTTCTTGCAGCTTCTTTTAGCTTTTTCTATCCTCAGCATAGGATCCGAGGCTATGGCCTTGGCCGAACCGTCTGAACTTCTTTTGCAAGGAATCATAACATCTTTGGCTCTCCTGGCCTGCCACACAGAATATTCAGGAGTAGTGTTCCATGAAATACTACCCCCTTCAACTCTAACTGTTAATTTCCAAGCCTTTGTGAGTTCCTCTATCCTGTTGATAACCCCTTTGTCTGAATAAGAGAAATCCACCTCGTTAAGTCCGTGAGTCATCGGTATGAACTGCTTATACCCTTCTTGTCTCCGTACCATGATAGGAGAGAAGCTAATGACACCCCAAAGCCCCAAGAGAGGAACCCAAGGTTGATCACCACAGCTAAATAACATAAGTCCATGAGGTATCCATGGTGCTTTCCAGATCACTTGTCGGCTTGAAAGTCCTCGCAACGTTGCTACCCATTCTTCTTTTGACCTTGATTCAAGCCATGTGCTTTCACAGAATTCCTTGATAGGGACGCTAGTGGTGAAGTATGGCTTTCGGAATTTCGACTCTTGGCACTCGAAATGACTTTTCATCCAGATGTAGAGCAACTGTAAACATCCGATGAAACGCCCTTTTTCATTTCTCCTGTAGTGATTCAGTGACTTGATAGACTCGGCTAATATAGCAGGAGCCGTATTAATCCGGTGTTGAACTTGGTCCATGAAATTCACCACAGTTGTTTCAATATGTCCCAATTTCTTCGGGAAAACCACAAGTCCGTAGATAGCCAAAGCCATCACCTCCAAACCTTTATCATCATCCGGGTGTTTGACAATGAAGTTTCGGAGAACATTCCATGGAATACCAGTGCTTTTACCCTTTGTCTTCACAATTTTGTCAACTTCTGTCAAACTGATTCCCGTGATCTTTGCTATCTTCTTCCGATAACCTGTCTTGTTCTTCCAATAGACTTTGTCTGGATTAGGAGGGTCCAAACGAAGCAAAGCTGAATATTCTTCTATAGTTGGAACCATATCCACTTCATTGAACACGAAACACCTGTATGATGGGTCCCAAAACTGCATCATGGCTCTTACCAGGTTATTATCGACTTCGACAGACAGGAGTAAAGCCAGGTCCCCATACTTTCGTCTGAATGTTTCCTGTCGAATTCCATTCCAAGAATGCCAAATGTTGATCAGATCTTCAAGGTTATTCTGTGCCAGATCCATGTGAACTTTCTCGGGAAGAGTAGAGACATACCCGACTGGAAGGCAATCTCTTGTACTTTGCTGGATTGCTTCAGACCTAAGCTTCAAACTACTGGCAGACTCACGCTTGGCGACTGTCAGGTTTTCCATGGATTTAGTAGACATTCTTTTTATCTAGACTGTTATGTGGCAAGATGACTTTATGAAGATGCATGATGTATGAAAAGAAAGAAACAAATAGTTAGATATTATACCAACAAACTTATGAAGAGATAAAAATACAACAACATGTGTAAGCACTACATCATCATGGTGAGCATATCAGTAAAACAAATGTGTTAGGTAAACAAAATCATGTTAATGAAAAAGTATAGGGTAAGAAGCGTCCCTTCATGTGTCCTAAGTTCGGGTTCTTCTCTATATAAGGTTGGACATGGCTCTATCTTAAAGTTTGGCCACCTAAGTATTGTTTATATGCTGGGTTTAGGATACTTGACGAAGCTAAAAAAGTCCCCAAATTGCTCCTTAACATCATCCATGTAGAATGAGTAAGGCACCCCATTCCTCACCCATTACAGGCTCCAACTGGAAGGGTTCAATTCGGGTGAGAGTATTTTCCAAAGTTATGGCAGAGGTTATCACCTCTCAAAGACTTTGGTACTTTACACTCTGAAGGTGTTTCGCTAGCCATTGCGGAGGTTTTCACCTCTCGAGGCGTAGGTACTTTACCCCCTCCTAAAAGGGACGAGTCCGGGTATAGGACTTTATGATATGCAATGTGTCGTATGTGCGAAGGGACATTCAAACCTCCTTTTACCCACAAATGTACAATGAAACAAAAGTTGTTAGTACAAATAACAAAAATCAAAAATAAAAATAAAAATAAAAATAAAAATAAATAAACAAATAAATAAATACATAAAAATAAAACATTTAAAGACCAATATTTCAAACCTAAAGTATCAAAAGACTAATTTATGGCTCGACTCTCTAATGTCCCCAGCGGAGCCGCCAAACTGTCATAACGTGCCAAATACGAATTCAGCAAGCTAGACACAAATCAATGGAGTCGCCACTAATCATCTAATCTAGGTGTGATTAGTCACCTATACGAATCTATCCTATTTAAAGTAATCCTAAGCTTGATTAAGGCACCTTAAAAAGAATAGGTTCTGGTCTACTTGTCAGAACTAGGTTCGGGAGTACGGTTACGTGTGAGGAAGGATTAGCACCCTCACAACGCCTATCTAAGAGATAGTACCTAATTAGTCTTGTGATACTTAAAAAGTCTTAATTAAATGGTCTTGTCTATCCTATTTCATTTTAATTGTTAAAGTTAAAAATCTCGGAGATTATTTATTAGGTCTTCCTTCCATTCATTCTGGAGAAATTACTAAAAAATGTTTCCTCACCTCGAGAGTATTCAAAAGAAACCATTTGTTCTATTGAAGAGGCTCCGTCATCGGAAAAGTTAAATTATTTAACCAAATTATTTCTCTTATTAATCTTCCAAAATTAATCCACATTTTATTAATGTTTATTCGAAAAATAAATTATGATTTCTAATATCGAAAATCATCTCTTAAAATATTTTTCCATTCGTTCTGGAGAATTTTTAAGAGAATTTTTCTCACCTAAAAATTTCTTAAAAGTCATCCATTCGCAACTTTCTTGAATTTCATCATCGGAAAAAATCTTAATTTATCCTTCAATTTAAATTAAGCATTCATTATGGAAAATCAATTTGAAGAAAAATGGTGAAAATTAGTTATTCTTAAAAAAAATAAATTTTTGATTTTTCTTGGTATTGAAATTAATCTCTTAAAATATCCTTCCATTCATTCTGGAGAATTTTTAAGAGAAATTTCTCACCTAGAAATTTCTCAGAAATTAACCATTCGTAATTTTTTCGAATTTTATCATTGGAAAAATCTCAATTTATTAACTTTTAAATAAATAATCTTCAATTAATAATTAATCTAATCTTTAAAAATAAATTAATAGTTAATAATATTAAAAATATACAATTATTAATATACAATAAATATAAATAAAAAGTATAAAATACTAATAGTAATAAAAATAATAGCTTTTTTTATGAAGAAAACAATGGTTAGTAAAATATTTAATAATAATAATAATAAACAAGTATACAAATGATAAATAAACAAATAATAAACTTGCAAAAAAAAACTAAAAAAAAATTAGTAAATAATAAATAAATAAATAACAAAACAAAACAAAAAAGAAACCAAGCAAAACCAACCCAAACAAAATAAATAAATAAATAAAAATAAAGGGGACAGCATGTGGGTTGGGCCCAGGTGCGGGCCGCCTGGCCCGACCCACATGCTTGCTTTAAAACTTAAATTTTTTTTTGGATCATTTGTTTACCTCTTTTGAAAAAAAAAAAAAATCATCTTTTTCTCTGAAATTCTTCAAGAACACCAAGAACTCCAAGAACCAAACCCAGATTTTTCCAGATTCCGATGGGTTGCTGCTGTCGTCGACCGTTGACCATCGCCCCTGTCGCCGCCGTCGTCGTCGATGTCGGTGGTCGAAAAATCCCCGAAAAATCACCAAAAATTCTTTTTGATCTCCTCTTTTCAAAAATCAAATTAGTTTTTTTCCAAATCTCTCTAGAATTTCTTAGATCTGAAATCGAAGTTCGAAACTTCACCTCTTCCGATCTACTCCGTTGACCGCCGAATGGCCACCAACTTCTAGTATATGCTTCCTTTAATTAAAAACCAACTTTTCTTTCTCAAGAATCCTTTCGAAACAAAATCCTAGCACTAACTTTTGAATTTTTGAATTTTTTCTCACATAAAAATATATATTTTTTATTCTAAAATCCTATGATTTCTTTGCTTCTCACTCTTTTTGATTTCTGATGTGTTTGATTGTGGTGCTTGAGTTCTTTTTTTTATAGGGAAGAGATTTAGTTCTACTAGGATTATGAATTCTAATCTGATCATATTTTTTAGAGTCCCATTTCAATCCAAAGAGGTGATTTGTTTCAACCAAAACTTGTTTTTTTTTTTCATTTTTTATTAATTTCGATTTTTATTTTATTTTTTTTAATTTTCAAAATTATCTAATTCTTTTCTGATTTCCCCTTTTTTCTTTTTTCTGTTTTCTGATTTTTTTCTTTTTTTTGTTTTCTTTTAATAAAAAAAATTAAACCCAGATAAAATCCGGTGTCTACAGTTAACACTCTACAAGAGAGGTCCAAAGTACTAAAATCTCAACCAAATTTGCAAAACAAGAAATAAATAAAAGAAACAATACAATAAGAAAATTTGTTAAAAACAAATAAAAATCAAGGAACAATTTGTAAAGAAAAGAGAAGAGATACCAGGCGACGACGACGGCGGTGGCTTGCTGGAGACAGTCGGACGATGAAGGCACGACGGTCTGACGACAGGGGGACGTGGTTGGGTCTTGGTGGGCGGAGCAGAGGAAAGAGAGAAAAAGAGAAAATAGGGAAGAAGAAGTCTCGGGCATTTAGTTATGCCCGAGACTATCACCGACAGAAGCTCACCATTACCGATGAAATTTTCGTTGGTAATACTTTTGGCGGGCTTTCAAATTCCATCCATCGGTATTATCCGTCAGTATTTGTTTTTGACCGTTCACTTTTTTTTTCCTTTATAATTAATTTTATCATAAATTTGCATTTATTAAATATCAAAATCCGTGAATTTGTATTACCGACGAAATATCCGTCGGTGATACGCCTATTCCGTCGGTAATATATCACCGACGGAATGTTCGTCGGTCATGTTTACCGACGAAATAGGAGTATTACCGAAGGATTATTCGTCGGTAATTTTTTCTAACAGTTGAGTTTAATTTTTTTATTATTTAAATTTGTAATAAATTTGTAATTATTAAATATAAAAATTAGTGTATTTTTTTACCGACGGATAATTTTCGTTGGTGATACACGTTACTCCGTCGGTAATAATTTGGCGGGAGTCTAAGCCGTTCCCGCCAAAGTATTACCGACGGAAATTATCGACGAAATTATTCGATCGTTAGTATTTTCATTTAGTTATGCCCGAGACTATCACCGACAGAAGCTCACCATTACCGATGAAATTTTCGTTGGTAATACTTTTGGCGGGCTTTCAAATTCCATCCATCGGTATTATCCGTCAGTATTTGTTTTTGACCGTTCACTTTTTTTTTCCTTTATAATTAATTTTATCATAAATTTGCATTTATTAAATATCAAAATCCGTGAATTTGTATTACCGACGAAATATCCGTCGGTGATACGCCTATTCCGTCGGTAATATATCACCGACGGAATGTTCGTCGGTCATGTTTACCGACGAAATAGGAGTATTACCGAAGGATTATTCGTCGGTAATTTTTTCTAACAGTTGAGTTTAATTTTTTTATTATTTAAATTTGTAATAAATTTGTAATTATTAAATATAAAAATTAGTGTATTTTTTTACCGACGGATAATTTTCGTTGGTGATACACGTTACTCCGTCGGTAATAATTTGGCGGGAGTCTAAGCCGTTCCCGCCAAAGTATTACCGACGGAAATTATCGACGAAATTATTCGATCGTTAGTATTTTCATTTAGTTATGCCCGAGACTATCACCGACAGAAGCTCACCATTACCGATGAAATTTTCGTTGGTAATACTTTTGGCGGGCTTTCAAATTCCATCCATCGGTATTATCCGTCAGTATTTGTTTTTGACCGTTCACTTTTTTTTTCCTTTATAATTAATTTTATCATAAATTTGCATTTATTAAATATCAAAATCCGTGAATTTGTATTACCGACGAAATATCCGTCGGTGATACGCCTATTCCGTCGGTAATATATCACCGACGGAATGTTCGTCGGTCATGTTTACCGACGAAATAGGAGTATTACCGAAGGATTATTCGTCGGTAATTTTTTCTAACAGTTGAGTTTAATTTTTTTATTATTTAAATTTGTAATAAATTTGTAATTATTAAATATAAAAATTAGTGTATTTTTTTACCGACGGATAATTTTCGTTGGTGATACACGTTACTCCGTCGGTAATAATTTGGCGGGAGTCTAAGCCGTTCCCGCCAAAGTATTACCGACGGAAATTATCGACGAAATTATTCGATCGTTAGTATTCCGTCGGTAATATACTCTTTCCATCGATAATGCTAAAAAAATCAGTCGGTAATGCGCAATAACATTATCGACGGAATTCCATCGGTAATTCTAAAAATTTTGTCTCTGAAGAAGTGTTTCACCGACGGAATTTTTCCGTCGGTAAAGATCCCGTTACTAATTAGCCATCCTCTTATAGTGTCATAAATATTTGGTAGATAAAAATTATGAAAAGTTATATATCTTTTATTTTTTCAAATAAAATTTATTTATATTTTTTTCGAAGATTTATTGATAAATCATAAAAAATTATAGAAATATTGAAATAAATACAAAAAATTAGTGTGAGAACTTAGGCAAATTTATTCTAATATTTTTTTTTTCAAAATATCGATATTCTGAAATTATATACCAAAATGCGTTTGTTTTTGAAAACATTGGAAAGTCGCCATGTGAAATGGTGACTTCCCAACTATTTTTTTTTTTTAAACAAAGCTCAGAAGTCGCCATCTGGGATGGCGACTTCCGAGCTATATATATATATATATATATATTTTGTTAAAACAGAAAGTAAGTTGTCATCCCAGATGGCGATTTCCCTTATGTTTTAATAAAAAAATTTTAATATGTATGGAAGTCGCCATCCCAGATGGCGACTTCCATACTAAATTTTAAAAATTAATATTTTTTATTTAATTTTTAAAAATATTAAATAATAAAATTTAAATAAAAATTATATAATTGATAATTTTAAAAAATAAAATTTAAAATTTGAATAACAAAAATTAAAAAAATAACAATTTACAAAATTTTATAAATTTTTTTATATAAAATTTGTTTATAAAATTTCTGTATTTTTTTAACTGTATGTATAGAATTTGTTTTTTTTTTTTAAATTATGTATACAATAATTGTATGTATAACGATATTATTGTTGATGCGAACTCTCCCCCGATGTACAAGATTGATAAGGACATTTTTGACGGCTATAACTAGAGGTGTCCATGGGCCGGGTCCCGAATTTTTTATTTCCCTTGCCCAAGCCCATTTCGGGCCAACCCGAAAGCTCGTTTCACTATTCAAAAAATATTAAAAAATATATATTTTTATATATTTTATAATTAAATTTAAATAAAAATATTTTTTATTTAATAAATAGTAATTCGGCCTAAGCCGACCCGACCCGAATTACAAAAACACTTGTCCATGCCCGGCTCAATAAGATCCGGGCTTACCAGGCTGAGCGGGCTACCAGGCCTGTGGATAGGTCTAGCTATGACCTTTATTCCTGCATAATCCACAAAGGTTTGGTTGGTCTTTCTCCTAGAGGTCCATTTCATTACGAATACGAGTTGAAAGAATCCGATTGATATTACGATAAATCATCAATATTTTTAAATTTTTTTGTAAATTGTTAGTTTTTTTTTTAAATTATAAATTATTTATTTTTATTATTTAAAATATATATTATATATATAAATTATATATATTTTGGGAAGTTGCCATCTGGGGTGGCGACTTCCCAACATGGGGAATTCACAATAATGAATTTTTTTTTTTTAAATGTAGAAGTAGCCATCTGAGATGGCGACTTCCTTTGATAAATTTTGGTTTTTTCACCCGTACTAAAAAAAAGAAGTATTTTGATAAAAAAAAATCGTAATTTGAAAATTAATTTTTTTTAACTATATTCAAATAAATTTGCGGGAGTTGTTAAATACATTTATTGAGAAAAAAAAAGATTAATACTCAAGTAGAAATTCAGGCATGACGTCATAATAGTAGTAATTAAAGTAAAGATCATACGATAATGAGTTTAAATTATATTTGGATGATTTAAAAAAATTGAAATCTAGGCATCCAATTATAATAAGTTATATTATATTTTTTTAAAGAAAATCTTAAATAATATCATGCATTCTCAATTAGATCTGTTTATAGATCAGGTCAAGATGGATCGTGGCTCAAATTTTTTCACATCCTTTACCAATGTTTGGCCAGTAAGCCCGAATTACTATTTAAAAAATATTAAAATATTAAAAAATATTTTTAACTTAATATTTACATATTTTTATAATTAAATTTAAATAAAAAGTATTAATAAATAGTAATTCGTGTCGAGCTGGGCTGATCCAAATTGAAAATGCTTATCCATACCTGATTCGTATCGAGCCGGATGGATAGTCTGGCTCTTGAACAGGTCTATTCTCAATCACTAAATCAACTTTCTTTTATTAATATTTTTAATCTTAATTATCTTAAAAAGATTTATTTGTATTAATTAATTAAATAAAAACTAAATGATGTATTTATGTCAAAATACAAAACTTTATTTTTGAAAAGCAATTCCTCCCATGCTTTTTTCATGTGCTACTATAAATTGTATCTAACCAAATTGTTATGAGTGGGGGAAGAATTTTTTTTTTTTTTTAATTGATGGGTTAAACAAATCAAAATAGTTAAAAGGGAGGAAGAGGCAAGTAAAATGAAAAATTTCTTGAAAAACTGGGGCATAACTCAAGAATCCAAAAACAAAACTTTTATTCATCTTTACAAAAAAGGGTGAAATATCCAAAAAAAAAAAAAAAAAAAAAACCTTTTTTGTTTATATTTGACATTTTGTATTTTATAAGTTAGCAATAATTTTTTATTTAATTATTAGAAATAATATAATTAATGAAAGTTAATTTGGTACTAATAAGTATACAGTATTAGTATTAATATAATCAATTTGGTACTATAGCAAAGTTAGGCGGCGAAAATTAAAAAATGAATTGATCAATTAAAATTTATAGTTATTATAATAAATGACTATTAATAAGGATTTTTATTTTATTTTTATTTTTTTATAGTTTTTCTGATTCCTTCCGTTTTTCTTGAATTTAGATATTACAGATTCGAATAATTTATGGATTTGGATATTGGATTTACTATTCGTAGTGGATTCGGATATGAATCATTGGATATCCGTTATCCGAATCCGCTTTAATTTTACTTCGGATAGTACGAGATATTCGAATCCGTTATCTGCTCCATTTGCATATTAATTTACAGCGACAACTGAATCAATTAAAAATATTTATAATTTATAGTCAATATAATAAATAATTGTTAATAAGGAAATAAATTTTTTTTTTTTTACTTTTGTGATTCGATCCTTTTTTCGGATTCGGATATTGAATTTACTACCTGAAGCAGATTCAGCTATGAACCCTTGGATATCCGTTATTCGAATCCGCTTTAATTTTGGTTTGAATATCCGAATCCATTATCCGCTCCTTTTACATATTTAATTCTTATTTAATTTTATATTTTTATTTTTAAAAAAAATGATTTAATAAATTCAGATATTTAGCGGATTTGTATATCCGACGGATATTGCTTTTTAAATCGGATGCAAATTCGGATAGTAAGTGGATAATAAACAGATTCGGATTTCGGATAAAATAAACAGATTCGAATATTTAAAAAATTGCAGATATCTGATCCGCTAATATTCGTGACCAATTTTTTTTGGAATAATTACAAAATTAACTATAAACCCAAAATATTGGAAGAATTACAAAATGAACCAACTAACTAAAAATATTTATTATCTACTATTATTACAATAAATAATTGTTAATAAAGAAATAGAAAAAAATTATTTGAGAATAAGATTTTGCAATTATTTTTTATCTTTTGAGAAGAAAAAAGAAAATACTTGCAGGAGTAATTGGTTGATTTGAACTCCCACAATCGAAGAAAGTGAAATCTAATTAGAAAAAAATTTGATTTAAGTTTTACTTTTTGATGAGTTGGTCATTTAATTTTAAAAAAAAAGTTAAATTTTATAGTTTTATGTTTTTTATTTAAAATTAAATTAGTAATAAATTTTTTTATTTGTAAGAAGGTGTATTTTAAAATATTTAATTTGTATATTAAAAATATAATTATTTTAATAAATAAACATATATTAAAATATTTAAATAAATAATTACTATTTAATATAATATAAATTATTTTTTAAAAATATAAATCCCTAACGAAGTGGTGAAAACATTCTAAGTTAAAACTATATGTATTAAGTAGAACTAGAATGGGCCACTTATCCAAAAAAAAGAACTAGAATGGGCCATTTGGCTGGGTTATATAGGTTATTTAATTTTTTTAAAAGAAGGTATTGTGTAGAACTAGGATTATAAATGAATAAAACGTTCGATAAACGATTCGTGAATTATTTGATTTTTGTTCATTTAAATTTGTTTATCAAGCTAAATAAACGATTATAAACATAATTTTAAAGTTTGTTTATTAAATGATCCGAACTCGAACAAAGTATGTTCAGTTCATTTATATTCACGAACAAATTCGTTTCTGAATCGTTTAAAATTCGTTTAATAGATCATTTAAATCTCGTTTAAAACTCGTTTATTATTCGATTAATAAT
Source organism: Fremontodendron californicum (assembly GCA_030761205.1). Lineage (NCBI taxonomy): Eukaryota > Viridiplantae > Streptophyta > Magnoliopsida > Malvales > Malvaceae > Fremontodendron > Fremontodendron californicum. The sequence continues at coordinate 5,170,287 of JAULJL010000014.1, forward strand.
ATTATTATTTATTTATTTATTTATAATGTAATTATTATTTATGTTTTATTATTTTATATTTAATAATATTGTGTTTTATTGTTTATATTTAATAATAACTTAAATCTAATTATATTTGTATTTTATTATTTTATTTTATATTAAATAATAACTTAAAATTGACTTATTTATTTGTTTGTTTAAATTTGTTTGTTTATTGTTCATAACAGATTTTTAATTGTTTGCGAACATGTTCGATTATATATTTATGAACATGTTTGTTTAATGTTTGTGAACAAGTTTATTTAATTTAAAATAACGAATTCGAACACTCTCAATTTTAAATGAACCAAGCTCTAACATAATTTTAAAATTCTTAACAAACACGAACCGAACACAAACAAATTCAAAAATAAACATGAATAAAAATTTATTCATTTAAGCCCAATTCAATTACAGTTTTTTGTAGAACAAAAAGTTTAAGAGATACGTATTTGGGGGGCGGGGGGGCTTGATTGATTTTGGTCCAATTGGCTGGCCGAATTGATTTCAAGTGTATAGTATTAGTACTAATATAATTAATGAGAGTTACACTATAATATACACTTATTAGTACCAAATTAACTCTTATTAATTATATTATTTTTTAATAATTAAATAAAAATTATTGCTAATTTATTAAAATACAAACCTGTCAAATATAAACATAAATCATGTTTTTTTTTGTTGGATTCTTCATCATTTTTTGTAAAGATGAATAGAATTTTTTATTCTTTTTTTTGCTAAAATACTAAAAAAGCCTAGAACTATTTCATTTTTATTAAGTTAGCTCTTATATTTTTATTGTACCCAAATAAACTTTTATTTTTTGATTTGTATCCAAATAAGTTCTTATATCAAATGAAAGATTGGTTTCTGTTAAGGGCTTATTTTGGTATAAATTAAATGTTAATGACTTATTTGGATGCAATAAAAGTATAAGGGTCTATTTAAATAAAGTGGTAAAGTTCAAGTATTTTTTTTTTTTTTTTGACAAAGTACACAAACCCCATGAGGTTTAATAGAAAATAAACTTACTCCCTATAGTTTGAAAAATACCCACTTACCTCCCTGAGGTTTGATGAAAAATACATTAACTCTCTGAAGTTTATTTACTAAGTAAAATTTAAATAAAAAGATAATTATACCCTTATTAATTATTCATCACGTATTTTTCTATTTATTTTTATTCATTTTTACTCATTTTTTAATTACAAAATAATGAAAATTTAATTATTTTTAAAATGATCTTTAATTTCTATAAAATTAAATTTGAATTAAATTATATTCTAGTTCAATTAAATGTTAAATATTTTAAATTTATCATTAATTCAATTATATATTAACTTTGAGATGAATTCATTAAATTATTTTTATTTAAAATAAGTAAATTATCATTACTTAAAAAAAATTTAATGGCAAAGAAATTGATTAAAATAAAAAAAAAATAAAAGGAGAGAAATAAAGGAGAAGAAAAAAAATGAAAATATAACTATTATCCATGAGATTTTATTGAAAATCAACTTACCTCTATTAGTTTGAAAATCACATTTACCATTTCATTAACCAAACTAATATTAATTCAAGTTTTACTTTAAATATTAAAAATACCCTCATATTTATTTATTTTCCTTATTTTTGTATTTTTGTATTTTAATTAATTTTTATCACTAAAATTTTTAAAACAATTTTAATTAATTTTTTTTAAATAATTTTTTTAATGAATTCATCTCAAAGTTAATATATAATTGAATTAAAGACAAGTTTAAAATATTTAACATGTACTTGCATAAAAATTGATTAAAAAAGAAAAAGAAAATATAATTATTATCCATGAGATTTTATTAAAAATAAACTGACATATATTAACTTGAAAAGTACATTTTATCTTCCTAAAAAAATAACTAATATTAGCATTTCATTAATCCAATTTATATTTGTTTATATTTTATTTTAAATATTAAGTACCTTCATTTTATTTATTTTCTTAATTTCCATCATTTTTCATTTTTTTTAATCAATTTCTTTATCACTAAAATTTTTAAAATAATTTTATTAATTTATTTGAAATAAAAAACATAATACATTCATCTCAAAGTTAATATATTGAATAAAAGATAAGTTTAAAATATTTAACATGTACTTGCATTCGAATATAATTTAATTAGAATTTAATTTAATTATAATTAAAAATAATTTTAAAACAAATTGAATTTTCATTATTTTGTAGTTAAAAAAATATTGGATAAAAAAGAATGAAAAAAAATAGAAGAACAAATAATTAATAATTATTCAAAGGTAAATTATCTTTTTATTTAAAATTTATTTAGTAAATAAACTTCATGGGGTTAGTTTATTTTTCATCAAACCTCATGGGGGTAAATTGGCATTTTTCAAATTATAAGGAGATAAGTGTATTTTTTATTAAATCTCAAAGAGTTTATGTACTTTACCCTTTTTTTTTATAATTATTTTAGCCATTTTTTTTTTTTTTGGGTGTGATCCTTGAGTTATGCCCTATTTTTCCAAGAAATCATCCATTCCATTTGCTTCTTCCTCCCCTAATTATATTTTAGCCAATTTTTTATTTTTTTGCTGAATCCTTGGTTAATGTAGGACTTTGCTTAATTTGTTGTTGGAAAATAAGAGGCGTTTTTGTTTAAGAAATATGATGCCTTTAATATAGGTAAAGATTTTTTCTTTATGGGAGGGGGAAACTGAGAAATCATTTATGAACTTATATTTGTTTGAGTTCTTTGTTAACTTGGCAGCTGAAACTTGTTATTTACTTTGTTTTTTTGTAGATCATTGATGTTCTGCATCTTGGAGACCCAATGTTTCCAAGGTAAATCTTTAATATTTTTCAGCTATGTTACTCGAATTCGGATGTATATCGGATGCGAGTATGTGTTCGATACAAATATATTCAATTTTTTCATGTATTTGAAAGATCTTTGAAGTGTTATATCCCATATCCATGTCTAGATATGCGTTAAACTGGATATGCGTTAAATAATGTTAAATACAAATACTTTAAAAAAAAATAAAAAAATTTGAAGCAACATAGTTTTCCAGTTATATTCTAATGTCTTAAGTGCTAGTAAAAATGGATTGGTTGTGTTAACAGAATTTTGTATTTATTGATGGTTAGGCCGAGTTGAAGAAGAACCTTTCTAGAATGTAAGAGAAAATCCATTATCTTAAGTATTTTATTAATTGTCTTAAAAAGTTAAAGTTAGATAACCAACAAAGATTATTCCACTTGTTAGAGAAAATTAAGACTTTTTTTTTTTTTTTTTATCAATTAAGGTTTAATTTCTGTAAGAAGCATTTTGAGAAACGAATATATGACGGCGTATTTTAAAACCGCCCGAAAAAAAAAAAAAAGACTTGTCCTATGTATAGATACACAATTGTAAAAAAAATAATAATAATAATAATAATAAAAAAAAAAAGGTTGAAAAAAAATACATATAATTCTTATTTAAATAATTATATTTTATATAAATATAAAATATATTAAAATAATTATGACACATAAAAATATCAACAAATACAACAACACTACTTTTAGTACCCTATAAGATTTCTCCTTTATAAGGAGCAGATACCCAAAAACCAAAGGAGACAACAATCCAAAAGGAAAGCAAAATGGCTCTGACCAAATTGACAAATCTAGGGATGGCAATGGAGCGGGGCGGGGGCGGATTTTGCAGTATCCGCCCCCGCCCCGCCATTGTACTGCTCCGCGCCCCGCCCCGCCCCGCTCCGCCATGGATGTTGAAATTTCAATACCACTACCACCTCCATGGATGTCGGTTACATCCATAACCGCCCCGCCCCGCTCCGCCCCATTTGATATTTATTAATTATTTTTATTTTTTTCAAATAATAAAGCATTTTAAAAATAAATTAAATATAAACATAAAAATAATAAGTTTAATTATATTATTTTATTATTCATTTAAAAGCTAAATATGTAAGGGTAAAATTGTAATTTCACTATTCGGGGCGGGGCGGTGCGGAGCAGGCAATTACCACAACTGCTCCATCCCCGCCTTTCAGACAAAAAAAACCGCCCCGCCCCGCCCCGCCTCCATTGTTCAAAAAAAAAAAACCTCTCCATTCGGATCGGATCGGTTCGAAATCCATCGGTCGGATCGGGTTTTGCCATCCCTAGACAAATCCCATCACTTCTGAATCTCAAAAACTGCCCTACATTGCTCTTCAGCCAGTAGCCAGCCTCAAATCTCCCAAGCTTTTCATGGCCTCAACTTTTCCTTCTAGCTGCAAAGAGGTTGAGATAAATTTCAAGAAACCTTTTATGCCTCACGGGAAAGTGCTTGTTCAGGTGACTCACTCCATTCCACAACAAAAGATTGAAATCTTCAAATCAATGGAGGGTTGGGTTGAGAACAACATTCTACCCTTCCTGAAACCAGTTGAAAGAAGTTGGCAACCCCAAGATTTTCTACCAGATGCTGCCTCTGATGGATTTGATGAACAAATTAAGGAACTAAGGGAGAGAACAAAGGAGATCCCAGATGATTACTTTGTCTGTTTAGTTGGAGATATGATAACTGAAGAAGCTCTTCCAACTTACCAAACAGTGCTTAATACCTTGGATGGAGTTGGTGATGAAACAGGTGCAAGCCTCAGTTCTTGGGCAATTTGGATAAGGGCTTGGACAGCTGAAGAGAACCGACATGGAGACCTTCTAAACAAGTATCTTTACTTGTCTGGAAGAGTAAACATGAGACAAGTTGAGAAAACAATTCAATATTTGATTGGATCAGGAATGTATCCTGGAATTGAAAAAAGCCCTTATCTTTTTTTCATCTATGCTTCATTCCAAGAAAGGGCAACTTTCATCTCCCATGGGAATACAGCTAGACTTGCTATGGAACAATATGGGGACGCTAAGTTAGCTCATATATGTGGCACAGTTGCATCAGATGAAAAACGCCATGAGCTTGCCTATACTAAAATAGTTGAAAAGCTCTTCGAAATCGATCCTGATGGAACTGTTGTTGCTTTCGCTGAGATGATGAGGAAGAAAATCACAATGCCAGCCCATCTTATGTATGATGGTCACGACGATAACCTTTTCAACCATTTCTCAGCTGTTGCACAAAGACTTAGGGTTTACACTGCCAACGATTATGCAGATATATTGGAGTTCTTGGTTGATAGATGGAAAGTTAAAGAGCTAACTGCACTTTCAGCTGAGGGAAGAAAGGCTCAGGAATATGTTTCTCTACTTGCTCCAAGGATTAGAAGGCTGGAGGAGAGAGCTCAAGCAAGGTCAAAGCAAGCACCAAGTATTCCTTTCAGTTGGATTTCTGGCAGAGAAGCAAAGCTCTAATCAGATCAGACACCAAATAAATTTTCATTAATCTTTTGATTAGTGATATATATTTTACTATTATTATACTTTTAAATTTGGAATAAATTGAACATGGAGCTTAGCTCAATTGGTTCATGCAGTCACTTTTAAGAGGAAGCATCAAACATGTAAGAGATTCGAATCCCAACATTTGCAACCCCTTCTCATACCTCTAGACTATGACCTCAATTAAAATCTTTTACCATATTTGTACTTTCTTTGTCACTTTTCTAATTAATATTTCATGATGCAAAATTTTCATTACATTTCGAGCTTGTGAAAAAGTCTTAGTTATTTTTTCTCATCTACTTCTCAAATAAAAAATTTCTTTTCTTCTTTAGATAAAGCTAAAATTCAAAATTTTCTTTTTCTTTTATATTTTCCTTCTTTCATTGTGGCATTTTTTTATTAAGGATTTTGTTAATGAGTGTCTTTAGGAGGTTTTTTTTATTAGAATATTGCTAAAAAAAAAATCCAAATTATCGATATTTTAAATTTATTTACCAAAATACGCTGATTTGTAACGGATTTTGAAAAGAAAAAAAATACCAAGGGAAGTCGCCATATCATATGGCGACTTCCCTTGATATATTTTTTAAAAAATTGAAAATAAAAGAAGAAAAATCGTCATATCATATTTTTTTTTTTAAAATTAAAAAACTAAGGTCAGAAGTCGCCATATGATATGGCGACTTCTGACCTTGTTTTTTCAATTTTTTTTACAATTGTAGTTCGGAAGTTGTCATATCATATGGCGACTTCCGAACTAAATTTTTTTAAATTTAAATTTTATAACCGTTTAAAATTTATAACAGTAAAAAATTTTAAATTTAAAAAAATTTAGTTCGGAAGTCGCCATATCATATGGCGACTTCCGAACTACAATTGTAAAAAAATTTGAAAAAACAAGGTCAGAAGTTGCCATATGATATGGCGACTTCTGACCTTATTTTTTCAAAAAAAAAATTTTAAAATATGAAGGGAAGTCGCCATATCATATGGTGACTTCCCTTCGTTTATTTTCAATTTTTTTAAAACAAATACAAGGGAAGTTGCCATATGATATGGCGACTTCCCTTGGTCATTGAAAATTAGCGTATTTTGATAAATAATTCTAAAATATCGGCAGTTTGAAAATTAATATTTTTTAGTCATATTTGAATAAGTTTGCCTCTTTTGGGCACTCGTTAACGAGTGTCCTAAAGACACTCTTTAAAATTATTATAAATAATAATATTTTCTTTTAATGTATTGAGAATAATGAATAAAATTGTCAACTACTATATTTAATACAATATTATTACTATAGATAGTATATCAACTAATCTTAACAAATTAGCAAAACTCTTTTATTAAATATAACACTAGGTCATATTTTTTTTAATTGAGATTGGGATTTATGAGTTAGGAGTTAGGACCATTATTTTTGGTTTATTTGGCATTACATTACATTCGAGGCAGATCGTATGGAATAAAAACAGTAACAAATGTAGAGATTAATGAATTGTAATATATTATGGAATAATATATGTTTTAGCTTAAAATAAGACAATTTTTTATTTATTCTTATTAAGAAGGTTTTGTTAACTAGAGTCTTTTAAGATTAGTTATGATAATATTTATAATAATATTTTTGTATTAAATCTAATAATTTATAATTTTAATGTATTGAGATAAGATATTTACTTAATATAATATTATAGAGTGTCTTAAATAATCTTAAGATACCCGTTAATAAAATCTTATTAAGAAATTTGTTTAATGTAAAAGAGTAAAAGAAAGATATAAAGACTCCCTAAGATTTGGTATAAAATGTACATTTATCTAATCTAAAAATATCTTATTACTTCTTGAGACACTACAATAATTTTAGGTTTCAGTGGCATTTTATTGGCGGCGTTTCCCTTAAAAACGTTGCCAGGTACCGTATTTTTGTAAAGGGAGAAGCGTTTGTGAGGAGAAAACACCGTTAAATAAGATCAATTACTGACGTTTAGAACCAAAAACGCTTCCAAATGTTTTTTAAATTACGCGGTTCTTTTTTTATCACCAAAAAATTACCTATCGTTTCATATTCTAGGAAAACGTCGTTAAATATAAAAGTTTAACGACGTTTTATATTAGAAACGCCAAAAAATTACCTGCTATTTCTATTAAAAGTCATCTAGTTTGGTAAACAGTACTTCGTATAGTCTAATTTTTCTTGTGCTTATTAAGATTAATAATGCTAAAGCAGGCGATATACTCAGGCGATAAAGAAAAGATTAGTAGAGCAATGTCAAAGCAGGCGATATACTCAGTCTTCGTCAATATTATTCCTCCAAAAGTTCATTGGAGGTGGTTACAAAACATCATCTCAAACCAAGGGAGAGTTATTGATGTGTTCATACCAAAGAAGAGAAGTAAGGGAGGTAGGAAATTTGGCTTTGTGCGTTTTGGTAGCTACAACGATGCAATGAGAGCTGTTATGAAGTTGAACGGGGCATGGATAATGGATTATCGTCTTAACGTGAACATGGTGTAGAAGGAGAAAATTTGTAACCAATTACAAATTGCCACGTGTCAATTGAAATTCTTTTAATTAAGAAATTTTCAATTAAATTATACATTACCATGTGAAATTGATAATATCATATTATAATTAATTATTTTATAATTAATTAAATATGTACACATGGTTTGACCAATCAAATTGTAAGGATTCATGGGTTATCCAATCAAATTTCACCCATGTGTCATAATTATTTTACCTCTAATTAAATTAAATTAATTAAGAGATAAATAATAAATTTTTATCTCTAATTAAATTAAATTAATTAAGAGATAAATAATAAATTTTTATCTCTAATTAAATTAAATTAATTAAGAGATAAATAATAAATTTTTATCTCTAATTAAATTAAATTAATTAAGAGATAAATAAATATTTTATCTCTAATTTAATTAATTAATTAAGTGATAAAAAATAAATATTTTATCTCTAATTAAATTAAATTAATTAAGAGATAAATAAATATTTTATCTCTTATTTAATTAATTAATTAAGTGATAAAAAAATAAATATTTTATCTCTAATTTAATTAATTAATTAAGTGATAAAAAATAAATATTTTATCTCTAATTTAATTAATTAATTAAGGGATAAATAATGAAGCTTTATCTCTAATTAAATTAAATTAATTAAGAGATAAATAAGGATGATGAGTTCTTTTAAAACTCTCTTTCATCTGGCTAGCTACCACTATAAATAGAGACCTCCCCTTAACACAAATTGACAATTCAGAAAGCCTGAAGAGAAGAAGATTTTGAAGAGTCAAATCCTCTCAAAATTCTTAAGAAGAAATTAGAGAAATTCTAAGAACGCGGTGCTTGTTCTTGAGAATTCTCTAAGAAGTTGCTCTCTGATCTTGTTCATCAAAGGAAAAGAGATAATTCCTGTTTTTCAAGACCAAGTCTAGAAGACCCTTGAAGCAGATCTCACCGATTCAAGATTAAGTCGTGAAGACCCTTGGATCAAAGTTTTACTGAAGAAAAGAATCAAAGGATTTCTTTCTTTAAGAATATTCAGAGATTGTAACCTCAAAGTTTGATTAATAAAAATATTATTTGACTCCAAATTTTCCTTGTCATATTTTTGACATAAAATTTGTGTGTACAAATTTTGGCACGCCCGGTGGGACAATCTTTGCCTTTCATCTCTTTTCTTCAAAACTCAAGTTATCAAGTTGCAATGGCTCCCAAGAAGAACCTTGCTAACAAACCAACTCTCAAGCCTGCTCGAGCTAATCCTGCAGTCTACCCCACTTCATCATCAAGCATTGATATCCCCGCTCATCCTTATGGCACTAGGAGCAAGACCAAAACTCTTGCTGAATTGTATGAGCAAACTTTTCCGGTGCTCAATCAAAACCCTCTCTATAACACTTCTTCTCCAATTCAAGACTTAGAAGAAGTTTCCGCTGAACAAGTCGATTCTCCTCGAGGATCAAGTGCAAGTCGTCAGTTAACATACAAAGAACAAGATAGCTACTCAAGCAACAAGCCTATTCCATCATATACTCCAAAATCAAGTTCTGGAGTAATGGCTGTCATGACAACTGACACCACATCATTGGAAGAACAAGTAGCACTTCTGGCAAAATCTGTTGAAATTCTTTCAGCAAGTATCAAAGAGAAAGATAACCAGATCGCTTCCATGATGGACAAGATCGCCGGCCTCACTGGAAAAAGGAACGAAGCTTCAAACCAAAATTGGCAATCAATCTTTCAAGATGATGGTGAGAACTCTGGCAAGGAAGTTGCTAAGGATTCCGAAGAAAAGATCAATGAGCTCGTCACTACCAGTCAGCTCAAGGATCTTATCAAGGAGGCTATCAAAGATCAAGTTGAAAGCGTCAATCAACCTTCATATACATATGCAAAACCATATTCTCAAAGGATCGATCGTCTGAGGATGCCTGGGAACTATCAACCCCCAAAGTTTCAGCAGTTCGATGGAAAAGGAAATCCACGCCAACATGTTGCACATTTCGTGGAAACTTGCAATAATGCTGGTACCTATGGGGATCTCATGGTGAAGCAGTTCGTTCGCTCCCTAAAAAGCAACGCCTTTGATTGGTATACTGATCTCGAGCCTGGGACGATTGACAGCTGGGAACAACTTGAGCGTGAATTCCTTAATCGATTCTACAGCACTCGTCGCTTAGTCAGCATGATCGAACTCACAAGCTCACGTCAATGGAAGGATGAGCCAGTCATTGATTACATCCACAGATGGAGAAATCTGAGCCTTAACTGCAAAGAAAGACTGTCTGAGTCTTCTGCCCTTGACATGTGCATCCAAGGCATGAATTGGGGCTTGCGTTACATTCTTCAAGGCATCAAGCCTAAGACCTTTGAAGAACTAGCCACTCGTGCTCATGATATGGAGTTGAGTATGACAGCTGCTGGAAATCAAGAACCTCCGGTGCAAGAGCCAAAGAAAGCCAAGGAAAAACAAGATACCCGTAAAGGGGGCAAAACCTTTACCAACAAGGGAGAAAGCAAACAGTCCATGACTGTGACTACCAAGCCACTCATGATATCTCCCAAGTCAAAACAATCTCAAGAGACGAAATCTTCTCCTATCCAAGACAAAGGTAAAGGCAAGATCACTTTGAAGGAGAGACAAGAAAAGAAGTATCCTTTTCCTGATTCTGATGTTTCAAGCATTCTTGAAGAACTTTTAAAGACTAAGCTGATTCAGTTGCCAGAAATGAAGCGACCTGAAGAAGCTGATAAAGTAGAAGACTCCAATTATTGCAAATACCATCGCTTGATTAGCCATCCTCTGGAGAAATGCTTTATTTTGAAGGATAGAATTATGCGACTCTATGAAGAAGGGAAAATCGAGTTTGAAGAAGAAACGATGTCGTCAAATTTGGCATCAGTCAATACGGTTTCTCAATCCAATTTGCTGGATAGAACCATAAAATTTGGCTCTTTTGATCCTATCATACTAGCTCCAAGTACAAGTACGATAGTGGATCTTCAGGGAAGTGGGGGCAACTATTTGCTTCAAAGACAAAATCAAGATCACGATGGTTGGACTCTAGTCACACGCCGAAAAAGCAAAAAGAAGAATCTTCCAAAAGTTGTGAAAGTACCTACAAGAACTAAGATGGTCAAACAACCACCTAAATTCCCAAAGCCTAATGTGCCTCAAGAAGCAAAAATCCCATCTCGGGGTAAAAATTCAGTAGGGAGGAAGTCAAGGAGGCAAATCACTTTAAACGAATTCATGCCAATTCAGCTTAGAAATGAAGATTTGGTTTTCATGACTTGTTACCATAACGGTGGCAATGAAGATAATGAAAACAACACAGACTCAGTAGCATTTGAAGTTGATGAGCATTCTTGTGCTACGAAAATTAACTTTTCTGATGAGGATCTATTGCTAGGGTCAACCCCTCATAATCGGCCGTTGTTCGTCGTAGGATATACTCGGGAACAGAAGATCAATAGAATCTTGATCGATGATGGTTCTGCTGTCAACATACTCCCGTTGATGACAATGAAAGAATTGGGAGTTCCTTTGGACGAATTGATGCAAAGCCGCTTGATGATCCAAGGATTCAACCAAGGGGGACAAAGAGCTCTTGGAAAACTTAGACTTCAACTTTTCATTGGAGATATGGAGTCAAGTCCACTTTTCCATGTAATCGATGCCAAAACGACGTACAACATGTTGTTAGGACGACCGTGGATACATCAAAATGGTGTAGTCTCCTCAACTCTGCACCAATGTCTCAAGTATTGCAGAAACGGTCAAGTCAAGACGATCCTTGCAGACGCTAAGCCATTTACTATAGCAGAAGCACATTTCGCAGATGCAAAGTTTTATCTAAAAGATGCATTTATCGAAGAAGTAATGCCCAACCCGATGCAAGAATTAAAGCAAAAGGGAAAGAATTTGGCTTCTTCCACAGTTGGAGAAGATGAAATTGCTCAAGGTTTAAAGGATCTGACTCTTCCCCTCACTAACTTAGAAGAATCAAGAGGCCTTATACCTTCGCTGCAAGGATTTGTTAGGCCAGTAGAAGAACCTCTTTATGAACATCAGGATCTTCCTACTCATCGAGCTAAAGATTTTGATCCTAATGCTTATAGATTGCTTGTCAAAGCTGGATATAAACAAGAGGATGTTGCAAAATTGGCTCACGAGACAAAAGAGCCTAGCAAAGAAAAGCCGCAAAGTTCATTCAAGATCCGACAGGTCTGGCAAAAGAAGATGGATCACATCGGAACTTCTAGAGAGGGGCTTGGATATTCTCCATTAAAATTGAAGATTCATAAACAAACTTCAAGGTACATAAATGTGGAGGAAGTTCCCGAGGAGCAAGAAGATGCAGTGAAGCCACCAGGACTTTCAGTGTTTGATCGCTTGGGGGCACGCTCAACACGATGTTCAGTGTTTGATCGTTTGAGCATTCAATCATCACGAAGGTCAGTCTTTGAACGAATGGGAGAAAAATGCAGTGAAGTTTATGTAAGTAAACCAATTTCCATTCAGTCAAGGCTTGGAAGTCTGTACTCTAAAGAAGTTAACTGTGGTCGAAAAAGAAAATCTTCCACGTTAAAGGAATCAAGGGATTTTCACAGCAAAATTCCTTCTCGAATGAAAAGGCAAAGCGAATGGAAGGTAACTACTGGTGAAGTTTTAAAGGCTAGAAAGCACACAGTGGTTATAACCAAATCAGTCTCATCCTCAGAGGAAGAAGAACTTGAAGAAACAGAAATCTGTACTTCTAACCATGTATCTGTAAAGGAAACTGGTGAAAAATCTCAAGAGGAAGAAGCCCAAGAAGCCCCTTCATCTTTTGAAGAAGGAAATCAAGCTACTATTGATGAGCTAAAAGAGGTTAACATCAGTACTAGTGAAGATCCACGACCGGTCTTCATTAATGCTTGCTTACCACCAGAAGAAGAAAAAGCCTATCTTGATCTTTTGATAGAGTATCGAGATATCTTTGCTTGGACTTACAAAGAAATGCCGGGACTTGATCCAAAAGTAGCTATGCATCATCTGGCTGTCAAGAAAAGTGTCCGACCTATCAAACAAGCCCAACGACGTTTCCATCCTGACTTGATCCCCCAAATTGAAGCTGAGGTCAATAAGCTCATCAAAGCTGGCTTTATTAGAGAAGTCAAGTATCCCACTTGGATCTCAAACATTGTTCCAGTGAGAAAGAAAAATGGTCAACTTCGAGTTTGTGTAGATTTTCGAGATTTGAACAATGCTTGTCCAAAAGACGACTTTTCTCTCCCTATAACAGAAATAATGGTTGATGCTACAACTGGCCATGAAGCTTTGTCATTTATGGATGGATCGTCTGGCTATAATCAAATTCGCATGGCTCCAAGAGATGAAGAACTTACTGCATTTCGAACTCCAAAAGGAATATACTGTTACAAAGTTATGCCGTTTGGATTAAAGAATGCAGGCGCTACTTATCAAAGGGCAATGCAAAAGATCTTTGATGATATGCTTCACAAAAATGTCGAATGTTATGTTGATGACTTGGTAGTAAAGTCAAAGGAAAAATCCAATCATCTTGCTGATCTTCGCCAAGTGTTTGACAGATTGCGTAGATACCAATTGAAGATGAATCCGCTCAAGTGTGCGTTTGGAGTATCCTCGGGCAAGTTTTTGGGGTTCATCGTACGACATCGTGGGATTGAGATCGATCAATCAAAAATAGATGCAATCATGAAAATGCCTGAACCGCGCAATCTGCATGAACTTAAAAGTCTCCAAGGAAGATTGGCATATATCCGACGTTTTATCTCAAACTTGGCTGGTCGATGTCAACCATTTAGCCGGCTAATGAAGAAGGATGTCCCTTTTGTCTGGGATGAAGCCTGCAGTAATGCTTTTAAGAGCATTAAGACCTTTTTGTTACAACCACCTATTCTGAAGGCACCTATACCAGGACAGCCGTTAATCCTTTATATTGCTGCACAAGAATGTTCCTTAGGAGCATTATTGGCACAAGAAAATGATGAAGGAAAAGAAACTGCACTCTACTATCTTAGTAGAACTCTTAATGGTGCTGAATTAAATTATTCTCCCATTGAAAAAACTTGCTTGTCATTGATGTTTGCAGTTAAAAAGCTGAGGCATTATTTGCAAGCTCATTCTGTTCGTTTGATTTCGCGAGCAGATCCCCTCAAATATCTCATGTCCAAGTCTGTGCTCAGTGGAAGATTGGCAAAGTGGGCTCTTTTGCTACAAGAGTTCGATATTACTTATATTCCACAAAAGGCCGTTAAAGGGCAAGCACTTGCCGATTTCCTTGCAAACCATCCGATTCCAGATGATTGGGAATTCTCTGAAGATCTCCCAGATGAAGATGTTCTTTTCATCGAAATTCCCAGGCCATGGAAACTATTCTTCGATGGGGCTGCCCGTCAAGATGGAGCTGGAGCAGGTGTTGTCTTTGTCACTTCAGAAGGAGATGTATTGCCTTATGCATTTACTCTCATTGAAAACTGTTCCAACAATGTAGCAGAATACCAAGCTCTGATCATTGGATTGGAAATGGCAGTGGATATGAAGATCACTCAACTTAAAGTGTTTGGGGATTCCAAATTGGTCATCAACCAACTTCTTTCACTTTATGAAGTTAAGAAGCCCGACCTCTTACCATACGTCAACTATGCAAAGAAGATTTTGGAATGGTTTGACAATGTAAGCTTGGAACATGTACCAAGAAAAGAGAACAAGCAAGCAGATTCTCTAGCTAATCTAGCATCAGCTCTTGCCATGCCAAGTGTAGAAGTAAAAGTCCCTCTTTGCAAACGATGGATTTTACCTCCAGTTGATTTTAAAGATGGCAATTCGGAATCCAATGTTGTTTCAGTTTGCGAAGTTGAAAAAGAAGATTGGAGACAACCATTGATTGATTATTTGGAGCATGGGAAGCTACCCAATGATCCAAGGCATAAAACAGAAGTGAAACGTCGAGCTCCTCGATTTATTTACTTCAAAGGTACGCTCTATCGCCGCTCTTTTGATGGTGTCTTCCTTCGATGTTTAGGAGAAGATGAAGTATCCAAAACCTTACAAGAAGCTCATTCAGGAATTTGTGGTGCACATCAGTCTGGAGCTAAATTGCACTTTCAGATAAAAAGAATGGGATACTACTGGCCAACAATGGTAAAGGATAGTATGGACTACTCCAAAAAATGTCAAGCTTGTCAGTTTCATGCAAACTTCATCCATCAACCTCCTGAACCATTACATCCGACAGTCACATCTTGGCCTTTCGATGCTTGGGGACTTGATTTGGTAGGACCATTACCTAAGAGTTCACTAGGGCATATGTATATACTTGCCGCTACAGACTACTTTTCAAAGTGGGCAGAAGTGGCACCTTACAGGGAAGCAAAAAAAGAAACTGTTGCAACTTTTATCAGAACAAACATCATTTATCGGTATGGCGTACCTCGTCACATCATAACTGATAATGGGAAGCAGTTTGACATGAGCAAGTTATGTGCACAGTTTGACTTCAAGCAGTACAAGTCTTCAATATACCATGCTCCAGCAAACGGATTAGCAGAAGCTTTTAACAAGACTTTGTGCAATCTTCTCAAGAAAGTTGTTAACCGTTCAAAGAAAGATTGGCATGAAAGGATAGGAGAAGCTCTGTGGGCTTATCGAACTACATATCGCACACCAACTCAAGCCACTCCATATGCACTTGTTTATGGTGTGGAAGCTGTTCTACCACTTGAGCGACAAATTCCGTCATTAAGGATTGCAATCCAGGAAGATCTTTCTAGTGAAGACAATGTACGCTTACGTTTGGAAGAATTAGAAGCGCTGGATGAGAAAAGGTTGGAAGCCCAACAACGCTTGGAGTGCTATCAAGCTCGACTATCCAAAGCTTTTAATAAGAAAGTCAAGCAGCGATCTTTCCAAGTTGGAGATTTAGTCCTTGCTGTAAGAAGACCCATAAATACTTCACATCGTATTGGCAACAAGTTCCTTTCAAAATGGGATGGACCATACGTTGTTCGAGAAGTTTATACCAATGGTGCCTATAAGATCGTTGATCAAGATGGTGTCAAAGTCGGACCGATCAATGGAAAGTTTTTGAAGCGTTACTATGCTTAAAGAAGATATTGCTCCTAAGCAAGAGCTTAAACTGTTGTATGTTGCTCCTAAACACGAGCTTAAACTGTACATCAAAAAAAAAAAAAAAAAGCCCGCTATGTTGAAAATCCTTTCTAGGACAACTTAGGCAAAAGTTAGGGCACAAAAAAAAAAAAAAAATGAACTACGTTATGACTTGATCCTTCAAATTCAAGGGTACGTAGGCAGCTTGGTTTCATTGCCAAGTTCAGTCCAAACAAAAAAAAAATTTTGATTCAAATATTATCTTTTGTTCACTTGAAAGTATCATGATAATTCTCCATTCAAATTACATGATTCAAATTATTTTTCAAGTAAAACAAATCTTTTGCAAATTAAAGATCTTTGGGAATTTAATTTGTAGTCCATGCATGATGCAAAAATGCTTCAGAAAGTGCAAAAGAAAGATGAAATATGGAGAAAAAGAAATTTAACTTTATTTCAAACTTGAAAAGAACTTACAATAAAAAAAAAAAACTAGCAAGCCTAAGAACTAATATAAATTTCAAAAAAAAAGTTACATCAAAAGGGAGTCAGGGCTTCCATTTGAAATTCTTCAAGTCGTCTCGAGAGGCTTCCAACATATTTCGCAACAAATCTAAGTTTTTGGCTTCATCCTCAGTAAGGGTAGTAATAGACTCAACAGAATTCATCTCTTCACGAATCTTGGAGGTGTCGGTTCTTCTTCTTTTCAGTTCATTTTCAGTTTCTTGGAGCGAAGACTCAAGTCTATGTTTTTTGCGTTGCAAAGTAATGAACTCATGCTCTATATCTGCCAAGTTCGACTGCAGGGTGTTAAGGTTCTCAACAGTCTTATGTTCAAGTAACATTGAATGTTTAAGTCGAATTTCAAGTCCTTGAAGCCTTTCAATTCTATCCTTGGATGAAGAAATGGAAGATTCAAGCTCATTAAACTTTTGGACTTGTGTAAAGTAGTCTTCCACCATGCCTTTCAATAAGGATGAATCAACGGACTTGATTGCTTCTATTGCATCAAAGATCTTGTGAACATCACCACTAAGTGAAGAAACCCGATCAAAAGAAGCGCGAATAATCCTTGGTTGAATGCTTTCCCACAAAATAGTTGCAAGCTTCAACTAACTATCGGATATCACTTTTTCAGCACTAAACTTAGAAAATTCTGGAAGGGCGAGATGACTAGCTTCAACAAGAGGGCCTGTGGAAGTCTTCACTATAGGGGAAGTATTATTAACAATCACATTAGGGCAAGCATCTTCTTGGTTGGAAACGGTACTTGAAACATTATTTCTGATTTTAGCTGCAAGTTTGTTGAACTCATGCGAACTAGAAACTGAAGCTTCACTTTTGGCGGGGGATATATCACCTTGAAAGGATCCCCTTGGCCTAGTTCGCTTCCAATGTCTGTCATGATCACTCTCATCAATCGAATCTTCAACAATCGCATTATGCTTCCCTTCGATGACTTTCGGTAAAACCCTTTGTCCTTCATCAACTAATGATACTGATCGAGGAACTTCTTGTGAAGTCTTCACATGCTCCTCTGTTAAATCTATGGTGGACGAGACTTTGGCTTTATTGGGTTTGTCTTGCGAAATCTCTAAAGACTTTTTATTAACATCCTTTGGAGGTTTTCTTCTCTTTGACGATGATGTACGGATGCTCGAAATCAAAATATCAATAGAATGCTCAAGATATGGCTCATGAACTTTGGACCACCATTCTATGTATCTTGCGGTTGCATGATCATTAGGATTTAGAGAACGAGCTGGAGAGATCAATCTGGACTTTGTATGAGAACGAGTGCAAATTCTCCAAAACCTACATAGATCATCCACAGATCCAGAACGAATGTCTTCCTTAAGAGCTCCAGGAATATCTTGACAAAACCCAAATTGTCTCCCAAATCGATGAGGACTGTAAGGTTCCACAATGATGGCTTGGTTACATCGGGCAGGCAAATAGCTCGAACGAACATTAACAAGGTAGCCATGATTGATCTTACTAAGAGTATCATCATCAACAATCACTTCATCCCTATTTCTGGGATATAAGTTAGCATTCCATACTATGCCACTATGAATCAACTTGCGGGCGTCATAATCCTCAAAGTATTTGGCTCCACCTTCTCCCGAAAACTTGCTCATCAAAGGCCCATATACATCA
Organism: Fremontodendron californicum; assembly: GCA_030761205.1. NCBI lineage: Eukaryota > Viridiplantae > Streptophyta > Magnoliopsida > Malvales > Malvaceae > Fremontodendron > Fremontodendron californicum. The sequence goes on from JAULJL010000014.1 coordinate 5,188,514, forward strand.
TCTGGATTTTGAAAGTGAGTCCGGAAGTAATAACTTAGCCACCCATAAATATAGTGAATTGGAAAACACGCATCTGAAGAGCCCGCTTGAGCAGAAAGTGTAACTCGGTTTAGTCCATGATAAATATTGGCTAACACTGGGACCGCGAGATTAACAGTTCTCCCAATCGCCATCAGGCTGGCTATCTTAAATGTCTCTGGCCGAACAAATTCTGAATCTTTACTCGGAAAAACGAAAACACAAATCCAACAAGAAAGGAAGGCAGCTAAATAAGTGTCTGTTGTTAAACTGTCTTTGATTCCAAGTGTAGTGAATGCTCCATCTCCTGCCATTCCCCGACCTTGGTATTTCCGAAGAATCCCAGTAGGGTTATGTGTAGCTTTTGGACGAACAAGCTTCTTTGCTTTTCGAGCAGGTGGTTTGGTGTAACGCAATTTCCCTTGAAACCAAAAATTGATCCAATCCTCAATAGACACCTTATCTTCCTTGCCTTGCTTCAAAAGATGGAATGCAGCAAATAGATATTCACAAATTCTCGGGATGAATCTTCCCTTGTTATCAAAGCCAGTCAATTCGGCAGCACAAGGAATGACTTCATCATAAAATATGCCGTGAATAGGTAAACCGCCTAGCCTATGCAAATCCCATAAGGAGATGGAAGCTTCCCCAGTAGCAAGGTGGAGAGTGTTGGTAGCCGGGCACCAAGCTTCACAAAAAGTGCGAATGACGTCCTTGTTGTGATCATAAGTGTATAATGATGCATAAACAACATCATATATACTAACAGTCGTTAAATTTTTGTTGAAGTGGTACAACACATCTTCAGCCCATTCCCAGTACTTTGGTATGTAACCAAACTCTCCAAAAATCTTGAAGGAAAATCTCCAATATGACCTTTCGAAAATGATACGGCTTCCCAACGTGTCAAACTTCTCATGATTAGAAGTATTGACGTGAAGATTAGATTGAAGAGATCTCGCCTTTGGAGAAGATTGTGAAGTTGGAGAAAGTTCTATCGACCAATCTTCTAGAGTGGCAGGAAAATCAAATGATTTCCAAGCGGATTTATATCTACCCGATATGGGCTTGTTGGTGAAGAGATATAATCCTTCTTTTATGTCTTCGTCTTCCTTGGAAAAAATCACAAGATAATCTTTGTGATCTTTGAAGTACACCATGACGATTCTACAAGAACAAAAACAAAACAAAAAAAAAAATGTCAAAGTAGGTAGAGAATTAAAAAAATATATATATATCTTAGTAAAAAAAAAAAAAAACAAGTCATGAAGTCAAAATAAAGAATAAAAAAAAAAAATCTTTATTCACCTAGATACGAATCAAAGTGGCATTAAAGTGTTAACGTGTCATTAAGAAAATAATGCATAGCTTTAATGTACTAAGGCTTCATGATGGCAAGACAAGTAGCGCATGAGAGACTTGGTATGGTGTCTTGCTACAAAGAATGAAAACAGGCATGGGATTTGTTTATGGTAAAATAAAATATGCATGACAAATACATGCATGTAATTTATAAATAACCAAAATCATGCATGAATAAAGGTGAATAGGTAATCAGCAAGACCAAGCCAAAGCATCCAAAACAAGCACGTGAAGCTTTGCATGTTGGCAGACTACTTCGAATATTCACCAAGAATCGAATGTTCACCAAGAAGCCAAGAAATAGCAGTGAAGAGACTTTCCACAACTTCTACTCAAGGATTTGAGGAGTTTCAAAATGAGGTTACTTTGACAGCTAGACTTTAACACGTAAGTCTAGTAAAGGTGTTGGAATATTGCAATGGGAACTAATGGTTGACCATGGTTTGGCAACTAGTGATTTGGCAACTTGTGGTTTGGCAACTAGTGGTTTGGAAACTAATGGTTTGGCAACTAATGGTTTGGCAACTAATGGGATATTGCAGAAAACAATATAAGGGAGAGACTTGACCGTGGTTTGGCAACTAATGGTTGGATGACCTTATTCCCATACTATGGAGTATACCATCTTGTAGCGCCGGTTTCAGATCATAGGCCAATTCTGGTTGATAAGGTTGGGAGACAGCCAACAAATAACGGAAGAATAAAGAAACAGCGAAGAAGATCACGACCTCAACAGTTGATATGAATAAGGACTCTAGAGGGCGTCCTGTCAATCGTAAGTACCGAAAAAAAAAAAAAAAAAAAGAGAGAAGAAAAAGAATTCACCAATCAAGCTCTCCAACGTAGCAGCCTTTAACAATTAATTTGATATGCAGATTAGCTTGAGAAGGCCTTGCTTTTATAGGGGAAATAATTCAAGTCCCATGTGGTCAAGGAATAGAACTTCTAATTGCATTAGAATTTCTTTAAAACTAGAAGTTGAGTTTTAATTGAAATTAATTTGAGCAAAGAAGCGATTAGATCAAACTCAAATTCTTTGGAGCTGTAGAAAGTCTTCAAGCTGTGAACTATATTTTGCATGGGCTATTGGGTTCCTTTACCAAGTCAAACTCTTTGAAAAAAAAAAAGATATTTTAAGTTTGGCTTAAAACCATTTTTGTTACGTAGGCCAACATTGGCCTATATTTTCTTTACGTAGGCCAATGTTGGCCCAATATCCATTTTTTGCTAAACCATTTAGGGTGGGCCGATTTTCCATTCGTGGTCTATTTTGATGCATAGAAAATTATATTTGCTAAATCAATTTTTTCGTCTCATATACAAAATTATATGAAGATAATTAATTGGTGTAAATAAATTCTGGCATCAAAAGCAAATTAAATTTCAAGACTTGTCCACTTGCTACACTAAAAAAAAAAAAAAAATCGTCTACGTAACCAAGTCTTGAGGGGGCATTTGTAGAAGGAGAAAATTTGTAACCAATTACAAATTGCCACGTGTCAATTGAAATTCTTTTAATTAAGAAATTTTCAATTAAATTATACATTACCATGTGAAATTGATAATATCATATTATAATTAATTATTTTATAATTAATTAAATATGTACACATGGTTTGACCAATCAAATTGCAAGGATTCATGGGTTATCCAATCAAATTTCACCCATGTGTCATAATTATTTTACCTCTAATTAAATTAAATTAATTAAGAGATAAATAATAAATTTTTATCTCTAATTAAATTAAATTAATTAAGAGATAAATAATAAATTTTTATCTCTAATTAAATTAAATTAATTAAGAGATAAATAAATATTTTATCTCTAATTTAATTAATTAATTAAGTGATAAAAAATAAATATTTTATCTCTAATTAAATTAAATTAATTAAGAGATAAATAAATATTTTATCTCTTATTTAATTAATTAATTAAGTGATAAAAAAATAAATATTTTATCTCTAATTTAATTAATTAATTAAGTGATAAAAAATAAATATTTTATCTCTAATTTAATTAATTAATTAAGGGATAAATAATGAAGCTTTATCTCTAATTAAATTAAATTAATTAAGAGATAAATAAGGAGGATGAGTTCTTTTAAAACTCTCTTTCATCTGGCTAGCTACCACTATAAATAGAGACCTCCCCTTAACACAAATTGACAATTCAGAAAGCCTGAAGAGAAGAAGATTTTGAAGAGTCAAATCCTCTCAAAATTCTTAAGAAGAAATTAGAGAAATTCTAAGAACGCGGTGCTTGTTCTTGAGAATTCTCTAAGAAGTTGCTCTCCGATCTTGTTCATCAAAGGAAAGGAGATAATTCCTGTTTTTCAAGACCAAGTCTAGAAGACCCTTGAAGCAGATCTCACCGATTCAAGATTAAGTCGTGAAGACCCTTGGATCAAAGTTTTACTGAAGAAAAGAATCAAAGGATTTCTTTCTTTAAGAATATTCAGAGATTGTAACCTCAAAGTTTGATTAATAAAAATATTATTTGACTCCAAATTTTCCTTGTCATATTTTTGACATAAAATTTGTGTGTACACATGGCAAGATTTGAAGTCAGAGATCTTATTGGTGAGCAAGAATGTGTCAAAGAAGAATGACCTGTACAAGTCTCAGAATCAGGAAATTACAGATGAAAGGAGTTTGTCGTCAAAGTCTCTAAATGGTGATAAAGATCAGATGGATGCTGGTCAACATTCGTACAAAAATGTCTTGATGAAGGAGGGACCATCAGTTAACTTGGAAGTGGCTCCCGATGTACAAAAGGAAATACCTTTTTGTTCCTTTAAGGATTTGAAATCCTGCATGGCGGTCATCGATGATGAAACTGTACATATGAAAGATGTTTGGTGGGCAAGGCGAAAGGAATTTTTGGCCCAGAATGGCTTCTTGAAAATTTCCATCAACTTGGGATGCTTGAGGCTTCGGTCAGAAAGCTCGAAGGAGGTTACTTATTGATTGAATTTGAAAATTCTAAAATAATGGAGATGATGAAGAAAGAGGAGTGGTCATTGTTGAAAGAATGGTTTACTGATATTGAACTATGGTCTGAGAATTTCTTAGCTTGTGATAGATTAACATGGATTTGCTGTTATGGAGTCCATGTTCATGCCTGGAACATAAGCACCTTTAAAAATATTGCAGGTATTTGGGGAAGTTTTATTCATTTGGACAACAAAACATTGAGAACAGATTTTAGCAGGAGTGCTATGCTAATCCAAACCAAACAGTTGGAAAAAATAGAAGAAATTATCATGTTGAAATGTGGTGGGAAGGAGGTCCGCATTCGGGTTTCGAAAATCCTTGAAGATCTTGATTATGTTATCCAAAAGAGTTCTCGGTTGTTAATTATAATGCCTTGGGCACAAATTATCAGGATTCCTTGATATCTAAGGATAATAGTTGTTCACTTTCTGGAAAGGATCAAGCGAATGAAGATTAACAGACGCCAAAAAAGGGAAACGTCAAATCGGTGGAAGTGAATAGAATAGAAGCTGAGCTGTCAGAGAACATTGAGGTGGCCAGCAGCAATTTTGAGGTAGGTGACGTTTATGCGAAGCATGAGATCACAGGGAAGGAAGCCCAGCCGTAGTCTTTATCTGGTGTGAATATGGGAATGTAAGGGAGAGACAAAAGTCAAATGAAACTGGGCAATGATATTGGGTTTAACAGTGGGGCTTCTTGGGCTACGGTTAGTATTTTAAGTGACAGGCCAAGTATGAGGGATAAAGATGGTGGACCTATGGACTCTATGGTGCCCAATTCACTTAAAACAAATGTGGAAAGATCTTCAGTATCGTACAATCCAGAAGGGCAAAAGAAGAAAGAGGGATTGTCAAGAAAAAAAATAAAGTGAGAAGTATTCAATAGCTAGAGGAGAAATTGCTATGTAAATTACAACAAAAATCAAACAGGAGAGAAAGAAAGATTTTCAGGAAAGAAAAAGGTGAAATTAAAAAGAAAGACGATAGAATTGCTAACGAGTCTTTGTCAGATGGAGATTTCAAAAATCTAAAAGAAATTTATGAGGAGAATGCTATAGAAATTTATGAGGAAATCGGGGAAATTGCTTGGATGCACAGCAAACTGCGATGATAGTAAAGTTATTGATAGAATTATGGGCCTTGAAGATCGTCAATTGACGTGAAGTGGAGAGGTTAGCTTTTCATCTCTTTATTCTTTCTTGGTTTTTAGGGTATTTGGCTGAAGGTGATTTAAAGTGTTTGGTGGTGCTGTCGCTTAAGGTTAATCTTGTGATAGCTGCTTGGGTGTGGGTTTGTTTGGTTGTATCTCGAATATCTGTCCTGGCCTTAGGGAATTGTGTTGTCTGATACTCATGCGACTAATATTTTTTTTCTAGCTCTCCAAGCTAAGGCAATGTGTCTGCCTTCTCGAGACTTGTTTTTAATATTCTTTGTACTGCGTTTAGGACTTCTTTCACTGGGCTATGTTATGATTACGCTAAAGAGATCGATACTGAATTTGGTATGGTGCAGCCTTTAGATCTGGGTGTCAGTTTCAATTTATTTGTCTGAGATGGCTCCCTTCAAATATTGAGGCGCTTGAGCTTAAGAGGAGCTGTTGTCCCTGGCTTGATCATCTGTCTTTGTTTTTTATGACTCTCTGACACATCAAACTCTTTGATTCAACTCGACCAATTTGCTGAGGCTAAAATTCAGCTCTAAAAAGACTCGTGGCCTTGACAATGTTGATGAGGAGTTCAATGATTTGGCTTTTTGAAGCAATCTATTTAATATTTCATCTGCTATCATTTGTTGTGGCATAGAGGTGATTGCTGAATTTTGCTTGTCATCTATTATGACATGGAGGTGAATTATGGATATTGCTTGAAATAATTACTTCATATTTTTAAGGGATAGATGACTTTTTCGAGTTGTGAAGGTTGACTAGCTCTTAAGTCTCAAGAGTGATCCAATGTTGGATGGTTATCAAGAGTCTTGTGTTATTATATTCCCTGTGGTTCAATGTTGGAAAATTTCAAATCAGAGATTCAAATGAGGAGATGACTAAGTTAAGTTTGCTGATGATATTTTATTTTCTTAGAGGATAATGAATTACTGTTGTGTAACGTGAAAAAGGTTCTGAGATGTTTCGAGGTAGCTTCTGGTCTGACTTTCAACTTCAGCAAGTTTGAGTTCCTAGGATCTATTTGGGTGCTTCTTTACTCATGTTCGTTGAGGCTCCAATTATGGATGAAGTGTGATGCTCTTTTTAATTTCATTTTGCAGTTTGTATGCTATAGTAGGGTTGGCTGCTATTGTTGTAGATTTTGTGTCTTTAGGTGATCTTTTGGTTTGTCTTTGGTGTTTTTTGCAATCTCGTGACTGTTACAATTTTACTAACCTTCTAGTTAGTTTGGATCTTGTATCCTTTTGATTTCTATTAATAATACTCTTTGGCTTAGCAAAAAAAAAGAAAAAGAAAAGGAAACGCCACTAAATATAAAACTTTAGGACTAGGAGGAAGTCCTTCAAGGAGCAAATGCAGCAACATGCAGTTGTTGCCATGGCATCAAAGAAATAAAAAATAGTGGCCCCAAACAACTGTCAATTTTCCTTGCATTGCACATCAATTACGTGAATCAAATAATTGTGCCAAGTCCTTCTTGTTACATCCCTTTTGTTAAGCATATATAGTTGTTAAACCAAATAAACCTTCTAAGCTCAATGGACCCAGGCTAATCATCAAGCCTAGTAAATCCTTCACTACGGGGCCCAAGAGGACGAGCTCGCCAAGTCTAAGCTCGCCAGACCTGAGTTACCAAGTGGTCGCCACTGTTGGGCGACCCCTACGCCTATCACTTCAAAGAACCACGTGGCCCACCTGACAGCCATCCTACCCGTCACATCGCCGCCTTTCACATCGAAACCCACTCGAGACTTCGGCCCATCTTTCCTTGGCCAAACCCTGACACGTGGTGTACGGTGACCCGTCAGAGAAGACTATAAATAGGCTTTCTAAGACCAGTTGATTTCCTCTAGATACCCTTAAACACGAAAATCCTATGTTTTGCTCTACTTCCCTCTTCCTTCTGGCCTTAGGACCGTCTACCACCAAAAACACCATCAACAATTGGTGCCGTCTCTGGGAAATGAGAGTCATGTCTCTACCACCCCCATCCCAGCAAAACGATCCCTCAGAAGCATCGGGTACTGGTGCATCTGCCACTGGCCCTCAGCTATCTTCGACAACAATCGGCCATGGATTCTCCTCTTCGGGGATATCCCCTTACTCACCCATACTAAATTGTAACTAGAGTCTTTCCTTCCCCAACCCCTGGTATCATCAGCCCTACCTAACCTACGATTACTACCAAAACCTACTGGCTTCCCACTCCCCGGTACTGTCCACTACCCCAGACTTGGTCCATGAAATTGCTTTAGACACTTGGCGAGGCCGTCGCCCAACCGCAGGACGTGGGAACCTCCGCCAGTCGCCCCACAGGCCTCTAGGTCGACATGGAGGAACGTGTTAGCGTTACTTTCACACCTGATGTTGATCTAGCGCAGGGTAACCAAGAATTGCCAACCCCCTTACAGGAATTTACGTTCACCACCCCCGAATATCCGACGCAGCAACTGCCACACATCTGGGGTCATCCAACTTTCCCCTTTCATACCACCTTTACCATATCCAGAACCGATGCAACATGCATTGATGAGCCAAGCGCAATCACTCCAGGCACAGCTAACAGAGCAACACAAAACCATACTTTAAGCTACCCAGCAAATTAATGACCTCTAAAAAACTCAGTACCGAGATCGCCAGGAAGATAGTAGCAGCTCGTCTTCAATAGGGAGTCATCAAGAGGGTCGTGAAAGAACAAGGGGAGATAACCAAGATGAATCCCCCGAAAGGCGAGCCCAAACTCAGCAGATGGGGTTGACATAAAGCAGGAGAGCTAGAACAAGCACTGTGGCCACAGCTGCTGTGAATGTTCAAGCTCAGATGGCGGCCCTCCATAGAGAAGTCCAGGGAATGATGAAAGATAAAACAGAGGAAATAGAATGGATAAGTGACGATAACAGTCCCCTAACGGTGCAGATTCGGTAGAAGCAGGTGCACGCATCTACAAAGTTGTCAAAAAAAACTTACAACTGCACCAATGACCCTATCGACCACCTCATCCAATATAGCAACTACATGGTCCTGCTTGGGGCGAGTGACGCCCTTAAAGGCCGAGTATTCCCCACAATATTACGGGTACATGCCAAAACTTGGTACCACTCATTGCCGACGAACTCCATAGATAGGTTTGAGAAGTTGGGCAGGATGTTTATCGCTCACTTTCTCGCCAATAAGGCGACATTCAAGACACCCGCCAGTTTATTAGCAGTTAAATAGAAAGAGAACGAATCTCTGAGAGAGTACATTCGACAATTTAACTCCGCCACGATGGAGATTAAAGACTTGCATGATGACTGGGCTATAGAGGCATTCAGATCCGGGGTTCACCATGAGCACCTACGGTACGCCTTGACGGATACAAAATCAAAAAAGCTTTACAACCTCTATGAAAAGGCCTATAGGTACGCCGAAACTGAAGAAATGATGATGGCAGAAGGGAATTTTGAATAGGAAAGTCGATCCCAAAGTCAAGAGAGATTTAAGGGGAATAGACAGGGACAGAAGGATAATAGGAGTCAGTCTAGATTTGATTCACGACGTAGAAGGTCGAGGTCGTCGGATAAAGTCCCCCAGAATCGACAGGCTCGCCCTAGTCAAGGCTACAGTAGAAGAATAGAGAGGGCCCCTTATTCCAAATTCAAAGAGCACACCCCCCTCAACGTCTCCAAGACGTACATCCTGCATGCCGTGTCTTATGAAGGCATTTTGGGTACCCTCTACCCAATGAAAGACAATCCGACTCGCCTGAACTCCAAGAAAAGGTGCCAACACCACAATGACGTGGGGCACATTATTGAAGATCGTCGATCTCTGAAAGATGTCATAAAAAGGGCTATCCGGAAAGGGCAGATTAAATAGTTTATCAAGAGAATGGGCACCCAGTAGGGGCAGACGTCGATAGGAATTCAGAAGAATAATAAGCAGAAAAAAACTTGTCCAATGGGTCATTAATATGATAATCGGAGGGACAGAAGAATGGTGAGCAGCAGTTCCAAGAGAACAGCGCACCTCAAAAGTGTGATAGCGATTAATGTCCCCCATAAGAGAATAAAACATAGTGAAGACTGTCTGTTAGATTTTACAGACAAAGACATCAATATTCTCGAAGACAACGGGAATGACCCGATTGTTGTGTCAGCTACAATTGGTAACTTCCAAATCAAGAGAGTTTTGGTCGACAGTGGTAGTGCAGTCAAGGTCCTTCAGCTAGAAGCCTTTAGAAAGATGGGTCTTTCGGACTCAGACTTGAAGCTGACGAGCCCCATATTCTGTTTCGCTAATCAGCCCATCAACATTAAAGGCTCTGTTGCTCTGCCAGTCACTAGAGGATATGGCGACCACGTCCTTACAGTAATAACAGATTTCTTGGTCATTGATCAACCTTCGACATACAACGCCATTCTTGGGCGACCCTTGATGAGAAAAACCAAGATGGTCACGACGGTATATTGTTTGACAGTGAAGTTTTCGACCCCTATGGGAATAGGGTACATGAAAACAGATCAACAGACAGCTCGACAATACCACATACTCTCTATATAGCTCGCCAAGCAAAATCAAGGAAGGTTGCGGCAGTGAATGTCGAAAACACAGAGACTGAGGGGGCAAGACAGATTCTGAGAGGATAGAAATAGAGACTGAGGGGCAAACAGAGAAAGCACAAGTAAACCTGGTTGACAAAACCACCCTCAATTTAGAAAGTCTAAACACTAGAGCAGAGACCAGCCAGTATAAAACGGAACCGACAGAACAAACAGTGGCGATCCGCCTATATGAAGAATACCCAGAAAAAGTAATCCAAGCAGGGTCGTCCTTAACCAGACAGGAAAGGCAGCCTTTGATACAAATGTTGCAAGCCAACGCAGATGTCTTTGCATGGTCGATAGCAGATATGCCAGGAATAGATATGGATACCATCACCCACTCTTTGGGCGTTGACCCGATAGCCAAGCCAGTCAAAAAGAAGAAAAGAAAGTTAACCCCTGAAAGAATACAAAAAGGAAAGAGGTTGAGAAACTTCTAGCATCGAGGTTTTTTAGGGAAGTTAAGTATCCGAAGTGGTTGGCTAATGTGGTAATGGTGAAAAAAGCCAACGAGAAGTGGCGTATGTGTGTGGACTTCACCGACCTAAATAAGGCCTGCCCGAAGGAAAACTTCTCTTTGTCCTCCATGGATAGATTGGTGGACTCCTCGACAGGGCACAAGTTCATGAGTTTCATGGATGCCTTTTAAGGGGTATAATCAGATCAGAATAAACCCTGAAATCTAAGACAAGACATCCTTTATCACCAAGGATGGGTTGTATTTTTACCAGGTGATGCCTTTTGAGTTGAAGAATGCTGGGGTGACCTATCAGAGGCTGGTGAATAAGTTGTTCAAATACCAGATTAGACGAAGTGTTGAAGTCTATGTGGCTGATATGCTGGTAAATAGCTCTTCCATTGAACAACATATGTTGAACCTAGCAGAGGTCTTCTAGGTTTTGAGACAACACAGTTTGAGACTAAACCCCAACAAGTGCGTCTTTGCAGTAGGAGTAAGAAAATTCTTGGAATTCATGGTTTTGAATAGGGGGATTGAGGCGAACCCTGAGAAAGTCCAAACAATCCTGGAATGGGCCTCCCGACAAACACCAAGGAGATGCAGAGACTTACAAGCAGAATAGTCACCCTAAACAGATTTGTATCCAAATTGGCTGATAAATGTTTGCCCTTTTTCAAGGTGCTTAGGGGCGTCTCCCAATATCAATGGAACCAAGACTGCCAAGCAGCATTTGAAGAATTGAAGAAATACCTATGTTCTCTGCCGTTATTGGTCAGTCCCTTACCTGGCGACCCGTTGTTCATATATTTGGCGGCAACTGATGAAACAGTGGCGGCATCTGATGAAACAGTGGCGGCGATGTTAGTCAAAGAAGATGAGACCCGACAGGCTCCCGTTTACTACGTTAGCAGAGCCTTATAGAATGGAAAGATTAATTACACCAAGCTAGAGAAAATAGCCTTTGCCCTTGAGATGGCAGCAAGGAAGCTCAGACAATACTTTCAAGCCCATCTTATCACTGTTTTGACAGACCAGCCCTTCAAAGAAGTGTTGCAAAGAGTCGACAATTCTGGCAGGATGGTTAAATGGAGTATTGAACTTAGCGAATTTGGCATAGAATTTCGACAAAGAAAGGCGATTAAGGCTCAGGTCTTGGCAGATTTTGTGGCTGAATGCTCATTCATAGACGAGGTTACTGCGTCAATCCAATATTCGGTCAAGCTCTTACTTGCGACAGACTAGCCTGTACCACTCCCCAAACCGGAGTTGGTATGCAAGCCCATGATAATGAAGCGTTCAGCTGAAAATGCATGGACACTGTATGTAGACGGATCCTCATGAAAAGAGGGATCCAGAGCAGGTATCCTCCTGATGGACCCCCAGGGAAACGAGTGGCAATATGGGCTTTCTTTTGGCTTCCCGACATCAAACAATACAGCCGAATACAGAGTTAGAGCATGCCACAAAGTTGGATGTCACTAAACTATGGTTATACACTGACTCGCAGCTGGTAGCTCCGCAGATGAATGGCGAGTAGAAGTCAGAGAACCTGTCTTGGTTAAATACAATGAAAAATTCCTCAAATTGAAAGAGGGGTTCAAAGAACTCGTTGTTAAGCAGGTCTCTAGATAAGAGAATACGAGGGTAGATGTTCTGTCTAAGCTCGCCTCATCCGTTGAAATCGGACAGAGAGGGAATATTTTGTTGGAGCACCGCCAAATGCCAAACTACTTGGACATAGAAAAAATCCTTTGCCTCACAAATGACCCTTGCTAGCTGACACCCATCATTGATTATCTCACAGGAAAGGCTGTTCCAGGAGACCCAAAAGGAATAGGAAAAGTTAAAAACAAGGGCCGCCAAGTATACCATGACTGGCGAGATCCTTTATAAGAAAGCATTAAGTCAGCCCCTACTCCGATGCCTGGCGCCAGAAGAAACCGACTATGTCCTTAGGGAAATTCATGAAGGAGTCTGTGGTAATCACATAGGAGGAAAGGAATTGGCATAAAAAGCACTGAGAAAAGGATTTTATTGGCCCACCATGAAAGGCGATGCTGCAGAAATGGTAAGGAGATGTGACAAGTGCCAGAAATTTGCAACTGTGCCCAAACAACTGGCAAAAATGCTCACCCAGTTATCCAGCCCGTGGCCCTTCGCCATGTGTGGCATCGACATTTTGGGACCCTTTCCCATCGTCTTTGGCCAATAGAAACTTGTAATAGTCGCCTGCGAATACTTTACTAAGTGGGTTGAAGCTGAAGCTCTAGCGACTATTATCGAGAAGGTTATCGAGAACTTTGTTTGGAAGTTCATCTTGTGCAGATATGGCGTACCCATCACCATTGTGGCAGATAATGGAACACAGTTCCAAGGGGGCAAGTTGAAAAAATTCTATGAAAACTTTAAGATCCAGCTCACACACAGCTCGGTGAAACACCCTCAGACCAATGGCCAGGTTGAAGCAATGAACAAAAAGATTCTCCAGGGGTTGAAGAAGAAATTGGACGACGCCAAGGGGGCGTGGTTAGAAGTGATGCCAGGAGTCTTTTGGGCCATCCGAACAACATCCCATACAGGAACTAGAGAAACGTCGTTCAACTTGATGGAACGGAAGCTGTAATACCAGCTGAGATTGGCATCAATTCCCTAATAACAACACATTATGAGCCCGTCTCAAGTGAGGTAGCACTAAGGGCGAACCTCGACCTGCTCGAAGAGACTAGAGATTTGGCTCAAGTGAAGCTGGCAGCCAGAACTTAGCAGGTCACCAAATATTACAACTCCAAGGTGAAAAACAGACAATTTCAAATTGGCGACCTGGTCCTCAGAAATTATGAGGAGAGCAGACCAGCAAGTGAGCAAGGGAAAATGACCCCAAATTGGGAAGGCCCTTATAAGGTCATCAAGAAGATCGACTCAGGAGCCTATGCCTTGGAAAAAGTGGATGGAAGTCTTGTGCCTAGAACATGGAATGCAATTCATCTGAAAAAATACTACTTGTAATAACTTTTGTATTTTTCATCATGAACACATAATTAAATGAAGTTCAATTTTGCAGACAAAATTTGTGTCAACAACTCTCTCCCTCCTAACTGGCCTTCCTATGCGTCCAAAGACGTCTAACGGCCTCTAACTGGCTCATCCATGCGTTCATGCACGTTTGCTCGTCTCGCGACACCGTGTAACACGCCCAATGGCCTCTAACTAGGCCATCCATGCTTTCATGCACGTGTGCTCGCCTCGCAACATTGTGTAACACGCCCAACGGCCTCTAACTGGCCCTCCTACCTGTCCAAAGATGCCCAACAGCCTCTCCATGCATTCACGCACGTGTGCTCGCCTCGCGACACCGTGTAACACGCCCAACGACCTCTAACTGGCCCTCCTACGCATCCAAGGACGCCCAACGACCTCTAACTGGCCCATCCATGTGTTCACGCACTTGTGCTCGCCTCGCGACATAGTGTAACACGCCCAATGGCCTCTAACTGGCCCTCATACGCGTCCAAGGACGTCGAACGGCCTCTAACTGGCCCATCCATGCGTTCACGCACATCTGCTCACCTAGCGACACAGTGTAACACGCCCAACGGCCTCTAACTGGCCCTTCTACGTGTCCAAGAACGCCCAACGGCCTATAATTGGCCCATCCATACGTTCACGCACGTGTGCTCGCCTCACGACACCGTGTAACATGCCTAACAACCTCTAACTGGCCTCCTACACGTCCAAAGACGCCCAACGGTCTTCACACCTCCCCACACGAACACCCTCTTCATGAAACCCTGCAACACATCGCCATATACCACCTACAAAACACATGAAGCACAATACAGAACACAAAACAAGATAAAAAGCACACAAGTAAATCCCCATTTTTTCATTTAAATATATCCTAATGAGCAGCCCTATTCTACATCAATGAGGACCTCGACATTAATTACATCGTTATTATCACCACCAACACTCTGGTGGCCTTCAACAGCACCCTCGCCCACAACCACGACGTCGGGCTTAGTATCATCCTTGACAGGCACGTCCAATGTTGTGCCCTCATCAGCAGGAACCCCCAGCTCGTCACCTTCGATGATGGGGGTAGCAGGAATGCTCTCTAGTGGAGTAGGAAGAGGATCTTTGGTTGCTAAAAATTGTTTAAGGCTTTCAAGTGTAGCGCCATCTGGGAATAGAGGGTCAAACCCTTCAGGGACTGCCTTTATGGCAGCGAAGTTTACTCTTTGAAGATCCAGGGGTCCGAACCGCGCCTGGATTATAGAAAGGGCATTCATCCTATAGCCCATGTAGACGCCCCACGTCTCATCCAGAATCTTCTCCTCCTCATGCTTCGTCTTGGCAACCTCCTCCTCTAGTTTGGCCTCCCATTTTTTCTCTTTGGCCTTATTTTCTTTGTCTTTGGCCTCCAAGGCCTTCAACGTATCTTGGCTCGCCTCAATGAGGGGATCCCTCATGATGCAGACCTCATTCTTGGAAGAACAACTCATTTTGGCACTCAGTCTCACCAACTTTATCCATGCGAAATTTCTCGGCCACTGCCAACTTCTCCTTGGCCTCTCTTAGCTAGTTCTCCAGCTCCACAACACGGGCAGCAAAGGTGCTCGCCGTTTTAGCCTTAGCTTGCATCCTCTGCTCGAATTCAGTCGTCTTCTTCACAGCGTCCTCCAGAAGACGTTCGGTTTCTCTACCTCGGTTGTACAAGGCCAGCGCCATCATTGCTCCCTGAAACACAAACCAACTAATGTTAGAAGAGAAACCGAGAAAGAACAATCATAGATAAACACCGAATTGCTTCGCCACCTTACCTCGATTTGGTGAGCCACCAGCGAATGTTGGAGCAAGACGGGAGCCTAAAGATCCAACTCCCTTTGAGCCCTCGACAGAGTGTATTCCCGGAGCCATGTCACGGTCTTATCCACATCAAGGGAGACGCTAGTTAAAGGCATCTAGTCCCACCAGGCAAAGTACTCTGGATGACTCGCCGTTAAAGGCCGCCCTTCTAGCTAAGGGGGAAGGGAAGGGAGGCTTCGATCCCTTCCCAGCGAAACTTCCTTGTCCTGGGCCTTCTTGCCCTTATCATTCCTTTTACTCTTCTCCGCGCCTTTGTCCTTACCTTTGGTCCGTTCTAGTAAGGACTGGGTTGAAGTGCCCACGGCTAAGGCTTCGATAGTTGTCGCCACAGTAGGAGGAGGGGGTGCAGGTTCCCTTATCCTGATTCCTCCATGGCCAGTCTTCTGCCTCTTTGCGGGGGGATCTTTTCCCCCTTTAGAAGGGCTTCCCCTTGGGACAACGGGATATTCTTGACTCATCATGCGAGCCATCAAGTTCTGACCGCTAGCCATCTCTGCAAATAAACCAATACAAAGTTAGACAACATAAGGGTTTTAAGGCATAAGAAAAAGAAAACTACCTAGGACCGTAGACCATGCTCTAAGGGTCGCCATGTATCCGAGCCCCCCCGAATAAGAGGAGCTACTATCGGATGTATCACTCTCTGAGTACAAATTGTCCTCTCTCAACCTAGCCTCAAAGTCAGATGACCACTCGATCTCTCCTCCATCACCCGAATTAGTTACCATTCTGGGTCGCTGACCACCAACAATGCTTTCACAAGTGCTAGAATCTGATGACAGCTCGATTACTGGAGGAGCCCTAGATACAGCGACGGGAAGAGGGACCCAGGGCATAATGGCGAGCAGGTTCCCAAACACCTCGTCATTTGCATTAGAGGCGGAGGTTTTCTGAGGCTCATCGTGCCAGAGTCCATCCAAGTCATTAGGTATGAGCAAACCCCAGAGGCGATCCAAGGGCTGACCCGCGACCTCGTCATCTACTGCAGAACAGAAAGAATCCTAACGTTATAACGAGAAAGGTGCTACTTAAGACAGTAACTTCGATTGAAACACGAAGCTTTACCTTCCATGAGGTCTGACGAATGAAGGGGGCTAGCTGTCGACGAGTCAGCCTCGCTTGAAGACGCAGCCTCGCCAAAAGGCACCTCAAAATCCACAAATAAGGTTATACCGTTATAATCTATCACGCGACGTATGCGACCCGTTAGCAGCTTTGCCAAAAAATCCTCTCCACCCTCAAGCCATATTAGACCCAATTATGGAGGAAGCCCGCAAGCAAACGCAATCCGATTAGGATTCTTGTTCCTCATGCAGTAGCGGTAGACGTTCTCTGGCATCACGATCCTCTCGCAATCGATGTTATGATTCTGGTAGAGGTCGAATTGTGCCTATTCGGCAGGCCCCATACCGAATCGGATCTTTTCTTATTCTCCGAAGGGTGTGACCAAGTGACTTTGAAACCCCAGTTGTCAGTTGCATGGCTTAAGGACGCAGCAAAAAATGCACTCCGCACGATATGGCGATTGCTGGGAGTGTTGACGACCACTCTATTCCCCCGCGTGGAGAGGTAGTACCGATTACCTTAGGAATCTGCCTTCTCATACGACAATCGATGAAAAACACCATCAATACTGGCCACGACACTCTAGTTAATTGAGAAGCGAAGACCCCATAAACGTCGAGGCAAACCCCAAAAAAGCCATGCAACGAAAGATGGAAACCACCCTCGAACATATGTGCATAAAAGTACACTTTGTGCTCGCCATATAACACCTGACTTGCACGACGACCCTCTTCAGGAATGGCAAACTCATACCAATAGTTGGGAAGACAAATGCCCCTGTTGCAAAGACAAGCCTCCATGTTTGGACGGGTGAAGTCGCATAATTCAACATCCCCCCAATCTACCCCAACACTACGGGCACGGGCGACCCCTCGACCCTCGTAATCAGAAACGACGACATCTTCAGCGCCACCACCAACTACGCCACCACACCACTAGTCTTAGCACCCCCAGCAGCAACAAATCGGGCACCCTCCTCAATTTCCCGACTCAATTTCGAGCTTCCAACATGGACCCTCGCAGCCCGATCACCCTCTTCAATATCCCGTTCAACCTCCGACATATCCAGTTCCGATTCCTCAGTCCTATCAGCCCAAGACCTACCCTCTAACCTCTCGGCATCCTCACTATCACTCATCACGACCCTATAATACGATCGTGACATAAAAACTGCAAACAACCCTAAAACATCCAAAAAACAAAAAAAAAAAAACCAAAAATAACACTCGAAATACCTAATTAAGCCTCCGTTAACTTTCTCCGACCACACAGCAAGCAACTCCGATCACACAAATTTATTGCTTTAATATAATGTTATCAATTTGTCCTAACCCAAATTCCAACCCAATTGTCATATGCTTGCCTTCAATTATAACTTTGTTAGATATATATTAGCTTTTTAGTTAGACTTGATAATTTTGGACATGATACAAATATGATATGAGAAAAATAATTAAAATACGATATGATTACTAATAACTCTATAAAATAGAGTTATTTTGCCATATTTTATATAGCTAAGTTCTTATAGTTTAAACTATTAATTAATTATTTTTAGTTATTTTTAATTTAGTTTTATTTATTTATTTTATGTTTAATTTAGTTATTTATTTAATGACTTTTGTATTTTTGTAGAGTCCTGAAGCAATAAGGAGAATATCAGTTCATATATGGAAAGTCAAAGCTGAAAGCTGTTACTTGCTCACAAAGTTTTCCTATTTCAGGCTTTTGGAGTTTTATAAATAGGAACCCTTTAGGATTTTATAAAGGACTTCTCCCTAACTGTCAAATCTGAAACTTGTACATAACCTAATTTTCTTAAGAGGAGAGCAGCCACAAAAGATTTGCAATGAGCAAGAGAGATTTTGGGAGATTGAAGACTGAAGATGTGACAACCCTTAGTTTTCTCTTATCTCTTATCCCTTATCTTCTTTATCTTTCTTGTATTATTTATGATGGTGAAACTCATTTGTTTTATTTTTATTAATTAGTATGAACTAAATATATTTTTCTATGATTGCAATGGAACTCAACATATAATTTGAATTATTTTACTCTATTGCTTGATTTAATGATATTTGAGTTGTTTATTCAATCTTGTTCTTAATGCTTCTAATTGCTTAGCTACCAATTAGATTAGTTTGGTAACCTAAATACAACTAGACATTGGGAGTTTAGTATTAGACATGGATTGAATAACATATGTATCATATTCATTTATTATGATGAATTGATCTGCATATAGGTAGAAATATATTTACGTGTCATGTGTAACCAATTTTAGAGTCTAAGCTTAATGAGTTTCTCTTTAATTCAATTATCATAGACATATAGTTAATTGGTTAAGAGGGATATTTTTGTAAGACCATTGACTGATACTTATAAATAGATTAGAACTCTTGATTAACAACTTAAGGTCATTACTCAAGTTAAGAGGGTAGGAGAGGTTCATACGAAGTGTTGAGAAAAATTGTAATCCTAGGCTTTTCTCCATTGATTTAATTATTATTATTATTTATTTAGTTTTTAATTTAAATTCTTTAACTAATTGTTTGAATAAGATTGAGTTGTTCTAATTTTAGTACTTAACGAATTTGGTAACAATTCTTCGTGGGAACGATACTTTACTCTTCACTTTATTACTTGTTAACGATACGTGTACTTGCGTGGTTAAATCCGACAATAATTACACGATCCAAACATTACGCGAAAATTAATTAAAACACGATACAACACAAAAAAATAACACGATTATGATACGAATATACTAACATATCAAAATTTATATAATATGAATTATTAACATATCAAAATTTATATAAATATATAATATATTGAACATGATTATAACACGTAAAAATATAATGAACACGATATAAATTTACAAATTATCATATCTACTTTTAGCACCCTATAAGATTTCTCCTTTATAAGGAGCAGATCTATACCCAAAAACCAAAAGAGACTCTTTCCGTTACAATATTTGGCATATTAAATTCGTATTTGGCACGTTATGACAATTACAATCGTTATTTTGCGGTTTTGACTCTTTCCATTGTCGATATTCACCGTAATATTTACTGCAAGTGACCGTAATAACATCCAGTACATCTGCAACCGCGATAAATGCGACATGGCTAAAAGCGCGTCTACGATCACAATTTAAATCTCTCACAAGTATGTGCTAAAAGAAAGCCCCAAAGAGTCAATTTAATCTTTTATTATCCTTGTCTTTTATTTGACCACTCAACTACTAAAAATTAATGATTATTTGAGATGACATGTTAACTCATTTGGCAGCTGAAGATACATCTACCACATGACAATATATCTACCACTAGACATTGATCTTAGACATGTCACATGGCGGATGAGCTATATGAACATGTCAAACAGACAACTAAGTTGTATGAAGATGTCAATTTATGTGATCAAAACACTAACTTTAATAAAGTTGATGATCGCAAACATGATTTTTCAAAATTAAATATTCAACAGAGAAACTCTAAAAAATTTATAAGGCTAAATGGTAATTTTTTTCTAAAAATAATAAAAGTTTATTAATATACAATTTCAGTGATTTTAAAAATAATAAATTTGCGTAACATATTAAATATATTAAAACAATAATGACACATAAAAATAACACAAATAAAAATTGATTAAAAATATATATATATATAATTATTATCCATGAGATTTTATTAAAAATAAACTTACATATATTAACTTGAAAAGTACATTTTATCTTCCTAAAAAATAACTAATATTAGGATTTCATTAATCAAATTTATATTTTTTTTTATATTTTATTTTAAATATTAAGTACCCTCATTTTATTTATTTTCTTAATTTCCGTCGTTTTTTTTTATTGCTTTAATCAATCTCTTTTATGTATATATACTACTTACATCCCAAATTTATATTATGTATTGATTTTTTACGGAATTAAAAAAAAAAAAGAGTATATAACTTTAAAATTTAAAATTTTATGTTTCACAATATTTAATGCCAAAAATAAAAAATAATTTTGAAATATAAAAGAAGTAAGAGATCTATGTGTTTTAAAAAAAAAAAAAAACACAGTTTTCGGGAAGAAAAAAAAGATGGACGAAAAAAATGAGATAGTAGCCTTTGATTTGAATAGATTAAAATAAAGATCGATCTATTTATCAATATTGTGATTTTATTCCATTCATACCATTTTAATCCCTTTCATTCATTCAATCCAAACCAACCCTCTAAACATGAGCAGAAATTTTGAGTTGTATTCATTGTGCTGAATACTTTACATATATATGTATAGATTTTGAATGGAAAATTTTCAATGTTATCAAAATTAACCTTTCAGAATCTAGAACTTAACTCAGTTGGTTCATACAGTTATCCTTAAAAGATAACATCCAGCAATCTGATATTCGAATCTTAACATCGGCATCCATTCATCTATTCTCAAGTTACGGCCTCTTTTCTATAAAAAAAAAAAAAAAATTAACCATCGGAAATGAATAAAATTAAGGACTAAATTACTCAATTTTTATAATAGATGGATTAATTTGCATTAAATAATATAGTATAAAGACCTTCCAATTACTTTGATCTCACTTGTGAGAATAAGATTAATGGCAAAACCATCGGAAATGAATAAAATTAACAACAATTCTCCTTCTCTAAAAATCCATTATCGTAAATATTTATTTACTAATTGTCTTAAAAAGTTGAAGTTAAATAACCAACAAAGATTATTCCACTTGTTAGAAAGAAGACATTTTTTATCAGATTCAATCTTTGTAAGAAGAATTTTGAGAAACGAATATATGATAACGCATTTTTAAGATCGTCCCAAAAAAATTAGATTTAGGTAAAATTTAGGGACATTCATCACCGTATTAATGTTAAAGTTAATTTTTTATTTTCTTAATAAATTAACAGTTAAGTATTTTAGGGAGTGATGTCATGGTACAAATTTAGTGCTCTCTTGTCTACGCCCGAATCATAAATTTTTATTTTATAAAATTCGAATTCACAATTTTTCAATAAAATAATAATTGATTAGTAAAATATTTAAATTCTTTTAGTTATTTAATATAAAATAAAAATATGAGCTCAATATTATTAATAGTATGAATATATTATTCTTATTTATTCTAAATTTTATAATTACTTGAATTTAATTCTCAATATGTATATATTATTTTTCAAAATATTCACCCCAATTTTGATGAAATTCGTTAAACTATTCCTTACCTTAAGAAAATTTTTGATAAAATGTCACTATAAAATCTTTAATGTTTTTCAATTATTGAAAAATTTTTGAGTGATATTTATTATTATTATTATCAATTTTTTCATGTATAAGAATAAAATCATTAATCCTAAATTTTTAACATTAAAAATTTAAGTCAATGAACTTAGAGTTTAAGTTAAAGCATTATGGCAAACTATGCAAAATATCTTCACTTTGGGACAATTTTTAAAATAAGGTATATATGTTTAAAATTATCAAATTTAATCTAGACAAACAATAATTTACAATCATTATATGACACGTGACACAAAATTATGAGTTATTTGAATAGCGTCACTGTCAATTAGACCTGGCGATTTCGGATAAAATATAATTATACGATACAAACACAACATGTTAAATAATAAAAACGACACGACACGAAAAATAACATGAACACGACATGAATATATAGACGAAAGTATCAAAATCTACATAAAATGAATTATTAACATGTCAAAATTTATATAAATATATAATACCTTAAATACGATTATGACATGAACATGTAACATGAACACAAACACGACACATGACACAAAATTGAGAGTTAATTGAATAGTGTCAATTAGACCTAACAATTTCGAACACAACATGATTATACGACACGGACACAACATGAAAAAAATAATTAGAACACGACACAACACGGAAAATAACATAAACACAACACGAATATGTCAAAATCTATATAAAACGAATTATTAACGTGTCAAAATTTATATAAATATATAACATCTTAAATACGATTATGACATGAAAATATAACACGAATACAACACGAATTATTATTATTATTATCAATTTTTCATGTATAAGAATAAAATCATTAATCCCAAATTTTTAACATTAAAAATTTAAGTCAATGAACTTAGAGTTTAAATTAAATCAGCATGACAAATTATGCAAAATATCCACACTTGGGGAAACTTTTAAAATAAGGTATAAATGTCTAAAATTACCAATTTAATCTTGACAAACAATAATTTCCAATCATTATACGACACGTGATACAAAATTGAGAGTTATTTGAATAGTGACAATTAGACCTGATAATTTCGGATAAAACATGATTATACGACACGAATACAACATGAAAAAAATAATTAAAACACGACATGAATATATAAACGAACGTGTCAAAATCTACATAAAACGAATTATTAACTTGTCAAAATTTATATAAATATATAATACCTTAAATACGATTATGACAGGAACACGTAACATGAACATGAACACGACACATGACACAAAATTGAGAGTTATTTGAATAGTGTCAATTAGACCTGACAATTTCGATCACAACATTATTATACACACGAACACAACATGAAAAAAAAAATTAGAATATGACACAACATGAAAAATAACATAAATACAACACGAATATGTCAAAATCTATATAAAAAGAATTACTAATGTGTCAAAATTTATATAAATATATAATATCTTGAATATGATTATGACACAAAAATATAACACGAAAACGACATAAATACACAAATCTTTCACTTTGCTTCTTTCCTTTCTTTCCCTCTTTCTTTTTCTCTCTCTTCTTTTTCTTTCTTTCTACGTGACAAGCTATATTGATGCAATCCCTATAACACTATATTAAAGCCATCCTCACTAGATTGAAGCAATCCCCCTCAAATTGAGGAGGATTGCTTCAATATAATGGGGATTGCTTTAATATAATGTTATAAATGTTATAGATGTCTAAATTTATTGCTTTGATTAATTTGTCCTAACCCAAATTCAAACCCAATTGTCATATGCTTGCCTTCAATTATAACTTTGTTAGGTATATATTAGCTTTTTAGTTAGACTTGATAATTTTGGACATGATACAAATATGATATTAGAAAAATAATTAAAATACGATATGATTACTAATAACTCTATCAAATAGAGTTATTTTTCCATATTTTATATAGCTAAGTCCTTATAGTTTAAACTATTAATTAATTATTTTTAGTTATTTTTATTTATTTTTAATTTAGTTTTATTTATTTATTTTATGTTTTTATTTTAGTTATTTATTTAATGACTTTTGTATTTTTGTAGAGTCCTAAAGCAATATGGAGAATATCAATTCATATATGAAAAGTCAAAGCTGAAAGCTGTTACTTGCTCACAAAGTTTTCCTATTTTAGGCTTTTAAAATTCTATAAATAGAAACCCTTTAGGAGCAAATACCCAAAAACCAAAGGAGACAACAATCCAAAAGGAAAGCAAAATGGCTCTGACCAAATTGACAAATCGCATCACTTCTGAATCTCAAAAACTGCCTTACATTGCTCTTCAACCAGTAGCCAGCCTCAAATCTCCCAAGCTTTTCATGGCCTCAACTTTTCCTTCTAGCTGCAAAGAGGTTGAGATAAATTTCAAGAAACCTTTTATGCCTCATGGGAAAGTGCTTGTTCAGGTGACTCACTCCATTCCACAACAAAAGATTGAAATCTTCAAATCAATGGAGGGTTGGGTTGAGAACAACATTCTACCCTTCCTGAAACCAGTTGAAAGAAGTTGGCAACCCCAAGATTTTCTACCAGATGCTGCCTCTGATGGATTTGATGAACAAATTAAGGAACTAAGGGAGAGAACAAAGGAGATCCCAGATGATTACTTTGTCTCTTTGGTTGGAGATATGATAACTGAAGAAGCTCTTCCAACTTACCAAACAGTGCTTAATACCTTGGATGGAGTTGGTGATGAAACAGGTGCAAGCCTCAGTTCTTGGGCAATTTGGATAAGGGCTTGGACAGCTGAAGAGAACCGACATGGAGACCTTCTAAACAAGTATCTTTACTTGTCTGGAAGAGTAAACATGAGACAAGTTGAGAAAACAATTCAATATTTGATTGGATCAGGAATGTATCCTGGAATTGAAAAGAACCCTTATCTTACTTTCATCTATACTTCATTCCAAGAAAGGGCAACTTTCATCTCCCATGGGAATACAGCTAGACTTGCTATGGAACAATATGGGGACGCTAAGTTAGCTTATATATGTGGTACAATTGCATCAGATGAAAAACGCCATGAGCTTGCCTATACTAAAATAGTTGAAAAGCTCTTCGAAATCGATCCTGATGAAACTGTTGTTGCTTTCGCTGAGATGATGAGGAAGAAAATCACAATGCCAGCCCATCTTATGTATGATGGTCACGACGATAACCTTTTCAACCATTTCTCAGCTGTTGCACAAAGACTTAGGGTTTACACTGCCAACGATTATGCAGATATATTGGAGTTCTTGGTTGATAGATGGAAAGTTAAAGAGCTAACTGCACTTTCAGCTGAGGGAAGAAAGGCTCAGGAATATGTTTCTCTACTTGCTCCAAGAATTAGAAGGCTGGAGGAGAGAGCTCAAGCAAGGTCAAAGCAAGCACCAAGTATTCCTTTCAGTTGGATTTCTGGCAGAGAAGCAAAGCTCTAATCAGATCAGACACCAAATAAATTTTCATTAATCTTTTGATTAGTGATATATATTTTACTATTATTATATTTTAAATTTGGAATAAATTGAACCTGGAGCTTAGCTCAATTGGTTCATGCAGTCACTTTTAAGAGGAAGCATCAAACAGGTATGGGGTTCGAATCCCAATATTTGCAACCCCTTCTCATACCTCTAGACTATGACCTCGATTAAAATACTTTGTGTACGTATAAGATATTGTACTTTCTTTGTCATTTTCTAATTAATATTTCATGATGCAAAATTTTCATTACATTTCGAGCTTGTGAAAAAGTCTTAGTTATTTTTTCTCATCTACTTCTCAAATTAAAAAAATTCTTTTCTTCTTTAGATAAAGCTAAAATTCAAAATTTTCTTTTTATTTTATATTTTCCTTCTTTCATGTGGCATTTTTTTATTAAGAATTTTGTTAATGAGTGTCTTTAGGAGGTTTTTTTATTAGAATATTGCTAAAAAAAAAAAATCCAAATTATCAATATTTTAAATTTATTTACCAAAATAAGCTGATTTGTAACGGATTTTGAAAAAAAAAAATACCAAGGGAAGTCGCCATATCATATGACGACTTCCCTTGGTATATTTTTAAAAATAATTGAAAATAAAAGAAGGAAAGTTGCCATATCATATTTTTTTTTTAAATTAAAAAACTAAGGTCAGAAGTCGCCATATAATATGGCGACTTCTGACCTTGTTTTTTCAAATTTTTTTACAATTGTAGTTTGGAAGTCGTCATTTCATATGGCGACTTCCGAACTAATTTTTTTTAAATTTAAATTTTATAACCGTTTAAAATTTATAACAGTAAAAATTTTTAAATTTAAAAAATTTTAGTTCGAAAGTCACCATATCATATGGCACCTTCCGAACTACAACTGTAAAAAAATTTGAAAAAACAAGGTCAGAAGTTGCCATATGATATGGCGACTTCTGACCTTATTTTTTCAATAAAAAAAATTTAAAATATGAAGGGAAGTCGCCATATCATATGGTGACTTCCCTTCATTTATTTTCAATTTTTTTTTAAACAAATACCAACGGAAGTCGCCATATGATATGGCGACTTCCCTTAGTCATTGAAATTAGCGTATTTTGATAAATAATTCAAAAATATCTGCAGTTTGAAAATTAATATTTTTTAGCCATATTTGAATAAGTTTGCCTCTTTTGGACACTCGTTAACGAGTGTCCTAAAGACAGTCTTTAAAATTATTATAAATAATAATATATATTTTTTAATGTATTGAGAATAATGAATAAAATTATCAACTACTGTATTTAATACAATATTATTACTATAAATAGTATATTAACTAATCTTAACAAATTAGCAAAATTCTTTTATTAAATATAGGACTAGGTCATTTTTTTTAATTAAGATTGGGATTTATAAGTTAGGAGTTAGGACCATTATTTTTGGTTTATTTGGCATTACATTACATTCGAGGCAGATCGTATGGAATAAAAACAGTAACAAATGTAGAGATTAATGAATTGTAATATATTATGGAATAATATATGTTTTAGCTTAAAATAAGACAATTTTTTTTGTTTATTCTTATTAAGAAGGTTTCGTTAACTAGAGTCTTTTAAGATTAGTTATGATTTATTTATAATAATATTTTTGTATTAAATCTAATAATTTATAATTTTAATGTATTAAGACAAGATATTTACTTAATATAATATTATAGAGTGTCTTAAATAATCTTAAGATACCCGTTAATAAAATCTTATTAAAAAATTTGTTTAATGTAAAAGAGAAAAAGAAAGATACAAAGACTCCCTAAGATTTGGTATAAAATGTACATTTATCTAATCTAAAAATATCTTATTACTTCTTGAGACACTACAATAATTTTAAGTTTTAGTGGCATTTTATTGGCGGCGTTTCTCTTAAAAACGTTGCCAGGTATCGTATTTTTGTAAAGGGAGAAGCGTTTGTGAGGAGGAAACGCCGCTAAATAAGATCAATTACTGGCGTTTAGAACCAAAAACGCCACTAAATGTTTTTTAAATTACGCGGTTCTTTTTTTATCGCCAAAAAATTACCTGCTATTTCTATTAAAAGAAACGTATCGTTTCGTATTCCAGGAAAACGTCGTTAAATATAAAAGTTTAACGACGTTTTATATTAGAAACGCCAAAAAATCACTTCCTATTTCTATTAAAAGTCATCTAGTTGCCAACAAGCTCTTGGCTGAGTGGCCAAGAGTCTTGGGGCATGAAGTCTTGGGTTCAAACCCAAGCAACCCCTCCCCTACCCAATTATCAAAAAAAAAAAAAAAAAAAAAGTCATCTAGTTAGATAAACAGTACTTCGTATAGTCTAATTTTTCTTGTGCTTATTAAGATTAATAATGCTAAAGCAGGCGATATACTCAGGCGATAAAGAAAAATTAGTAGTGCAATGTCAAAGCAGGCGATATACTCAGTCTTCGTCAATAATATTCCTCCAAAAGTTCATTAGAGGTGGTTACAGAACATCATCTCAAACCAAGGGAGAGTTATTGATGTGTTCATACCAAAGAAGAAAAGTAAGAGAGGTAGGAAATTTGGCTTTGTGCGCTTTGGAAGCTACAATGCTGCAATGAGAGCTGTTATGAAGTTGAACGGGCCATGGATAATGGATTATCGTCTTAACGTGAACATGGCAAGATTTAAAGTCAGAGATTCTTATTGGAGAAGAGTGCATTCGATGAGCAAGAATGTGTCAAAGAAGAATGACCTGTACAAGTCTCAGAATCAGGAAATTACAGATGAAAGGAATTTGTCGTCAAAGTCAAAGTCTCTGAATGGTGATAAAGATCAGATGGATGCTGGTCAACATTCGTACAAAAATGTCTTGATGAAGGAGGGACCATCAGTTAACTTGGAAGTAGCTCCCGATTTACAAAAGGAAATACTTTTTTGTTCCTTTAAAGATTTGAAATCCTGTATGGCGGTCATCGATGATGAAACTGTACATATGAAAGATGTTTGGTGGGCAAGGCGAAAGGAATTTTTGGCCCAGAATGGCTTCTTGAAAATTTCCATCAACTTGGGATGCTTGAGGTTTCGGTCAGAAAGCTCGAAGGAGGTTACTTTTTGATTGAATTTGAAAATTCTGAAATAATGGAGATGATGAAGAAAGAGGAGTGGTCATGGTTGAAAGAATGGTTGACTGATATTGAACTATGGTCTGAGAATTTCTTAGCTTGTGATAGATTAACATGGATTTGCTGTTATGGAGTGTTCATGCCTGGAACATAAGCACCTTTAAAAATATTGCAGGTATTTGGGGAAGTTTTATTCATTTGGACAGCAAAACATTGAGGAGAACAAATTTCAGTAGGAGTGCTATGCTAATCCAACCAAACAGTTGGAAAAAATAGAAGAAATTATCATGTTTAAATATGGTGGGAAGGAGGTCCCCATTCGGGTTTAGAAAATCCTTGAAGATCCTGATTATGTTATCCAAAAGAGTTCTTGGGTGTTAATTATAATGCCTTGGGCACAAATTATTAGGATTCCTTGATATCTAAGGATAATAGTTGTTCACTTTCTGGAAAGGATCAGGTCGGATGAAGATTAACAGACGCCAGAAAAGGGAAACATCAAATCGATGAAAGTGAATAGAATGGAAGCTGAGCTGTCAGACAACATTGAGGTGGCCAGCAGCAATTTTGAGGTAGGTGACGTTTATGGGAAGCATGAGATCAAAGGGAAGGAAGCCCAGCCGCAGTCTTTGTCTGGTGTGAATATGGGAATGTAAGGGAGAGACAAAAGTGAAATGAAACTGGGCAATGATATGGAGTTTAACAATGGGGCTTCTTGGACTACGGTTAATATTTTAAATGGCAGGCCAAGTATGGGGGATAAAGATGGTGGACTTATGGAATCTATGGTGCCCAATTCACTTAAAACAAATGTGGAAAGATCTTCAGTATCGTACAATCCAGAAGGGCAAAAGAAGAAAGGGGGATTGTCAAGAAAAAAAAAAGGTTAGAAGTATTCAATAGCTGGACGAGAAATTGCTATGTAAATTACAACAAAAATCAAACAGGAGAAAAAGGAAGATTTTCAGGAAAGAAAAAGGTGAAATTAAAAAGAAAGACGATAGAATTGCTAACGAGTCTTTGTCAGATGGAGATTTCAAAAATCTAAAAGAAATTTATGAGGAGAATGCTATAGCCACCTGGAAATTGGGGAAATTGCTTGGATGCACAGCAAACTGCGATGATAGTAAAGTTATTGATAGAATTATGGGCCTTGAAGATCGTCAGTAGACGTGAAGTCGAGAGGTTAGCTTTTCATCTCTTTATTCTTTCTTGGTTTTTGGGTATTTGGCTGAAGGTGATTTAAAGTGTTTGGTGGTGCTGTCGCTTAAGGTTAATCTTGTGATAGCTGCTTGGGTGTGGGTTTGTTTGGTTGTATCTCGAATATCTGTCCTGGCCTTAGGGAATTGTGTTGTCTAATGCTCATGCGACTAATATTCTTTTTCTGGCTCTCCAAGCTAAGGCAATGTGTCTGTTGTCTCGAGACTTGTTTTTAATATTCTTTGTACTGCGTTTAGGACTTCTTTCACTGGGCTATGTTATGATTATGCTAAAGAGGTCGATACTGAATTTGGTATGGTGCAGCCTTTAGATCTGGGTGTCAGTTTCAATTTATTTGTCTGAGATGGCTCCCTTCAAATATTGAGGCGCTTGAGCTTAAGAGGAGCTGTTGTCCCTGGCTTGATCATCTGTCTTGGTTTTTTATGACTCTCTGACACATCAAACTCTTTGATTAAACTCGACCAATTTGCTGAGGCTAAAATTCAGCTCTAAAAAACTCGTGGCCTTGACAGTGTTGATGAGGAGTTCAATGATTTGGCTTTTTGAAGCAATCTATTTAATATTTCATCTGCTATCATTTGTTGTGGCATAGAGGTGATTGCTGAATTTTGCTTGTCATCTATTATGACATGGAGGTGAATTATGGATATTGCTTGAAATAATTACTTCATATTTTTAAGGGATAGATGACTTTTTCGAGTTGTGAAGGTTGACTAGCTCTTAAGTCTCAAGAGTGATCCAATGTTGGATGGTTATCAAGAGTCTTGTGTTATTATATTCCCTGTGGTTCAATGTTGGAAAATTTCAAATCAGAGATTCAAATGAGGAGATGACTAAGTTAAGTTTGCTGATGATATTTTATTTTCTTAGAGGATAATGAATTACTGTTGTGTAACGTGAAAAAGGTTCTGAGATGTTTCGAGGTAGCTTCTGGTCTGACTTTCAACTTCAGCAAGTTTGAGTTCCTAGGATCTATTTGGGTGCTTCTTTACTCATGTTCGTTGAGGCTCCAATTATGGATGAAGTGTGATGCTCTTTTTAATTTCATTTTGCAGTTTGTATGCTATAGTAGGATTGGGTGCTATTGTTGTAGATTTTGTGTCTTTAGGTGATCTTTTGGTTTGTTTCTGGTGTTTTTTGCAGTCTCGTAACTGTTACCATTTTACTAACCTTCTAGTTAGTTTGGATCCTGTATCCTTTTGATTTCTATTAAAATACTCTTTGGCTTAGCAAAAAAAAAAAAAGAAACGCCACTAAATTTAAAACTTTAGGACTAGGAGGAAGTCCTTCAAGGAGCAAATGCAGCAACATGCAGTTGTTGCCATGGCATCAAAGAAATCAAAAATAGAGGCCCCAAACAACTGTCAATTTTCCTTGCATTGCACATCAAATACGTGAATCAAATAATTGTGCCAAGTCCTTCTTGTTACATCCCTTTTGTTAAGCATATATAGTTGTTAAACCAAATAAACCTTCGAAGCTCAATGAACCCAGGCTAATCATCAAGCCCAGTAAATCCTTCACTACGGGGCCCAAGAGGACGAGCTCGCCAAGTCTAAGCTCGCCAGACCTGAGTTACCAAGTGATTGCCACCGTTGGGCGACCCCTACACCTATCACTTTAAAGAACTACGTGGCCCACCTGACAGCCATCCTTCCCATCACATCGTCGCTTTTCACATCGGAACCCACTCGAGAATTTGACCCATCTTTCTTTGGCCAAACCCTGACATGTGGCGTACGGTGACCCGTCAGAGAAGACTATAAATAGGCATTCTAAGACCAGCTGATTTCCTCTAGATACCCTTAAAAACGAAAATCCTACGTTGTTGCTCTACTTCCCTCTTTCTTCTGGCCTTAGGACCGTCTACCACCAAAAACACCATCAACAATTGGTGCCGTCTGTGGGAAATGAGAGTCATGTCTCTACCACCCCCATCCCAGCAAAACGATCCCTCAGAAGCTTCGAGCACTGATGCATCTGCCACTGGCCCTCAGCTATCTTCGACAACGATCGGCCATGGATTCTCCTCCTCGGGGATATCCCCTTACTCACCCATACTAAATTATAACCAGAGTCTTCCCTTCCCCAACCCTTGGTATCATCAGCCCTACCTAATGTACGGTTACTACCAAAACATACTGGTTTCCCACTCCCCGATACTGTCCACTACCCCAGACTTGGTCCATTAAATTGCTTTAGACACTTGGTGAGGCCGTCGCCCAACTGCAGGACGTGGGAACCTCCGGTAGTCGCCCCACAGGCCTATAGGTCGACATGGAAGAACGTGTTAGCGTTACTTTCACACCTGATGTTGATCCAGCGCAGGGTAACCAAGAATTGCCACCCCCTTACAGGAATTTACGTTCACCACCCCCGAGTATCCGACGACAGCAACTGCCACACATCTGGGGTCATCCAACTTTCCCCCTTCATATCACCTTTACCATATCCAGACCCGATGCAACATGCATTGATGAACCAAGTGCAATCACTCTAGGCACAGCTAACAGAGCAACACAAAACCATACTTTAAGCTACCCAGCAAATTAATGACCTCTAAAAAACTCAGTACTGAGATCGCCAGGAAGAGAGTAGCAGCTCGTCTTGAAGAGGGAGTCGTCAAGGGGGTCGTGAAAGAAGGGGAGATAACCAAGATGAATCCCCCGAAAGGCGAGCCCAAACTCAGCAGAGAGGGTTGACACAAAGCAGGAGAGCTAGAACAAGCATTGTGGCCACAGCTGCTGTGAATGTTCAAGCCCAGATGGCAGCCCTCCGTAGAGAAGTCCAGGGAATGGTGAAGGATAAAATGGAGGAAATAGAATGGATAAGTGACGATAACAATCCCCTAACGGTGCAGATTCGGCAGGAGCAGGTGCACGCATCTACAAAGTTGCCAAAAGAAACTTACAACTGCACCAATGACCCTATCGACCACCTCATCCAATATAGCAACTACATAGTCCTGCTTGGGGCGAGTGACGCCCTTAAATGCCGATTATTCCCCACAATATTACGGGTACATGCCAAAACTTGGTACCACTCATTGCCGGCGAACTCCATAGATAGGTTGGAGAAGTTGGGCAGGATGTTTGTCGCCCACTTTCTCACCAATAAGGCGACATTCAAGACACCCGCCAGTTTATTAGTAGTTAAACAAAAAGAGAACGAATCTCTAAGAGAGTACATTCGACGATTTAACTCCGCCACGATGCAGATTAAAGACTTGCATGATGACTGGGCTATAGAGGCATTCATATCCGGTGTTCGTCATGAGCACCTACGGTACGCCTTGACGGATACAAAATCGAAGAAGCTTTACAACCTCTATGAAAAAGCCCAGAGGTACGTCAAAATAGAAGAAATGATGATGGAAGAAGGGAATTTTGAATGGGAAAATCGATCCCAAAGTCAAGAGAGATTTCAGGAGAACAGACAGGGACAGAAGGATAATACGAGTCAATCTAGATTTGATTCACGACGTAGAAGGTCGAGGTCGTCGGATAAAGTCCCCCAGAATCGACAGGCTCGCCCTAGTCAAGGCTACAGTAGAAGAATAGAGAGGGCCCATTATTCCAAATTCAAAGAGTACACCCCCTCAACGCCTCCAAGGCGTACATCTTGAATGTCGTGTCTTATGAAGGCATTCTGGGTACCCCCTACCCAATGAAAGACAACCCGACTCGCCTGAACTCCAAGAAAAGGTGCCAATACTACAATGACGTGGGGCACAGTATTGAAGATTGTCGATCTCTGAAAGATGTCATAAAAGGGGCTATCTGGAAAGGGCAGATTAAATAGTTTATCAAGAGAACAGGCACCTAGTAGGGGCAGACGCCGACAGGAATTCAGAAGAATAATAAGCAGAAAAAAGCTTGTCCAAAGGGTCATTAATATGATAATCGGAGGGACAGAAGAATGGGTGAGCAGCAGTTCCAAGAGAACAGCGCACCTCAGAAGTGTGATGGCGATTAATATCCCCCATAAGAGAATGAAACATAGTGAAGACTGTCTGGTAGATTTTACAGACAAAGACATCAATATTCTCGAAGACAACGTGAATGACCCGATTGTTGTGTCAGCTACAATTGCTAACTTCCAAATCAAGAGAGTTTTGGTCGACAGTGGTAGTGCAGTCGAGGTCCTTCAGCTAGAAGCCTTTAGAAAGATAGGTCTTTTGGACTCAGACTTGAAGCCGACGAGCCCCATATTCTGTTTCGCCAATCAACCCATCAACATTAAAGGCTGTGTTGCTCTGCCAGTCACTAGAGGAGATGGCGACCACGTCCTTATAGTAATAATAGATTTCTTGGTCGTTGATCAACCTTCGGCATACAACGCCATTCTTAGGCGACCCTTGATGAGAAAAACCAAGATGGTCACGGCGGTATATTGTTTGACAATGAAGTTTTCGACCCCTATGGGAATAGGGTACATGAAAACAGATCAACAGACAGCTCGACAATGCCACATACTCTCTATACAGCTCGCCAAGCAAAATCAAGGAAGGTTGCAGGCAGTGAATGTCGAAAACACAGAGACTGAGGGGGCAAGACATAGAATCTGAGATGATAGAAATAGAGACTGGGGGGCAAACAGAGAAAGCACAAGTAAACCTGGTTGACAAAACCACCCTCATTTTAGAAAGTCTAGACACTATAGCAGAGACCAGCCAGTATAAAACGGAACCGACAGAACAAACATTGGTGATCCCCCTATATGAAGAATACCCAGAAAAAGTAACCCAGGCAGGGTCGTCCTTAACCAGCCAGGAAAGGCAGCCTTTGATACAAATGTTGCAAGCCAACGCAGATTTCTTTGCATGGTCTACAGCAGATATGGCAGGAATAGATATGATACCATCACCCACTCTTTGGGCGTTGACCCGATAGCCAAGCCAGTCAAAAAGAATAAGAAAAAAGTTAACCACTAAGAGAATACAAAAAGAGAGGAGGTTGAGAAACTTCTAGCAGCAAAGATTTTTAGGGAAGTTAAGTATCCGAAGTGGTTGGCTAATGTGGTAATGGTGAAAAAAGCCAACGGGAAATGGCGTATGTGTGTGGACTTCACCGACCTGAATAAGGCCTGCCCGAAAGACAGCTTCCCTTTGCCCTCCATGGATAAATTGGTGGACTCCTCGACAGGGCACAAGTTCATGAGTTTCATGGATGCCTTTTCAGGGTATAATCAGATCAGAATGAACCCTGAAATCTAAGACAAGACATCCTTTACCACCAATGAAGGGTTGTATTGTTACCAGGTGATGCCTTTTGAGTTGAAGGATGCTGGGGCGGCCTATTAGAGGCTGGTGAATAAGTTATTCAAATACCAGATTGGATGAAGTGTTGAAGTCTATGTGGATGATATGCTAGTAAAGAGCTCTTCCATTGAATAACATGTGTTGGACCTAGCAGAGGTCTTTTAGGTTTTGAGACAACACAGTTTGAGAGTGAACCCCAACAAGTGCGTCTTTGCAGTAGGAGCAAGAAAATTCTTGAAATTCATGGTTTTAAATAGGGGGATTGAGGCGAACCGTGAGAAAGTCCAAACAATCCTGGGAATGGGCCCCCCGACAAACACCAAGGAGATGCAGAGACTTATAGGCAGAATAGTCACCCTAAACAGATTTGTATCCAAATTGGCTGATAAATGTTTGCCCTTTTTCAAGGTGCTTTGGGGCATCTCCCGATATCAATGGAACCAAGATTGCCAAGCAGCATTTGAAGAATTGAAGAAATACCTATGTTCTCTGTCGTTACTGGTCAGTCCCCTACCTGTATTTTTTGGCGGCATTTGATGAAACAGTGGCGACGATGTTAGTCAAAGAAGATGAGACCCGACAGGCTCCCGTTTAATACGTTAGCAGAGCCTTATAGAATGGCAAGATTAATTACACCAAGCTAGAGAAAATAGCCTTTGCCCTTGAGATGGCAGCAAGGAAGCTCATACAGTACTTTCAAGCCCATCTTATCACTGTTTTGACAGACCAGCTGATAACTCGTATAATTATATAGTTTTTAGTTATGTTTTATTATTGTTTTGTGTCAAATACGAGTTATTATTGCTTAGTCTAATTGTGTTTATGATCTTTTATATTTTTATGTAATTTGGTGTTTTTCACGAGTTTATTTGAGTGATTTCAGATTACTAGGTTAAATCAAGAATTAAGGGCAAATCCAGTTCAGTTCCAGTTCCGACACCTTTTGTCATATCAGCTATATCTGGCGTTTCACTGAAGCATTAAGGCTGAAATTTTAACCGTGCAAAGTTAAGAGGCATATCTATCTTTTTCATGCTTTACACTTCTTGAAACGGAGTCATTTTCCCTAGCGAAATGTGGTATCAAGTTGGCTGATGTGCAATGACGTCTGTTCTGACCAGTGTTGGTATTTTGACCATATCTTCTGATCCACATTAGCAAATGAGCTGATTCCAACGGCTATGGATCACAAACTGATAGGGGTATATTTTTCTAGAAGACCATTTGATCAGATAAAGCTTCCAACATTGAAAAAATCAACCATCAAGCTGGCTGAGAATTGTCATACAATATGACGAAAATTGTTAGAAAAATGCACCCACCTATTATACCTACCTTTAAAATTTATAAAGCTTGTCTCTTGTCATTTAGCTCTCCAAAATGTGTATAAATAGAAGGCCTTGTAAGAGTATCATTATACATTGGTAGGATATTAGCCATTGTAATAAAATTCTCTAAGTTTTCTTTTTCTTTCCTTTCTCTAGTTTTCTTTTTCTTTATTTACTTATGCTTCTTACATTTCTTTTCATTTTATTCATATCTAGTATGTGTTGCTAATCATATTGTTGAGGTGATGAGGTGAAGCTTTTGGTAAACGCTAAGGTTAGTCTCTTAAACATGAGCTAAAATGAATCATCATTTATAAACACTAGTATAGATAATATTTTCTTTTGGTTTAAAATCATACTTGCAAAGTAGGGATATTGATTCATTATTGACAATGAAAATGGCACAATAAATGCTTGGTTTCATAACCTTGATTTGTTGTAGACATATACCTTGGCATAAGGAATGCTTGGACTCTTTTTATGAGTTTTGAGGACACCAAATGAACATAATATCATATGCTATGGACGTTGGACAATTTGGACTGAATTGCTAAACCTTCCGATTGGAACCTCCTTTATGTGTGGATTTCAATTGTGTAATAAAACAAGATTAATCTTAGCATAACACCAAGAGTGGATTCTCTAACCTCAACATCTTTTCTTATTGTTTTCTATATCTTGTTTAATTTCTTTTATATTTTGTTTATTTTGTTCTCTAATATCTTGTTTATCTTATTTTGTTGTTGATTCCCTAATATCTTGTTTACTTTCTTTGTCTTATATATTTATAAACTTATACTTACTAATACGCTTCCCTGTGGTTCGACCTCGGACACCCGAGAATTTATTACTTGAACATAACCTGCACTTGGGTTTACAACTCTTAATTGAGTCTCCATCAAGTTTTTGGCGCCGTTGCCGGGGAAGCAATACTAAGTATATAAGTTTATAAGTATATTTATTTTTATTGGCTGGTTATACCGCCTAATTTGTATATTAACTTTGTTTTATTTTTATTGGCTGGTTATACCGCCTAATTTGTATATTAACTTTGTTTTATTTTTATTGGCTGGTTATACCGCCTAATCTGTATATTAACTTTGTTTTATGCTTGTTTGGCGACGTGATTTTAGATCTCGTCGTTTAGTTAGATTTTATTGTGAAACTTTTTCAGGTAATCTTTCTAATACAACTCCTACCATGGCTGACAATGAAAGTGTTCATGCTGAAGATGAGAACAGACAAGTACGCACCTGCGTGACTACTTGCAACCAACTCGAAGCTCATCACCCTCTTGTTTTATTTTTCCTCTCAATGCAAACAACTTTCGTTTTAAACCAGGTATGATAGCTTTGCTTCCAAATTTCCATGGGTTAGAATCGGAAAGTGCTTACTCGTTTCTAAAAGACTTCGAAGATGTATGTGTCACCTTTAATGACCAACAATGTACAAATGAAATTGTCAAGCTAAAATTATTTCCTTTTTCTTTAAAAGATAAAGCAAAAAATTGGCTTCATAATTTAAAACCAAGGTCAATTGGCACATGGCAAGAATTACAAACTGAGTTTCTAAAGAAATTTTTCCCAGCACATAAAACTACTGCTTTGAAAAGACAGATTCAAAATTTCAATCAAAATGAAGCATTTTTTCAGTGCTGGGAGCGTTTTAAAGATTTGTTAAGTTCTTGTCCACATCATGGTTTTGAAAAATGGCGTCTTATTAGTTTCTTTTATGAAAGTTTAACTCCCGAAACTAAACAATTTGTTGAAACAATGTGTAACGGTGAGTTTCTAGAAAAAGAACCTGAAGAAGCCTTTGACTACCTAGACCATTTGGCAGATAACTCTCAAGCCTGGCACACAGATAATTCCTCTGAAAGTTCCAATAGATCTAATCTTGTTTCTAATAGAGGTAAATATCATTTTAGTCAAGAAGATGAGATAAAAGCTAAAGTAGCTAATTTGGCTAGAAAGATTGAAGCCATGGAACTTAGAGAAGTAAAAGAAGTCAAAACGGTTAAAAATGAAGAAAGTTGTGGAATTTGTGAAATCATGGGACACCCCACTTCTGAATGTCCAAACATTCCCATTCTTAAAGAAGCGTTGCATGATCAAGTAAATTCCATAAACACATTTAAAAAGCCTTTTCCTTCTCCTTACTCTGAAACGTATAACCCTGAATGGAGAAATCATCCCAACTTCAGTTGGCGGAATAATAATCATGTTCAGGTACCACAATCTCAAAAGCCGGGCAACACTTTTTCCT
Source organism: Fremontodendron californicum (assembly GCA_030761205.1). NCBI lineage: Eukaryota > Viridiplantae > Streptophyta > Magnoliopsida > Malvales > Malvaceae > Fremontodendron > Fremontodendron californicum. Next base: position 5,226,962 of record JAULJL010000014.1, read on the forward strand.
ATCAACCTTCACGTGTACAAACCTTGGAAGAGACATTGCAAGCATTCATGCAAACACAAGAAAATGTGAATAACCAAACTTCACAGGACATCAATGAGATCAAAAACACATTGTCCACATTGACAGCTTCATTACGCACTCAAGAAAAAGGTAAGTTTCCTACTCAACCTCAGCCTAACCCTTCTACTCAATGTCTTGTTTCTTGCTCCAATGAAACTCAACAGGAAAATGCCAGTTCTATCACAACTCTTCGAAGTGGAAAGGCAATTGACAAAAACATTCCATCAAAAGACCAAGATCCTCCTTCCCCTCCGAAAAGTACTGGTAAGGATGATGGTAAGTATGAACTTCTTGAAAATTTGGACAAAGAAAAAGGTATGCATCCTGCTCCTTTTCCTCAAAGGTTGCAAACAATAAAGAATTTGAATCAAAATGCAGAAATTTATGAACTTTTCAAACAAGTTAAGATTAACATTCCTTTATTGGATGCAATCAAACAAGTTCCATCTTATGCTAAATTTTTGAAGGACATGTGCACAGTTAAAAGGAAACATAATGTACAAAAAAAAGCATTTCTGACGGAAAGTGTGAGCTCAATCATTCAGCACCTTACTCCACCAAAATTCAAAGATCCTGGATGTCCAACAATCTCATGCATAATTGGAAACACTAGAATAGAACGTGCATTGCTTGATCTTGGTGCTAGTGTTAATCTTTTGCCTTTTTTTGTTTATCAACAGTTAGGTTTAGGTGAACTCAAGGAAACACCTGTTACACTTCAACTAGCTGATCGTTCTGTAAAAATTCCTCGAGGGATAGTTGAAGATGTTTTGGTTCAAATTGATAATTTTTACTTCCCTGTTGATTTTATTGTTTTGGACACACATCCTGTTTCAAATCCAAATGTTCAAATTCCTATTATATTAGGCCGTCCATTTCTTGCAACTTCTAATGCTCTGATAAATTGCAGGAATGGTATGTTGAACATTTCTTTTGGAAATATGACTTTAGAATTAAATGTGTTCAACACTTGCAAGCAACCTGGTGATGATTCAGAAGTACATGAAGTGGATTTCATTGAAGAACTTGTTCATGAACATCTCACCACTACCACATTCCATGATCCTTTAGAAGCTTATTTAAATGAATGTGAGTTTGATAATGCTTCAGAAATTTCACACACTGATTCTTTGTTAAATTCTTTTCAGGATAAGCATTGTTGGAAACAAAAGTTTGAGGAACTTCCATCACTCACAAATGTCACTGTACCATCAACTATTGAACCACCCAAGCTGGAATTAAAACCATTGCCAACCGAGCTAAAATATTCCTTTTTGGGTGAGAATGAAACTTTTCAAGTCATAATTTCTTCACATCTTGATGAACTACAAGAAGGTACAGGTAGAAACACTTTTGCAAAGAAGCGACGAGCAAAGCGCATGAGTTCAAATTGCCACAAATGTGCACGATGGACGTGTAACGGTAAATGTCGTTCCATTGGGATTCCGTCCTCTAATCGAGATGATAAAATTGAATTCATTAAGGATGGACTGAGTAAGGAGAATTTGGGTAATATCCAACTTTCTCTTGAGACGCATCCTAGTGGAGACGTACAAAGAGAAATTCTTGATTTATGACCGTAATTCCAAAGGGAATGGCAACATCTTGGGAATCTGATGTTAAAAGACCCTGTTTGCCAGCTTGTAAGAAAACTGGATGGAAAGCATATCCTCGACTCATAGAAGGCGTTTAAGCCGTTTCTGGACGTAAAACCAGAGGAAGATGTGAGCCACAATCACAACTACAATAAATGACTTCTCAGCTTTTGGTTTGATTTGCAATAACTTCATTTCGGTTTAATTTACGTGTTGTTCGATTTGTGTAATTATTCTCGTTTTTTTTTTGCATTGGTCTTTTACGGTTGTTTTTTCTTCTCTTTTTGATTTTCTTCCTGAAATCACGCAAAAATCTTTTGTTAGGTTAACATTTTCTTCTGACAGGTCAAATAAACTTTCGGCGACATTATTACTCTTGTCTGATTCACTACTCAGTCCTCTATATATTACACCATGTACTCATTCTCTTTCAGGCACTCGAAAAAAAATGGAAAGTACTTCGTCCCAGCGCATTGAAAATTTTTCTATCTTTGGAGGTGTTTATCCAGGGAAAAATAACATATTCGCTGATGAAGCCATAAGAGTTGGAGTAATACTTGCCCAACAAAAGATCCAGTTGATTTATGGAGGCGGTATTACGGGTTTAATGGGAGCAGTCTCTACAGCAGCACACGCCGGAGGAAGTCCAGTTCTAGGAATCGTGCCAAAACTATTCACAGGTTTTTGTGGACCTACCTTGGGAGGTCTGGGTACATTGGAAGAAATAGCTTGCGTGGCTTCTTGGTCATCTTTGGTCACAAATAAGAAACCCATTGGTTTGCTTAATATTAATGGTTATTTTAGTAATTTGCTTTCATATTTAGATGATGCTGTGGAAAATGAATTCATGTTTTCAGAGGCAAGAAGAACCATAATTTCTGCTACAACCATTGAAGATTTACTCAAAAAGCTCCAAGCTTATGAGTATTTACCTGCTACGGTTGTTTCGCAAACTCTCGGAAAAAGAAAAAGAGATATGGACAAGCAAGGAGTGGATTGCACTTTGTCTTTGTGACATTATCTAACATTTTGTTTGTTGTGTCTCAATTATAATAAGTGGTTAGCAACCTCTGCAGGTAATATCTCCTAAATTCTACCTTTAAAATTTGACATTGGGGACAATGTCATATTTTAGTAGGGGGTAAGGGACATATTTTGCTAATTTATATAAAAAAAAAAATTTGTTGTGTTTTAAGCCATTTAGAAGTATTCATTCTGAACAAGGTCTGAGTAAGGGAGACTTGAGACATACCTTGTCAGTTTGATTTAATCTTTTCAGAAAAAAAAAACTATGTAGTCCGTTTATTATCTGCATGTATTTTACTACTTTCGTGTATGTATTTTTTTTTTAGTATTAGTATAATCTTGGCAAACATGTGGATAAAGCAATAGAGTTACAAAGGCTTTGATTAAGTTATCTAGGTTATTTTCAATTTGGTTTTCTAAAAATTGAATATTTTTGATGATCAAATGTCTTTGAGATTGTTTTTGGCAGATCGGTTCTATTTTTGTTGGAATGTGAATTCATGGTGAGCCTTTGGAAAGCCACGGAAAACTGGGAAGACATAGTAAGTTTACTTTTTCTCTTCATTCCACATGCAGATTTAGGTCATCACATAGATGCTTGCATCTATACATGATCTGATCTTAGAACAAAGTCACTATCCAGAAAGCCCCTTATCTTTCCCCCCTTACATTAGGAGCCCATAGGTTGTAAACCTTCGGGTTGGATCCCTAGATATGAACTCCAGAAATTATGCCAAAGTGAACGGATACGATTCCGACCCCCATTCCCTCTTTATACTTTTATGATAATATTTGTGATCATTGGGTTTGGGATTGTGTGTTTCCTTCTTCTTTATTTTGTTATCTTTTGAAATCTGAAAAAAAATGGGAATAATGCAAAAGAGGGTAGTTAGAATGAGTGACTGTTTTTAGAGTCGTGAACTTCGAACTTATTGATGCCAAAACAATGTTGTGATGAGTTGAGAAAAAGATGCTGAAAAAAGAGCTGATGAAAATCTGTCTTGTTTGATCAATTGAATGAAAAGAAAGAAAAAGAAAGTATGGAATCCAATGTGATTTCTGAAAAAAAAAAAATAAAAAACAGGAATGATGATTATGAATAGATGTGATTGTGCATAAAAGATGTCCCAATGAGGGCACAAATCAAAAGAAAATCACTTGTGCTTAAAAAAAAATCAGAATTCAAGATTCGAGGTTTTTCATTATAGAGAGGTTTTTACTTTTCTATTTTCTTTGGATCGAGTCTTTTCTTGCTTTTTGTTTTCTTTTCAAAATATTTATGTTGAACATAGGACTAAGGATGAGTGAGAATGGAAATATTTTGAGAGGATTGATCACATTATTATTATATTTCTTGAGCCTAACTTGTGATAAACCTCAGATTATGTTTGAACATTCCACCCCTCACTTGTCCATAAGCCTCAGATTCATCTCTGTACCGATCAGATTTGTCAAGTTCATTTGTGAACTGCGGTGACAAGAATCTTAGCATGTGTACTTATGAAGCTATAGTTTACCTAGTCCTCCATGGCTAGCTAAAGTCTCGCCAAGAAGGAAGTTCCTCAATCGTACGGTAATGCCTTCAATTTTAATCTCATTGACCCTTTACTCGAACTTAATATGCCAATGATACTTAATTAGATGCCTTGCCAATTCTTACGCTTGATCTTGCTTGTTTGTTTGAGATCCCTTTAACTTGTTTCCTGTTTACTTTTTCTAGGATTGAGTCGTTGCTAGGGACTAGCAACAATCTAAGTGTGGGAGTGTGATAACTCGTATAATTATATAGTTTTTAGTTATGTTTTATTATTGTTTTGTGTCAAATACGAGTTATTATTGCTTAGTCTAATTGTGTTTATGATCTTTTATATTTTTATGTAATTTGGTGTTTTTCACGAGTTTATTTGAGTGATTTCAGATTACTAGGTTAAATCAAGAATTAAGGGCAAATCTAGTTCAGTTCCAGTTCCGACACCTTTTGCCATATCAGCTATATCTGGCGTTTCACTAAAGCATTAAGGCTGAAATTTTAACCGTGCAAAGTTAAGAGGCATATCTATCTTTTTCATACTTTACACTTCTTGAAACGGAGTCGTTTTCCCTAGCGAAATGTGGTATCAAGTTGGCTGATGTGCAATGACGTCTGTTCTGACCAGTTTTGGTATTTTGACCATATCTTCTGATCCACATTAGCAAATGAGCTGATTCCAACGGCTATGGATCACAAACTGATAGGGGTATATTTTTCTAGAAGACCATTTGATCAGATAAAGCTTCCAACATTGAAAAAATCAACCATCAAGCTGGCTGATCAGAATTGTCATACAATATGACGAAAATTGTTAGAAAAATGCACCCACCTATTATACCTACCTTTAAAATTTATAAAGCTTGTCTCTTGTCATTTAGCTCTCCAAAATGTGTATAAATAGAGGGCCTTGTAAGAGTATCATTATACATTGGTAGGATATTAGCCATTGTAATAAAATTCTCTAAGTTTTCTTTTTCTTTCCTTTCTCTAGTTTTCTTTTTCTTTATTTACTTATGCTTCTTACATTTCTTTTCATTTTATTCATATCTAGTATGTGTTGCTAATCATATTGTTGAGGTGATGAGGTGAAGCTTTTGGTAAACGCTAAGGTTAGTCTCTTAAACATGAGCTAAAATGAATCATCATTTATAAACACTAGTATAGATAATATTTTCTTTTGGTTTAAAATCATACTTGCAAAGTAGGGATCTTGATTCATTATTGACAATGAAAATGGCACAATAAATGCTTGGTTTCATAACCTTGATTTGTTGTAGACATATACCTTGGCATAAGGAATGCTTGGACTCTTTTTATGAGTTTTGAGGACACCAAATGAACATAATATCATATGCTATGGACGTTGGACAATTTGGACTGAATTGCTAAACCTTCCGATTGGAACCTCCTTTATGTGTGGATTTCAATTGTGTAATAAAACAAGATTAATCTTAGCATAACACCAAGAGTGGATTCTCTAACCTCAACATCTTTTCTTATTGTTTTTTATATCTTGTTTAATTTCTTTTATATTTTGTTTATTTTGTTCTCTAATATCTTGTTTATCTTATTTTGTTGTTGATTCCCTAATATCTTGTTTACTTTCTTTGTCTTATATATTTATAAACTTATACTTACTAATACGCTTCCCTGTGGTTCGACCTCGGACACCCGAGAATTTATTACTTGAACATAACCTGCACTTGGGTTTACAGCTCTTAATTGAGTCTCCATCACCAGCCCCTCAAAGAAGTTCTGCAAAGAGTTGACAATTCTGATAGGATGGTTAAATGAAGTATTGAACTTTAGCGAATTTGGCATAGAATTTCGACCAAGAAAGGCGATTAAGGCTCAGGTCTTGGCAGATTTTTATGGCTGAATGCTCGTTCACAGACGAGGTTACTGCGTCGATCCAATATTTGATCGAGCTCTTACTTGCGACAGACTAGCCTGTACCGTTCCCCAACCGGAGTTGGTATGCAGGCCCATGATAATGGAGCCTTTAGCTGAAAATGCATAGACACTTTATGTAGATGGATCCTCAGGAAAAGAGAGATCCGGAGCAGGTAACCTCCTGACGGACCCCCAGGGAAACGAGTGGCAATATGGGCTTTCTTTTGGCTTCCCGACATCAAACAATACAGCCGAATACGAAGCTCTATTGGCAGAGTTAGAACATGCCACAAAGTTGGATGTCGCTAAACTATAATTATACACTGACTCACAGCTGGCAGCTCCACAGGTGAATGGCGAGTATGAAGTCAGAGAACCTGCCTTGGTTAAATACAATGAAAAATTCCTCAAATTGAAAGGGGGATTCAAAGAACTCGTTGTTAAGCAAGTCTCTAGATAAGAGAATACGAGGGAAGATGTTCTGTCTAAGCTCGCCTCATCCGTTGAAAATGGACAGAGAGGGAATATTTTGTTGGAGCACCGCCAAATGCCAAACTACTTGGACATAGAAGAAATCCTTTGCCTCACAAATGACCCTTGCTAGCTGACACCCATCATTGATTATCTCACAGGAAAGACTGTTCCAGGAGACCCAAAAGGAACAGGCAAAGTTAAAAATAAGGGCCGCCAGGTATACCATGATTGGCGAGGTCCTTTATAAGAAAGCATTCAGTCAGCCCCTACTCCGATGCTGGCGCTAGAAGAAGCCGGCTATATCCTTAGGGAAATTCATGAAGGAGTCTGATGGTAATCACATAGGAGGAAGGGAATTGGCATAAAAAGCACTGAGAAAAGGATTTTATTGGCCCACCATGAAAGGCGATGCTGCAGAAATGGTAAGAAGGTGTCACAAGTGCCAAAAATTTGCAACTGTGCCTAGACAACCGGCAGAAATGCTCACCCAGTTATCCAGCCCGTGGCCCTTCGCCATGTGTGGCATCGACATCTTGGGACCATTTTTCATCGCCATTGGCCAACAGAAACTTGTAATAGTCGCCTGCGAATACTTTACTAAGTGGGTTGAAGTTGAAGCTGTAGCGTCTATTACCGAGAGGGTTATCAAAAACTTTGTTTGGAAGTTCATCTTGTGCAGATATGGCGTCCCCAACACCATTGTGGCGGATAATGGAACACAGTTCCAAGGGGGCAAGTTGAAAAAATTCTATGAAAACTTTAAGATCCAGCTCACGCACAGCTCGGTGAAACACCCTCAAACCAATGGCCAGGTTGAAGTAATGAACAAAAAGATTCTCCAGGGGTTGAAGAAGAAACTGGACGAAACCAATGGGGCGTGGTTAAAAGAGATGATAGGAGTCTTTTGGGCCATTCGAACGACATCTCATACAGGCACTAGAGAAACGACGTTCAACTTGATGTATGGAATGGAAGCTGTAATACCAGCTGAGATTGGCATCAGTTCCCTATGAACAGCACATTATGAGCCCGTCTCAAGTGAGGTAGCACTAAGGGCGAACCTTGACCTGCTCGAAGAGACCAGAGATTTGGCTCAAGTGAAGCTGGCAGCTAGAACTTAGCTGGACACCAAATATTACAACTCCAAGGTGAAAAACAGACAATTTCAAATTGGCGACTTGGTTCTCAGAAATTATGAGGAGAGCAGACCAGCAAGTGAGCAAAGGAAAATGACCCAAAATTGGGAATGCCCTTATAAGGTCATCAAGAAAATCGGCTTAGGAGCCTATGCCTTGGAAAAAACGGATGGAAGTCCTGTCCCCAGAACATGGAATGCAATTCATCTGAAAAAATACTACCTGTAATAACTTTTGTATTTTTCTTCATGAACACATAATTAAATGAACTTCCATTTTGCAGGCAAAATTTATGTCAACAACTCTCACCTCCTAACTGGCCTTCCTATGCGTCCAAAGACGTCCAACGGCCTCTAACTGGCCCATCCATGCGTTCATGCACGTTTGCTCGTCTCGCGACACCGTGTAACAGGCCCAACAACCTTTAACTAGGCCATCCAAGCTTTCATGCACGTGTGCTCGCCTTGCGACACTGTGTAACACGCCCAACGGCCTCTAATTAGCCCATCCATGCGTTCACGCACGTGTGCTCGCCACGCGACACTGTGTAACACGCCCAACGACCTCTAACTGGCCCTCCTACGCATCCAAGGACACCCAACGGCCTCTAACAGGCCCATCCATGTGTTCACGCACTTGTGCTCGCCTCGCGACACCGTGTAACACGCCCAATGGCCTCTAACTGGCCCTCCTACGCGTCCAAAGACGCCCAATGACCTCTAATTGGCCCATCCATGCTTTCACGCACGTCTGCTCGCCTAGCGACACAGTGTAACACGTCCAACGGACTCTAACTGGCCCTTCTACATGTCCAAGGATGCCCAATGGCCTCTAATTGGCTCATCCATACATTCACGCACGTGTGCTCGCCTCACGACACCGTGTAACATGCCCAACAGCCTCTAACTGACTCTCTTACACGTCCAAGGATGCCCAACGATCTTTACACCTCCCCACATGGACACCCTCTTCATGAAACCCCGCAACACATCGCCATATACCACCTACAAAACACATGAAGCACAATACAGAACACATAACAAGATAAAAAGCACACAAGTAAATCCTTTTTTTTTCATTTAAATATATCCTATTGAGCAGCCCTATTCTGCATCAATGGGGCCCTCGACATTACTTACATCGTTATTTGATGCACCCAAAAGAGTGTATCTTATTTAACCTTGCACTAAAAAGATCAATTGTAAGTATAATGATTAGCAAGGGTCGAGTCCTCAGGGATTGGGTTTTAATCTATAAGTTATTAGTTTATAACTTACGTTCAAAGAAAACAATAAAAGAAAAGGGGTTTTTGAAGCCAGATTTAAACTAAAGTAAATAATAAGAATAAGATGCAAGGCGGTATAACCAGCCAATAAAAATATATATACTAAATTAGGCGGTATAACCAGCCAATAAAAATATATATACTAAATTGGGCGGTATAACCAGCCAATAAAAATAAAACAGAGTTAATATACAAATTAGGCGGTATAACCAGCCAATAAATATACTTTTAAAAATAAGCAAACTAGAAAAGTAAGAAAACAAGTAAGTAAGAAGAATCAAATATGAAAAATATGGTTAAGGTTTCATTCTCCACCACTAGACATCATTAAGAATCAATTTCAGATCTATCAATATCAACCAACTATCAAAGTTAACAACCGTAGATAACAACAAGCTCTGTTATCCCAATCTTTCCTTAGTTTGTCGTTAAATAGAACAAGCTCTCTATTTAATCTCTAACCATTAAACAACCTAGAATAAGCTCTCTAAATTCAATTTAATGGCAGCTTTATGATGAGAAAGATAGGTTGATCTAAGCAACAAACACATAAGCTCGGATTGTTCAACTTAGGTTATGTTCCACTTTGCAATTATTGAAAACTTGACCATAATCATTAATCACAAATTGCCACTTATGAATAGGAAATCAAGACAATTACATGGATCAAGACTCCTAGACTAGCAATAGATAATTATCAAGATCTATCTAGTTGTACACCTAAATAAATCAAGACAACATCATGAACAATTCTTGTAGAAGAACATAAGCAACTTTGATAGAAAATTAATGATAGATAGAATCTGAAAATCAATCACAAAACATGTCTAGGGCTTTGAAATCACCCTTAACCAAATAGAAGTTTAGCCTAGCATAGGCATTATAAACATAAAATTAAATAGAATCTAAGAAGAAAATAAAAGAAAGAAAGAAGAAGAAGAAGAATATTAATTATCCAACCTCTTGCTCTTTCTAAAGAAAAAGAAAACTAGAGAAAAGAAAGAAGAAGAAAACTTAGAGAATTTTATTACAATGGCTAATATCCTACCTATGTACAATATGATCCTCTACAATCATCTAAGGCCCTCTATTTATACACATTTTGGAGGGCTTAATGACAAGAGACAAGCTTTACAAATTTCAAAGGTAGGTATAATAGGTGGGTGCATTTTTCTAACAATTTTCGTCATATTGTATGACCATTTTGATCAGCCAACTTGATGGTCGATTTTGTCAATCTTGGAGGCCTGATCTGATCACATGGTCTTCTAGAAACATGTTCCCCTATGAATTACTGATTCATAGCCGTTCGAATCAGCTCATTTGCTGATGTGGAGAAGAAGATATGGGCAAAATACGAAAACAGGTCAGCACAGACGTCATTGCACATCAGCCAACTTGATGGTCGATTTCTTCAATATTGGAGGCTTTATCTGATCACATGGTCTTCTAGACAAATGTTCCCCTATCAGTTACGGATCCATAGTCGTTGGAATCAGCTCATTTTCTGATGTGGATAAGCAGATATGGGCAAAATACGAAAACATGTCAGCACAGACGTCATTGCACATCATCCAACTTGATGGTCGATTTCGTCAATATTAGAGGCCTGATCTGATCATATGGTCTTCTAGAAAAAGGTTCCCGTATCAGTTACGGATCCATAGCCATTGGAATCAGCTCATTTGCTGATGTGGATAAGCAGATATGGGCAAAATACGAAAACAGGTCAGCACAGACGTCATTGCACATCAGCCAACTTGATGGTCAATTTCGCTAGGGAAAACGACTCCGTTTCAAGAAGTATAAAACATGAAAAAGATAGATATGCCTCTTAGCTTTGCACGGCTACAAAGTTCAGCCTTATTGCTTCAGTGAAACTCCAGATATAGCTGATATGGCAAAATATGTCGGAACTGGAACTGAACTGGATTTGCCCTTAATTCTAGTAATCTGAAATCACTCAAAGAAACTTGTGAAAAACACCAAATTACATAAAAATATAAAAGATCATAAACACAATTAGACTAAACAATAATAACTCGTATTTGACACAAAACAATAATAAAACATAACTAAAAACTATATAATTATACGAGTTATCACACCCCCACACTTAGATTGTTGCTAGTCCCTAGCAACGACTCAATAAAAATAAAATAAGAGAATCTAATCTAATCCACTTTCGTAGGAAATCACGGTGGCACTTAACATGTGACACAAGCCTTTAAACCCCTAGGTGTCCCTAGTGGACGAGTTTAGTCTCGTGAGGGTTTACTAGAACGATACCCACAAACATTGAAAAATTAAAATATAAATAAACTACATATAAATAAACTACATATACTAAAAATATTTACTCCTAATCCTTTCAATACAAATTAGAGACAATATTTGAACAAGTCTTATAAACTAATCAATAGCTTAAAAAATTTCACAAAAAATCATGCTTGAATGTAAATTGTTTGAGTTAAGCCAATATTAGCATAACATATCTGAATCAAAATAGTGCATGTTCAAATTTAATCTCAACTTCTCACATGGGATACTCTCTTGATTTTCACTCTTTAAAGTAGTGGTAAAGTGTTTACACTCAATCAATCTCATGAAAACACTTCTACCATATGCTTGCTTGTCCACCTATTCTCCACTAAAAGATCATGCAACTTCATAAATCAAGAGGTCTTTAATCAAGGTTGTAATGGGGCCAAGGGGTTTGTAATGTGGTTGAAGAACAAAAGGATAAAGATATCACAAAGGTTCCAAAGAGTTCATAAAGTTTAGAGACATAAAAAGATTATACAAAGAAACTTCTCAAAACTCTTTACAAGTACATAGTCACCTAGGCCGGATATTCATGTTGAGCCTTTTCTTCATTCTAAACAACTTTGTAACATCTTTTTCTTTTTCCACAAATTCAAGAGATGATTCATTTTTTTTTTTTTTACATAGGAATGTATTTGCCAGTATTCCATTTCTTTTTCTCTTGACTTTTCTTTTCTTTTCTTTTCCCCCCACACTTGTTTCTAACCCAAATTTTTAACTAAAAATATCCCTTGTTTTTTTGCAATATGTCTCAAAATATATAATCCATCTTTAGAACAAGGGTAAGGATATAAGTATATTTAGGCTAGGTGTAAGTTGTGGTTACCAATAAAACATCATATTTAATGTAGGCTCAAATTGGCTCACTAGTGGGGATGTTCTCTTAGAACATTAATAATGGATGGCTGTTTGGCTCTGGTTATAATCCTAATGACTCTATCATATTCATGTTGTCACATGCATCAATATAGTCTCAAACGGTTTAAAGCAAGTTCTAGAGAATCATGTAATCATAAGAGCACTCAAGAAAGAAATTAGATTGATTTGTATAATGCATCAATCATTTTAGGCTCAAAAACTCACAAGAATGATTATACAAGTCAGATTAAGTCTAAACATGCTTCTTTCTCAATCAACATATCATATTAACATTGGCTCATAAAAAGGTTGACATCAAGCTCAATTCTCATGAAAATCTTCTCACTAATAAATATGTTTTAGACTTATGCAATTCATATCTCATCATTGTATTAAAAAGGAACAAAAACACACTAAAAAATAATAATAATAATAAAGACTCATAAAAAAAAAATAGTAGACAAAAATAAAAGAAATCCTAAATCATTCCCCCCACACTTAATTCTTACATTGTCCTCAATGTAAGTCTATTAACCCAAATGAAAGAATCATGTGTAAGAGAAAAGAACTAATAACATAAGAATAGGAATAACTAGACTCAAAACAAAACAAACTCATGCAACCTAAATAATCCTAAAATACTAAATAAAAATTAACAAGTAAACGTAAAAAGATTAAAATCAAACTGACAAGGTATGTCTCAAGTCTCCCTTACTCAGACCTTGTTCAGAATGAATACTTCTAAATTGCTTAAAACACAACAAACTCTTTTTTTTTGAAAAGAAGAAATCAAACTCACAAGGTATGTCTCAAGTCTCCCTTACTCAGACCTTGTTCAGAATGAATACTTCTAAATTGCTTAAAACACAACAAACTTTTTTTTTTTTTTAAGAAGGTAAAATTTAGGAGATATTACCTAGTAGAGGTCGCTAACCACTTATTATAACTGAGACACAACAAACAAAATGTTAGATAATGTCACAAAGACAAAGTGCAATCCACTCCTTGCTCGTCCATATCTCTTTTTCTTTTTCCGAGCGTTTGCGAAACAACCGTAGCAGATAAATACTCATAAGCTTGGAGCTTTTTGAGTAAATCTTCAATGGTTGTAGCAGAAATTATGGTTCTCCTTGCCTCTGAAAACATGAATCCATTATCCACAGCATTATCTAAATATGAAAGCAAATTACTAAAATAACCATTAATATTAAGCAAACCAATGGGTTTCTTATTTGTGACCAAAGATGACCAAGAAGCCACGCAAGCTATTTCTTCCAATGTACCCAGACCTCCTGGTAAAGCAATGAATGCATCGGCAGAATGGTACATGATTGTTATCCGTTCAGGGATACTCCAGACTTGTATTTCCTTACCCAAGCTAGGTCCACAAAAATCTGTGAATAGTTTTGGCACGATTCCTAGAACTGGACTTCCTCCGGCGTGTGCTGCTGTAGCGACTGCTCCCATTAAACCCGTACTACCGCCTCCATAAATCAACTGGATCTTTTGTTGGGCAAGTATTACTCCAACTCTTATGGCTTCATCAGCGAATATGTTATTTTTCCCTGGATAAGCACCTCCAAAGACACAATTTTTTTTAATGCGTTGGGACGAAGTACTTTCCATTTTTTTTTTCTTTTTCGAGTGCCTGAAAGAGAATGAGTACATGGTGTAATATATAGAGGACTGAGTAGTGAATCAGACAAGAGTAATAATGTCGCCGAAAGTGTATCTGACCTGTCAGAAGAAAATATTAACCTAACAAAAGATTTTTGCGTGATTTCAGGAAGAAAATCAAAAAGAGAAGAAAAAATCAACCGTAAAAGACAAATAAAAAAAAACGAGAATAATTACACAAATCGAACAACACGTAAATTAAACCAAAATAAAGTTATTGCAAATCAAACCAAAAACTGAGAAGTCATTTATTGTAGTTGTGATTGTGGCTCACATCTTCCTCTGGTTTTACGTCCAGAAACGGCTTAAACGCCTTCTATGAGTCGAGGATATGCTTCCCATCCAGTTTTCTTACAAGCTGGCAAACAGGGTCTTTTAACATCAGATTCCCAAGATGTTGCCATTCCCTTTGGAATTGCGGCCATAAATCAAGAATTTCTCTTTGTACGTCTCCACTAGGATGCGTCTCAAGAGAAAGTTGGATATTACCCAAATTCTCCTTACTCAGTCCATCCTTAATGAATTCAATTTTATCATCTCGATTAGAGGACGGAATCCCAATAGAACGACATTTACCGTTACACGTCCATCGTGCACATTTGTGGCAATTTGAACTCATGCGCTTTGCTCGTCGCTTCTTTGCAAAAGTGCTTCTACCTGTACCTGGTAAATGCAAAACAGGAAGATATTCATCTTCACGTACCTTGGCTTCAATTATCCAACGTATGTCTCCAGGAATCCCTTTGTGCATAAGCATTCTTAATCTTTCAAATCGAACTTGGTAAAGCTTCAGTAAAATATTTCGAGGAAAAGGAGGAAATCGTTTCTGCAATCTTGTGAGAATATCATCCATCCTGAAAAAAAAAACATGAAAGAGAAATTGAAAGAGAAATTTATATACAATATCAGTTTTGTGGGTAGCTGATGGAACCGATTTAAATAATCACGGAGTACCGTTATCCGCCATTTAACCGGGGTTAAAAAATTAAAAATTATATTTACATCTAGTTATTTTCAAAACAAGGATCAGAAAGAAAAACAACATAAAAAGACTCAAAAACAAAACACTCTAAATAAAATCCTAAATTCTTCCCCCACACATAATTCTTACATTGTCATTAATGTAATGCTATTATCCCCCAATGCAAGAATTATATCTAAGAGAAAAGAACTATTAAACAAAAGAAACTTATGCAGCCTAAATGAATTTAAAAGCAGTAAACACAATTAACAAAGAAACATAAGAAATAAAAATAATAAAAGAAAAAGGAAAAGAAAGAGAAAGAGAAAGAGAAAGCAAATCTGAATATGGAAGGTTGGCAATTTCATCTTTAATTGGGCTGCCTTCCCAATTAACACTTGAGTTAGTGTTTTGAATCTAACCAACACCCCTTCTTGGCTTTTTAGGCTTGTCAGGCTCATACATGAAATTTCCCAAATTTATGCGTTTGAGAGGTAGCTTTCTTTGCACAACAGTGGATGCATTCTCCATTACAAGTATTATTCCATAATCCTTGGTGGTGCATATCTCATCGAGGAATGGTGCATCTTTTGGTACTTGTTGAATGACATCCACAAACAAACTGTTTAAGGTTTCCAGCGTGTCTTGTTCATGTTCATCCTTCTTGAACTTTGCGAATCTACTAGTAAAAGGTGGAGAAGAAACATTAGTAAAAATTGGAATCTCAAACGTTACCTCAGGTGCCGAAATACTCTTATTTGGATCATTGGCTTCATTATCCTCAAGAATAGAATTCATCTCTAATTTTGTCTCATCCTCATCTTGTTCCTCATTCCTCAAGGTCACAATAGTAGCATTCTCCTTTGGGTTAATCATCGTTTGGGCAGAGAGTTCTTCAGATCTTTGTGCTACCCATACCACCATACTACTAGCCAATAGGCTCATTTGCCTTTCCAAACTCTGGATACTTGCCCTTGTTTCCTGTTGAAATTGCAAAGTATTAGTAACAAGAGAATCGACAAGATCTTCTAAAGAAGTACCTGAGTTTTGAGTCATATGTGGTGGTTGAAGAAGATCTGGTTCTTGAGACCATGATTGATTGAAGCTAGATGGATGAGTGTAATTGGCATAAGGATCTACTTCTTGGTAATTTTCTGAGTAGCCATAATTAGTATGATCCCACCATCCCTCATGGTAAGTGTTTGAGTAATGATCATACTGTTGGTCTTGGAACACTTGATGGCCTTGACATCCTCCCATGGCCAATTGTTGAACTGGGTAGGTGAGATTGGCTTGTTGATTTTCCATGTTCATGTATGCCACCAACTCTTCAAGTGTTAGATTGCTTAATTTCATCGTTTTTTTTTTTTTTAAATTTGATAAGAAAAACTTGTATGTACAAGAAAATAGAACTAATTAGAACAGAAAATAAGAATAAACCAAGTAACAAATAAACTAAAGAAAACAATCCCCGACAACGGCGCCAAAAATTTGATGCACCCAAAAGAGTGTATCTTATTTAACCTTGCACTAAAAAGATCAATTGTAAGTATAATGATTAGCAAGGGTCGAGTCCTCAGGGATTGGGTTTTAATCTATAAGTTATTAGTTTATAACTTACGTTCAAAGAAAACAATAAAAGAAAAGGGGTTTTTGAAGCCAGATTTAAACTAAAGTAAATAATAAGAATAAGATGCAAGGCGGTATAACCAGCCAATAAAAATATATATACTAAATTAGGCGGTATAACCAGCCAATAAAAATATATATACTAAATTGGGCGGTATAACCAGCCAATAAAAATAAAACAGAGTTAATATACAAATTAGGCGGTATAACCAGCCAATAAATATACTTTTAAATATAAGCAAACTAGAAAAGTAAGAAAACAAGTAAGTAAGAAGAATCAAATATGAAAAATATGGTTAAGGTTTCATTCTCCACCACTAGACATCATTAAGAATCAATTTCAGATCTATCAATATCAACCAACTATCAAAGTTAACAACCGTAGATAACAACAAGCTCTGTTATCCCAATCTTTCCTTAGTTTGTCGTTAAATAGAACAAGCTCTCTATTTAATCTCTAACCATTAAACAACCTAGAATAAGCTCTCTAAATTCAATTTAATGGCAGCTTTATGATGAGAAAGATAGGTTGATCTAAGCAACAAACACATAAGCTCGGATTGTTCAACTTAGGTTATGTTCCACTTTGCAATTATTGAAAACTTGACCATAATCATTAATCACAAATTGCCACTTATGAATAGGAAATCAAGACAATTACATGGATCAAGACTCCTAGACTAGCAATAGATAATTATCAAGATCTATCTAGTTGTACACCTAAATAAATCAAGACAACATCATGAACAATTCTTGTAGAAGAACATAAGCAACTTTGATAGAAAATTAATGATAGATAGAATCTGAAAATCAATCACAAAACATGTCTAGGGCTTTGAAATCACCCTTAACCAAATAGAAGTTTAGCCTAGCATAGGCATTATAAACATAAAATTAAATAGAATCTAAGAAGAAAATAAAAGAAAGAAAGAAGAAGAAGAAGAATATTAATTATCCAACCTCTTGCTCTTTCTAAAGAAAAAGAAAACTAGAGAAAAGAAAGAAGAAGAAAACTTAGAGAATTTTATTACAATGGCTAATATCCTACCTATGTACAATATGATCCTCTACAATCATCTAAGGCCCTCTATTTATACACATTTTGGAGGGCTTAATGACAAGAGACAAGCTTTACAAATTTCAAAGGTAGGTATAATAGGTGGGTGCATTTTTCTAACAATTTTCGTCATATTGTATGACCATTTTGATCAGCCAACTTGATGGTCGATTTTGTCAATCTTGGAGGCCTGATCTGATCACATGGTCTTCTAGAAACATGTTCCCCTATGAATTACTGATTCATAGCCGTTCGAATCAGCTCATTTTCTGATGTGGAGAAGAAGATATGGGCAAAATACGAAAACAGGTCAGCACAGACGTCATTGCACATCAGCCAACTTGATGGTCGATTTCTTCAATATTGGAGGCTTTATCTGATCACATGGTCTTCTAGACAAATGTTCCCCTATCAGTTACGGATCCATAGCCGTTGGAATCAGCTCATTTGCTGATGTGGATAAGCAGATATGGGCAAAATACGAAAACATGTCAGCACAGACGTCATTGCACATCATCCAACTTGATGGTCGATTTCGTCAATATTAGAGGCCTGATCTGATCATATGGTCTTCTAGAAAAAGGTTCCCGTATCAGTTACGGATCCATAGCCATTGGAATCAGCTCATTTGCTGATGTGGATAAGCAGATATGGGCAAAATACGAAAACAGGTCAGCACAGACGTCATTGCACATCAGCCAACTTGATGGTCGATTTCGCTAGGGAAAACGACTCCTTTTCAAGAAGTATAAAACATGAAAAAGATAGATATGCCTCTTAGCTTTGCACGGCTACAAATTTCAGCCTTATTGCTTCAGTGAAACTCCAGATATAGCTGATATGGCCAAATGTGTCGGAACTGGAACTGAACTGGATTTGCCCTTAATTCTAGTAATCTGAAATCACTCAAAGAAACTTGTGAAAAACACCAAATTACATAAAAATATAAAAGATCATAAACACAATTAGACTAAACAATAATAACTCGTATTTGACACAAAACAATAATAAAACATAACTAAAAACTATATAATTATACGAGTTATCATTATTATCACCATCAACACTCTGGTGGCCTTCAACAGCACCCTCGCCCACAACCACGACGTCGGGGTCAGTATCATCCTTGGCGGGCACGTCCACTGTTGTGCCCTCATCAGCAGGAACCCCCAGCTCGTCACCTTCGATGATGGGGGTAGTAGGAACGCTCTCTAGTGGAGTAGGAAGAGGATCCTTGGCTGTTAAAAATTGTTTAAGGCTTTCAAGTGCAGCACCATCTGGGAATAGAGGGTCAAACCCTTCAGGGATTGCCTTTATGACAGTGAAGTTTACTCCCTGAAGATCCAGGGGTCCGAACCGCACCTGGATTATAGAAAGGGCATTCATCTTATAGCCCATGTAGGCGCCCCATGTCTCATCCAAAATCTTTTCCTCCTCATGCTTCATCTTGGCAACCTCCTCCTCCAGTTTGGCCTCCCATTTTTTCTCTTTGGCCTCATTTTCTTTGTATTTCGCCTCTAAGGCCTTCAACATTCTTGGCCCGCCTCAATGAAGGGATCCTTCATGATGCAGACCTCATTCTGGGAAGAAGCCAATTTCTCATCCACCAGCTCATTTTGGCACTCAGTCTCACCAACTTTATCCACGCAAAATTTCTCGGCCACTGCCAACTTCTCCTTGGCCTCTCTTAGCTGGTTCTCCAGCTCCATAACACGGGCAACAAAGGTGCTCATCGTTTTAGCCTTAGCGTGTATCCTCTGCTCGAATTTAGCCTCCTTCTTCACGGTGTCCTCCAGAAGACGTTCGGTTTCTCTACCTCGGTTGTACAAGGCCAGCGCCATCATTGCTCCCTGAAACACAAATCAACTAATGTTAGAAGAGAAACCGAGAAAGAACAATCAAAGATAAACACCGAACTGCTTCGCCACCTTACCTTGATTTGGTGAGCCACCAGCGAACGTTGGAGCAAGACGGGAGCCTAAAGATCCAACTCCCTTTGAGCCCCCGACGGAGTGTGTTCCCGGAGCCATGTCACGATCTTATCCACATCAAAGAAGACGCCAGTTAAAGGCATCTAATCCCACCAGGCAAAGTACTCCGGAGGGTTCGCCGTTAAAGGCCGCCCTTTTGGCCAAGAGGGAAGGGGAGGGCGGCTTCGATCCCCTTCTAGCGAAACTTCCTTGTCCTAGGCCTTCTTTCCCTTGTCATTCCTTTTACTCTTCTCCGCGCTTTTGTCCTTATCTTTGATCCGATCTAGTAAGGACTGGGTTGAAGTGCCCACTGATAACTCGTATAATTATATAGTTTTTAGTTATGTTTTATTATTGTTTTGTGTCAAATACGAGTTATTATTGCTTAGTCTAATTGTGTTTATGATCTTTTATATTTTTATGTAATTTGGTGTTTTTCACGAGTTTCTTTGAGTGATTTCAGATTACTAGGTTAAATCAAGAATTAAGGGCAAATCCAATTCAGTTCCAGTTCCAACACCTTTTGCCATATCAGCTATATCTGGAGTTTCACTGAAGCATTAAGGCTGAAATTTTTACAGTACACAGTTAAGAGGCATATCTATCTTTTTCATGTTTTACACTTCTTGAAACGGAGTCGTTTTCCCTAGCGAAATCAACCATCAAGTTAGCTGATGTGCAATGATGTCTGGGCTGACCAGTTTTGGTATTTGGACCATATCTTCTGATCCACATGAGCAAATGATCTGATTGCAACGGCTATGGATCAGTAACTAATAGGGGAATAATTTTCTAGAAGACCATTTGATCAGATCAAGCCTCCAACATTGACAAAATCAACCATCAAGCTGGCTGATCAGAATTGTCATACAATATGACGAAAATTGTTAGAAAAATGCACCCACCTATTATACCTACCTTTGAAATTTATAAAGCTTGTCTCTTGTCATTTAGCTCTCCAAAATGTGTATAAATAGAGGGCCTTGGATGAGGATTATGATACATTGGTAGGATATTAGCCATTGTAATAAAATTCTCTAAGTTTTATTCTTCTTTCCTTTCTCTAGTTTTCTTTTTTTATTTACTTATGCTTCTTACATTTCTTTTCATTTTATTCATATCTAGTATGTATTGCTAATCATATTGTTGAGGTGATGAGGTGAAGCTTTTGGTAAATGCTAAGGTTAGTCTCTTAAACATGAGCTAAAATGAATCATCATTTATAAACACTAGTATAGATAATATTTTCTTTTGGTTTAAAATCATACTTGCAAAGTAGGGATCTTGATTCATTATTGACAATGAAAATGGCACAGTAAATGCTTGGTTTCATAACCTTGATTTGTTGTAGACATATACCTTGGCATAAGGAATGCTTAGACTCTTTTTATGAGTTTTGAGGACACCAAATGAACATAATATCATATGCTATGGACGTTGGACAATTTGGACTGAATTGCTAAACCTTCCGATTGGAATCTCCCTT
The DNA here is from genome assembly GCA_030761205.1 of Fremontodendron californicum. Classification (NCBI taxonomy): domain Eukaryota; kingdom Viridiplantae; phylum Streptophyta; class Magnoliopsida; order Malvales; family Malvaceae; genus Fremontodendron; species Fremontodendron californicum. The sequence goes on from JAULJL010000014.1 coordinate 5,247,925, forward strand.
ATGTGTGAATTTCAATTGTGTAATAAAACAAGATTAATCTTAGCATAACACCAAGAGTGGACTCTCTAACCTCAACATCTTTTCTTATTGTTTTTTTTTTTTTATATCTTGTTTAATTTCTTTTATGTTATTTTGTTTATTTTGTTCTCTAATATCTTGTTTATCTTGTTTTGTTGTTGATTCCCTAATATCTTGTTTACTTTCTTTTTCTTATATATTTATAAACTTATACTTACTAATACGCTTCCCTGTGGTTCGACCTCGGACACCCGAGAATTTATTACTTGAACATAACCTGCACTTGGGTTTACAACTCTTAATTGAGTCTCCATCAAGTTTTTGGCGCCGTTGCCTGGGAGGCAATACTAAGTATATAAGTTTATAAGTATATTTATTTTTATTGGCTGGTTATACCGCCTATATTTATTTTTATTGGCTGGTTATACCGCCTAATCTGTATATTAACTTTGTTTTATGCTTGTTTGGCGACGTGATTTTAGATCTCATCGTTTAGTTAGATTTTATTGTGAAACTTTTTCAGGTAATCTTTCTAATACAACTCCTACCATGGCTGACAATGAAAGTGTTCATGTTGAAGATGAGAACAGACAAGTACGCACCATGCGTGACTACTTGCAACCAACTCGAAGCTCATCACCCTCTTGTTTTATTTTTCCTCTCAATGCAAACAACTTTCGTTTTAAACCAGGTATGATAGCTTTGCTTCCAAATTTCCATGGGTTAGAATCGGAAAGTGCTTACTCGTTTCTAAAAGACTTCGAAGATGTATGTGTCACCTTTAATGACCAACAATGTACAAATGAAATTGTCAAGCTAAAATTATTTCCTTTTTCTTTAAAAGATAAAGCAAAAATTTGGCTTCATAATTTAAAACCAAGGTCAATTGGCACATGGCAAGAATTACAAACTGAGTTTCTAAAGAAATTTTTCCCAGCACATAAAACTACTGCTTTGAAAAGACAGATTCAAAATTTCAATCAAAATCAAAATGAAGCATTTTTTCAGTGCTGGGAGCGTTTTAAAGATTTGTTAAGTTCTTGTCCACATCATGGTTTTGAAAAATGGCGTCTTATTAGTTTCTTTTATGAAAGTTTAACTCCCGAAACTAAACAATTTGTTGAAACAATGTGTAACGGTGAGTTTCTAGAAAAAGAACCTGAAGAAGCCTTTGACTACCTAGACCATTTGGCAGATAACTCTCAAGCCTGGCACACAGATAATTCCTCTGAAAGTTCCAATAGATCTAATCTTGTTTCTAATAGAGGTAAATATCATTTTAGTCAAGAAGATGAGATAAAAGCTAAAGTAGCTAATTTGGCTAGAAAGATTGAAGCCATGGAACTTAGAGAAGTAAAAGAAGTCAAAACGGTTAAAAATGAAGAAAGTTGTGGAATTTGTGAAATCATGGGACACCCCACTTCTGAATGTCCAAACATTCCCATTCTTAAAGAAGCGTTGCATGATCAAGTAAATTCCATAAACACATTTAAAAAGCCTTTTCCTTCTCCTTACTCTGAAACGTATAACCCTGAATGGAGAAATCATCCCAACTTCAGTTGGCGGAATAATAATCATGTTCAGGTACCACAATCTCAAAAGCCGGGCAACACTTTTTCCTATCAACCTTCACGTGTACAAACCTTGGAAGAGACATTGCAAGCATTCATGCAAACACAAGCAAATGTGAATAACCGGACTTCACAAGACATCAATGAGATCAAAAACACCTTGTCCACATTGACAGCTTCATTACGCACTCAAGAAAAAGGTAAGTTTCCTGCTCAACCTCAGCCTAACCCTTCTTCTCAATGTCTTGTTTCTTGCTCCAATGAAACTCAACAGGAAAATGCCAATTCTATCACAACTCTTCGAAGTGGAAAGGCAATTGACAAAAACATTCCATCAAAAGACCAAGATCCTCCTTCCCCTCCGAAAAGTAATGGTAAGGATGATGGTAAGTCTGAACTTCTTGAAAATTTGGACAAAGAAAAAGGCATGCATCCTGCTCCTTTTCCTCAAAGGTTGCAAACAATAAAGAATTTGAATCAAAATGCATAAATTTATGAACTTTTCAAACAAGTTAAGATTAACATTCCTTTATTGGATGCAATCAAACAAGTTCCATCTTATGCTAAATTTTTGAAGGACATGTGCACAGTTAAAAGGAAACATAATGTACAAAAGAAAGCATTTCTGACGGAAAGTGTGAGCTCAATCATTCAGCACCTTACTCCACCAAAATTCAAAGATCCTGGATGTCCAACAAACTCATGCATCATTGGAAACACTAGAATAGAACGTGCATTGCTTGATCTTGGTGCTAGTGTTAATCTTTTGCCTTTTTCTGTTTATCAACAGTTAGGTTTAGGTGAACTCAAGGAAACACCTGTTACACTTCAACTAGCTGATCGTTCTGTAGAAATTCCTCGAGGGATAGTTGAAGATGTTTTGGTTCAAATTGATAATTTTTACTTCCCTGTTGATTTTATTGTTTTGGACACACATCCTGTTTCAAATCCAAATGTTCAAATTCCTGTTATATTAGGCCGTCCATTTCTTGCAACTTCTAATGCTCTGATAAATTGCAGGAATGGTATGTTGAACATTTTTTTTGGAAATATGACTTTAGAATTAAATGTGTTCAACACTTGCAAGCAACCTGGTGATGATTCAGAAGTACATGAAGTGGATTTCATTGAAGAACTTGTTCATGAACATCTCACCACTACCACATTCCATGATCCTTTAGAAGCTTATTTAATTGAATGTGAGTTTGATAATGCTTCAGAAATTTCACACACTGATTCTTTGTTAAATTCTTTTCAGGATAAGCATTGTTGGAAACAAAAGTTTGAGGAACTTCCATCACTCACAAATGTCACTGTACCATCAACTATTGAACCACCCAAGCTGGATTTAAAACCATTGCCATCCGAGCTAAAATATTCCTTTTTGGGTGAGAATGAAACTTTTCCAGTCATAAATGAACTTGAGGAACTCAGAGAAGATGCATATGAGAATTCTAAAATTCATAAAGAAAGAACTAAAGCCTTTCATGACAAGTTAATTTCAAGAAAAACATTTGTTGTTGGGCAAAAAGTTCTACTTTATAATTCTAGACTTCACATATTTCCTGGTAAGTTGAGATCAAGATGGACTGGCCCATTTGTGGTTAAGCATGTGTATCATTATGGAGCAGTTGACATTGAGAATCCTCAAAATGGTAACGTATTCAAGGTAAATGGACAAAGACTCAAACTCTTTTTGGAAAATCATGTTACTCAAGAAAAGGTTGTTTTTCTTTCTGATCCTTGTTTTTAAAATAACTAGATGTAAATATAATTTTTACTAATTTCCAAAAAAAAAAAAAATTAATACATTTTTTTTAACCCCGGTTAAATGGCGGATAACGGTACTCCGTGATTATTTAAGTCGGTTCCATCAGCTACCCACAAAACTGATATTGTATATAAATTTCTCTTTCAATTTCTTTTTCATTTTTTTTTTCAAGATGGATGATATTCTCACAAGATTGCAGAAACGATTTCCTCCTTTTCCTCGGAATATTTTACTGAAGCTTTACCAAGTTCAATTTGAAAGATTAAGAATGCTTATGCACAAAGGGATTCCTGAAGACATACGTTGGATAATTGAAGCCAAGGTACGTGAAGATGAATATCTTCCTGTTTTGCATTTACCAGGTACAGGTAGAAGCACTTTTGCAAAGAAGCGACGAGCAAAGCGCATGAGTTCAAATTGCCACAAATGTGCACGATGGACGTGTAACGGTAAATGTCGTTCTATTGGGATTCCGTCCTCTAATCGAGATGATAAAATTGAATTCATTAAGGATGGACTGAGTAAGGAGAATTTGGGTAATATCCAACTTTCTCTTGAGACGCATCCTAGTGGATACGTACAAAGCGAAATTCTTGATTTATGGCCGCAATTCCAAAGGGAATGGCAACATCTTGGGAATCTGATGTTAAAAGACCCTGTTTACCAGCTTGTAAGAAAACTGGATGGGAAACATATCCTCGACTCATAGAAGGCGTTTAAGCCGTTTCTGGACGTAAAACCAGAGGAAGATGTGAGCCACAATCATAACTACAATAAATGACTTCTCAGCTTTTGGTTTGATTTGCAATAACTTCATTTCGGTTTAATTTACGTGTTGTTCGATTTGTGTAATTATTCTCGTTTTTTTTTATTTGTCTTTTACGGTTGATTTTTCTTCTCTTTTTGATTTTCTTCCTAAAATCACGCAAAAATCTTTTGTTAGGTTAACATTTTCTTCTGACAGGTCAAATACACTTTCGGCGACATTATTACTCTTGTCTGATTCACTACTCAGTCCTCTATATATTACACCATGTACTCATTCTCTTTCAGGCACTCGAAAAAAAAATGGAAAGTACTTTGTCCCAGCGCATTGAAAAAATTTGTGTCTTTGGAGGTGCTTATCCAGGGAAAAATATAATATTAGCTGATGAAGCCATAATAGTTGGAGTAATACTTGCCCAACAAAAGATCCAGTTGATTTATGGAGGCGGTAGTACGGGTTTAATGGGAGCAGTCGCTACAGCAGCACACGCCGGAGGAAGTCCAGTTCTAGGAATCGTGCCAAAACTATTCACAGGTTTTTGTGGACCTACCGTGGGTAAGGAAATACAAGTCTGGAGTATCCCTGAACGGATGACAATCATGTACCATTCTGCCGATGCATTCATTGCTTTACCAGGAGGTCTGGGTACATTGGAAGAAATAGCTTGCGTGACTTCTTGGTCATCTTTGGTCACAAATAAGAAACCCATTGGTTTGCTTAATATTAATGGTTATTTTAGTAATTTGCTTTCATATTTAGATAATGCTGTGGAAAATGGATTCATGTTTTCAGAGGCAAGGAGAACCATAATTTCTGCTACAACCATTGAAGATTTACTCAAAAAGCTCCAAGCTTATGAGTATTTACCTGCTACGGTTGTTTCGCAAATGCTCGGAAAAAGAAAAAGAGATACGGACAAGCAAGGAGTGGATTGCACTTTGTCTTTGTGACATTATCTAACATTTTGTTTGTTGTGTCTCAGTTATAATAAGTGGTTAGCAACCTCTGCAGGTAATATCTCCTAAATTCTACCTTTAAAATTTGACATTGGGGACAATGTCATATTTTAGTAGGGGGTAAGGGACATATTTTGCTAATTTGTAAAAAAAAAAAAAAAAAAATTGTTGTGTTTTAAGCCATTTAGAAGTATTCATTCTGAACAAGGTCTGAGTAAGGGAGACTTGAGACATACCTTGTCAGTTTGATTTAATCTTTTCAACAAAAAAAAAAACACTATCTGGTCCGTTTATTATCTGCATGTGTTTTACTACTTTCGTGTATGTATTTTTTTTTTTTTGAGTATTAGTATAATCTTGGCAAGCATGTGGATAAAACAATAGAGTTACAAAGGCTTTGATTAAGTTATCTAGGTTATTTTCAATTTGGTTTTCTGAAAATTGAATATTTTTTATGATCAAATGTCTTTGAGATTGTTTTCGGCAGATCGGTTCGATTTTTGTTGGAATGTGAATTCATGGTGAACCTTTGGAAAGCCACGGAAAACTGGGAAGACATAGTAAGTTTACTTTTTCTCTTCATTCCACATGCAGATTTAAGTCATCACATAGATGCTTGCATCTATACATGATCTGATCTTAGAACAAAGTCACTATCCAGAAAGCCCCTTATCTTTCCCCCCTTACATTAGGAGCCCATAGGTTGTAAACCTTCGGGTTGGATCCCTAGATATGAACTCCAGAAATTATGCCAAAGTGAACGGATACGATTCCGACCCCCATTCCCTCTTTATACTTTTATGATAATATTTGTGATCATTGGGTTTGGGATTGTGTGTTTCCTTCTTGTTTATTTTGTTATCTTTTGAAATCTGAAAAAAAAAATGGGAATAATGCAAAAGAGGCTAGTTAGAATGAGTGACTGTTTTTAGAGTCGTGAACTTCGAACTTATTGATGCCAAAATAATGTTGTGATGAGTTGAGAAAAAGATGCTGAAAAAAGAGCTGATGAAAATCTGTCTTGTTTGATCAATTGAATGAAAAGAAAGAAAAAGAAAGTACGGAATCCAATGTGATTTCTAAAAAAAAAAAACAAGAATGATGATTATGAATAGATGTGATTGTGCATAAAAGATGTCCCAATGAGGGCACAAATCAAAAGAAAATCACTTGTGCTTAAAAAAAAAATCAGAATTCAAGATTCGAGGTTCTTCATTATAGAGAGGTTTTTACTTTTCTATTTTCTTTGGATCGAGTCTTTTCTTGCTTTTTGTTTTCTTTTCAAAATATTTATGTTGAACATAGGACTAAGGATGAGTGAGAATGGAAATATTTTGAGAGGATTGATCACATTATTATTATATTTCTTGAGCGTAACTTGTGATAAACCTCAGATTATGTTTGAACATTCCACCCCTCACTTGTCCATAAGCCTCAGATTCATCTCTGTACCGATCAGATTTGTCGAGTTCACTTGTGAGCTGCGGTGACAAGAATCTTAGCATGTGTACTTATGAAGCTATAGTTTGCCTAGTCCTCCATGGCTAGCTAAAGTCTCGCCAAGAAGGAAGTTCCTCAATCGTACGGTAATGCCTTCAATTTTAATCTCATTGACCCTTTACTCGAACTTAATATGCCAATGATACTTAATTAGATGCCTTGCCAATTCTTACGCTTGATCTTGCTTGTTTGTTTGAGATCCCTTTAACTTGTTTTCCTGTTTAGTTTTTTTCTAGGATTGAGTCGTTGCTAGGGACTAGCAACAATCTAAGTGTGGGGGTGTGATAACTCGTATAATTATATAGTTTTTAGTTATGTTTTATTATTGTTTGTGTCAAATACGAGTTATTATTGCTTAGTCTAATTGTGTTTATGATCTTTTATATTTTTATGTAATTTGGTGTTTTTCACGAGTTTCTTTGAGTGATTTCAGATTACTAGGTTAAATCAAGAATTAAGGGCAAATCCAATTCAGTTCCAGTTCCTACACCTTTTGCCATATCAGCTATATCTGGAGTTTCACTGAAGCATTAAGGCGGAAATTTTTACAGTGCACAGTTAAGAGGCATATCTATCTTTTTCATGTTTTACACTTCTTGAAACGGAGTCGTTTTCCCTAGCGAAATCAACCATCAAGTTGGCTGATGTGCAATGACGTCTGGGCTGACCAGTTCTGGTATTTTGACCATATCTTCTGATCCACATGAGCAAATGATCTGATTCCAACGGCTATGGATCAGTAACTAATAGGGGAATATTTTTCTAGAAGACTATTTGATCAGATCAAGCATCCAACATTGACAAAATCAACCATCAAGCTGGCTAATCAGAATTGTCATACAATATGACGAAAATTGTTAGAAAAATGCACCCACCGATTATACCTACCTTTGAAATTTATAAAGCTTGTCTCTTGTCATTTAGCTCTCCAAAATGTGTATAAATAGAGGGCCTTGGATGAGGATTATGATACATTGGTAGGATATTAGCCATTGTAATAAAATTCTCTAAGTTTTCTTCTTCTTTCCTTTCTCTAGTTTTCTTTTTTTTATTTACTTATGCTTCTTACATTTCTTTTCATTTTATTCATATCTAGTATGTATTGCTAATCATATTGTTGAGGTGATGAGGTGAAGATTTTGGTAAATGCTAAGGTTAGTCTTTTAAACATGAGCTAAAATGAATCATCATTTATAAACACTAGTATAGATAATATTTTCTTTTGGTTTAAAATCATACTTGCAAAGTAGGGATCTTGATTCATTATTGACAATGAAAATGGCACAGTAAATGCTTGGTTTCATAACCTTGATTTGTTGTAGACATATACCTTGGCATAAGGAATGCTTGGACTCTTTTTATGAGTTTTGAGGACACCAAATGAACATAATATCATATGCTATGGACGTTGGACAATTTGGACTGAATTGCTAAACCTTCCGATTGGAATCTCCCTTATGTGTGAATTTTAATTGTGTAATAAAACAAGATTAATCTTAGCATAACACCAACAATGGATTCTCTAACCTCAACATCTTTTCTTATTGTTTTTTTTATATCTTGTTTAATTTCTTTTATGTTATTTTGTTTATTTTGTTCTCTAATATCTTGTTTATCTTGTTTTGTTGTTGATTCCCTAATATCTTGTTTACTTTCTTTTTCTTATATATTTATAAACTTATACTTACTAATACGCTTCCCTGTGGTTCGACCTCGGACACCCGAGAATTTATTACTTGAACATAACCTGCACTTGGGTTTACAACTCTTAATTGAGTCTCCATCACCCACGGGTAGGGCTTCGATAGTTGTCGCCACGGTAGGAGGAGGGGGTGCAGGTTCCCTTATCCTGATTCCTCCATGGCCAGTGTTCTGTCTCTTTGCGAGGGGATCCTTTCCCCCTTTAGAAGGGCTTCCCCTCGGGACAACGGGAGATTCTCGACTCATCATGCGAGCCATCAGGTTCTGACCGCTAGCCATCTCTACAAATAAACCAATACAAAGTTAGACAACATAAGGGTCCCAAGGCATAAGAAAAAGAAAACTACCTAGGACCGAAGACCACGCTCTAAGGGTCGCCATGTATCCGAGCCCCCCCCCCCCCGAATAAGAGGAACTACTATCAGATGTATCACTCTTTGAGTACAAATTGTCCTCTCTCAACCTAGCTTCAAAGTCAGATGACCACTCGGTCTCTCCCACATCACCCGAATTAGTTACCATTCTGGGTCTCCGACCACCAACAACGCTTTCACAAGTGCTAGAATCTGATGATAGCTCGATTATCGAAGGAGCCCTAGATACAGCGACGAGAAAAGGGACCCAGGGCATAATGGCGAGCAGGTTCCCAAACACCTCGTCATTTACATTAGAGGCGGAGGTTTTCTGAGGCTCACCGTGCCAGAGTCCATCCAAGTCATTAGGTATGAGCAAACCCCAGAGGCGGTCCAAGGGCTGACCCACGACCTCGTCGTCCACTATAGAACAGAAAGAATCCTAACGTTATAACGAGAAAGGTGCTACATAAGATAGTAACTTCGATTGAAACGCGAAGCTTTACCTTCCATGAGGTCTGACAAACGAAGGGGGCTAGCTGTCGACGAGTCAGCCTCGCTTGAAGGCGCAGCCTCGCCAAAAGGCACCTCAAAATTCACAAATGAGGTTATACCGTTATAATATATCAGGCGACATATGCGACCCATTAGCAGCTTCGCCAAAAAATCCTGTCCTCCCTCAGGCCATATTAGACCCAAATATGGAGGAAGCCCGCAAGCGAACGCAATCCGATTAGGATTCTTGTTCCTCAGGCAGTAGCGGTAGACGTTCTCTGGCATCATGATCCTCCTTCAATCGATGTTATGATTTTGGTAGAGGTCGAATTGTGCCTATTCGGAGGCCCCATACTGAATCGGGATTTTTTCTTATTCTCCAAAGGGTGTGACCAAGTGACTTTGAAACCCCGGTTGTCAGTTGCATGCCTTAAGGATACAGCAAAAAATGCACTCCGTACGATATGGCCATTGCTGGGAGTGTTGACGACCACTCTATTCTCCCGCGCGAGAGGTAGTACCGATTACCCAACTAGGCATCTAAACTCTTCAGCTGGTATAAATTGTGAAAAGCCAACACCTCAGGAATCTGCCTTCTCATATGACAATCGATGAAAAACATCATCAATAATGGCCACGGGCGACCCCTTGACCCTCGTAATCAAAAACGACGACATCTTCAGCGCCACCACCAACTACCCCACCACACCACTAGTCTCGGCACCCCCAGTAGCAACAAATCGAGCACCCTCCTCAATTTCTCGACTCAATTTCGAGCTTCCAACATGGACCCTCGCAGCCTGAGCACCCTCTTCAACATCCCGTTCAACCTCCGACATATCCACTTCCGATTCCTCAGTCCTATCAGCCCAAGACCTACCCTCTAACCTCTTGGCATCCTCACTATCACTCATCACGACCCTATAATACGGTCGTGACATAAAAACCGCAAACAACCAAAAAACATCCAAAAAAATAACACTCGAAATACCTAATTAAGCCTCCGTTAACTTTCTCCGATCACACAGCAAGCAACTCCGACCACACAGCAAGCATCTCTGATCACACAACAACTCCACCACACAGCAACTGCGATCACAGCAACGTAGCAACTTACACAAAAATTTGGTAAAAATTCAACAACAGCAGTAAAAACAGCAACCCCGAAAGCCTAACACCCCTTTTATAATTGTTGTAATCAATACTTGTATTGATTCTTGTAACAAACCGAATATCGCCCCAATCAACAGATGACATGTGGCAACGCCTCGTGCACAGTGAAAATTGAACCGTCAGTATTGCTAGTCTTCCCGCCAAGACTGTAACGTCCTCGCCAAAATATTAGGCTCACCGGTGGCCACTTTATGACCCCCAACTCGTCTGGAGGGCAATTGTTAAACCCAATAAACCTTCTAAGCCCAATAGAACTAGGCTAATCATAAAGCCCAGTAAATCCTTCATTACGGGGCCCAAGAGGACGAGCTCGCCAAGTCTAAGCTTGCCAGACCTGAGCTACCAAGTGGTCGCCACCGTTGGGCGACCCCTACGTCTATCACTTCAAAGAACCACGTGGCCCACCTGACAGCCATCGTACCCACACATCGTCGCCTATCACATCAGAACCCACTCGAGACTTCGGCCCATCTATCCTTGGCCAAACATGCAAATCCTACGTTGTTGCTCTGCTTCCCTCTTTCTTCTGGCCTTAGGACCATCTATCACAAAAAACACCATCAATAATAGTTAATGTCGGTACTTCCCAATCGGCATCCAATTTTTTGGCCGTGGTCAGTATCTCCATGATATGCTAAAATCGTAAACCATGTCGCCCAAGCGTTTGTAATGTAACACTATCTAATTATCCAAAAAATGTAACCCTATCTTGAACTTGTACAATTTGCTTCATTAATGTGGGAACATGTCATATAAGCTATGTTAATCAAAATTTTCAATTTTTTTTTTAAAAAATTATCTATTTTTGACACTTGTATCTGGTACATACTCGAACATGAAATATGAATATATAAATTTTCAAATATATATAAAAAAATGAACTTATATGTATCTAACACATATTCATATTGAACATTCACCTTAAATTTAAATATCGTAACATATAAATGGTCTAACTCTATTCAATTAAAACCCTTTGGAATAAAAGAAAAGACAAAAAAAAAGTTGAAAAATATGTTAAAAATTATTTAATCCAACTACCCAAGTCCTTGGTTAGAAAAAGGTAAATGAATGGAGTCTGTAATAATGAATGTTTCAATGATTGGAGATAATGAATTACTAGGATATATATATATATATATATATATATATATATATATATATATAAAAGTATCTATCTACCTTATAAATCTTATTTTCTTGAGAAGTGGATTTTACTGCCATGAGCTGTAATTTGACCTCAATTTTTTTAAACGTGATTTATTGTTCTTCTTAATATATACAGTACAAAAACAGTCTGAAGCCTGCCTGAGCAATAGGACATATTGCATCACTCATAAAAGCTGAGTAACAGCTTATTGGTGAGCTTGACTTGTCTGATTAATAAACAAGGCCTATCTGACATACTAAATGAACTGACGTAACTTGTTCATGAATCCCGACCACTTGGTTGGTTTCCCACCTTAGGACAGCCATGTTGTCATGAGCCAACCTTGTATAGGGCTATGACCGGGTAGAGGTGCCAGGGAAGGGTAGCCATTTTGTCTTAGAAAAAAGTGTCCCCATTTCAAACATTGTAATGGTTCTTGGTAGAAGTCTTGGAAAAGCTCTTAAGCTCTTTATAGGGGGTGAGCAGTCGGCGGATTGTTGGGCTGCCTCACTGGTTAAGGTATATGCTAGGCCACCATCTAGGGCTGCCCTTTGGCCCGGATGATGGTGGGGAAGACTCGATGAGCTTTTGTAAACTTTTGTACTCTTTTCAAAACTAATAAAACTTTTTTTCCTTTGGGGGCATCGGGGGTCACCGGTGTGCACCCGCTATGCCCCGCGATATCGTGAAGTGGCCTTAAGACTAACTAAGGACTTGTTGTTGTTCAATCAGATAACCGAGAGATCTTGGCTGACTTGTATGGAAGCATCCATCCAAGTGCCGCACAGACTAATATTTAACTGAGGCAAAGTTTAGTCCATGACACGTGGTATCAGAGCACAGTTGAGAAGTGCTAGCAAGAAAGCAAAAGATGGTTATGACTCGAGGTGGGTCAAATGATCGAGACAGGATTGAGGAGCTTGAGGCCTCAGTGGCCGCTTTAAAAGCTCATATGGTCACCCATGATCAAGCGAGAGATATCGAGACAGCCTAGCGAGAGCTGTCCGATAGGCTGAACAATTTGGGTGAAGAAACAAGGGATGTCATAAGCATCATCCAAAGAGAGTTCGAGGAACTCAAGGTTCAGGTCAGCGTGTTACAAATGACCATGGGCAGAGTTGGTTCCAGTTCAGTGGATAGGGGAAAAAGGGCCAAGGTGTCGGAATCTCGACGCTATGAGGGGGCAAGAGATGCCAAAGAGCTTGAGAATTTCCTATTTGATATTGAGCAATACTTTCGGGCCGTGCACATAGACTCAGAGGATGACAAGGTTGCTATGGCCGCAATGTATCTTACTGGGGATGCCAAGCTATGGTGGCGTTCGAAGTTTGTCAATGATGAATGCCCTATCAAAACTTGGGGCGACCTCAAGCGAGAACTGAAAAGCCAATTCTTTCCTGAGAATGTGGAATACATGGCTCGACGGAAGCTTAGGGAATTGGTGCAAACAAGGACGGTACGGGAGTTTGTCAGAAGCTTTTCTACCTTGATGCTGGATATAAGGGACATGTCTGAAAAGGATAAAATGTTCTATTTCCTCGAGGGTCTCAAGCCGTGGGCCAAGATTGAGTTACAAAGACAAAAGGTGCAAGATGTGTGATGGAGACTCAATTAAGAGTTGTAAACCCAAGTGCAGGTTATGTTCAAGTAATAAATTCTCGGGTGTCCGAGGTCGAACCACAGGGAAGCGTACTAGTAAGTATAAGTTTATAAATATATATGAAAAAGAAAATAAACAAGATATTAGGGAATCAATAACAAAGAAAGTAAACAAGATATTAGAGAACAAAATAAACAAAATAACATAAAAGCAATTAAACAAGATATAAAAAACAATAAGAAAGGATGTTGAGGTTAGAGAATCCACTCTTGGTGTTATGCTAAGATTAATCTTGTTTTATTACACAATTGAAATCCATACATAAGGGAGGTTCCAATCGGAAGGTTTAGCAATTCAGTCCAAATTGTCCAACGTCCATAGCATATGATATTATGTTCATTTGGTGTCCTCAAAACTCATAAAAAGAGTCCAAGCATTCCTTATGCCAAGGTATATGTCTACAACAAATCAAGGTTATGAAACCAAGCATTTACTGTGCCATTTTCATTGTCAATAATGAATCAAGATCTCTACTTTGCAAGTATGATTTTAAACCAAAAGAAAATATTATCTATACTAGTGTTTATAAATGATGATTCATTTTAGCTCATGTTTAAGAGACTAACCTTAGCATTTACCAAAAGCTTCACCTCATCACCTCAACAATATGATTAGCAACACATGCTAGATATGAATAAAATGAAAAGAAATGTAAGAAGCATAAGTAAATAAAGAAAAAGAAAACTAGAGAAAAGAAAGAAGAAGAAAACTTAGAGAATTTTATTACAATGGCTAATATCCTACCAATGTATAATCTATCCTAATACTCATCCAAGGCCCTCTATTTATACACATTTTGGAGAGCTAAATGACAAGAGACAAGCTTTATAAATTTCAAAGGTAGGTATAATAGGTGGGTGCATTTTTCTAACAATTTTCGTCATGTTGTATGACAATTCTGATCAGCCAGCTTGATGGTCGATTTTGTCAATGTTGAAGGCTCGATCTGATCAAATGGTCTTCTAGAAATATATGCCCCTATCAGTTACGGATCCATATCCGTTGGAATCAGATCATTTGTTCATGTGGATTGGAAGATATTGTCAAAATACCAAAACGGTGCAGAACAGACATCATTGCACATCAGCCAACTTGATGGTTGATTTCGGTAGGGAAAACGACTCCGTTTCAAGAAGTGTAAAACATGAAAAAGATAGATATGCCTCTTAACTTTGCACTGTCAAAATTTCAGCCTTAATGCTTTGGTGAAACGCCAGATATAGCTGATATGGCAAAAGGTGTCGGAACTGGAACTGAATTGGATTTGCCCTTAATTCTTGATTTAACCTAGTAATCTGAAATCACTCAAAGAAACTCATGAAAAACACCAAATTACATAAAAATATAAAAGATCATAAACACAAGTAGACTAAGCAATAATAACTCGTATTTGACACAAAACAATAATAAAACATAACTAAAAACTATATAATTATACGAGTTATCACACCCCCACACTTAGATTGTTGCTAGTCCCTAGCAACGACTCAATAAAAATAAAATAAGAAAATCTAATCTAATTCATTTTCGTAGGAAATCACGGTGGCACTTAGCATGTGACACAAGCCTTTAAACCCCTAGGTGTCCCTAGTGGACGAGTTTAGTCTCGTGAGGGTTTGCTAGAACGATACCCACAAACATTGAAAAACTAAAATATAAGTAAACTACATACACTAAAAATATTTACTCCTAATCCTTTCAATATAAATTAGAGACAATCTTTGAACAAGTCTTATAAACTAATCAATAGCTCAAAGAATTTCACAAAAATTCATGCTTGAATGTAAATAAATGAGTTAAGCCAATATTAACATAACATATTTCAATCAAAATAGTGCATATTCAACTTAATCTCAACCTCTCACATGGGATACTCTCATGATTTTCACTCTTTAAAGTAGTGGTAAAGTGTTTACACTCAATCAATCTCATGAAAAGACTTCTACCATATGCTTGCTTGTCCACCTATTTTCCACTATTTAGATCATACAACTTCATAAATCAAGAGGTCTTTATTCAAGGTTGTAATGGGGCCAAAGGGTTATAATGTGGTTAAAGAACAAAAGGATAAAGATATCACAAAGGTTCCAAAGAGTTCATAGAGTTTAGAGACATAATAAGATCATACAAATAAATTTCTCAAAACTCTTTACAAGTACATAGTCACATAGGCTAAATATTCATGTTGAGCCTTTGCTTCATTCTAACCAACTTTGTAGCATCTTTTTCTTTACTTTAACTAGAAGTTCAAGAGAAGATTTTTTTTTTTTTGAATATGGGAATGTATTTAACAATGATCCCTTTCTTTTTCTCTTGACTTTTTCTTTTCTTTTCTTCCCCCACACTTATCTTTTGTTTCTAACCCAAATTTTGAACTAAAAATATCCTTTGTTTTTTTGCAATATGTCTCAAAATATATAATCCATCTTTAGAACAAGGGTAAGGATATAAGTATATTTAGGCTAGGTGTAAGTTGTGGTTACCAATAAAACAGCATATTTAATGTAGGCTCAAATTGGCTCACTAGTGGGGATGTTCTCTTAGAACATTAATAATGGATGGCTGTTTGGCTCTGGTTATAATCCTAATGCCTCTATCATATTCATGTTGTCACATGTATCAATATAGTCTCAAACGGTTTAAAGCAAGTTCTAGAGAATCATGTAATCATAAGAGCACTCAAGAAAGAAATTAGATTGATTTGTATAATGCATCAATCATTATAGGCTCAAAAACTCACAAGGATGATTATACAAGTCAGATTAAGTCTAAACATGCTTCTTTCTCAATCAACATATCATATTAACATTGGCTCATAAAAAGGTTGACATCAAGCTCAATTCTCATGAAAATCTTCTCACTAATAAATCTGTTTTAGACTTATGCAATTCATATCTCATCATTGTATTAAAAGGAACTAAAACACACTAAAAAATAATAATAATAATAATAAAGACTCATAAAAAAAATAGTAGAAAAAAATAAAAGAAATCCTAAATCGTTCCCCCCACACTTGATTCTTACATTGTCCTCAATGTAAGTCTATTAACCCAAATGAAAGAATCATGTGTAAGAGAAAAGAACTAATAACATAAGAATAGGAATAACTAGACTCAAAACAAAACAAAACAAACTCATGCAACCTAAATAATCCTAAAATACTAAACAAAAATTAACAAGTAAACATAAAAAGATTAAAATCAAACTGACAAGGTATGTCTCAAGTCTCCCTTACTCAGACCTTGTTCAGAATGAATACTTCTAAATGTCTTAAAACACAACAAATTTTTTTTTTTTAGTAGGGGAAAAGGGACATATTACCTGCAGAGGTTGCTAACCACTTATTATAACTGAGACACAACAAACAAAATGTTAGATAATGTCACAAAGACAAAGTGCAATCCACTCCTTGCTCGTCCATATCTCTTTTTCTTTTTCCGAGCGTTTGCGAAACAACCGTAGCAGATAAATACTCATAAGCTTGGAGCTTTTTGAGTAAATCTTCAATGGTTGTAGCAGAAATTATGGTTCTCCTTGCCTCTGAAAACATGAATCCATTATCCACAGCATTATCTAAGTATGAAAGCAAATTACTAAAATAACCATTAATATTAAGCAAACCAATGGGTTTCTTATTTGTGACCAAAGATGACCAAGAAGCCACGCAAGCTATTTCTTCCAATGTACCCAGACCTCCTGGTAAAGCAATGAATGCATCGGCAGAATGGTACATGATTGTCATCCGTTCAGGGATACTCCAGACTTGTATTTCCTTACCCACGGTAGGTCCACAAAAATCTGTGAATAGTTTTGGCACGATTCCTAGAACTGGACCTCCTCCGACGTGTGCTGCTGTAGCGACTGCTCCCATTAAACCCGTACTACCGCCTCCATAAATCAACTGGATCTTTTGTTGGGCAAGTATTACTCCAACTCTTATGGCTTCATCAGCGAATATTTTATTTTCCCTGGATAAGCACCTCCAAAGACACAAATTGTTTCAATGTGCTGGGACGAAGTACTTTCCATTTTTTTCGAGTGCCTGAAAGAGAATGAGTACATGGTGTAATATATAGAGGACTGAGTAGTGAATCAGACAAGAGTAATAATGTCGCCGAAAGTGTATTTGACCTGTCAGAAGGAAATGTTAACCTAACAAAAGATTTTTGCGTGATTTCAGGAAGAAAATCAAAAAGAGAAGAAAAATCAACCGTAAAAGACAAATGCAAAAAAAAACGAGAATAATTACACAAATCGAACAACACGTAATTTAAACCGAAATGAAGTTATTGCAAATCAAACCAAAAGCTGAGAAGTCATTTATTGTAGTTGTGATTGTGGCTCACATCTTCCTCTGGTTTTACGTCCAGAAACGGCTTAAACGCCTTCTATGAGTCGAGGATATGCTTCCAATCCAGTTTTCTTACAAGCTGGCAAACAGGGTCTTTTAACATCAGATTCCCAAGATGTTGCCATTCCCTTTGGAATTGTGGCCATAAATCAAGAATTTCTCTTTGTACGTCTCCACTAGGATGCGTCTCAAGAGAAAGTTTGATATTACCCAAATTCTCCTTACTCAGTCCATCCTTAATGAACTCAATTTTATCATCTCGATTAGAGGATGGAATCCCAATAGAACGACATTTACCGTTACACGTCCATCGTGCACATTTGTGGCAATTTGAACTCATGCGCTTTGCTCGTTGCTTCTTTGCAAAAGTGCTTCTACCTGTACCTGGTAAATGCAAAACAGGAAGATATTCATCTTCATGTACCTTGGCTTCAATTATCCAATGTATGTCTTCAGGAATCCCTTTGTGCATAAGCATTTTTAATCTTTCAAATCGAACTTGGTAAAGCTTCAGTCAAATATTCCGAGGAAAAGGAGGAAATCGTTTCTGCAATCTTGTGAGAATATCATCCATCTTGAAAAAAAAATGAAAAAGAAATTGAAAGAGAAATTTATATACAATATCAGTTTTGTGGGTAGCTGATGGAACCGACTTAAATAATCACGGAGTACCGTTATCCGCCATTTAACCGGGGTTAAAAAAATGTATTTTTTTTTTGTTGAAGATTAGTAAAAATTATATTTACATCTAGTTATTTTCAAAACAAGGATCAGAAAGAAAAACAACCTCTTCTTGAGTAACATGATTTTCCAAAAAGAGTTTGAGTCTTTGCCCATTTACCTTGAATACGTTACCATTTTGAGGATTCTCAATGTCAACTGCTCCATAATGATACACATGCTTAACCACAAATGGGCCAGTCTATCTTGATCTCAACTTACCAGGAAATATGTGAAGTCTAGAATTATAAAGTAGAACTTTTTGCCCAACATCAAATGTTTTTCTTGAAATTAACTTGTCATGAAAGGCTTTAGTTCTTTCTTTATGAATTTTAGAATTCTCATATGCATCTTTTCTGAGTTCCTCAAGTTCATTTATGACTGAAAAAGTTTCATTCTCACCCAAAAAGGAATATTTTAGCTCGGATGGCAATGGTTTTAAATCCAGCTTGGGTGGTTCAATAGTTGATGGTACAGTGACATTTGTGAGTGATGGAAGTTCCTCAAACTTTTGTTTCCAACAATGCTTATCCTGAAAAGAATTTAACAAAGAATCAGTGTGTGAAATTTCTGAAGCATTATCAAACTCACATTCAATTAAATAAGCTTCTAAAGGATCATGGAATGTGGTAGTGGTGAGATGTTCATGAACAAGTTCTTCAATGAAATCCACTTCATGTACTTCAGAATCATCACCAGGTTGCTTGCAAGTGTTGAACACATTTAATTCTAAAGTCATATTTCCAAAAGAAATGTTCAACATACCATTCCTGCAATTTATCAGAGCATTAGAAGTTGCAAGAAATGGACGGCCTAATATAATAGGAATTTGAACATTTGGATTTGAAACAGGATGTGTGTCCAAAACAATAAAATCAACAGGGAAGTAAAAATTATCAATTTGAACCAAAACATCTTCAACTATCCCTCGAGGAATTTTTACAGAACGATCAGTTAGTTGAAGTGTAACAGGTGTTTCCTTGAGTTCACCTAAACCTAACTGTTGATAAACAGAAAAAGGCAAAAGATTAACACTAGCACCAAGATCAAGCAATGCACGTTCTATTCTAGTGTTTCCAATGATGCATGAGATTGTTGGACATCCAGGATCTTTGAATTTTGGTGGAGTAAGGTGCTGAATGATTGAGCTCACACTTTCCGTCAGAAATGCTTTCTTTTGTACATTATGTTTCCTTTTAACTGTGCACATGTCCTTCAAAAATTTAGCATAAGATGGAACTTGTTTGATTGCATCCAATAAAGGAATGTTAATCTTAACTTGTTTGAAAAGTTCATAAATTTCTGCATTTTGATTCAAATTCTTTATTGTTTGCAACCTTTGAGGAAAAGGAGCAGGATGCATACCTTTTTCTTTGTCCAAATTTTCAAGAAGTTCATACTTACCATCATCCTTACCAGTACTTTTCGGAGGGGAAGGAGGATCTTGGTCTTTTGATGGAATGTTTTTGTCAATTGCCTTTCCACTTCGAAGAGTTGTGATAGAATTGGCACTTTCCTGTTGAGTTTCATTGGAGCAAGAAACAAGACATTGAGTAGAAGGGTTAGGCTGAGGTTGAGCAGGAAACTTACCTTTTTCTTGAGTGCGTAATGAAGCTGTCAATGTGGACAAGGTGTTTTTGATCTCATTGATGTCCTGTGAAGTCCGGTTATTCACATTTGCTTGTGTTTGCATGAATGCTTGCAATGTCTCTTCCAAGGTTTGTACACGTGAAGGTTGATAGGAAAAAGTGTTGCCCGGCTTTTGAGATTGTGGTACCTGAACATGATTATTATTCCGCCAACTGAAGTTGGGATGATTTCTCCATTCAGGGTTATACGTTTCAGAGTAAGGAGAAGGAAAAGGCTTTTTAAATGTGTTTATGGAATTTACTTGATCATGCAACGCTTCTTTAAGAATGGGAATGTTTGGACATTCAGAAGTGGGGTGTCCCATGATTTCACAAATTCCACAACTTTCTTCATTTTTAACCGTTTTGACTTCTTTTACTTCTCTAAGTTCCATGGCTTCAATCTTTCTAGCCAAATTAGCTACTTTAGCTTTTATCTCATCTTCTTGACTAAAATGATATTTACCTCTGTTAGAAACAAGATTAGATCTATTGGAACTTTCAGAGGAATTATCTGTGTGCCAGGCTTGAGAGTTATCTGCCAAATGGTCTAGGTAGTCAAAGGCTTCTTCAGGTTCTTTTTCTAGAAACTCATCGTTACACATTGTTTCAACAAATTGTTTAGTTTCGGGAGTTAAACTTTCATAAAAGAAACTAATAAGACGCCATTTTTCAAAACCATGATGTGGACAAGAACTTAACAAATCTTTAAAACGCTCCCAGCACTGAAAAAACGCTTCATTTTGATTTTGATTGAAATTTTGAATCTGTCTTTTCAAAGCAGTAGTTTTATGTGCTGGGAAAAATTTCTTTAGAAACTCAGTTTGTAATTCTTGCCATGTGCCAATTGACCTTGGTTTTAAATTATGAAGCCAAATTTTTGCTTTATCTTTTAAAGAAAAAGGAAATAATTTTAGCTTGACAATTTCATTTGTACATTGTTGGTCATTAAAGGTGACACATACATCTTCGAAGTCTTTTAGAAACGAGTAAGCACTTTCCGATTCTAACCCATGGAAATTTGGAAGCAAAGCTATCATACCTGGTTTAAAACGAAAGTTGTTTGCATTGAGAGGAAAAATAAAACAAGAGGGTGATGAGCTTCGAGTTGGTTGCACGTAGTCACGCATGGTGCGTACTTGTCTGTTCTCATCTTCAGCATTAACACTTTCATTGTCAGCCATGGTAGGAGTTGTATTAGAAAGATTACCTGAAAAAGTTTCACAATAAAATCTAACTAAACGACGAGATCTAAAATCACGTCGCCAAACAAGCATAAAACAAAGTTAATATACAGATTAGGCGGTATAACTAGCCAATAAAAATAAAACAAAGTTAATATACAATATAAATATAAATATATAGAAAATTAGGCGGTATAACCAGCCAATAAAAATAAATATACTTATAAACTTATATACTTAGTATTGCCTCCCCGGCAGCGGCGCCAAAAACTTGATGGAGACTCAATTAAGAGTTGTAAACCCAAGTGCAGGTTATGTTCAAGTAATAAATTCTCGGGTGTCCGAGGTCGAACCACAGGGAAGCATACTAGTAAGTATAAGTTTATAAATATATATGAAAAAGAAAATAAACAAGATATTAGGGAATCAATAACAAAGAAAGTAAACAAGATATTAGAGAACAAAATAAACAAAATAACATAAAAGCAATTAAACAAGATATAAAAAACAATAAGAAAGGATGTTGAGGTTAGAGAATCCACTCTTGGTGTTATGCTAAGATTAATCTTGTTTTATTACACAATTGAAATCCACACATAAGGGAGGTTCCAATCGGAAGGTTTAGCAATTCAGTCCAAATTGTCCAACGTCCATAGCATATGATATTATGTTCATTTGGTGTCCTCAAAACTCATAAAAAGAGTCCAAGCATTCCTTATGCCAAGGTATATGTCTACAACAAATCAAGGTTATGAAACCAAGCATTTACTGTGCCATTTTTATTGTCAATAATGAATCAAGATCTCTACTTTGCAAGTATGATTTTAAACCAAAAGAAAATATTATCTATACTAGTGTTTATAAATGATGATTCATTTTAGCTCATGTTTAAGAGACTAACCTTAGCATTTACCAAAAGCTTCACCTCATCACCTCAACAATATGATTAGCAACACATGCTAGATATGAATAAAATGAAAAGAAATGTAAGAAGCATAAGTAAATAAAGAAAAAGAAAACTAGAGAAAAGAAAGAAGAAGAAAACTTAGAGAATTTTATTACAATGGCTAATATCCTACCAATGTATAATCTATCCTAATACTCATCCAAGGCCCTCTATTTATACACATTTTGGAGAGCTAAATGACAAGAGACAAGCTTTATAAATTTCAAAGGTAGGTATAATAGGTGGGTGCATTTTTCTAACAATTTTCGTCATGTTGTATGACAATTCTGATCAGCCAGCTTGATGGTCGATTTTGTCAATGTTGGAGGCTCGATCTGATCAAATGGTCTTCTAGACAAATATGTCCCTATCCGTTACTGATCCATAGTCATTGGAATCAGATCTTTTGCTCATGTGGATCGGAAGATATGGTCAAAATACCAAAACGGTGCAGAACAGACGTCATTGCACATCAGCCAACTTGATGGTTGATTTCGGTAGGGAAAACGACTCCGTTTCAAGAAGTGTAAAACATGAAAAAGATAGATATGCCTCTTAAATTTTGCACTGTCAAAATTTCAGCCTTAATGCTTCGGTGAAACTCCAGATATAGCTGATATGGCAAAAGGTGTCGGAACTGGAACTGAATTGGATTTGCCCTTAATTCTTGATTTAACCTAGTAATCTGAAATCACTCAAAGAAACTCATGAAAAACACCAAATTACATAAAAATATAAAAGATCATAAACACAAGTAGACTAAGCAATAATAACTCGTATTTGACACAAAACAATAATAAAACATAACTAAAAACTATATAATTATACGAGTTATCAATGTGGACTCGGCCATGGCCGCCGCCGAACGTCTGAATGACTACAATGATGGCACATCAAAGCGTAAAGCCCCTCCATCAAGTGGCAGTAGCTCTAGCTTTGGAAGTGGGGGAAAATGGCTAAAGTGGATAGACCCTTTATTGGGGGAGCAGATAAGAGACCACCTGATAGAGATACACCTCAACTAAAGACAAACAATGCATCAAGTTTCAAGCAGAGACAGCCATTAGCTTGCTTCCTGTGTCAGGGACCGCATCGAGTAGCAGAATGTCCACATAGAGGTGCCTTGAATGCCTTAGTAGCCTCGTCACAAGAAGGAGGCCACTCTCACCAATCAGTTGAAGAAATTTAGAATGAGCCAGCCAAGATGGGCTCCATACAGTTCCTTAATGCTCTGCATACACAATTGAGCAAGTTGAAGAAGGAACCTGAGCGGGGCCTGATGTATGTTGAGGTAGTGTTGAATGGTAAGAGAACGAAGGCAATGGTGGACACAGGTGCGACCGATACCTTCATCTCACCCGAAGAAGCAAAGAGGTGTGACCTTAAGGTTACCAAGGATTATGGTCAAATGAAAGCAGTTAATTCATCAGCCTTGGCAATCAGTGGAAGTTCCAAGAATGTGATGACCAAACTTGGGCCATGGGAAGGAGGCATTGATTTCACTGTTTCCCCCATGGACGACTTTGATGTTGTCTTAGGATTGGATTTCATGATAGCGGCCCAGGCCATCCCGATTCCCGCTGCTAGTTGCCTATTGTTCTTGGAGGAGCGTCCATGTGTAGTACCAACTACGATTCTTCTAAGAAGTGAAAAGAAGATCATATCAGCACAACAATTCAAGAAAGGAGTAAAAAAGGGTGAACTCTCTTATGTAGTCATGCCGATGTATAAAGATGAAGCTAACTCAGACTCCGTGCCGGATGGAGTAAAAAGGATGTTGCAAGAGTTTTAGAATATGATGCCAGAACAATTGCCTAAAGTTCTACCATCTAGAAGAACGGTAAACCATGAAGTTGAGCTACTGCCAGGAGTGAAACCTCTAGCTAAAGGTCCCTACCGTATGGCTCTCCCAGAATTGGCCGAATTAAGAAAACAGTTGGATGAGCTATTACAAGCTGGCTTCATTAGACCATCAAAGGCACCATTTGGAGCTCCCGTGCTATTTCAAAAGAAGTAAGATGGAAGTTTACTGTTATGTGTGGACTATAGGGCCCTGAACAAGGTCACAGTAAGGAACAAGACCCGATCCTCTTATAGCGGACCTATTTGATCAGTTGAGCCACGCCAAGTTCTTCACCAAACTTGATCTTAGGTCTGGTTATCATCAAGTGCGAATTGCAGAAGGGGACGAACCAAAAACGACTTGTGTAACTCGATATGGTGCTTTTGAATTCCTAGTTATGCCTTTTGGACTAACCAATGCTCCTGCTACGTTTTGTACTCTTATGAACCAGGTGTTCCATGATTACATTGACAAGTTTGTTGTCATCTACTTAGACGACATCATGGTTTATAGCTCAACGTTGGAGGAACATGAGAAACATTTACGGCTAGTGTTCGAAAGGTTTCGGGAAAACCAGTTATATGTAAAAAGGGAGAAGTGTGCATTTGCTCAAACCCAAATTCATTTCTTGGGACACATAATCCAGCAGGGACATATCCGGATGGACATGGACAAGGTCAAGGCAATTAGAGAATGGGCGACTCTGAAGAATGTCAGTGAACTGTGGTCATTTTAGAATAATATTTATTATTATTATTATCAATTTTTTCATGTATTAGAATAAAATCATTAATCCTAAATTTTTAACATTAAAAATTTAAGTCAATGAACTTAGAGTTTAAGTTAAAGCACAATGGAAAACTATGCAAAATATCTTCACTTTGGGATAATTTTTAAAATAAGGTATATATGTTTAAAATTATCAAATTTAATCTAGACAAACAATAATTCACAATCATTATATGACACGTGACACAAAATTATGAGTTATTTGAATAGTGTTAATTAGACCTAGCGATTTCAGATAAAATATAATTATACGATACAAACACAATATGAAAAAATAATAAAAACGACACGACACGAAAAATAACATGAACACGACATAAATATATAGACGAACGTGTCAAAATCTACATAAAATGAATTATTAACATGTCAAAATTTATATAAATATATAATACCTTAAATACGATTATGACACGAACATGTAACATGAACACAAACACGACACATGACACATGACACAAAATTGAGAGTTAATTGAATAGTGTCAATTAGACCTAACAATTTCGAACACAACATGATTATACGACACAGACACAACATGAAAAAAATAATTAGAACACGACACAACACGAAAAATAACATAAACACGACACAAATATGTCAAAATCTATATAAAACGAATTATTAACGTGTCAAAATTTATATAAATATATAATATCTTAAATACGATTATGACATGAAAATATAATACGAATACAACACGAATTATTATTATTATTATTATTATTATTATTATTATTATTATTATTATCAATTTTTCATGTATAAGAATAAAATCATTAATCCCAAATTTTTAACATTAAAAATTTAAGTCAATGAACTTAGAGTTTAAATTAAATCAGCATGACAAATTATGCAAAATATCCACACTTGGGGAAACTTTTAAAATAAGGTATAAATGTCTAAAATTACCAAATTTAATCTTGACAAACAATAATTTCCAATCATTATACGACACGTGATACAAAATTGAGAGTTATTTGAATAGTGACAATTAGACCTGATAATTTCGGATAAAACATGATTATACGACACGAATACAACGTGAAAAAAATAATTAAAACACGACATGAATATATAAACGAACGTGTCAAAATCTTCATAAAACGAATTATTAACTTGTCAAAATTTATATAAATATATAATACCTTAAATACGATTATGACAGGAACACGTAACATGAACACGAACACGACACATGACACAAAATTGAGAGTTACTTGAATAGTGTCAATTATACCTGACAATTTCGAACATAGCATTATTATACACACGAACACAACATGAAAAAAAAATTAGAATATGACACAACACGAAAAATGACATGAATACGACACGAATATGTCAAAATCTATATAAAAAGAATTACTAATGTGTCAAAATTTATATAAATATATAATATCTTGAATATGATTATGACACAAAAATATAACACGAAAATGACATAAATACACAAATCTTTCACTTTGCTTCTTTCCTTTCTTTCCCTCTTTCTTTTTCTCTCTCTTCTTTTTCTTTCTTTCTTTATTAAAAAAAAATTACTACGTGACAAGCTATATTGATGCAATCCCTATAACACTATATTAAAGCCATCCTCACTAGATTGAAGCAATCCCCCTCAAAATGAGGAGGATTGCTTCAATATAATGGGGATTGCTTTAATATATTGTTATAAATGTTATAGATGTCTAAATTTATTGCTATTAAAGCCATCCTCACTAGATTGAAGCAATCCCCCTCAAATTGAGGAGGATTGCTTCAATATAATGGGGATTGCTTTAATATAATGTTATAAATGTTATAGATGTCTAAATTTATTGCTTTAATATAATGTTATCAATTTGTCCTAACCCAAATTCAAACCCAATTGTCATATGCTTGCCTTCAATTATAACTTTGTTAGATATATATTAGCTTTTTAGTTAGACTTGATAATTTTGGACATGATACAAATATGATATGAGAAAAATAATTAAAATACGATATGATTACTAATAACTCTATAAAATAGAGTTATTTTGCCATATTTTATATAGCTAAGTCCTTATAGTTTAAACTATTAATTAATTATTTTTAGTTATTTTTAATTTTACTTTTATTTATTTATTTTATGTTTAATTTAGTTATTTATTTAATGACTTTTGTATTTTTCTAGAGTCCTAAAGCAATAAGGACAATATCAGTTCATATGTGGAAAGTCAAAGCTGAAAGCTGTTACTTGCTCACAAAATTTTCCTATTTCAGGCTTTTGGAATTCTATAAATAGGAACCTTTTAGGATTTTATAAAGGACTTCTCCCTAACTGTCAAATCTGAAACTTGTACATAACCTAATTTTCTTAAGAGGAGAGCAGCCACAAAAGATTTGAAATGAGCAAGAGAGATTTTGGGAGATTGAAGACTGAAGATGTGACAACCCTTAGTTTTCTCTTATCTCTTATCCCTTATCTTCTTTATCTTTCTTGTATTATTTATGATGGTGAAACTCATTTGTTTTATTTTTATTAATTAGTATGAACTAAATATATTTTTCTATGATTGCAATGGAACTCAACATATTGTTTGAATTATTTTACTCTATTGCTTGATTTAATGATATTTGAGTTGCTATTCAATCTTGTTCTTAATGCTTCTAATTGCTTAGCTACCAATTAGATTAGTTTGGTAACCTAAATACAACTAGACATAGGGAATTTAGTATTAGACAGGGATTGAATAACATATGTATCATATTCATTTATTATGATGAAATGATCTGCATGTAGGGTAGAAATAAATTTACGTGTCATGTGTAACCAATTTTAGAGTCTAAGACATATAGTTAATTGGTTAAGAGGGATATTTTTGTAAGACCATGGACTGATACTTGTAAATAGATTAAAACTCTTGGTTAACAACTTAAGGTCATTACTCAAGTTAAGAGGGTAGGAGATGTTCATATGAAGTGTTGAGAAAAATTGTAATCCTAGGCTTTTCTCCATTGATTTAATTATTATTATTATTTTTTATTTAGTTTTTAATTTAAATTCTTTAACTAATTGTTTGAATAAGATTGAGTTGTTCTAATTTTAGTACTTAATGAATTTGGTAACAATTCTTCGTGGGAACGATACTTTACTCCTCATTTTATTACTTGTTCACGATACGTGTACTTGCGTGGTTAAATCCGACAATAATTACACGATCCAAACATTACGAGAAAATTAATTAAAACACGACACAACACAAAAAAATAACACGATTATGATACGAATATACTAACATATCAAAATTTATATAATATGAATTATTAACATATCAAAATTTATATAAATATATAATATATTGAACATGATTATAACACGTAAAAATATAATGAACACGATATAAATTTACAAATTATCATATCTACTTTTAGCACCCTATAAGATTTCTCCTTTATAAGGAGCAGATCTATACCCAAAAACCAAAAGAGACTCTTTCTGTTACAATCGTATTTGGCATACTAAATTCGTATTTGGCACGTTATGACAATTACGATCGTTATTTTGCGGGTTTGACTCTTTCCATTGTCGATATTTACCGCAATATTTACTGCAAGTGACCGTAATAACATCCAGTACATCTGCAACCGCGATAAATGCGACATGGCTAAAAGCGCGTCTACGATCACAATTTAAATCTCTCACAAGTATGTGCTAAAAGAAAGCCCCAAAGAGTCAATTTAATCTTTTATTATCCTTGTCTTTTATTTGACCACTCAACTACTAAAAATTAATGATTATTTGAGATGACATGTTAACTCATTTGGCAGCTGAAGATACATCTATCACATGACAATATATCTACCACTAGACATTGATCTTAGACATGTCACATGGCGGATGAGCTATATGAACATGTCAAACAGACAACTGAGTTGTATGAAGATGTCAATTTATGTGATCAAAACACTAACTTTAATAAAGTTGATGATCGCAAACATGATTTTTCAAAATTAAATATTCAACAGAGAAACTCTAAAAAATTTATAAGGCTAAATGGGAAATTTTTTCTAAAAATAATAAAAGTTTATTAATATACAATTTCAGTGATTTTAAAAAGAATAAATTTGCGTAACATATTAAATATATTAAAACAATAATGACACAAATAAAAATTGATTAAAAATATATATATATAATTATTATCCATGAGATTTTATTAAAAATAAACTTACATATATTAACTTGAAAAGTACATTTTATCTTCCTTAAAAAAAACTAATATTAGGATTTCATTAATCAAATTTATATTTTTTTATATTTTATTTTAAATATTAAGTACCCTCATTTTATTTATTTTCTTAATTTCCGTCGTTTTTTTATTGCTTTAATCAATTTCTTTTATGTATATATACTACTTACATCCCAAATTTATATTATGTATTGATTTTTTACGGAATTTAAAAAAAAAAAGAGTATATAACTTTAAAATTTAAAATTTTATGTTTCACAATATTTAATGCCAAAAATAAAAAATAATTTTGAAATATAAAAGAAGTAAGAGATCTATGTGTTTTTTTAAATAAATAAAAAACACAGTTTTGGGGAAGAAAAAAAAGATGGACGAAAAAAATGAAATAGTAGCCTTTGATTTGAATAGATTAAAATAAAGATCGATCTATTTATCAATATTGTGATTTTATTCCATTCATACCATTTGAATCCCTTTCATTCATTCAATCCAAACCAACCCTCTAAACATGAGCAGAAATTTTGAGTTGTATTCATTGTGCTGAATACTTTACATATATATATGTATAGATTTTGAATGGAAAATTTTCAATGTTATCAAAATTAACCTTTCAGAATCTAGAACTTAACTCAGTTAGTTCATGCAGTTATCCTTAAAAGATAACATCCAGCAATCTGATATTCGAATCTTAACATCGGCATCCATTCATCTATTCTCAAGTTACGACCTCTTTTCTATAAAAAAAAAATTAACCATCGGAAATGAATAAAATTAAGGACTAAATTAATCAATTTTTATAATAGATGGATTAATTTGCATTAAATAATATAGTATAAAGACCTTCCAAGTACTTTGATCTCACTTGTAAGAATAAGATTAATGGCAAAACCATCGGAAATGAATAAAATTAACAACAATTCTCCTTCTCTAAAAATCCATTATCGTAAATATTTATTTACTAATTGTCTTAAAAAGTTTAAGTTAAATAACCAACAAAGATTATTCCACTTGTTAGAAAGAAGACATTTTTTATCAGATTCAATCTTTGTAAGAAGAATTTTGAGAAACGAATATATGATAACGCATTTTTATGATCGTCCCAAAAAAATTAGATTTAGGTAAAATTTAGGGACATTCATCACCGTATTAATGTTAAAGTTAATTTTTTATTTTCTTAATAAATTAACAGTTAAGTATTTTAGGGAGTGATGTCATGGTACAAATTTAGTGCTCTCTTGTCTACGCCGGAATCATAATTTTTTTTTTTTTTTATAAAATTCGAATTCACAATTTTTCAATAAAATAATAATTGATTAGTAAAATATTTAAATTCTTTTAGTTATTTAAAATCATAATCTATTTAATATAAAATAAAAATATGAGCTCAACATTATTAATAGTATGTATATATTATTCTTATTTATTCTAAATTTTATAATTACTTGAATTTAATTCTCAATATGTATATATTATTTTTCAAAATATTCACCCCTATTTTGATGAAATTCGTTAAACTATTCCTTACCTTAACAAAATTTTTGATAAAATGTCACTATAAAATCTTTAATGTTTTTTAATTATTGAGAAATTTTAAAATAATATTTATTATTATTATCATCAATTTTTTCATGTATAAGAATAAAATCATTAATCCTAAATTTTTAACATTAAAAATTTAAGTCAATGAACTTAGAGTTTAAGTTAAAGCACTATGGCAAACTATGCAAAATATCTTCACTTTGGGACAATTTTTAAAATAAGGTATATATGTTTAAAATTATCAAATTTAATCTAGACAAACAATAATTCACAATCATTATATGACCCGTGACACAAAATTGTGAGTTATTTGAATAGTGTCAATTAGACCTGGCGATTTCAGATAAAATATAATTATACGATACAAACACAACATGAAAAAATAATAAAAACGACACGACACGAAAAATAACATGAACACGACATAAATATATAGACGAACGTGTCAAAATCTACATAAAATGAATTATTAACATGTCAAAATTTATATAAATATATAATACCTTAAATACGATTACGACACGAACATGTAACATGAACACAAACACGACACATGACACAAAATTGAGAGTTATTTGAATAGTGTCAATTAGACCTAACAATTTGGAACACAACATGATTATACGACACGGACACAACATGAAAAAAATAATTAGAACACGACACAACACGAAAAATAACATAAACACGATACGAATATGTCAAAATCTATATAAAACGAATTATTAACGTGTCAAAATTTATATAAATATATAATATCTTAAATACGATTATGACATGAAAATATAATACGAATACAACACGAATTATTATTATTATTATTATTATTATCAATTTTTCAGGTATAAGAATAAAATCATTAATCCCAAATTTTTAACATCAAAAATTTAAGTCAATGAACTTAGAGTGTAAATTAAATCAGCATGACAAATTATGCAAAATATCCACACTTGGGGAAACTTTTAAAATAAGGTATAAATGTCTAAAATTACCAAATTTCATCTTGACAAACAATAATTTCCAATCATTATACGACACGTGATACAAAATTGAGAGTTATTTGAATAGTGACAATTAGACCTGATAATTTCGGATAAAACATGATTATACGACACGAATACAACATGAAAAAAATAATTAAAACACGACATGAATATATAAACGAACGTGTCAAAATCTACATAAAACGAATTATTAACTTGCCAAAGTTTATATAAATATATAATACCTTAAATACGATTATGACAGGAACACGTAACATGAACACGAACACGACACATGACACAAAATTGAGTGTTATTTGAATAGTGTCAATTAGACCTGACAATTTCGAACACAACATTATTATACACACGAACACAACATGAAAAAAAATTAGAATATGACACAACACGAAAAATAACATGAATACGACACGAATATGTCAAAATCTATATAAAAAGAATTACTAATGTGTCAAAATTTATATAAATATATAATATCTTGAATATGATTATGACACAAAAATATAACACGAAAACGACATAAATACACAAATCTTTCAATTTGCTTCTTTCCTTTCTTTCCCTCTTTCTTTTTCTCTCTCTTCTTTTTCTTTCTTTCTTTATTAAAAAAAAAATTACTACGTGACAAGCTATATTGATGCAATCCCTATAACACTATATTAAAGCCATCCTCACTAGATTGAAGCAATCCCCCTCAAAATGAGGAGGATTGCTTCAATATAATGGCAATTGCTTTAATATAATGTTATAAATGTTATAGATGTCTAAATTTATTGCTTTGATCAATTTGTCCTAACCCAAATTCAAACCCAATTGTCATATGCTTGCCTTCAATTATAACTTTGTTAGGTATATATTAGCTTTTTAGTTAGACTTGATAATTTTGGACATTATACAAATATGATATGAGAAAAATAATTAAAATACGATATGATTACTAATAACTCTATAAAATAGAGTTATTTTGCCATATTTTATATAACTAAGTCCTTATAGTTTAAACTATTAATTAATTATTTTTAGTTATTTTTATTAATTTTTAATTTATTAATTTATTTTATGTTTAATTTAGTTATTTATTTAATGACTTTTGTATTTTTGTAGAGTTCTAAAGCAATAAGAAGAATATCAGTTCATATATGAAAAGTCAAATCTGAAAGCTGTTACTTGCTCACCAAGTTTTCTTATTTCAGAATTTTGGTGTTTTATAAATAGAAATCCTTTAGGAGCAAATACCCAAAAACCAAAGGAGACAACAATCCAAAAGGAAAGCAAAATGGCTCTGACCAAATTGACAAATCCCATCACTTCTGAATCTCAAAAACTGCCTTACATTGCTCTTCAACCAGTAGCCAGCCTCAAATCTCCCAAGCTTTTCATGGCCTCAACTTTTCCTTCTAGCTGCAAAGAGGTTGAGATAAATTTCAAGAAACCTTTTATGCCTCATGGGAAAGTGCTTGTTCAGGTGACTCACTCCATTCCACAAGAAAAGATTGAAATCTTCAAATCAATGGAGGGTTGGGTTGAGAACAACATTCTACCCTTCCTGAAACCAGTTGAAAGAAGTTGGCAACCCCAAGATTTTCTACCAGATGCTGCCTCTGATGGATTTGATGAACAAATTAAGGAACTAAGGGAGAGAACAAAGGAGATCCCAGATGATTACTTTGTCTCTTTGGTTGGAGATATGATAACTGAAGAAGCTCTTCCAACTTACCAAACAATGTTTAATACCTTGGATGGAGTTGGTGATGAAACAGGTGCAAGCCTCAGTTCTTGGGCAATTTGGATAAGGGCTTGGACAGCTGAAGAGAACCGACATGGAGACCTTCTAAACAAGTATCTTTACTTGTCTGGAAGAGTAAACATGAGATAAGTTGAGAAAACAATTCAATATTTGATTGGATCAGGAATGTATCCTGGAATTGAAAAGAACCCTTATCTTTCTTTCATCTATGGTTCATTCCAAGAAAGGGCAACTTTCATCTCCCATGGGAATACAGCTAGACTTGCTATGGAACAATATGGGGACGCTAAGTTAGCTCGTATATGTGGTACAATTGCATCAGATGAAAAACGCCATGAGCTTGCCTATACTAAAATAGTTGAAAAGCTCTTCGAAATCGATCCTGATGGAACTGTGGTTGCTTTCGCTGAGATGATGAGGAAGAAAATCACAATGCCAGCCCATCTTATGTATGATGGTCATGACGATAACCTTTTCGACCATTTCTCAGCAGTTGCACAAAGACTTAGGGTTTACACTGCCAATGATTATGCTGATATATTAGAGTTCTTGGTGGATAGATGGAAAGTTAAAGAGCTAATTGCACTTTCAGCTGAGGGAAGAAAGGCTCAGGAATATGTTTCTTTACTTGCTCCAAGGATTAGAAGGCTGGAGGAGAGAGCTCAAGCAAGGTCAAAGCAAGCACCAAGTATTCCTTTTAGTTGGATTTCTGGCAGAGAAGCAAAGCTCTAATCAGATCAGACACCAAATAAATTTTCATTAATCTTTTGATTAGTGATATATATTTTACTATTATTATACTTTTACATTTGGAATAAATTGAACCTGGAGCTTAGCTCAATTGGTTAATGCAATCACTTTTAAGAGGTAGCATCAAACAGGTACGGGGTTCGAATCCCAACATTTGCAACCCCTTCTCATACCTCTAGACTATGACCTCGATTAAAATACTTTGTGTACGTATAAGATATTGTACTTTCTTTGTCATTTTCTAATTAATATTTCATGATGCAAAATTTTCATTACATTTCGAGCTTGTGAAAAAGTCTTAGTTATTTTTTCTCATCTACTTCTCAAATTAAAAAAATTCTTTTCTTCTTTAGATAAAGGTAAAATTTTCTTTTTCTTTTTATTTTATATTTTCCTTCTTTCATTGTGGCATTTTTTTATTAAGAATTTTGTTAATAAGTGTCTTTAGGAGGTTTTTTTATTAGAATATTGCTAAAAAAAAATCCAAATTATCGATATTTTAAATTTATTTACCAAAATAAGCTGATTTGTAACGGATTTTGAAAAAAAAAATACCAAGGGAAGTCGCCATATCATATGACGACTTCCCTTGGTATATTTTTAAAAAAAAAAAATTGAAAATAAAAGAAGAGAAGTTGCCATATCATATATTTTTTAAAAAATTAAAAAACGAAGGTCAGAAGTCGTCATATGATATGGCGACTTCTGACCGTGTTTTTCAAATTTTTTTACAATTGTAGTTCGGAAGTCGTCATACATATGGCGACTTCCGAACTAAATTTTTTTAAATTTAAATTTTATAACCGTTTAAAATTTATAACAGTAAAAAATTTTAAATTTAAAAAAATTTAGTTCGAAAGTCACCATATCATATGGCAACTTCCGAACTACAATTGTAATAAAATTTGAAAAAACAAGGTCAGAAGTTGCCATATGATATGACGACTTCTGACCTTATTTTTTCAAAAAAAATATGACGACTTCTGACCATATGGTGACTTCCCTTCATTTATTTTCAATTTTTTTTAAACAAATACCAAGGGAAGTCGCCATATGATATGACGACTTCCCTTAGTCATTGAAATTAGCGTATTTTGATAAATAATTCAAAAATATCGGCAGTTTGAAAATTAATATTTTTTAGCCATATTTGAATAAGTTTGCCTCTTTTGGACACTCGTTAACGAGTGTCCTAAAGACAGTCTTTAAAATTATTATAAATAATAATATTTTCTTTTAATGTATTGAGAATAATGAATAAAATTATCAACTACTGTATTTAATACAATATTATTACTATAAATAGTATATTAACTAATCTTAACAAATTAGCAAAATTCTTTTATTAAATATAGCACTA
This sequence comes from Fremontodendron californicum, assembly GCA_030761205.1. Lineage (NCBI taxonomy): Eukaryota > Viridiplantae > Streptophyta > Magnoliopsida > Malvales > Malvaceae > Fremontodendron > Fremontodendron californicum. The sequence goes on from JAULJL010000014.1 coordinate 5,283,114, forward strand.
GGTTATTTTTTTTTTTTTAATTGAGATTGGGATTTATGAGTTAGGAGTTAGGACCATTATTTTTGGTTTATTTGGCATTACATTACATTCGAGGCAGATCGTATGGAATAAAAACAGTAACAAATGTAGAGATTAATGAATTGTAATATATTATGGAATAATATATGTTTTAGCTTAAAATAAGACAATTTTTTTTGTTTATTCTTATTAAGAAGGTTTTGTTAACTAGAGTCTTTTAAGATTAGTTATGATATTATTTATAATAATATTTTTGTATTAAATCTAATAATTTATAATTTTAATGTATTGAGACAAGATATTTACTTAATATAATATTATAGAGTGTCTTAAATAATCTTAAGATACCCGTTAATAAAATCTTATTAAGAAATTTGTTTAATGTAAAAGAGCAAAAGAAAGATACAAAGACTCCCTAAGATTTGGTATAAAATGTACATTTATCTAATCTAAAAATATCTTATTACTTCCTGAGACACTACAATAATTTTAGGATTTAGTGGCATTTTATTAGCGGCGTTTCTCTTAAAAACGTTGTCAGGTACCGTATTTTTGTAAAGGAAGAAGCGTTCGTGAGGAGGAAACGCCGATAAATAAGATCAATTACTGGCGTTTAGAACCAAAAACGCCACTAAATGTTTTTTTAAATTACGCGGTTCTTTTTTTACCGCCAAAAAATTACCTGCTATTTCTATTAAAATAAACGTATCGTTTCGTATTCCAGGAAAACGTCGTTAAATATAAAAGTTTAACGACGTTTTATATTAGAAACGCCAAAAAATCACTTGCTATTTCTATTAAAAGTCATCTAGTTTGATAAACAGTACTTCGTATAGTCTAATTTTTCTTGTGCTTATTAAGATTAATAATGCTAAAGCAGGCGATATACTCAGGCGATAAGGAAAAGATTAGTAGAGCAATGTCAAAGCAGGCGATATACTCAGTCTTCGTCAATAATATTCCTCCAAAAGTTCATTGGAGGTGGTTACAGAACATCATCTCAAACCAAGGGAGAGTTATTGATGTGTTCATACCAAAGAAGAGAAGTAAGGGAGGTAGGAAATTTGGCTTTGTGCGCTTTGGAAGCTACAATGCTGCAATGAGAGCTGTTATGAAGTTGAACGGGGCATGGGTAATGGATTATCATCTTAACGTGAACATGGCAATATTTAAAGTCAGAGATTCTTATTGGAGAAGAGTGCATTCGATGAGCAAGAATGTGTCAAAGAAGAATGACCTGTACAAGTCTCAGAATCAGGAAATTACAGATGAAAGGAATTTGTCGTCAAAGTCTCTGAATGGTGATAAAGATCAGATGGATGCTGGTCAACATTCGTACAAAAATGTCTTGATGAAGGAGGGACCATCAGTTAACTTGGAAGTGGCTCCCGATGTACAAAAGGAAATACCTTTTTGTTCCTTTAAAGATTTGAAATCCTGTATGGCGGTCATCGATGATGAAACTGTACATATGAAAGATGTTTGGTGGGCAAGGCGAAAGGAATTTTTGGCCCAGAATGGCTTCTTGAAAATTTCCATCAACTTGGGATGCTTGAGGTTTCGGTCAGAAAGCTCGAAGGAGGTTACTTTTTGATTGAATTTGAAAATTCTGAAATAATGGAGATGATGAAGAAAGAGGAGTGGTCATGGTTGAAAGAATGGTTGACTGATATTGAACTATGGTCTGAGAATTTCTTAGCTTGTGATAGATTAACATGGATTTGCTGTTATGGAGTGTTCATGCCTGGAACATAAGCACCTTTAAAAATATTGCAGGTATTTGGGGAAGTTTTATTCATTTGGACAGCAAAACATTGAGGAGAACAAATTTCAGCAGGAGTGCTATGCTAATCCAAACCAAACAGTTGGAAAAAATAGAAGAAATTATCATGTTTAAATGTCGTGGGAAGGAGGTCCCCATTCGGGTTTCGAAAATCCTTGAAGATCCTGATTATGTTATCCAAAAGAGTTCTTGGGTGTTAATTATAATGCCTTGGGCACAAATTATTAGGATTCCTTGATATCTAAGGATAATAGTTGTTCACTTTCTGGAAAGGATCAGGCGGATGAAGATTAACAGACGCCAGAAAAGGGAAACATCAAACCGGTGAAAGTGAATTGAATGGAAGCTGAGCTGTCAGAGAACATTGAGGTGGCCAGCAGCAATTTTGAGGTAGGTGACGTTTATGGGAAGCATGAGATCATAGGGAAGGAAGCCCAGTCGCAGTCTTTGTCTGGTGTGAATATGGGAATGTAAGGGAGAGACAAAAGTCAAATAAAACTGGTGTGAATATGGGGTTTAACAGTGGGGCTTATTGGACTACGGTTAATATTTTAAGTGGCAGGCCAAGTATGGGGGATAAAGATGGTGGACCTATGGAATCTATGGTGCCCAATTCACTTAAAACAAATGTGGAAAGATCTTCAGTATCGTACAATCCAGAAGGGCAAAAGAAGAAATGGGGATTGTCAAGAAAAAAATAAGGTTAGAAGTATTCAATAGCTGGACGAGAAATTGTTATGTAAATTACAACAAAAATCAAACAGGAGAAAAAGGAAGATTTTCAGGAAAGAAAAAGGTGAAATTAAAAAGAAAGACGATAGAATTGCTAACGAGTCTTTGTCAGATGGAGATTTCAAAAATCTAAAAGAAATTTATGAGGAGAATGCTATAGCCACCTGGAAATTGGGGAAATTGCTTGGATGCACAGCAAACTGCGATGATGGTAAAGTTATTGATAGAATTATGGGCCTTGAAGATCGTCAGTAGACGTGAAGTGGAGAGGTTAGCTTTTTATCTCTTTATTTTTTCTTGGTTTTTTGGATATTTGGCTGAAGGTGATTTAAAGTGTTTGGTGGTGCTGTCGCTTAAGGTTAATCTTGTGATAGCTGCTTGGGGGTGGGTTTGTTTGGTTGTATCTCGAATATCTGTCCTGGCCTTAGGGAATTGTGTTGTCTGATGCTCATGCGACTAATATTTTTTTTTTTGGCTCTCCAAGCTAAGGCAATGTGTCTGCTGTCTCGAGACTTGTTTTTACTATTCTTTGTACTGCGTTTAGGACTTCTTTCACTGGGCTATGTTATGATTATGCTAAAGAGGTCGATACTGAATTTGGTATGGTACAGCCTTTAGATCTGGGTGTCTGTTTCAATTTATTTGTCTGAGATGGCTCCCTACAAATATTGAGGCGCTTGAGCTTAAGAGGAGCTGTTGTCCCTGGCTTGATCATCTGTCTTGGTTTTTTATGACTCTCTGACACATCAAACTCTTTGATTCAACTCGACCAATTTGCTGAGGCTAAAATTCAGCTTTGAAAAACTCGTGGCCTTGACAGTGTTGATGAGGATTTCAATAATTTGGCTTTTTGAAGCAATCTATTTAATATTTCATCTGCTATCATCTGTTGTGGCATGGAGGTGATTGTTGAATTTTGCTTGTCATCTGTTATGACATGGAGGTGAATTATGGATATTGCTTGAAATAATTACTTCATATTTTTAAGGGATGGATGACTTTTTCAAGTTTTCTCGTTTTGAGGTGCTTGGGGATGTTGTTGAAGGTTGACTAGCTCTTAAGTCTCAAGAGTGATCCAATGTTGGATGGTTATCAAGAGTCTTGTGTTATTCTATTCCCTGTGGTTCAATGTTGGAAAATTTCAAATCAGAGATTCAAATGAGGAGATGACTAAGTTAAGTTTGCTGATGATATTTTATTTTCTTAGAGGATAATGAATTACTGTTGTGTAACGTGAAGAAGGTTCTGAGATGTTTCGAGGTAGCTTCTGGTCTGACTTTCAACTTCAGCAAGTTTGAGTTACTAGGATCTATTTGGGTGCTTCTTTAATCATGTTCGTTGAGGCTCCAATTATGGATGAAGTGTGATGCTCTTTTTAATTTCATTTTGCAGTTTGTATGCTATAGTGGGGTTGGCTGCTATTGTTGTAGATTTTGTGTCTTTAGGTGATATTTTGGTTTGTCTCTGGTGTTTTTTGCTGTCTCGTGACTGTTACAATTTTACTAACCTTCTAGTTAGTTTTGATTAAAGAACGCCACTAAATTTAAAACTTTAGGACTAGGAGGAAGTCCTTCAAGGAGCAAATGCAGCAACATGCAGTTGTTGCCATGGCATCAAAGAAATCAAAAATAGAGGCCCCAAACAACTGTCAATTTTCCTTGCATTGCACATCAATTACGTGAATCAAATAATTGTGCCAAGTCCTTCTTGTTACATCCCTTTTGTTAAGCATATATAGTTGTTAAACCAAATAAACCTTCTAAGCTCAATGGACCCAGGCTAATCATCAAACCCAGTAAATCCTTTACTACGAGGCCCAAGATTACGAGCTCGCCAAGTCTAAGCTCGCCAGACCTGAGTTACCAAGTGGTCGCCACCATTGGGCGACCCCTACGCCAATCACTTCAAAGAACCATGTGGCCCACTTGATAGCCATCCTACCCATCATATCGCTGCCTTTGACATCGGAACCCACTCGAGACTTCGGCTCATCATTCCTTTGCCAAACCTTGACACGTGGCGTACGGTGACCCGTCAGAAAAGACTATAAATAGGCTTCCTAAGACCAGCTGATTTCCTCTAGATACCCTTAAACACGAAAATCCTACGTTGTTGCTCTACTTCCCTCTTCTTTCTGGCCTTAAGACCGTCTACCACCAAAAACACCATCAACAATTGGTGCCGTCAGTGGGAAATGAGAGTCATGCCTCTACCACCCCCATCCCAGCAAAATGATCCCTCGGAAGCTTCGGGCACTGGTGCATCTACCACTAGCCCTCAGCTATCTTCGACAATGATCGGCCATGGATTCTCCTCCTTGGGGATATCCCCTTACTCACCCATACTAAATTATAACCAGAGTCTTCCCTTCCCCAACCCCTGGTATCATCAGCCCTACCTAACCTACGGTTACTACCAAAACCTACTGGCTTCCCACTCCCCGGTACTGTTCACTACCCCAGACTTGGTCCATGAAATTGCTTTAGACACTTGGCGAGGCCGTCGTCCAACCGCAGGACGTGGGAACCTCCGCTAGTCACCCCACAGGCCTCTAGGTCGACACGGAGGAATGTGTTAGCGTTACTTTCACACCTGACGTTGATCCAGCACGGGGTAACCAAGAATTACCAACCCCCCTACAGGAATTTACGTTCACCACCCCCGAATATCCGACGACAACAACTGCCACACATCTGGGTCATCCAACTTTCCCCCTTTCATACCACCCATATCCAAACCCGATGCAACATGCATTGATGAACCAAGTGTAATCACTCCAGGCACAGCTTTAAGCTAACATAGCAACACAAAAACATACTTTAAGCTACCCAACAAATTAATGACCTCTAAAAAACTCAGTACCGAGATCGCCAGGAAGAGAGTAGCAGCTCGTCTTCAAGAGAGAGTCGCCAAGGGGGTCGTGAAAGAACAAGGGGAGATAACCCAGATGAATCCCAGATGGCAGTCCTCCGTAGAGAAGTCCAGGGAATGATGAAGGATAAAACGGAGGAAATAGAATGGATAAGTGACGATAACAGTCCCCTAACGGTGCAGATTCAGCAGGAGCAGGTGCACGCATCTACAAAGCTGCCAAAAGAAACTTACAACTGCACCAATGACCCTATCGACCACCTCATCCAATATAGCAACTACATGGTCCTGCTTGGGGCTAGTGACACCCTTAAATGCCGAGTATTCCCCACAACATTACGGCTACATGCCAAAACTTGGTACCACTCATTACCGACGAACTCCATAGATAGGTTTGAGAAGTTGGGCAGGATGTTTATCGCTCACTTCCTCGCCAATAAGGCGACATTCAAGACACCCTCCAGTTTATTAGCAGTTAAACAGAAAGAGAACGAATCTCTGAGAGAGTACATTCGGCGATTTAACTTTGCCACGATAGAGATTAAAGACTTGCATGATGACTCGGCTATAGAGGCATTCATATTCGGTGTTCGCCATGAGCACCTACGGTACGCCTTGAAGGATACAAAATCGAAGAAGCTTTACAACCTCTATGAAAAGGCCTAAAGGTACGCCGAAACTGAAGAAATGATGATGGCATAAGGGAATTTTGAATTGGAAAGTCGATCCCAAAGTCAAGAGAGATTTCAGGGGAACAGACAGGGACAGAAGGATAATAAGAGTCAGTCTAGATTTGATTCACGACATAAAAGGTCGAGGTCGTCGGATAAAGTCCCCCAGAATCGGCAGGCTTGCCCTAGTCAAGGCTACAGTAGAAGAATAGAGAGGGGCCCTTATTCCAGATTCGAAGAGTACACCCCTCTCAACACCTCCAAGACGTACATCCTGAATGTCGTATCTTATAAAGGCATTTTAGGTACCCCCTACCCAATGAAAGACAATCCGGCTCGCTTGAACTCTAAGGAAAGGTGCCAATACCACAATGACGTGGGGCATAGTATTAAAGATTGTCGATCTCTGAAAGATGCTATAAAAGGGGCTATCCTGAAAGGGCAAATTAAATAGTTTATCAAGAGAATGGGCACCCAGCAGGGGCAGACGTCGACAGGAATTCAGAAGAATAATAAGCAGAAAAAAGCTTGTCCAAGGGGTCATTAATATGATAATCGGAGGGATAGAAGAATGGGTGAGCAGCAGTTCCAAGAGAATAGAGCACCTCAGAAGTGTTTTGGCAATTAATGTCCCCCATAAGAGAATGAAACATAGTGAAGACTGTCTAGTAGATTTTACTGACAAAGACATCAATATTCTCAAAGACAACAGGAATGACCCGATTGTTGTGTCAGCTACAATTGGTAACTTCCAAATCAAGAGAGTTTTGGTCGATAGTGGTAGTGCAGTCGAGGTCCTTCAGCTAGAAGCCTTTAGAAAGATGGGTCTTTCGGACTCAGACTTGAAGCCGACGAGCCCCATATTCTGTTTCGCCAACCAGCCCATCAACATTAAAGGCTCCGTTGCTCTGCCAGTCACTAGAGGAGATGGCGACCACGTCCTTACAATAATAACAGATTTCTTGGTTGTTGATCAACCTTCGGCATACAACGCCATTCTTGGGCAACCCTTGATGAGAAAAACCAAGATGGTCACGGCGGTATATTATTTGACAGTGAAGTTTTCGACCCCTATGGGAATAGGGTACATGAAAACAGATCAACAGACAGCTCGACAATGCCACATACTCTCTATACAGCTCGCCAAGCAAAATGAAGGAAGGTTGCAGGCAGTGGATATCGAAAACACAGAGACTGAGGGGGTAAGACACAGAATCTGAGAGGATAGAAATAGAGATTGGAGGGCAAACAGAGAAAGCACAAGTAAACCCAGTTGACAAAACCACCCTCACTTTAGAAAGTCTAGACACCAGAGCAGAGACCAACCAATATAAAATGGAACCGACAGAACAAATAGTGGCGATCCCCCTATATGAAGAATACCCAGAAAAAGTAACCCAGGCAGGGTCGTCCTTAACCAGCCAGGAAAGGCAGCCTTTGATACAAATATTGCAAGCCAACGCAGATGTCTTTGCATCGTCGACAACAGATATGCCAGGAATAGATATGGATACCATCACCCACTCTTTGGGCGTTGACCCGATAGCCAAGCCAGTCAAAAAGAAGAAAAGAACGTTAACCCCTGAGAGAATACAAGAAGATAGAAGCTTGAGAAACTTCTAGTAGCGAGGTTTTTTAGGGAAGTTAAGTATCTGAAGTGGTTGGCTAATGTGGTAATGGTGAAAAAAGCCAACGGGAAGTGGCGTATGTGTGTGGACTTCACCGACCTGAATAAGGCCTGTCCGAAGACAGCTTCCCTTTGCCTTTCATGGATAGATTGGTGGACTCCTCGGCAGGGCACAAGTTCATGAGTTTCATGGATGTCTTTTCAGAGTATAATCAGATCAGAATGAACCCTAAAATCTAATACAAGACATCCTTTATCACCAAGGAAGGGTTGTATTGTTACCAGGTGATGCCTTTTGAGTTGAAAAATACTAGGGCAACCTATCAGAGGCTGGTGAATAAGTTGTTCAAATACCAGATTGGACGAAGTGTTGAAGTCTATATGGATGATATGTTGGTAAAGAGCTTTTCCATTGAACAACATGTGTTGGACCTAGCAGAGGTCTTTTAGGTTTTGAGACAACACAGTTTGAGACTGAACCCCAACAAGTGCGTCTTTGTAGTAAGAGCAAGAAAATTCTTGGAATTCATGGTTTTAAATAGGGGTATTGAGGCGAACCCTGAGAAAGTCCAAACAATCCTGGGAATGGGCCCCCCGACAAACACTAAAGAGATGCAGAGACTTACAGGCAGAATAGTCGCCCTAAACAGATTTGTATCCAAATTGGCTGATAAAATTTTGCCCTTTTTCAAGGTGCTTAGGGGCGTCTCCCGATATCAATGGAACCAAGACTGCCAAGCAGTATTTGAAGAATTGAAGAAATACCTATGTTCTCTGCCGTTATTGGTCAGTCCCCTACCTGGCGACCCGTTGTTCATATATTTGGCGGCATTTGATGAAACAGTGGCAGCGGTGTTAGTCAAAGAAGATGAGACTCGACAGGCTCCCGTTTACTACGTTAGCAGAGCCTTACAGAATGGCAAGATTAATTACACCAAGCTACAGAAAATAGCCTTTGCCCTTGAGATGGCAGCATGGAAGCTCAGACAGTACTTTCAAGCCCATCTTATCACTATTTTGATAGACTAGCCCCTCAAAGAAGTTCTGCAAAGAGTCGACAATTCTGGCATGATGGTTAAATAGAGTATTGAACTTAGCGAATTTGCATAGAATTTCGACCAAGAAAGGCGATTAAGGCTCAGATCTTGGCAGATTTTGTGGCTGAATGCTCGTTCACAGACGAGGTTACTGCGTTGATCCAATATTCGGTCGAGCTCTTACTTGCGACAGACTAGCCTGTAACGGTCCCCAAATCAGAGTTGGTACGCAGGCCCATGATAATGGAGCCTTCAGGTGAAAATGCATGGACACTGTATGTAGACGGATCCTCAGGAAAAGAGGGATCCGTAGCAGGTATCCTCCTGACGGACCTCCAGGGAAACGAGTGGAAATATGGCCTTCCTTTTGGCTTCCCGACATCAAACAATACAGCCGAATACGAAGCTCTATTGGCAGAGTTAGAGCATGCCACAAAGTTGAATGTCGCTAAACTATGCTTATACACTGACTGCAGCTGGTAGCTCCAAAGGTGAATGGCGAGTATGAAGTCAGAGAACCTGCCTTGGTTAAATACAATGAAAAATTCCTCAAATTGAAAGGGGGATTCAAAGAACTCGTTGTTAAACAGGTCTCTAGATAAGAGAATACGAGGGCAGATGTTCTGTCTAAGCTCGCTTCATCCGTTGAAATCGGACAGAGAGGGAATATTTTGTTGGAGCACCGCCAAATGCCAAACTACTTGGACATAGAAGAAATCCTTTGCCTCACAAATGACCCTTGCTAGCTGACACCCATCATTGATTATCTCACAGAAAAGGCTATTCCAAGAGACCCAAAGAAACAGGCAAAGTTAAAAATAAGGGCCGCCAGGTATACCATGATTATCGAGGTCCTTTATAAGAAAGCATTCAGTCTGCCCCTACTCTGATATCTGGCGTCAAAAGAAGTCGACTATGTCCTTTGGGAAATTCATGAAGGAGTTTGTGATAATCACATGGGAGGAAGGAAATTGGCATAAAAAGCACTGAGAAAAGGATTTTATTGGCCCACCATGAAAGGCGATGCTGCAGAAATGGTAAGGAGGTGTGACAAGTGCTAGAAATTTGCAACTGTGCCCAGACAATCGACATCCAGCCTGTGGCCCTTCGCCATGTGTGGCATCGACATCTTGGGACCTTTTCCCATCGCCATTAGCCAACAGAAACTTGTAATAGTAGCCTGCGAATACTTTACTAAGTGGGTTGAAGCTGAAGTGGTAGCGATTATTACCGAGAGGGTTATCAAGAACTTTGTTTGGAAGTTCATCTTCTGCATATATGGCGTCCCCAACACCATTGTGGCGGATAATGGAACACAGTTCCAAGGGGGCAAGTTGAAAAAATTCTATGAAAACTTTAAGATCCAGCTCATACACAGCTCGGTGAAACACCTTCAGACCGATGGCCAGGTTTAAGAAATGAACAAAAAGATTCTCCAGGGGTTGAAGAAGAAATTGGACAACGCCAAGGGGGCGTGGTTAGAAGAGATGCCAGGAGTCTTTTGGGCCATCCGAACGACATCCCATATAGGCACTGGAGAAACGTCGTTCAACTTGATGTATGGAACGGAAGCTGTAATACCAACTGAGATTGGCATCAATTCCCTAAGAACAACGCATTATGAGCATGTCTCAAGTGAGATAGCACTAAGGGCGAACCTCGACCTGCTCGAAGAGACCAAAGATTTGGCTCAAGTGAAGCTGGCAACCAGAACTTAGCAGGTCACCAAATATTACAACTCCAAGGTGAAAAACAGACAATTTCAAATTGGCGACTTGGTCCTCAGAAATTGTGAGGAGAGCAGACCAGCAAAATGAGCAAGGGAAAATGACCCCAAATTGGGAAGGCCCTTATAAGGTAATCAAGAAGATCAGCTCAGGAGCCTATGCCTTGGAAAGAGTGGATGGAAGTCCTGTGCCCAGAACATGGAACGTAATTCATCTGAAAAAAATACTACTTGTAATAACTTTTGTATTTTTCATCATGAACACATAATTAAATGAAGTTCCATTTTGCAGGCAAAATTTGTGTCAATAACTCTCTCCCTCCTAACTGGCCATCCAAAGACGTCCAACGACCTCTAACTGGCCCATCCATGTGTTCGTGCATGTGTGCTCGTCTTGCGACACCATGTAACACGCCCAACGGTCTCTAACTGGCTTCCTTACGCATCCAAGGATGCCCAACGGCCTCTAACTGGGCCATCCATGCTTTCACGCACGTGTGCTCACCTCGCGACACTGTGTAACACACCCAACGGCCTCTAACTGGCCCTCTATGCGTCCAAGGACGCCCAACAGCCTCTAATTGGCCCATCCATGAGTTCACGCACGTGTTCTCGCCTCGCGACACCGTGTAACACGCCCAACGACCTCAAACTGGCCCTCTTACATATCCAAGGACGCTCAACGACCTCTAATTGGCCCATCCATGTGTTCACGTACTTGTGCTCGCCTCGCGACACCGTGTAACACGCCCAATGGCCTCTAACTGGCCCTCCTACGCGTCCAAAGACGTCCAACGGCCTCTAACTAGCCCATCCATGCATTCAAGCACCTATGCTCGCCTACTGACATAGTGTAACATGCCCAAAGGCCTCTAACTAGCCCTTCTATGTGTCCAAGGACGCCCAACGACCTCTAATTGGCCCATCCATGCGTTCACGCACTTGTGCTAGCCTCACGACACCGCGTAACATGCCCAACAGCCTTTAACTGGCCCTCCTACACGTCCAAGGACGCCCAACGGTCTTCACACCTCTCCACACGGATACCCTCTATAGGAAGACCCCTGATCATCTATTATGATGAACCAAAGGAGAAAATTATGCCAGTTATTGAGGAAAATGCGCCCAAGTTAATCATTGATTTACCTATTTCCTTTTCATACAAGGAAAATAAGGCTGCCCCATGGAAATATGACTGCAGCATGGTTATGCCTGGGTCTTCAAACCAGCAGGATATCACAGGTGTGGGGCATTTAACCCGAAGTGGAAGGTGTTACGCTCCGGAGGCTGCTGAACAGGGGTTAGCAGGGAAAGACAGAGGAGCAGGTAAAGGGAAGAAGGTAGTTGAACCAATCCATGTTGAGATGGATTTGTCAAAAGAAATAGAAAGGGGATCAGCCCCAGTTAATAGAATAAAAGAGCCGGTGAATGAGAAGAAAGCCTGCGAGTTCTTAAAATTCATAAAGCACGGTGAATATAACGTGGTTGAGCAACTGCAACATCAACCAGCTAGAATTTCAATCTTATCTTTGCTTTTGAACTCGGAGCCACATAGAAATGCCTTGTTGAGAGTGTTGAATCAGGCATATGTGGCTAACAACATGTCGGTAGAGAAATTGGATAGGCTGGTGGGGAACATCGTGATAGACAACCATATATATTTCAGCTATGAGGAGATACCACCCAATGGTATTGGGTCAACAAAAGCTCTCCATATAACTACCACTTGTAAGGGCACATATTACCAAGGGTCCTTTTGGACAATGGTTCTTCATTGAATGTGATGCCTTTGGCAACCCTGTCCAAATTGCCAGTGGATATTTCTTATATGCTGCCAAGCTGCACGGTGGTCCGAGCCTTTGATGGTACCAGGAGAGATATGATGGGAACTATTGAGGTTCCTCTGGAGATAGGCCCATGTACCTATACAGTGAACTTCCAGGTCATGGATATTAATCCATCCTATAATTTCCTGTTGGGAAGGCCGTGGATACATTCAGCGAGGGCTGTACCTTCGTCTCTCCACCAAAAGCTGAAATTTGTAATAGAGGGACGTCTAATCACTGTATCGGGAGAGGAGGACGTGATAGCCTCTACATCTACCGAATCTCCTTATGTTGAACCCAATAAAGATGCTGTAGAATGTTCCTTTTGGTCTTTGGAATTCGTAAATGTAGTTTTTGTCACTGAAGGATGAAGAATTCCAAAACCGAGGCTGTCCAAAAACACAAGACTGGAGGTAAGAACTACTGTGGGAAAAGGCTGCGGGGCTGGAAAAGGTCTCGAGAAATATCTTCAGAGGATGGCCCGAGCAATGGAAGTAATAGGAAAGAAAGATAGGTTTGGCCTTGGGTATCTTCCGAAGGCCCATAAGAAAAGGAAACAAGTTGAAAGGAACCGACAAAGGAGAATGGCCCGTCTTGCGGGTATAGATATTGATTGGGAGCCTATGACGTTCCCACCAATCATTCACAGCTTCCGCTCAGTAGGTTCTTTGTTCGAAGAAAAGAATTCTGATGATGTGCTCGTAATGATAGAGCAAGCCTTCGAGAGATTCCAGGTGAATAGGGATGAGTAGATGTATGATGTGGAGATCTGCATGACTGAGGAAGAAAGGATTGAAAGAGAGAATCCTAATTGGATGGTGCGACCTTGTCCACCAGGATATAGACTGACCAATTGGAGTGCCACCGAGCTACCATAGTTTTTAGGTCTATTCCAACGTAATGCTTTTAAACAAATCTTAAATATCTTTGCCCAAAGATATTAAGAATTTCTTTTGTAATGGGCTTTTGTCTAAAACTTTTCATCCAATAAATAACAAACATGATGCATTTCCTTCATATTGATGTGTCCATATTTTTTCATTTATGCTATTTATTTTTCTTCGATTGTATATATGTTTTCCTATATTGTTTCTTCCCCACCTATTTACAGGTGCACGGATGCGGAATATGAGGACCTTCCTGCTAATAATTCTGAAATTGATTTTGAGAGGCCCATTTGCACGAGTGATTTTGAGGCCGACGAAGATATTGAGGATTATGGTCTACCTCCGGACTTATTAAGAAAAATAGAACAAAAAGAGAAACAAGTACTTCCTCATGAGGAGCTATTGGAATTGTTGAATCTGGGAAGTAATGAGGAGATAAAAGAGGTTAAAATCGGCACTACATTGTCGTCGTCAATAAAAGGTGAACTTATAGCCTTGCTCTGGGAATATGTAGATGTATTTGCATGGTCATACCAAGACATGCCGGGTTTAGATCCAGACATTGTGGTTCATAAGCTCCCTTTAAGGCCAGAGTGCAAGCCCATTCAGCAAAAATTGAGAAGAATGAGGCCGGACGTGCTGTTAAAGGTAAAAAAGGAGGTGCAGAGGCAGTTTGATGTAGGATTCTTAGAGGTGGCAAAATATCCGGAATGGGTTGCAAACATTGTTCCAGTACCAAAGAAGGATGGCAAGGTGCGTATGTGCACCGATTACCGAGATTTGAACAAAGCCAGTCCCAAAGATAATTTCCCTTTGCCTCACATTGATACTTTGGTGGATAATACGGCAAAGAGTTCCTTGTTTTCTTTCATGGATGGATTCTCGGGATATAATCAGATTAAGATGGCACCGAAAGATATGGAGAAAACCATATTTGTTACAATATGGGGAACATTCTGTTACAAGGTAATGCCGTTTGGGTTGAAAAATACTGGGGCAACGTATCAGAGAGCCATGATGACCTTGTTTCATGACATGATGCATAAGGGAATTGAGTTTTATGTTGATGATATAATTGCAAAGTCATAAGGAGAAGAGGAGCATATTGCGAATCTTAGAAAACTCTTTGAAAGAATAAGAAAGTTCCAACTCAAGCTAAACCCAGCAAAATGTACTTTTGGAGTTACCTTGGGAAAATTTTTGGGTTTTGTTGTTAGCAAAAGGGGAATTGAGATTGATCCGGATAAAGTGAAGGCCATCCAGAATTTGTCACCTTCACGTACGCAAAAAAAAAGTAAGAGGTTTTCTGGGGAGATTGAATTACATTGCTCGGTTTATTTCTTAGTTAACCAACAAATGTGATCCAATATTCAAGTTACTTCGAAAACGTGACCCAGGAGAGTGGGATGAAGGGTGTCAGATTGCTTTTGAAAAGGTTAAGCATTATCTATCAAACCCACCAGTATTAATGCCATCGGTTTCGGATGAACCGATGATACTGTATCTATCAGTATTTGAGAGATCCATGGGTTGCGTTCTGGGGCAGCTTGATGAGACTGGAAAGAAAGAACAGGCAGTTTACTACCTCAGCAAGAAGTTCATAGATTATGAGTTGAAATACTCATCGGTAGAAAAGCTGTGCTGTGCCTTAGCTTTGACTGCTCGGAGACTCAGACAGTACATGCTGTACCACACAACGTGGTTGATCGCCAAGCTAGATCCGATCAAGTACATGTTAGAAGCACCTTCTTTGTCAGGGAGGACGGTAAGATGGCAGGTTTTGTTGTCAGAATACGATATTGTATACGTAAGTCAGAAGGCTATCAAGGGCAGCACAGTGGCAGAATTCTTAGCAAGTCAGGCAATGGAGGATTATGAGCTGTTGAGCTTTGATTTCCTAGATGAAGATTTGATGTATGTTTCGCAACCAAATGAGGCTCCCTTGAAGAAGAAAGTATGAAAGATGTATTTTGATGGGGCATCTAATGCCATGGGGCACGGAATCGGTGCAGTGCTCATATCCCCAGAAGAAGATTATTATCCCTTCACTGCCAGATTGGATTTTGATTGTACAAACAATACGGCTGAGTATGAGGCGTGTACTACGGGCATTCGTGCAGCAGTGGACAGAAAAATCAAAGTTTTAGAAGTTTTTGGAGACTCAGCCTTAGTGATATACCAGTTACGCGGAGAATGGGAAACCCGGGATACAAAGTTAATCAGATACAGAGAACTCATTTTGAGTTTACTGGAGGAGTTTGAAGAAGTAAGTTTCAATTACTTCCCTCGAGAAGAAAACCGGATGGCGGATGTTCTGGCTACTTTGTCATCAATGTTTAAAGTAAATGAAGAGGTGGAAGTTGTGCCAATCAAGATGAGCATATATGATTCTCTTGCCCACTGTTTGAGTATCGAAGAAGAAGCAGATGGTATCCCTTGGTATAACGACATCTTGTAGTACATCAAGAGTCAACAGTATCCAGAACAGGCAACAGAGAATGACAAGAGGACTCTGAGAAGGCTAGCAATGGGTTTTGTTCTAGATGGCGAGATTCTCTACAAGAAAGGGAAAGATCAAGTCCTATTGAGGTGTGTCGGTTCTGCCGAAGCTCAAAGAATCATAGAGGAAGTCCATGAAGGGACATGTGGCACCCATGCTAATGGTTACATGCTTGCTAAGCAGATTATAGGGTAGGGTATTATTGGCTGACGATGGAAGGAGATTGTATCAGTTATTCCCGAAAATGACATAAATGCCAGATCTATGCAGATAAAATTCATGTGCCGCCATCGCCATTGCATGTCATGACCGCACCTTGGCCGTTTTCAATGTGGGGAATGGATATGATTAGGCCTATTACCCCGAAGGCTTCAAATGAACATCGTTTCATCCTGGTGGCCATAGACTATTTCACAAAGTGGGTGGAAGCTGCTTCTTATGCGAATGTAACGAAGTCGGTGGTATGCAGATTTGTCAAGAAGGAAATCATATGCCGATATGGATTGCCAGCAAGAATTATTTCAGATAATGCTCTCAATCTGAATAATAAGATGATGAAAGAGGTATGCACTCAGTTCAAAATCACGCATCACAATTTGGCACCTTATCGTCCGAAGATGAATAGGACAGTAGAAGCAGCCAACAAGAACATCAAGAAGATTGTCGAGAAGATGACTGATGTGTACAAGGATTGGCATGAGATTTTGCCTTTTTCTCTTCACGCATATCGCACTTTGGTTCGCACATCTACAGGGGCAACTCCATTTTCTTTGGTATATGGTATGGAAGCAGTGTTACCCATTGAAGTCGAGATTCCTTCACTTCGGGTTTTGATGGAGGTTGGCCTAGAAGAGGCAGAATGGGTTAGAGCTCGTTATGAACAGTTGAATCTCATCGAAGAGAAAAGATTGAAGGCAATTTGTCACGGGCAGTTGTATCAGAAAAGGATGATTCGAGCCCATAATAAGAAGGTTCGACCCAGACAGTTCCGAGAAGGAGAATTGGTACTGAGAAAAAATCTTTCCATAGTGAAAGATCTGCGAGGAAAATGGGCTCCAAATTGGGAAGGACCCTATGTGGTAAAAAGGGCTTTTTCTGGAGGAGCATTGATTCTAACTCGGATGGACGAAGATGATTTTAGACATCCCGTGAATGCTGATGAACTGAAGAAGTATTACAGCTAAAAAAAAAAAAATTGTGTGACGCTATGCACATGGGAATTCGAATGATTCCAAGTGTAGAAATGGAAATTCTACATATCTACCTCCCTTGAGAATCGCTTTTCAAAGGAAATATTCATGCTTGGTGTGATAAATGGCCATCTTTCATATTTCCGTCACTAAGAAGAAATTATCCCTAGTCACCTCTTTGAGCCTTAGGAATTATTTCTTTCGATGAACCCTGATCAAGGATCACCCTCTACACTGGAGGGCAAATACGAGGAAAAATAATCAAAATCATGGCAAAAAAATAAAGCCATTGGAAAATGTGAAATCAAAGAATGGCAAATGAAAGCTACCAAAAAAAGAGGGAACAAGTGTTTCAAGAATGAATTATCCTTAGGAAATGATCCTTGGTGCAATTACCCTTAAACATATTTTGGGCCTATTTTATCCTTTCCTTCTAAACCCGAACCTTGGCCAACATTACGTACTTTAAAAAGTCCGTTTTGATCAAGCATGGGTATTTAATTTGAAAAGCTTTTTCTCAGAATTCATCCCATCTTTTGAATTGACATTTTTACCTTGGAAAGCATTTAGAATTCTCAAGTGCATGGTAAAAAAAAAAAGGAGAGGTTTAAGCTGAAAACCCGCAAAGGGCGACTTAATATCGAATGGGGGACACTTGCGTTGAAAACCAGCAAAGAGCGGCTCAAGTACTGATTAAGGTTTGAATCAATGCTTCGTGCAAAGGGGGGAAAGTGTTTGAAAATCAGAGAAAAGGGAAACGACTCAGTCTGACGTAACTACAGAGGCCAAGGGATTACCCAAGTGAATTGACCGTTCAAGAGAAATTTCAGTTAATTTTAAAAATGAGGGGTCCAAGATATTCCGCATCTGGGGCATCAACAACCTATAATTTTTACATTTGTTTCTTATGTCCTTGATATCCACTTTTATCATTTTAGAACATTTTGTTGCAATAAATTTTTGTTACCCTCTTTTTTAGGACAACTGCTTGTTTCATACCTTCTTTCATACATTTTCGAAATTGCATTTTGTTTGTTATTAAAATTGAATGATGATTAGTAAACATAAATTTTGTAATAAAAAGGAGTTTAAAGGTATTACTAAGGGATAGATCTAAATCTTAGAAAAGGTTTGGAAACCACTAATCCTGATGGAAAATTCACCAAGTAAAGGAAAACAGTGAATATGTTGGAGACTCCGTCATAAAGTCAAAAATTTGTGAATTTCAGCGAAGTCAGAAACTAGGACTGTTTGATAAATTATCTTGAGTAAAAAGGTTTTTTAAGTGAGGCATCAGTGAACAATTGAAGACCCCATCATGAAGTAAGATAATCTGTGAGCCTCAAAGAAACCATGGATTAAAAATCATGACACAATCATTTGACTGCATTCATCCTCAGGAAACATATAAGCATTTGCAAAGCATGTCATTCTCATCATTGCATTTAGCTAACATTGCAGGAATCAAGAAAACTTTAGCTTCCCAAATCGAACTCGTTCTGCTTCTCAAATGAGTCGAGCCTTGAGACCACCATCGAGGTATTTCTTTTTGTTTTAAATCGAACTCGTTCTATTTCTCAAATGAGTCGAGCCTTGAGACCACCGTCGAGGTATTTTCTTTTATTTTAAATCGAATTCATTCTGTTTTATCAAATGAGTCGAGCCTTGAGACCGTCGTCAAGGTATTTTAATCACGGGTAAGACCTTCGGGCACCATTTTAAAGTCCTTCGGGCACCATTTTAAAGACCTTCGGGCACCAATTTTAAAGACCTTCGGGCACCAATTTTAAAGACCTTCGGGCACCATTTTAAAGACCTTCGGGCACCAATTTTAAAGACCTTCGGGCAAAATTTTAAAGACCTTCGGGCACCAATTTTAAAGATCTTCGGGCACCAGTTTTAAAGACCTTCGGGCACCATTTTCAAAGACCTTCGGGCTCTATTTTAAAGTCCTTCGGACACCATTTTTAAAGACCTTCGGGCATCATTTTAAAGACCTTCGGAAATCATTTTAAAGACATTTGGGCACCATTTTTTAAGATCTTCGGGCACCATTTTTAAGACCTTCCGGCACAATTTTTTCTTTTGAAAATCGAACCCGTTTTCTTAAGATGGGTCGAGCCTTGATTAGTCAGGGAATTTAATTTAAGGACAAAATCTTCAGTTTACAGCTTTTTCAAAAAAAAAAAAAAGAAATAAAGAAAGAAAGAAAAGAAGAAAAAATCGGATTGGATCGGGTTCGGTTGTTTCGGGTTGGGTGAGTTCGGGTTGTTCATTTTTTATAATCAAATCGGATTGGATCGGATTTGGATTTGAATCGATCGGATTGGTTTTTTGTGTTCGGATCAAAATTGACAGGTCTAGCGGTTGCAAAAAATAAAAAATTCAAACTTCATAAGGATGAAAGTAGAGGTATCCATGGGTCGGGCCGAGCCGGGCCTATGTATGGTATCAACACCATATATGCTTGCCCAAGTCCGGCTCAGCCCAAAATATAAGCCTAAAATTTTGCCCAAACCTGTCTATATTTGTAAATAGATAGCCCCAATTCGTTTAAGCTTGCCCATATTTTTTTTTTCTAAAAAAAAAATTAAAAAAACATGTTATTTTTTTATTAAATCTTTAGTATTTTTTTTTTCTTTTATTAAGTTCTTAAACATATACAACTTAACATATTTTTTTATGTTAATACTATAATATTATACATATTTAATTTTTATATGACATAAATTCTATAATATATATAAAAATAAAAATAAAATATTATTTAATTGGAAAACGAGCTGGGTCGGGCCGAACTCGGGCCTTGAATGTTAGAGCAAAGGTTCGGCCCATTTTTTAAATGGGTCTAATTTTTTTGGCCAAGTCTATTTTTCGAACTTAATATTTTTATTCAAACTCTCTGAAATATAAACGAACGTCCACTGTTGTGCCCTCATCAACAGGAACCCCCAGCTCATCACCTTCGATGATGGGGGTAGCAGGAACGCTCTCTAGTGGAGTAGGAAGAGGATCCTTGGCTGCTAAAAATTGTTTAAGGCTTTCAAGTGCAGCGCCATCTGGGAATAGAGGGTCAAACCCTTCAGGGACTGCCTTTATGGCAACGAAGTTTACTCCCTGAAGATCCAGGGTTTAAGATATGGTTCTTTTTAATCCAATGTCCTATTTATCAACGCAAGCACCAACTTTCAAATGATTTAAAGCATGAGTCTCTAAAGTGGACGCACCCAATTGACTCGAATCCTTCTGAGTATGAATCCTTTTCTAGTATGAAGATCTCACATGATACCTTGCCATATTAACTCCTATACGGAATTCCATAAGCCATGCTCCATTTAATCTATTAACAGCTCTCCTGGCTCCTTCAAAATCAGAAAAACGTACACAACCAAATTTCTTACCATTTTCATTTTTCTTTTGCGGAATGAACAAATCGACTACTCTACCATGATTTTGAAAAATACACCACAACCATCTCCAATGAACTCTGGAAGGTATATTGTTGACAAAAACAGTTGTCGATGCCAAATTTGCCATCTCTCTCTCTGTTATCAAGAACTGTGTTCATGAACTGTTCATTGTCTTAGTAAGAAGTGATACATGTCTGAAGTGTCTGGATGCTAAGAAGTTTGATTGGGGCTACCTATATTTGATCATTTTCATGTTATTGCTAAGTTTCCTTTTTTTCTTTGATAATTATATGTTGGATGCTGATGATTGTATTTCATTTCTTTTTATTTTTATTGGGTTTTTATGATTTTTTTGCTTGTTATTAATTAATTTTAATTTTGTTGCTACACCAAGAATTTTCTTTTCTTTTTCTTTCTATTTTTATTGGTACAAGATGATTAATATCAAAGCAGTAAAGGAAAACAATGGATTTCAATACTTAAGAAGAAGTTTTAAATCTGGAAAGCAAATTCTTACTTCTATTAAGTTAGATGGTCGGCTAAATTGTCATTCTTTTAGTACTTATTTGACTTCTACAAAATCGGTATTTTTTTTTTTTTTTGGGTTACAAACTTGATATTTTTAGTCAAGATTAATGAGTTTTTCTTGGATTGCTAAAACACATGTGGTAATATGGGATTTTTATACTCTTTCTCATGATTAAAAAATCACAAAAGTTGCTTTTGTCTCTTTTTGTTTTCGTATAATAATTTAGCTAGGAATAAGACATTGTTAGATAAATTTTAGAAAAAAAAGGCTTAGGTAAAGTAGTATAGCATCTTAGCGGATATTTGGTGTGGTTGTAACTTTAATCTCAGCTCTATTTATTGATTTAAGTAAGTTATGAATTCTTTGAAAATTGAAAAGGAGCTTATGTCTGTGGAGATTTATCTCAATATTATAATAAAATTGCCGAAATTCCACATCTCGTTGTCTTCTAAGGTATTGTATGTAGGGATGACAAAATTCGATCCGATCGATGGATTTTTTTTTTTGAACAATGGAGGCGGAGCGGGGCGGTGCGGTTTTTTTTGTTTGAAAGGCGGGGATGGAGCAGTTGTGGTAATTGCCTACTCCGCATCGCCCCGCCCCGAATACTGAAATTACAATTTTACCCTTAAATATTTAGCTTTTAAAAGAATAATAAAATAATATAATTAAACTTATTATTTTTCTTTTTCTTTTTAAAAACCTAAACCTAATACTTTATTTATTTCTCTTCCTAGATTAGAAACATGTTTATATTAAATTTATATTTAAATTTTTTTACAATGCTTTATTATTTGAAAAAAAATAAAAATAATTAATAAATATCGAATGGGGCGGGGCGGTTATGGATGTAACCGACATCCATGGAGGTGGTAGTGGTATTGAAATTTCAACATCCACGGCGGAACGAGGGGGGACGGGGTAGAGCAGTACTATGGCGGGGCAGGAGCGAATACTGCAAAATCCGCTCCTGCCCCGCTCCATTGCCATCTCTAATTGTATGACCCCTTAGTTTAGGGTTGGAAGTAATTTTATGGTCATCTAGTGGCTAATGGGTAATCGCTTGAAGAAACTGCACCTCTTAGAACTTGTGGAATTTGAATAAAAATGTGGGTATCATTAATTTCTATCAGAACTTTTTTACTTTGTTGTTGTGTTCTTTTATTTCTTGTCATAGCAACACTAATAATGCTGTAGAAAATTGCGCAAACTGTTTATAACAATTTTACATATATTTTAATTACTTTTATTAGTTTGGTCTGTAAACTGTACATATAATTAAATTTGTTGTACATATATTTTATATAGAAAGTACATATAATTTACTCATATATAACAATTCTGTTGCAGGATTATTATGTTATTCGGAGCTTTGGTCGTGGAATTGCTGCTCAAAACAATTGCCTCTTGGCTTGGGAAATAGTTCTAGTGCTCTTTATTCATAGTGCTTTCTTTATTTTCTTAGTTATGTTCAACATTTGGTGTAATTAGTAGTGCCTCTTGCTGTAAGATTATAGCCATGTCATTTTGTAAAACTCTTTGTATCATGGTTTTTGGGCAATTTCCAATCTTCTATAGCTTTTAATTCACATGCAGCCAAAGTACCATTTTTTTTTTTTAATCTTTTACCCATATATATGCATTAGCACATATATCTTACTATAATTTCAGTTTTTCAGAGAGTTAGTGCTCCCCCTTTTTCTATTATTTTGTTAGCCTGTTTAATTTATATTCCAATATTAAACTAATTAGTTTAATTTATATTTTTTTTGGATAAGTAAGTGTTTTATTTATCCAGAAAGCAGTTAAACTGCTACATCCAACATCATGTGCAACATGTACTTAAAGCTATATATACTTAAACAATACTTGAACAAAACTTAATACCACTAATCAATCAGGGAACAATAGCAACATACTTCAGCAATACTTAAAGCTAAACCAGAATGGACAAAGATCCTAGGAAAAAAGAGACAGTCCCCAATCTGCATCCAATATTAAAATTAAACAATAGCAATAGTTTAATTTATATTCCAATATTAAACTAATTAGTTTTAAGCCCGTGCAATGCGCGGATATCTATTTATATATAAAAAAATTCAATTCTAATATGACTAATATACTTTATTAATTATATTATATTACTTTATTTAACTATCTATTTATAATATTAATTAAAATTAAAAAATTAAATGCTACTACCAAAAAGAACAATCTCATCAATTTTAGACTATGTTAATTGTTAAATTCCCAAAAAATGGCGCTATTTCAATTCTCATTTAAAATAAATTAGTAACTATTTTATAATTATATATCATTTTAACATGGACCACCAACCATTAATATAAGATCTTGTAAAAGTTATATGTCTTAAGTAATAGTAAAACTTTTCTTTGAATATATATATATATATTAAATTAATGATACTTATGATCACATAGTATTATTTAAATAATTGGTTCCAACAAAAAAATAAATGATTCTGGGTATAAAATGAAGATCTCAACCCTAAAGTATTAAATTCTATTAACAATCAAGTTTCAAGACTATAAATTTTCATGATTGGAGTCAAATTAGAACTACTCCTAAAAAGATTTAAGATTTCACTTCAATTCCGACTAAGCAAATAGAAACGTTAAAATCTACACACACACACACAAAAAAAAATCAATGAATGCATATTTTGCTTCATAATAAAATCATTGGATATATATATTGCTTCATTTTTATTTCTTGATGAAAGTATAAAGTAAAACTAACCAAATAATTTTTAGTTTGAAAGATAAAGATTAGAATTTTTTTATTTATTTAAAGAATACATCTCATTTTCCTCGTCAAAGGGTAATTAATAACATAAAACACCATCAAATAAATTTGCCCTTTAAAAGAAAGAAACTTTACAATATAGTTCTAGAACTACATCATCTGATTCCTCTATTTGTCAAGCATTAATGTAATAGGATTTAAGGCCTCATCCATACAAATTGACTAAAGAATTTGTGAATGTGAGGCCAAGCAAAAAGTTTTAATGCATTATTTTTATAAACCAAACAAAAACATGGTCCTTTTAATTATAACAACTCGATGAGAAACATTACAACTACTAAAATTTGAAAATAATATACTTACGAATCTTACCCTTCTCAAATTTTTGAGAAAGTTATTGAATTTCATGGATGAAGATTACCTCAATATATGTAAAGTCATTACATTTAGATGTATTGAGGTAACCGCCAAGTGGTTTGACATACAAAGATAGTCATGTTATGTAAGGTATAATATGTAACTGCATTGGTTAAAATAGTTTGTAGAAACATATATTGAATTGATATAAAAGGACAAACAAAAATAATAATAGACAAACTCCATATATTTAACCAAGAATATAATAATATAAACGTTGCACACTTACCGAATTTTTTTTTTACCATCACTAATAAAACTTTAAAAAAAAAAATCAAAGGAAAAAAAGAGAATGATAGGCAAAAGAGTGTAAAACCTATAATCATATGTTGAAAATCAACTTTGTAACCATTTATTTATAATAGTGTGATAGGAGACAAATTAATGACTTAAATATGGACATTTAGTGGATTTTAACAATTTATTTAGTTTTAATTTTAATTTTGACTTTTCGGAAATTAAAGTGATCTTTTACATACAGATTTTACAAATAGACTATGAAAAGTTGATTTAGAGTGATTTATGGTAGAGAGTTTACTATAATTAAAGTGTGAATAATCTAAGAAAGGAAATAATAATAAACATTTGATTTCGGAATTCATGTAATAATTATAGCAATAAATTATATAAAATATGATTTTCAATCCAAAAATAATCTATTTGTAAAAATAAACGACCTACCTTGCATTCTTTCCTTAATGTGTCAATATAATTTTTATAAGATTGCAATAATTAAATAAATTACAATATGCAATTAATTGATTATTTAAAAATAAATAATGGAAATAAACCATATGTGATTATTTGATTTTTTAAATATATAAAGTTAAATTTATACATTAATATTGGCAATTATTTAATATTGTCCACTTGTCAAAAATAAATTACAATATGCAATTAATTGATTATTTTAAAATAAATAGTGGAAATAAATCATATGTGATTATTTGATTTTTTAAATATATAAAGTTAAATTTATACATTAATAATGGAAATTATTTAATATTGTCCACGTGTCAAAAATAAATTACAATATGCAATTAATTATTTTTTTTTTTACATAAATGTAATTCAAGACTTGAATATTTATAATTGGAAAATAATGACACAAAATTATTCTATGCATTAATGATGACAATTAAACTTTCATTACCTTTAATATGATTTAATTGACAGTATTTAAGGTAAATAATAATAAATTTAAATGTAATCAATTTAGTTTTTTTTGAATTAAAATAACTTGCATTTATTAGAGGACACATGACGATTTTTCAAGATCGTCCACATGTCAAAATTTTAGATCATCCACGTAGGATTTTTTCCTTTTATGTCAAAGGTTTTGACTTTTATATATTTATATAAGATTATCTTAGTTAATTAATTAACTAATACGTTACCTTATATTTTTCAAATGTTTTTCTTTTCATGCCTATTTTGACTATTTCAATGCAATTATTGATTATTACGTAAATAAATGATAGTATTCACGTGTAAATTATTATTAGTATTATCACTATTAAGAATATCTTAAGTTTTATTTAGACTTTATAATATACTCTCCTTGAAGGATTTTGAAAAAAACTTCCTTTACATAAATGTAATAAATGTATTCATGATTTCATTGAAATAGTTCTTTGAAAAATGAAATCTGATTGATGCAAAAATGGAATCTTTTGTTGAAAGCTCGGATTTTTCCACCTTTCATACAACTATCCTAAATCCCTCATTTGGGATTTCAGCGGGTAATGACTGCATATTGCATTATGCAAGGGGTGTTGCAATCAAATGAAGGTCTGAACTGAAGTGTGAGCTTTATAAATATCCATAGTTGTTACACGATTTATCCCATTGTCAGCATTCTAGTTGTAAGTTCCTCTTAGTCGGATAGTGTCAATGATTTTTTTTTTTTTTTTTAACAATGTTTCTTGACTAAACCTTTGGTTTATTTTTTTTTGTTTTGCAGCTGTAATGCAGACTGCTGGTTTTGAGTACTTGAAGGAAAGTTGCCCGTCTGTCTTGACTGGGCTATTGGAGTATGCGGCTAGAGTGAATGAGGACAAATCCCTGACAAGTATATGTGCTAAAAGAAAGCTCCAAACAGTCAATTTAGTCTTTTATTATCTTTATCTTTTATGTTGACCACTCAACTATTAAAAATTAATGATTATTCGAGATGACATGTTAACTCATTTGGCAGCTGACAGTACATCTACCACGTGACAATGACTTTGGACATGTCACGTGGTAGATGAGCTATATGAACATGTCAAACAGACAATTGAGTTG
This sequence comes from Fremontodendron californicum, assembly GCA_030761205.1. Classification (NCBI taxonomy): domain Eukaryota; kingdom Viridiplantae; phylum Streptophyta; class Magnoliopsida; order Malvales; family Malvaceae; genus Fremontodendron; species Fremontodendron californicum. Next base: position 5,309,390 of record JAULJL010000014.1, read on the forward strand.
TATAAACATGTCAATTTATGTGATCAAAACACTAACTTTGATAAAAGTTGGTGATCGCACACGTGATTTTTCAAAATTAAATAATCAACATAGAAACTCTAAAAATATTATGCGACTAAATGGGATTTTTTTTTTCTAGAAATAATAAAATTTTATTAGTATACAATTTCGGTGATCTTAAAAATAATAAGTTTGTGTAGCATGTTAAATAAAGGAACTAGGAACCAAAATACTAAACATGCTAGATATAAAATGAAGTTGGCTTATTATTGCAAGGATCAAGGATTTAAATAGCGGTTGTAATGTGATATTAAGGTCGTTATTTTGCGATTTCGACTCTTTTCGTTGACAATATTTACCACGATATTTACTGCAATTGACCGTAATAACATCCATTACGTCTGCAACTGTGATAAACGAGACGTGACTAAAAACACGTGTACTACTACAATTTAAATTCCTAACAAATATGCGCTAAAAGAAAGCTCTAAACATCCAATTTAGTAATTTATTATCTTGTCTTTTATTTTGACCACTCAACTATTAAAAATTAATGATTATTCGAGATGACATGTTAGCTCATTTGACAGCTGGCAATACATCTACCACGTGGCAATACATCTACCACATGACATTGACCTTCGAAATGGTACGTGGCAGATGAACTATATGAACATGTTAAACAGACGACTGAGTTGTGAACATGTCAATTTCTGTGATCAAAACACTAACTTTAATAAAAGTTGGTGATCACAAATGTGATTTTTTAAAATTAAATAATCAACACAAAAACTCTAAAAAATTTATGCGGCTAAATGGGTAATTTTTTTAGAAATAATAAAAGTTTATTATTATACAATTTCAGTGCTCTTAAAAATAATAAGTTTGCATAGCATATTAAATAAATGAACTAGGAACCAAAATACTAAACATTCTAGATTTAAAAAGAAGTTGGTTTATTAATGCAAAGATCTCGGATTTAAATAGCAGTCGTAACATGATATTATGATTGTTATTTTATGATTTCGACTCTTTCACTGCGATATTTACTTCAATAACATCCATTACGTCTACAACCGTGATAAACGCGATGCGACTAAAAATGCATTTGTGACGCAATTTAAATCTCTGATAAGTATGACCTAAAAGATAGCCCTAAACAACCAATTTAGTCTTTTATTATTCTTGTCTTTTATTTTGACCACTCAACTATTAAAAATTAATGATTATTCGAGATGACATGTTAGCTCATTTGGCATCTGGCAATACATCTACCACGTGACAATACATCTACCATGTGACATTGACCTTGAACATGTCACGTGGCAGATGAGCTATATGAACGTGTTAAACAGACGACTGAGCTGTATGAACATGTCAATTTACGTGACAATACATCTACCACGTGACAATACATCTACCATGTGATATTGACCTTGAGCATGTCACGTGGCAGATGAGCTATATGAACATGTTAAACAGACGACGAGCTGTATGAACATGTCAATTTATGTGATCAAACACTAACTTTAATAAAAATTAGTACTCGCAAACGTGATTTATGAAAATTAAATAATCAACACAAAAACTCTAAAAATTTATGCGGCTAAATGGGTAATTTTTTAAAAAAAATAATAAAATTTTATTATTATACAATTTCAGTGATCTTAAAAATAATAAGTTTGCATAGCATATTAAATAAAATAACTAGGAACCCAAATACTAGACATGCTAGATTTAAAAAGAATTTGGCTTATTAATGTAAGGATTTGGGATTTAAATAGCTGTCGTAATGTAATATTGCGGTCATTATTTTGTTATTTTAACTCTTTTCGTTGTCGATATTCACCGCGACATTTACTTCAATTAGCTGCAATAACATCCATTACCTCTGCAACTGCGATAAACGCAACTCGACTAAAACCGTGTCGACGACCGCAATTTAAATCCTTGACAAATCTATTACTTACTATAAAAACTATCCCTAGAATGCATGGGAAAAGATAATTAAGGATTTTGAATCCATGCTTAGTTGACAACTAAGCATGGGTATTAAGGGGGTTGAGGGGGTTAGTTTGGTTATTTTCAAATTTTTTTCTGATTAAGAAGGAAAGAAAGAAAATAAAGGAAAAAAAAAAAAGAAAAAAAAAAAGGAAAGAAAAGGAAAGGAAAGGAAAGGAAAGGAAAGAAAAAAAAAAAAAGATGGAGAAAAAATTGTGTGTTCGTGTTAATTTTTGTGTGTTCAAAATATTATAAATTTATACAATTTTTACACGTTAATAATTTGTTTTATGTAGATTTTGACACGTTCAGATATTCATTCGTATTTATATTATTTTTGTGACATGCTCGTGTTATTTTTTCATACGTTCAAAGTATTATAAATTTATATAAATTTTTACATATTAATAATTCATTTTATGTGAATTTTGACACGTTTGTGTATTTGTGTTATGTTCATGTTATTTTCGTGTTGTGTCGTATTTTTTTTTTCATGTGTTCGTGTAATGTTTCAATTCATCCAAATATTTTGCATAATTTGTCATGGTGATTCAATTTAGAAAAAATTGTGTGTGTTCATGTCGTGTCCCAATCCTATATTTTGCATAATTTATCATAGTGATTTAATTTAGAAAAAAATTTGTATGTTCGTAGCATGTTCATATTATTTTATCCTGTGTTTAAAGTGTTATAAATTTATATAAATTTTTACACGTTAATAATTCGTTTTATGTAGATTTTGACACGTTCATGTATTTTTGTCGTGTTCATGTTATTTTTCGTATCGTATTTTAATTATTTTTTTCATGCTGTGTCCGAAATTGCCAAGTCTAATTGACACTATTCAAATAACTCCCAAATTTATGTCGCGCTTTCTATGATCAAAAGTGATCGCTATAATGACTACCCCAGAATTTATCTTTCTTTTATTCATAGTGTTACTAACTTTGATTTTTTTCTTATCGAATCATAAAAGCGAAAAAAAATGGATTCACCTTTTTTTCATATCTATATTCTCTGCTGAAAAAGAAAATGAGGACTAAGACAGGAGTTTCGTAGAAAATAGAAAAGCCCTTTTTTTTTATCGAATTTGAACCGACGACTTACGCCTATTTCTTAGGGCGTTTAAAGAGCGTGACTCTACCGCTTAGTTAAAGAGCCCATTTGCTTCAATTCATGAATTAGCCCACTATGAGTTTACTGCATTTATATTTATAAAGATATATTTTCTTATAATAATATAGTATATCATTCGTGTTTTTGTTACAACACGGCAAAACTAAATAGTTCGAATGACATCCAAGAAGAAAAATAATAAGAATTTTGAGGTTGTACACCTAATTTTCCTGGGATTGTAGTTAAATCGGTCAGAGCACCGCCCTGTCAAGGCAGAAGCTGCGGGTTCGAGCCCTGTTAGTCCCGACCTAGGATCCGATGAATCGATCAATTCATCTCTTCATTTTCTGTAAACTTTACTCAACACTCTGGCTCTAATGTACTATTCGTAATGACACCACGCCACGTTAAAGGGGAACAAAGAGACCCCTTCGAAGTTGGTAAGCCATTAGAGTTCACTTGACACCGAACAAAGGTTCGGCCCTCTTGCCCTTTTTCATCCTCCTATTTGTAGCTCCACCTGGTAAACTGGGCTTTTTTGGACAAGCTACTCTGGTTTAGCAAACAAAGTAGGGGCTCTATCCCTGGCTTATCCGTTTGCTGAGCCTCATTCTACTATGCCCGATACCAAAAGAAATAACCCAGGAAGTGGACCTAAAGGAGACTTCCTAGCAATCTATGGGAATGATTAAATAAGTCTGATTCCTCTCGGCGGCACTCTACTCATGGTTTTAAGGTAAGGAAGTTGAATGTGAACAAGGAATAAGCAGTCTTAGCTGCAGTTACTGTTGAAGGAAAGGAAGATTGCTAACCGCCTTGTAGGCGTAGTTCTTAAGTAATCCCACGCTCAAACCCTATAACCCAAAAGTATAGATTGCAGACGTTTGGGAATAGACAGTCTTCTTGCTCTTTTCTAATATTCCAATATTCATAGAGTTTTTATGCCTAACAATTGAATTACGCTTTCAACCTCGTATGGGTCAGGTGGTCAGTGAGTTGATCTTCCCTATGAGTAAGGAGGAGCCAGGTTAGAAGAATTGTTAGGGAAGGTCCTCATCTTCGTCTTGTTTTTTCTGTTATAATCGTATTTAAGGCATTACATATTTATATAAATTTTGACACGTTAATAATTTGTTTTATGTAGATTTTGACACAGTAGACACCTAATTTTGTCTGGACCACTAAATAGGTATGTTTTCTTCCTAAATTGATATTTTTGAGTGTAAAAAAACTGTTTTCATCCTGCAGGTGGTACTCCGAGACTTAGTTTAAGAGGGCGAGCATAAAAAGTCACACTTGAAAAAGTCAACCCCAAAAAAAGTCAACCCTAAAAAGTCAACTATATTGAAAAAGTCAACCCACTTTCAAAATCTAGATTTTAAGTTCAATTGAAAAATGGCAAAAGAATTTTTATAATCCGAGGTCTACATTGAAAGATATGGAGTTCGGAAGTTGGCATTTGGAGATTCAGTAGAAAGGAAACCCTAATCCGAGAAATTTGGAGAAAAGTGCTTAAACGATCAAATTGGTCAAAATTGAAGGTTCCAAATGAAAGATAAGCACTGACTACGGGTAATGGAGAAGCCACTTGCAAGAAAGATCGAAAGAAAAGTCAATCCGGGAGAAAACCGAGAATTAGGGTTTTTAGTGGATTTCGATGAAATTGGGAAGAATCACAGAAATGGCCTGACTTGGTAAGACCAAAGCCCCCAATGGATGAAGAATGATTAAAAGGATAGCCCAAGGCTCAGATTGAAGAAAATCTGAAAATCGGACTTGTTTTGAGCAAAATCGGGTTTCGGAGGCAAAAAGGTAAAATCGGAAAATTTGGGAAAAATAGCAAATGGACTCCAAAATTTCTGAAAATTTGTCAATATCATTCTTAAATCATTTGAAAGAGATTGGTAAAATAAAATCTTGATTCGGAGTTCGTTTGCAAAATGGCCAAAATCCCGGGCTTCTTATGCAGTAATTCAAAAAGGAAAATCCCGAAAAAAATAGCAAATGAGCTTCAAATATTCTGAAATTTTGCAAATCTCATTTTTAAATTATTTGGAAGATATTGGCAAAAGAAAATCTTGATTCGGAGTTCGTTTGCAGAATGGCCAAATCCCGGGCTTCTTATGTAGTAATTCAAAAAGAAAAATCCTGGAAAAATAGCAAATGAGCTCCAAATCTTCTAAAATTTTGCAAATATCATTTTTAAATTATTTTGGAAGATGTTGGTGAAAGAAAAACTTGATTCGGAGTTCGTTTGCAAAATGCCCAAATCCCAGGCCTCCTATGCAATAATTCAAGAAGATAAATCCCGGAAAAATAGCAAATGGACTCCAAAAATTCTGAAATTTTGAAAATCTCGTTTTTAAATTATTTGGAAGATGTTGGTGAAAGAAAAACTTGATTCGGAGTTCGTTTACAAAATGGCCAAATCCCGGGCCTCCTATGCAGTAATTCAAGCCGATAAATCCCGAAAAAATACCAAATGAGCTCCAAAAATTATGAAAACTTCCAGATCACACTTTTTAATTATTTTGAAGAGATTGGTGAATAAAAATCTTGATTTGGAGCTCGTTTAAAAAATGGTAAAATGTAGGGGCATAAAAGGGCATTTTTGGAAGAAAAAAATCCAAATAAATAGCAAACGGACTCGGATAATTTTAAAACTTCCAGAACTCAATATTTTATTATTTTGGAAGTATTAAAAAATAAAAATTGAATTTGGAGTCCGTTTGATATTTATTTGCATCCGGGGGGCAAAACGGTCATTTCACCCAAGCAACCGAAAAGGGCTTCTTTGGGCCTTTCAAAAAATCAGAGTTGGGCTGGAAAAGAGAAGTGCTGGCCTTCCCAGGCCCAAAGTAAGGAGGAAGCTTCTGATTTTTCAATCAAATGGTTAAAAGTCAAGAGTTAGTTAGAGATTCTCTTTGATCAAGCCATGGTGATTAAGCCACATAGGCCAAGAGAGATGTCAACATTATTCTTGAACAACTGTAATTTGAGAGAGCTGAGATGCTAATCTAAAGGTGGTAATTTCATGATTTTTCACCTTGAATTATTAGCCATTTGATGGAAAATTGGTTACAAGAAAAATGACAACATCCTAGGGGAGGAGAGAGGTAAAATTCTGCCAGCATTAAGGGGGGGAGCAGAATTTCATTTTTTTCATCTTCATTTTGCTGAGTTCTTAGAGTTTTTACTTAGTTTTTCTCTTCTTGGTTGAAAGCAAAAAAGAAAAGAAAGAAAAGTTTGAAGAGATAAAGCTTGAAATATAGCTTCTTGAGGTTGCTCTTTAGCAGCAACTCTTGCACTTTCTTGATTTTCCATTCTTGTTTTTGCTATTTTGATTTCTATTTGGTGAGTTTCCATTTTCAATAAATGTTTTTTTTATTGTTCTTTTAAGTTCTTCCTTCATCTCTTTCTTAAGTATATTTTTTACATTTTATTTTTACAATAAACTCACCATGGCCAAATGGCCTACATTATTTATTTAAGTTGCTGTTTTGGGTTTATTTTACCATATTGTTTATGTTATTTTCTTTGATTTTGATGTTTTAAATGTTATGTTACTTCATATTCTTGAGTTATATTTTAATTTGGTTGCTTTGTTTGTTGCCATTTATGTTTTAAATATCATGTTTTTGCATTTTTAATTTTCTGTTTTCATGTTGTTTAAATTTGAGCATGTTTTAGATTTAGTATATCAAGTGTTTGTGAAAATGCTTGTGTGGTCTTTGCATGATTTGAGTTTTATATCTTAGTTGAGCATGTTTTAGATTTAGTATACTAAGTGTTTGTGAAAATGCTTGTGTGGTTTTTGCATGATTTAAGTGTTATATTTTAGTTGAGCATGTTAGTATACCAAGTGTTTGTGAAAATGCCATGCTTGTTGGAGCTTGAGGCCATTTGGCTACTCCATGTGTTTTGCATTGTGTGTTGCATTTTTTGCCATGTTAGTTGGTAGGTTTTTGCATTTACATGTCATTTGATTTAGTTTTGCATGCTAGTATACCAAGTGTTTGTGAAAATGTCATGTTTGCTAGTTACATTATGCTATTCGGCCCTCTTGGAATTTTTGCATTTTATGTGCATTCTTACCATGTTAGTTGATAGGTTAGCATTTGCATGATATTTGGTTGAGTTTTTGGTTTAAGCATGCTTTGTGTTTGTAAAAATTCATACATATTTTAGTTATTAAGTTAGGTTTATTTTCCATGCATGTTCATGCATTTTAGGTCTAGGTTGCATTAAATGCCATGCAAGTTCATTTAGGTCTAGGTCACTTTATGAATGCCATGCATTTTTTCATGACATTTAGGTTTAAATCCATGCATTTCATGCATTATGTTTGCTGTATTGTTTCATGCATTTCATGTTCATGCCACTTGAATAATGACTTGAGTCAATTAATGGTTCAAAGTCATGCTCTCTTGAGCACACTTGTGGGAAATTAAGTTTTGTCAAATTGATTATTCTACCTTTGTGATTTTTTTTACTTAGCCAATTTTTATCTAACTTTCAAAAAGTCCTAGCTACTGTTTGTAAGTCATTTTATGAGTTTCAAATATTTTTACTTTGATTTTTAAATGATTTTATCAAAGGCAAAATGTGTTTTGGCAAAGCAGTTTTTTTCACCCAAAACTCGTACATCTCCGATTTTTCTGGGCATTCGTCTTTAATCAGAAAATTAAGCCGATTTTTTCCCGTGTATTTTTACATGTCTTGAGTCTCCTGTATTTTTTTTCAGAATGTTTTGAATTTTTAAAAATAGGATAAAAAATCGTGGCTTAAAACTGGACAATGGAGTCAGAATTGAATTTAAAGAAAAATCATTTTTCTGTTTTACCTAAGTTACTTAGAGTGGGCTGATTAGGAGGGTTAGCTACTGACTTAGGGTAGTTTCTAAGCCTTTTTAAATTCTAAAATGGTTTTTTCAAGTCTCGGGTTAAGGATAGTCAAGTCCGGATTTTTAAACTTAGGAAATTAGAGCCATTTAAAAAAAGATTTAGCCCAGTTTTTATTTTTAATTCAAGCTTTTCAAAATTGTTTTCAAACAATCACAAAGTATTTTGGTTTTAGAATATTTAATTTGACATATTTTCCTAAGGTAGCCAGATATCTTTTTAGATATACGGTTTTCCTTAATTAAAGGGAGAAATACATTTCATGCATTGCATTTTCATATTCATGCATTTTATATAATATGTGATTCTTGCTATAATAATTTCTATGATATTGTTATTATTTTGATTTATATTTTTTGATGTTATATGGTTTTGAATATTTCATGATATCCTATGCTTTTATTTAGTTATTTTTATTTAGCATATACTATGTTCATGCATTATTATTTTCATTTTCATGCATATTATATGATAGCATCATTTTACTCCATGTCATTTAATTTATATATTGCCATATCATTTAAATTATTTCATTTCATATAGAATATGTTATGTTACTTAGGTTATTTTATTTCATTTAAAAAAAATATCATGTTACTTAAGGTATTCCATTTCATATAGAATATGTTATGTTACTTAGGTTATTTTATTTCATTTAGAATATATCATATGGCTTAGGATATTGCATCTCATATAGAATATACTATGTTATCTAGGTCATTTCATTTTATTTATAATATGTCATATAACTTAGGATATTTTATTTCATTTAGAATATGCTAAGGATATTTCATTTCATTTTAGAATATGCTAAGGCATTTACATCATGTCATGTCATTTAGGTTGCATTATATTATTTAGATTTTGCTATATCATTTTATTTATGTCATGCATATACATATTCATTTCTTTTAAATGTTTTCAAAAAAAGATAATGGTTTTCGAAAAAAAATAAAGATATTCCCGAGTTAAAATAATTCATGAGTTCTCTACCGGGTTTGCTGGAGGGAATATCATCAATTATCATTAATAAAGGAATATATTTCTTTCGAAAAAAGAGAATGATTCGGAAAGTTTTCCAAAACTAATAAAAATTTTTGTATTTTGCCACGTTTGTTGGGGAATATAGGAAAATTTTGAATTTATAAATTCCGAATCATTTTCAATTAAAAATGGAAATGTTTTTCTTTAAATTGGGAATTAACTTGAAATACTAAATTTAAAACCAATTTTTTACCGAGACTTGAGATAACACACGAGGTACCGATTTATACGGGCGTTATGGGGGTGCTAATCCTTCCCCACACGTAACCGACTCCCGAACCCTCTTTTTTGATTTCTCTGGTTTAAAACGCAGACTTGAAATTGGTTTTTAAAATGTTTTAATTAATTTTTAAAATATTTTATAAAACCGGTTTTAATAAGTGGCCGATCACACCTAGCTAAAAAAGATTGGTGGCGACTCCATGTCTTTTTTAAGGTCATTTTCAAAACCTTCACTTTTTAGAGGAATTAAGTCGACTTTTCCTCGGTTTTTTTTTTTAATGTCACGCTTAACGAATAATAAAGTCTTGCGATGAGACTCGTTATTTTTTAGGTTGCGACAGACACGTTCATGTATTTGTATCGTGTTCATACTATTTTTTTTTTGTCATGTCGTGCTTTAATTATTTTTCTCATGTTATATTTGTATCGTATAATTATGATGTGTTTGGAATTATCAGATCTAATTGATCATATTCAAATAATTGCCGAGTGTCGTATAAGGATAGAAGTTATTATTTTTCTAAATTATCTTTACTCCTCTTAATTTTTTATCTTTCAAAGTTGTTATAAAATATCAATTCAAATCCGATAACATGCTCACAATAAAACACAAACATTTACTAGTATGTGTTAAAAGAAAGTCCCAAACAATCAATTTAGCTTTTATTATCCTTATCTTGTGGGCATAAGATAGACCCCCTCCCCCCAAAGGTTTACAGTTCACTATATTCGAGAAAACGTCGAGACACTGTAAGCAGAAGATAACTGATTTTTGTAGTTCGCAGAAAATTGTCGAGTAAAATTCTTGCCTTTCGGTCTTTTGATCATTGACTCTGATAGTGGATTGCTGATTTTAGGACTGCATATAGTAATTCTTGAGGGGAAATTACAGGAGCAAGTGACTGCAAATTCATGTCACAAGCTTGAAGTAATCGAAAAGCTTTTGTAAATAAGAAAAACATACATTACTATTACTAGATGTTACGACACATTTGTGAAATATTCTTTCCAAAATAAAAATGTAAAAGTAAAAAAAAAAAGTAAGAAGTAAACTAGAACAACTAAAAATAATGGTTGAGTTGGAAGTTAAAAAACTGTATCTTTCGTCAATAAATTTACCTGAATGGTTAATTGCATGACATTAAAAGACATATATACTTTTAATTTTATATTTATAATAAAATTAATTTAAATTTTTTTGGTAAATTCACTAAATGAGTTGGTGTCATTTGACTCGTGACACCAACTCAGCCACTCCCATTATATATAGTATAGATTATTATTAGACCTGTCGAAGGATCGAGTAGCTCGCCCGACCCGACAGGCCCGACTCGTATTGGATCAAGCTTGCATAAGATTTTTTGTAATTCGAGTAAGCTCAGTCGACCCGAATTAAAATTAATTAAATAAAAAAATATTTTTATTTAAATTTAATTTAAATATTAATATAAAAATGTTATCAGGTTATTTCAGGTTTAGATCGTTTCGAGTTCGGTTGTTTTCGGGTTGGGTGAGTTCGGGTTGTTCATTTTTTATAAACAAATCAGATTGGATCGGATTTGGATTTGAATCGATCGGATTGGTTTTTGGTGTTCGGATCAAAATTGACAGGTCTAGCGGTTGCAAAAAAAAAAAAAAAAATCAAACTTCATAAGGATGAAAGTAGAGGTGTCCATGGGCCGGGCCGAGTCGGGTTCGGGCTGGGCCTATGTATGGTATCAACATCATATATGCTTGCCCAAGTCCGACTCGGCCTGAAATATAGGCCTAAAATTTTGCCCAAGGTTGCCCATATTTGTAAATAGCCCAAGTCCGTTTACGCCTGCCCTTTTTTTTAAAAAAAAAAATTAAAAAAACATGTTATTTTATATATTAAATCTTTAGTAATTTTATTTTTTTTCTTTTATTAAGTTCTTAAACATATATAACTTAACATATTTTTTAATGTTAACACTATAATATTATATATATTTAATTTTTATATGACATAAATTATATAATATATATAAAAATAAAAAATTATTTAATTGGAAAACGAGCTGGGTCGGGCCGAATTCGGGCCTTGAATGTTAAAGCCAAGGTTCGACCCATTTTTTAAACGGGTCTAATTTTTTTGGTCAAATCCATTTTTCGAATTTAATATTTTTATTCAAATTTTCTAAAATATAGATGAACGTTCGAGTTTAGGTAGGTAGTTCGATCCTTTAATAAGTCTCTATATTTTAAAATTTTATGTTGGATAAAAAACAGACATACACCACCGTAATTTCTAAATAGTGATTCTGTGACGATTTCTAAATGTCTCTATATTTTTTATATTTTTTTTCTTGTCAACAGGTTGCAATCTGAATTGATGGCTTTGATGGTAAAAATTAATCAATAAATTTCACTTATATTATTTAAAACTAAACATAAAAGAATTAAAAAGTCAAACCCCGCGTAGAGGGCTATATTCCTAGTATAATCAATTTGGTACTAATATAATTAATGAGAGTTAAAACTATATGTATTTACTAAAATTGGAATGGCGCATTTGGCTATTTTTGGATTATAGGTTATTTAATTTTTAAGAAGAAGGTATCATGTAGAACAAAAATTAATAATTAATCAATAAATTTCATTTATATTATTTAAAATTAAACATAAAAAAATTAAAAAGTCAAGCCGTCCCGTGACTATATTCTTAGTATAATCAATTTGGTACTAATATAATTAAAGAGAGTTAAAACTATATGTATTAACTAAAATTAGAATGGGGCATTTGGCTATTTTTGGGTTATAGGTTATTTAATTTGTAAGAAGAAGGTATAATGTAGAACAAAAATTTTAAGAGATATGCTTTTTGGGGTGCTTGATTTATTTTGGTCCAATTGGCTGGCCAAATTGATTTCAAGTGTATAGTAGTAGTAGTAGTAATATAATTAATGAGAGTTATATTATAATGTACACTTATTAGTATCAAATTAATTCTCATTAATTATATTATTTTTTTAATAATTAAATAAACATTATTGCTGATTTATTAAAATACAAAACTGTCAAATATAAACATAAAAATCATGTTTTTTTTTGGGATTCTTCAGCTCTTTTTAAAGATGAATAGAAGTTTTTTTGGCTAAACTATTAAAAAAGTCTTTGAACTATTTCACTTTTATTAAGTAAGTCCTATATTTTTATTGTACCTTTTGATTTGTATTCAAATACGTCTTTATTTCAAATAAAAAATTAATTTCGGTTAAGGGTTTATTTGGATACAAATTAAAGATTAAAGTTTATTTGGTTACAAATTAAAAGTTAAGAGAGCTTATTTAGATGCAATAAAAGTATAAAAACCTATCTAGATAAAGTGATAAATTTTTTAGGTTTTCTATTAGTCAATTTTTTTGTTCGATCCTTGAGTTATGCCCTATTTTCGAAACAATCATTCATAATATTTGCTTCTTCCTCCCCTAACTATCTTGACTTGTTTAACCCATCAGTGAGATGAAATTTTGGTAAAAAAAAAAGGAAGAATAAAATCAAACAAAAAAAAATCCTCCCCGCTCAGAAAATTTTGGTTAGATAGAATCTATATAGCACATGATAAGCACGAGAGGAATTGCGTTTCAAAAAAAAAAAAAAAACACGTTGAAGCATGCAAGGATGAAGAAGAAGAGAATAGGGTTTGTGTTTTGACATAAATACGTCTTCTATTTTTTTATTTAATTAATTAATACAAATACTTTTTTTTTAAGATAATCAGCATTAAAAATATTAAAAAAGGAAAGTTGATTTTGTGATTAAGAATGCATGATTTACTTAAGGTATTCTTAAAAAATATATATATATATATATATATATATGATGTGGCTTGTTATTATTAAATGCCTAAAAAGTCACTTGTTACGATCATTCTAATATAATTTAAATTTTAAATTAACATAAAAACAGCTAAGTTTAAAGTTGATGGATCCATCTAAGCTAATGCCCCATCCTTCTGGTAGAAAGGCATAAATCTTGATTTTAGTTGGCACTAGCAATTAAAAAAAATTGCAGTGATGGATTGTCAATTCTCATATGATAATCAGCTTAATTTTCAAAAATCGCAATATGATGGAAAAAAGAAATAAATGAAACACAAAGAAGCAAAGTACAAGATATAAATCAAGGCAAGTGCTTTAGGCTAGACCTATATAAGGATCGGACTACCCGCCTGATCTGAATTAGATTTAATTTGGATAAAGATTTTCGTAATTCGGGTTGGCTTGAATTACTATTCATTAAATAAAAAATATTTTTATTTACATTTAATTATAAATATTAATATAAAAATAATTTTTAAATATTTTAATATTTTTTAATAGTAAAATGGGCTTTCGGGTAGAACTGCTCATGGGTCGGGCAGCTTGCCCGACCCGGTAGGCCTGGTTCGTACTGGGCAGGACTTGTGTGAGCATTTTCATGATCCGGGCCAGCTCGACCTGGCTCGGATCACTGTTCACATGATAAAAAAATATTATTTTTAAAAATAAAAATTATAAAATTAATTTTTTTTTATATATATGTGAACAGTGTATTCGGGCCCGCCCAGGGCCGGGCCTGGGCAAAGAAGTTCAAAAAAATTCGAGCCGCGACAATGAACAGATCTACTTTCGGGTTGGCCCAACTCCAAATGAGCTTGGGATAAGAAAAAAAAATTTCGAACCGCGACCCTACCCATAGAGAAATCTATTTAAGGCTGATGGAACAAGCATGATATATATATATATATATATATACACTACTTACATCCCAAATTTATATTATGTATTGATTTTAATGGAATTTAAAAAAAAAAAGAGTATATATCTTTAAAATTTTATGTTTCACAATATTTAATGCCAAAAATAAAAAATAATTTTGAAATATAAAAGAAGTAAGAGATCTATGTGTTAAAAAAAAAAAAAACACAGTTTTGGGGGGAAAAAAAAGATGGACGAAAAAAATGAGATAGTAGCCTTTGATTTGAATATATTAAAATAAAGATCGATCTATTTATCAATATTGTGATTTTATTCCATTCATACCATTTGAATCCCTTTCATTCATTCAATCCAAACCAACCCTCAAAACATGAGCAGAAATTTTGAGTTGTATTCATTGTGCAGAATACTTTACATATATATGTATAGATTTTGAATGGAAAATTTTCAATGTTATCAAATTTAACCTTTCAGAATCTAGGACTTAACTCAGTTGTTCATGCAGTTATCCTTAAAAGATGGCATCCAGGAAATCTGATATTCGAATCTTAACATCGGCATCCATTCATCTATTCTCAAGTTACGACCTCTTTTCTATAAAAAAAAAAAAAAATTAACCTTTCAAGATTGTTTTTCAATGTTACATGGTTATCACTTGTGGGTCAAAGTATTTAAGAGGTTTCTATACTATATCATTTAGTGCAAATTAGTCTCTCTACTATAAAACGGGGTAATTCAGTCCTTATTTTTTTAAAATTGAAGTAAAAAGGTAAAATCACTAAGTAAACTGTTAAAAAAAACTAACGTGGCATATAACCTGTGTTTAATTGATGACGTGGATCTCAAATGCTGCCATGACATTAATAAAACATATTATTTTAAGATGACGTTGACAAAATAAAAAATATATTTTTAACATTTGATAATGTATTTTCAACAACTTGTTATTTATTTTGTCCACGTTATCTTAAAATAATATATTTTATTAGTGTCATGTCAATATTTGACATTCACGTCATCAATTAAACACAGGTTATATGCAACGTTAGCTTTTTAACAGTTTACTTAGTGATTTTACCTTTTTACTTCAATTTTAAAAAATAAGAACTAAATTACTCAATTTTTATAATAGATGGATTAATTTGCATTAAATAATATAGTATAAGGACCTTCCAAGTACTTTGATCTCACTTGTGAGAATAAGATTAATGGCAAAACCATCGGAAATGAATAAAATTATCAACAATTCTCCTTCTCTAAAAATCCATTATCGTAAATATTTATTTACTAATTGTCTTAAAAAGTTAAAGTTAAATAACCAACAAAGATTATTCCCCTTGTTAGAAAGAAGACATTTTTTATCAGTTAAGATTCAATCTTTGTAAGAAGCATTTTGAGAAACGAATATATGATAACGCATTTTTAAGATCGTCCCAAAAAAAAATAGATTTAGGTAAAATTTAGGGACATTCATCACCGTATTAATGTTAAAGTTAATTTTTTCTTTTCTTAATAAATTAACAGTTAAATATTTTAGGGAGTGATGTTATAGTACAAATTTAGTGCTCTCCCGTCTACGCCCGAATCATAATTTTTTTTTTATAAAATTCGAATCCACAATTTTTCAATAAAATAATAATTGATTAGTAAAATATTTAAATTCTTTTAGTTATTTAAAATCATAATCTATTTAATATAAAATAAAAATATGAGCTCAATATTATTAATAGTATGTATATATTATTCTTATTTATTCTAAATTTTATAATTACTTGAATTTAATTCTCAATATGTATATATTATTTTTCAAAATATTCACCCCTATTTTGATGAAATTCGTTAAACTATTCCTTACCTTAAGAAATTTTTTGATAAATTGTCACAAAAAATCTTTAATGTTTTTCAATTATTGAGAAATTTTAGAATAGTATTTATTATTATTATTATCAATTTTTTCATGTGTAAGAATAAAATCATTAATCCCAAATTTTTAACATTAAAAATTTAAGTCAATGAACTTAGAGGTTAAGTTAAAGCAATATGGCAAATTATGCAAAATATCCTCATTTTAGGATAATTTTTAAAATAAGGTATATATGTTTAAAATTATCAAATTTAATCTAGACAAACAATAATTCTCAATCATTATACGACACGTGACACAAAATTGTGAATTATTTGAATAGTTTCAATTAGACTTGGTGATTTCGGATACAATATAATTATACGATACGAACACAACATGAAAAAATAATAAAAATGACACGACAAGAAAAATAACATAAACACGACATGAATATATAGACGAATGTGTCAAAATTTATATAAATATATAATACCTTAAATACGATTATGACACGAACATGTAACATGTAACATGAACACAAACACGATACATGACACAAAATTGAGAGTTATTTGAATAGTGTCAATTAGACCTAACAATTTCGAATACAACATGATTAAACGACACGAACACAACATGAAAAAAATAATTAGAACACGACACAACACGAAAAATAACATAAACACGACACGAGTATGTCAAAATCTATATAAAATGAATTATTAACGTGTCAAAATTTATATAAATATATAATATCTTAAATACGATTATGACATAAAAATATAATACGAACACAAAATGAATTATTATTATTATCAATTTTTCATGTATAAGAATAAAATCATTAATCCCAAATTTTTAACATTAAAAATTTAAGTCAATGAACTTAGAGTTTAAATTAAATCAGTATGACAAACTATGCAAAATATCCCCCACTTGGGGACAACTTTTAAAATAAGGTATAAATGTCTAAAATTACCAAATTTAATCTTAACAAACAATAATTTCCAATCATTATACGACACGTGATACAAAATTGAGAGTTATTTGAATAGTGTCAATTAGACCTGACAATTTCGGATAAAACGTGATTATATGACACGAATACAACATGGAAAAAATAATTAAAACACGACACGAATATAAAAACGAACGTGTCAAAATCTACATAAAACGAATTATTAACGTGTCAAAATTTATATAAATATATAATACTTTGAATACGATTATGACACGAACACGTAACATGAACACGAACACGACACATGACACAAAATTGAGAGTTATTTAAATTGTGTCAATTAGACCTGACAATTTCGAACACAACATTATTATACACACGAACACAACATGAAAAAAATAATTAGAACACGACACAACACGAAAAATAACATGAATACGACACGAATATGTCAAATCTATATAAAACGAATTACTAATGTGTCAAAATTTATATAAATATATAATATCTTGAATATGATAATGACACAAAAATATAATACGAATACGACATAAATACACAAATCTTTCACTTTGCTTCTTTCCTTTCTTTCCCTCTTTCTTTTTCTCTCTCTTCTTTTTCTTTCTTTCTTTAAAAAAAAAAAAAAAAAACCCTTACTACGTGACAAGCTATATTGATGCAATCCCTATGGCACTATATTAAAGCCATCCCCACTAGATTGAAGCAATCCCCCTCAAATTGAGGGGGATTGCTTCAATATAGTGGGGATTGCTTTAATATAATGTTATAAATGTTATAGATGTCTAAATTTATTGCTTTGATCAATTTGCCCTAACCCAAATCCAAACCCAATTGTCATATGCTTGCCTTCAATTATAACTTTGTTAGATATATATTATCTTTTTAGTTAGACTTGATAATTTTGGACACGATACAAATATGATATGAGAAAAATAATTAAAATACGATATGATTACTGATAACTCTAAAATAGAGTTATTTTGCCATATTTTATATAGCTAAGTCCTTATAGTTTAAACTATTAATTAATTATTTTTAGTTATTTTTAATTTAGTTGTATTTATTTATTTTATGTTTAATTTAGTTATTTATTTAATGACTTTTGTATTTTTGTAGAGTCCTAAAGCAATAAGGAAAATATTAATTCATCTATGGAAAGTCAAAACTGTTACTTGCTCACAAAGTTTTTCTATTTCAGGCTTTTGGAGTTCTATAAATAGGAACCCTTTAGGACTTTATAAAGGACTTCTCCCTAACTACAAATCTGAAACTTCTAAATAACCTAATTTTCTTAAGAGGAGAGCAGCCACCAAAGATTTGCAAGGAGCAAGAGAGATTTTGGGAGATTGAAGACTGAAGATGTGACAACCCTTAGTTTTCTCTTATCCCTTATCTTATTTATCTTTCTTCTATTATTTATGATGGTGAAACTCTTTTGTTTTATTTTTATTAATTAGTATGAACTAAATATATTTTTCTATGATTGCAATGGAATTCAACATGTAGTTTGAATTATTTTACTCTATTACTTGATTTAATGTATTTGAGTTGTTTATTCAATCTTGTTCTTAATGCTTCTAATTGCTTAGCTACCAATTAGATTGGTTTGGTAACCTAAATACAACTCGACATAGGGAGTTTAGTATTAGACATGGATTGAATAACATATGTATCATATTCATTTATTATGATGAATTGATCTGCATGTAGGATAGAAATATATTTACGTGTCATGTGTAACCAATTTTAGAGTCTAAGCTTAATGAGTTTCTCTTTAATTCAATTATCATAGACATATAGTTAATTTGTTAAGAGAGATATTTTTATAAGACCATTGACTGATACTTATAAATAGATTATAACTCTTGGTTAACAACTCAATGTCATTACTCAAGTTAAGAGGGTAGGAGAGGTTCATACGAAGTGTTGAGGAAAATTATAATCCTACTCTTTTCTCCATTGATTTAATTATTATTTTTTTTATTTAGTTTTTAATTTAAATTCTTTAACTAATTGTTTGAATAAGATTGAGTTGTTCTAATTTTAGTATTTAACGAATTTGGTAACAATTCCTCGTGGGAACGATACTTTACTCTTCAATTTATTACTTGTTAACGATACGTGCACTTGCATGGTTAAATCCGACAATAATTACACGATCCAAACACTACGAGAAAATTAATTAAAACACGACACAACACAAAAAAATAACACGATTATGATACGAATATATTAACATATCAAAATTTATATAATATGAATTATTAACATGTCAAATTTTATATAAATATACAATAAATTAAACATGATTATAACACGTGAAAATATAATGAACACGATATAGATTTACAAATTATCATATCTACTTTTAGCACCCTATAAGATTTCTCCTTTATAAAGAGCAGATCTATACCCAAAAACCAAAAGAGATAACAATCCAAAAGGAAAGCAAAATGGCTCTGACCAAACTGACCAATCCCATCACTTCTGAATCTCAAAAACTGCCTTACATTGCTCTTCAACCAGTAGCCAGCCTCAAATCTCCCAAGATTTTCATGGCCTCAACATTTCCTTCTAGCTGCAAAGAGGTTGAGATAAATTTCAAGAACCTTTTATGCCTCATGGCAAAGTGCTTGTTCAGGTGACTCACTCCATTCCACAACAAAAGATTGAAATCTTCAAATCAATGGAGGGTTGGGTTGAGAACAACATTCTACCCTTCCTGAAACCAGTTGAAAGAAGTTGGCAACCCCAAGATTTTCTACCAGATGCTGCCTCTGATGGATTTGATGAACAAATTAAGGAACTAAGGGAGAGAACAAAGGAGATCCCAGATGATTACCTTGTCTGTTTGGTTGGAGATATGATAACTGAAGAAGCTCTTCCAACTTACCAAACAGTGCTTAATACCTTGGATGGAGTTGGTGATGAAACAGGTGCAAGCCTCAGTTCTTGGGCAATTTGGATAAGGGCTTGGACAGCTGAAGAGAACCGACATGGAGACCTTCTAAACAAGTATCTTTACTTGTCTGGAAGAGTAAACATGAGACAAGTTGAGAAAACAATTCAATATTTGATTGGATCAGGAATGTATCCTGGAATTGAAAAGAACCCTTATCTTTTTTTCATCTATGCTTCATTCCAAGAAAGGCCAACTTTCATCTCCCATGGGAATACAGCTAGGCTTGCTATGGAACATGGGGACGCTAAGTTAGCTCATATATGTGGCACAGTTGCATCAGATGAAAAACACCATGAGCTTGCCTATACTAAAATAGTTGAAAAGCTCTTCGAAATCGATCCTGATGGAACTGTGGTTGCTTTCGCTGAGATGATGAGGAAGAAAATCACAATGCCAGCCCATCTTATGTATGATTGTCACGACGATAACCTTTTCGACCATTTCTCAGCTGTTGCACAAAGACTTAGGGTTTACACTGCCAATGATTATGCTGATATATTAGAGTTCTTGGTGGATAGATGGAAAGTTAAAGAGCTAACTGCACTTTCAGCTGAGGGAAGAAAGGCTCTGGAATATGATTCTCTACTTGCTCCAAGAATTAGAAGGCTGGAGGAGAGAGCTCAAGCAAGGTCAAAGCCAGCACCAAGTATTCCTTTCAGTTGGATTTTTGGCGGAGAAGCAAAGCTCTAATCAGATCAGACACCAAGTAAATTTTCATTAATCTTTTGATTAGTGATGATATTTTACTATTATACTTTTAAATTTGGAATAAATTAAACTTGGTGTTTAACTCATTTGGTTCACGCAATCATTTTTGAAAGCTAACATCCAGTAGGTCTGGGATTCGAATCCCAACATCTGCAACCCCTTCTGATACTTCTAAACCACGACCTCCTTTTATCAACAAAAAAAAAAAAAAGAATAAATTCGGTTAAAATCTTTTACCGATATATATATATATATATATGAGGAGGGATTTACTTACACTAGTGTAAAATTAAAATAGTTTTACACACTTTCATAACTTTTTATACGATTTATATTTTAACAAACCGACCGTTGGATTTAACAATATAATTGTAGTCGTCGTGCACGTAAAGTTTCGAATCGATCCGATATCTCTATCATGTTGATCGAGAATACTGTCTTTTTCAATATATATTTAACGATTGAAAGTTTTTTACATAGAACAAATAGTTAGATATTTTTAATTCACTTGAAACTTGACGTGCATGATCTACGTGAATAAAACATGAAATAGGACGGTCAGATTAAACAAATATAAATCGTATAAAAAATTATGAAAGTATGTAAAACTACTTTAATTTTATACTAGTGCAAGTGGATCCCTCCTCTATATATATATATATATATATATATATATATATATATTTGTACATGTAAGATATTGTACTTTCTTTGTCATTCTTCTAATTAATATTTCATGATGCAAAATTTTCATTACATTTCGAGCTTTTTCTCATCCAGTTCTCAAATAAAAATGTTCTTTTCTTCTTTAGATAAAGCTAAAATTCAAAATTTCCTTTTTGTTTTATATTTTCCTTCTTTCATTATGGCGTTTTTTTATTAAAGATTTTGTTAACGAGTGTTTTAAAGACAATCTTTAAAGTTACTATAAATAATAATATTTTTCTTCTATGTATTAAAAATAATAAATAAATTTGTCAACTACTGCATTTAATACAATGTTATTACAATAAATAGTATATTAATTAACTGTAACGAGTTAGCAATACTCTTTTATTAGGTCATTTTTTTAAGGATAATTATCTTGTATACCGACGGTGGAGTTTTTTAATTCCACAAACGGGATTAAAAAACTGCCACATGTCCCATTTTTTTTTTTAGTTTTTTAAATATAAATTGAGGACATGTGACAGTTTTTTAATCCCACTTATAGAGTTAAAAAAAACTTCACTATCGGTGTATAGAATAATAATCCCCTTTTTAATTGTCATTGAGATTTATGAGTTAGGAGTCAGGGCCATTATTTTTGTTTTATTTGGCATTACATTACATTCGAGGCAGATCGTATGGAATAAAAACAGTAACAAATGTAGAGATTAATGAATTGTAATATATTATGAAATGAGAAGACATCCACTTACATTAGTATAAAATTAAATTAGTTTTACACACTTTCATAATTTTTTATACGATTTATATTTGTTTAATCCGATTGTCGTATTTCATGTTTTATTTACATAGATCATGCACGTTGAGTTTCGTGTAAATTAAAATGTCTAACTATTTGTTCGATGTAAAAAACTTTCAACCGTTAAATATATATTGAAAAAGATAGTATTCTCGATCGATATGATAGAGATATCGAATCGAATTGAAAATTTACGTGCATGATGAGTACAATTATATTGTTAAATCCAACGGTCAATTTATTAAAATATAAATCGTATAAAAAGTTATGAAAGTGTGTAAAACTAATTTAGTTTTACACTAGTATAAGTTGATCCCTATTCTTATGGAATAATATATATATATATATATATATTATCTTAAAATAAGAGAATTTCTTGTTTATTCTTATTAAGAAGGTTTTGTTAACTAGAGCCATTTAAGATATTCTTTAAAATTAGTTATGATATTATTTATAATAATATTGTCATAACGAAAAATTTCTTTGCTTGGGACTCGTCTATATGACATTAGGGAGAAACAGAGGAAAAGACTACTTAATTCTTCGCAAATAAAATTGAGGGTTTGAAAAGAACCTCGAAAAAAAATGGAGTCGCCACCAATATTTTTTGGTTAGGTGTAATCGGTCACCTATTAAAACCGATTTTTGTAAAAAAAAAAATTAAAATTAATTAAAACATTTTTAAAAACCAAATTTGAAGTCTGCGCTTTAAACCAGAGAGAAAACAAAAGCAGGTTCGGGAGTCGGTTACGTGCGGGGAATGATTAGCACCCCCACAACGTCCGTATAAAATGGTACCTTATTAATCGTGCGTTATCTCGAGTCTCGATAAAAGTCGGTTTTATATTTGATATTTTAAAAATAATTCTCCTTTAAAAAAAAAAACAATCATATTATTTGAAAATAATCCTTAATTTATTAATGCAAAATTTTTTCCATGTTTCCCGGCAGACCCGATGAAACAGAGAAACTTTTATTTATTTTAGAATTCTCCGAATCACCCTTATTTTGAAAAAAAAAAGATATTCCGTTATTAATGATAATTGATGATATCTTTCCCGGCAGATCCAGCAAAGAACTCATGAATTATTTTAACTCGGGAATAACCTTATTTTGTTAAAAATCATTAATTTTTATGCATTAAAAACAATATATATAAAAAAAATGACCATGGATAAACAAATTATTACTAAGGTACAAATATAAATTAAACAACATGCATAATTGTCATAGCATGGCAAACATTTTATTATGACATGGCAAAAAAAATTAATGACATGACATACATGACATAGTAACTTTATTACAACATGGCAAAGAATTAATGACATGGCATACATGACATGACAAATAACTCATGACATGACATATATGATGTGACAAATAGCTCGTGACATAGCAAAAGAAATTATGACATGTCATTCATGGCATGGCAAAGATTTCATGGCATGACATACATAGCATGGTAAGTAACTCATGACATGGCATATGATTCATGGCATGGCAAATATTTCATGACATAGCCTACATAACATGGCATATATGACATAAGCACCAATCATAAAAATGACATCATCATAGAATATTCACAATCACATCATAATCAAAATGGCAACGTGAATATTAGATCATAAAATGACATCATCATGGAATATTCATAAATATAGAATTTGCATGATTAAGATGAAAAATGTAGATATCCTGGAATATGCATGATCATGGAATATGCACACATCATTATTTTGAAATTCATTTTCATGAGTTTTCTTCTTGATGAAATTATATAAATGGCACGTGTTGGGATATTTTACTGAACTCCCCGACAAACTCGGCAAAGCTTTGGAAAAATATCTTTTCGCATGACACGTATATAATTCCGAGTAAAACAAAAACCATACCTTTCGATTTCATAAACACGTGCGTTGAATAATTTTCTAACCTCCCCGGCAAACCGGCAAATACTAAGAACTAATTCTCGCCAAATGTCTAGGAAACCGAAAAATATGTTTTTACTCTAAATTAAATAAAAATATTTTTTAAAATATGCAATGCATGAAAACAGAATGTGTTTCTCTCTTGAAGAGAGGATATTTGAACACCTAAAAAGATATCTGACTACCTTTGAAAGAAACCTAAGTTGGATATTTTAAAATGAGAGATTTCGAGCACAGATTTTGGCTCGGAATGGGGGGTATTTGAATGCCCTTGTTTGACATCCGAGAATCTTTGAACAAGCTTCGAATGCAACATTTTGAAAACAAAAAATGAGTAAAAAATAAATGCAATTTTTGAGATAGAATCTTCATGGCCGAATGGCCTAGTGTCAAAATTCTTAGTTTTTGACTCACTTTTTGAAGCCCGGATTAACTACCCATGACCCGATTTTTGCAAAACCAATTTTTTACCTTTGAACTAACATGGAAAACATCCCGAAACAATAGCTTAATGATTTTTTCCAGCCCCTCCCCTTTGGTAAAAAAATGAGACCTTTACTAGCTTTAAAACTTGTTTTGGTGCCTAAAAATCGGTTTTACAAAGTTATTTTTTGGACCTTTATACAAAATTCAAAAAATCTGGAAAAATCAATTTAGACTCAGCAAATGATGAACTAAAAGTGGTAGAGGCAGTTTTTTATTTTGACCAAAAATGCATAGTGAAAACATTGCCCAAAATCAACATATCCAACTTGCAAAACATTTTTTTTCAACTATTTTGAAAAATAGATTTTGGCTATGGACCATTAATTGATCCTAGCCAAAATCAAGTTGGAAATGAGTTGAAAACATATTTTTACAGCAAGGAAAAATTATAGGCTCAAGGCTAGCTTATTGGAAATGAATCCCACTTAGCCATCTCTTGGTGGGAGACCAAGGTCATCAAGCACTAACATCATTTGCCAACAAGCACAAACAATATGCCACACATTATGAATCATTTTCAGTAAGAACAAGCATATGAATATGATGAAATATAAGCTAGAAACATAAACAAACAAAGAAAAATAAAGGTTGGCTCAATGGTTGGCTCTTTGGACATAGTCCTACCTAACCAAACCACTTGGTAAAAACCAAGATCCTCAAGCACTCGAACCTTTTAATTTCATTTTTTTTTTAAAGAAGCCAAAGGAGAAAATCTATCTTACCATAATAGTACATCCCACATCCAACATGAAACTAAGAAAAATGAGCAAAATACAAACATGATATCAAGGCATGAGTTTTGGCCAAAAGGAAAATGGAGGAGAAAAATGTTGTTTCCTTTTCTTTTTTTGAAAAAAAAAAAAAAAAAAGAAGAGGAGGAGGAGGAAAACCTTTAAGAAAACCATTTTTGGAACCTTTGTTTTTAAGAAAAATCAAATAAAAAATAACATATAAATGTAGAGAAATAGAGCATGAAAATGCATAAAAAATAAAAAAGAAGTAGAGAAGAAAGCTACTTAGTAAAAGCTTCCAAGAAATCTCTTCTCCTCTCTCCTTTTTCTTCTTCATTTTCTTTTCTCCTTAGAGGACTTTAGCTACTGCCCTTAGCTCTCAAATGTAGTGAATGTGTGAAAAATAGAGAAAACCCTTTTTTTTTTATAGCCTTGGCCGAATGGCCTCCCTTTTCTAGAGAATGCTCATCTTTTTTTAGCCTTTAGTCATGCATTTTTCATGCACTCATGGTCCCCCTTCCATATGGTCACCTTTCCTTATATTAGAGATCAATTCCTATTTGCCTTAAATGCCATGTCAAATATTCTTGTCCCCTCTCTCTACAACATTTTGTTTAGCCACTTGTCTTGATCATGTAGTTTAACTAAAAATATCTTCCTATTTGTCATCTTTTTATCCACTTGGCTTCATCATATAGCCTTCACATGTTTTTCACATGGAAGGATAAATCTAATCTGGATAAAATTTAATTCAAATCGATCCAATTATAAAGACTATTCATTTTGTTTACAATTTGAATTTTAAAAATTTATAATATTGCACATTAATTGATATTAAAAAAAAAAAACTGAGCCGAATTGCAATCTTAACCACAACTAAAAAAATTTGTGTCTAGTTCAAGCACAACATCCATTACAGTTTATCAAATCTATCACAAATCATTCATTTTTTATAAATTTTAATATTTTTCTCATTAATTGCATGAAAACACACAATAAAATAAAATATGTCAAATTAATAATGTTTCATTAAAAAATAATAATAAATTATATTGTAACATATTGATTTGGATCGCAATTTTTTAAATTCCAAATGATTATTACAACTTAATTTGATTTTAAACGGCTAACATCATATCATCGTGTTTTGCAGGTAACCTACCAATATTCTAGCTTTTTGTCAATGAGATATTTCATTAATGATGAAAGAAGGATTACAACGAATCCGGAACTTAGCTCAGTTGATTCATGTAATCATCCTTAAGAGATGACATCCAACAAGTTTGAAGTTCGAATATTAACATCTGCAATTGCTTTCCCTATCCCTAAACTGCGACTTTCTTTGTAAAAAAAAAAAAAAAAAAGATTATAGCAAAAATCCAGATAAGAACATGATACCATCTTTCTTTGTTTGTTTGTTCATCCAATTTTATCTTGAAATTTGAATAATTTACAATAGCATACGTTTAGGTATTCTCAAATTTCAAATTTAAAGATTTTGTGTTTTTTTTTTTTTAGTTTTTAAATTATATAATTTTATATATTATCTTATGTGTCAAAAATATAAGTTATCCACGTAGGCGTCTATATCAACACACTTTATCCGGTAATTTTGTATCCTGTAATATAATCTACATATGATATATATACAACTTTTAATTTGTAATTTTTTTACATAAATATTTATATAATGAATTAATAATATGAAGAAAAAAAAAATCACACGTGCATCACATGAGATTAAAACACATATACCACATAATTAAATAAATAAAACTAACACATGCATGGTCACAAACTATTTTGATAATAAAGAAGAAAAAAAAAGGAAATTGGTGGATTTTCTTTCTCAAAATTAAATCACAAAAATTGCTTCCATAAGTTCTCAATTTTAGTAATATTGACTATTTTATTAACATTTTACTCTTAAAAAGGAAATTATAAATTTAAATACTTACTTTTTAAAGAATTTTTGTTTTAATCATCTAACTTTAAAAAAACATATTTAAATCATTAACATTTATAAAAATTAATAATTTGACCACTCAATAATTAAAAATTAATGATTATTCGAGAGGACATATTAGCTCATTTAACAATTGACAATACAACTACCGCGTGACAATACATCTACCACGTGACATTGATCTTTGGACATGTCATGTGGCAAATGAGCTATATGAACATGTCAAACAGACGACTGAGCTGTATGAACATGTCAATTTATGTAATCAAAACACTAACTTTAATAAAAATTGAATCGCAAACGTGATTTTTTAAAATTAAATAATCAACATAGAAATTCAAAAAAAAATTATGTGGCTAAATGGATACTTTTTTCTAGAAATAATAAAAGTTTATAATTACACAATTTCAGTGATCTTAAAAATAATAAGTTTGCGTAGCATATCAAATAAAGGAACTAGGAACCAAAATACTAAACATGCTAGATTTAAAAAGAAGTTGCCTTATTAATGTAAGGATCAGGTATTTAAATAGTTGTCGTAACATGATATTACGATCGTCATTTTGCGGTTTCGACTCTTTTTGTTGTCAATATTCACTGCGATATTTATTGCAATTGACCATAATAACATCCATTACATCTGCAACCGTAATAAATGCGACGCGACTAAAAATGTATCTGCAACCGTAATTTAAATATTTGACAAGTATTTGCTAAAAGAAAACCCCAAAAACCAATTTAATCTTTTATTATCCTTGTCTTTTATTTTGACTACTCAACTATTAAAAATTAATGATTATTCGAGATGACATGTTAGCTCATTTGGCAGCAGATAATACATCTACGACGTAACATTGACCTTGGGCATTCACGTGGCAGATGAGCTATATGAACATGTTAAACAATCAACTGAGCTGTATGAACATGTCAATTTATGTGATTGCAAACATTAACATTAATAAAATTGGTGATTGCAAACGTGATTTTTAAAATTTAAATAATTAACATAAAAACACTAAAAATTTATGCGGCTAAATGGATATTTTTTCCTAAAATAATAAAAATTTATTAATATACAATTTCAATGATCTTAAAAATAATAAATTTACGTAACATATTAAGTAAAGGAACTAGGAACCAAAATACTAAACATGCTAGATTTAAAAAGAAGTTAACTTATTAATTCAAAAATCAGGGGTTTAAATAGAAGTCATAATGTGATATTACTGTAAATACCCGAGTTTATCTGAGTATTCCAATTTGGGCCCAAATATAACTTTTGGACTTGGAAATTTTAATTGAGTGCATGTCTAATCCATGTTGGTTTATTTCTTTTTCTTTTATTTTCGGATTAATTTTATTTATTTATTATTTTATTTTTTCACTGTCTTGTCAGAAAACTAAACTTGAAAACAAAAAGGAAAAATGATAAATGAAAGAGATTTGAAACAAAAAGGCTTCCTTTCAATTTGAAACTGGGACAGATTCTGCAATCAAGATTAAAAAGACTTCTTTTCAAGTTTAAAGAGAGAATCCAACTATGAATGATTAACATCAAACCAAAGCACGCTAAAATTCTTGTTAATTCTCTCTATATAAACAGGGCACCGAATCACACTCAAGGGGGGCAGATGGAAATAAACAACACACCAATCAGAAAAGAAAGGGAATCACGAGAAGCAGAAACAAAAAAGGGCAGGGGGTTTTAAGGTCTCGGGTTGAGTATTGGCTGTATGGAATTTCGGGTTTTAGGAGTTTTTGATTTGGGTTTTGTTTCTTGAAGTTCTTTTGGGTAGGGGGCAAAATCAGTGAAACACGGTACAAAAATGCAGAGGAAATCGAAAGGAAATTCTTAGGAGAAGGTTTGGTTCGGGCTTTTGTTGGGATTTCGGGTTCAAGGTGTTGCTTCGAAGATCAAAACCATTAGAAAGGAGGAACCTAGGAAGCAAACAGACATATCCAAATGCTGGGCAAATCGGACGATCGCTGGCGGAGGTTTGAGGGTTAGGAGGTCACGGGTTTAGACTTATATCTAAGGATTTTGGGTTTGATAAATTGGAATTTAGACATGAGGAAGTCTAAAGGGAGATTTTGTTGAATTTCAAAAGTTTTTTGGGCACTGGAGGCGATGGCGATCGTCGGTAACGGAAGGCGGTGTACACGGCGGAGACTCGTCGATTTCTGGGGATCGTAGGAATAGCGGTGGCTGGTTGGGGAGAGTTTTAGAGAGAAGAGTTCTTTTTGTTTTGCTGGAAGGTAGAAAACTGATTTGAAAAAAAAAAATACTTTTAAAGACTGCATCCGGGTCGAGTCTCGAGACCCGAGCGCGGCCCTCGCATGGATTCGACTCGGATGTAGCTGTTTCCTTTTCTTCTTTCTTTTTTGTTTCTGATTTTTTTATTTTATGTTTTTTTTTTTTTAGTTTCTTTATGTATTATATATATATATATATATTATTTTATCATTTTTATATGTTATTTTAATATTTGATATCTTATTGCTTGATATTTATTATTATTATTATTGCATGTTATTTTGCTATTCTAATTTATTCTTATCTATTATTAGCTTTTATTATGTTTTGACTAATTTTATTTAGTTTGATTATTGCAGGTATATTTCGTGACTAACTTTTATTTTATTTAGTTAATTTTAATTGATTTAATTAGTTGAATAATTTTGATTGATTTTAATTGAGTAAGTTAGTTTTATTTATTTTAATTGATTTTATTACTGATTAAGTTTGGCTTAGTTTATTTAATTGATTTAATAGATTTCAATTTATTAATTTTTTATTGTTTATTAAATTTTCATTTATATTAATTCTTATTTGATATTAATTCTTGATTATTAGTTTTTAATTAATTCTTATTTGTTTAATTTTTGTGGATATCTTTATGATTAATTTATTATCTGATTTTTTAATCTTGTGTGAATTATTTTAGATTGTTTATTTCTTATTTATTTTTGTTTATCTATATAGACATCTAATTTTGTCCGGACCACTAAAACAGGTATATTTTCTTCCTAAATTGATGTTTGAGAATGTAAAAAGACTTTTTTCATTCTGCAGGTGGTACTCCAAGACTTTGTCTACGAAGGCGAGCATAAAAAGTCAAACTTGAAAAAGTCAACCTCAAAAAGTCAACTACTAAAAAAGTCAACCCACTTTCAAAATCAAGATTTGAAATTCATTTGAAAAATGGCGAAAGAATTTTGATAATCCGAGATTTACATTGAAAGATATGGAGTTCGGAAGTTGGTTACGAAGATTCAGTAGAAAGGAAACCCTAGTTTGGAAAATTTAGGGAAAAGTGTTTAAACGATCAAATTGGTCGAAATTGAAGGTTCCAAATGAAAGATAAGCACTGAATACGGGTAATGGAGAAGCTACTTGGAAGAAAAACTGAAAGAAAAGTAAATCCGGAAGAAAACCGAGAATTAGGGTTTTTGGTGGATTTCGGTGAAATTTGGAAGAATTACAGAAATGGTCCGATTCGGTAAGACTAAAGCCCTTAATGGATGAGGAGTGATTAAACAAGGATAGCCCAAGGCTCAGTTTGAAGAAAATCTGAAAATCGGACTTGTTTTGAGCGAAACCGGGTTTCGGAGGCAAAAGGGAAAAATTGGAAAATTTGGGAAAAATAGAAAATGAACTCCAAAAATTTTGAAAATTTGCAGATCTCATTCTTAAATCATTTCGAAGAGATTGGTGAAAGAAAATCTGGATTCGGAGTTCGTTTGCAAAATGGTCAAATCCCGGGTCCCCTATGTAGAAATTCAAGAAAATAAATCCCGAAAAAATAGCAAATGAACTCCAAAAATTATAAAAATTTGCAAATATCATTCTTAAATTATTTGGAAGAGATTGGAGAAAAAAAATCAGGATTCGAAGTTCGTTAGCAAAATGACCAAATCCGGGCCCACTATGTAGTAATTCAAGCAGATAAATCCCGAAAAAATACCAAATGAGTTCCAAAAAAAATAAAAAACTTCCAGATCACACTTTTAAATTATTTGGAAGAGATTGGTGAAGAAAAATATGGATTTGGAGCTCGTTTAAAAAATGGTAAAGTTTAGGGGCATAAAAGGGCAATTTTGGAAGAAAAAATCCAAATAAATAGTAAATGGGCTCGGAAAATTTTGAAAACCTCCAGAATTAAATTTTTTATTATTTTGGAAGTATTGAAAAAAGAAAAATTGAATTTGGAGTCCGTTTTCTATTTATTTATGTTCGGGGGGCAAAAAGGTCATTTTACCCAAGAAACCGAAAAGGGCTTTTCTTGCCTTTTAAAAAAATGAAGCATGGGATGGAAGATAAGGGGTCAGCCGGCCAAGGCCCAAGGGTGGGTAAATATTTTCTGATTTTTAATCAAAAGGCCAACAATGAAGATGAAGGTAGTTGTTTTTTTTATCAAGCTTTTGTAATTAAGCCACATGGACCAATGCATGAAGAGAGAGAGTGTCAACATAATGGCTTAAGATTCTTGAACAACTATAATTTTGGATAGCTGATTAGGCCTAATCTAAGGGTGATAATTTCACATTTTAAACATCTTGGATCAATAGCCTTTGGATCAAAATTGGTTGAAGAAAAGATGACAACATCCTAGCAAGAGAAGGGCCATTCGGCCACTACTAGAGGGGGCCTCTCTCTTTTCATTTTCAGCTATTCACTCTCTATTTCAATCTTGTTTTGGCTGATTTTCTCTCCATTGTTGAAAGGCAAAAAAAAAAGTTTAGAAAAGAAAAGAAAGTTAAAAGAGAAAAAGCTTGCAATATAGCTTCTAGAGATTGCTTTAAGCACCATACTCTTGCACTTTCTTTGATTTTTCATTCTTGATTTGCTGTTTTCATTACTATTTTGGTGAGTTTCTTTTGATTTTTCTTTTTAAAATAAGTGTTTTTAATATTCTTCTTCAAGTTCTTCTTTATACTTTCTTGGAAAAAGCTTTGAGAAAATTTTTTTCTTTTGTTTTTGGGGTGACTGAATGGCTTCTTTTTTTTTAGTGTAGTTGCTGTTTGCATTTTTTATTTCATGTTATTCTTGATATTTAACAAGTTTTGATGCTTTAAATCTTCTTCTAATACATAAACATGAAGCTTGTTTTAATTTGGTTGCTTGCTTGTTTCCTTTTTTGAGTCTATTATCTTGTTATCATGTTTATTTTACTTGTCTTGCATTTTTTATTTCCTGTTTTCAAAATGTTTAAGTTTGTTTATGTTTTACATTTTGTAATCCATGTGTTTGTGAAAATGCCTATTGGTTTTCATGCCTTTACTTTATATTCGCATGATTTGAGTGTTATTCTTTAGCTATGCATGTTAGTATATTAAGTGTTTGTGAAAATGCCATTCTCATTTTTATATAGACCATTCGGCCACCCCTATCTTTTAAGCTTTGTGTGTGCATTTTTGTTATGTTAGTTGATAGGTTTGCATTTTCATGATATTTGGTTGTGTATTTTATTTAAGCATGCTATATGTTTGTGTTATTGCCATGCATTCTTTAGGTTTAGGATTGGTTTGCTTTGCCATGCATATTTATGCATTTTAGACCTAGGTTGCATTAAATGCCATGCAAGTTCATTTAGGTCTAGGTCATTTTATTGATGCCATGCATTTTTCATGTCATTTAGGTTTTAAATCATGCATTTCATGCATCATATTTGCTGTATTTTCATGCATGTCATGTCATTGCCACTTGATTTATGACTTAGACCAATCAATTTTGAGCATACTTGTGGAAAATTAAAGAGTTGTCAAATTGATTATTCAACCTTTGTGATTTTTTTTACTTAGCCAATTTTTGTCTAACTTTTTTAAAGTGTTAGCTACTGTTTGTGGGTCTTTAAGAGAGTCTCCAACATTTTTACTTTGATTTTTAAATGATTTTATCAAAGGCAAAAAAATGTGTTTTGGCAAAACAGTTTTTTTCACCCACTACTCGTACTTTCCCGATTTTTCTTGGTAGTCATCTTTAATCAAAAAATTAAGCCGATTTTTTTCCGTTATTTTTACATGTCCTGAGTCTCCAGAATTTCTTTTAGATTTTTTTGAATTTTTAAAAATAGGGTAAAAAATCATGTTTTAAAACTAGACAGTAGAGGCAGAATTGAATTTGAAGGAAAATCATTTTTTTGTTTTGGTTAAGTTACTTAGAGGGGGCTGATTAGGAAGTTTAGCTATTGACTTAGGGTAGTTTTTAAGCTTTTTTAAAATCTAAAAATGATTTTTTAAATCTCGGGTTAAGGGTGGTCAAGTCCGGGATTTTAAACTTAGGAATTTAGAGCCATTTAAAAAGGGTTTAGCTAAGTTTTTAGTTTTTAATTTTTAATCTAAGCTTTCCAAAATGTTTTCAAACAATAACAAAGTATTTTGGTTTTAGAATATTTAATTTAATGTATTTTTCTAAGATAGCCGGATATCTTTTTAGATATACGGATTTTCTTAATTAAAAGAAAAAATACATTCTCATGCATTGCATTTTCCATATTCATGCATACTATATAATATGTGATTTTTCTATATTAATTTTCATGATGGTGCTATTATTTTTTATTTATATTTTGATGTTATATTATTTATTATATGGTTTTGAATATTTCATGATAGCCTGTGCTTTTTATTTAGTTATTTATTTTTGTCACATTATTTAGCATATACTATGTTCATGCATTTTTATTTTTATTTTCATGCATATTATATGATAGCATTATTTTATGTTTCATGTCATTTATATTATATGCCATATCATTTATATTTGCCATGTCATTTAAATCATTTTATTTCATATAGAATATACTATGTCACTTAGGATATTTCATTTCATACAGAATATATCATGTTACTTAGGTTATTTCATTTCATATAGAATATATCATGTTACTTAGATCATTTCATTTCATATAGAATATATTATGTCACTTAGGATATTTCATTTCATATAAAATATATCATGTTACTTAGGTTATTTCATTCCATTTAGAATATATCATATGACTTAGGATATTTCGTTTCATTTAGAATATGCTATGACATTTAAATTATATCATACCATTTAGGTTGTATTATATTATCTAGACTTTGCTATGTCATTTTATTTATGTCACACATATTCATATTTATATTTTTTTAAAATGTTTTGAAAAAGATAATGATTTTCAATAAAATAAAGATATTCCCGAGTTAAATAATTCATGAGTCCTCTGTCGGGTTTGCTGGGGAGGATATCATCAATTATCATTAATAACGAAATATCTTCTTTAAAACGAGAATGATTCGGAAAGTTTTTCAAACTAATAAAAATTTCTATATTTTGCCACGTTTGTTGGGGAATATAGGAAAATTTTGAATTTATAAATTCCGGATCATTTTCAATTAAAAATGGAATTATTTTCTTTAAATTGGGAATTAACTTGAAATACTAAATTAAAAATCGATTTTTTACCGAGACTTGAGATAACACATGATTAATAAGGTACCGTTTTATACGGGCGTTGCGGGGGTGCCAATCCTTCCCCACACGTAATTAAGTCCCAAACCCGATTCTTCGATTTTCTCTGATTTAAAAAGTAGGCTTAAATTGGTTTTAAAAATGTTTTATTTAATTTTAAAATATTTTATAAAATCGGTTTTAATAAGTGACCGATCACACCTAGCTAAAAAAAAGATTGGTGTCGACTCCATGTCTTTTTCAAGGTCATTTTCAAAACCTTCGTTTTTCTAGAGGAATTAAGTCGATTTTTTCTCGATTTTTTTAATGTCACGTTTAACGAATAATAAAGTTTTGCGATGAGACTTGTTATTTTTTAGGTTGCGACAATCTTGTGATAGGAGTAATTTAAGTTGGATTAGGAAATTTTTATTTTTATTAATTGATTCTTAATGATGGCTTATTTAAGATAAATTAACTTGGTAAATTTTAGGATGAATAAGACCATTTAGATAAGACCAGTTTAAGATAATATGTGATTAATATGGTACTATCTCTCGATAGGCATTGGGGGGTGCTAATCCTACCTTACACATAACCGAACTCTCGAACCTAGTTCTGAAATGTAGATCAAAACGTATTCTTTTTAGGGTGTCTTAGTCAAGCTTAAAATCACTTTAAAAAAGATAGATTCATATAGATGACTAATCACACCTAGTAAAAAAGATTAGTGGCAACTCCATGATTTGCGTCTAGCATACTAAATTCGTATTTGGCACGTTATGACAATTACGATCGTTATTTTGCAGTTTTGACTCTTTTCGTTGTCGATATTCACCGCAATATTTACTGCAATTGACCGTAATAACATGTATTACGTCTGCAACCGCGATAAATGCGACGTAACTAAAAGCGCATCTACGATCACAATTTAAATCCCTTACAAGTATGTGCTAAAAGAAAGCCCCAAAGAGTCAATTTAATCTTTTATTATCCTTGTCTTTTATTTGACCACTCAACTACTAAAAATTAATGATTATTTGAGATGACATGTTAGCTCATTTGGCAGCTGAAGATACATCTACCACGTGACAATACATCTACCACATGACATTGATCTTAGACATGTCACATGGCGGATGAGCTATATGAACATGTCAAACAGACAATTGAGTTGTATGAAGATGTCAATTTATGTGATCAAAACACTAACTTTAATAAAGTTGATGATCGCAAATGTGGTTTTTCAAAATTAAATATTCAACATAGAAACTCTAAAAAATTTATAAGGCTAAATGGAACATTTTTTCTAAAAATAATAAAAGTTTATTAATAGACAATTTCAGTGATTTTAAAAATAATAAATTTGCGTAACATATTAAATATATTAAAACAATAATGACACATAAAACAACACAAATAAAAATTGATTAAAAAAGAAAAAAAAAAGAAAATATAATTATTATCCATGAGATTTTATTAAAAATAAACTTACATATATTAACTTGAAAAGCACATTTTATCTTCCTAAAAAAATAACTAATATTAGGATTTCATTAATCAAATTTATATTTGTTTATATTTTATTTTAAATATTAAGTACCCTCATTTTATTTATTTTCTTAATTTCCGTCATTTGTTTTGTTGCTTTAATCAATTTCTTTATCACTAACATTTTTAAAATAATTTTATTAATTTATTTCAAATAAAAAAACATAATACATTCATCTCAAAGTTAATATATTGAATTAAAGATAAGTTTAAAATATTTAACATGTACTTGCATTCAAATATATTTTAATTAAGAATTTAATTTAATTATGATTAAAATTAATTTTAAAACAAATTGAATTTTCATTATTTTGTAGTTAAAAAAATATTGGATAAAAAAGAATGAAAAAAAAAATAGAAGAACAAATAATTAATAATTATTCAAAGGTAAATTATCTTTTTATTTGAAATTTGTTTAGTAAATAAACCTCATGGGGTTAGTTTATTTTTCATCAAACCTCATGGGGGTAAGTTGGCATTTTTCAAACTATAAGGAGATAAGTGTATTTTTTATTAAATCTCAGGGAGTTTATGTACTTTACCTTTTTTTATTATTATTTTAGCTTTTTTTTTTGTGTGTGTGTGATCCTTGAGTTATGCCCTATTTTCCCAAGAAATCATCCATTCCATTTGCTTCTTCCTCCCCTAATTATATTTTAGCCTTTTTTTTTGTTGGATCCTTGGTTAATGTAGGACTATGCTTAATTTGTTGTTGAAAATTAAGAGGCGTTTTTGTTTAAGAAATATGATGCCTTTAATATAGGTAAAGATTTTTTCTTTCTGGGAGGGGGAAACTGAGAAATCATTTATGAATTTATATTTGTTTGAGTTCTTTGTTAACTTGGCAGCTGAAACTTGTTATTTACTTTGTTTTTTTGTAGATAATTGATGTTCTGCATCTTGGAGGACCCAATGTTTCCAAGGTAAATCTTTAATGTTTTCTAGCTATGTTACTCGGATTCGGGTGTGTATCGGATGCGAGTATGTGTTCGATATAAGTATATTTAATTTTTTCATGTATTTGAAAGATCCTTAAAGTGTCATATCCCATATCCATGTATGGATATGTGTTAAACAATGTTAAATACAAATACTTAAAAAAAAAAATAAAAATTGAAGCAACATAGTTTTTCAGTTATATTCTAGTGTCTTAAGTGCTAGTAAAAATGGATTGGTTGTGTTAACAGAATTTTGTATTTATTGATTGTTAGGCCGAGTTGAAGAAGAAGCTTTCTAGCATGTAAGAGAAAATCCATTATCTTAAATATTTTATTAATTGTCTTAAAAAGTTAAAGATAGATAACCAACAAAGATTATTCCACTTGTTATAGAAAACTAAGACTTTTTTTTTTTTATCAATTAAGGTTCAATTTTTGTAAGAAGCATTTTGAGAAACGAATATATGATAGCGTATTTTTAAAACCGTCCAAAAAAAAAAAGACTTGTCCTATGTTTAGATACACAATAATAAAAATAAAATAAAAGAAAAAAAGGTTGAAAAAAAAAAGATACATGTAATTTTTATTTGAATAGTTAAATTTTATATACATATAAAATATATTAAAATAATTATGACACATAAAAATAACAACAAATACAACAATACGAATACACGTATTATATCTACTTTTAGTACCCTATAAGATTTCTCCTTTATAAGGAGCAGATACCCAAAACCCAAAGGAGACAACAATCCAAAAGGAAAACAAAATGGCTCTGACCAAATTGACCAATCCCATCACTTCTGAATCTCAAAAACTGCCCTACATTGCTCTTCAAGCAGTAGCCTGCCTCAAATCTCCCAAGCTTTTCATGGCCTCAACTTTTCCTTCTAGCTGCAAAGAGGTTGAGATAAATTTCAAGAAACCTTTTATGCCTCATAGGAAAGTGCTTGTTCAGGTGACTC
Organism: Fremontodendron californicum; assembly: GCA_030761205.1. Taxonomy (NCBI): domain Eukaryota; kingdom Viridiplantae; phylum Streptophyta; class Magnoliopsida; order Malvales; family Malvaceae; genus Fremontodendron; species Fremontodendron californicum. Next base: position 5,347,370 of record JAULJL010000014.1, read on the forward strand.
ACTCCATTCCACAACAAAAGATTGAAATCTTCAAATCAATGGAGGGTTGGGTTGAGGACAACATTCTACCCTTCCTGAAACCAGTTGAAAGAAGTTGGCAACCCCAAGATTTTCTACCAGATGCTGCCTCTGATGGATTTGATGAACAAATTAAGGAACTAAGGGAGAGAACAAAGCAGATCCCAGATGATTACTTTGTCTGTTTGGTTGGAGATATAATAGCTGAAGGAGCTCTTCCAACTTACCAAACAGTGCTTAATACCTTGGATGGAGTTGGTGATGAAACAGGTGCAAGCCTCAGTTCTTGGGCAATTTGGATAAGGGCTTGGACAGCTGAAGAGAACCGACATGGAGACCTTCTAAACAAGTATCTTTACTTGTCTGGAAGAGTAAACATGAGACAAGTTGAGAAAACAATTCAATATTTGATTGGATCAGGAATGTATCCTGGAATTGAAAAGAACCCTTATCTTACTTTCATCTATACTTCCTTCCAAGAAAGGGCAACTTTCATCTCCCATGGGAATACAGCTAGACTTGCTATGGAACAATATGGGGACGCTAAGTTAGCTCATATATGTGGTATAATTGCATCAGATGAAAAACGCCATGAGCTTGCCTATACTAAAATAGTTGAAAAGCTCTTCGAAATCGATCCTGATGGAACTGTTGTTGCTTTCGCTGAGATGATGAGGAAGAAAATCACAATGCCAGCCCATCTTATGTATGATGGTCACGACGATAACCTTTTCAACCATTTCTCAGCTGTTGCACAAAGACTTAGGGTTTAGACTGCCAACGATTATGCAGATATATTGGAGTTCTTGGTTGATAGATGGAAAGTTAAAGAGCTAACTGCACTTTCAGCTGAGGGAAGAAAGGCTCAGGAATATGTTTCTCTACTTGCTCCAAGAATTAGAAGGCTGGAGGAGAGAGCTCAAGCAAGGTCAAAGCAAGCACCAAGTATTCCTTTCAGTTGGATTTCTGGCAGAGAAACAAAGCTTTAATCAGATCAGACATCAAATAATTTCCATACTTGCTCCAAGAATGGAAGTTTTAGATTTCTGCTGGATATTGTGATGAATCTGCAGGGCTGTTATGTGATGGAGCTGCAAGACCGTGATGAACAGAGGAACAGTGCTAAGCTGGGAGAAACTAACAAAGGAGCAGAGTCATCAGTTGTGATGAAAGGTATGAATATTTACCCTGGAGCTGACAGCTGTGAAGGAGAGAGAAGACTTGATCCATAGCAACAAAGGAGACGATCTGGGAGTTATAACCGTTTACTAATATGGCCAAAAGTTATTAGCTATATTTTATAAAATATATATTGACAGCTAGTGTATTTTGATTGGATCCTATTGGTGGAAGATTCCAGTGTCAGTTATATTTAAAGATTACATGGTAACGAAGGGAGCATGAATGGAAAAACTTATCAATTTTCTTCTCTAAATTCTCTCTTTCTCTTCTCTGTTCTCCTTCTCTTTTCTACAAAAACTTCTATTCTATTACAAATGGTATCTAGAGCCACAAAGATTCAACCACAAACACACACTATGACAGAGGAAAATTGCTTGAATACCCTACAAGAGCAAGTTCATGCCTTGCAATCTGAGCTGGAATCTTTGAAGGCTGCAAAGGCCATCGTTCCAAAATGGTGGGAAGAACAAAAAAAGGAAATAGATGCTAAGTTTGCAGAAAACCAGGGTTATATCAGTAGGATGTTGGGACTCTTGATGCAGAAAGGTGAAATTCAAAACCAGTCAGATTTAGGAACAATCCTCAACTCAGTCAGTGTTCATCCTACCCCCGTTTTTCAGTCCAAGCAGGAAGAAAAAAATCCTGCTGGAATCGATCATCATGTTACACAGCTTGGGTCAAAGCTGGCTTCTTCAAAGAGTGGAGGTACCCCTGAAACAAGAAATAGTCTGTTGGAAGTACAGAAAGCCTACCATGAAGCTGGCCTGGATTTTGCAAAATAGGGTATTGCTACAACACAAGAAAATTCTTTGTTGGAGAACACAGAGAGTCAACATGATATTATGAGCAACACACACTCCTTAGATGGTACACTTCCATTCAAAAACAGTGAGTTTACCAATAGTTCTGGTTCAATTTCTAGCTTGAATGCCTTAATACCTAGATCTAAGATTGAGTTGCATGTGTTTAATGGAACCAATCCAAGAGGATGGTTAAAAAATGTCGAAATATTTTGCTATATTTTCTATAGCTGACCATAAAAATTAGAAATAGTAGCCATGTACTTAGTAGGAAGTGCTAAAGTATGGGTTGATTGTTACATAGTACTTCAATTTCTGCTTTCATTGTTTGATCCTTGGGGACAAGGATCGTCTGAAGGAAGGGGGAATGTCATGATAATGAAGAAAGGTAATAGGGAAAATCTCTACAATACTGCAAAGTGTAAGGATTTGGAATGGCTAAAGCAAAGACATGAGTTCTCCCATGATTTGAGGGTTTTATCAATGAGAGGTAGTAATATGGTGCTTGGAATTGATTGGATGAGAAAGTATAGTACATTGATTTTGGATTTCAATGGTCTGTCAATGTCCTATGGGAAGCAAGTTACTCTCAAGGCTGGACAGCTTCTTATAACTCTTAAACTTATCTTTGATGAAAAGTTACAAAAGTTAGCTGCCAAAGATGCAGAGTTGATTGGTGAACTTTATTTGCTTAGTATGAATTGTGATACAACAGAGACTCCACTGGAACTACAACCCCATTACCGATAACACCATTCCAAGCTATGTATGGGTATTCTCCTCTTGGATTTTATTGGGATGCTATGCTAGTACTTATGCTAGGGTGACTACTATGGAGGAACTTTTGAAAGAGAGGGAACAGCTTGGAAGACTCCTGAATGATCAACTTCAATAGGCTCAACATAGGATGAAGAACTATGCAGATAAAAACAGAACTGAGAGGGAGTTTCAAATTGGTGATGAAGTCTACTTAAAACTTCATCCACATAAGCAAACATCAATGGCCCTTCGAAAGAACCTGAAGCTATCATCTTAGTATTATGGTCCTTTACCTATAATATCAAACTTTGGTGTTGTTGCTTATAAACTTAAACTACCAAACACTTAAAAACTATATCCAGTATTTCATTTGAGTTTGTTTAAGAAGAAAACTGGAGCCAAAACAGTAGCCAGCATAGCTCCTCCAGAAACTGATGCCTTGGGCCAACCACTGATATATCTAGCAGCTGTTCCTCGGCCATAGAATGCTACTTGGAAATATTATACTCTCCTTAAGTCTCATTTTCCATCTTTTGATCCTTGGGGACAAGGATCCTTTGAAGAGGGGGTAATGTGATGAATCTGCAGGGCTGTTATGTGATAGAGCTGCTGGACCGTGATGAACAGAGAAACAGTGCTAAGCTGGGAGAAACTAACAAAGGAGCGGAGTCATCAGCTGTGATGAAAGGTGTGAATATTGACCCAAGGATGGAGCTGACAGCTGTGAAGGAGAGAGAAGACTTGATCTATAGCAATAAAGGAGACGAGCTGGGAGTTATAACCGTTTACTAATATGGCCAAAAGTTATTAGCTATATTTTATAAAATATATATTGACAGCTAGTGTATTGTGATTGGATCCTATTGGTGGAAGATTCCAGTGTCAGTTATATTTAAAGATTACATTGTAACGAAGGGAGCATGAATGGAAAAACTTATCAATTTTCTTCTCTAAATTCTCTCTTTCTCTTCTCTTCTCTTCTCTGGTCTCTTTCTCTTTTCTACAAAAACTGCTATTCTATTACAAATATCCTGAAGCCTTCATGAAAGATCTAATGAGGCTGCTAATCTGAAGGAGATAGAACTTTTAGCTGCCTGCATCTTAATTTATCTTCTTGAACAATGTTTTGTGGTGTCTGGCTCCTTTCGGCATTTGTCTTCTAGAGTTTCTTTTGACGCTTTTTTCTTGCTTGGGATTGGTACTTTATCTTTAGATGAAAGCAAATGGCTGTTTATTTTGAAGGTCGAAAGGCTATGTTACTTTGTGCTAGGCGGTAATTTATAGCTTTTGATTTTTTTCTGTCAAGTTTTTTTAGACTTTTGATAACTGCTCTTACCTTTGTAAGCATTTTTGATGCCTTGATTGGAGTCTTATAGACTCTTATTCTCTCTTAATAAAATGATCTTGACTTAGCAAAAAAAAAAATAATCTTTTGATTAGTGATTTATATTTTACTATTAAACTTTTAAATTTGGAATAAATTGAACCTAGAGTTTAACTCAATTGGTTCATATAATCATTTTTAAGAAGTGACATCCAGTAGGTCTGGGGTTCAAATCACAGCATCTGCAACCCCTTCTCATACGTCTAAACTACGACCTCCCTTTTATCAAAAAGAAAAAAAAAATGGAATAAATTCGGTTAAAATCTTTTACCGATCTATATATATAATATATATCATGCTTTGTGTACGTATAAGATATTGTACTTTCTTTGTCATTTTTCTAATTAATATTTCATGATCCAAAATCTACTATATATTATTTTTGAGTTTTTGGGACTCAAGAGACATTTTTGAAATATCCTAAGGATATTTTTATCCTACTCTATAACACAAAAAAGAAAAAATTATGCGGCTAAATGGGTAATTTTCTCTAGAAATAATAAAAGTTTATTATTATACAATTTCAGTGATTTTAAAAGTAAGTTTGTGTACCATATTAAATAAAGGAACTAGGAACCAAAATACTATACATACTAGATTTAAAAGAAGTTGGCTTATTAATGCAAGGATCAGTTATTTAAATAGCGATCGTAACGTGATATTACAATCATTATTTTACGGTTTTGACTCTTTTCATTGCTGATATTCACCACAGTATTTACTGCAATTGACTATAAAAACATTCATTACGTTTGCAACCGCGATAAAAGTGACGCGACGAAAAACACGTTTGCGATCGTAATTTAAATTCCTAACAAGTATGTGCTAAAAGAAAGCCCCAAACAACCAATTTAGTTTTTTATTATCATTGTCTTTTATTTTAACTACTCAACTATTAAAAATTAATGATAATTCGACATGACATGTTAGTTCATTTAGCAGCTGACAATACATCTACCACGTGACATTGACCTTGGACATGTCACGTGGCAGATGAGTTATATGAACATTTCAAACAAACTACTGAGTTGTATGAACATGTCAATTTATTTGATCAAAATACTAACTTAAATAAAAGTTGGTGATCACAAACGTGATTTCTCAAAATTAAATAATCAACAGAGAAACTTTAAAAAATTAAATTAGTAATTTTTTTCAAGAAATAATAAAATTTTATTATTATACAATTTCAATTATGTTAAAAATAATAAGTTTGCGTAGCATATTAAATAAAGGAACTAGGAACCAAAATACTAAATATGCTAGATTTAAAAAGAAGTTGGCTTATTAATGCAAAGATCGGAGATTTAAATAGCGATCATAACGTGATATTACGATAGTTATTTTACGGTTTCGACTCTTTCTGTTTTCGATATTCACTGAGATATTTACTGCAATTGACCGCAATAATATTCATTACGTCTGCAACCGTGATAAATATGACGCGACTAAAAGCGCATCTGCGATCGCCATTTAAATCCCTGACAAGTATGTGCTAAAAGAAAGTCCCAAATAGCCAATTCAGTCTTTTATTATTCTTATCTTTTATTTTGATTACCCAACTATTAAAAATTAATGATTATTTGAGATGACATGTTAGCTCATTTGGCAGCTTACAATACATCTACCACGTGACATTGACCTTGGACATGTCACGTGGCAGATGAGCTATATGAACATGTCAAATAGACGACTCAACTTTATAAACATGTCAATTTATGTGATCAAAACATTAACTTTAATAAAAGTTGATGATGCAAACATGATTTTTCAAAATTAAATAAACATAGAAACTCTTAAAATTTATGCGTCTTAATGGGAATTTTTTTCTAGAAATGATAAAATTTTATTATTATACAATTTCGGTGATATTAAAAATAATAAGTTTGCGTAGCATATTAAATAAAGGAACTAGGAATCAAAATACTAAACATGCTAGATTTAAAAAGAAGTTGGCTTATTAATGCAAAGATCAAAGATTTAAATAACGGTCGTAACGTGATATAACTATCGTTTTTTTGCTATTTTGACTCTTTTCGTTGCGATATTCACCGTGATATTTACTGCAATTGACCGCAATAACATCCATTACGTCTGCAACCGCGATAAACGCGATACGACTAAAAATACGTCTGCGACTGCAATTAATTTAAATCCCTGACAAGTATGTGCTAAAAGAAAGCCCCAAACAATCAATTTAGTATTTTATTATCTTTGTCTTTTATTTTGACCACTCAACTATTAAAAATTAATGATTATTCGAGATGACATGTTAGCTCATTTGACAGCTGAAGATACATCTACCACGTGAAAATACATCTACGACATGACATTGACCTTACATATGTCACGTGGCAGATGAGCTATAAGAACATGTCAAACAAACAACTGAGTTGTATGAACATGTCAATTTATGTGATCAAAACACAAACTTTAATAAAAGTTGATGATCGCAAATGTAATTTTCAAAATTAAATAATCAACACAGAAACTCTAAAAAATTTATGAGGCTAAACGGGTAATTTTTTTCTAGAAATGATAAAAGTTTATCATAATACAATTTCAATGATCTTAAAAATAATAGTTTGTGTAGCATATTAAATAAAGGAACTAGGAACCAAAATACTAAACATGCTAGATTTAAAAAGAAGTTGGCTTATTAATGCAAGGACCAAGGATTTAAATAGCAGTCGTAACGTAATATTACGATCGTTATTTTACGGTTTCGACTCTTTCCATTGTCTATATTTACTGCAATTGACCGCAATAACATCTATTACATCTGCAACTGCGATAAATATGAAGCGACTAAAAACACATTTGCGACTGCAATTTAAATCCCTACAAGTATGTGCTAAAAGAAAGCCACAAACAACCAATTTAGTCTTTTATTATCTTTGTCTTTTATTTGACCACTCAACTATTAAAAATTAATGATTATTCGAGGTGTCATGTTAGCTCATCTGGCAACTGACAATTCATCTTCCACGTGACATTGACGTTGGACATGTCATGTGGCAGATGAGCTATATGAACATGTCAAACTAACGACCATGCTATATGAACATGTCAATTTATGTGATCAAAACACTAACTTTAATAAAAGTTGATGATAGCAAACTTGATTTTCAAAATAAAATAATCAATACAGAAACTCTAAAAAATTTATGCGGCTAAATGGGTAATTTTTTTTAGTAATAATAAAGGTTTATTATTATACAATTTCAGTGATCTTTAAAATGATAAGTTGCGCAGCATATTAAATAAAGAAATTAGAAACCAAAACACTAAACATTCTAAATTTAAAAAGAAATTGGTTTATTAATGAAAGGATTAGGGATTTAAATAGCAGTCATAAAGTGATATTACAGTAGTTATTTTGCGATTTTGGCTCTTTCTGTTGTCGATATTCAGCGTGATATTTACTACAATTGACCTCAATAGCATCTATTATGTCCGCGACTATGATAAACGCGACGCGGCTAAAAACGCGTCTGCAATCGCAATTTCAATTCCTGACAAGTATGTGCTAAAAGAAAGCCCCAAACAGTCAATTTAGTCTTTTATTATCCTTGTCTTTTTTGACCACTTAACTATTAAAATTAAAGATTATTCGAGATGACATGTTAGCTCATTTGGCAACTGACAATACATCTACCACGTGACATTGACCTTGAACATGCCATGTGGTAGATGAGTTATATGAACATGTCGAACAGACGATTGAGCTATATGAACATGTCAAACGGTCGTTATCTTGTTTTTTATTTGGACCACTTAACTATTAAAAATTAATGATTATTTGAGATGACATGTTAGCTCATTTGACAGCTAGGAATACATTTACCACGTAGCAAATCATCTACCACATGACATTGACCTTGGAAATGTCACGTGAAAGATGAGTTATATGAACATGTTAAACAGACGACTGAGCTGTATGAACATGTCAATTTATGTGATCAAAACATTAACTTTAATAAAAATTGGTGATCACAAACGTGATTTTTCAAAACTAAATAATCAACACCGAAACTCTACAAAAAAATTGCGGCTAAATGGATATTTTTTTTAGAAATAATAAAAGTTTATTATTATACAATTTCAATGATCTTAAAATAATAAGTTTGCATAGCATATTAAATAAAAGAACTAGGAACCAAAATACTAAACATGCTAGATTTAAAAAGAAGTTGGCTTATTAATGCAAGGATGAGGGATTTAAATAGCAACCGTAACGTGATATTACGGTCGTTATTTTGCGATTTCGATTTTTTTCGTTGTCGATATTCACCATGATATTTACTGTAATTGACCATAATAACTTTCATTATGTCTGCAACTACGATAAACACTACGCGATTAAAAACATGTCTACGATCACAATTTAAATCCTTGACAAATATGTGTTAAAGAAAGCCCCAAACAGCCAATTTAGTCTTTTATTATCCTTATCTTGTGGGCAAAAGATAGAACCCCCCAAAGTGTTTACAGTTCACTATATCCCAGAAAATGTGGATGCACTTTAGGTGACTACTACAATGCAAACTTACTTGGTGAGAACCAATGCAAACCTTTACTTTACACAAATTCTCAGATTTTCTTACTTAAAAATGGCTTACTTTTTTCATTTGTCTTTTTCTTGGCTTTTGGTTGCTTGGCTCTAATTAGAAAATGATGAAAATTACAAAATAAGATAATGTAGCATAAAGAATATTTAATGCATGCATTAATAAAAAATTATTTAATAAAAATGAAAGAAAAACTTAATAATTGCTAAAAAAAAAAATTATCATTAGAAATGACAACAATTTGAGATATCCAAATTCGATCAATATTTTATTCAAACTTGATTAAAAATTAATATTTAATATCTAAATTAAATTGCTAAATTTAACATATTAAACCATAAATAACATTTTTTTTATTATTTTATCCAACTCAAATAATGAAATTCAAAATAAAAAATCAATTTAAAATCAATTTTTATACGTATTATTAATGGAACTTAAAATAAAAAAATTAAGTTAACTCATAGAAAATAATTAACTTAAAATCATATTTAGAACCATTATTGAATTAATTTTTTTTTCAAAAATTAATGAATTAATTTAGTAAGTATTATATTAATAATAAATAATTTATAACAAAATATTAAATATTATTATTTAAAAGTTGAGTTGAATAGTATGAGGGTATTTGATATTAAAATATCCATTATCATCTGTAACTATTATTGTCATTTTACTTCAAATCATTTTTTTTGTTTCTTCTTCAAGCCACGAGACTTGTCAATTAGGCGGATTGGGTTGATTTCGGGACGGGTCAGTCGGGTCATTTTGGGTTCGAATTACTTCGAATTCGAATTATTTCTGATTCGAATCAATCGGGTTTGACACTTGAGTTTTTTGGGTTCAGATCATTTGGGTTGGTCGGGCTTTTCGGGTTCGAGTCAAGATTGACAGGTCCATCTGATAATCTTGTTGCTAGATTCAACAACTTTCGAGTTATATGTGGTCGTAGAAAGCATTGGTCGTAGAAATCTTGTTGCTAAATTTAATTAGATAATTAAATTAATTTTTAACTTAAAAATGAACTTGACCCCATTACATGGAAATAATTTTTTATTTATTTATTTATTTATTTATTTATTTTGTTATTGGTACTAACAACTTTTGTTTCATTATACATTTGTGGGTAAAGGAAGGTTTGAATGTCCCTTCACACACACGACACATTGCATATCATAAAGTCCTATACCCGGACTCGTCCCTTTTAGGAGGGGGTAAAGTACCTACGCCTCGAAGGTGAAAACCTCCGCAACGGCTACGAAACACCTTCAGAGTGTAAAGTACCAAAGTTTTTGAGAGGTGATAACCTCCGCCATAACTTTGGAAAATACTCTCACCTGAATTGAACCCTTCTGGTTGGAGCCTATAATGGGTGAGGAATGGGGTGCCTTACTTATCCTACATGGATGATGTTAAGGAGAAATTTGGGGACCTTTCTAGCTTGGTCAAGTATCCTAAACCCAGCATATAAACAATACTTAAGTGGCCAAACTTTAAGATCGAGCCATGTCCAATCTTATATAGAGGAGAACCCGAATTTAGAACACATGAAAGGGACACTTCTTACCCTATACTTTTTTCATTAACATGATGCTTGTTTACCTAGCACATTTGTTTTGCTGATATGCTCACCATGATGATATAGTGCTTACACATGTTGTTGTATTTTTATCTTTTCATAAGTTGCTGATATGATATCTAACTTCTTGTTTTCTTTCTTTCCTTCTCTTTCTCATTGCATTCGCATCATGCATCATACTAGATATCTTGCCACATAACAGTCTTTGATAAGAAGAATCTTTACTAGTTAAGGTCTGAAAAGGTTCAGCGAAATAAAGGAGACTGTCTACCAGTCGGCTATGTGTCCATACTTCCCGAAGAGGTTCATCTAGACCTTACACAGAATGATCTTGCCGATTTAGTTGACATATGGGGATCTTGGAACAGGGTAAAACAAGAAATGTTTCAGCAAAGATATGGTGACCTCGCGTTACTCCTTCAAGTCACAGTAGACACCAACTTAATTCAGGCAATGGTACATTTTTGGGACCCTTCTTATAGATGTTTCGTCTTCAATGAGGTAGACATGGTACCCACTATTGAAGAATACTCTGCAATGCTCCGTTTCGACTACCAAGACCCTGACAAAGTCTACTTGAAAAATAAAATGGGCTATCTTGGGAAAGTTGCTAGGATGTTGGGGATCAGTTTGTCTGAAGTGGACCATCACATCGTGGAAAAAGGTGAATATAGTTATATCACATGGATTTTCTGCGAGATTTCATTAGGGAGCATCTGAACGATGAAGAAGGTATGAAAGCAATGGCATTTGCCCTTTATGGGATGGTTGTCTTTCCCAAAATCTTGGGGCATGTAGAGATAGTCGTAGTAGACTTGGTTGATCAGATTGAGCATTGGCTGAACGTGGCACCAACCATATTGGCAGAAACTATCAGATCGTTGAATCACTGTCAACGATTGGGAAATGGACGCTTTACTGGATGCATACAATTATTGTACATATGGATGAAAAGCCATTTTGAATGCATTAAGTCATACTTCACCTCTGACGTTCCCATTCAGGAATTCTGTAACAGTGTTTGGCCGAACCCAAAGACAAAACGCTTTTGGATGTCATTTTTCCGCAAGCTCAAGAATCGAGAAGTTGTGTGGTTAGCTCATTGGATGAAGATTCATTCTGTGTTATATAGTTGTGGAAATCAACCTTGGGTGCCTCTTCTAGGACTATGGGGGGTCGTTAGTTACGCACCTATCTTGGTCCTTAGGCAGGCCGGACACGAACAATTTATTCCTATGACGCAAAGGCTCAACCGTTTGGAATTCTCTTATGCGGACGATGGGGCTTCAAAGAAGAAAGAAGATATCGCCAAAGTTTGGAAACAAACCGTCCGGGTCGACCAAGGTTGGCTTTCGAGCGGTGTTACTGCTGAGTATCTTGTGTGGCAAGCTAGGCGAGACAAAGATGTGGTGGTACTTCCTTGGAAAAGAAATTCAGATATCCCAGCTCAGCTCACTCAGTCAGACTCAATATTGGAATTTGAGTTAACCAAGAGGAAATCACGCGAAGAAAAAGATGAAATAGAGCAGGAAAACCAAAGATCGCGAGTGAAGATAAAGAGAATAGAAGATAGTCAATCTGAGCAAAAAATTCGTGAATTGGATCATGAATGCAAGGTATGGAAGACGGACTTTGAGTGATTGGATGATTTGTTTTCGCAAAGGGTTTCGGAGCTTGAAGATATGGGAGTAGAAAATGAAGAGATATGTTTGGAATACATGAAAAAGAAAGAGAAGTGTCAAGAGTTAACCCAGAAGCTCGAGAAAATGGAAAGGGAATATGGAAAAAAACAGGATTTCCTCAGGCATTTATTAGACCAGATTTGTAAAAGCACTCGCAAGGCAGAAGAAATGATCAACAAGATTGAAGGGTTGAAGGCAAATGTGCATCCAAAAGACATGAGAGATCAACTGGGAGTACAAATAATTGCTTTAGAGGGAAATGTTGAAGAATTTGGACATGATATTCGAGAAATGAAAGAGCAGCTTTTTAATATGGTTGAAAGTATCCCTCGAGAATATCCATCACCTTTAGATCAACCACATGCGTTCGGTGGCTCGCATGATGAATCAAAGCATCAAGTAGCTGAATTTAAAAACCTAATTCTCGGTACAAAGTCTTCTGATTGGATACCATTTCAGATACCTAAGAAAGAAACTATTTGCTTTACATCGTCATCGCAGATTGGTCCGCACGCAGACAGATATCGTGGTGTCGCTTCTCGACTAGTTTTTGGGCCTGTTAATAAGAAAAAACGATGTAGTAATCGGGATAGAACTCTTATTGATCCAATTCCAATGACTTACACGGAGTTACTTTCCCAGTTTTTTCAAGCCAATTTTATCGGACCAATTCATCCGAAAGATTTAAAACCTCCTTATCCTAAAGGTCACGATGCCAATACTACCTGTGGTTATCATGTTGGAATTTCAGGCCACTCTACTGAAAATTATGAAGCTTTGAAGCGGAAAGTACAGAGTCTGACTAAAGTAGGGTTTTTGAGCTTCGAAAAGTAGACGAAGCCGAATATTGAGGGGAACTCATCAATGGCAGCACTTTAACTTTGGAGGTTTTGGAATGATTGGAATTTGAAGTCCGAAGATGAGGGATGTCACTCGAAATTCAATCTGGAGGAATTTTTGATGTTTTCATTTTTGGCATGACATTTTTAAGCATAGTTTAGGTGCTTTAGGAGATTTGCTTTTTGTTAGGAATAGCTTATGTTTGCATGATTTATTTTTTCGATCTTGAATAAAATGGTGATTATTGTTAAGAATCAACTTGGCAATCCATTCCTTTGTCTAGTTTTAAATCAGACCACATAAAAGCTTGATTTCTTTGATAGCCTAAATTTGAAGTGTCGTGAACCTCACCTTTCTTTTGACCAGGAAATGAATCCCAAAAAAATCAATAATCTTCGTCTAAACAATGAGCAATGAAATAAACATTTGATTTCCAAAACATTTTTTTTTTGAGAACCAATTCATGAGGCACTCTCTTGAAAGAATCTAGATTTTGAGCTTTAAACACATCACTCCTAAATTTCTCAACCATGCTCGAACTTTTATTTTCATGAATAGTGTCCTTCACTCACATATTGGGGGCAAAATTACCTTAAAAGCCATATTTTTCCAGTATCCTTGAATGCTTTGACTTGAGTAACACCTATTTTCACCCAGTTATCCTTTGCCATATCTTGGGGTAGGATTACGAAAGAACCGAATGACCTGATGTTTTTCTTTGCACACCATTACCAACTTGTGCAAACTTTGTTTTCCTCTATGATCGAGTGAAATTGCATGGACACTTAGAGAAAACCGGAATAAGGAGAATTGTTGGGTTGGGCCTTCATTTGGATAGGCACGTTGAGAAGACACACGAGTTGCAAAAAAGAAAAAAAAACTGTGATATCATGCATATGAGATATTCAAATGATTTTAATGGCAATTCTTATTATCTACTCCACCTGGGGTTTGCTCTTCAATGGAAATATTCATACTGGAAATGAGAAATGGCCATCTTTCGTATTCCTTTCACAAAATGAGAAATTATCCTTTGCTACCCCCTTTGAGCTTATTGGATTCTTGTTTTTTTTTTTTAATGAACCTTGACCAAGGATCACTCTCCACATCGGGGGGCAATATGAAGAATTATCTTTTTATGAAGGGTCATATGTTTGGATCATATTTCTACACCATGAATGCTTTATGTCAAGGGGGCAAATATTGAAATGGATTGAGTTTCAAATTTTCAAACTCACTTTATGATAGGAAAGTCTGTGAAAAAAAAGAGAAGAAAAAAAGAGAAGAAAAAAAAATAGAAGAAAAAAAAAAAAAAAAAGAAAAGTTCGCAAGATGAAATCCTCATGAAGAGAAATGATCCATGGTTTGATGAGAAGTAGAAATGATGAAATCCTCAAGAGAAATGATCCGTGGTTTGATTACCTTCAAAGAAAGATATGAGATATTTTGAGATGAAAAAATGATCCTTGGTTTAATTACCTTTAAACACATTTTTGGGCCTCATTATCCTTTTTTTCATTACCCCAAACCTTGGCCTACATTACAAGCTTGAAAAGTCCATTTTGATCAAGTATGAATGTTTAAGTTGAAGAGTTTTTCCTCAGATTTTATCTCACCCTTTTGAATTGTCATTGAAGAAATTTGAATTCTCAAATGCATGGTGGAGCAAAAAAAAAAAAGAATGAAGCTCTAGGGTGAAAACCTAAAAACGGGCAGTCTAGAGCAAAAAAAAAAAAAAAATTTGAAAGCAACTCTGCCTAACTATGCCAAGGCATAACAAGAAGTGCAAAAGAAGTGATATTTTGAACCCACCAGGAAACATCGAACACTTTTGAGAAACTTAAGAAGGTCAACATCATTTGGATGACTTAGCCCGAAATCAAAAATCTTTTTCCTTTCTTGTCCAAAATTTTGAACCCATCATAGATATTCTTGACATTTGTTGAATTGTCATTTATCCAGAAACTTAGAAAAAGTGCCAAAATGGATTGTATTTTCAAGATTAAACTTTTTGTGAAAACCTGATTGTTGAAGGAAATTCATTGTGAGTTTAGATGAAGAAACATTGATTTTTTCCTTATGTGAAGAAACTTTCCTTTGATAACCAAAACCTTGACAAATTGAAATAGTCAATGAGCCAAACTGTGATTCGCCTTGTCCATTCTTGCAGTAATTACCAGTTTTTTTTTTAAGATCTAAAGTTGCATTTTTTTTTAGGAAATGGGGGTTTTTGAACATGGAAAATAGTGATGTTTCTGGGGGAAATTTTGATTTACCATTGGGGTATGATTTGAAAATGAGAAAAGTTTTTTGGACAAATTCTTTTTTTTCAAAGAATTTTCAAAAAAGTGTAACATGAGAACATTCAGGGGATGCATATTTGAGTTTTGAACCAGTTTGATAAGAGTGACATTTCTGGGGCAAAGAATGAGAAGGCTTTTTACGATGATGAGAAAATGGTTTTGAAAAATGGAATCTGTTAAGTTGGTAAATGGCATAGTAGGCTCTTTTGCAGCTTCGACATTGAAGATTTTTCAGTTTGAAATTTGAATATGCTTGAAGATGATATTCTGGGAAGAAAGGAGAATGAAATGAGAACAATGAAAGATTGAAAATGTATCTGTTTAAAGCCTTGGAACTAAAAGAAAGGGTGTTGTGATCAACTGATGGAATTAGTGGAGGTTAGCCTGGTTCTAAGTCAGCGTTTGGAAGATTAAAAGATGATGACACGATGAGCTTGAGTATCCTTTTGTCATAGTTAAAGATTCATGATATTAGTTTGCATTCCATTCCATTCCATTCCATTCCATTCCATCACATGACATTTATTTTATATAATTGCATTTCATGGCATTCATGTCGTTAATCGCATGGATTTAACATATAAGAAAGATTTTAGTTTTTGAATTTTGGAATTAAACTCTTTTTAAGGATGGTTCTTTTCAAGGTGAAGTATTGAATCTCGGTTGAGGAAGATTTTCAAGGTAAGAGTTTTGAGCATTCAGTTGAGGAAAGCATAAAAAGTGGTATCTTTTCAAAACCTCCGGGTAATTTTTCAAAATCTCTGGGTATTTTTTCAAAACCTCTGGGTATCTTTTCAAAACCTCCGGGTATTTTTTCAAAACCTCCGGGTATCTTTTCAAAACCTCCGGGTATCTTTTCAAAACCTCCGGGTATCTTTTCAAAACCTCTGGGTAATTTTTCAAAACCTCCGGGTATTTTTTCAAAACCTCCGGGTATCTTTTCAAAATCTCTAGGTATCTTTTCAAAACCTCTGGGTAATTTTTCAAAACCTCCGGGTAATTTTTCAAAATCTCCGGGTATCTTTTTGAAGCCTTCGGGTATCTTTTCAAAACCACCGGTTAATTTTTCAAAGCCTTTGGGCATCTTTTCCAAACCTTTGAGAACCATTTTGTTACCACGATTGGAGAGATATGATGATTTTCATGCATTGCATTACACTCATGACATTTATTTCATGAATTGCATTTCATGGCATACATGACATTCATGGCATGCATTTATCATGTAAGAGAGATTTTAAGTTAGATTTTTGAATTTTTAATTTTGAAATCAAACTTTTTTTAAAGGAAAATTCTTGGACCTTGGTTGAAATGAGAATTTTGGTCTTTTGGATTTTGCACATTAGTTGAAGAGATGAGTTTAGACCTTGGTAGTAATGAAAATTTTTAAGATGAGATTTTATCAAAGACGAGAATGTTTAGTGTGAATCCTTAGCTAAGTGAGAATCCTTAGTTTAGTGTGAATCCTTATTTTAGTGTGAATCCTTGATTAAGTGAGAATCCTTAGTTTAATGTGAATCCTTAGTGTCGCAACCTAAAAAATAACGAGTCTCATCGCAAGACTTTATTATTCGTTAAGCGTGACATTAAAAAAAACCGAGGAAAAGTCGACTTAATTCCTCTAGAAAAATGAAGGTTTTGAACATGACCTTAAAAAAGACATGGAGTCGCCACCAATCTTTTTTTAGCTAGGTGTGATCGGCCACCTATTAAAACCAGTTTTATAAAATATTTTAAAAATTAATTAAAACATTTTAAAAAACCAATTTCAAGTCTGCGTTTTAAACCAGAGAAATCAAAGAAGCGGGTTCGGGAGTCGGTTACGTGCGGGGAAGGATTAGCACCCCCACAACGCCTGTATAAATCGGTACCTTATTAATCGTGTGTTATCTCAAGTCTCGGTAAAACATCGGTTTTAAATTTAGTATTTCAAGTTAATTCCCAATTTAAAGAAAAATAATTCCTTTTTTTTATTGAAAATGGTCCGGAATTTATAAATTTAAAATTTTCCTATATTCCCCAACAAACGTGGCAAAATATAGAAATTTTTATTAGTTTTGGAAAACTTTCCGAATCATTCTCCTTTTTGAAAGAAAGATATTCCTTTATTAATGATAATTGATGATATTCCCTCCAGCAAACCCGGTAGAGAACTCATGAATTATTTTAACTCGGGAATATCTTTATTTTTTTTTATTGAAAAATCACTATCCTTTTGAAAACATTTTAAAAGATATGAATATGCATATGCATATGCATGACATAAATAAAATGACATTGCAAAATCTAAATAATATAATGCTTCCTAAATGATATGATATAATGTAAATGCCTTAGCATATTCTAAATGAAATGAAATAAATGCCTTAGCATATTCTAAATGAAATACAATATCCTAAGTTATATGACATATTATAAATAAAATGAAATGACCTAGGTAACATAGTATATTCTATATGAGATGCAATATCCTAAGTCATATGATATATTATAAATAAAATAAAATAACCTAAGTAACATAACATATTCTATATGAAATGAAATGACCTAAGTAACATGATATTTTCTAAATGAAATAAAATAACCTAAATAACATAACATATTCTATATGAAATGAAATAACCTAAATGACATGGCAAACATGAATGATATGGCATATAAATTAAATGAGATGGAATATGAAATAATGCTACCATATAATATGCATGAAAATAAAAATGGAAATAATAATGCATGAACATAGTATATGCTAAATAATATGACCAAAAAAAAAATAACTAAAGAAAAGCATAGGATATCATGAAATATTCCAAATCATATAATGAACCATATAACATCAAAAATATAAATCAAAATAACAATATCATAGAAATCATTATAACAAGAATCACATATTATATAAAAATGCATGAATATAAAAATGCAATGCATGAAATGTATTCTTTCCTTTAATTAAGGAAATCCGTATATCTAAAAAGATATCCGGCTACCTTAGGAAAATATGTCAAATTAAATATTCTAAAACCAAAATACTTTGTGATTGTTTGAAAACAATTTTGAGAAGCTTGAATTAAAAATAAAAACTGGGCTAAAAGTTTTTTAAATGGCTCTAATTTCCTGAGTTTAAAAAATCCGGACTTGACTACCCTTAACCCGAGACTTGAAAAATCATTTTTAGAGTTTTAAAAGGCTTAGAAACTACCCTAAGTCAGTAGCTAACCCTCCTAATCAGCCCACTCTAAGTAAATTAACCAAAACAGAAAAATGGTTTTTCTTTAAATTCAATTCTTACTCTACTGTCCAGTTTTAATCCACGATTTTTTACCCTATTTTTAAAAATTCCAAAAATTCTGAAACAAATACTGGAGACTCAAGACATGTAAAACTACACGATAAAAGATCGGCTTAATTTTTTGATCAAAGATGAATTCCCAGAAAAATCAGAGATGTACGAGTTTTTGGAGGAGAAAAAAACTGCTTTGCCAACACATTTTTGCCTTTGATAAAATCATTTAAAAACCAAAGTAAAAATATTTGAAACTCATAAAATGATTTACAAACAGTAGCTAGGACTTTTTGAAAATTAGATAAAAAGTTGACTAAGTAAAAAAAATCACAAAGGTAGAATAATCAACTTGACAAACTTAATTTTCCACAAGTGTGCTCAAGAGAGCATGACTTTGAACCATTAATTGGCTCAAGTCATTATTCAAGTGGCATGAACATGAAATGCATGAAACAATGCAGCAAACATAATGCATGAAATGCATGGATTTAAACCTAAATGTGATGAAAAAATATATGGCATTCATAAAGTAACCTAGACCTAAATGAACTTGCATGGCATTTAATGTAACCTAGACCTAAAATATGCATGGCATTTTCACAAACACAAGGCATGCTTAATTCAAAAATCCAACCAAATATCATGCAAATGCAAAAACCTAACAACTAGCATGACAAAAAATGCAACACACAATGCAAAACACATGGAGTAGCCAAATGGCCTCAAGCTCCAACAAGCATGGCATTTTCACAAACACTTGGCATACTAGCATGAAAAACTAAGTCATAACACTTAAATCATGCAAAAATCACACAAGCATTTTCATAAACACTTAATATACTAAATCTAAAACATGCTCAACTAAGATATAAAACAAAAATCATGCAAAGAATCACACAAGCATTTTCACAAACACTTAATATGCTAAATCTAAAACATGCTCAAATTTAAACAACATGAAAACAGAAAATTAAAAATGCAAAAACATGATATCTAAGACATAAATGGCAACAAACAAAGCAACCAAATTAAAATATAACTCAAGAACATGAAATAACATAACATTTAAAACATCAAAAACAAAGAAAATAGCATAAACAATATGGTAAAATGAATCAAAACAGCAACTTAAAATAAATAATGTAGGCCATTTGGCCATGGTGAGTTTATTGTAAAAACAAAATGTAAACAAAATATACTTAAGAAAGGAGATGAAGGAAGAACAAAAACATTATTTTAAAATGAAAAATCACCAAGTAGAGATTAAAATAGCAAAAACTAAGTAAAAAACTCTAAGAACTCAGCAAAATGGAAAAGAAAAAATGAAAATCTGACCTCCTCACAAGCAACTGAGTTGGCAATTTTGCGCAACAACCCTTCCTCCAGCTTCACTCGTTCCGAGTTCTCCCTCGACATGGTCGACTCAATCGAGTCAAACAACGCTCCATAATATCCGCACGCTTCTCCCACCCGCGACGCGAACCATGCCGTATTGGTGTTCATTTCTTGTTCCACTAGTGTTACCACGCGCGGCGCCAATCCTTTCACGCGACGGAGAAGCTCGTCTCTTGGATTCTCCATGGACACGCTCTCGTCGGGCATCCGATAAAGCTTGAACGCAAAATTTACAGCCAATGGCTCGTCTGGTTCGCAACCGAGCGACTCGCGACTCAGATCGCGGAGTTTAAGACTCGCTACCACATTAAATTTCAAACAAACTCCAAATCTCTCTGCGATTTGACTCAGCTTATCGCCAACCATCTTTACCCTCTCAACCCCACCACTATCAGCAATGGCTGTGATCTTTAACATTGCAGGCTTCCACTCCCACGCTCCGAGAACACGTGGAGAAGATTTATATATTGCCCTTCCCGCCCAATATCAAAATCAATAACATGTAACTTATTACAGCTAGGTTGGTCCAAAGTGGCATCGAGGATAGCCAGATTAGCAGCCAAGAACCCGAGCTTAAAACAAGGAGACATATCATAAAGCAACTGAGTCGCTGCAGCGTGTTCGTTGCTGAACAACTCAGCCACCGGTGGCGGGTTTTCTACTGAGTTAACCCGCGATTTAAGAGCCAACAACATGCACTCCATCAACCTCTGCTTTGAATTCCCTTTAGAGTTACCACCTTGAGCTAATCGGGTCAGGATCTCGTTTACGACGTCACTTTTGCCCTCGAAAATAGCTGATGCGGCTCCATTATTGTCTGCTTTGAAAAAGTCAAAGTTGGAGAAGCCATCGATGATGTGGACGAAGATGATGAAGTGGTTGAAGAAGTAGGCGATGGGGCAATCGGGTTGTTAGGGCTGCTGGAACTGATCAAATTTTGTATAGTTTCAGACCACTCACTGTTGGTATTGGTAATTACCGAAACAGCGTCTCCTTCGTCGTCGTTGTCGTCGTCTAACAGCTGTTTCTCCAGCTCTTGAAGCTGATTCATCATCTTCTTCTCCGGGTCTTGCGGCTGGACGACCCGTGTTTGAACCGGGTTCATGAACGGAGCGCCTGATAAACCAGGGTTCACGGCCTGGATTGTGGCCCTGGAGGTGATACCAAGAGGAAGTTGCTGTGGCCTTAGTTGTTGTAAAAGCGGCACCCCGTATCGCTGCGACATTCAAGAAGAGGGAGACGAGAAATTACTCGTAAAATCTGGCGACAAATT
Source organism: Fremontodendron californicum (assembly GCA_030761205.1). Classification (NCBI taxonomy): domain Eukaryota; kingdom Viridiplantae; phylum Streptophyta; class Magnoliopsida; order Malvales; family Malvaceae; genus Fremontodendron; species Fremontodendron californicum. Next base: position 5,368,442 of record JAULJL010000014.1, read on the forward strand.
GGACGAGAAATCGATTGGAGATAACGGAGAAATCGGAGAAGTGTGCTGGTAAGTTCTGGGCTTAACCGAATGGAAATAAAGATGGCCTGGATGGTTGTTCTGGTGTTGTTGCGTTTGGAAGTACGCTAGTGTTCGCTTCCCGATGAGGCTGGGCGCGGCTCGGTTCACGATCTGAGACGTCGGGTCCATGAAGATTCCAGGGATTTGTGTTCGGTACGGTGCAGTCGGTTGGTTGTTGCTCATGGAGCCAGTGTTAGCCATGGATCTGCCTGCTATTCCACCGTAAAAATCTGGGCCACCCCCAGAGAACCCCGATGCCATTTCCCCCCTCTTCTTTCTCTCTTCAGAGATGGATTTACAGAAGAAGAAAAAAAAGAAACAAGAGTTACAAGAATTAGCTTTTTGAGAAACGCATGACAAAGAACAAGGGAGAGAAAGAGTTTCGCTTATGGCGTAGAAATGATTATTCTGAATATAACGGAGAGGGGTTAATGGAGAGAGAGAAAAAGAATTCCGAAGGGGTTTCCCTAAATCCAACTAGCTCTAATGCTCCCTAAAAATGAAACTAAGCTTTTTTTTCTTTTTCTTGGAGACGCCAACCTTTTCTCCAAATTGGCTCCTCCCTGCCACTTTTTAACCGGGCCTCTTTATAGCCAATTTCTAACCTAAAAATGTATAATGTCTAAATTACCCCCTTCCTTTATTTTTTCAAGTCTTTTTTTTTTTTTTTTTCAAATATTTTCAATTAAAAATTTTATTTTAAAAATCTAATAACGCTCAAAATTAAACTTTTTCACCTCGAGTTTAAATTGAATTTTAAAATTGGTAATTTTACGGTCTGATTTTATTTGAACAATTAAAGCTAAAAAGGATATATATAATTTAGAACATTTTAAAAAACCTAAAATCGCGATCGTGACTTTTACAAAAATATTAAACCCGAGAGAGGGACAAATCAAAATTGGTTTTAAAAGGCCCGGACAAAATTAGGTGTCTACAGCTGCCCCTCTTTGGCTATTGCTGAGAATCAGGAATCAAGCAAAGATAAAATAGACAACAATTTTGTCCGTTCTGTGAAATCACATGTGAAGGAAAGGAAAGGGGTTTTCTTTTTCATTTCTTTATTCATTTTTGCATTTTTGCATTTTTGCATTTTTCATTTTCTTCTTTTTTTTTTCTTTTTTTTTTCTTTTTTTTTCTTCTTTTTTTCTTTCTTTCTCATTTTTTCATTTTAAAAAAAAAAAAAAACAATAAATTGAAGATTTTGTCCTTAAATTCAATTCCTTGTCTAAAGAAGGCTCGATTCGTCTTAAGGAAACGAATTCGATTTTCAAAAGAAAAATTTATGCCCGAAGGTCTTTAAAATTGGTGCCCGGAGGTCTTAAAATGGTGCCCTTTTCGTCTTTAAAATGGTGCTCGGAGGTCTTTAAAATGGTGCCCGGAGGTCTTTAAAATGGTGCCCAGAGGTCTTTAAAATGGTGCCCGGAGGTCTTTAAAATTGGTGCCCGAAGGTCTTTAAAAAATTGGTGCCCGAAGGTCTTTAAAATGGGTGCCCGGAGGTCTTAAAAATGGCGTCCATAGGTCTTACCTTTGAAAAAAAAAAGTTATGTCCGGAGGTCTTAAAGATGTTGCCCGGAGGTCTTACCTAAAAATTATGCCCGGAGGTCTTAAAAATGGTGCCTTTAGGCCTTACCCCTGAAAAAAAAGTTATGCCCGGAGGTCTTAAAGATGTTGCCCGGAGGTCTTACCTGTGATTTGAAAAATTATGCCCGGAGGTCTTAAAAATGGTGCCCATAGGCCTTACCCCTGAAAAAAAGTTATGCTTGGAGGTCTTAAAGATGTTGCCCGGAGGTCTTACCTATGATTTGAAAAATTATGCCCGGAGGTCTTAAAAATGGTGCCCATAGGCCTTACCCCTGAAAAAAAGTTATGCCCAGAGGTCTTAAAGATGTTGCCCGGAGGTCTTACCTGTGATTTGAAAAATTATGCCCGAAGGTCTTAAAAATGGTGCCCATAGGCCTTACCCTTGAAAAAAAAAGTTATGCCCGGAGGTCTTAAAGATGTTGCTCGGAGGTCTTACCTGTGATTTGAAAAAATTATACCCGGAGGGCTTAAAAATTGTCTTTGAAGAATTGTTGAAAATTAACCTAACGATTTTGAGAAGATGCGAATGCTTTTTGATGCAGATGCAGATTTGAATAAGATACGAAATGACTTAAACTGGTGCAAATGTCTTTGATGCAAATGTAAATGACTTGATTTGATGCAAACTTTCTTGATGCAGATTCAACTAACTTAGATTGATGCAAATGCTTCTTGATGTAGATGCATATGTTGAATAAAATTATGGATAACTCCTCCAAAAGAAGATTTCTCATTTTCTAAAATTATAAAACCCTGGATATCTCCACCAGAGGCTTCAGCTATCACCACCGAAGACTTGTTCACTTTTAAAACTGTAAAATTCTGGATATCCCCAACAGAAGCTTTAGCTATCACCACCAAAGACTTGCTCATTGTAAAATTCTGGGTAACTTCTTCAGAAGAAGATTTCTCATGTTTCAAAATTATAAAACCCTGGATATCTCTACCAGAGGCTTCAGCTATCACCACCGAAGACTTGTTCACTTTTAAAACTGTAAAATTATGGATATCCCCACCAGAAGCTTTGGCTATCACCACCAAAGACTTGTTCATTGTAAAATTCTGGGTAACTCCTTCAGAAGAAGATTTCTCATGTTTCAAAATTATAAAACCCTGGATATCTCTACCAGAGGCTTCAGCTATCACCACCGAAGACTTGTTCACTTTTAAAACTGTAAAATTATGGATATCCCCACCAGAAGCTTTGGCTATCACCACCAAAGACTTGCTCATTGTAAAATTTTGGATAACTCCTCTAGAAGAAGATTTCTCATGTTTCAAAATTATAAAACCCTGGATATCTCCACCAGAGGCTTCAGCTATCACCACCGAAGACTTGTTCACTTTTAAAAACTGTAAAATTCTGGATATCCCCACCAGAAGCTTTGAGAAATGATGCATATGCACATGTCTTTTAACAAGGTGCTCATGCTTCATGGTGCAAATGTAAAATATTTCTTAGTGCAAATGCAAATGGCTTGGATTGATGCCCATGTTTCATGATGCAGATGCCCCTACTAATTGTGTTCATGTAACTGGTTTATGAATGGTGTAACTACAATTACCACACATTAATGAAAATGCAATGATTCTAGAAATGATGCAATTGCTTGAGATGACACAAATGCGAATTCCATGAAGAATGTAAATGTAAAGGTAAAATTCAGATGCTTATGGAATAATGCCAATGCAAATACCCATGAATGATGCAAATGCTTGCTGACACTGTGCAGATGCAAAAGCTCGATAAAGAGATGAGTGCTCATGAGTGATGCAAATGCCCCCGGTTGTTTTTCTAGACTTTGGCTTAGCCTTTCAAATTCATTTTTCCTCTTCAAATCAGAGTATATCTTCAATTCATTTTGGCTATTCTCTTTGCCCCAACAGTTTTCAAACTTTCATCAACAGAGATCTGAACCGGGTTCTATTTCTTCTTCTCATATCTGGAAGTCAAGACCTATCCTGGCAGTTCTACACCTTTGAGTTAGAAAAATCCTTGTCTCATATCAACATCAAAATGGGTATTTCAAAAATATCTTTATTTGTTTTCTTATTTTGAAAACTTCTGAACAAAAAATATTAACCCCACAATGTGTGATGTACAAATCTTTTGAAGACTGATGATCATTGTTAGAAATTTCTCTAAGTATCAATCTGGGTTTTTCCAACTGGGATTGGCAAGGCTTGGTATAACAAGATTATGGCTTTTCCAGGAAAACTTCATGACAAAAATGTATATCCCTTCTAGGCTCACAAATGGAACAGGTTTTATAAATCATGAATTCATTGAGAATCAAGCAAATTCAACATTCTTTTAGTGTCCATATCAGGGCATTTTGACAAGGGTCAAGATTGGCCGGGTTGTTTAAATCGGAAAGTTTAATCTTGGAGAAAAAGTTTCAGTTTTTGAAGACGATTCCGAATGAGAGTTGACACTTTGGGAGGTTCAGGAATTCCTAGATGTTCCTCGATGACCACTTCTTTATGATGATCTTCTCTTTTGTGGTATCGACACTATCATAGATGGCATTGAAAATTCCCATCTTACTCTAGACCGCCCATTTTTGGGTTTTCGCCCTAGAGTCCCATTCTTTCCATTTTCCCTTCTCTTTCTTTTTTCTTTTTCATTGTTTTACCATGCACTTGAGAATTATAAATTCTTCCTTAGTGAAATGAGAATTCGATGAGATGGGATAAAATCCGAGGAAAAACCCTTCAAATTAAATATTCATCCTTGATCAAAATGGACTTTTAAAGCACGTAATGTAGGCCATGGCTCAGGGTTCAGAAAGAAAGAATAAATAGGCCCAAAATATGTGTTTAAGGGTAATCAGATCAAGGATCATTTCTTGAGGAGGATTCTCCTTGAAGCATTTGTCTCTTCTTGGACATTTCTTTCCTTTTGACTTTTGCGTATTTTCTTCTTCGCTTTTGGCTTTCATTTGCCATCGCTTTTTCACACACTTTTTTTGTGTGTTTTTCTTGGCTTTCATTTTGCCATCTTTTTTTCTTCTTTTTCTTTGACAGAGTGAGCCCGTATTTATTCGGGGTTCCATTTGCTTTGTATCTGTCTTTGAGCTAGGACTCATTTCTCAATGATCTTTAAATAGATCTTTCCTCGCATTTGCCCCCAGTGTAGAGGGTGATCCTTGATCAGGGTACAAAGAAGAAAGAATTCTTTTGGCTCAAAAGGGGTGACTATGGATAATTTCTTTTTGTGTGAAAGGGATATGAAAGATGGTCATTTCTCATGTCACGCACAAATATTCACATTGAAAAGCAATCCCCAGGGGAAATAGATATTCAGAATTTCATTTTGCACTTTGGAATCATCCGAATTCTCATATGCATGATATCATGATTTTTCTTTTTCTTATTCTTTTTTTTTTTTTTTTCGTTGCATGCCCCAATGATTCATGCGTTTAATCCATCCTTATTCACCATGTATCCATCATTTCCACATATGATGCCCCAATTTGATTAACCAATGAGAATTTGTATCAACGAGGAACATAGAAAGTCTAGGTCTGTACTGAAAAGGATGAATTTCAAATCTGAGTTCTTTGAAGAGACAAGGAAAATATGACCCAAAAAAACGGGTTTTCTCATGGGACAAGGGATAATCTAGTTTAATCATTGTGCCCCAGGGTGTCAATCATGAAGTGATGTTTGGGCAATTAGTGTTTTGTGGTCATTGGGAAAGGTCATGAATGGTTTTAGCACAATCTTGACATACACCAAAATTTCAAAATCTGGATTCTTGAAAGAATGTCTCATTTGTTTGATTTTCAAGGAATTTGAAAATTTTCAAAAAGTTCGTTCCTTTGTTCATAGCCTAGACTAAGATCTACGTCTTTGCTTGTTCTGTGATATGGTTTTATGAAGTCAAATCATTCATATTCCTTGAAGCATTAAGTCTTTCAAGTGGTCTCGGTTCAAAAGATTTAGGCTTAGGAAAGCCTAAAAGAGAAGGCTGAAGGTATTGGGTCATTTCTAACAATGATCATCAATATTCTCAAGATTGTTCATTATTTCATGTGAAACCACTTATTTATTGTTTACCACAAATTTTCTCAAAGTTTCATTTATTTTTGCAAATTCAAATTTATTGCTAAAATAAAATGAACACAAAATATTTAAATTCAAAATTTATTTATTTCATGTAGATGTCATCATGAGACAAGAGCTTTCATCATCAAAGTGTAGAAATATATGAATCAGAATGCTCCTATTGACATGCTTTCAAAGATAACAAATCTTATCCTCAAAATTCTTCAAGAGGAAATCAATCTATGGTAAAACAGATTTCCAATGTTCGATAAGCTCTGGAATCCAAATGCCATCGTGGACAAGACCCTCAATTCTTTCCTTCAGTTTTCTGCATTTTTTAGTCGAATGCCCAATTGCCCCAATATGATACTCGCACTTACTGTTGGGGTCATAGCTTTTAGCTGACGAAGAAAACTCTTCAAAGCTAAGCCAATTTCTATTTCATCTTATTAATGTGTTTCATGATGAATGAGCTATGAATGTCATGAGTGCAATTTGATGCATGTGAAGGATAAACAAAGTTATGTATGGTCATATACAGTGGAAATATGTTGACCATGTATGTTATGAATACAACACGATTCCAACATGATGCATTTAAAGAATAAGAAAAATCAGTGCATGGATATATGCAATGAATGACCATGTATGTTCCACATGCATTTCTCAATGAATGATCATATACATTATCAATGCCACACAATGTCAATTATGATGCATGTGAAGAATAAATGACTGACACAGAGTATATACAAAGAAAATCATGCTGACCGTGTATGTCATGAATACAACCTGATGCCAATATGACAAATTAATGCATGAGCATATCATGATGACTATGTATGCCATGAATGCAACTTGATGCCAACATGATGCATGTAAAGAATAAGCAAATTAATGCATGGATATATACAATGAATGATCATGTATGTTCCAAATGCATTTCCCAATGAATGATTATATACACTATGAACGCCACACAATGTCAATTATGATGCATGTGAAGAATAAATGATTGACACAGAGTACATACAAAAAAAAAATCATGCTAATAATGTGTGTCATGAATGCATCCTGATATTAATATGATAGATTAATGCATGAGATATCATGATGACTATGTATGCCATGAATGCAACCCGATGTCAACATGATTTATATAAACAAATCAATGCAAAGAATAAGTAAATTATTGCATGGGTATATATAGGAAAATCATTTCTGACTATGAATGCATGAATGCAAGTTGATGCTAACATGATGCATATAGAGAAAGAATAAATTGATATATGGATATATACAAAAAAAATCATGCTGACTATGAATGCATGAATGCAACTTGATGCCAACATGATGCATGTAAAGAAAGAATAAATTGATATATGGATATATACAGAAAAATCATGCTGACTATGAATGCATTAATGCAACATGACGCTAACATGATGCATATAGAGAAAGAATAAATTGATATATGGATATATACAGAAAAATCATGCTGACTATGAATGCATGAATGCAACTTGATGCCAACATGATGCATGTAAAGAAAGAATAAATTGATACATAAGTATATACAAATAATGACCATACATGTCATAAACGTATCTTACAATGAATGACCATGCATGCTATGACTATAACATGATGTCAAAATGATACATGCAAAAAATAAATGAATTAACACAAAGGTATATACAAAAAAAAAAATCAATGATTACACGAAATTGGTGGGACCTAAATCTTGATTATTCAAAAATCTAATTATGCAAGATTTGCCTCCAAATTTATGATTTTTTTTTTTTTATGAAAAACCAAATCACATTATTTTCAAAAGAATTTCAGGGTGGATCCCACTATGGTACAATATGAAAATGTTCATGTGACACTACCGATTTTATGAAATCATCATATGAAATTACCAACTGTTTATTGCAAAGAATGAAATCAATAATACAACTAAAAATGTACATGCTCTATTCACAGATGCATGAAATGTGCAACATGCAAAAATGCTTGAAAAATGATTTTTTTTTTTTTTTTAAAAAGCTAATGAACATCTTCCCCAACAATATCTGCTTATTTAGGCATCACGATGCCTTCGAGGCGGAGTATCACATTTATTACGAGCGATGTACGTACATCGTTGCCCGATCTACCACACTTATTCGGAGTGTAAAATAGGTAACAAAAAGTTTAGAAATGCCCCTTCATGTGTTCCTATTTTTGGTATATCTAACGGAAATCCGGCATGGCTTCGCCTAGGTTCACTATATGAGGGTTTAGGGATATCAAGGCCCCGAATTGTTCCTCACTGTCGCCGGTGAAGGCTAGTAAGGCACCCCGATAAAAGCGGGTTCAATTCGTTAGAGTATATTTTCCTATGCCCATGCTGAGGATCATCACGAAGGCATTAGATACTTTATACTCCGAAAGTGTTTCACTAGCCATACGGAGGATCAATCACGAAGGCTTAGTTACTTTACTCCCACTTAAAAGGACGAAACCCGGGTAGAGGATTCATGTTATGCAAATGCACGTGTAGTGTGTGTGGAGGAATAACAAACCCTTCACTACCTATTCTACAAACCTTATTCTAAATGCCCTAGCAATTAAAACATTCAAGAATAGTGTAACGCATTAACCAACAAGCAATTATAATATACAACCATAAATAACTAGAGAACAATAATAAAATGCATGCACATGAGTATGAACATATTTAAAAATATTTTATTATTTTCAAAATTCTCCTTATTTAAAACAAAATGTGGGAATTAAAATTAAATACCTATTAAACCAACAAAATCGAGACTTTGATAACACACGACTAATTCTAGGCCTGACTCTCTAATAGTTCCCAGCGGAGTCGCCAAGCTGTCGCAACCTAAAAAATAACGAGTCTCATCGCAAGACTTTATTATTCGTTACGCGTGACATTAAAAAAAACCGAGGAAAAGTCGACTTAATTCCTCTAGAAAAATGAAGGTTTTGAACATGACCTTAAAAAAGACATGGAGTCGTCACCAATCTTTTTTTAGCTAGGTGTGATCGGCTAACTATTAAAACCAGTTTTATAAAATATTTTAAAAATTAATTAAAACATTTTAAAAAACCAATTTCAAGTCTGCGTTTTAAACCAGAGAAATCAAAGAAGCGGGTTCGGGAGTCGGTTACGTGCGGGGAAGGATTAGCACCCCCACAACGCCCGTATAAATCGGTACCTTATTAATCATGTGTTATCTCAAGTCTCGGTAAAAAATCGGTTTTAAATTTAGTATATCAAGTTAATTCCCAATTTAAAGAAAAATAATTCATTTTTTTGTTGAAAATGATCCGGAATTTATAAATTCAAAATTTTCCTATATTCCCCAACAAACGTGGCAAAATATAGAAATTTTTATTAGTTTTGGAAAACTTTCCGAATCATTCTCCTTTTTGAAAGAAAGATATTCCTTTATTAATGATAATTGATGATATTCCCTCCAGCAAACCCAGTAGAGAACTCATGAATTATTTTAACTCGGGAATATCTTTATTTATTTTTATTGAAAAATCATTATCCTTTTGAAAACATTTTAAAAGATATGAATATGCATATGCATGACATAAATAAAATGACATGGCAAAATCTAAATAATATAATGCTTCCTAAATGATATGATATAATGTAAATGCTTTAGCATATTCTAAATGAAATGAAATAAACGCCTTAGCATATTCTAAATGAAATACAATATCCTAAGTTATATGACATATTATAAATAAAATGAAATGACCTAGGTAACATAGTATATTCTATATGAGATGCAATATCCTAAGTCATATGATATATTCTAAATAAAATAACCTAAGTAACATAACATATTCTATATGAAATGAAATGACCTAAGTAACATGATATTTTCTAAATGAAATAAAATAACCTAAATAACATAACATATTCTATATGAAATGAAATAACATAAATGACATGGCAAACATGAATAATATGGCATATAAATTAAATGAGATGGAATATGAAATAATGCTACCATATAATATGCATGAAAATAAAAATGGAAATAATAATGCATGAACATAGTATATGCTAAATAATATGACCAAAAAAAAAATAACTAAAGAAAAGCATAGGATATCATGAAATATTCCAAATCATATAATGAACCATATAACATCAAAAATATAAATCAAAATAACAATATCATAGAAATTATTATAACAAGAATCACATATTATATAAAAATGCATGAATATAAAAATGCAATGCATGAAATGTATTTTTTCCTTTAATTAAGGAAATCCGTATATCTAAAAAGATATCCGGCTACCTTAGGAAAATATGTCAAATTAAATATTCTAAAACCAAAATACTTTGTGATTGTTTGAAAACAATTTTGAGAAGCTTGAATTAAAAATAAAAACTGGGCTAAAATTTTTTTAAATGGCTTTAATTTCCTAAGTTTAAAAAATCCGGACTTGACTACCCTTAACCCGAGACTTGAAAAATCATTTTTAGAGTTTTAAAAGGCTTAGAAACTACCCTAAGTCAGTAGCTAACCCTCCTAATCAGCCCACTCCAAGTAAATTAACCAAAACAGAAAAATGGTTTTTCTTTAAATTCAATTCTGACTCCACTGTCCAGTTTTAATCCACGATTTTTTACCCCATTTTTAAAAATTCCAAAAATTTTGAAAACAATACTGGAGACTCAGGACATATAAAACTACACGATAAACAATCGGCTTAATTTTCTGATCAAAGATGAATACCCAGAAAAATCAGAGATGTACGAGTTTTTGGAGGAGAAAAAAACTGCTTTGCCAACACATTTTTGCCTTTGATAAAATCATTTAAAAACCAAAGTAAAAATATTTGAAACTCATAAAATGATTTACAAACAGTAGCTAGAACTTTTTGAAAATTAGATAAAAATTGACTAAGTAAAAAAAATCACAAAGGTAGAATAATCAACTTGACAAACTTAATTTTCCACAAGTGTGCTCAAGAGAGCATGACTTTGAACCATTAATTGGCTCAAGTCATTATTCAAGTGGCATGAACATGAAATGCATGAAACAATGCAGCAAACATAATGCATGAAATGCATGGATTTAAACCTAAATGTGATGAAAAAATATATGGCATTCATAAAGTAACCTAGACCTAAATGAACTTGCATGGCATTTAATGTAACCTAGACCTAAAATATGCATGGCATTTTCACAAACACAAGGCATGCTTAATTCAAAAATCCAACCAAATATCATGCAAATGCAAAAACCTAACAACTAGCATGACAAAAAATGCAAAACACAATGCAAAACACATGGAGTAGCCAAATGGCCTCAAGCTCCAACAAGCATGGCATTTTCACAAACACTTGGCATACTAGCATGAAAAACTAAGTCATAACACTTAAATCATGCAAAAATCACACAAGCATTTTCACAAACATTTAATATACTAAATCTAAAACATGCTCAACTAAGATATAAAACAAAAATCATGCAAAGAATCACACAAGCATTTTCACAAACACTTAATATGCTAAATCTAAAACATGCTCAAATTTAAACAACATGAAAACAGAAAATTAAAAATGCAAAAACATGATATCTAAGACATAAATGGCAATAAACAAAGCAACCAAATTAAAATATAACTCAAGAACATGAAATAACATAACATTTAAAACATCAAAAACAAAGAAAATAGCATAAACAATATGGTAAAATGAATCAAAACAGCAACTTAAAATAAATAATGTAGGCCATTTGGCCATGGTGAGTTTATTGTAAAAACAAAATGTAAAAAAAATATACTTAAGAAAGGAGATGAAGGAAGAACAAAAACATTATTTTAAAATGAAAACTCACCAAGTAGAGATTAAAATAGCAAAAACTAAGTAAAAAACTCTAAGAACTCAGCAAAATGGAAAAGAAAAAATGAAAATCTGACCTCCTCACAAGCAACTGAGTTGGCAATTTTGCGCAACAACCCTTCCTCCAGCTTCACTCGTTCCGAGTTCTCCCTCGACATGGTCGACTCAATCGAGTCAAACAATGCTCCATAATATCCGCACGCTTCTCCCACCCGCGACGCGAACCGTGCCGTATTGGTGTTCATTTCTTGTTCCACTAGTGTTACCACGCGCGGCGCCAATCCTTTCACGCGACAGAGAAGCTCGTCTCTTGGATTCTCCACGGACACGCTCTCGTCGGGCATCCGATAAAGCTTGAACGCAAAATTTACAGCCAATGGCTCGTCTGGTTCGCAACCGAGCGACTCGCGACTCAGATCGCGGAGTTTAAGACTCGCTACCACATTAAATTTCAAACAAACTCCAAATCTCTCTGCGATTTGACTCAGCTTATCGCCAACCATCTTTACCCTCTCAACCCCACCACTATCAACAATGGCTGTGAACTTTAACATTGCAGGCTTCCACTCCCACGCTCCGAGAACACGTGGAGAAGATTTATATATTGCCCTCCCTGCCCAATATCAAAATCAATAACATGTAACTTATTACAGCTAGGTTGGTCCAAAGTGGCATCGAGGATAGCCAGATTAGCAGCCAAGAACCCGAGCTTAAAACAAGGAGACATATCATAAAGCAACTGAGTCGCTGCAGCGTGTTCGTTGCTGAACAACTCAGCCACCGGTGGTGGGTTTTCTACTGAGTTAACCCGTGATTTAAGAGCCAACAACATGCACTCCATCAACCTCTGCTTTGAATTCCCTTTAGAGTTACCACCTTGAGCTAATCGGGTCAGGATCTCGTTTACGACGTCACTTTTGCCCTCGAAAATAGCTGATGCGGCCTCCATTATTGTCTGCTTTGAACAAGTCGAAGCTGGAGAAGCCATCGATGACGTGGATGAAGACGATGAAGTGGTTGAAGAAGTAGGCGATGGGGCAATCGGGTTGTTAGGGCTGCTGGAACTGATCAAATTTTGTATAGTTTCAGACCACTCACTGTTGGTATTGGTAATTACCGAAACAGCGTCTCCTTCGTCGTCGTTGTCGTCGTCTAACAGCTGTTTCTCCAGCTCTTGAAGCTGATTCATCATCTTCTTCTCCGGGTCTTGCGGCTGGACGACCCGTGTTTGAATCGGGTTCATGAACGGAGCGCCTGATAAACCAGGGTTCACGGCCTGGATTGTGGCCCCGGAGGTGATACCAAGAAGAAGTTGCTGTGGCCTTAGTTGTTGTAAAAGCGGCACCCCGTATCGCTGCGACATGCAAGAAGAGGGAGACGAGAAATTACTCGTAAAATCTGGCAACAAATTGGACGAGAAATCGATTGGAGATAACGGAGAAATCGGAGAAGTGTGCTTGATGGAGACTCAATTAAGAGTTGTAAACCCAAGTGCAGGTTATGTTCAAGTGATAAATTCTCGGGTGTCCGAGGTCGAACCACAGGGAAGCGTATTAGTAAGTATAAGTTTATAAATATATAAGAAAAAGAAAGTAAACAAGATATTAGGGAATCAACAACAAAATAAGATAAACAAGATATTAGAGAACAAAATAAACAAAATATAAAAGAAATTAAACAAGATATAAAAAACAATAAGAAAAGATGTTGAGGTTAGAGAATCCACTCTTGGTGTTATGCTAAGATTAATCTTGTTTTATTACACAATTGAAATCCACACATAAGGGAGGTTCCAATCGGAAGGTTTAGCAATTCAGTCCAAATTGTCCAACGTCCATAGCATATGATATTATGTTCATTTGGTGTCCTCAAAACTCATAAAAAGAGTCCAAGCATTCCTTATGCCAAGGTATATGTCTACAACAAATCAAGGTTATGAAACCAAGCATTTACTGTGCCATTTTCATTGTCAATAATGAATCAAGATCCCTACTTTGCAAGTATGATTTTAAACCAAAAGAAAATATTATCTATACTAGTGTTTATAAATGATGATTAATTTTAGCTCATGTTTAAGAGACTAACCTTAGCATTTACCAAAAGCTTCACCTCATCACCTCAACAATATGATTAGCAACACATACTAGATATGAATAAAATGAAAAGAAATGTAAGAAACATAAGTAAATAAAGAAAAAGAAAACTAGAGAAAGGAAAGAAAAAGAAAACTTAGAGAATTTTATTACAATGGCTAATATCCTACCAATGTATAATGTATCCTAATACTCATCCAAGGCCCTCTATTTATAAACATTTTGGAGAGCTAAATGACAAGAGACAAGCTTTATAAATTTCAAAGGTAGGTATAATAGGTGGGTGCATTTTTCTAACAATTTTCGTCATGTTGTATGACAATTCTGATCAGCCAGCTTGATGGTCGATTTTGTCAATGTTGGAGGCTCGATATGATCAAATGGTCTTCTAGAAAAATATGCCCCTATCAGTTATTGATCTATAGCCGTTAGAATCAGATCATTTGCTCATGTGGATCGGAATATATGGTCAAAATACCAAAACGGTGCAGAACAGACGTCATTGCACATCAGCCAACTTGATGGTTGATTTCGGTAGGGAAAACGACTCCGTTTCAAGAAGTGTAAAACATGAAAAAGATAGATATGCCTCTTAACTTTGCACTGTCAAAATTTCAGCCTTAATGCTTCGGTGAAACTCCAGATATAGCTGATATGGCAAAAGGTGTCGGAACTGGAACTGAATTGGATTTGCCCTTAATTCTTGATTTAACCTAGTAATCTGAAATCACTCAAAGAAACTCATGAAAAACACCAAATTACATAAAAATATAAAAGATCATAAACATAAGTAGACTAAGCAATAATAACTCGTATTTGACACAAAACAATAATAAAACATAACTAAAAACTATATAATTATACGAGTTATCAGTGCTGGTAAGTTCTGGGCTTAACCGAACGGAAATAAAGATGGCCTGGATGGTTGTTCTGGTGTTGTTGCGTTTGGAAGTCCGCTAGTGTTCGCTTCCCGATGAGGCTGGGCGCGGCTCGGTTCACGATCTGAGACGTCGGGTCCATGAAGATTCCAGGGATTTGTGTCCGGTACGGTGCAGTCGGTTGGTTGTTGCTCATGGAGCCAGTTTTAGCCATGGATCTGCCTGCTATTCCACCGTAAAAATCTGGGCCACCCCCAGAGAACCCCGATGCCATTTCCCCCCTCTTCTTTCTCTCTTCAGAGATGGATTACAAAAGAAGAAAAGAAAGAAACAAGAGTTACAAGAATTAGCTTTTTGAGAAACGCATGACAAAGAACAAGGGAGAGAAAGAGTTTTGCTTATGGCGTAGAAATGATTATCCTGAATATAACGGAGAGGGGTTAATGGAGAGAGAGAAAAAAAATTCCGAAGGGGTTTCCCTAAATCCAACTAGCTTTAATGCTCCCTAAAAATGAAGCTAAGCTTTTTTTTCTTTTTCTTGGAGCCGCCAACCTTTTCTCCAAATTGGCTCCTCCCTGCCACTTTTTAACCGGGCCTCTTTATAGCCAATTTCTAACCTAAAAATGTATAATGTTTAAATTACCCCTCTCCTTTATTTTTTCAAGTCTCTTTTTTTTTTCAAATATTTTCAATTAAAAAATTTATTTTAAAAATCTAATAACGCTCAAAATTAAACTTTTTCACCTCGAGTTTAAATTGAATTTTAAAATTGGTAATTTTACGGTCCGGTTTTATTTGAACAATTAAAGCTAAAAAGGATATATATAATTTAGAACATTTTAAAAAATCTAAAATCGCGACCGTGACTTTTACAAAAATATTAAACCCGAGAGAGGGACAAATCAAAATTGGTTTTAAAAGGCCCGGACAAAATTAGGTGTCTACACTTAGCTAAGTGAGAATCCTTATTTCGGGTGCGAACCCCTTATTTCTTTATTAACCCAAATGAAAGAATCATGTGTAAGAGAAAAGAACTAATAACATAAGAATAGGAACAGCTAAGACTCAAAACAAAACAAACTCATGCAACCTAAATAATCTTAAAATACTAAACAAAAATTAACAAGTAAACATAAAAAGATTAAAATCAAACTGACAAGGTGTGTCTCAAGTCTCCCTTACTCAGACCTTGTTCAGAATGAATACTTCTAAATTGCTTAAAACATAACATTTTTTTTTTTTGAAAAGAAGAAATCAAACTGACAAGGTATGTCTCAAGTCTCCCTTACTCAGACCTTGTTCAGAATGAATACTTCTAAATGGCTTAAAACACAACAAATTTTTTTTTTTTTTTTAAATTAGCAAAATATGTCCCTTACCCCCTACTAAAATATGACATTGTCCCCAATGTCAAATTTTAAAGGTAGAATTTAGGAGATATTACCTGCAGAGGTTGCTAACCACTTATTATAACTAAGACACAACAAGCAAAATGTTAGATAATGTCACAAAGACAAAGTGCAATCCACTCCTTGCTCATCCATATCTCTTTTTCTTTTTCCGAGCGTTTGCGAAACAACCGTAGCAGATAAACACTCATAAGCTTGGAGCTTTTTGAGTAAATCTTCAATGGTTGTAGCAGAAATTATGGTTCTCTTTGCCTCTGAAAACATGAATCCATTATCCACAGCATTATCTAAATATGAAATCAAATTACTAAAATAACCGTTAATATTAAGCAAACCAATGGGTTTCTTATTTGTGACCAAAGATGACCAAGAAGCCACGCAAGCTATTTCTTCCAATGTACCCAGACCTCCTGGTAAAGCAATGAATGCATCGGCAGAATGGTACATGATTGTCATCCGTTTAGGGATACTCCAGACTTGTATTTCCTTACCCACGGTAGGTCCACAAAAACTTGTGAATAGTTTTGGCACGATTCCTAGAACTGGACTTCCTCCGGCGTGTGCTGCTGTAGCGACTGCTCCCATTAAACCCGTACTATCGCCTCCATAAATCAAGTGGATCTTTTGTTGGGCAAGTATTACTCCAAGTCTTATGGCTTCATCAGCGAATATGTTATTTTTCCCTGGATAAGCACCTCCAAAGACACAAATTTTTTTATTGCGTTGGGACGAAGTACTTTCCATTTTTTTTTTCGAGTGCCTGAAAGAGAATGAGTACATGGTGTAATATATAGAGGACTGAGTAGTGAATCAGACAAGAGTAATAATGTCGCCGAAAGTGTATCTGACCTGTCAGAAGAAAATGTTAACCTAACAAAAGATTTTTGCGTGATTTCAGGAAGAAAATCAAAAAGAGAAGAAAAATCAACCGTAAAAGTCAAGAGTAATAATGTCGCCGAAAGTGTATTTGACCTGTCAGAAGAAAATGTTAACCTAACAAAAGATTTTTGCGTGATTTCAGGAAGAAAATCAAAAAGAGAAGAAAAATCAACCGTAAAAGACAAATAAAAAAAAAGAGAATAATTACACAAATCGAACAACACGTAAATTAAACCAAAATGAAGTTATTGCAAATCAAACCAAAAGCTGAGAAGTCATTTATTGTAGTTGTGATTGTGGCTCACATCTTCCTCTGGTTTTACGTCCAGAAACGGCTTAAACGCCTTCTATGAGTCGAGGATATGCTTCCCATCCAGTTTTCTTACCAGCTGGCAAACAGGGTCTTTTAACATCAGATTCCCAAGATGTTGCCATTCCCTTTGGAATTGCGGCCATAAATCAAGAATTTCTCTTTGTACGTCTCCACTAGGATGCGTCTCAAGAGAAAGTTGGATATTACCCAAAATCTCCTTACTCAGTCCATCCTTAATGAATTCAATTTTATCATCTCGATTAGAGGACGGAATCCCAATAGAACGACATTTACCGTTACACGTCCATCGTGCACATTTATGGCAATTTGAACTCATGCGCTTTGCTCGTCGCTTCTTTGCAAAAGTGCTTCTACCTGTACCTGGTAAATGCAAAACAGGAAGATATTCATCTTCACGTACCTTGGCTTCAATTATCCAACGTATGTCGTCAGGAATCCCTTTGTGCATAAGCATTCTTAATCTTTCAAATCGAACTTGGTAAAGCTTCAGTAAAATATTTCGAGGAAAAGGAGGAAATCGTTTTTGCAATCTTGTGAGAATATCATCCATCCTGAAAAAAAAATGAAAAAAATTGAAAGAGAAATTGGAAGAGAAATTTATATACAATTGATAACTCGTATAATTATATAGTTTTTAGTTATGTTTTATTATTGTTTTGTGTCAAATACGAGTTATTATTGTTTAGTCTAATTGTGTTTATGATCTTTTATATTTTTTATGTAATTTGGTGTTTTTCACAAGTTTCTTTGAGTGATTTCAGATTACTAGAATTAAGGGCAAATCCAGTTCAGTTCCAGTTCCGACACCTTTTGCCATATCAGCTATATCTCGAGTTTCACTGAAGCAATAAGGCTGAACTTTGTATCCCTGCAAAGCTAAGAGGCATATCTATCTTTTTCATGTTTTACACTTCTTGAAACGGAGTCGTTTTCCCTAGCGAAATCGACCATCAAGTTGGCTGATGTGCAATGACGTCTGTTCTGCACCGTTTTGGTATTTTGACCATATCTTCCGATCCACGTGCGCAAATGATCTGATTCCAACGGCTATGGATCCGTAACTGATAGGGGTATATTTTTCTAGAAGACCATTTTATCAGATCGAGCCTCCAACATTGACAAAATCGACCATCAAGCTGGCTGATCAGAATTGTCATACAATATGACGAAAATTGTTAGAAAAATGCACCCACCTATTATACCTACCTTTGAAATTTGTAAAGCTTGTCTCTTGTCATTTAGCCCTCCAAAATGTGTATAAATAGAGGGCCTTGGATGAGTATTGGGATACATTATACATTGGTAGGATATTAGCCTTTGTAGTAAAATTCTCTAAGTTTTCTTCTTCTTTCCTTTCTCTAGTTTTCTTTTTCTTCTTACATTTCTTTTCATTTTATTCATATCTAGTATGTGTTTCTAATCATATTGTTGAGGTGATGAGGTGAAGCTCTTGGTAAATGCTAAGGTTAGTCTCTTAAACATGAGCTAAAATGAATCATCATTTATAAGCACTAGTATAGATAATATTTTCTTTTGGTTTAAAATCATACTTGCAAAGTAGAGATCTTGATTCATTATTGACAATGAAAATGGCACAGTAAATGCTTGGTTTCATAACCTTGATTTGTTGTAGACATATACCTTGGCATAAGGAATGCTTGGACTCTTTTTATGAGTTTTGAGGACACCAAATGAACATAATATCATATGCTATGGACGTTGGACTGAATTGCTAAACCTTCCGATTGGAACCTCCCTTATGTGTGGATTTCAATTGTGTAATAAAACAAGATTAATCTTAGCATAACACCAAGAGTGGAGTCTCTAACCTCAACATCCTTTCTTATTGTTTTTTATATCTTGTTTAATTGTTTTTATGTTATTTTGTTTATTTTGTTCTCTAATATCTTGTTTATCTTATTTTGTTGTTGATTCCCTAATATCTTGTTTACTTTCTTTGTCTTATATATTTATAAACTTATACTTATTAATACGCTTCCCTGTGGTTCGACCTCGGACACCCGAGAATTTATTACTTGAACATAACCTGCACTTGGGTTTACAACTCTTAATTGAGTTACCATCAAGTTTTTGGCGCCGTTGCCGGGGAGGCAATACTAAGTATATAAGTTTATAAGTATATTTATTTTTATTGGCTGGTTATACCGCCTATATTTATTTTTATTGGCTGGTTATACCGCCTAATTTTGTATATATTTATATTTATATTGTATATTAACTTTGTTTTATTTTTATTGGCTGGTTATACCGCCTAATTTTGTATATTAACTTTGTTTTATGCTTGTTTGGCGACGTGATTTTAGATCTCGTCGTTTAGTTAGATTTTATTGTGAAACTTTTTCAGGTAATCTTTCTAATACAACTCCTACCATGGCTGACAATGAAAGTGTTCATGCTGAAGATGAGAACAGACAAGTACGCACCATGCGTGACTACTTGCAACCAACTCGAAGCTCATCACCCTCTTGTTTTATTTTTCCTCTCAATGCAAACAACTTTCGTTTTAAACCAGGTATGATAGCTTTGCTTCCAAATTTCTATGGGTTGGAATCGGAAAGTGCTTACTCGTTTCTAAAAGACTTCGAAGATGTATGTGTCACCTTTAATGACCAACAATGTACAAATGAAATTGTCAAGCTAAAATTATTTCCTTTTTCTTTAAAAGATAAAGCAAAAATTTGGCTTCATAATTTAAAACCAAGGTCAATTGGCACATGGCAAGAATTACAAACTGAGTTTCTAAAGAAATTTTTCCCAGCACATAAAACTACTGCTTTGAAAAGACAGATTCAAAATTTCAATCAAAATCAAAATGAAGCATTTTTTCAGTGCTGGGATCGTTTTAAAGATTTGTTAAGTTCTTGTCCACATCATGGTTTTGAAAAATGGCGTCTTATTAGTTTCTTTTATGAAAGTTTAACTCCCGAAACTAAACAATTTGTTGAAACAATGTGTAACGGTGAGTTTCTAGAAAAAGAACCTGAAGAAGCCTTTGACTACTTAGACCATTTGGCAGATAACTCTCAAGCCTGGCACACAGATAATTCCTCTGAAAGTTCCAATAGATCTAATGTTGTTTCTAACAGAGGAAAATATCATTTTAGTCAAGAAGATGAGATAAAAGCTAAAGTAGCTAATTTGGCTAGAAAGATTGAAGCCATGGAACTTAGAGAAGTAAAAGAAGTCAAAACGGTTAAAAATGAAGAAAGTTGTGGAATTTGTGAAATCATGGGACACCCCACTTCTGAATGTCCAAACATTCCCATTCTTAAAGAAGCGTTGCATGATCAAGTAAATTCCATAAACACATTTAAAAAGCCTTTTCCTTCTCCTTACTCTGAAACGTATAACCCTGAATGGAGAAATCATCCCAACTTCAGTTGGCGGAATAATAATCATGTTCAGGTACCACAATCTCAAAAGCCGGGCAACACTTTTTCCTATCAACCTTCACGTGTACAAACCTTGGAAGAGACATTGCAAGCATTCATGCAAACACAAGCAAATGTGAATAGCCGGACTTCACAGGACATCAATGAGATCAAAAACACCTTGTCCACATTGACAGCTTCATTACGCACTCAAGAAAAAGGTAAGTTTCCTGCTCAACCTCAGCCTAACCCTTCTACTCAATGTCTTGTTTCTTGCTCCAATGAAACTCAACAGGAAAATGCCAGTTCTATCACAACTCTTCGAAGTGGAAAGGCAATTGACAAAAACATTCCATCAAAAGACCAAGATCCTCTTTCCCCTCCGAAAAGTAATGGTAAGGATGATGGTAAGTCTGAACTTCTTGAAAATTTGGACAAAGAAAAAGGTATGCATCCTGCTCCTTTTCCTCAAAGGTTGCAAACAATAAAGAATTTGAATCAAAATGCAGAAATTTATGAACTTTTCAAACAAGTTAAGATTAACATTCCTTTATTGGATGCAATCAAACAAGTTCCATCTTATGCTAAATTTTTGAAGGACATGTGCACAGTTAAAAGGAAACATAATGTACAAAAGAAAGCATTTTTGACGGAAAGTGTGAGCTCAATCATTCAGCACCTTACTCCACCAAAATTCAAAGATCCTGGATGTCCAACAATCTCATGCATCATTGGAAACACTAGAATAGAACGTGCATTGCTTGATCTTGGTGCTAGTGTTAATCTTTTGCCTTTTTCTGTTTATCAACAGTTAGGTTTAGGTGAACTCAAGGAAACACCTGTTACACTTCAACTAGCTGATCGTTCTGTAAAAATTCCTCGAGGGATAGTTGAAGATGTTTTGGTTCAAATTGATAATTTTTACTTCCCTGTTGATTTTATTGTTTTGGACACACATCCTGTTTCAAATCCAAATGTTCAAATTCCTGTTATATTAGGCCGTCCATTTCTTGCAACTTCTAATGCTCTGATAAATTGCAGGAATGGTATGTTGAACATTTCTTTTGGAAATATGACTTTAGAATTAAATGTGTTCAACATTTGCAAGCAACCTGGTGATAATTCAGAAGTACATGAAGTGGATTTCATTGAAGAACTTGTTCATGAACATCTCACCACTACCACATTCCATGATCCTTTAGAAGCTTATTTAATTGAATATGAGTTTGATAATGCTTCAGAAATTTCACACACTGATTCTTTGTTAAAATCTTTTCAGGATAAGCATTGTTGGAAACAAAAGTTTGAGGAACTTCCATCACTTACAAATGTCACTGTACCATCAACTATTGAACCACCCAAGCTGGAGTTAAAACCATTGCCATCCGAGCTAAAATATTCCTTTTTGGGTGAGAGTGAAACTTTTCCAGTCATAATTTCTTCACATCTTGATGAACTACAAGAAGGTAAGTTGTTACAACTTTTGAAGATGCACAAAAATGCATTAGGATGGACCTTAGCTGACATAAAGGGAATAAGCCCATTAATCTGCACACATAATATTTATTTAGAGGAAAATGCTAAACCCTCTAGACAAATGCAACGAAGGCTTAATCCTAATATGAAAGAAGTAGTGAGAAATGAAGTCATTAAACTTCTAGATAATGGAATCATTTATCCTATCTCTGATAGCAAATGGGTAAGTCCTACTCAAGTCGTACCTAAGAAATCTGGAGTTACTGTAGTTAAAAATGAAAACAATGAATTAATTCCAGCTAGGACTGTTACTGGTTGGCGCATGTGCATTGACTATAGGAAACTTAACTCAGTGACGAGGAAAGATCATTTCCCTTTGCCTTTCATGGATCAAATCTTAGAAAGAGTTGCAGGGCATGAGTTTTATTGTTTTCTAGATGGATATTCTGGGTATAATCAAATTGCCATTGCACTTGAGGACCAAGAGAAAACCACTTTTACATGTCCTTTTGGTACTTTTGCATATCGTAGAATGCCATTTGGATTATGTAACGCCCCTGCCACATTTCAAAGATGCATGCTTAGCATTTTTAGTGACATGATTGAACGTAATCTTGAGATTTTCATGGATGATTTTTCTGTTTCTGGTGATTCATTTGATGATTGCTTAGCCAATTTGAAAAATGTATTGATTAGGTGTGAAGAAAAAAATCTTGTTCTTAATTGGGAAAAATGTCATTTCATGGTCACTAAAGGTATTGTACTAGGTCACATTGTTTCTGCAAAAGGGATTGAGGTAGACAAGTCAAAACTTGAATTGATTGCTAATCTACCCACACCAAAGACAGTAAAGGACATTAGGTCATTCTTGGGACATGCAGGTTTTTATAGAAGATTCATAAAAGATTTTAGCACAATATCTAAACCTCTATGTAATCTTTTAATGAAAGACACTGCATTTGAATGGACTAAAGATTGTGAAGATGCTTTTGAAAAACTCAAAAATATGCTCACTACTGCTCCTATTATGAGATCTCCTGATTGGTCCTTACCATTTGAAATAATGTGTGATGCTAGTGACTATGCTGTTGGTGCTGTGTTAGGACAAAGGAAAGATAATAAACCACATGTAATTTACTATGCAAGTAAAACTTTAAATAGAGCCCAAATGAATTATTCCACTACAGAAAAGGAATTACTTGCAGTTGTTTTTGCATTGGATAAATTCAGATCTTACCTTGTTGGATCATCAATTGTTGTCTTTAGTGATCATGCAGCTTTAAAATATCTTCTCTCTAAGAAGGATGCAAAACCTAGGTTGCTGAGGTGGATCCTTTTGCTGCAAGAATTTGACATCACCATTCGAGATAAAAAAGGAGTAGAAAATGTGGTGGCTGATCATTTATCAAGACTTGTTTGTGATGAATCTTTTGGAACCTCACCAATAAATGATACTTTTCCTGATGAACAACTTCTAATTGTCTCCACGACACCTTGGTTTGCTGACATTGCTAATTTTCTTGCTACAGGAAAAATTCCTTCTCAATGGAGCACACAAGATAAAAGGAAGTTTCTGAATGAGGTAAAGAAGTTCTATTGGGATGACCCTTACTTGTTCAAATATTGTCCTGATCAGATTTTTCGAAGATGCGTAAGTAGTGTAATTAAGTTTTGTCATTCCGAGGCATGTGGTGGTCATTTTTCATCAAAGAAAACTGCTGCAAAAATTTTACAGTGTGGATTTTACTGGCCAACTTTGTTCAAAGATGCACATAATTTTTGCAAGTCATGTGAAAGTTGTCAAAAATTAGGTTCCATTTCGAAAAGAAACATGATGCCTTTGAACCCAATTCTTGTAATTGAAATTTTTGACTGTTGGGGTATTGATTTCATGGGACCATTTCCACCATCTTTTGGTTTCTTATACATTTTAGTTGCAATAGATTATGTTTCAAAGTGGATAGAGGCAATTCCATGTCGAAATAATGATCACAAAACAGTGATTAAATTTTTAAAAGAAAATATTTTGAGTCGATTTGGAATTCCTCGATCTATCATAAGCGATGGGGGAACACATTTTTGCAACAAGGTTTTTGAAACATTAATGAAGAAATATGCCATTACACACAAAGTTGCAACCCCTTATCACCCGCAGACAAATGGACAGGTAGAATTAGCAAATAGGGAGATTAAACAAATTTTGGAAAAGACAGTTAATCCAAATCGCAAAGATTGGTCTCTTAGACTTAACGATGCATTATGGGCCTATCGAACAGCTTTTAAAACAGCATTGGGCATGTCTCCTTATAGGCTAGTTTATGGAAAACCTTGTCATTTACCTGTGGAACTTGAGCATAAAGCATATTGGGCCATTAAAATGTTCAACTCAAACCTTGATGACGCTTCTAATTTACGAAAATTACAAATAAATGAACTTGAGGAACTCAGAAATGATGCATATGAGAATTCTAAAATTCATAAAGAAAGAACTAAAGCCTTTCATGACAAGTTAATTTCAAGAAAAACATTTAATGTTGGGCAAAAAGTTCTACTTTATAATTCTAGACTTCACATATTTCCTGGTAAGTTGAGATCAAGATGGACTGGCCCATTTGTGGTTAAGCATGTGTATCATTATGGAGCAGTTGACATTGAGAATCCTCAAAATGGTAACGTATTCAAGGTAAATGGACAAAGACTCAAACTCTTTTTGGAAAATCATGTTACTCAAGAAGAGGTTGTTTTTCTTTCTGATCCTTGTTTTGAAAATAACTAGATGTAAATATAATTTTTTTTTTTACCCCGGTTAAATGGCGGATAACGGTACTCCGTGATTATTTAAGTCGGTTCCATCAGCTACCCACAAAACTGATATTGTATATAAATTTCTCTTTCATTTTATTTTATTTCATTTTTTTTCAGGATGGATGATATTCTCAAAAGATTGCAGAAATGATTTCCTCCTTTTCCTCGGAATATTTTACTGAAGCTTTACCAAGTTCGATTAGAAAGATTAAGAATGCTTATGAACAAAGGGATTCCTGAAGACATACGTTGGATAATTGAAGCCAAGGTACGTGAAGATGAATATCTTCCTGTTTTGCATTTACCAGGTACAGGTAGAAGCACTTATGCAAAGAAGCGACGAGCAAAGCGCATGAGTTCAAATTGCCACAAGTGTGCACGATGGACGTGTAACGGTAAATGTCGTTCTATTGGGATTCCGTCCTCTAATCGAGATGATAAAATTGAATTCATTAAGGATGGACTGAGTAAGGAGAATTTGGGTAATATCCAACTTTCTCTTGAGACGCATCCTAGTGGAGACGTACAAAGAGAAATTCTTGATTTATGGCCGCAATTCCAAAGGGAATGGCAACATCTTGGGAATCTGATGTTAAAAGACCCTGTTTGCCAGCTTGTAAGAAAACTGGATGGGAAGCATATCCTCGACTCATAGAAGGCGTTTAAGCCGTTTCTGGACGTAAAACCAGAGGAAGATGTGAGCCACAATCACAACTACAATAAAAGACTTCTCAGCTTTTGGTTTGATTTGCAATAATTTTATTTCGGTTTAGTTTACGTGTTGTTCGATTTGTGTAATTATTCTCTTTTTTTTGCATTGGTCTTTTACGGTTGATTTTTCTTCTCTTTTTGATTTTCTTCCTGAAATCACGCAAAAATCTTTTGTTAGGTTAACATTTTCTTCTGACAGGTCAAATACACTTTCGGCGACATTATTACTCTTGTCTGATTCACTACTCAGTCCTCTATATATTACACCATGTGCTCATTCTCTTTCAGGCACTCGAAAAAAAAAAAAATGGAAAGCACTTCGTCCCAGCGCATTAAAAAAATTTGTGTCTTTGGAGGTGCTTATCCAGGGAAAAATAACATATTCGCTGATGAAGCCATAAGAGTTGGAGTAATACTTGCCCAACAAAAGATCCACTTGATTTATGGAGGCGGTAGTACGGGTTTAATGGGAGCAGTCGCTACAGCAGCACACGCCGAAGGAAGTCCAGTTCTAGGAATCTTGCCAAAACTATTCACAAGTTTTTGTGGACCTACCGTGGGTAAGGAAATACAAGTCTGGAGTATCCCTGAACGGATAACAATCATGTACCATTCTGCCGATGCATTCATTGCCTTACCAGGAGGTCTGGGTACATTGGAAGAAATAGCTTGCGTGGCTTCTTGGTCATCTTTGGTCACAAATAAGAAACCCATTGGTTTGCTTAATATTAATGGTTATTTTAGTAATTTACTTTCATATTTAGATAATGCTGTGGATAATGGATTCATGTTTTCAGAGGCAAGGAGAACCATAATTTCTGCTACAACCATTGAAGATTTACTCAAAAAGCTACAAGCTTATGAGTGTTTATCTGCTACGGTTGTTTCGCAAACGCTCGGAAAAAGAAAAAGAGATATGGACGAGCAAGGAGTGGATTGCACTTTGTCTTTGTGACATTATCTAACATTTTGCTTGTTGTGTCTCAGTTATAATAAGTGGTTAGCAACCTCTGCAGGTAATATCTCCTAAATTCTACCTTTAAAATTTGACATTGGGGACAATGTCATATTTTAGTAGGGGGTAAGGGACATATTTTGCTTAAAAAAAAAATTGTTATGTTTTAAGACATTTAGAAGTATTCATTCTGAACAAGGTCTGAGTAAGGGAGACTTGAGACATACCTTGTCAGTTTGATTTAATCTTCTTCTTCAAAAAAACAAAAAAAAAAAAAAAAAAAAAAAAAAAAAAAGCATGTTTAGACTTAGTGTTTTTTTTTTTAGTTACTTTCAATACAATGATGAGATATGAATTGCATAAGTCTAAAACAGATTTATTAGTGAGAAGATTTTCATGAGAATTGAGCTTGATGTCAACCTTTTTATGAGCCAATGTTAATATGATATGTTGATTGAGAAAGAAGCATGTTTAGACTTAATCTGACTTGTATAATCATCTTTGTGAGTTTTTGAGCCTATAATGATTGATGCATTATACAAATCAATCTAATTTCTTTCTTGAGTGCTCTTATGATTACATGATTCTCTAGAACTTGCTTTAAACCGTTTGAGACTATATTGATACATGTGACAACATGAATATGATAGAGGCATTAGGATTATAACCAGAGCCAAACAGCCATCCATTATTAATGTTCTACGAGAACATCCCCACTAGTGAGCCAATTTGAGCCTACATTAAATATGATGTTTTATTGGTAACCACAACTTACACCTAGCCTAAATATACTTATATCCTTACCCTTGTTCTAAAGATGAATTTTATATTTTGAGACATATTGCAAAAAAACAAGGGATATTTTTATTTGAAAATTTGGGTTAGAAACAAAAGATAAGTGTGGGGGAAGAAAAGAAAAGAAAAAGTCAAGAGAAAAAGAAAGGGATCATTGTCAAATACATTCCCATATTAAAAAAAAAAAAAAAAAAAAAAAATCTTCTCTTGAACTTCTAGAAAAAGATGTTACAAAGTTGGTTAGAATGATGCAAAGGCTCAACATGAATATTTAGCCTATGTTATTATGTGCTTTATAAGAGTTTTGAGAAGTTTTATTTGTATGATCTTATTATGTCTCTAAAATCTATGAACTCTTTGGAACCTTTGTGATATCTTTATCCTTTTGTTCTTTAACCACATTATAACCCTTTGGCCCCATTACAACCTTGAATAAAGACCTCTTGATTTATGAAGTTGTATGATCTAAATAGTGGAGAATAGGTGGACAAGCAAGCATATGGTAGAAGTGTTTTCATGAGATTGATTGAGTGTAAACACTTTACCACTACTTTAAAGAGTGAAAATCAAGAGAGTATCCCATGTGAGAAGTTGAGATTAAGTTTGAATATACACTATTTTGATTGAAATATGTTATGTTATTGGCTTAACTCAAACTATTTACATTCAAGCAAGATCTTTTGTGAATTTCTTTAAGCTATTGATTAGTTTTTAAGACTTGTCCAATGATTATCTCTAATTTATATTGGAAGGATTAGTTATAATTATTATTTTTAGTTTTTCTTATGTCTTCAATGTTTGTGGGTATCGTCCTAGTAAACCCTCACGAGACTAAACTCGTCCACTAGGGACACCTAGGGGTTTAAAGGCTTGTGTCACATGCTAAGTGCCACCGTGATTTCCTACGAAAATGGATTAGATTAGATTTTCTTATTTTATTATTATTTTTTTTTATTGAGTCGTTGCTAGGGACTAGCAACAATCTAAGTATGGGGGTGTGATAACTCGTATAATTATATAGTTTTTAGTTATGTTTTATTATTGTTTTGTGTCAAATACGAGTTATTATTGTTTAGTCTAATTGTGTTTATGATCTTTTATATTTTTTATGTAATTTGGTGTTTTTCACAAGTTTCTTTGAGTGATTTCAGATTACTAGAATTAAGGGCAAATCCAGTTCAGTTCCAGTTCCGACACCTTTTACCATATCAGCTATATCTCGAGTTTCACTGAAGCAATAAGGCTGAACTTTGTATCCCTGCAAAGCTAAGAGGCATATCTATCTTTTTCATGTTTTACACTTCTTGAAACGGAGTCGTTTTCCCTAGCGAAATCGACCATCAAGTTGGCTGATGTGCAATGACGTCTGTTCTGCACCGTTTTGGTATTTTGACCATATCTTCCGATCCACGTGCGCAAATGATCTGATTCCAACGGCTATGGATCCGTAACTGATAGGGGTATATTTTTCTAGAAGACCATTTTATCAGATCGAGCCTCCAACATTGACAAAATCGACCATCAAGCTGGCTGATCAGAATTGTCATACAATATGACGAAAATTGTTAGAAAAATGCACCCACCTATTATACCTACCTTTGAAATTTGTAAAGCTTGTCTCTTGTCATTTAGCCCTCCAAAATGTGTATAAATAGAGGGCCTTGGATGAGTATTGGGATACATTATACATTGGTAGGATATTAGCCTTTGTAGTAAAATTCTCTAAGTTTTCTTCTTCTTTCCTTTCTCTAGTTTTCTTTTTCTTCTTACATTTCTTTTCATTTTATTCATATCTAGTATGTGTTTCTAATCATATTGTTGAGGTGATGAGGTGAAGCTCTTGGTAAATGCTAAGGTTAGTCTCTTAAACATGAGCTAAAATGAATCATCATTTATAAGCACTAGTATAGATAATATTTTCTTTTGGTTTAAAATCATACTTGCAAAGTAGAGATCTTGATTCATTATTGACAATGAAAATGGCACAGTAAATGCTTGGTTTCATAACCTTGATTTGTTGTAGACATATACCTTGGCATAAGGAATGCTTGGACTCTTTTTATGAGTTTTGAGGACACCAAATGAACATAATATCATATGCTATGGACGTTGGACTGAATTGCTAAACCTTCCGATTGGAACCTCCCTTATGTGTGGATTTCAATTGTGTAATAAAACAAGATTAATCTTAGCATAACACCAAGAGTGGAGTCTCTAACCTCAACATCCTTTCTTATTGTTTTTTATATCTTGTTTAATTGTTTTTATGTTATTTTGTTTATTTTGTTCTCTAATATCTTGTTTATCTTATTTTGTTGTTGATTCCCTAATATCTTGTTTACTTTCTTTGTCTTATATATTTATAAACTTATACTTATTAATACGCTTCCCTGTGGTTCGACCTCGGACACCCGAGAATTTATTACTTGAACATAACCTGCACTTGGGTTTACAACTCTTAATTGAGTTACCATCAACAATATCAGTTTTGTGGGTAGCTGATGGAACCGATTTAAATAATCACGGAGTACCGTTATCCGCCATTTAACCGGGGTAAAAAAAATAAAAATTATATTTACATCTAGTTATTTTCAAAACAAGGATCAGAAAGAAAAACAGCATAAGAAGACTCAAAAACAAAACACTCTAAATAAAATCCTAAATTCTTCCCCCCACACATAATTTTTACATTGTCATTAATGTAATGCTATTAACCCAAATGAAAGAATCATGTGTAAGTGAAAAGAACTAATAAACAAAATAAACTTATGCAGCCTAAATGAACTTAAAAACACTAAACACAATTAACAAAGAAACATAAGAAAAACATAAAGAAAAAGAGAGCAAATCTGAGGATGGCAGTTTGGCAATGCTTTCACTAATTAGGCTGCCTCCCCCAATTAGCACTTGATTGATTGTTTTCAGCCTAGTGATGGAAACTCAATTAAGAGTTGTAAACCCAAGTGCAGGTTATGTTCAAGTAATAAATTCTCGGGTGTCCGAGGTCGAACCACAGGGAAGCGTATTAATAAGTATAAGTTTATAAATATATAAGACAAAGAAAGTAAACAAGATATTAGGGAATCAACAACAAAATAAGATAAACAAGATATTAGAGAACAAAATAAACAAAATAACATAAAAACAATTAAACAAGATATAAAAAACAATAAGAAAGGATGTTGAGGTTAGAGAATCCACTCTTGGTGTTATGCTAAGATTAATCTTGTTTTATTACACAATTGAAATCCACACATAAGGGAGGTTCCAATCGGAAGGTTTAGCAATTCAGTCCAACGTCCATAGCATATGATATTATGTTCATTTGGTGTCCTCAAAACTCATAAAAAGAGTCCAAGCATTCCTTATGCCAAGGTATATGTCTACAACAAATCAAGGTTATGAAACCAAGCATTTACTGTGCCATTTTCATTGTCAATAATGAATCAAGAATCTTCTACTTTGCAAGTATGATTTTAAACCAAAGAAAATATTATCTATACTAGTGTTTATAAATGATGATTCATTTTAGCTCATGTTTAAGAGACTAACCTTAGCATTTACCAAGAGCTTCACCTCATCACCTCAACAATATGATTAGCAACACATACTAGATATGAATAAAATGAAAAGAAATGTAAGAAGCATAAGTAAATAAAAAAGAAAACTAGAGAAAGGAAAGAAGAAGAAAACTTAGAGAATTTTACTACAAAGGCTAATATCCTACCAATGTATAATGTCTCCCAATACTCATCCAAGGCCCTCTATTTATACACATTTTGGAGGGCTAAATGACAAGAGACAAGCTTTACAAATTCAAAGGTAGGTATAATAGGTGGGTGCATTTTTCTAACAATTTTCGTCATATTGTATGACAATTCTGATCAGCCAGCTTGATGGTCGATTTTGTCAATGTTGGAGGCTCGATCTGATAAAATGGTCTTCTAGAAAAATATACCCCTATCAGTTACGGATCCATAGCCGTTGGAATCAGATCATTTGCGCACGTGGATCGGAAGATATGGTCAAAATACCAAAACGGTGCAGAACAGACGTCATTGCACATCAGCCAACTTGATGGTCGATTTCGCTAGGGAAAACGACTCCGTTCAAGAAGTGTAAAACATGAAAAAGATAGATATGCCTCTTAGCTTTGCAGGGATACAAAGAGTTCAGCCTTATTGCTTCAGTGAAACTCGAGATATAGCTGATATGGCAAAAGGTGTCGGAACTGGAACTGAACTGGATTTGCCCTTAATTCTAGTAATCTGAAATCACTCAAAGAAACTTGTGAAAAACACCAAATTACATAAAAATATAAAAGATCATAAACACAATTAGACTAAACAATAATAACTCGTATTTGACACAAAAAATAATAAAACATAACTAAAAACTATATAATTATACGAGTTATCACACCCCCACACTTAGATTGTTGCTAGTCCCTAGCAACGACTCAATAAAAATAAAATAAGAAAATCTAATCTAATCCATTTTCGTAGGAAATCACGGTGGCACTTAGCATGTGACACAAGCCTTTAAACCCCTAGGTGTCCCTAGTGGACGAGTTTAGTCTCGTGAGGGTTTACTAGGACGATACCCCCAAACATTGAAGACATAAGAAAAACTAAAAATAATAATTATAACTAATCCTTCCAATATAAATTAGAGATAATCATTGGACAAGTCTTAAAAACTAATCAATAGCTTAAAGAAATTCACAAAAAATCTTGCTTGAATGTAAATAGTTTGAGTTAAGCCAATATTAACATAACATATTTCAATCAAAATAGTGCATATTCAAACTTAATCTCAACTTCTCACATGGGATACTCTCTTGATTTTCACTCTTTAAAGTAGTGGTAAAGTGTTTACACTCAATCAATCTCATGAAAACACTTCTACCATATGCTTGTCTGTCCACCTATTCTCCACTATTTAGATCATACAACTTCATAAATCAAGAGGTCTTTATTCAAGGTTGTAATGGGGCCAAAGGGTTATAATGTGGTTAAAGAACAAAAGGATAAAGATATCACAAAGGTTCCAAAGAGTTCATAGATTTTAGAGACATAATAAGATCATACAAATAAAACTTCTCAAAACTCTTATAAAGCACATAATACATAGGCTAAATATTCATGTTGAGCCTTTGCATCATTCTAACCAACTTTGTAACATCTTTTTCTAGAAGTTCAAGAGAAGATTTTTTTTTTTTCTAATATGGGAATGTATTTAACAATGATCCCTTTCTTTTTCTCTTGACTTTTTCTTTTCTTTTCTTCCCCCACATTTATCTTTTGTTTCTAACCCAAATTTTCAACTAAAAATATCCCTTGTTTTTTTGCAATATGTCTCAAAATATATAATCCATCTTTAGAACAAGGGTAAGAATATAAGTATATTTAGGCTAGGTGTAAGTTGTGGTTACCAATAAAACAACATATTTAATGTAGGCTCAAATTGGCTCACTAGTGGGGATGTTCTCGTAGAACATTAATAATGGATGGCTGTTTGGCTCTAGTTATAATCCTAATGCCTCTATCATATTCATGTTGTCACATGTATCAATATAGTATCAAACGGTTTAAAGCAAGTTCTAGAGAATCATGTAATCATAAGAGCACTCAAGAAAGAAATTAGATTGATTTGTATAATGCATCAATCATTATAGGCTCAAAAACTCACAAAGATGATTATACAAGTCAGATTAAGTCTAAACATGCTTCTTTCTCAATCAACATATCATATTAACATTGGCTCATAAAAAGATTGACATCAAGCTCAATTCTCATGAAAATCTTCTCACTAATAAATCTGTTTTAGACTTATGCAATTCATATCTCATCATTGTATTGAAAGTAACTAAAAAAAACACACTAAGTCTAAACATGCTTTTTTTTTTTTTTTTTTTTTTTGAAGAAGAAGATTAAATCAAACTGACAAGGTATGTCTCAAGTCTCCCTTACTCAGACCTTGTTCAGAATGAATACTTCTAAATGTCTTAAAACACAACAAATTTTTTTTTTTTTTTTTTTTTTAGCAAAATATGTCCCTTACCCCCTACTAAAATATGACATTGTCCCCAATGTCAAATTTTAAAGGTAGAATTTAGGAGATATTACCTGCAGAGGTTGCTAACCACTTATTATAACTGAGACACAACAAGCAAAATGTTAGATAATGTCACAAAGACAAAGTGCAATCCACTCCTTGCTCGTCCATATCTCTTTTTCTTTTTCCGAGCGTTTACGAAACAACCGTAGCAGATAAACACTCATAAGCTTGTAGCTTTTTGAGTAAATCTTCAATGGTTGTAGCAGAAATTATGGTTCTCCTTGCCTCTGAAAACATGAATCCGTTATCCACAGCATTATCTAAATATGAAAGTAAATTACTAAAATAACCATTAATATTAAGCAAACCAATGGGTTTCTTATTTGTGACCAAAGATGACCAAGAAGCCACGCAAGCTATTTCTTCCAATGTACCCAGACCTCCTGGTAAAGCAATGAATGCATCGGCAGAATGGTACATGATTGTTATCCGTTCAGGGATACTCCAGACTTGTATTTCCTTACCCACGGTAGGTCCACAAAAATCTGTGAATAGTTTTGGCACGATTCCTAGAACTGGACTTCCTCCGGCGTGTGCTGATGTAGCGACTGCTCCCATTAAACCCGTACTACCGCCTCCATAAATCAAGTGGATCTTTTGTTGGGCAAGTATTACTCCAACTCTTATGGCTTCATCAGCGAATATGTTATTTTTCCCTGGATAAGCACCTCCAAGGACACAAATTTTTTTAATGCGCTGGGACGAAGTGCTTTCCATTTTTTTTTTCTTTTCAAGTGCCTGAAAGAGAATGAGTACATGGTGTAATATATAGAGGACTGAGTAGTGAATCAGACAAGAGTAATAATGTCGCCGAAAGTGTATTTGACCTGTCAGAAGAAAATGTTAACCTAACAAAAGATTTTTGCGTGATTTCAGGAAGAAAATCAAAAAGAGAAGAAAAATCAACCGTAAAAGACCAATGCAAAAAAAAAACGAAAATAATTACACAAATCTAACAACACGTAAATTAAACCGAAATAAAGTTATTGCAAATCAAACCAAAAGCTGAGAAGTCATTTATTGTAGTTGTGATTGTGGCTCACATCTTCCTCTGGTTTTACGTCCAGAAACGGCTTAAACGCCTTCTATGAGTCGAGGATATGCTTCCCATCCAGTTTTCTTACAAGCTGGCAAACAGGGTCTTTTAACATCAGATTCCCAAGATGTTGCCATTCCTTTTGGAATTGCGACCATAAATCAAGAATTTCTCTTTGTACGTCTCCACTAGGATGCGTCTCAAGAGAAAGTTGGATATTACCCAAATTCTCCTTACTCAGTCCATCCTTAATGAATTCAATTTTATCATCTCGATTAGAGGACGGAATCCCAATAGAACGACATTTACCGTTACACGTCCATCGTGCACACTTGTGGCAATTTGAACTCATGCGCTTTGCTCGTCGCTTCTTTGCATAAGTGCTTCTACCTGTACCTGGTAAATGCAAAACAGGAAGATATTCATCTTCACGTACCTTGGCTTCAATTATCCAACGTATGTCTTCAGGAATCCTTTTATTCATAAGCATTCTTAATCTTTCTAATCGAACTTGGTAAAGCTTCAGTAAAATATTCCGAGGAAAAGGAGGAAATCGTTTCTGCAATCTTTTGAGAATATCATCCATCCTGAAAGAAAATGAAATAAAATAAAATGAAAGAGAAATTTATATACAATATCAGTTTTGTGGGTAGCTGATGGAACCGACTTAAATAATCACGGAGTACCGTTATCCGCCATTTAACCGGGAAAAAAAAATGAATTTTTTTTTTTTTTTTTTTTGAAGATTAGTAAAAATTATATTTACATCTAGTTATTTTCAAGACAAGGATCAGAAAGAAAAACAACCTCTTCTTGAGTAACATGATTTTCCAAAAAGAGTTTGAGTCTTGTCCATTTACCTTGAATATGTTACCATTTTGAGGATTCTCAATGTCAACTGCTCCATAATGATACACATGCTTAACCACAAATGGGCCAGTCCATCTTGATCTTAATTTACCAGGAAATATGTGAAGTCTAGAATTATAAAGTAGAACTTTTTGCCCAACATCAAATGTTTTTCTTGAAATTAACTTGTCATGAAAGGCTTTAGTTCTTTCTTTATGAATTTTAGAATTCTCATATGCATCATTTCTGAGTTCCTCAAGTTCATTTATGACTGGAAAAGTTTCATTCTCACCCAAAAAGGAATATTTGAGCTCGGATGGCAATGGTTTTAAATCCAGCTTGGGTGGTTCAATAGTTGATGGTACAGTGACATTTGTGAGTGATGGAAGTTCCTCAAACTTTTGTTTCCAACAATGCTTAACCTGAAAAGAATTTAACAAAGAATCAGTGTGTGAAATTTCTGAAGCATTATCAAACTCACATTCAATTAAATAAGCTTCTAAAGGATCATGGAATGTGGTAGTGGTGAGATGTTCATGAACAAGTTCTTCAATGAAATCCACTTCATGTACTTCTGAATCATCACCAGGTTGCTTGCAAGTGTTGAACACATTTAATTCTAAAGTCATATTTCCAAAAGAAATGTTCAACATACCATTCCTGCAATTTATCAGAGCATTAGAAGTTGCAAGAAATGGACGGCCTAATATAACAGGAATTTGAACATTTGGATTTGAAAACAGGATGTGTGTCCAAAACAATAAAATCAACAGGGAAGTAAAAATTATCAATTTGAACCAAAACATCTTCAACTATCCCTCGAGGAATTTTTACAGAACGATCAGCTAGTTGAAGTGTAACAGGTGTTTCCTTGAGTTCACCTAAACCTAACTGTTGATAAACAGAAAAAGGCAAAAGATTAACACTAGCACCAAGATCAAGCAATGCACGTTCTATTCTAGTGTTTCCAATGATGCATGAGATTGTTGGACATCCAGGATCTTTGAATTTTGGTGGAGTAAGGTGCTGAATGATTGAGCTCACACTTTCCGTCAAAAATGCTTTCTTTTGTACATTATGTTTCCTTTTAAATGTGCACAATGTCCTTCAAAAATTTAGCATAAGATGGAACTTGTTTGATTGCATCCAATAAAGGAATGTTAATCTTAACTTGTTTGAAAAGTTCATATATTTCTGCATTTTGATTCAAATTCTTTATTGTTTGCAACCTTTGAGGAAAAGGAGCAGGATGCATACCTTTTTCTTTGTCCAAATTTTCAAGAAGTTCAGACTTACCATCATCCTTACCATTACTTTTCGGAGGGGAAAGAGGATCTTGGTCTTTTGATGGAATGTTTTTGTCAATTGCCTTTCCACTTCGAAGAGTTGTGATAGAACTGGCATTTTCCTGTTGAGTTTCATTGGAGCAAGAAACAAGACATTGAGTAGAAGGGTTAGGCTGAGGTTGAGCAGGAAACTTACCTTTTTCTTGAGTGCGTAATGAAGCTGTCAATGTGGACAAGGTGTTTTTGATCTCATTGATGTCCTGTGAAGTCCGGCTATTCACATTTGCTTGTGTTTGCATGAATGCTTGCAATGTTTCTTCCAAGGTTTGTACACGTGAAGGTTGATAGGAAAAAGTGTTGCCCGGCTTTTGAGATTGTGGTACCTGAACATGATTATTATTCCGCCAACTGAAGTTGGGATGATTTCTCCATTCAGGGTTATACGTTTCAGAGTAAGGAGAAGGAAAAGGCTTTTTAAATGTGTTTATGGAATTTACTTGATCATGCAACGCTTCTTTAAGAATGGGAATGTTTGGACATTCAGAAGTGGGGTGTCCCATGATTTCACAAATTCCACAACTTTCTTCATTTTTAACCGTTTTGACTTCTTTTACTTCTCTAAGTTCCATGGCTTCAATCTTTCTAGCCAAATTAGCTACTTTAGCTTTTATCTCATCTTCTTGACTAAAATGATATTTTCCTCTGTTAGAAACAACATTAGATCTATTGGAACTTTCAGAGGAATTATCTGTGTGCCAGGCTTGAGAGTTATCTGCCAAATGGTCTAAGTAGTCAAAGGCTTCTTCAGGTTCTTTTTCTAGAAACTCACCGTTACACATTGTTTCAACAAATTGTTTAGTTTCGGGAGTTAAACTTTCATAAAAGAAACTAATAAGACGCCATTTTTCAAAACCATGATGTGGACAAGAACTTAACAAATCTTTAAAACGATCCCAGCACTGAAAAAATGCTTCATTTTGATTTTGATTGAAATTTTGAATCTGTCTTTTCAAAGCAGTAGTTTTATGTGCTGGGAAAAATTTCTTTAGAAACTCAGTTTGTAATTCTTGCCATGTGCCAATTGACCTTGGTTTTAAATTATGAAGCCAAATTTTTGCTTTATCTTTTAAAGAAAAAGGAAATAATTTTAGCTTGACAATTTCATTTGTACATTGTTGGTCATTAAAGGTGACACATACATCTTCGAAGTCTTTTAGAAACGAGTAAGCACTTTCCGATTCCAACCCTTAGAAATTTGGAAGCAAAGCTATCATACCTGGTTTAAAACGAAAGTTGTTTGCATTGAGAGGAAAAATAAAACAAGAGGGTGATGAGCTTCGAGTTGGTTGCAAGTAGTCACGCATGGTGCGTACTTGTCTGTTCTCATCTTCAGCATGAACACTTTCATTGTCAGCCATGGTAGGAGTTGTATTAGAAAGATTACCTGAAAAAGTTTCACAATAAAATCTAACTAAACGACGAGATCTAAAATCACGTCGCCAAACAAGCATAAAACAAAGTTAATATACAAATTAGGCGGTATAACCAGCCAAACAAAACAAATATATACAAAATTAGGCGGTATAACCAGCCAATAAAAACAAATATATACAAAATTAGGCGGTATAACCAGCCAATAAAAATAAATATACTTATAAACTTATATACTTAGTATTGCTTCCCCGGCAACGGCGCCAAAAACTTGATGGAAACTCAATTAAGAGTTGTAAACCCAAGTGCAGGTT
Organism: Fremontodendron californicum; assembly: GCA_030761205.1. Lineage (NCBI taxonomy): Eukaryota > Viridiplantae > Streptophyta > Magnoliopsida > Malvales > Malvaceae > Fremontodendron > Fremontodendron californicum. The sequence goes on from JAULJL010000014.1 coordinate 5,406,783, forward strand.
ATGTTCAAGTAATAAATTCTCGGGTGTCCGAGGTCGAACCACAGGGAAGCGTATTAATAAGTATAAGTTTATAAATATATAAGACAAAGAAAGTAAACAAGATATTAGGGAATCAACAACAAAATAAGATAAACAAGATATTAGAGAACAAAATAAACAAAATAACATAAAAACAATTAAACAAGATATAAAAAACAATAAGAAAGGATGTTGAGGTTAGAGAATCCACTCTTGGTGTTATGCTAAGATTAATCTTGTTTTATTACACAATTGAAATCCACACATAAGGGAGGTTCCAATCGGAAGGTTTAGCAATTCAGTCCAACGTCCATAGCATATGATATTATGTTCATTTGGTGTCCTCAAAACTCATAAAAAGAGTCCAAGCATTCCTTATGCCAAGGTATATGTCTACAACAAATCAAGGTTATGAAACCAAGCATTTACTGTGCCATTTTCATTGTCAATAATGAATCAAGATCTCTACTTTGCAAGTATGATTTTAAACCAAAAGAAAATATTATCTATACTAGTGTTTATAAATGATGATTCATTTTAGCTCATGTTTAAGAGACTAACCTTAGCATTTACCAAGAGCTTCACCTCATCACCTCAACAATATGATTAGCAACACATACTAGATATGAATAAAATGAAAAGAAATGTAAGAAGCATAAGTAAATAAAAAAGAAAACTAGAGAAAGGAAAGAAGAAGAAAACTTAGAGAATTTTACTACAAAGGCTAATATCCTACCAATGTATAATGTCTCCCAATACTCATCCAAGGCCCTCTATTTATACACATTTTGGAGGGCTAAATGACAAGAGACAAGCTTTACAAATTTCAAAGGTAGGTATAATAGGTGGGTGCATTTTTCTAACAATTTTCGTCATATTGTATGACAATTCTGATCAGCCAGCTTGATGGTCGATTTTGTCAATGTTGGAGGCTCGATCTGATAAAATGGTCTTCTAGAAAAATATACCCCTATCAGTTACGGATCCATAGCCGTTGGAATCAGATCATTTGCGCACGTGGATCGGAAGATATGGTCAAAATACCAAAACGGTGCAGAACAGACGTCATTGCACATCAGCCAACTTGATGGTCGATTTCGCTAGGGAAAACGACTCCGTTTCAAGAAGTGTAAAACATGAAAAAGATAGATATGCCTCTTAGCTTTGCAGGGATACAAAGTTCAGCCTTATTGCTTCAGTGAAACTCGAGATATAGCTGATATGGCAAAAGGTGTCGGAACTGGAACTGAACTGGATTTGCCCTTAATTCTAGTAATCTGAAATCACTCAAAGAAACTTGTGAAAAACACCAAATTACATAAAAATATAAAAGATCATAAACACAATTAGACTAAACAATAATAACTCGTATTTGACACAAAACAATAATAAAACATAACTAAAAACTATATAATTATACGAGTTATCACCTAGCCAATTCCCCTTCTTGGCTTTTTAGGCTTGTTAGGCTCATACATGAAACTTCCCAAATTTGAGCGTTTGATAGGAAGCTTTCTTTGCACAAAACTGGATGCATTCTCCATTACAAGTATTATTCCATCATCCTTTGTGGTGCATATCTCATCGAGGAATGGAGCATATGTTGGTACTTGTTGAATGGCATCCACAAACAAACTGTTTAAGGTTTCCAGCATGTTTTGTTCATGTTCTTCCTCCTTGAACTTTGCGAATCTACTAGGGAAAGGTGGAGAAGAAACATTAGTAAAAATTGGAATCTTAAACGTTACCTCAGGTGCCGAAATACTCTCAATTTGAATGGTGGCATCATTATCCTCAAGAAGTGAATCCATCTTTGGTTTTGTCTCATCCTCATCTTGTTCCTCATTTCTCAAGGTCACAATAGTAGCATTCTCCTTTGGGTTAATCACCGTTTGGGAAGGGAGTGCTAGAGATCTTTCTGCTACTAATTCCACCATACTACTAGCCAATAGGCTCATTTGCCTTTCCAAACTCTGGATGCTTGCCCTTGTTTCCTGTTGAAATTGCAAAGTATCAGTAACAAGAGAATGTACAAGATCTTCTAAAGAAGTACCTGAGTTTTGAGTCATATGTGGTGGTTGAAAAAGATCTGGTTCTTGAGACCATGATTGATTGAAGCTAGATGGATGAGTGTAATTGGCATAAGGATCTACTTCTTGGTAATTTTTTGAGTAGCCATAATTAGTATGATCCCACCATCCCTCATGGTAAGTGTTGGAGTAATGATCATGCGGTTGGTCTTGGAACCATTGATGGCCTTGGCATCCTCCCATGGCCAATTGTTGAACTGAGGAAGTGAGATTGGCTTGTTGATTCTCCATGTTCATGTATGCCACCAACTCTTCAAGTGTTAGATTGCTCAATTCCATCGTTTTATTTTTTTGTTTTTTTTTTTTATTTTTTGTTTTTTTATTTTTTTTTATTTCAAAATTTGATAAGAAAAACCCGTATGTACAAGAAAATAAAACTCATTAGAACTGAAAATAAGAATAAACCAAGTAACAAATAAACTAAAGAAAACAATCCCCGGCAACGGCGCCAAAAATTTGATGCACCCAAAAGAGTGTATCTTATTTAACCTTGCACTAAAAAGATCAATTGTAAGTATAATGATTAGCAAGGGTCGAGTCCTCAGGGATTGGGTTTTAATCTATGAGTTATTAGTTTATAACTTACGTTGAAAGAAAACAATAAAAGAAAAGGGGTTTTTGAAGCCAGATTTAAACTAAAGTAAATAATAAGAATAAGATGCAAGGCGGTATAACCAGCCAATAAAAATATATATACTAAATTAGGCGGTATAACCAGCCAATAAAAATATATATATTAAATTAGGCGGTATAACCAGCCAATAAAAATATATATACTAAATTAGGCGGTATAACCAGCCAATAAAAATAAAACAAATTTAATATACAAATTAGGCGGTATAACCAGCCAATAAAAATAAATATACTTTTAAAAATGAGCAAACTAGAAAAGTAAGAAAACAAGTAAGTAAGAAGAATCAAATATGAAAAATATGGTTAAGGTTTCATTCTCCACCACTAGACATCATTAAGAATCAATTTCAGATCTATCAATATCAACCAACTATCAAAGTTAACAACCGTAGATAACAACAAGCTCTGTTATCCCAATCTTTCCTTAGTTTGTCGTTAAATAGAACAAGCTCTCTATTTAATCTCTAACCATCAAACAACCTAGAATAAGCTCTCTAGATTCAATTTAATGGCAGCTTTATGATGAGAAAGATAGGTTGATCTAAGCAACAAACACATAAGCTCGGATTGTTCAACTTAGGTTATGTTCCACTTTGCAATTATTGAAAACTTGACCATAATCATTAATCACAAATTGCCACTTATGAATAGGAAATCAAGACAATTACACGGATCAAGACTCCTAAACTAGCAATAGATAATTATCAAGATCTATCTAGTTGTACACCTAAACAAATCAAGACAACATCATGAACAATTCTTGTAGAAGAACATAAGCAACTTTGATAGAAAATTAATGATAGATAGAATCTGAAAATCAATCACAAAACATGTCTAGGGCTTTGAAATCACCCTTAACCAAATAGAAGTTTAGCCTAACATAGGCATTATAAACATAAAATTAAATAGAATCTAAGAAGAAAATAAAAGAAAGAAAGAAGAAGAAGAAGAATATTAATTATCCAACCTCTTGCTCTTTCTAAAGAAAAAGAAAACTAGAGAAAAGAAAGAAGAAGAAAACTTAGAGAATTTTATTACAATGGCTAATATCCTACCTATGTACAATATGATCCTCTACAATCATCCAAGGCCCTCTATTTATACACATTTTGGAGGGCTAAATGACAAGAGACAAGCTTTACAAATTTCAAAGGTAGGTATAATAGGTGGGTGAATTTTTCTAACAATTTTCGTCATATTGTATGACAATTTTGATCAGCCAACTTGATGGTCGATTTCGTCAATGTTGGAGGCCTGATCTGATCACATGGTCTTCTAGAAAAAGGTTCCCCTATCCGTTACGGATCCATAGCCGTTGGAATCAGCTCATTTGCTGATGTGGATAAGCAGATATGGGCAAAATACGAAAACAGGTCAGCACAGACGTCATTGCACATCAGCCAACTTGATGGTCGATTTCGTCAATATTAGAGGCCTGATCTGATCATATGGTCTTCTAGACAAAGGTTCCCGTATCAGTTACGGATCCATAGCCATTGGAATCAGCTCATTTGCTGATGTGGATAAGCAGATATGGGCAAAATACGAAAACAGGTCAGCACAGACGTCATTGCACATCAGCCAACTTGATGGTCGATTTCGCTAGGGAAAACGACTCCGTTTCAAGAAGTGTAAAACATGAAAAAGATAGATATGCCTCTTAGCTTTGCACGGCTACAAATTTCAGCCTTATTTCTTCAGTGAAACTCCAGATATAGCTGATATGGCAAAAGATGTCGGAACAGGAACTGAACTGGATTTGCCCTTAATTCTAGTAATCTGAAATCACTCAAAGAAACTTGTGAAAAACACCAAATTACATAAAAATATAAAAGATCATAAACACAATTAGACTAAACAATAATAACTCGTATTTGACACAAAACAATAATAAAACATAACTAAAAACTATATAATTATACGAGTTATCACACCCCCACACTTAGATTGTTGCTAGTCCCTAGCAACGACTCAATAAAAATAAAATAAGAAAATCTAATTTAATCCATTTTCGTAGGAAATCACGGTGGCACTTAGCATGTGACACAAGCCTTTAAACCCCTAGGTGTCCCTAGTGGACGAGTTTAGTCTCGTGAGGGTTTACTAGAACGATACCCACAAACATTGAAAAACTAAAATATAAATAAACTACATATACTAAAAATATTTACTCCTAATCCTTTCAATACAAATTAGAGACAATCTTTGAACAAGTCTTATAAACTAATCAATAGCTTAAAGAATTTCACAAAAAATCAAGCTTGAATGTAAATTGTTTGAGTTAAGCCAATATTAACATAACATATCTCAATCAAAATAGTGCATGTTCAAATTTAATCTCAACTTCTCACATGGGATACCATCATGATTTTCACTCTTTAAAGTAGTGGTGAAGTGTTTACACTCAATCAATCTCATGAAAACAGTTCTACCATATTCTTGCTTGTCCACCTATTCTCCACTATTTAGATCATACAACTTCATAAATCAAGAGGTCTTTAATCGAGGTTGTAATGGGGCCAAGGGGTTTGTAATGTGGTTGAAGAACAAAAGGATAACGATATCACAAAGGTTCCAAAGAGTTCATAAAGTTTAGAGACATAATAAGATCATACAAACAAACTTATCAAAACTCTTTACAAGTACATAGTCACCTAGGCCGGATATTCATGTTGGGCCTTTTCTTCATTCTAAACAACTTTGTAACATCTTTTTCTTTTTCCACAAATTCAAGAGATGATTCATATATATTTTTTTTTACATAGGAATGTATTTGCCAGTATTCCATTTCTTTTTCTCTTGACTTTTCTTTTCTTTTCCCCCCACACTTATTTCTTGTTTCTAACCCAAATTTTTAACTAAAAATATCCCTTGTTTTTTTGCAATATGTCTCAAAATATATAATCCATCTTTAGAACAAGGGTAAGGATATAAGTATATTTAGGCTAGGTGTAAGTTGTGGTTACCAATAAAACATCATATTTAATGTAGGCTCAAATTGGCTCACTAGTGGGGATGTTCTCTTAGAACATTAATAATGGATGGCTGTTTGGCTCTGGTTATAATCCTAATGCCTCTATCATATTCATGTTGTCACATGTATCAATATAGTCTCAAACGGTTTAAAGCAAGTTCTAGAGAATCATGTAATCATAAGAGCACTCAAGAAAGAAATTAGATTGATTTGTATAATGCATCAATCATATAGGCTCAAAAACTCACAAGGATGATTATACAAGTCAGATTAAGTCTAAACATGCTTCTTTCTCAATCAACATATCATATTAACATTGGCTCATAAAAAAAAATGATATCAAGCTCAATTCTCATGAAAATCTTCTCACTAATAACTCTGTTTTAGACTTATGCAATTCATATCTCATCATTGTATTAAAAAGGAACTAAAACACACTAAAAATTATAATAAAGACTCATAAAAAAAAATAGTAGACAAAAATAAAAGAAATCCTAAATCATTCCCCCCACACTTAATTCTTACATTGTCCTCAATGTAAGTCTATTAACCCAAATGAAAGAATCATGTGTAAGAGAAAAGAACTAATAACATAAGAATAGGAACAGCTAAGACTCAAAACAAAACAAACTCATGCAACCTAAATAATCTTAAAATACTAAACAAAAATTAACAAGTAAACATAAAAAGATTAAAATCAAACTGACAAGGTGTGTCTCAAGTCTCCCTTACTCAGACCTTGTTCAGAATGAATACTTCTAAATTGCATAAAACATAACATTTTTTTTTTTTTTTTGAAAAGAAGAAATCAAACTGACAAGGTATGTCTCAAGTCTCCCTTACTCAGACCTTGTTCAGAATGAATACTTCTAAATGGCTTAAAACACAACAAATTTTTTTTTTTTTTTTAAATTAGCAAAATATGTCCCTTACCCCCTACTAAAATATGACATTGTCCCCAATGTCAAATTTTAAAGGTAGAATTTAGGAGATATTACCTGCAGAGGTTGCTAACCACTTATTATAACTGAGACACAACAAGCAAAATGTTAGATAATGTCACAAAGACAAAGTGCAATCCACTCCTTGCTCATCCATATCTCTTTTTCTTTTTTCGAGCGTTTGCGAAACAACCGTAGCAGATAAACACTCATAAGCTTGGAGCTTTTTGAGTAAATCTTCAATGGTTGTAGCAGAAATTATGGTTCTCCTTGCCTCTGAAAACATGAATCCATTATCCACAGCATTATCTAAATATGAAATCAAATTACTAAAATAACCGTTAATATTAAGCAAACCAATGGGTTTCTTATTTGTGACCAAAGATGACCAAGAAGCCACGCAAGCTATTTCTTCCAATGTACCCAGACCTCCTGGTAAAGCAATGAATGCATCGGCAGAATGGTACATGATTGTCATCCGTTCAGGGATACTCCAGACTTGTATTTCCTTACCCACGGTAGGTCCACAAAAACTTGTGAATAGTTTTGGCACGATTCCTAGAACTGGACTTCCTCCGGCGTGTGCTGCTGTAGCGACTGCTCCCATTAAACCCGTACTACCGCCTCCATAAATCAAGTGGATCTTTTGTTGGGCAAGTATTACTCCAAGTCTTATGGCTTCATCAGCGAATATGTTATTTTTCCCTGGATAAGCACCTCCAAAGACACAAATTTTTTTATTGCGTTGGGACGAAGTACTTTCCATTTTTTTTTTCGAGTGCCTGAAAGAGAATGAGTACATGGTGTAATATATAGAGGACTGAGTAGTGAATCAGACAAGAGTAATAATGTCGCCGAAAGTGTATCTGACCTGTCAGAAGAAAATGTTAACCTAACAAAAGATTTTTGCGTGATTTCAGGAAGAAAATCAAAAAGAGAAGAAAAATCAACCGTAAAAGTCAAGAGTAATAATGTCGCCGAAAGTGTATTTGACCTGTCAGAAGAAAATGTTAACCTAACAAAAGATTTTTGCGTGATTTCAGGAAGAAAATCAAAAAGAGAAGAAAAATCAACCGTAAAAGACAAATAAAAAAAAAGAGAATAATTACACAAATCGAACAACACGTAAATTAAACCAAAATGAAGTTATTGCAAATCAAACCAAAAGCTGAGAAGTCATTTATTGTAGTTGTGATTGTGGCTCACATCTTCCTCTGGTTTTACGTCCAGAAACGGCTTAAACGCCTTCTATGAGTCGAGGATATGCTTCCCATCCAGTTTTCTTACCAGCTGGCAAACAGGGTCTTTTAACATCAGATTCCCAAGATGTTGCCATTCCCTTTGGAATTGCGGCCATAAATCAAGAATTTCTCTTTGTACGTCTCCACTAGGATGCGTCTCAAGAGAAAGTTGGATATTACCCAAATTCTCCTTACTCAGTCCATCCTTAATGAATTCAATTTTATCATCTCGATTAGAGGACGGAATCCCAATAGAACGACATTTACCGTTACACGTCCATCGTGCACATTTGTGGCAATTTGAACTCATGCGCTTTGCTCGTCGCTTCTTTGCAAAAGTGCTTCTACCTGTACCTGGTAAATGCAAAACAGGAAGATATTCATCTTCACGTACCTTGGCTTCAATTATCCAACGTATGTCGTCAGGAATCCCTTTGTGCATAAGCATTCTTAATCTTTCAAATCGAACTTGGTAAAGCTTCAGTAAAATATTTCGAGGAAAAGGAGGAAATCGTTTTTGCAATCTTGTGAGAATATCATCCATCCTGAAAAAAAAAATGAAAAAAATTGAAAGAGAAATTGGAAGAGAAATTTATATACAATAATAGTTTTGTGGGTAGCTGATGGAACCGATTTAAATAATCACGGAGTACCGTTATCCGCCATTTAACCGGGGTAAAAAAAATAAAAATTATATTTACATCTAGTTATTTTCAAAACAAGGATCAGAAAGAAAAACAGCATAAGAAGACTCAAAAACAAAACACTCTAAATAAAATCCTAAATTCTTCCCCCCACACATAATTTTTACATTGTCATTAATGTAATGCTATTAACCCAAATGAAAGAATCATGTGTAAGTGAAAAGAACTAATAAACAAAATAAACTTATGCAGCCTAAATGAACTTAAAAACACTAAACACAATTAACAAAGAAACATAAGAAAAACATAAAGAAAAAGAGAGCAAATCTGAGGATGGCAGTTTGGCAATGCTTTCACTAATTAGGCTGCCTCCCCCAATTAGCACTTGATTGATTGTTTTCAGCCTAGCCAATTCCCCTTCTTGGCTTTTTAGGCTTGTTAGGCTCATACATGAAACTTCCCAAATTTGAGCGTTTGATAGGAAGCTTTCTTTGCACAAAACTGGATGCATTCTCCATTACAAGTATTATTCCATCATCCTTTGTGGTGCATATCTCATCGAGGAATGGAGCATATGTTGGTACTTGTTGAATGGCATCCACAAACAAACTGTTTAAGGTTTCCAGCATGTTTTGTTCATGTTCTTCCTCCTTGAACTTTGCGAATCTACTAGGGAAAGGTGGAGAAGAAACATTAGTAAAAATTGGAATCTTAAACGTTACCTCAGGTGCCGAAATACTCTCAATTTGAATGGTGGCATCATTATCCTCAAGAAGTGAATCCATCTTTGGTTTTGTCTCATCCTCATCTTGTTCCTCATTTCTCAAGGTCACAATAGTAGCATTCTCCTTTGGGTTAATCACCGTTTGGGAAGGGAGTGCTAGAGATCTTTCTGCTACTAATTCCACCATACTACTAGCCAATAGGCTCATTTGCCTTTCCAAACTCTGGATGCTTGCCCTTGTTTCCTGTTGAAATTGCAAAGTATCAGTAACAAGAGAATGTACAAGATCTTCTAAAGAAGTACCTGAGTTTTGAGTCATATGTGGTGGTTGAAAAAGATCTGGTTCTTGAGACCATGATTGATTGAAGCTAGATGGATGAGTGTAATTGGCATAAGGATCTACTTCTTGGTAATTTTTTGAGTAGCCATAATTAGTATGATCCCACCATCCCTCATGGTAAGTGTTGGAGTAATGATCATGCGGTTGGTCTTGGAACCATTGATGGCCTTGGCATCCTCCCATGGCCAATTGTTGAACTGAGGAAGTGAGATTGGCTTGTTGATTCTCCATGTTCATGTATGCCACCAACTCTTCAAGTGTTAGATTGCTCAATTCCATCGTTTTATTTTTTGTTTTTTGTTTTTTTTATTTTTTGTTTTTTTATTTTTTTTTATTTCAAAATTTGATAAGAAAAACCCGTATGTACAAGAAAATAAAACTCATTAGAACTGAAAATAAGAATAAACCAAGTAACAAATAAACTAAAGAAAACAATCCCCGGCAACGGCGCCAAAAATTTGATGCACCCAAAAGAGTGTATCTTATTTAACCTTGCACTAAAAAGATCAATTGTAAGTATAATGATTAGCAAGGGTCGAGTCCTCAGGGATTGGGTTTTAATCTATGAGTTATTAGTTTATAACTTACGTTGAAAGAAAACAATAAAAGAAAAGGGGTTTTTGAAGCCAGATTTAAACTAAAGTAAATAATAAGAATAAGATGCAAGGCGGTATAACCAGCCAATAAAAATATATATACTAAATTAGGCGGTATAACCAGCCAATAAAAATATATATACTAAATTAGGCGGTATAACCAGCCAATAAAAATATATATACTAAATTAGGCGGTATAACCAGCCAATAAAAATATATATACTAAATTAGGCGGTATAACCAGCCAATAAAAATAAAACAAAGTTAATATACAAATTAGGCGGTATAACCAGCCAATAAAAATAAATATACTTTTAAAAATGAGCAAACTAGAAAAGTAAGAAAACATGTAAGTAAGAAGAATCAAATATGAAAAATATGGTTAAGGTTTCATTCTCCACCACTAGACATCATTAAGAATCAATTTCAGATCTATCAATATCAACCAACTATCAAAGTTAACAACCGTAGATAACAACAAGCTCTGTTATCCCAATCTTTCCTTAGTTTGTCGTTAAATAGAACAAGCTCTCTATTTAATCTCTAACCATCAAACAACCTAGAATAAGCTCTCTAGATTCAATTTAATGGCAGCTTTATGATGAGAAAGATAGGTTGATCTAAGCAACAAACACATAAGCTCGGATTGTTCAACTTAGGTTATGTTCCACTTTGCAATTATTGAAAACTTGACCATAATCATTAATCACAAATTGCCAGTTATGAATAGGAAATCAAGACAAATACACGGATCAAGACTCCTAAACTAGCAATAGATAATTATCAAGATCTATCTAGTTGTACACCTAAACAAATCAAGACAACATCATGAACAATTCTTGTAGAAGAACATAAGCAACTTTGATAGAAAATTAATGATAGATAGAATCTGAAAATCAATCACAAAACATGTCTAGGGCTTTGAAATCACCCTTAACCAAATAGAAGTTTAGCCTAGCATAGGCATTATAAACATAAAATTAAATAGAATCTAAGAAGAAAATAAAAGAAAGAAAGAAGAAGAAGAACAATATTAATTATCCAACCTCTTGCTCTTTCTAAAGAAAAAGAAAACTAGAGAAAAGAAAGAAGAAGAAAACTTAGAGAATTTTATTACAATGGCTAATATCCTACCTATGTACAATATGATCCTCTACAATCATCCAAGGCCCTCTATTTATACACATTTTGGAGGGCCAAATGACAAGAGACAAGCTTTACAAATTTCAAAGGTAGGTATAATAGGTGGGTGAATTTTTCTAACAATTTTCGTCATATTGTATGACAATTTTGATCAGCCAACTTGATGGTCGATTTCGTCAATGTTGGAGGCCTGATCTGATCACATGGTCTTCTAGAAAAAGGTTCCCCTATCAGTTACGGATCCATAGCCGTTGGAATCAGCTCATTTGCTGATGTGGATAAGCAGATATGGGCAAAATACGAAAACAGGTCAGCACTGACGTCATTGCACATCAGCCAACTTGGTGGTCGATTTCGTCAATATTAGAGGCCTGATCTGATCATATGGTCTTCTAGACAAAGGTTCCCGTATCAGTTACGGATCCATAGCCATTGGAATCAGCTCATTTTCTGATGTGGATAAGCAGATATGGGCAAAATACGAAAACAGGTCAGCACAGACGTCATTGCACATCAGCCAACTTGATGGTCTATTTCGCTAGGGAAAACGACTCCGTTTCAAGAAGTGTAAAACATGAAAAAGATAGATATGCCTCTTAGCTTTGCACGGCTACAAATTTCAGCCTTATTGCTTCAGTGAAACTCCAGATATAGCTGATATGGAAAAAGGTGTCGGAACAGGAACTGAACTGGATTTGCCCTTAATTCTAGTAATCTGAAATCACTCAAAGAAACTTGTGAAAAACACCAAATTACATAAAAATATAAAAGATCATAAACACAATTAGACTAAACAATAATAACTCGTATTTGACACAAAACAATAATAAAACATAACTAAAAACTATATAATTATACGAGTTATCAAACGTCCATAGCATATGATATTATGTTCATTTGGTGTCCTCAAAACTCATAAAAAGAGTCCAAGCATTCCTTATGCCAAGGTATATGTCTACAACAAATCAAGGTTATGAAACCAAGCATTTACTGTGCCATTTTCATTGTCAATAATGAATCAAGATCCCTACTTTGCAAGTATGATTTTAAACCAAAAGAAAATATTATCTATACTAGTGTTTATAAATGATGATTCATTTTAGCTCATGTTTAAGAGACTAACCTTAGCATTTACCAAAAGCTTCACCTCATCACCTCAACAATATGATTAGCAACACATACTAGATATGAATAAAATGAAAAGAAATGTAAGAAACATAAGTAAATAAAGAAAAAGAAAACTAGAGAAAGGAAAGAAAAAGAAAACTTAGAGAATTTTATTACAATGGCTAATATCCTACCAATGTATAATGTATCCTAATACTCATCCAAGGCCCTCTATTTATACACATTTTGGAGAGCTAAATGACAAGAGACAAGCTTTATAAATTTCAAAGGTAGGTATAATAGGTGGGTGCATTTTTCTAACAATTTTCGTCATGTTGTATGACAATTCTGATCAGCCAGCTTGATGGTCGATTTTGTCAATGTTGGAGGCTCGATATGATCAAATGGTCTTCTAGAAAAATATGCCCCTATCAGTTATTGATCTATAGCCGTTAGAATCAGATCATTTGCTCATGTGGATCGGAATATATGGTCAAAATACCAAAACGGTGCAGAACAGACGTCATTGCACATCAGCCAACTTGATGGTTGATTTCGGTAGGGAAAACGACTCCGTTTCAAGAAGTGTAAAACATGAAAAAGATAGATATGCCTCTTAGCTTTGAACTGTCAAAATTTCAGCCTTAATGCTTCGGTGAAACTCCAGATATAGATGATATGGCAAAAGGTGTCGGAACTGGAACTGAATTGGATTTGCCCTTAATTCTTGATTTAACCTAGTAATCTGAAATCACTCAAAGAAACTCATGAAAAACACCAAATTACATAAAAATATAAAAGATCATAAACATAAGTAGACTAAGCAATAATAACTCGTATTTGACACAAAACAATAATAAAACATAACTAAAAACTATATAATTATACGAGTTATCAGTGCTGGTAAGTTCTGGGCTTAACCGAACGGAAATAAAGATGGCCTGGATGGTTGTTCTGGTGTTGTTGCGTTTGGAAGTCCGCTAGTGTTCGCTTCCTGATGAGGCTGGGCGCGGCTCGGTTCACGATCTGAGACGTCGGGTCCATGAAGATTCCAGGGATTTGTGTCCGTTACGGTGCAGTCGGTTGGTTGTTGCTCATGGAGCCAGTTTTAGCCATGGATCTGCCTGCTATTCCACCGTAAAAATCTGGGCCACCCCCAGAGAACCCCGATGCCATTTCCCCCCTCTTCTTTCTCTCTTCAGAGATGGATTTACAGAAGAAGAAAAGAAAGAAACAAGAGTTACAAGAATTAGCTTTTTGAGAAACGCATGACAAAGAACAAGGGAGAGAAAGAGTTTTGCTTATGGCGTAGAAATGATTATCCTGAATATAACGGAGAGGGGTTAATGGAGAGAGAGAAAAAAAATTCCGAAGGGGTTTCCCTAAATCCAACTAGCTTTAATGCTCCCTAAAAATGAAACTAAGCTTTTTTTTCTTTTTCTTGGAGCCGCCAACCTTTTCTCCAAATTGGCTCCTCCCTGCCACTTTTTAACCGGGCCTCTTTATAGCCAATTTCTAACCTAAAAATGTATAATGTTTAAATTACCCCTCTCCTTTATTTTTTCAAGTCTCTTTTTTTTTTCAAATATTTTCAATTAAAAAATTTATTTTAAAAATCTAATAACGCTCAAAATTAAACCTTTTCACCTCGAGTTTAAATTGAATTTTAAAATTGGTAATTTTACGGTCCGGTTTTATTTGAACAATTAAAGCTAAAAAGGATATATATAATTTAGAACATTTTAAAAAATCTAAAATCGCGATCGTGACTTTTACAAAAATATTAAACCCGAGAGAGGGACAAATCAAAATTGGTTTTAAAAGGCCCGGACAAAATTAGGTGTCTACACTTAGCTAAGTGAGAATCCTTATTTCGGGTGCGAACCCCTTATTTCTTTATTTTGGGTGCGAATCCCTTAGTTTAGTGAGAATCCTTAGTTTAGTGTGAATCCTTAGTTTAGTGTGAATCCTTAGCTAAGTGTAAATCCTTATTTTAGTGAGAAATCTTTATTTTAGGTGTGAATCCCTTAGTTTAGTGAGAATCTTTATTTTGGGTGTGAATTCTTTAGTTTGAGTGAGAATCCCTTATTCCGGTGAGAAATCTTGTACTTTGGTGTGAATCCTTTATTTTCAAGTTATTTTAAGTCGTGAATCCTTTATTTTGTAAATTTTAAGTTTGTCTTTAAAGTGAAAGATTTCAAAGTTGGTGTCTTTTGAGAGATTTGGTTTGAGAAGAGAAATCTTTAGGTTGAAACTAATTAGAGATAATAAGATTCAATCTATCAGTTTGAAGCCCAGAACGAACAGAGATGAATGATGATCTTGATAAGAGATTCAGGGAGTTGATATTGTTTATTATAGAGCATTCATGACATCCATTGCACGATGTGCATCGGCATTCATGGCACTCATGTACAGCATTGCATTTATGTATTTGCATCCAGAAAAGGTTATTTCAGGTATTCAGTATGATTTGGACATGAGTTTGGAATGCTAATTTGCGAGGTTAGCGATTTCTTTTGGGATTTAAGGTAAGATTTTTGAAGTTTACATTTACATTTGAGAATTTGCAAATTTCTTTATTTTCATTTAAAGTTGAAGCCTCGGTGGAGGAGTTTTATTTTCATTTAAAGTTGAAGCCTTGGTGGAAGAGTTTTATTTTCTTTTAAAAGTTGAAGCCTCGGTGGAGGATTTTTATTTAAAGTTGAAGCCTCGGTGGAGGAGTTTTATTTTTTATTTTTTAAAGTTGAAGCCTCAGTGGATGAGTTTCTTTTAAAGTTGAAGCCTCGGTGGAGGAGTATTTTCTTTTAAAGTTGAAGCCTCGGTGGAGGAGTATTTTCTTTTAAAGTTGAAGCCTCGGTGGAGGAGTATTTTCTTTTAAAGTTGATGCCTCGGTGGAGGAGTATGTTTCTACGATAGGATTTTCTTTAAATACATAGGACTTAGTAGGGTGTCTACGTCTTTGCACATCCCCTGATTCTCAGGAAATGCACAAAGAGGGGCAACTGTAAACACCCGTTTTTGTCCGGGTGGTTTTAATTTTAACTTTTAATTTTGATTTTACTTGTATTTTCGGAATTAATAAAAAAGGAAAAAGAAATAAGGTTGGATTGAACTTAAACTCCTTCTTAGATCAAACTAAAACTCTTCTTGGATCAAAATTAGACTCTGAAAATTATGATAAAGGAATTGTTTTTATCTGATTATTGGATGAGAATTCAAAGACCCAAGTGAATTAGAACTCTTCTGATTTTTCCTATAAAAAGACTTCATAATCAGCATATCGAGGGGGGGCATCAACCCATCATCTGTGAATGAAATATTTTTCTCTGGAGAATATCTTGCCAAAGGTTTCAGGATAGGTGTTTTAGCGGGTATGATAGCATTGACGGAAACTGTAGCAATTGGAAGAACATTTGCTTCCATGAAGGACTACCAGTTGGATGGAAACAAAGAAATGTTAGCATTGGGAACATTGAATATCGTTGGTTCGATGACATCTTGTTAATTTTTTTTATTGTTTATTTGTTATTTATTTTATTATTTATTTTCTTTATTATTACTAATAGTATTTTAAGTTTTTGCAGGATTATTGTTTACTAATTTTTTTATATTAAATATTTATTAACTAATTCTTTATAAAAAAAATATTATTTAGTAACTACTATTATATTATTAATTATTCTTATATTTTATTAATAATTGATTGTTTATTATTATATTTGTTATTAACCATAGATTTATTTATTGATAAAAAATATTCTAATTAATTAAGTTTTAATTTTAACTGAAGATTAGTTATTTTTAAATTAATAAATTGAGATTTTTCCAATGATGAAATTCGAAGAGATCACGAATGGTGGATTTCTGAGAAATTTCTAGGTGCGAAAATTCTCTTAAAAATTCTGCAGAATGAATGAAAGGATTTTTTTAAGGGATTATTTTCGACAATAATAAAGATCGAAATTTATTCTTTTGAAATAATTAATTTTCAATCTCTTTTTCTCAAGATAATTTTCCATAATAAATGCTTAATTTAAATTGAAGGATAAATTCAGATTTTTCCGATGATGAAATTCAAGAAAGTTGGAAATGGATGACTTTTAAGAAATTTCTAGGTGAGAAAAATTCTCTTAAAAATTCTCCAGAACGAATAGAATAATATTTTAAGGGATAATTTTCGATATTAAAATTAGAATTTATTTTTCGAATAAACCTTAATAAAATGAGGATTAATTTTGGAAGATTAATTTAAGAAATAACTTTGTTAAATAATCTAATTTTTCCGACGACGGAGCCTCTTCAATAGAACGAATGGTTTCTTTTGAATACTCTAGAGGTGAGGAAACATTTTTTAGTAATTTCTCCAGAATGAATGGAAGGAAGACCTAAAAAATAATTTCCGAGATTTCTGATTTTAACAATTAAAATGAAAATAGGATAGACAAGACCATTTAATTAAGACTTTTAAGTATCACAAGACTAATTAGGTACTATCTCTTGGATAGGCGTTGTGAGGGTGCTAATCCTTCCTTACACGTAACCGTACTCCCGAACCTAGTTCTGACAAGTAGACCAGAACCTATTCTTTTTAAGGTGCCTTAGTCAAGCTTAGGATTACTTTAAATAGGATAGATTTATAAAGGTGACTAATCACACCTAGATTAGATGATTAGTGGCGACTCCACTGATTTGTGTCTAGCATGCTGAATCCGTATTTGGCACGTTATGACACCAAGTCCAAGCACCAGCTCCAAAATAGCCCTCCAAAACCCAAACACAGAGAAAAGGAAGGTGGAAAGGAGCAGGAGGAGAAAAGAATGAGTGTGTTAATAATACTGGACCCAAAGGAAGTCTTATAGAGAGACTGCTAGACTTGCTCAAGAGCCTAAACAGAGCCATAATGGCACCACCAGTTCTAAGTTAAATGAATCAGGTGAAAAACAACAGGCTGCATTAAGACTCTTAAGGAACTCTAGTTGATTCAAATAACAGCTGTAGGAACAACATATTCAACGTCCAAAAGAGGAAAGTATTGCAGAAATAGAAGGAAAGAATTAATTTACTAGTAAGGAATTCGACTAACTACAGAACTATTCTGTCGTAGTAGCCATAATAAACACAGATGAATTTGCTATGTAAGATTCTGCACCCAAATACATAATGTCATGAGTTGCCACGCTTATGACTGACTAGCTTATCCACTACACCAAAGAAACATAATTTCCTGTGTTTTGACACATATATTTATCTAAAATCACAAACATTCAACTTCACGAACCTATCTTCTAAGATAAAAAACATAAGAAACACATACGTGTGTGTATACCAGCTGAAACTTCAACATGATGCGCAACCAAAACAAAGCACAATTACTATTTGTTGGAAATATTATACCAATTAAACCATTACCGAAAATAAAACATATATAATAAACAATAAATATATATAAAAGAAATTACAAAAAAGAATTTCAATAAATATATAAAAGAACTTACACGAAATAAATAGACTTGAACATACAAATAACATAATCGAATATACGAACACTTACAGGAAATTGATTTGAAAAAATCAATATCGAGTCAAGGTTGGACCTCTGACCTTAAGACGAATTTTTCCTTCCTTTAAGGTGCTTGCAGATGTATGCAAATCATCTCCCAGGCCTCCTCGATAAACGTTGCTCTAGAGGAGGGCACACTCCAAGCAACTCAGCGAACCAAGAAGATGTCAGACTCTCTCTCAACACATAAAAGAAAAACAGGAGGAAGTGAAGAATTTTGTATTCTGAATTAGTAAATAAAATAGACACTGATTGTCTGTATTTATAGAAGCCCGGAGGACTGTTCAGAACAGTCAAGACTGTTGAACGAACCGATTCATCCAACAGGCAGTAGATAGCCCTGTTGGAACAGACACGAACAAGTTCGGTTCAAACCGAACAGTCAAGACTGTTAGAATGAACCGGTTCATCCAACAAGCAGCAAACAGCTCAGTTGGAACAGACACTAACCGGTTCGGTTCAAACCGAACAGACATAGACTGTTTCGGTCCTAGACCGAATGGACAGAAACTATTCGGATAAAAAATTAAATCTAGTTGAATGGTTGGGCAGCAAAAAAAAAGATACTGGTCGAAGCCCAAGCCCGGTCCGACCCTACCCAGCCCAGCCAGGCTCGGCAGCGGCGCGCGCGCTTGTAGTCCAGCCCAAGTTGTGTAAGTCCTCTCCCACCACAAAACTTGGGTGCCCTTTGGGGACCAACCCAACATGGAACGCTAGCTTATATAAACTATAAGCTAAAGCCAAACTTTGTTCTATGTGGGATATACAACCAACCACACCTTCAACCAGCTTTCTTCCTTTTCAAGTGGGTGTAAAATGAGACTAATTTCTCATTCAATTTGATATCAATTGTGTATATAATTATACACCGTGTATGTAGTTACGACAATCTACGTATTGGAATACGTATTTCATATATATATAAATCCAAATAATTCATTGATAACCAACACTATTTAACTGTTCACGTATTTAAAGACTTCTCATTTCAAGTACAAAGCTAATCACAGTGATATCTAACAAAGAGTCTGTGCAAATTGCATGGCTCTTCCTATGTATCCATGTTTTAACTGATAAACCAATGAGAAAAATACAAAGTTAAACTCTTAATTGGGCAGGGAAGGAAAATTCTGCACTAGGGAAAACCATATCCCCAATAGATGTATGAATTACCTTGTGTAAATGACATCGAGTATGCCATTGAAAGTTTCTATCACAATGATGCAGGCCTATTCAAGAAGACTGATGAAGTGCTGCGTTTTGGATTAAACAGTGGCATTCTTGTCATTTTCATTATTTTTTTCACAGACTGTTAGTGTATTAAACAGTGGTTGTGACCCTTGCAACAGATATAATGAAAATATCATGAATTTTCTCTTTTTCTCTTGCTCTCTTTCTTCTTGAGTATTCCCCATCTTAACTCTGTTTCTTCTCCCATCTTCTTCTTCTGGTTTCTTCTATCCTTTTCAAGTTATCTGTTCTTCATTGCTTCATTGATTTCAGCTTGATTGCCAGCTTAGAATTTAGCACGTATCAATTGGTATCAGAGCCGTCGATCTTGGCCATGGTTGCTGGTGTGATGACGTTGTCGGAAGGAGGACGTGACTCGACTACGAGAAGGGCTTGCACGATTGGAGTCCAAACTGGAAAACTCACTGGAGCGGTTGCGAAACAAAATACGTGCTGATCTCGGAAGCTTTCGCACCAAAGTAACCCAAGTGCTCGATCAAATGCTCGTGAGAATGGATGAGATATCCTCTGTTACAAGGGTTAGTGATCTGTCCATGGCAAACACCTCATACCTTTCTCTTTTGCCTCCTTCATCAACTATTACCCAATCAATTTTCGATTTCATATCCATAAACAACAGTGATGAAGAATTGGGTATACAACACGTTAGACACTCAATTGTGGGCTCTTTGATGTTATATGTGTCACCTTGTGTTAATGGGTACATGTCTCGGGTTGTTGGGGTTGTGTATAAGGAAATCCCGGCTAGCCTTTCCTTGTTGAGGATTGTTGTGTTGGGGTGAAAATTGAATGAGTGTATTCACTAGTGTTTATGAATGCCAATGAGCTTGTTGAAGTCCATGACCCCTACGGGTTTAGGCTTTTGCTAATGGGAAGAAGTATGGTTGGATTTGCTAGGAGTTTTGGTGACAATGATGTTGCATTTAGCTCCGAAGACACTGATCTAAGAGCAAAAATTTCCAACTCCTTTTCTAGCTTTTATAGTTCTGTTCTTGGTTTGCAACTTCAAATAGAGAGTGTCTCACTTGGCTCAATGAGTACTGATTTTAGTTTAGATTCATCAGATGCGAAATGTAATGAAGAGGTTACATCCGGGCTGCCTGAGGTTGCTGCAGATTATCACAGTAAAAAATATCATCACTCTTCTATGACTTCAAGTAGTCATGACATCAATGCAGCCTTCCTTTCTGAACTCGATAAGCATTCATGGGGATCTCGACGCAAGGCTTTTGAAAATGTTAAAGGCCGTTTAAAAGACAATGATGGAGCAGAGGTGCTTTTAGCAATTTTGAAAAGTGCTAGCAGAATCGAGTTACCTCCCTGTCATGAAGATGTTATCTATTTGTTGGCATCAATGTGGAATTCTGAACCAACTGGAGAGCCCCTTGCAATACTAGAAGTCTTATCTTGGGAACAGTACTATAAGTCCATAATTGTGGCATCTGGTGTTTTGCCTTCCATCCTAAAAGTCCTTGACACAACATTCACAGAATTTTGCATGCTTGCTATGAAGATCTTACGTAAATTGTCCAATGGCTGTGCTGTTGGCTACCACATTGCATATTTGGGTTATGTTCCCAAGCTGGTTTCTTTTCTTGAGGATCCAAATGTTGCAGGTTATTGCATTGAGATTATATGTTACAATATATGCAATATTAAGGAGGCTAGAATTGAAGTTGCTGAAGCCAATTTTTGTAGTTCAATAGCCACACTCTTGGAAGCCGGTAATAAGGAAGAACAAGAATTTGCTGTTGATGTGCTCTTGTCTTTATGCTATGACAAATAGGTTTGGTCAAATGGTAAAGCCAGGATACATAATTCAATCACTGTTCAGCATATCTGTCAATGGCAGTTCTAAGGGATCCGAGAATACATCAGTACTGCTCAACCTCTTGGGATTCATAATGAAAAGTGTTGCCTCTCAATGTTCAATCCTTAGCATCTTCTTGAGTAAAGAAAACTCAAATGTCTCCAGCATCAACAATGACTTCAAGACTGTAAGAATGAAGAACAAGATCACAATTGAAAAAACTGATGGCTTTGATGCCTTGAGGGAATTAGTTGAATTGCTGGTAATTTGGATACAGGCATCTCAAGTATTGCACTTTCAATCCTTGAGGACAAGGATTGTTTTCAACAGGGGGAATTGATGCAGACCTATTCAAGAAGACTGATGAAGTGCTGCGTTTTGGATTAAACAGTGGCATTCTTGTCATTTTCATTATTTTCTTTTACAGATTGTTAATGTATTAAACAGTGGTTGAATTTTCTCTTTTTCTCTTGCTCTCTTTCTTCTTGAGTATTCCCCCTCTTAACTCTGTTTCTTCTCCCATTCTTCTTCTTTTGGTTTTTTCTATCCTTTTCAAGTTATCTGTTCTTCACTACTTCATTGATTTCAGCTTGATTGCTAGCTCAGAATTTGGCACGTATCACACAACAGCAGCTTAACTAAAACAATCTTAATCATGTATGAAAAAGAAACAAAGAAAGACCAAGAACGGTAGTAATAAGAAGAAGCTTTAATTTGTTCTAAGCTCTAACCGATTGGGATAAATGACTTCCAAATACAGAATATCAAGACGAAAGCCAAGTCCCCTCGATGTTATGCAGAATACTATTAGCTTAACTTAAAAACAACATATTTTACCCAAATCAATCATTTTTATCATAACTTAGAAGCTAATAATTAATGCTTAGAATTAGTTTTACATAAGCTCATTTCCTAGAAGCAGATATAGTGAAAATGTCAAACATCAAGAAAAAAAAAACGACCACCCAAGAAAGATAACATAAAAGGAAAGCTAGTTGAACATACTTTTATTCTAAATACCATTAAATAGCAATATTAAGAAAATACCAAATAACATTCTAAAAGTAAAAATAATAAGCAGATTGCTTATCATTCAAAACACCAGAAACACTAAAACATCCATAGAATAACATGCAGAGGTGCAGAAAGATGAGTAAAAGTTCTCATATTACTGGGCACCACTACGAAGCCGAAGGACAAGGTGAAGGGTAGACTTCTTTTGGATATTGTAATTCGCAAGGGTACGCCCGTCCTCCAATTGCTTCCCAGCAAAAATGAGCCTCTGCTGATCAGGTGGAATCCCCTCCTTATCTTGAATTTTCACCTTCACATTATCGATCATATCGGAACTCTCCACCTCAAGCGTAATCGTCTTTCCGGTCAGCGTCTTCATGAAGATCTGCATCCCTCCATGGAGCCTCAACACAAGGTGAAGGGTAGACTCCTTCTGGATGTTGTAATCCGCCTAATCCGCCAAGGTCCGGCCATCCTCCAGCTACTTCCCGGTAAAAATCAACCTCTGCTGATCTAGAGGGATCCCTTCCTTATCCTGGATTTTTGCCTTGACGTTGTTAATTATATCTGAGCTATTTACCTCTAGGGTAATTGTCTTACCAATCAGGATTTTAACAAAAATCTGCATGCCTCCGCGTAGCCTGAGCACAAGGTGAAGAGTCGATTCCTTTTGGATATTGTAATCCACCAGGGTGCGGCAGTCCTCGAGCTGCTTGCCAGCAAAAATCAATCGTTGTTGGTCCGGAGGGATGCCTTCCCTGTCTTCGATCTTGGCCTTGACATTGTAGATCGTGTCAGAGCTTTCGACTTCGAGAGTGATGGTCTTGCCGGTTAGGGTTTTGACGAAGATCTGCATGCCGCCACGGAGACTGAGGACCAGATGGAGAGTCGATTCCTTCTGGATGTTATAGTCAGCGAGGGTACGGCCATCTTCAAGTTGCTTGCCGGCTAAGATCAAGCGCTGCTGATCATGAGAGATGCCTTCCTTGTCTTGGATCTTGGCCTTTACATTATCGATTGTGTCTGAGCTCTCCACCTCGAGGGTGATGGTCTTATCGGTGAGGGTCTTGACAAAGATCTGTATCTTCGACGAGGAATTAAAGAAAACAAAGAGGAAAGAGAATTTGTAATAGCAGAAGAGAAAAGAAGATTTGTTGAATGCAGAGGCGATCACGATGGATTGGGGAAACGAAGGGAATGAGGGGTTGATTATATATAGAAGAAAAAGATGACTTAGGGATATGGAAGGTTCTAGAAATAACGAGAATTTAAAATTAAAAAAAAAAATTATGAAAGCTTTGCAAATATTGTTTAAATAAGGTCTAATTATGCTATCGGTCCCTGTACTTATTCAAAATTTAAAATTTAGTCCCTCTACTATAATTTATATAAATTTAATCCTCTTACTATATTGATTTAAAAAATTTGGTCATTGATAACGGTGTTATTTTTATCCGTTTAAAATGCTGTCGTGGACGTTGACTTGTTGACGTGGCAAGCTAAGTCAACAAAACTTTTGGCCAATTGATGACGTGGACTTTTTTTTCACATGGCTTACTAATAAATAGTGTTATTAGCCCCTATACTTATGCAAAATTCAAATTTAGTCCCTCTACAATGATTTTAAGAAAATTTTGTACCTATATTTTTCAGGATTTCAAATTTCGATCCAATCTTAAAAATATAAAAAAATATTAAAAGTATTCACATTATTAAAAAAATTATTATTGAAATAATAATAATATTATATTAAATAATATTTATTATTTCAATAATAAAAGATATTAATTTTTGCTAGTATTAATATTTATTATTAAAATATAAAAATATTTATGTTTAATAATATTCAAGAAATATTTAAAATTAAAATATTAAAGACTTTTTATTTTAACATTTTAAATTTTTTTAATTAAAATTAAATAAAGTAGTTTTTATTAAAATAATAATATATCGTGTCGGATCAAGTTAAGTTCAGGCTTAAAAATCATGTTCAAGATATGATTCGAGTCAAATTAAATTCAAGGGTTTCGTGAGTACACTATAGCTCTTTTCTAAAAATTATGAAAAATAATTTTTGCAAAATAGATGGAGCCTTAAACAAATTCCATTTTTCATTGTTAAATGTGCTGGCATTAGAGGTGTTCATGGACCGGGCCGGGTTGCGGTCCAAATTGTTTTTTAAACTTTTACCCAAGATCGACCCGGGATGACCTGTAAGCTCGAAATACTGTTTAAAAAAATATTAAAAGAATTGTTTTTATATTAATATTTATATATTTTTATAATTAAATTTAAATCATTACAAATAGACTTTTTTTTTTGAAAATATAAAAATATTTTTTTATAAAATATAAAATATTTAAATTTAATTATAAAAATATAAAATTAATTTTTATAAAAATATAAAAATATAATTATGAAAATATAAAATTATAAAAATATATAAATATTAATACTAACAAAAAATAATATCTTTTATTATTTAAATAATAAATGTTATTTAATATAATAATATTATTATTTCAATAATATTTTTTTAATAATGTGAATATTTTTAAGATTGGATCGAAAATGAAAATCTTGAAAAATATGGGTACAAAGGTTTTTTTTTTTTTTAAATCATTGTAGAAGGATTAAATCTGTATTTTTGTACAAGTACATGGACTAATAACACCATTTATTAGTAAGCCACGTGGAAAAAAATTCACGTCATCAATTGGCTAAAAAAATATGCTGACTGAGCTCACCACGTTAGCAAAATCAATGCCACATCAGCAAGTCAACGTCCATGTCAGCATTTTAAACGGAAGAAAAATAACATCATTATCAATTGGACCAGAAGTTTTAAATTAATATAGTAAGAGGATTCAATTTATATAAATTATAGTAGAGGAACTAAATTTTAAATCAGTACACAGACCGATAACATAATCAGTCCTTTAAATAACTTAAAACAAGCTTCAAAAATAAAAAATCCAATAGAAATTTAAATCGGTGAGATTAACGTTAGTTTAATCGGTCTGATGGATTGGATAGACTGATTTAATTTAAAAAATTTAATCTTAAATAAGTAAAACAATATAATAAGTAATTAATAATAATATAATATATTTAATTTAATGATATGTTTTTTAATATAAAATTAAATGATTAAAGAATCAAATTTAATTATTTAAAAAAATAATTTAAAATTCATTTTTATCAATTTAATTTTGTTTTTTTTATTGATTTTTATAATCGATTGAAAACACTGATTCAATAAATTTTCGGTTTTTTTACAAAAAACAAAAAAAACATACAGTTCATTAGAATGATGTCTCTGTTTCACGACAGGTTACTTTTAAAAATAAAATGAATATTATTATGAATAATAAGTAATAAAAATAATTATTGTAAGAAAAAATTTATAAAAAATTTAATCTCTTTTGCTCTAAATATTTCCATAATTTATATTTTACAATATATTGAAAATCATAGATATGATTATATATATATATATATATATATATATATTGCTCACAACATTATATTGGAAGCAAATGCGAAGCAAAAAAAAATTATATTTCAATTAGCAACTTTTTTAAATTCTTGAAAAGATTTAGTTTTTTTTCATGTATTAATGTATGTTAATATCAATATAATTAGAATTTTTTTACAATTGACAGTTCTAATAAATTGCATATTTTTTACTTAAGAATCCAAAAGATTGAAACAAATATTACGAATTTTCAAAATAATTTTCGAATCCAAGAATAAATATTTGAAATGAAAAATATTGGATTTCATTTAAAATCAACTCAAAAGATTAGATCTCATTTAATAGCATAAATGATATAACTCAAAAAATTTGCATTGAAAAAACATTATCAAAATACTTAATCAAGCTATTATTAAAAGTTCAATACATTTTTTCTTTTCAAGAACGAAAGTTCTAGTCAACTAAAGAACCTAGAAATTGTTTTTTCTTAAAACCAATTATATTAAGTCCAAAAAAAGTAATTTTCTTTGAAATAGCAAATATACTTGTATTCAAACTCAAATAAATAATCTTTGAAGTAAACTTTTTATTTGAGAAATATAAAATTCTAAGACAAATTTAATTTAAAAAATATACTTAAAATTTTTGTCATTTCAAAACAATAATAAGTTTCAAGCTAATAAAATTTGAAGCTAATAGAATGTTACTAGTCAACTTTGAAATATAATAAACATCACAAAGAACTTTATGACTTTCATACTTCATTTCAAGCCTTTTTTGATAGTAAATACCAATTTAATTAAATCACAGAATCTGGACTACAAAAATTGTCAGGCAAAGAGCCTACCCATTACTTATGAAAACCAATCTGACAATCTAACTTAGATAAGTCATGGGCTAATTTATTACAAGTTCTACTCACATGGTTAAAACTAATCTTATTGCATTCTAGAGAAATCTCCCTAATATCAATGATATAGGCTGCCCCACTCCCACAAAGTAACTCTGCCACGATCAATTTCCTTAACAGCTAAAGCTGAATTTGTCTCTATAATGATGTTAGAGTAACCCCATTCGAAGCGAGAACAAGACCCGTCTTAACAGCTATCGCTTCCGCATGAAAAAGGTGAAGAAATTGAACTCACTTTTGATGTTACAGAGACCAGAATCATCCCACTCGCATTTCTCATGGCTACTCCAATGCCAACAACCGCATCACTACAGTTGAAATATGCATCAACATTGCCTTTAATGAAGCCCTCAGGCGGACCTTTCCATGCGATTTGTCGTTGGTCTCTTCTCTGTATATGATTCATCTGACCTCTCTCTCCTTGCATTGCTCCTTCAATCATTCTAATAGCCTGAACTATCGTGGAGGGCAAAAAACAGATGCCATCATGAAAACACTTATTTCTATTTTCCCATAAAAACCACAGGATGTTCATGCACCTATCCAGGCATCCTGTTCTGTTAGTGTATCATAGGAACTTAGTCAATAAATCAGTATCCAGTCCCTGTCCTTCCATAAACGCTAGAGCATTTTATCCGCCACACCATCTGACTAAAATAACATCCAAAGAAAACATGATACCAGTTTTCAAGTCTACCATGACACACACAGCAAATGTTTTGTACCTGAAGTCTTTTGCTGGTGAGTGCCTCAACTGTTGGCAAAATGCCCTTAGCCCATCTCCACATTAAGACCTTCACTTTTGGGCTCACCTTGGCTAACCAAATAAACTTCCATTTCTCAAGCCTTTGATTTCGATGATACACCGTCCTCCCCAACACCATTCTTGCTGCAAAATACGCTGATCTAACAGTGAATTGGCCTGTTAGCGAGTCGATCCACAAAAGTTAGCCTTTTGTATTCGTTCGACTCAGAGGCATGCCTAGAACGATGTTAGCATCTTCAGCAGTAAAAAGCTTCTTAACCATCTCTTCCTTCCAAACCCTCAATTCTGGTTCAATTAGCATGGCCACCTTGAATGGAGTGTAGTACTGCTCCTGTGATATATTTACTTTATAATCGGGTTCCTTATTGATCCACTTGTCCCTTTGCACATCTATCCGTTGTCCATTTCCCACCCTTCACCCTCCACTTTGAACCTCTAATAACAACATCCCTACCGTCCAGCAAACTCTTCCATAGGAAAGAAGGATTTGACCCATGCGTAGCTTCCAACAGACTTGTGTTTGGAAAGTAAAGTGCTTTTAAAACTTTATGACAAAGAGAGTTTTCATGATGAACTAACCTCCAGCATTGCTTGGATAGTAAGGCTAAACTGAATGCCTCAAAATCTCGAAACCCCAAGCCCCCATCCAGCTTCGAGATACACAGAGATACCCATTGCACCCAGTGAATTCTTTTCTAGTTGCAGTTGTCTCCCGACAAAATCCAGCAATCAACATATTAAGATCATTAATGTCTTTGGTAGCCGAAAGCAATGCATGACATATTGCGGGATAGCTTGTACCACTAATTGAATTAAAACAACCCGACCTGCTTGCAAAATTAGCTTTCTTCTCCACCCTTCTAGTCTAGCTCGCATCGATCAATAATCGAAGTGAATTCAGCTTTTCTAGATCTTCTAAACAAAAGCGGGAGACACAAATATCTCTCTGTTGATCATCCTCTGTACCCCAAGACAAGTCAATATTTTTTATTTATTTTAAATCCCCATGTTTGAGCTAAAGAAAATTGCCGATTTGTCCACATTCACCAGTTGGCCTAAGGCCTTGTCATAGACATCCAATATGTGTTTTAGTTGCTGGTAATCCCTTAATGTAGCATGAGAGAACACTATGCTATCATCTGCAAACAATAATTGGTTCACACTTGGGGCATGTCTAGCTACTGCGATACCTCTCAACCTTCCTCTCTCATTTGCATTATTTAACAAGCACGATAGGCCTTCCATACACAACAAGAACAAGTAAGGTGAAAGTGAGTCTCCTTGACGTAATCCCCGTGTCAGAGTAGTAGAACCACACTAAATTCCATTTATGATCATCGAATATTTTATAGTATGCACACACGTCATGATCAAATGAACCCATTTATCTGAGAAACCCATTCTCCTCATTATTCCTTCTTGGTAACTCCATTCCACTCTGTCATAGGCCTTGCTCATGTCCAATTTGAGTGCCATCTGACCCATTGTCCCATGCCTCATGTCCTTTATTGCATGAACCGTCTCAAAAGCTGCTAGGGCATTGTCAAAAATCAGTCGTCCCGAAACGAAGGCAGTTTGATTTGTACTTATCAAGAGGGGTAATACATGCTCCAATCTGTTAACCAGAACTTTTGAAATTAATTTATAAACTACATTGCACAGACTTATTGGGCGGTAGTCCTTCATAGAAGTTGGCGCCTTCACTTTCGGGAGAAGCACAATGTTCGTTTGGTTGATGTGATTTATGGGGACACCATCATTAAGGAAATACAGAGCAACCTTGGTTATATCAGCCCCAATGATGTGCCAGTAGTTTTGATAGAAAAGAGGTATCATTCCATCCGATCCTGGTGCCTTACTAAGATGTATCTGCTTTAAAGCTTCCTTAATCTCAATCGCCAGAAAAGGGTTATCAAGTCTCTGCCGAAACTCATCATCAACTGTGCTTCTCATCTTTTCAAAAATGGTATGCATTGCCCTCTCCTCCGGATCACTAGTAGAAAATATATCAGTGAAATATCGAAGGATTATTTGCTCAATTACCCTCGCATCTTGTTGCCAAACACCATTTCTATCTTGTAATCTATGTATGGCATTATTATGTCTTCGCCTAGATACAACCATATGAAAGTAGCCCGTATTCCTGTCACCCTCTTTCAACCATAACGCCTTTGATCGTTGACGCCACATCATTTCTTCCCTATGCCATAATTCATTAAGTTCCAATCTGGTCTGATATTGCCCATCTTGATTGCATGTGCCATCATTCCCATCATACAATCGTTCCAGCTCTGATTGTTTTTGTTTGATTAGCGATCCAAGATGACCAAATATTTCCCGATTCCATTTCGCTAATCTATGCCCACATCGTTTTATTGCCGCGAATAGTTTGTCACAACTTCCTTCTTCGTCTTGGCTCCATCATTGTCCAATGATCCTCTCACAATCCTCATGCCTCGACCACATATTTTCAAATTTGAACCCGTATTTCCTAGGTCCATTCCTGATCCATTTCTCCCTTATATTAAGTGTGAACACAAGTGGAGTATGATCTGACGTAGAAGCTCCAATATGGTATTCAATTGTGTATGGAAAACACTCCCACCAGTCTTTGTTTACCATGCCTCTATCCAACGTTTCCTGTATTGTTCCTACAACCCCACTCCTCATCCATTTGAAAAACGGCCCAGAAGTTGGCTCTTCAAGAAAACCACACTCATCAACTACTGCCCAGAAGCTGTTCATCTGCGAATAAGGTCGCATATTCCCACCTTCCTTTTCATTCGAGTAAAGAATTTCATTAAAATCTCTCGCACACAACCAAGGTCAATTATTCCTGTTTTTAAAAGACAAAGTAAGTTCCAAGATTCTTTCCTTTTCTGAGTCTCTGGCTGCCTATAGAAATCGGTAAAACACCATTCATGTTCAAAACTGCCTCCTTGAACAATTGCCTCAACATGAAAGTTGGAGAAGGATTCCACCGATAATGAAATTTCAGATGAGCACATCAAAGCTAAGCCTCCACTTCTACCCACACAGTTCACCATGAAACAATAATCAAAACCAATTTTTTGATAGGAATAACAGTAGGGGCTCAACACACCTGACCAAGCGGGTCAGTTCATGAACTGCATGGTTGCCCCCAAATCCTTACAGTCAAAACCATGCAACTCATTGATATCAGCGGGACTGATCCTCCGAATCAGTCACAGCCATAAAGTTAATGTCCCTAGTATACATCTCTTTTATTAGTTGCTGATTTTTACTTCGCTTGGATGGAGAATAAATCAGCTTTTCATCACCCGACAAAGCGCTCTTATGCCCAGCAAGATTAGAGGTTTCATCAAAGTCCAATAATATTTCACTTGTTCTTGGACAAGTCCTTTTCCATGTACCAATCTTTGGTTTTAAAAGTACCGGATCCCGTGGCACAATATTAGGCCAGCTTATTGGTAATTGGCTCCTATCCTTGGCTGACCCTACTTCCGTATGTTCTTGTGCCACAATGCCGGGTCTTTTGTCCTCCCAATCAGTACAAATCCCCTCATTATCTCACCTTTTACTACCCAGATTGTCATTGACCCCTTCTACCCGCCGTGTATCCCACAGCAGATTTGACTCAACTCCTTCAATCTCGCCCAAATCGAAGACGTATCAGTTTGTCCCTCAAGCACAATGATAGATTTCCCCCATTGCCTTCTCCCACCTTCCCTGTCCTTGCACATCGTCTTCTCCAACTTCCTCGGCCCGGATATCATTGCCTCTAGTGCTCCTTTTGGTTTTGCCTTCATAGTCCACAGAACTTCCTTCTTGTGAACTTTGTGACATTTAAAATAATAATAATAATAATAATAATAATAATAGTAATAAGTGTGGGGAGCAAAAAGAGGAAAAGACGACTTAATTCCTTTTAAGTAAAAAATTGAGGCTTTGAAAACAACCATGGAAAAAAATAGAGTCGCCACCAATCTTTTTTTGGCTAGGTGTGATCGGCTACCTATTAAAATCAATTTTCATAAAACATTTTAAAATTAATTAAAATTAATTAAAACATTTTTTTTAAAACCGATTTGAAGTCTGTGCTTTGAACCAGAGAAAACAAGTGCGGGTTCGGGAGTCGGTTATGTGGGGAAATATTAGCACCCCCCACAACGCCCGTAAAGAATGGTACCTTTTAGTCATGTGTTATATCAAGTCTCGATAAAAGTCGGTTTTAAATTTGGTGTTTAAAAATAATTCCCTTAAAAAATCACATTTATTTGAAAATGATCCGGAATTTATTAACAATTTTTTTTTCCATATTTCCCGACAAACTCGGCAAAACATGGAATTTTTCCTTGATATCACTCTCGTTTTTGAAAAAAAAAAGATATTTAATCTTTAATGATAATTGATGATATCCTCCCCGACAGGCCCAGCAGAGAACTAATGAATTATTTTAACTCAGGAATAATCTTGTTTAAAAAAAATATTATTTATTTTTCATATATTTCAAAATCATAAAAAATGATCATGAATATGCAAAAATATTACTAAGATAAAAATTAAACAAACATAAATATTTATCATGGCATGGCAAACATTTTATTATGACATGGTAAAAGAATTAATGACATGGCATGCTTGACATGGCAAAATCTAAATGGCATGGCCAAAAGAATTAATGACATGGCATATGAATTAATGACATGACAAATCCTATTGTGACATGTCAAAATAATTAATGACATGACATGCTTCACATGGCAAAAATCTAAATGACATGGCATATGAATTAATGACATGACAAATCCTATTATGACATGGCAAAAGAATGAATGACATGGCATGCTTGACATGGCAAATCCTATTATGGTATGGCAAAATAAATCATGACATGGTAAAAGAATTAATGACATGGCATACTTGACATGACAAAATCTAAATGACATGGCCAAAAGAATTAATGACATGGCATATGAATTAATGACATGGCAAATCCTATTATGACATGGCAAAAGAATGAATGTCGTGGCATGCTTGACATGGAAATCCTATTATGGCATAGCAAAATAAATCACAACATGGCATGAAAGAGATCATATTAGCAAAAATCAAAAAATGACATCATCATAGAATATTTATAATCACATCATGATCACACTAGCAACATGAATATAAAATGACATCAACATGGAATATTCATAAACATAGAATTTGCATAATTAAGATGACAAATGTAGATATCATAAAATATGCATGATCATGGAATATGCATGTGTCATCATTTTGAAATTGTTTTTTCATGTGAGGAATCACATAAATGGCATATGCCAGAAAATATTACCGTTCTCCCCGGCAAACCCGGCAAAGCTTGGAAAATAATTCTTTCATATAACATTTACATCATTTCGAGTAAAACGAAAACCATACCTTTCGATTCCATAAACACGTGTGTTGAATAATTTCCTAACCTCCCCGACAAACCTGGCAAAGATTAGGAACTAATTCTCGCCAAATATTTAGGAAACCGAAAAATACGTTTTATACACTAAATTAAATAAAAAACATTAAAATATGCAATGCATGAAGATGTATTTCTCCTTTGAAGTAAAGATATCCGTATACATAAAGAAGGTATCCGAGTACCTTTGAAAGAAACTTAAATTGGATTTTCAAAAACCGAATGACTTTGAGCTCGGATAAAAAAGTTGAATTTTTTGGTGGAAAATAGGCCTTGGCCAAAGCCCCCTCTAAAGGCTCTAGTTTTCCTATTTCTTTAAAACCCGGGTTGACTACCCATGACCCGACCTTTATGGAATCAATTTTTATCCTTGAGATGACATGGAAATCAACCTAAAACAGTAGCTAATGACTCAAAGCAACCCCTCCTCTTTTTTTAATACAAATAGAAAATTATTGGTTTTAAAAAAAAAAACTCATTCTAACTCCAACAACCAGTTTTAGAAAACTATTTTCTACCCATTATAAAAAAAAAAATTTAAAAAAATAATAATCTGAAAAAAATCAGTTTAGACTTGAAACATGATGTTCTTTATGAGGAAAAATCATCTTAATTTTTGGACTAAATATGCCTTGACCGAAATTGCATTAAAGTTAGAACAGTAGACTAAAAACTGTTTTACCGAAAACAACTTTTCCAATCTTGATAAAAAATTATAAAAATCTTGGAAAAAATTTCAGGGCATCCTCTAAGGGTCTGATACATATAGTTAAAAATCTTTTTATTTTGACAAAAATAACTTAGTAAAAAAAATGCTCAAAGTCAGAATAGCCAACTTAACAACCCATTAGTTTTTCAACTAGTTTGCACAAGAGACTTTGGCTAGAGACCATTGATTGGTCTTAGCCAAAAATCAAGTTGAGGATGGTATGAATGCATGATTTTACAGCCAATCAATGAAAATGATCAAACATAAGCTAAAAAAAATAAACAATCAAGAAAAACCAAGGTTGGCTCAATGGTTGGTTTCTTGGACATAGTCCCACCTAACCAAAATCACTTGATAAAAATCAAGATCCTCAAGCTTCTCAAACCTTTCATTTGATTTTTTTTTTTAAAGAAAACAAAGGAAACATCTATCCTACCACAATAGTGAAGCCCACATCCAACATACAAGCAAGAAAATCAAGCAAAAGCAAGCACAATATCAAAGCATATTTAGGCCAAAGTAGAAAAGATAGAGAGATTTTGTAAACTTTGTTTCTTTTCAAAAAGGAAGGAGAAGAAGAGAACCTCTTAAAAAACATTTTGAAACCTTGGTTTTTTTATGAAATGGAATAAAAAATTTCTTGAAAAGAAAAGCAAAAGAACAAGGATTGATAAGGAAGAACAAGAATGGAGAAGAGATTACCTAGCAAAGCTTCTAACCAAGCTCTCTAACTCCTCCTCCTTACTCTCTTTTTTCTTTCATTTCTCCTTAAGCGATCTCTTTCTTTAGCTACTGACTTCAGCCCTCAAAATGTAGTGAATGCCTTCAAAAAATGAATTATCCCGCCTCTAAGAATGCTTGGCCAATTCTCCCCCCTCAAAAAATGCCACCTAAGGTACTAGATGATGACCCGTGTCCTTCACCTTGAAAAATATCTATTTTCCTACAATCTTAGCCATTGATCATATTTTCATCCTCCCATCATACCCTTGGCTGAAAATGGCCTAGAAAATTCTAGGTCATTCCTCTTTTTTATTTGCAAAATGGCCCTTTTCGATTTTTTTGGTAAAATTGTATTTTGGCCCTCAAACTTAATTTATTTGCAAATGGAACCCAATTTCAAATTTTTATTTTTTAAATCCATCCATCCAATATAAAACTTAGTTATGGAAGTTTTCATAATTTTTCGAGGCTGTTTGGCATTTTTCCCGAATTTTTCTCTAAAGTTTCGGTTTAGTGCCTCC
Organism: Fremontodendron californicum; assembly: GCA_030761205.1. Lineage (NCBI taxonomy): Eukaryota > Viridiplantae > Streptophyta > Magnoliopsida > Malvales > Malvaceae > Fremontodendron > Fremontodendron californicum. Next base: position 5,441,422 of record JAULJL010000014.1, read on the forward strand.
CAAACTTTGTCTATTTCTATTTGAGCTCCGATTTTGGATGTTTCTTCTCCAATCCCTTCCATCAAATATAAAACTTAGTACTGAAAGTTTTCATAATTTTTTGAGCTCGTTTTCTATTTGTTCCGGATTTTTGTCTTAAAATTTTGGTTTAGTGCCCCCGAACTTTGTCTATTTCCATTTGAGCTCTGATTCCGGATTTTTCTTCTCCAATCCATTCAAATCAATATAAAACTTGGTTCTGGAAGTTTTTATTATTTTTCGAGCTCATTTTTCTATTTTTCCCGAATTTTTCTTTGAAATTGCGGATTAGTCTCCCGAATTTAGCATATTTGTGTTTCAGCCCCAATTTTGGGTTTTCTTCTTCTCATATTTTTCTTTCCATCCTAAAACTTAGTTCTAGAAAGTTTTGCAATTTTTTGTGCTCGGATTCTATTTTTCCTGAATTTTCCAAAATTGCCCTTTAGCCCCTAGAACCTCGATTTTATTCGAAACGGGCCAAAATTCTGGATTTTCTTTTTCCACTGGCTTTTTCATATATTTAATTGGAGTTGGACCGAAAATGCCCAATTTTTACATCTGAATTCCTCTCCAATTTAGTTTTTCCTTTTTTCTCAAAATTGGGAATTTTCTCGTTTCTCCTCCAATTGGCTCTTCCTTGAAATCTACTTCAAATTGGGACTTAGGATATTTTTATTTATTTATTATTCATCAACTGGAGGCTTCAATTTCATCGAATTGTACCATCTCTGTAGTTTTCCCCAAATTTGTGAATTTTTTATTTATTCATTAAATCTTTATTTTCCTTTTTCTCTTCAACCCACATCTTCTTTCAACTCCACTTCAAAATTGGACCTTCCAATATCCATATTTATTGATCTTATTCCATTTTGAACCTCCAATTTCGTCCAATTTGACCGTTTACACACTTTTCCCCAAATTTGCAAAATTTCCCATTTTTCCTATAGTGAATTTTGCAATTTGTCTTTCAACCTCTTTATCTTCAATTGTAGATCTCCGATTATCAAAATTCCTTCACCATTGCTCAATTCAACTTCAAATCTTGATTTTGACTGAGAGTTGACTTTTTTAGTTGTTGACTTTTTAGAGTTGACTTTTTTCGATTGACTTTTCCATTTTGACCTCTGAATCAAAGTCTTGGAGACTCATCTGTGGAATGAGGGGAGATTCTTCGCCTTCCGAGAAGTTGGAGGAAGAATTTTGGTTTAGGGGGCCTGAACAAAATTAGATGTCTACACTGCGCGTAACCATTTACCGTAGCCCCTAGTTATTTTGCCTCCTTCCTTCTTCAAGCCTTTAACCTCCACCTTTATGTTGTCGCTGAAGCTTACAAAGCCTTTCTTACTTGTATCAAGCTCCAAAAATTTTATACGATCTCCTGTCATATGATTGCTAGCTCCAATTGTCAGAATACTATGTACTTTTCTCACTCATAGCTTTCTCCTTTATTGCTAGAAGCAATGATTACTCCTCATCATCTTCCTTGTGCTCTACAAGTTTAGCTTCTTTGTATACAATTTTAGTTGGATACTCCCAAGTAAGGGTGTTCACTATTCGATTTTAACCAAATTAATCGACCGAAATTTAATTCGATTCGGTTAACCAAATAAATTTTATTTCAATTATCGGTTAAGGGTTTTGAAAAGTTTTTATTTTTGATTAATTCAATTTGGTTAAGCAAAAATAACCGAATTCCCCAAATTAACCGAAATCACTAAACGGCAATACCCTCTGTCATTTAATGTATGTCTTATTTTTTATTTAAATTAATTTATAAAATAAAAACATAAAAGGCATAAAACAAACCCTAAATGCTAAAACACTATCCCTTCTTAGCTCTTTCTGTAACCCAAACCGTCGCTCTCAGCCCCTTTCTCTCAACTCTTAACTCTTGAGTCTCAGCCTCTCTTCCCTCACTCCTCTCGAGTCGACCTTCAGCCTCTCACTCTCCAATCTCCATCTCAGTCTCACCAATCGGTCACCACTCACCATCCCCTAAGCCGGCGAGTCCTGGTTTCTCCTCTTTTCTTCTTGCTTCACTTCCATTGCTGCACAAAGCTTTTCTGAGCTAACAAGAAAAGGCTTGATTTTTGGATGGGATCAAGTTTTTGAAAAAACAGTGGAAGAACTCCAGTTTCTACAAGTAGTTGATTTCTGTGTCAAAGCTAAAAAGCTATGGAAAGCAATGGAGAAGTTGCAAAGCATGAGGTACAATGTGATTCTCTTGAAGAGAAGATTAATAGAATTAACTGATGTGGTGATGGGGCTTAAGCTTGCCCAAATGGAGATTAAAGGTTTAAGGATTAAAGCTGAGAATCATAGATTGAAGAGCAGTAGGCTTGAGACTATTGCTTTGAGGTTGCAAGATATGGCAAAATTTATTTCGGTTAATCAAAAACATACCAAATTAATCGAAATAATTTCGGTTCGGTTAATTCACCGTTTTTACTTTTCGGTTCGGTTAACGATTAATGCAAAAATCAACTCAGTTAATTCAGTTAATCATATTTCGGTTCGGTTATTAACCGAACCGATCGATTGAACACCCATACTCCCAAGAATAATGGTCAAGCTTATTGTAAGAATAACATTCAATTTGAGATTTATCAAATCTTTCATTATACCTTTCATAGTTACCTCTTCCTCTTTCATAACTAGACGTGTTCAAGGATCGGGCTATTCACTCGGCCCAATAGGCACAACCCGTATTGGGTCTGGCCTAGGTAGATATTTTTTCAATTCGGATTGGCCCGGCCCGAATTAATATTTATTAATAAAAATATTTTTTATTTAAATTTAATTATAAAACATAAAAATATTAATATAAAAATATTTTTTAATATTTTGTGAACAGTAATTCGGGTCTATGGGCCCAGCCCGGTCTAGGCTTTGGTAAAGAGTGTGGAAAAAATCCGGGCCGCGGCCCATGAACACCTCTATCCATGACCTTTTGTGAAAATCTAGTTTTTTTTTTTCAAATTGTGAACATTGCTCATCTCTCTTATTTCTTGATTACGACCATGTCCACGACCTCGACCTCTTCCATGTTCTTTGCCATGACCTCTATCGGAACCATCTCTTTTGGACTTCAAAGTCATCTTTGCTTGCAACACATGTTCAATTTGCTCTTGCTTTCCATGATTCTCTCTTCATGGGCTCGTAATGATCCATTTAAGTGATCAATGGTCATGGTCTCCAAATCTTTAGACTTTTCAATCACTACTATCACATGACTAAACTTTATGCTGAGAGAGCGAAGAATTTTCTCCACAACACGAACATCTGGCACAATACCTCCAATTCTCTTCATTTGGTTCATTACTATCAAGACTCTTGTAAAATAATCCAAAACAGATTCACCCTCCTTCGTAAAGAGAGATTCAAACTCAACCCTTTGAGTTTGAAGTCAAACTTTTTTCACTTTCTCTATTCCCATGATGAAGTTGCGAAGTGTCTCCAACACTTGCTTGGATGCGATCTTGTTTGCAATTTTCTTGAACATATCATCATTTAAGCTTTGATGGATGATGATGAGTGCACATTGATATTTCTTCCTATTCTTGTCAAAGAAATTTTCTTTTGGTTTGAAGAAAGAGTTGCTTTATCTTCTAGCTTCTCAAAACCTTTGTCAACGACTTCCCAGACTCCTTAGGAACCAAGTATGGCATTCATTCTAAGTGTCCAATTATCATAATTGAGTTTGGTTATTTATAAATGTTAAAAAGAAAGAGAGACTCCTTTGGATGTTATCCTTGCTCTGATACCACCTTATCAGAGGTTGTGGGCACTCATAAAAATTCACTCAAGAAATAAAAGAGAAGAGGAAGTCAGCTAGAAGTGTAGAACTTCAATTTTTTGATTGACTTGCAAAAACTAGTTGAATTACTGTCAATTACATATGTATTTATACTATTCAATAGATGAATCTAGACTCAAAATATTACATACAAATGACACTAAATATTACGTACACTTAAATAGATAATTCATTTACAATTAATTAGGTTCATGGATACTATAAATTCATGAATAGCTAAGTTCATGAATGACTATTGTAGACACCTAATTTTGTCCGGACCACTAAAACAGATATGTTTTCTTCCTAAATTGATGTTTCAGAATGTAAAAAGACTTTTTTTATCCTACAGGTGGTACTCCGAGACTTAGTCTAAAGAAGGCGAGCATAAAAAGTCAAACTTGAAAAAAGTCAACCCCAGAAAGTCAACCCCAAAAAGTCAACTACTGAAAAAGTCAACCCACTTTCAAAATCAAGATTTGAAGTTCAATTGAAAAATGGCGAAAGAATTTTGATAATCTGAGGTCTACATCAAAAGATATGGAGTTTGAAGTTGGGTTACGGAGATTCAATAGAAAGGAAACCCTAGTTTGAGAAATTTGGGGAAAAGTGCTTAAACGATCAAATTGGTCGAAATTGAAGGTTCCAAATGAAAGATAAGCACTGACTACGAGTAATGGAGAAGCTACTTGAAAGAAAAATTGAAAGAAAAGTCAATTCGGAAGAAAACCAAGAATTAAGGTTTTTGGTGGATTTCGGTGAAATTTGAAAGAATTACAGAAATGGCCCGATTCGGTAAGATTAAAGCCCCTAATTGATGAGGAGTGATTAAACAAGGATAGCCCAAGGCTTAGTTTGAAGAAAATCTAAAAATGGGACTTGTTTTGAGTAAAACCGAGTTTCGAAAACAAAAGGGCAAAATTGGAAAATTTGGGGAAAATAGCAAATGAACTCTAAAAATTCTGAAAAATTGCAGATCTCATTCTTAAATAATTTTGAATAGATTGAAGAAAGAAAATACGGATTCGGAGTTCGTTTGCAAAATGGCCAAATCATGGGTCCCCTATGTAGAAATTCAAAAGGAAAAATCCCGAAAAAATATCAAATGAGCTCCAAAAATTTTGAAAATTTGTAGATCTCTCTCTTAAATTATTTTGAAGAGATTTAAGAAGAAAAATCTTGATTCAAAGTTTGTTTGTAAAATGGCCAAATCCCAGGCCTGTTATGTAGTAATTCAAGCAGATAAATCCCAAAACAAATACCAAATGAGTTCCAAAAATTATGAAAACTTCCAGATCATATTTTTAAATTATTTGGAAAATATTGGTGAAGAAAAATCTGGATTTGGAGCTCGTTTAAAAAATGGTATAGTTTGGGAGCACAAAAGGGCAATTTTGGAAGAAAATATCCAAATAAATAGAAAATGGGCTAGAAAATTTTGAAAACCTCCAGAATTCAATTTTTTATTATTTCAGAAGTATTAAAAAAATAATTTTTGAATTTGGAGTCCATTTGCTATTTATTTATGTTCGGAGGGCAAAAAGGTCATTTTACCAAAGAAACCGAAAAAGGCCTTTTCTTGTTTTTAAAAAATTGAAGCATGGGCTGGAAGAGGAAGGGTCAGCCGGTCAAGGCCCATTGGTGGGCAGATTTTTTCTGATTTTTTATCAAAAGGCCAACAATGAAGAGGAAGGTAGTTATTTTTTGTGATCAAGCCTTTGAATTTGCAACACATGGACCAATGGTTGGAGAGATGTTCTATTCATGACATCATAATTCAAGGGCTGATCAGATCTGATCCAATGGTGAAAATTTTACATAGAAGGCATCTTGAAATGATAGCCATTGGATGAGATAAAAAAAATAACCATCTAGCTTATAGAACAATAGGCCATTCGACCATTATAGGGGGGAGGGAGTTCTCTCTTTCATTTTCACTCATTCACACTCTTGTTTGGCTGATTTTCTCTCCATTTTGAAAGGCAAAAAAGAAAAGTTTAGAAAGGCAAGGAAAGTAAGAAGAAGGAAAGCTTGCAATATAGCTTTGAGAGGTTGCTTCAAGCACCATATTCTTGCACTTTCTTTGTATTTCCATTCTTGATTTTGCTGTTTTCATTAATATTTTGGTGAGTTTTTCTTTTGATTTTGATTTTAAAATAAGTGTTTTTAAGTTTCTTCTTCAAGTTTTTCTTGATACTTTCTTGTAAAAAGCTTTTTTTGAAAAAAAATTTCTTGATTTAGAGGGGTAGCCGGATGGTTTGTTGTTTTTGTGTAGTTGCTATTTTTTTTTTCATGTTATTAGTGATATTTACCAAGTTTTGATGCTTTAAATCTTCTTCAAATACATAAATATGAAGCTTGTTTTGATTTGGTTGCTTGTTTGTTTCCATTGTTGAGTCTATTATCTTGTTATCATGTATTTTACTTATCTTGCATTTTTTATTTTCTATTTTCAAAATGTTTAAGTTGTTTATGTTTTACATTTTGTTAATCCATGTGTTTGTGAAAATGTCTATTGGTTTTCATGCCTTTACTTTATATTTGCATGATTTAAGTATTATTCTTTAGCTATACATGTTAGTTTGTTGAGTGTTTGTGAAAATTCCATGTCCATATGGACCATTCGGCTACCCCCTCTTTTAAGCTTTGTGTATGCATTTTTGTTATACTAGTTGATAGGTTTTCATTCACATGATATGTTGTTGTGTATTTTTAGTTTAAGTATGCTATATGTTTGTGTATTTGCCATGCATTTTTAGCTTTAGGTTGTGCTTGCATTATCATGCATTTCATGCATTTTAGACCTAGGTTGCATTAAATGCCATGCAAGTTCATGTTGGGTCTGGGTCATTTTATTGATGCCATGCATTTTTCATGTCGTTTAGGTTTTAAATCATGCATTTCATACATCATATTTGCTGTATTTTCTTGCATTTCATGTCATTGCCACATGATTTATAACTTAGACCAATCAATGATTCAAAGTCATGCTCATTTTGAGAATACTTGTGGAAAATTAAAGAGTTGTCAAATTGCTTATTCTATTTTTGTGATTTTTTTTACTTAGCCAATTTTTGTTTAACTTTTCAAAAGTGTTAGCTACTATTTGTGAGTCTTTAGGAGAGTCTCTAACATTTTTACTTTGATTTTTAAATGATTTTATCAAAGGCAAAAAAATGTGTTTTGGCAAAACAATTTTTTCACCCAGTACTCGTACTTTTCCAATTTTTCTGGGCAGTCATCTTTAATCAAAAAATTAAGCCGAGTTTTTACCATGTAGTTTTACATGTCCTGAGTCTCCAGTATTTGCTTTAGATTTTTTTGAATTTTTAAAAATAGGGTAAAAATTCATGCTTTAAAACTGGACAGTAGAGGTAGAATTGAATTTGAAGGAAAATCATTTTTCTATTTTGGTTAAATTACTTAGAGGGGGCTGATTAGGAAGTTTAGCTACTGTCTTAGGTAGTTTCTAAGCCTTTTGAAACTCTAAAAATGATTTTTAAAATCTCGAGTTAAGGGTGGTCAAGCCCGAGATTTCAAACTTAGGAAATTAGAGCCATTTAAAAATGGTTTAGCTGAGTTTATATTTTTAATTTAAGCTTTTCAAAATTGTTTTCAAACAATAACAAAGTATTTTGGTTTTAGAATATTTAATTTGATATATTTTCCTAAGTTAGCCGAATATCTTTTTAGATATACGGATTTTCTTAATTAAAGAAAAAAATACATTCTCATGCATTGCATTTTCCATATTCATGCATACTATATAATATGTGAATTTTGCTATATGGTGTTATTATCTTTGATTTAAATTTTTGATATTATATTAATTGTTATATGGTTTTGAATATTTCATGATATCTTATGCTTTTTAATTAATCATTTATTTTTGTCACATCATTTAGTATATACTATGTTCATGCATTATTATTTTTGTTTTTATTTTCATGCATATTGTATGATAGCATTATTTTATGGTTCATGTCATTTCATGTCATTTAGATTATATTCCATGTCATTTAGATTATATTTTTTAGAATATGCCATGTCATTTAAAATATGCCATATCATTTAATTTGCCATGTAATCTAGATCATTTCATTTAGAACATATCATGATATTTAGGATATTGCATCTCATTTAGAATATGTTATACCACTTAGGATATTTCATTTCATATGGAATATATCATGTTACCTAAGTTATTTAATTTCATTTAGAATATATCATATGACTTAGGATATTTTATTTCATTTAGAATATGCTATGACATTTAAATTATATCATGCTATTTAGGTTGCATTATATTATCTAGACTTTGCTATGTCATTTTATTTATGTCGCACATATTCATATTCGAATTTTTTAAAATGTTTTGAAAAAGGTAATGATTTTCAATAAAATAAAGATATTCCCGAGTTAAAATAATTCATGAGTTCTCTGTCGTGTTTGCTGGGGAGGATATCATCAATTATCATTAATAACGGAATATCTTCTTTTAAAACGAGAATGATTCGGAAAGTTTTTCAAACTAATAAAAATTTCTATATTTTGTCACGTTTGTTGGGGAATATAGGAAAATTTTGAATTTATAAATTCCGGATCATTTTCAATTAAAAATGAAATTATTTTTCTTTAAATTGGGAATTAACTTGAAATACTAAATTAAAAATCGACTTTTTACCGAGACTTGAAATAACACATGATTAATAAGGTACCGTTTTATACGGGCATTGTGGGGATGCTAATCCTTCCCCACACGTAACCGAGTCCCGAACCCGCTTCTTTGATTTCTCTGGTTTAAAACGCAGACTTGAAATTGGTTTTAAAAATGTTTTAATTAATTTTAAAATGTTTTATAAAACCGGTTTTAATAGGTGGCCGATCACACCTAGCTAAAAAAAATTGGTGGCGACTCCATGTCTTTTTTTTCAAGGCCATTTTCAAAATCTTCATTTTTCAAGAGGAATTAAGTCGACTTTTGCTCGGTTTTTTTTTTAATATCACGCTTAACGAATAATAAAGTCTTACAATGAGACTTGTTATTTTTTAGGTTGCGACAACTAGATTCATGCACATATTCAAGTTTAATTTCTAACAAATTATAGAATAAGAATGTTTCATTTTTTTTAAAGGTTGCAAATTAAGTTCTTGATTTGCTTTTTTTTCCATGGTTTGCTCTGAGTATTTATGCTTACTCCTAAAGTCCAACACTCAAGTGAATATAGCATAATTAGCTTTTACGGCATTGGCTAACCTTGTGAGTACTTTTTTATGCTCCAAAAGCCTTTTCGACAAGAACCCGGAGCTTAACTCAGTTAGTTCCTTCGTCATCTTTAAAAGATGGCATCCAACATGTCTGGTGTTCGAATTCTAACATCTACAACCCCTTCCTTTATCCTTAGACTGCAACCTCTTTTGTTAAAAAAAAAAAACTTTTCAATAACTCAAAACCGGAAGGAAAAAAAATGAAAGAGATTTGTGGGAGATGATAAAGGTCATTGGAACCCCAAACTTTTGTGATCTCATTTTGACCCACAAGGCTTAAAGATAAAAGTTATACCAAGATCTTTGACCAATTGGAGGCTTTCTAGGAGAAGTTAATCGATGTGAGGTTTGGCAGAGAAACGAAAAGCTCAGCTTGAGACAGCCAACAATGAGAAAATATTGGATATGTTGGATGTTCTTTTGAGTTATAATAAGAGCAATGACAAAGAAAATGGTTTAGACCAATTCTCAAGAATTATCATCAAAGGAATGATTTATGTGAGAAAGAATTTAAATAGCGGTCGCAATGCGACGTTATGATAATTATTTTATAGTTTCGGCTTTTTTTGTCGTTAATATTCACAGTCAATATTTACTGCAATTGACCGCGGTAATATTCATTAAATCCGCAACCATGATAAACACAACACGACCGAAAATACATTCATGATCACAATTTAAATCATTGTTTGTAAGTATTTTCGTTCAACTTAGGAGAAAAGGGATAGAAGGGAAAAAATCTACAATTTGATAAGAAAGGAATAGAAAGAAAGAATAAAAGGAATAGTGTCACCTATTCATAGTCTCAAAATAGATTTGGATAGGAGATTATTAGAATTGTGACTACAAAAAGAAACTCACAAAATCCAATTCACCACTAACCAAAAATAAAATAATTCCTAAACAAATTAATGGGACGAAATAAAAGGAAAATCTTCGTATCTTAACATTAGCTAATTTTACATTTTTTCCCTATTGTTAATATATATACAAGTAGCATTTTTAGTCTAACAAATAAGCATCTAGCAATATTGTTATTTTAAGGTTATTATGAGTGTGCCAAAACGAAATTGATGCACCCAAAAGAGTGTATCTTATTTAACCTTGCACTAAAAAGATCAATTGTAAGTATAATGATTAGCAAGGGTCGAGTCCTCAGGGATTGGGTTTTAATCTATGAGTTATTAGTTTATAACTTACGTTGAAAGAAAACAATAAAAGAAAAGGGTTTTTTTGAAGCCAGATTTAAACTAAAGTAAATAATAAAAATAAGATGCAAGGCTGTATAACCAGCCAATAAAAATATATATACTAAATTAGGCGGTATAACCAGCCAATAAAAATAAAACAAAGTTAATATACAAATTAGGCGGTATAACCAGCCAATAAAGCCAATAAAAATATATATACTAAATTAGGCGGTATAACCAGCCAATAAAAATAAAACAAAGTTAATATACAAATTAGGCGGTATAACCAGCCAATAAAAATAAATATACTTTTAAAAATGAGCAAACTAGAAAAGTAAGAAAACAAGTAAGTAAGAAGAATCAAATATGAAAAATATGGTTAAGGTTTCATTCTCCACCACTAGACATCATTAAGAATCAATTTCAGATCTATCAATATCAACCAACTATCAAAGTTAACAACCGTAGATAACAACAAGCTCTGTTATCCCAATCTTTCCTTAGTTTGTCGTTAAATAGAACAAGCTCTCTATTTAATCTCTAACCATCAAACAACCTAGAATAAGCTCTCTAGATTCAATTTAATGGCAGCTTTATGATGAGAAAGATAGGTTGATCTAAGCAACAAACACATAAGCTCGGATTGTTCAACTTAGGTTATGTTCCACTTTGCAATTATTGAAAACTTGACCATAATCATTAATCACAAATTGCCACTTATGAATAGGAAATCAAGACAATTACACGGATCAAGACTCCTAAACTAGCAATAGATAATTATCAAGATCTATCTAGTTGTACACCTAAACAAATCAAGACAACATCATGAAAAATTCTTGTAGAAGAACATAAGCAACTTTGATACAAAATTAATGATAGATAGAATCTGAAAATCAATCACAAAACATGTCTAGGGCTTTGAAATCACCCTTAACCAAATAGAAGTTTAGCCTAGCATAGGCATTATAAACATAAAATTAAATAGAATCTAAGAAGAAAATAAAAGAAAGAAAGAAGAAGAAGAAGAATATTAATTATCCAACCTCTTGCCCTTTCTAAAGAAAAAGAAAACTAGAGAAAAGAAAGAAGAAGAAAACTTAGAGAATTTTGTTAAAATGGCTAATATCCTACCAATCTCCAATATGATCCCTTACAATCACCCAAGGCCCTCTATTTATACACATTTTGGAGGGCTAAATGACAAGAGACAAGCTTTACAAATTTCAAAGGTAGGTATAATAGGTGGGTGCATTTTCTAACAATTTTCGTCATACATGACGATTTTGATCAGCCAACTTGATGGTCGATTTTGTCAATTTTACAGGCCTTATCTGATCACATGGTCTTCTAGAAAAATGTTACCCTATCAGTTACGGATCCATAGCCGTTGGAATCAGCTCATTTGCTGATGTGGATAAGCAGATATGGGCAAAATACGAAAACAGGTCAGCACAGACGTCATTGCACATCAGCCAACTTGATGGTCAATTTCGCTAGGGAAAACGACTCCGTTTCAAGAAGTGTAAAACATGAACAAGATAGATATGCCTCTTAGCTTTGCACAGCTACAAATTTCAGCCTTATTGCTTCAGTGAAACTCGAGATATAGCTGATATGGCAAAATGTGTCGGAACTGGAACTGAACTGGATTTGCCCTTAATTCTAGTAATCTGAAATCACTCAAAGAAACTTGTGAAAAACACCAAAATACATAAAGATCATAAACACAATTAGACTAAACAATAATAACTCGTATTTGACACAAAACAATAATAAAACATAACTAAAAACTATATAATTATACGAGTTATCACACCCCCACACTTAGATTGTTGCTAGTCCCTAGCAACGACTCAATAAAAATAAAATAAGAAAATCTAATCTAATCCACTTTCGTAGGAAATCACGGTGGCACTTAGCATGTGACACAAGCCTTTAAACCCCTAGGTGTCCCTAGTGGACGAGTTTAGTCTCGTGAGGGTTTACTAGAACGATACCCACAAACATTGAAAAACTAAAATATAAATAAACTACATATACTAAAAATATTTATTCCTAATCCTTTCAATACAAATTAGAGACAATCTTTGAACAAGTCTTATAAACTAATCAATAGCTTAAAGAATTTCACAAAAATTCATGCTTGAATGTAAATTGTTTGAGTTAAGCCAATATTAACATAACATATCTCAATCAAAATAGTGCATGTTCAAATTTAATCTCAACTTCTCACATGATATACCCTCATGATTTTCACTCTTTAAAGTAGTGGTGAAGTGTTTACACTCAATCAATCTCATGAAAACCGTTCTACCATATTCTTGCTTGTCCACCTATTCTCCACTATTTAGATCATACAACTTCATGAATCAAGAGGTCTTTAATCAAGGTTGTAATGGGGCCAAGGGGTTTGTAATGTGGTTGAATAACAAAAGGATAAAGATATCACAAAGGCTCCAAAGAGTTCATAAAGTTTAGAGACATAATAAGATCATACAAAGAAACTTCTCAAAACTCTTTACAAGTACATAGTCACCTAGGCCGAATATTCATGTTGGGCCTTTTCTTCATTCTAAACAACTTTGTAACATCTTTTTCTTTTTCCACAAATTCAAGAGATGATTCATATTTTTTACTTAGGAATGTATTTGCCAGTATTCCATTTCTTTTTCTCTTGACTTTTCTTTTCTTTTCCCCCCACACTTATTTCTTGTTTCTAACCCAAATTTTCAACTAAAAATATCCCTTGTTTTTTGTAATATGTCTCAAAATATATAATCCATCTTTAGAACAAGGGTAAGGATATAAGTATATTTAGGCTAGGTGTAAGTTGTGGTTACCAATAAAACAGCATATTTAATGTAGGCTCAAATTGGCTCACTAGTGGGGATGTTCTCTTAGAACATTAATAATGGATGGCTGTTTGGCTCTGGTTATAATCCTAATGCCTCTATCATATTCATGTTGTCACATGTATCAATATAGTCTCAAACGGTTCAAAGCAAGTTCTAGAGAATCATGTAATCATAAGAGCACTCAAGAAAGAAATTAGATTGATTTGTATAATGCATCAATCATTATAGGCTCAAAAACTCACAAGGATGATTATACAAGTCAGATTAAGTCTAAACATGCTTCTTTCTCAATCAACATATCATATTAACATTGGCTCATAAAAAAAATTGACATCAAGCTCAATTCTCATGAAAATCTTCTCACTAATAAATCTGTTTTAGACTTATGCAATTCATATCTCATCATTGTATTAAAAAGGAACTAAAACTCAAAAAAAAAAAAATAATAATAATAATAATAATAAAGACTAAAAAAAAAATAATAGACAAAATAAAAGAAATCCTAAATCATTCCCCCCACACTTAATTCTTACATTGTCCTCAATGTAAGTCTATTAACCCAAATGAAAGAATTATGTGTAAGAGAAAAGAACTAATAACATAAGAATAGGAACAGCTAAGACTCAAAACAAAACAAACTCATGCAACCTAAATAATCTTAAAATACTAAACAAAAATTAACAAGTAAACATAAAAAGATTAAAATCAAACTGACAAGGTGTGTCTCAAGTCTCCCTTACTCAGACCTTGTTCAGAATGAATACTTCTAAATGGCTTAAAACACAACAAATTTTTTTTTTTTTTTTAAATTAGCAAAATATGTCCCTTACCCCCTACTAAAATATGACATTGTCCCCAATGTCAAATTTTAAAGGTAGAATTTAGGAGATATTACCTGCAGAGGTTGCTAACCACTTATTATAACTGAGACACAACAAGCAAAATGTTAGATAATGTCACAAAGACAAAGTGCAATCCACTCCTTGCTCGTCCATATCTCTTTTTCTTTTTCCGAGCGTTTGCGAAACAACCGTAGCAGATAAACACTCATAAGCTTGGAGCTTTTTGAGTAAATCTTCAATGGTTGTAGCAGAAATTATGGTTCTCCTTGCCTCTGAAAACATGAATCCATTTTCCACAGCATTATCTAAATATGAAAGCAAATTACTAAAATAACCATTAATATTAAGCAAACCAATGGGTTTCTTATTTGTGACCAAAGATGACCAAGAAGCCACGCAAGCTATTTCTTCCAATGTACCCAAACCTCCTGGTAAAGCAATGAATGCATCGGCAGAATGGTACATGATTGTCATCCGTTCAGGGATACTCCAGACTTGTATTTCCTTACCCACGGTAGGTCCACAAAAACTTGTGAATAGTTTTGGCACGATTCCTAGAACTGGACTTCCTCCGGCGTGTGCTGCTGTAGCGACTGCTCCCATTAAACCCGTACTACCGCCTCCATAAATCAAGTGGATCTTTTGTTGGGCAAGTATTACTCCAACTCTTATGGCTTCATCAGCGAATATGTTATTTTTCCCTGGATAAGCACCTCCAAAGACACAAATTTTTTTAATGCGCTAGGATGAAGTACTTTCCATTTTTTTTTTCGAGTGCCTGAAAGAGAATGAGTACATGGTGTAATATATAGAGGACTGAGTAGTGAATCAGACAAGAGTAATAATGTCGCCGAAAGTGTATCTGACCTGTCAGAAGAAAATGTTAACCTAACAAAAGATTTTTGCGTGATTTCAGGAAGAAAATCAAAAAGAGAAGAAAAAATCAACCGTAAAAGACAAATAAAAAAAACGAGAATAATTACACAAATCGAACAACACGTAAATTAAAACAAAATAAAGTTATTGCAAATCAAACCAAAAGCTGAGAAGTCATTTATTGTAGTTGTGATTGTGGCTCACATCTTCCTCTGGTTTTACGTCCAGAAACGGCTTAAACGCCTTCTATGAGTCGAGGATATGCTTCCCATCCAGTTTTCTTACAAGCTGGCAAACAGGGTCTTTTAACATCAGATTCCCAAGATGTTGCCATTCCCTTTGGAATTGCGGCCATAAATCAAGAATTTCTCTTTGTACGTCTCCACTAGGATGCGTCTCAAGAGAAAGTTGGATATTACCTGATAACTCCTATAATTATATAGTTTTTAGTTATGTTTTATTATTGTTTTGTGTCAAATACGAGTTATTATTGTTTAGTCTAATTGTGTTTATGATCTTTTATATTTTTATGTAATTTGGTGTTTTTCACAAGTTTCTTTGAGTGATTTCAGATTACTAGAATTAAGGGCAAATCCAGTTCAGTTCCAGTTCCGACACATTTTGCCATATCAGCTATATCTGGAGTTTCACTGAAGCAATAAGGCTGAAATTTGTAGCCGTGCAAAGCTAAGAGGCATATCTATCTTTTTCATGTTTTATACTTCTTGAAACGGAGTCGTTTTCCCTAGCGAAATCGACCATCAATTTGGCTGATGTGCAATGACGTCTGTGCTGACCTGTTTTCGTATTTTGCCCATATCTGCTTATCCACATCAGAAAATGAGCTGATTCCAATAGCTATGGATCCGTAACGGATACGGGAACCTTTTTCTAGAAGACCATATGATCAGATCAGGCCTCTAATATTGACGAAATCGACCATCAAGTTGGCTGATGTGCAATGACGTCTGTGCTGACATGTTTTCGTATTTTGCCCATATCTGCTTATCCACATCAGAAAATGAGCTGATTCCAATGGCTATGGATCCGTAACTGATAGGGTAACCTTTTTCTAGAATACCATGTGATCATATCAGGCCTCCAACATTGACGAAATCGACCATCAAGTTGGCTGATCAAAATTGTCATACAATATGACGAAAATTGTTAGAAAAATTCACCCACCTATTATACCTACCTTTGAAATTTGTAAAGCTTGTCTCTTGTCATTTAGCCTTCCAAAATGTGTATAAATAGAGGGCCTTGGATGATTGTAGAGGATGATATTGTACATAGGTAGGATATTAGCCATTTTAATAAAATTCTCTAAGTTTTCTTCTTCTTTCTTTTCTCTAGTTTTCTTTCTTTTCTCTAGTTTTCT
Source organism: Fremontodendron californicum (assembly GCA_030761205.1). Taxonomy (NCBI): domain Eukaryota; kingdom Viridiplantae; phylum Streptophyta; class Magnoliopsida; order Malvales; family Malvaceae; genus Fremontodendron; species Fremontodendron californicum. The sequence goes on from JAULJL010000014.1 coordinate 5,457,648, forward strand.
TTTTCTTTAGAGAGAGCAAGAGGTTGGATAATTAATATTCTTCCTCTTCTTCTTTCTTTCTTTCTTTTATTTTCTTCTTAGATTTTCTTTAATTTTATGTTTATGTTTATAATGCCTATGCTAGGCTAAACTTCTATTTGGTTAAGGGTGATTTCAAAGCCCTAGACATGTTTTGTGATTGATTTTCAGATTCTATCTATCATTAATTTTCTATCAAAGTTGCTTATGTTCTTCTACAAGAATTGTTCATGATGTTGTCTAGATTTATTTAGGTGTACAACTAGATAGATCTTGATAATTATCTATTGCTAGTTTAGGAGTCTTGATCCGTGTAATTGTCTTGATTTCCTATTCATAAGTGGCAATTTGTGATTAATGATTATGGTCAAGTTTTCAATAATTGCAAAGTGGAACATAACCTAAGTTGAACAATCCGAGCTTATGTGTTTGTTGCTTAGATCAACCTATCTTTCTCATCATAAAGCTGCCATTAAATTGAATTTAGAGAGCTTATTCTAGGTTGTTTAATGGTTAGAGATTAAATAGAGAGCTTATTCTATTTAACGACAAACTAAGGAAAGATTGGGGTAACAGAGCTTGTTGTTATCTACGGTTGTTAACTTTGATAGTTGGTTGATATTGATAGATCTGAAATTGATTCTTAATGATGTCTAGTGGTGGAGAATGAAACCTTAACCATATTTTTCATATTTGATTCTTCTTACTTACTTGTTTTCTTACTTTTCTAGTTTGCTTATTTTTAAAAGTATATTTATTTTTATTGGCTGGTTATACCGCCTAATTTGTATATTAACTTTGTTTTATTTTTATTGGCTGGTTATACCGCCTAATTTAGTATATATATTTTTATTGGCTGGTTATACCGCCTAATTTAGTATATATATTTTTATTGGCTGGTTATACCGCCTTGCATCTTATTCTTATTATTTACTTTAGTTTAAATCTGATTTCAAAAACCCCTTTTCTTTTATTGTTTTCTTTGAATGTAAGTTTTAAACTATTAACTTATAAACTAAAACCCAATCCCTGAGGACTCGACCCTTGCTAACTACTATACTTACAATTTATCTTTTTAGTGCAAGGTTAAATAAGATACACTCTTTTGGGTGCATCATTACCCAAATTCTCCTTACTCAGTCCATCCTTAATGAATTCAATTTTATCATCTCGATTAGAGGACGGAATCCCAATAGAACGACATTTACCGTTACACGTCCATCGTGCACATTTGTGGCAATTTGAACTCATGCGCTTTGCTCGTCGCTTCTTTGCAAAAGTGCTTCTACCTGTACCTGGTAAATGCAAAACAGGAAGATATTCATCTTCACGTACCTTGGCTTCAATTATCCAACGTATGTCGTCAGGAATCCCTTTGTGCATAAGCATTCTTAATCTTTCAAGTCGAACTTGGTAAAGCTTCAGTAAAATATTTCGAGGAAAAGGAGGAAATCGTTTCTGCAATCTTGTGAGAATATCATCCATCCTGAAAAAAAATGAAAAAAATGAAAGAGAAATTGGAAGAGAAATTTATATACAATATCAGTTTTGTGGGTAGCTGATGGAACCGATTTAAATAATCACGGAGTACCGTTATCCGCCATTTAACCGGGGTTAAAAAAATAAATTAAAAATTATATTTACATCTTGTAAGAGAAAAGAACTATTAAACAAAAGAAAAGAAAAACAATAAAAGATAGAATGATGGAGAGTAAGGAATATGCAAATCTGATATAATAGATGCTCTCCATCCTTTTGGGTTGCCTCCCAAGAAGCGCTTGGTTTATTGTCCTCAGCCTAACTTAGACCCATGCCATTATTATTCAACATACTTTGGCTCAAAAAGTGGAAACTCCTCCACATCTTGTATTGGAAAGTTCTCATAGTAAGGCTTCAATCTATGACCATTCACTTTGAATGCCTTATCTGTTTTTGGGCTTTGGATTTCAACTGCACCATGAGTAAATACATTAGTAATAACAAAAGGTCCAACCCAACGAGAACGTAACTTACCTGGATATAACTTAAGGCGTGAATGGAAGAGAAGAACTTTTTGTCCAACAACAAATTCTTTTCTTGATATCATCTTGTCATGGAATGCCTTAGTCTTTTCCTTGTAAATCCTAGAATTCTGATAGGCATCATTCCTTATCTCCTCTAATTCTTGTAGGTCAAGTTTTCTTTTCTTTCCTATCTCATCCATCTCCATGTTGCATTGTTTGATAGCCCAATATGATTTATGTTCCAATTCAACCGGAAGATGACAAGGCTTACCATAAACAAGTCGATAAGGAGACATACCAATGGGTGTCTTATATGCTGTCCTATAAGCCCAAAGTGCATCATCAAGTCGTGAACTCCAATCCTTCCTATTTGGATTAACTGTCTTTTCAAGGATGGACTTAACTTCTCGGTTTGACACTTCAGCTTGCCCACTAGTTTGAGGATGATATGAGGTGGAGACCTTGTGTGTGATGTTATACTTCCTCAAAAGTGCTTCTATAGTCCTATTGCAAAAGTGAGTACCTCTATCGCTGATTATGGCCTTTGGCGTTCCAAACCTAGCCAAGATGTTAGTCTTGACAAAATCTGAAACAACTTTAGAGTCATTAGTCCTAGTGGATTTTGCTTCCACCCACTTTGAAACATAATCAACGGCAAGTAAAATATAAAGATTACCAAAAGAAGGAGGAAAAGGTCCCATGAAATCCATGCCCCATACATCAAAAATTTCAACAATAAGTATTGGAGTTTGAGGCATTTGATTTCTAGCACCTAAGTTACCAGTTCTTTGGCAACGATCACATGATTTGCAAAAGAGGTATGCATCTTTGAATATGGTAGGCCAATAAAATCCAGAATCAAGAACTTTCATGGCTGTTCTTTTGGATCCAAAGTGTCCTCCACATGCATAAGAGTGACAAAAGGTGAGAATAGATTGAAATTCAGTTTCGAGTACACACCTTCTTATAATCTGATCGGAGCAATGCTTCCAAAGGTAAGGATCATCCCATATGTAGTATTTGGCATCACTCTTGATCTTATTTCTTTGAGCTTGTGTCAACTCTTGTGGCAACTTCTTGGTAACTAAGTAATTAACAATATCAGCATACCAAGGAGTTGTTGTTCTTATAAAAAGAAGTTGCTCATCCGGAAAGTTCTCATTCAAGGGTAGTGCATCATCTTCATGAACTAAACGGCTAAGATGGTCCGCAACCAGGTTGTCACTACCTCTCTTATCTTTTATCTCCAAATCAAACTCTTGTAAGAGAAGTATCCATCTAATCAACCTTGGTTTGGCCTCCTTTTTAGTGAGTAAGTACTTAAGGGCTGCATGGTCAGAAAATACAATTACTTTAGTACCAATTAAATAAGATCGAAATTTTTCTAAAGCAAATACAACAGCCAAAAGTTCTTTTTCAGTAGTGGAATAGTTCAATTGAGCATCATTAAGAGTTCTTGAGGCATAATAAATGGCATGTGAGGCTTTGCCAACCCGTTGGCCCAAAACAGCTCCAATGGCATAGTCACTAGCATCACACATGATTTCAAAAGGTACATTCCAATCTGGTGGTTGGATGATAGGAGTTGATGTCAAGAGTCCCTTCAATGTTTCAAACGCCTCTTTGCATTTATCATCAAAGTGGAAAACCACATCTTTTTGTAGTAGCTTGCAAAGAGGTAATGTGATCTTTGAGAAGTCTTTGATAAATCTCCTATAGAAACCTGCATGTCCAAGAAAAGAACGAACCTCTCTCACATTTGTGGGAGGTGGTAAAGAATGCATAATATCTATTTTAGACTTATCAACCTCTATCCCTCTAGAAGAAATAACATGGCCCAAAACTATTCCTTGTTCTACCATAAAGTGACATTTTTCCCAATTCAAAACAAGGTTAGTTTCCATGCATCTTTCAAGTACAAGTGTAAGGTTCTCTAGACATCTATCAAAAGAATCACCATAGACACTAAAATCATCCATAAACACTTCTATGATGTTCTCTACATAATATGAAAATATGCTAACCATACACCTTTGGAATGTAGCTGGTGCATTACAAAGACCAAATGGCATACGCCGGTATGCAAAAGTACCAAATGGACATGTGAATGTTGTTTTCTCTTGGTCCTCCGGAGCAATGGCTATCTGATTATAACCTGAAAAACCATCAAGAAAACAATAATGAGAATGGCCAGCTAACCTTTCAAGCATTTGATCAATAAAAGGTAAAGGAAAGTGGTCTTTGCGAGTTGTGGAATTAAGTTTACGATAATCAATACAAACTCGCCATCCTGTTTGAATCCTAGTAGGAACAAGTTCATTCTCATTATTTGTTACCACCGTTACACCTGATTTCTTTGGAACCACTTGGACTGGGCTCACCCATTTGCTATCCGAGATAGGATAGATCACTCCAACATCTAGGAGCTTCAGTATCTCCTTTTTCACAACCTCCATCATAGGAGGGTTCAATCTTCTTTGTGCTTCTCTTGTTGGTTTAGACCCTTCCTCTAACAAAATCCGGTGCATGCACATGGATGGGCTTATTCCCTTGATATCGGCAATTGTCCAACCAATTGCTGTTTTATGCTCTCTAAGCACTCGGATAAGTCGCTCTTCTTGCAAAGGTGTGAGCTCTTTGGCAATGATGACAGGTAGTGTGTCCTTTTCCCCTAAGAACAAATATTTCAAGTGGTTCGGTAGTGGTTTCAATTCTAAAGTTGGTGCCTGCAAAATGGAAGGTAGAAGTTTCTCATTAGATAAAGGCAAATCAATAAATGAAACATCAAACCTTGCATCTTTAGGTTGCAGCGAGTGTAAAGATTCTAGTGCCCCTTCCACATGGTCACTCAAGGCTAGTTTAGCATTCCCCATTCCGAGATGGTTGCTAAGGACTATTTCCACACTATCTTCACCATCTAGCTCATAAGCTTGCTGCACTAGTGAGTCAATTATATCAATATTAAAAACAGAATGCACATCACTAGGATATCTCATGGCCTCAAAAATGTTAAAGCGAATTATTTCACCATCAAATTCCATAGTTAAAGTGCCATCATGTACATCTATTTTAGTTCTTGCTGTTTTCAAGAATGGTCTCCCTAATAGAATAGGTGTGGGATTAGAAGACATCTCATCTTCCATCTCAATAACATAAAAGTCAGCGGGAAAAACCAATTCATTAACCTGTACAAGAACGTCTTCTACAACTCCTCTTGGATAAGTGTTAGAACGGTCAGCAAGTTGTATTATAACACCGGTTTCCTCTAATGGTCCTAGATTCAATGAAGCATAAATTGAATATGGCATGACATTAATAGATGCCCCTAGATCTAGCATAGCACGCTCAAACCTGGTGTTGCCTATCTTACAAGGAATGGTAAACATACCTGGATCCTTGCATTTAGGTGGGAGTTTCTTTTGAAGAACAGCTGACACATTCTCCCCCACACTTACCTTTTCATTCCATTTCAACTTCCGTTTAGATGTGCACAACTCTTTTAGGAACTTGGCATATCTTGGCACTTGCTTGATAGCATCTAGTAAAGGAATGTTCACCTCTACTTTCCGGAAGGTTTCCAAAATTTCCTTCTCTTGCTCCTCCTTCTTGGACTTTGCTAACCTGTTAGGAAAAGGTGGAGGAGTTATATAGGAAGGAAAGGATGGTTTAGGAATTACCTTTTTTAGTGGCTCGTTGGGATGTGAAGAGGATGCCATGGTATTGTTCTCCCCTTGAGCACTATCATTTTGTGGTGTCTCTAGCTGTTTCCCACTTCTTAAATTTATAGCATTGGCATTCTCTCTTGGATTCACTATGGTTTGGGAAGGTAATTTCCCAGAATCCCTTGCTTGCATTTGACTCATGGTTGTTGCCAATTGCCCTATTTGAGTCTCCAAATTTCGAATACTTGTCTTTGTTTCCTGTTGAAATTGAATTGTATTAGTAGAAAGAGCTTTAACAAGATCTTCAAGAGAAGTACCTGAATTTTGGGTGGGTGGTAGTTGTTGTCGGGTTTGGTATGGTTGTTGCACTCTTTGCTGAAAACCCGGTGGCCTGTGGTCAAATGGTGGAGGAATAGTTTGTGATTGGTTCCCTCCATAATTGAAGTTTGGATGATCCCTCCATCCTGGATTGTATGTGTTTGAGTAGGGATCATATTTCCTTGATTGGTTCTGAAATCCACCCATGGCATTCACATGTTCATTGGTATCCTCTTGAAGTGTTGGACACATATCAGTTTGGTGCCCTATGTTTGAACATATGCCACAAGCCTTTATTTGTTGTATTTTACCTACAGCCAATTGTTGAACAAGAGAAGTCAGTTTATCAAATTTTTGTTCAAGGGATGATATACTTACCTCATTAACTCTCTTGGATTGTGGTGGTGGATCTTGTCTCATTGAGAACTGTTGAGAATTGGCTGCCATGTTGGAGATTAATGTTCTAGCAGCCCTGGGAGTCTTATCAACTAGAGCTCCCCCACTAGCGGCATCTATCATACTTCTCTCCATGGGCATGAGACCTTCATAGAAGTATTGGATGAGAAGTTGTTCACTTATTTGATGGTGTGGACATGATGCACAAAGTTTCTTGAACCTCTCCCAATATTCATATAAGGACTCTCCGTTGTATTGCCGAATCCCACATATCTCTTTCCTAATGTTGGCAGCCTTAGATGCTGGGAAATACCTTTCCAAGAATGCTTTCTTCAAATCATTCCATGTAGTGATGGTCCCGGATGGTAGATAGTAGAGCCATTCCTTTGCTGAATCAGCTAGAGAGAATGGGAAGGCTCTCAACTTAACTTGCTCTTCCGTGACCCCTGTTGGTCTCATGCTTGAGCAAACTACATGGAATTCCTTGAGGTGCTTATTTGGATCCTCTCCTGCAAAACCATGAAAAGTTGGGAGAAGATGAATCAAACCAGATTTTAATTCAAAAGCTACCTCAAGATTAGCATATTCAATGCATAATGGTTGTTGACCCAAGTCCGGAGCGGCTAGCTCCTTGAGAGTTCGGTTGTCAGCTGCTGCCATCTCTCCTTGCTCCTCTTGGATGTTTTGGATCAACTCCTCGATTGGTTGTTGGTGAGAAGTTATAAATTCCCGAATTTTCCTAAGTCGTAAGTCTTCTTCGGGAGCTTGGAACATTCACTAATAAAAAAAAATAAGAAAGTAAATAATTAGAACAGAAAATAAGAATAAACCAATAAACTAATAAACTAAAGAAAGCAATCCCCGGCAACGGCGCCAAAAATTTGATGCACCCAAAAGAGTGTATCTTATTTAACCTTGCACTAAAAAGATCAATTGTAAGTATAATGATTAGCAAGGGTCGAGTCCTCAGGGATTGGGTTTTAATCTATGAGTTATTAGTTTATAACTTACGTTGAAAGAAAACAATAAAAGAAAAGGGTTTTTTTGAAGCCAGATTTAAACTAAAGTAAATAATAAGAATAAGATGCAAGGCGGTATAACCAGCCAATAAAAATAAAACAAAGTTAATATACAAATTAGGCGGTATAACCAGCCAATAAAGCCAATAAAAATATATATACTAAATTAGGCGGTATAACCAGCCAATAAAAATATATATACTAAATTAGGCGGTATAACCAGCCAATAAAAATAAAACAAAGTTAATATACAAATTAGGCGGTATAACCAGCCAATAAAAATAAATATACTTTTAAAAATGAGCAAACTAGAAAAGTAAGAAAACAAGTAAGTAAGAAGAATCAAATATGAAAAATATGGTTAAGGTTTCATTCTCCACCACTAGACATCATTAAGAATCAATTTCAGATCTATCAATATCAACCAACTATCAAAGTTAACAACCGTAGATAACAACAAGCTCTGTTATCCCAATCTTTCCTTAGTTTGTCGTTAAATAGAACAAGCTCTCTATTTAATCTCTAACCATCAAACAACCTAGAATAAGCTCTCTAGATTCAAATTAATGGCAGCTTTATGATGAGAAAGATAGGTTGATCTAAGCAACAAACACATAAGCTCGGATTGTTCAACTTAGGTTATGTTCCACTTTGCAATTATTGAAAACTTGACCATAATCATTAATCACAAATTGCCACTTATGAATAGGAAATCAAGACAATTACACGGATCAAGACTCCTAAACTAGCAATAGATAATTATCAAGATCTATCTAGTTGTACACCTAAACAAATCAAGACAACATCATGAAAAATTCTTGTAGAAGAACATAAGCAACTTTGATACAAAATTAATGATAGATAGAATCTGAAAATCAATCACAAAACATGTCTAGGGCTTTGAAATCACCCTTAACCAAATAGAAGTTTAGCCTAGCATAGGCATTATAAACATAAAATTAAATAGAATCTAAGAAGAAAATAAAAGAAAGAAAGAAGAAGAAGAAGAATATTAATTATCCAACCTCTTGCCCTTTCTAAAGAAAAAGAAAACTAGAGAAAAGAAAGAAGAAGAAAACTTAGAGAATTTTGTTAAAATGGCTAATATCCTACCAATCTCCAATATGATCCCTTACAATCACCCAAGGCCCTCTATTTATACACATTTTGGAGGGCTAAATGACAAGAGACAAGCTTTACAAATTTCAAAGGTAGGTATAATAGGTGGGTGCATTTTCTAACAATTTTCGTCATACATGACGATTTTGATCAGCCAACTTGATGGTCGATTTTGTCAATTTTGCAGGCCTTATCTGATCACATGGTCTTCTAGAAAAATGTTACCCTATCAGTTACGGATCCATAGCCGTTGGAATCAGCTCATTTGCTGATGTGGATAAGCAGATATGGGCAAAATACGAAAACAGGTCAGCACAGACATCATTGCACATCAGCCAACTTGATGGTCAATTTCGCTAGGGAAAACGACTCCGTTTCAAGAAGTGTAAAACATGAAAAAGATAGATATGCCTCTTAGCTTTGGACAGCTACAAATTTCAGCCTTATTGCTTTAGTGAAACTCGAGATATAGCTGATATGGCAAAATGTGTCGGAACTGGAACTGAACTGGATTTGCCCTTAATTCTAGTAATCTGAAATCACTCAAAGAAACTTGTGAAAAACACCAAAATACATAAAGATCATAAACACAATTAGACTAAACAATAATAACTCGTATTTGACACAAAACAATAATAAAACATAACTAAAAACTATATAATTATACGAGTTATCAGAAATTAAGTTTTTCACTTCTTCAACCTAGTAGAAACAAAGACATTCGTTATTTGATTTTATTGAGATATTTTTTTTTTTTTTTTTTTTGCTTCCAATTTTATTGAGACATTTTAAGAGAGTAAAACTATATTTGTGCGTCCATATTGATATTATTTGTTTTGCACTAGGTTTAAATTTAATCTAATATAAATATATATACATATATAAAAGCCAAAACTTTTTAAAAAAATGTTATGCAGATAGTGTAAGTTGTTCAAACATTCATCATTATTTCAAACAGAAGATTTCAAGCTCTAATTTTTATAATATTAAAAAGGCAAGAGCAGTAAATGTAATAATTTAGAAAAATAATAATTCATATTCTTATAAGACACCTGATATAAAAGTGAGAGTTATTTGAATCTGGTTAATTACATCCGACAATTTCAGATACAACATAATTATACTATACGAACATAACATAGGAAAAATAATTAAAACACGACATGACATAAAAATAACATGAGTACGACACAAGTACATGAATATGTCAAAATCTACATAAAACGAATTATTAATGTGTCAAAATTTATATAAATATATAATACCCTTGTCGCAACCCCCTTAAAAAAAGTCTAAAAACTGCCCCGTCGCGAGATATCGGCTTCGTTAAAGGTGTGACATTGGAGAAAATAGAGGAAAAGATGACTTAATTCCTCTTAAATTAAAATTGAGGGTTTGAAAACGACCTCGAAAAAAGAAATGGAGTCGCCACCAATCTTTTTTGGCTAGGTGTGACTGGCCACCTATTAAAACCAATTTTTATAAAATATTTTAAAATTAATTAAAACATTTTTTTAAAACCAATTTTGAAGTCTGCCTTTGAACCAAAGAAAACAAATGCGAGTTCGGGAGTCGATTACATGCGGGAAAGGATTAGCACCCCCACAACGCCCGTATAAAACGGTACCTTATTAGTCATGTGTTATCGTGAGTCTCGGTGAAAGTCGGTTTTAAATTTGGTATTTAAAAATAATTCCCTAAAAAACATTTATTTGAAAATGATCCGAAATTTATTAATATATAATTTCCCATATTTCCCGACAAACTCGGCAAAACATGGAATTTTTCTTTGATTTTGAAATTCTCTGAATCACCCTTGTTTTTGGAAAAAAAAAAAAAGATATTCCATTGTTAATGATAATTGATGATATCCTCCCCTACAGACCCAGTAGAAAACTCATGAATTATTTTAACTATGGAATAATTTTGTTTTATAAAAAATCTTTAATAATTTTTCATGCATTTTAAAATCATAGAGAAATGATCATGAATATGCAAAAATATTACTAAGATAAAAATTAAACATGCATATTTGTCATGGCATGGCAAACATTTTATTACGACATTATAAAAGAATTAATGACATGACGTGCTTGACATGGCAAAATCTAAATGACATGGCCAAAAGAATTAATGACATGTCATATGAATTAATGACATGGCAAATCCTATGATGACATGGCAAAATCTTATTATGGTATAGCAGAATAAATCATGACATGGCATGGCATGCTTGACATGGCCAAAAAAATTAATGACATGGCATATGAATTAATGACATGGCAAAAGAATGAATGACATGGCATGCTTGACATGGCAAATCCTATTATGACATGGCAAAGAATGAATGACATGGCATGCTTGACATGACAAAATCTTATTATGGCATAACAAAATAAATCATGACATGGCATATTAAGAGATCATATTGGAAAAAATCACAAAATGACATCATCATAAAATATTCATAATCACATCATGATCACATGCACACATCATCATTTTGAAATTGATTTTTCATGTGAGGAATTACATAAATGGCACATGTCGGAAAATATTATCGTATTTCTCGGCAAACTCGGCAAAGCTTGGAAAATAATTCTTTCATATGACATTTATATGATTCCGAATAAAACAAAATTCATACCTTGCGATTTCATAACCACGTGCGTTGAATAATTTCCTAACCTCCTCGGCAAACCCGGCAAAAATTAGGAACTAATTCTCGCCAAATGTTTAAGAAACCGAGAAGCACGTTTTTATACCAAATTAAATGAAAACATTTTTTAATATGCAATGCATGAAGATGTATTTCTCCCTTGAAGTAAGAATATCCATATACCTAAAGAAGGTATTCGACTACCTTTGAAAGAAACTTAAATTGGATTTTTTAAAACCAAATGACTTTGGGCTCGGATTTAAAAAAAAAAAAAAGATGGAATTTTTGGATAGAAAAAAAGCCTTGGCCGAAACCCCCTCTAAAAAGGCTCTAGTTTTTCCTATTTTTTTTAAAACCCGGGTTGACTACCCATGACCCGACCTTTGTAAAATCAATTTTTATCCTTGATATGACATGGCAAACAACCTAAAACAATAGATAATGACTCCAATCAGCCCCTCATTTTTTCAAATAAAAACAGAAAATTATTAGTTTAAAGAAAACTCATTCTAACTCCAACAACCAGTTTTAGAAAACTATTTTTTCACCCCTTATAAAAATTCAAAAAATTCTAAAAAAATCAGTTTAGACTTGAAACATGATGTTATTTATGAGGAAAAATCATCTTTAAATTTGGACTAAAAATGCCTTGACCTAAATTGCATTAAAGTCAAAACAGTAGACTAAAATCTGTTTTACCGAAAATCATTTTTTCACCCTTGATAAAAAAAATTCTAAAAATCTTGGAAAAAATACCAGAGGCTCCTCTAAGGGTCTACTAAATATGGTTATAAAATCTTTTTATTTTGACAAAAGTAACTTAGTGAAAAAATTGCTCAAAGTCAGAATATCCAACTTAACAACCCATTAGTTTTTCAACTAGTTTGCACAAAAGACTTTGGCTAGAGATCATTGATTGATCTTAGCCAAAAATCAAGTTGAGAATGGTATGAATGCATGATTTTACAGCCAAACAAATATATGAAAATGATCAAACATAAGCTAAAAAAAATAAACAAGCAAGAAAAACCAAGGTTGGCTCAATGGTTGGTTCATTGGACATAGTCCTACCTAACCAAAATCACTTGATAAAAATCAAGATCCTCAAACTTCTCAAACCTTTTATTTGATTTTTTTGAAAGAAAAACTAAAGGAGAAAATCTATCCTACCACAATGGTGAAACCCACAATCAACAAGCAAGCAAGAAAATCAAGCAAAAACAACAACAATAAGGCCTTTTAGGTTTCAGCCAAAGTGGAAAATATGTTGAAAATTTTTATCAACTTTGTTATTTTGTAAAGAATAAAGAATAAAGGAAAGAAAACCTTTAAAAATTTATTTTGAAAACCTTTTATTAAACAAAGAAATTTAACAATCACATTGAAAAAGAGGAGAAAAAGAACATGAAATCAAAAAAAAAAATAATTGAAGAAGAAGAGAGGAAAGAGCTACCTAGCAAAGCTTTTCAAATCAAGCACTCAAACTTCTCCTTCTTTCTCCCTCTTTCTCTCTTTTTCTTTTTCTCCTTTCTTCCTTCCAAGAGTATAGTGATAATTGCCTTTGAAAAAAATCCTCCTCCCTCTTCTTAGCTTGGCCGAACCCCCCTTATAGTGAGAGTGTGATCATCTTTTTTTAGCCTTTGTCATGCTTTGCATGCTCTCCAACATCCTTAACACATGGCTAATTCTTGTCCCCTCCTTGCATGATGCTTTCCTTAAATTAAGGCTTCTTGTCCCCTTTTTGCATGATGCTTCCCTTAAATTAAGGGTTTCCTAACCTTTCATTGGCTAATAATGCCACCTAAATTATTCTTGTCTTCTATCTCTACAAAATATCTAAGCCACTTGTCATGATCATATGGCTTACTATCAAAATATCTTCCTAGGTGGCAGTTTTAATCCTATTTGGCATCATCACATAGCCTTCATATGCACTTCACATGGCTTTGCAATTTGGAGGCCTCCTATTGGCCAAAAATGCCATGTAGGCAAGTAGTGGAGAATCTTGTCCTTTCTTAAAAATGTCATCTTGCTATTCAATCTTGGCCATTTGATTTAAGATGCTCATACTCCCACCTTCTATCCATGAGCTAGCTAAAAATGGGCTAGAAAATTCCAAGCCATTTCTCTTCTTTTATTTACAAAATGGCCCTTTTCGATTTTTTCGGTAAAATTGTATTTTGGCCCTCAAACTTAATTTATTTGCAAAAGGACCCCAATTCTAAATTTTTCTTTTTTAATCTATTCCATCCAATATAAAACTCAGTTCTGGAGGTTTTCATAATTTTTCGATCTCGTTTTCTATTTTTCCTAGATTTTTCTTTGAAGTTTCGGTTTAGTGCCTCCAAACTTTGTCTGTTTCCATTTGAGCTCCGATTCTGGATTTTTCTTCCCCAATCCATTCCATTCAATATAAAACTCAGTTCTGGAAGTTTTCATAATTTTTCAAGCTCGTTTTCTATTTTTCCCGTATTTTTCTCTAAAACTTCGGTTTAGTGTCCCCCCGAACTTTGTCTATTTTCATTTGAGCTCCGATTCTGGATTTTTATTCACCAATCCATTCCATACAATATAAAACTCAGTTCTGAAAGTTTTCATAATTTTTCGAGCTCGGATTCTATTTATTGGATTTTCCAGAATTGCCCTTTAGCCCTTGAAACCTCGATTTTACTCGAAACGAGCAAAAATTCTAGATATTCTTTTTCCACTGTCTTTGTTATATATTGAATTGGAGTTGGACCGAAAATGCCCAATTTTTACATCCGAATTCCTATCCGATTTAGTTTTTTCTTTTTCCTCAAAATTGGGAATTTTCTCGTTTTTCCTCCAACCGGCTCTTCCTTGGGATCCACTTCAAATTAGGACTTGGGATATTTTTATTTATTTATTATTCATCAACTGGGGCCTTCTATTTCACCGATCGGACCATCTCTATAGTTTTCCCCAAATTTGTGAATTTCCTATTTATTCATTAAATCCTTATTTTCCTTTTTCTCTTCAAACCAGTTCTTCCTTCAAATTCGCTTCAAAATTGGACCTTTCAATATCCATATTTATTGATCTTATTCCATTTGAAACCTCCAATTTCGTCCAATTTGATCGTTTATGCATTTTTCCCCAAATTTGCAAAATTTGGCATTTTCTCTTACACTGAGCTTTGCATTTTGTCTTTCAACCTCTCTATCTTCAATTGTAGATCTCCGATTATCAAAATTCCTTCAACATTGTTCAATTCAATTTCGAATCTTGATTTTGACTGAAAGTTGACTTTTTTAGTGGTTCACTTTTTGGAATTGACTTTTTTGGAGTTGACTTTTTTGGGTTGACTTTTTCGTTTTGACCTCCGAATCAAAGTCTTGGAGACTCATCTGTGGAATGAGGGGAGACTCTTCGCATTCCGGAAAGTTGAAAGAAGAATTCACTTTATTTAGGGGCCGGACAAAATTAGGTGTCTACAACCCTAAATACGATTATAACAGGAAAAACAACACGAACATGATGACACGCGACATAAATTTGGGAGTTATTTGAATAGTGTCAATTAGACTTGGCAATTTCAGACACAGCATGATTATACGACACGAACACAACATGAAAAAAATAATTAAAATACGACACGAAAAATAATATGAACACGACAAAACTACATGAACGTGTCAAAATCTACATAAAACGAATTATTAACATGTAAAAATTTATATAAATTTATATAATACTTTAAACACACGATAAAATAACATGAACATGTTACGAACATAAAAAATTTTCTCTAAATTAAATCATTATAACAAATTATGCAAAATATGGGATGAATTGAGACACGACATGAACACACACAATTGTTTCTAAATTGAATCACCATGATAAATTATGCAAAATATTTGGATGAATTGAAACATGACATTAACAACTGGAAAAAATAATTAAAATACGACACGACACGAAAATAACATGAAAACAACACAAATACACGAACGTGTCAAAATCCACATAAAATAAATTATTAATATGTACAATTTTATATAAATTTATGATACTTTGAACATACGAAAAAATAACACGAGCACGACACAAAAAATAATATGAACACGAACGAATATTAAAACGTGTCAAAATCTATATAAAATGAATTATTAATGTGTAAAAATTGTATAAATTTATAATATTTTGAACATACAAAAAATAACACGAATACAAAAGCGACAAGAACATGCAATTTTTTCTCCATCTTTTTTTTTTTCCTTTCTTTTCTTTTCTTTTCCTTTCTTTCCTTTCTTTTCCCTTTCTTCTCTTCTTAATAAAAAAAAATGAAAATACTCAAACTGACCTCTCAACCCCCTTAATACCCATGCTTAGTTGTCTGAAAATACCCAAACTAACCCCTCACCCCCTTAATACCCATGCTTAGTTGTCAACTAAGCATGGATTCAAAATCTTTAATTCTCTTCTCTCATGCATTCTAGGGATAGTTTTTATAGTAAGTAATAATAGATTTATCTAGTCTAGCTAGATAAAATTTAATTGTTTTTTTTAATTTATTGATGCATTTTTATTTGCAAGGTATAGTTAACTCAAAATTATTGAGTTTAGTTCGTTCAACTTGAAGAAAAGAGACAGAAGAAAAAAAAATGCAATTCGGTAAGAAGGGAATGAAAAGAGGTTGCAGTTTAAGATAAAGGAAAAGGATCATAGATGTTGGAATTCGAATTTTAAATTTGTAAGATATCATTTTTTTAAAATGATTGCATGAACCAGTTGAATTAAACTTTGAATTCTTAAGAAGAATGTCTTATTTAATAAGGGAATAGAAGAAAAGAAACAATAAAAGGAATTGTACCACGCTATTCCCAATCTCAAAATATCATTTGATTGAAAATTGTTAGAAATTGTGACTACCCAAAAGAAATTGTCTCAAAATCCAATTTCTCCACTAACCCGAAGAATAATAATTCCTAAACAAATTAATGGGATGAAAAAGTAAAATGGAAAACGTTCATATCGTTAAACATTGGCTAATTTTACATATTTGCCGTTTTTAATCTTTAGCATTGTTATCCAACAAATTAATTAGCATTGTTGGATATGTAAAAAGTAAAAAGGTTCTTTTTAAAAATAAAAAAAATAAAAAAATTGGCAGGAAATGTTTATAGCAGGAACGGAGACTATCTCAAGCACCTTGGAATGAGGCATGAGAGAAATCCTAAGGAAACCTTGTATACACAAGAAACTACTACTAGCTCAAATGGCATGATGATGTTGACAGACTCCAAAAGATTACAGGTTCAGGAAAGTTGATGCACCCAAAAGAGTGTATCTTATTTAACCTTGCACTAAAAAGATCAATTGTAAGTATAGTAGTTAGCAAGGGTCGAGTCCTCAGGGATTGGGTTTTAGTTTATAAGTTGATAGTTTAAAACTTAAATTCAAGAACAATAAAAGAAAAGGGGTTTTTGAAATCAGATTTAAACTAAATTAAATAATAAGTAAGATGCAAGTAAGAAATATGAAATCAAATATGAGAGAAATATGGTTAAGGTTTCATTCTCCACCACTAGACATCATTAAGAACCAATTTCAGATCTATCAATATCAACCAACTATCAAAGTTAACAACCGTAGATAACAACAAGCTCTGTTATCCCAATCTTTCCTTAGTTTGTCGTTAAATAGAACAAGCTCTCTATTTAATCTCTAACCATCAAACAACCTAGAATAAGCTCTCTAAATTCAATTTAATGGCAGCTTTATGATGAGAAAGATAGGTTGATCTAAGCAACAAACACATAAGCTCGGATTGTTCAACTTAGGTTATGTTCCACTTTGCAATTATCGAAAACTTGACCATAATCATTAATCACAAATTGCCACTTATGAATAGGAAATCAAGACAATTACACGGATCAAGACTCCTAAACTAGCAATAGATAATTATCAAGATCTATCTAGTTGTACACCTAAATAAATCAAGACAACATCATAAACAGTTCTTGTAGAAGAACATAAGCAACTTTGATAGAAAATTAATGATAGATAGAATCTGAAAATCAATTATAAAACATGTCTAGGGCTTTGAAATCACCCTTAACCAAATAGAAGTTTAGCCTAGAATAGGTATTGTAAACATAAACATAAAATTAAAGAGAATCTAAGAAGGAAATAAAAGAAAGAAAGAAGAAGAAGAAAATAAAGAAAAAGAAAACTAGAGAAAGGAAAGAAGAAGAAAACTTAGAGAATTTTATTATAATGGCTAATATCCTACCAATCTACCATGTCTCTTACAATCATCCAAGGCCCTCTATTTATACACATTTTGGAGAGCTAAATGACAAGAGACAAGCTTTATAAATTTCAAAGGTAGGTATAATAGGTGGGTGCATTTTTCTAACAATTTTCGTCATTGCATATGACAATTCTGATCAGCCAGCTTGATGGTTGATTTTGTCAATGTTGGAGGCTTGATCTGATCAAATGGTCTTCTAGAAAAATGTTCCCCTATCAGTGTGTGATCCATAGCCGTTGGAATCAGCTTATTTGCTGATGTGGATCAGAAGATATGGTCAAAATACCAAAACTGGTCAGCACAGACGTCATTGCACATCAGCCAACTTGATGGTTGATTTCGCTAGGGAAAACGACTCTGTTTCAAGAAGTGTAAAGCATGAAAAAGATAGATATGCCTCTTAACTTTGCACTGTAAAAGTTTCAGCCTTAATGCTTCAGTGAAACTCCAGATATAGCTGATATGGCAAAAGGTGTCGGAACTGGAACTGAACTGGATTTGCCCTTAATTCTTGATTTAACCTAGTAATCTGAAATCACTCAAAGAAACTCGTGAAAAACACCAAATTACATAGAAATATAAAAGATCATAAACTCAATTAGACTAAGCAATAATAACTCGTATTTGACACAAAACAATAATAAAACATAACTAAAAACTATATAATTATACGAGTTATCACACCCCCACACTTAGATTGTTGCTAGTCCCTAGCAACGACTCAATCCTAGAAAAAATAAAAATAAACAGGAAAACAAGTTAAAGGGATCTCAAACAAACAAGCAAGATCAAGCGTAATAATTGGCAAGGCATCTAATTAAGTATCATTGGCATATTAAGTTCGAGTAAAGGGTCAATGAGATTAAAATTGAAGGCATTACCGTACGATTGAGGAACTTCCTTCTTGGCGAGACTTTAGCTAGCCATGGAGGACTAGGCAAACTATAGCTTCATAAGTACACATGCTAAGATCCTTGTCACCGCAGTTCACAAGTGAACTCGACAAATCTGATCGGTGCAGAGATGAATCTGAGGCTTATGGACAAGTGAGGGGTGGAATGTTCAAACATAATCTGAGGTTTATCACAAGTTAGGCTTAAGAAATATAATAATAATGTGATCAATCCTATCAAAATATTTCCATTCTCACTCATCCTTAGTCCTATGTTCAACATTAATATTTTGAAAAGAAAACAAAAAACAAGAAAAGACTCGATCCAAAGAAAATAGAAAAGTAAAAACCTTTCTATAATGAAGAACCTCGAATCTTGAATTCAAATTTTTTTTTTTCAGAAATCACATTGGATTCCATACTTTCTTTTTCTTTCTTTTCATTCAATTGATCAAACAAGACAGATTTTCATCAGCTCTTTTTTTTTTTTCTCAACTCATCACAACATTGTTTTGGCATCAATAAGTTCGAAGTTCACGACTCTAACAACAGTCACTCATTCTAACTACCCTTTTTTTGCATTATTCCCCCTTTTTTTTCAGATTTCAAAAGATAACAAAATAAACAAGAAGGAAACACACAATCCCAAACCCAATGATCACAAATATTATCATAAAAGTATAAAGAGGGAATGGGGGTCGGAATCGTATCCGTTCACTTTGGCATAATTTCTGGAGTTCATATCTAGGGATCCAACCCGAAGGTTTACAACCTATGGGCTCCTAATGTAAGGGGGCAAAGATAAGGGGCTTTCTGGATAGTGACTTTGTTCTAAGATCAGATCATGTATAGATGCAAGCATCTATGTGATGACTTAAATCTGCATGTGGAATGAAGAGAAAAAGTAAACTTACTATGTCTTCCCAGTTTTCCGTGGCTTTCCAAAGGCTCACCATGAATTCACATTCCAACAAAAATCGAACCGATCTGCCAAAAACAATCTCAAAGACATTTGATCATCAAAAATATTCAATTTTCAGAAAACCAAATTGAAAATAACCTAGATAACTTAATCAAAGCCTTTGTAACTCTATTGCTTTATCCACATGCTTGCCAAGATTATACTAATACTCAAAAAAAAAGAAAAATACATACATAAAAGTAGTAAAACACATGCAGATAATAAACGGACCAGATAGTTTTTTTTTTTTTTTAGAAGATTAAATCAAACTGACAAGGTATGTCTCAAGTCTCCCTTACTCAGACCTTGTTCAGAATGAATACTTCTAAATGGCATAAAACACAACAAATTCTTTTTTTTTTTAGAAGATTAAATCAAACTGACAATGTATGTCTCAAGTCTCCCTTACTCA
Source organism: Fremontodendron californicum (assembly GCA_030761205.1). Classification (NCBI taxonomy): domain Eukaryota; kingdom Viridiplantae; phylum Streptophyta; class Magnoliopsida; order Malvales; family Malvaceae; genus Fremontodendron; species Fremontodendron californicum. The sequence continues at coordinate 5,477,387 of JAULJL010000014.1, forward strand.
GACTTTGTTCAGAATGAATACTTCTAAATGGCTTAAAACACAACAAATTTTTTTTTTTTTTTTTTTACAAATTAGCAAAATATGTCCCTTACCCCCTACTAAAATATGACATTGTCCCCAATGTCAAATTTTAAAGGTAGAATTTAAGAGATATTACCTGCAGAGGTTGCTAACCACTTATTATAACTGAGACACAACAAACAAAATGTTAGATAATGTCACAAAGACAAAGTGCAATCCACTCCTTGCTTGTCTATATCTCTTTTTCTTTTTCCGAGCGTTTGCGAAACAACCATAGCAGGTAAATACTCATAAGCTTGGAGCTTTTTGAGTAAATCTTCAATGGTTGTAGCAGAAATTATGGTTCTCCTTGCCTCTGAAAACATGAATCCATTTTCCACAGCATTATCTAAATATGAAAGCAAATTACTAAAATAACCATTAATATTAAGCAAACCAATGGGTTTCTTTTTTGTGACCAAAGATGACCAAGAAGCCACGCAAGCTATTTCTTCCAATGTACCCAGACCACCTGGTAAAGGAATGAATGCATCGGCACAATGGTACATGATTGTCATCCGTTCAGGGATACTCCAGACTTGTATTTCCTTACCCACGGTAGGTCCACAAAAACCTGTGAATAGTTTTGGCACGATTCCTAGAACTGGACTTCCTCCGGCGTGTGCTGCTGTAGCGACTGCTCCCATTAAACCCGTACTACCGCCTCCATAAATCAACTGGATCTTTTGTTGGGCAAGTATTACTCCAACTCATATGGCTTCATCAGCTAATATTTTATTTTTCCCTGGATAAGCACCTCCAAAGACACAAATTTTTTCAATGCGCTGGGACGAAGTACTTTCCATTTTTTTTTTCGAGTGCCTGAAAGAGAATGAGTACATGGTGTAATATATAGAGGACTGAGTAGTGAATCAGACAAGAGTAATAATGTCGCCGAAAGTGTATTTGACCTGTCAGAAGAAAATGTTAACCTAACAAAAGATTTTTGCGTGATTTCAGGAAGAAAATCAAAAAGAGAAAAAAAAATCAACCGTAAAAGACCAATGCAAAAAAAAAAACGAGAATAATTACACAAATCGATCAACACGTAAATTAAACTGAAATGAAGATATTGCAAATCAAACCAAAAGCTGAGAAGTCATTTATTGTAGTTGTGATTGTGGCTCACATCTTCCTCTGGTTTTACGTCCAGAAACGGCTTAAACGCCTTCTATGAGTCGAGGATATGCTTCCCATCCAGTTTTCTTACAAGCTGGCAAACAGGGTCTTTTAACATCAGATTCCCAAGATGTTGCCATTCCCTTTGGAATTGCGGCCATAAATCAAGAATTTCTCTTTGTACGTCTCCACTAGGATGCGTCTCAAGAGAAAGTTGGATATTACCCAAATTCTCCTTACTCAGTCCATCCTTAATGAATTCAATTTTATCATCTCGATTAGAGGACGGAATCCCAATAGAACGACATTTACCGTTACACGTCCATCGTGCACATTTGTGGCAATTTGAACTCATGCGCTTTGCTCGTCGCTTCTTTGCAAAAGTGCTTCTACCTGTACCTGGTAAATGCAAAACAGGAAGATATTCATCTTCACGTACCTTGGCTTCAATTATCCAACGTATGTCTTCAGGAATCCCTTTGTGCATAAGCATTCTTAATCTTTCAAATCGAACTTGGTAAAGCTTCAGTAAAATATTTCGAGGAAAAGGAGGAAATCGTTTCTGCAATCTTGTGAGAATATCATCCATCCTGAAAAAAAAAATGAAAGAGAAATTTATATACAATATCAGTTTTGTGGGTAGCTGATGGAACCGACTTAAATAATCACGGAGTACCGTTATCCGCCATTTAACCGGGGTTAAAAAAATAAAATAAAAAAATAAAAATTATATTTACATCTAGTCCTCGAGGAAAATCAAATAGCGACAAAATAATAAAACCTAATCTAATCCACTTTCAATACAAATTAGAGACAATTATTGAACAAGTCTTATAAACTAATCAATAGCTTAAAGAGTTTCACAAAAAATCATGCTTGATAGTAAATGGTTTGAGTTAAGCTAAAATTAACATAACATATCTCAATCAAAATAGTGCATGTTCAAATTTAATCTCAACTTCTCACATGGGATACCCTCATGATTTTCACTCTTTAAAGTAGTGGTGAAGTGTTTACACTCAATCAATCTCATGAAAACAGTTCTACCATATTCTTGCTTGTCCACCTATTCTCCACTATTTAGATCATACAACTTCATGAATCAAGAGGTCTTTAATCAAGGTTGTAATGGGGCCAAGGGGTTTGTAATGTGGTTGAAGAACAAAAGGATAAAGATATCACAAAGGTTCCAAAGAGTTCATAAAGTTTAGAGACATAATAAGATCATACAAAGAAACTTCTCAAAACTCTTTACAAGTACATAGTCACATAGGCCGAATATTCATGTTGGGCCTTTTCTTCATTCTAAACAACTTTGTAACATCTTTTTCTTTTTCCACAAATTCAAGAGATGATTCATATATTTTTTTTTTACATAGGAATGTATTTGCCAGTATTCCATTTCTTTTTCTCTTGACTTTTCTTTTCTTTCCCCCCACACTTATTTCTTGTTTCTACCCCAAATTTTCAATAGATCTTCCTTGTCTTTGCAACTTGTCTCAAAACATGCTAATTCATCTTTGGAACAAAGGTAAAGATATAAGTATATTTAGGTTAGGGACAAGTTATGGTTACCAAAGAGATAGCATATTCAATGTAGGCTCAAATTGGTTCACTAAGGGTGTGTTCTCTTGGAACATCAATAAGGGATGGCTGTTTGGCCCTGGCTAAAAATCCTAATGCCTCTATCATATTCATGTTGTCACATACATCAATATAGTCTCAACAAGGTCTAAAGCAAGTTCTTGAGAATCATGTAATCATAAGAGCACTCAAGAAAGAAATTAGATTGATTTGTATAATGCATCAATCATTATAGGCTCAAAAACTCACAAGGATGATTATACAAGTCAGATTAAGTCTAAACATGCTTCTTTCTCAATCAACATATCATATTAACATTGGCTCATAAAAAGGTTGATATCAAGCTCAATTCTCATGAAAATCTTCTCACTAATAAATCTGTTTTAGACTTATACAATTCATATCTCATCATTGTATTAAAAAGAACTAAAACACACTAAAAATAATAATTATTATTATATTAAAGACTCATAAAAAAAATAATAGGTAAAAATAAAAGAAATCCTAAATCCTTCCCCCCACACTTAATTCTTACATTGTCATCAATGTAATGCTATTAACCCAAATGAAAGAATCATGTGTAAGAGAAAATAACTAATAACATAGGAATAGGAATAACTAAGACTCAAAACAAAACAAAACAAAACAAACTCATGCAACCTAAATAATCCTAAAATACTAAACAAACAATTAACAAATAAACATAAAAACAATAAAAATAATAAAAGAAAAAGGAAAAGGAAAAGAAAGCAAATCTGAGTATGGCAGGTGGTAATTTCTTCATTAATTGGGCTGCCTTCCCAATTAGTACTTGATTTAAGTTGTCCAACCTAACCAACACCCCTTCTTGGCTGTTTAGGATTTGCAAGATCATACAAGAAACTTCCCGAATTTGTGCATTTTGTAGGGTGGTTTCTTTGCACAAAAGTGGATGCATTCTCCATTACAAGTATTATTCCATCCTTTGTAATGCATTGCTCATCGAGAAATGGTGCATCTTTTGGTACTTGTTGAATGACATCCACAAACAAACTGTTTAAGGTTTCCAGCATGTTTGTTCATGTTCCCCCTCCTTGAACATTGCGAATCTACTAGGGAAAGGTGGAGAAGAAACATTAGTAAAAATTGGAATCTTAAACGTTACCTCAGGTGCCGAAATTCTCTTATTTGGATTTGTGGCTTCATTCTCCTCAAGAATAGAATCCATTTCTAATTTTGTCTCATCCTCATCTTGTTCCTCATTCTTCAAGGTCACAATAGTAGCATTCTCCTTTGGGTTAATCATTGTTTGGGCTGGGAGTTCTTCAGATCTTTGTGCTTCCCATCCCACCGTACTACTAGCCAATTGGCTCATTTGCTTTTCCAAACTCTGGATGCTTGCCCTTGTTTCCTGTTGAAATTGCAAAGTATCAGTAACAAGAGAATAGACAAGATCTTCTAAAGAAGTACCTGAGTTTTGAGTCATATGTGGTGGTTGAAAAAGATCTGGTTCTTGAGACCATGATTGATTGAAGCTAGATGGATGAGTGTAATTGGCATAAGGATCTACTTCTTGGTAATTTTTCGAGTAGCCATAATTAGTATGATCCCACCATCCCTCATGGTAAGTGTTTGAGTAATGATCATACTGTTGGTCTTGAAACACTTGATGGCCTTGACATCCTCCCATGGCCAATTGTTGAACTGGGGAGGTGAGCTTGGCTTGTTGATTCTCCATGTTCATGTATGCCACCAACTCTTCAAGTGTTAGATTGCTCAATTCCATCGTTTTTTTTTTTTAATTTGAAAAGAAAAACCTGTATGTACAAGAAAATAAAACTAATTAGAACTGAAAATAAGAATAAACCAAGTAACAAATAAACTAAAGAAAACAATCCCCGGCAACGGCGCCAAAAACTTGATGCACCCAAAAAAGTGTATCTTATTTAACCTTGCACTAAAAAGATCAATTGTAAGTATAGTAGTTAGCAAGGGTCGAGTTCTCAGGGATTGGGTTTTAGTTTATAAGTTGATAGTTTAAAACTTAAATTCAAGAACAATAAAAGAAAAGGGGTTTTTTAAATCAGATTTAAACTAAAGTAAATAATAAGTAAGATGCAAGTAAGAAATATGAAATCAAATATGAGAGAAATATGGTTAAGGTTTCATTCTCCACCACTAGACATCATTAAGAACCAATTTCAGATCTATCAATATCAACCAACTATCAAAGTTAACAACCATAGATAACAACAAGCTCTGTTATCCCAATCTTTCCTTAGTTTGTCGTTAAATAGAACAAGCTCTCTATTTAATCTCTAACCATCAAACAACCTAGAATAAGCTCTCTAAATTCAATTTAATGGCAGCTTTATGATGAGAAAGATAGGTTGATCTAAGCAACAAACACATAAGCTCGGATTGTTCAACTTAGGTTATGTTCCACTTTGCAATTATCGAAAACTTGACCATAATCATTAATCACAAATTGCCACTTATGAATAGGAAATCAAGACAATTACACGGATCAAGACTCCTAAACTAGCAATAGATAATTATCAAGATCTATCTAGTTGTACACCTAAATAAATCAAGACAACATCATAAACAGTTCTTGTAGAAGAACATAAGCAACTTTGATAGAAAATTAATGATAGATAGAATCTGAAAATCAATTATAAAACATGTCTAGGGCTTTGAAATCACCCTTAACCAAATAGAAGTTTAGCCTAGTATAGGTATTGTAAACATAAACATAAAATTAAAGAGAATCTAAGAAGGAAATAAAAGAAAGAAAGAAGAAAAAGAAAATAAAGAAAAAGAAAACTAGAGAAAGGAAAGAAGAAGAAAACTTAGAGAATTTTATTATAATGGCTAATATCCTACCAATCTACCATGTCTCTTACAATCATCCAAGGCCCTCTATTTATACACATTTTGGAGAGCTAAATGACAAGAGACAAGCTTTATAAATTTCAAAGGTAGGTATAATAGGTGGGTGCATTTTTCTAACAATTTTTGTCATTGCATATGACAATTCTGATCAGCCAGCTTGATGGTTGATTTTGTCAATGTTGGAGGCTTGATCTGATCAAATGGTCTTCTAGAAAAATGTTCCCCTATCAGTGTGTGATCCATAGCCGTTGGAATCAGCTTATTTTCTGATGTGGATCAGAAGATATGGTCAAAATACCAAAACTGGTCAGCACAGACATCATTGCACATCAGCCAACTTGATGGTTGATTTCGCTAGGGAAAACGACTCCGTTTCAAGAAGTGTAAAGCATGAAAAAGATAGATATGCCTCTTAACTTTGCACTGTAAAAATTTCAGCCTTAATGCTTCAGTGAAACTCCAGATATAGCTGATATGGAAAAAGGTGTCGGAACTGGAACTGAACTGGATTTGCCCTTAATTCTTGATTTAACCTAGTAATCTGAAATCACTCAAAGAAACTCGTGAAAAACACCAAATTACATAGAAATATAAAAGATCATAAACTCAATTAGACTAAGCAATAATAACTCGTATTTGACACAAAACAATAATAAAACATAACTAAAAACTATATAATTATACGAGTTATCAAAAGTTTAGGTGAGTAATGTCCTACTCAAGTGAATTAATTAAATAAGGGGTTGGGGGTTATGAGTAGATTAAGAATTTCAAAAAAAAAAAAAAAAAACCTACTACTCGAACTCGACCAAGTAGTCGGGAAGAACAAGTTTGTAGTGGAGAGTGATATCCCAAATCTGCCATACCTTCAAGCAATTGTTAAAGTATGTTATCCGAACTCTTTATTTTTTTTTAAACACCTGTGTCCGATCCAATACATATTCGGACATGGATATACGGAGTTATGATCCTCCAAATATATGAAAAAAATTTAAAAATTGAATATACCCGTATTCAACACTCACTCCGAATTCGGGTAATATAACTGTAAAAAAAAGTTTCTAGACTGAACCTTGGAGTTCCACTCATCATCCTCGTCGTACCAACGGGGCATGCGAAGACTTGCATTGTATTCCGAAGCATTGCATTGATTATGTGAATGTTTGGGGAATAACAAGGAATCCCAAAGTAAGCGTGGGAAAATCCTTTAGAATCCAAGCCTGAGAGGTTCATTGGGTCAAGACTTTAACCTCTTGCCTTTTGGGACAAGGAGAAGGTCTTGTGTTGGATGGCCTTTTGCTCATTGGATGGTGCATTATTACTGAGCTGCATTGCAATGGGACTCACCTCCATGCTTTGATAACATATGTTATGCCCTTTCTTTTTAGCCCCCCAAAAAATCACAATGACATTTCCAACTGTCTCCCATATAGGCCACAAGAAAGACAATGAGAAAAACTGCCCAACATTGACAAAAATTAAGCAAGAAATTAGCCATTCCAAACTTCCTGCTTTTGCCATTTTGGTAGAAAGATGAAAAAAAGAAGCTGTCAATGTTGTGAAGCTCATGATCAAAGTCTTTCTATAGCTTTTTTTAAGTAGGGAAACATCAAAGATTAATTAAAACATCACAATTATGATGAATATATATATATATACTAATGTCGATTCCTGTTTCCAATTTTCAAAAATTCATTTCTGATATTCAATTTCCATAAGAGAAATTCAGACAAACAAGGAATGGAGAAGAAAACAGGATATTTTAGACCAAAGAAAGCCGAAAAAAGTAACTAAATACAGTTGAATAGTTCTTTGAAAAAGAAATGAAAAAAGAGCTTTGATCATCAGAATAAATAAAGATTTAACCTATTCTATACAAAGACAAAGTACAGTGAACAATAAAAACCATGGTAAATAAGGAAGAGAGAGAGAGACAAAACTGGTTAGAAACCCATATAATGCCAGCACTGTATAGGACGCTAATTAAGGTCTTGTAGGGTTACTTTTATGGTGATGAAGAGGGTCTGGTCCAGTTGGAACTTCCCTTTTCTCTACAATGAGAACTGAACTTCCTCTCCTAAATCTGTTGAACCGGTATTTGCTTTCAACCTCCTATTTGTCAAAAACAAAAGAGTAAACTTTTAGCATATTTCACAATCAGAAGAAAAGCTAAGGTTTTTATTTAAGCCAAAAGAAGTTGAGTAACTAAGAAAATGTATATGAGGAGAAATGTATTTTTTCAATTTTTTGTGGGGTTTTGGAAAATGGGTTTTATTTTACCTTTGTGATTGTGGAGATCTCTTCTGCCATTGTTGTTTCTGCAAGCAATCCTGAGCATGCCAAGTTTGTTAATAAAATTAAAGTTACCATTTTTTTACCAAAAGAAGAAGAAACAGAAAGGGAGAAGGCCTGCAGGCAAAAACAACAGCAGAGAGGAAGAGAGAAGCTTACTGTTACTGGTGCGAGAGGAATGGAGAAAAGGCAGTGAAGACACCATTACAATGATCAGAACCATTTGGAAAGCCCTGATGAACGCCATTCTTGAAAAGGGCATAAAAATGAGAGACTTTTTTGTCTGAAGAAACGGAGAGAGCTCTTTGTAGTGCTGATAATTAAAGGTGATAATACTCATTGTCATTGAAAACGTGGCTTTATTTTTAGGATTAATATTTGATTCATCATCAGTGTATAGGGCTATACACTGACTGTTAGTGCATCTTACAATGCCACCTGTCGAGTTACGGGTTAGGGTTAGGAGTTAGTTTTTTTAATGAGGTGTCAATGTAGAATTCATTAACAGTATATAAAGTCTATACATTGATAATGCATCAAAAATGAACTCTTATTTTTATTTAATATGAAATTGTAAGGTTGAAATGTGAAAAGAAAAAGTTGTAATTATCTTCCCTTTTACATAATTTGACGAATTCTTAATTATGACTAATTTCTGCTGTTGTAAAAAAAAAAAAAATTATGATGCGATTCATATTTCACTATTTTAGAGGCATGATGTATTATAAATATGACAATTTGTGTATTTATATCGTATGTTTATTATTTTCATATATTATAATCGTTTTTAACGTATTATCTGTTTATATAAATTTTGACATATTAATAATTCGTATTATATAAATATTGAAACGTTCGTGCTATTTTTCATATTCTGTTATATTTTAATTATTTTTTTCATTTCATATTTAAAATTATTAAATTTTAAAAGTGTCTCATATTTGAAAAGACAATTTTATCCTACAATAATGATACCAATCATCAACAAAGTTCCTTAATATTAGGGATGGTAAAACCTGAACCGTCCGATGGATTTCGAACCGATCCGCTTTGAATGCAGAGGGTTTTTTTTTTAACAATGGAGGCGGAGCGATTTTTTGTTTGAAAGGGGGATGGAGCAGTTGTTGTAATTGCCTGCTCCGTCCCACCCCGTCCCAAATACTGAAATTATTATTTTACCCTTAAATATTTAGCTTTTAAAAGAATAATAAAGTAATATAACTAATTTTTAAAAAAAAAAAAAACCTAAACCTAATACTTTTTTTTTCTCTTCCTAGATTAGAAACTCGTTTATGTTGAATTTATATTTAAATTCTTTTACAGTTTTATTATTTGAAAAAAATAAAAATAATTAATAAATATCGAATGGAGCGGAACGGGACGAGGTGGTTATGGATATAACCGACATCCATGAAAATGATAGTGATACTAAAATTTTAACATTCACAATAAAACGAGACGAAAGACAAAATAAAGCAATCCAATGACAAAACAAGAATGAATACTGCAAAATCCGCTAGTCCGTCCATCGCCATCCCTACTTGAGATTGAAAGAAATGTGGAGGAAGGGTAAAGAATGTCTGATAGGAGATATCAATGAAGGGAGGCAAGTGATGTTCATGTTGTTTGTTCCTTGTAAGGAAAGCCATCTACAGGCTGGCACGTGTCGGCATAGACAGACATCCTCGTATGGGATGCTGGCGGCGTTACACTAGGATTTGTCTTGCATTCAACAATTGGTATCATGCAGCGGTCCTTCTTTCTTGCCAAAACTGCAATAAATGCCCGTCAGGATTGATAGTTACTCCGACCTTCTAACAGGGGTAAATTAGACATTTCCCTTTGAGGATGACCCCACTTCGCATACTTTTTTTTTTCTGAGCCAACAAGGAAACCCAATCTCATGAGTGACAAACAAATGACAAATCTTAGGAATGTGGATTTACTAAAATCTCTATTTTGTAAGAATGATAATGGATAGTGCGAATTTGAATATTTATAATTATTCAATCTATTTTTTGTGGATTCAGATATTGTGAATTCGGATATTATAATTACTATCCGCAACGGATGCGGATATGAAACCTCGAATATCCATTATCTTAATCCGCATTACTTATGCAGATAACGGATTTGGATATCCGAATCCGCTATCCGAATTCGCTTACTTTTGTGGATTCAAATTCGAATATCTGAATCCATTATCCGTTTATTTGAATTTAAAATTAATTTTTAAATTCATCTTGCAGGTGGTACTCCGGGACTTAGTCTAAGAAGGCAAGTATAAAAAGTCAAACTTGAAAAAGTCAACCCACTTTCAAAATCAAGATTTGAAGTCCAATTGAAAAATGGCGGAAGAATTTTGATAATCTGAGGTCTACATTGAAAAATATGGAGTTCGGAAGTTGGCTTACGGAGATTCAGTAGAAAGGAAACCCTAATCCGAGAAATTTGGGGAAAAGTGCTTAAACGATCAAATTGATCGAAATTGAAGGTTCCAAATGAAAGATAAGCACTGACTACGGGTAATGGAGAAGCCACTTGAAAGAAAAACTGAAAGAAAAGTCAATTCGGAAGAAAATCGAGAATTAGGGTTTTTGGTGGATTTCGGTGAAATTGGGAAGAATTACAGAAATGGCCCGACTCGGTTGGACTAAAGCCCCTAATGGATGAGGAGTGATTAAAAAAAGATAGCCCAAGGCTCAGTTCAAAGAAAATCTAAAAATCGGACTTGTTTTGAGCAAAACCAGGTTTCGGAGGCAAAAGGGCAAAATTGGAAAATTTGGGAAAAATAGCAAATGAACTCCAAAAATTTTGAAAAAATTCAAATCTCATTTTTAAAATTATTTGGAAGAGATTTGCGAAAGAAAATCTGGATTAAGAGTTCGTTTGCAAAATGGCCAAATCCCGAGCCCCATATGTAGTAATTCAAGCAAATAAATCCCGGAAAAAATACCAAATGAGTTCCAAAAATTATGAAAACTTCCAGATCATACTTTTAAATTATTTGGAAGAGATTGGTGAACAAAAATATGGATTTGGAGCTCATTTAAAAAATTATAAAGTTTGGGAGCATAAAAGGGCAATTTTGGAAGAAAAAATCCAAATAAATAGAAAATGGACTCGAAAAATTTTGAAAACTTTCAGAATTCAATTTTTTATTATTTTGAAAGTATTGAAAAAAGAAAATTTGAATTTGGAGTCCGTTTGCCATTTATTTATGTTCGAAGGGCAAAAAGGTCATTTTACCCAAGAAACCGAAAAGGGCTTTTCTTGCCTTTCAAAAAAATGAGTGGGTAGACATTTTTTGATTTTTTAATCAAAAGGCCAACAATGAAGAGTAAGTTAGTTATTTTTTTTATCAAGCCTTTTCAAATAAGCCACATGGACCAATGTATGAAGAGGGAGAGTGTCAACATAATGGCTTAAGATTCTTGAACAGCTGTAATTATGGATAGCTGATGGCCTAATCTAAGGGTGATAATTTCATTTTTTAAACATCTTGGATTAATAGCCTCTGGATCAAAATTGGTGGAAGAAAAAATGACATCATAAGTGAATAAGGCCATTCGACCATACTAAAGGGGGTATTCTCTCTTTCATTTTCAGCTATTCACTCTCTATTCTCTCTTGATTTTGGCTGATTTTTCTCTCCATTTTTGAAAGGCAAAAAGAAAAGTTTAGAAAAGAAAAGAAAGTTAAAAGAGAAAAAGCTTGAAAGATAGCTTCTAGAGGTTGCTTTAAGCACCATACTCTTGCACTTTCTTTGATTTTGCATTCTTGATTTGCTATTTTGATCACTATTTTGGTGAGTTTCTTTTGATTTTTCTTTTAAAATAAGTATTTTTAATATTCTTCTTCAAGTTCGTCTTCATAGTTTCTTGGAAAAAAGTTTTGAATTTTTTTTTCTTTTGTTATAGGGGTGGCCGAATGGTCTGATTTTTAGGTAATTGCTGTTTGCATTCTTTATTTCATGTTATTCTTGATGTTTAACAAGTTTTGATGCTTTAAATCTTCTTCTAATACATAGATATGAAGCTTGTTTTAATTTGGTTGCTTGCTTGTTTCTAGTTTTTGAATCTATTATCTTGTTATCATGTTTATTTTACATGTCTTGCATTTTTGATTTTCTGTTTTCAAAATGTTTAAGTTTGTTTATGTTTTATATTTTGTAATCCATGTGTTTGTGAAAATACCTATTGGTTTTCATGCCTTTACTTTATATTTGCATGATTTGAGTGTTATTCTTTAGCTAAGCATGTTAGTATATCATGTGTTTGTGAAAATGCCATGCTCATTTTAAGCATGAGACCATTCGGTCACCCTTATATTGTATGCTTTGTGTGTGCATTTTTGTTATGTTAGTTGATAGGTTTGCATTTTCATGATATTTGGTTGAGTATTTTGTTTAAGCATGCCATATGTTTGTGTTATTGCCATGCATATTTTAGGTTTAGGATTGGTTTGTTTTGCCATGCATTTTAGACCTAGGTTGCATTAAATGCCATGCAAGTTCATTTAGGTCTAGGTCATTTTATTGATGCCATGCATTTTTCATGTCATTTAGGTTTTAAATCATGCATTTCATGCATCATATTTGCTGTATTTTTCATGCATTTCATGACCTTGCCACTTGACTTATGACTTAGGCCAATCAATGGCTCAAAGTCATGCTCACTTGAGCATATTTGTGGAAAATTAAAAAGTTGTCAAATTGATTATTCTACCTTTGTCATTTTTTTTACCTAGGCAATTTTTTGCCTAACTTTTCAAAAGTGTTAGCTACTGTTTGTGAGTCCTTAGGAGAGTCTCTAATATTTTTACTTTGATTTTTAAATGATTCTATCAAAGGCAAAAAAATGTGTTTTGACAAAATAGTTTTTTCACCCAGTACTCGTACTTTCTCGATTTTTCTAGGCAGTCATCTTTAATCAAAAAATTAAGATGATTTTTTCCCATGTAGTTTCACATGTTCTGAGTCTCCAATATTTATTTTTTTAGATTTTTTTGAATTTTAAAAATAGGGTAAAAAATCATGATTTAAAACTGGACAGTGGAGTCAGAATTGAATTTGAAAGAAAATCATTTTTCTGTTTTGGTTAAGTCACTTAGAGGGGGCTGATTAGGAAGTTTAGTTACTGACTTAGGGTAGTTTCTTAGCCTTTTTAAACTCTAAAAATGATTTTTTAAGTCTCGGGTTAAGGGTGGTCAAGTCCGAGATTTTAAACTTAGGAAATTAGAGTCATTTAGAAGGGTTTAGCTAAGTTTTTATTTTTAATCTAAGCTTTTCAAAATTGTTTTCAAACAATCACAAAGTATTTTGATTTTAGAATATTTAATTTGATATATTTTCCTAAGGTAGCCGGATATCTTTTACGGATTTCCTTAATTAAAGGAAAAAATACATTCTCATGCATTGCATTTTCCATATTCATGCATATTATATAATATGTAATTTTTGCTATGTTTAATTTTCATGATGGTGTTATTATCTTTGATTTAAATTTTTGATATTATATTATTTGTTATATGGTTTTGAATATTTCATGATATCCTATGCTTTTTATTTAGTTATTTTTGTCATATTATTTAGCATATGCTATGTTCATGCATTATTATTTTTATTTTTATTTTCATGCATATTATATGATAGCATTATTTTATATTTCATTTCATTTAGATTATATGCCATGTCATTTAAATCATTTCATTTCATATAGAATATATTATGTTACCTAGGTCATTTCATTTCATGTAAAATATATTATATTACCTAGGTCATTTCATTTAGAATATATTAGGTCACTTAGGTCATTTCATTTCATTTAAAGTATATCATATAACTTAGGATATTTCATTTCATTTAGAATGTGCTAAGACATCTAAATTATATCATATCATTTAGGTTGCATTATATTATTTAGACTTCGCTATGTCATTTTATTTATGTCATATATATTCATATTCATATTTTTTAAAAATATTTTCAAAAATGTAATCATTTGAGTTAAAATAATTCATGAATTCTCTGTCGGGTTTGCTGGGGAGGATATCATCAATTATCATTAATAACGGAATATCTTCTTTAAAATGAGAATGATTCGAAAAGTTTTCCAAACTAATAAAAATTTCTATATTTTACCACGTTTGTTGGGGAATATAAGAAAATTTTGAATTTATAAATTCTGGATCATTTTCAATTAAAAATGGAATTATTTTTGTTTAAATTGGGAATTAACTTGAAATACTAAATTTAAAACTGAATTTTTACCGAGACTTGAGATAACACACGATTAATAAGGTACCGTTTTATACGGGCGTTGTGGGGGTGCTAATCCTTCCCCACACGTAACCGAGTCCCGATGCCTCTTTTTTAATTTCTTTGGTTTAAAACGCAGACTTAAAATTGGTTTTAAAAATGTTTTAATTAATTTTAAAATATTTTATAAAACCGGTTTTAATAGGTGGTCGATCACACCTAGCTAAAAAAGATTGGTGCCGACTCCATATCTTTTTCAATGTCATTTTCAAAACCTCCATTTTTCAAGAGGAATTAAGTCTATTTTTTCTCGTTTTTTTTTTTAATGTCACGCTTAACGAATAATAAAGTCTTGCGATGAGACTTGTTATTTTTTTAGGTTGCGAGAAATAATAATAGTATTTATATTATTCTTAGTTACGATTTGGTATTATAAATATTAATAAAATTTATCATTGAAAATTTCAATATCATGCCAATTTAAAAAAAAAAATTATTAGAACATTTTGGATAATGCTTTTAACAATTAAATATAATAAAATTATTTTATTTTATTCATTTAAATCTTATGAATTTTTATAATTTTAATTTTAATATTAATTATTAATTATTTATGATTTTATTTTATTTTATTTTATTTTATTTTACCAATCTTATAATTTTCTTAAATTAGTGCCAATTTGTGAATGATGGATTATTTTCAAAGTATTTATTATCTATCATGATCGGCTTATAACTCTACTATAATTTTAATCTACTTTGACAAAAAACTTCATTACTTTTTTGGAAAATTGAAATTGTCAAACTTAATACGATTTAATATAATTTTTACTTTTATCCTACAAAAGTGGTGTTAGGTTTAGATTAAAAACTTTATACCTTAGAAATAAGTTAAAATTTCAAAATAGTAGAGTTATTATTCAAGAAATATTACAATATGTTTAAAGATAAAGTTTTTACCTTATTCAAGAAATTTCAATATAGTTTTTACTTTTATCCTATAAAAGTGGTGTTAAGTTTAGATTAAAAATTTTATACCTTATAGATAAGTTAAAATCTCAAAATAGTAGAGTTATTATTCAAGAAATATTACAATATGTTTAAAGATAAAGTGTTTGTCAATTTCTCTATTTATTTTAGTAATTATATTTTATATTTCTTTATTGCTTTTAATTACTTCTTTTGTATTAACGGATTGATTTGCTTTGCGTCATTTTTTTATTGGTTGATTGATTAATATTATCAATGTAGTTATTTTATTTTGGAATATATTTAGTCGCAACGTATTAGTTTTATCTTCAAAGTTAAATATATTAGTTTTATAAAAGTTAAAATTTTATATTTACATGCAAGGGAGTATAGCTTTGAAAATAGGATTCGTCTGTTTAAATATTAAAAACATAAAAATAAAAAAAATAATGGACTTGTAACTCTATCTATATCTCTTTCTTACATTTGGATGAAATATGTGATTTTATTTGTTGTTCTCAGTTAGGATAATTCTTGGATAAGCATGATTTGTTTTGTAATTTTAAATGGATAATTTTATCTATCTAATTGTTTAAATCTAAATTAATTGAAATAAATTATGATTTATTAGAAGCATTATCAATTGAATTAAAAATGACTGAAATTTTTGTTAATCTACATATATAAAAAATTAATTAATTAAAGGAGAAAATTAATTTTTAAGAGGATTGTATTATTTAATTTATAAATTACTTATAGTTGCAATTGATTAATTAATTAATTTAAAAAATAATCTTATGTAAATGGGTGTTTGATAATGCATTGAAAAAGAAAAAAATTTACATTTTAATTTTTTCAATGTGTTTGATAACTCACATTAAATGTTACTGATAAGTGCTTAAATTCATGTATTTTCATATATTAATTCCTTATATTTTATGCTTAGTTCCTTAAAATTCTCGATAATTTATTATGGTTTTGTGTTTTGTAAGTATTTTGAAAGATAAGAATTGCTATGGAGTTGAAAATAGTGAATTTGGACAAGAAATGAAGCTTCAAGCACAAGGGACACTTCAAGAAGACTAGATGCGGTTGTCTACATCTCATTCCTTAAAAACCTTAGTCGAAAAAACCTACTTTCAAGCTCAAAAGAACCCTAGCGACAAGTTTTATTTAACCTTGAAAAATTTCAGCCGCCACTTCCTTTTGCATTATTATGAGTTGCCCTAATTCTTCCTTTAAATACCCTAGCTGATTACATGGTTTTTTAGATAAATAAGAAGTGGCGGCATCTCCTAGTATTATTGGCTGTTAACTTTGTCAAACTTGCATTAATTGCAAAGATCTTTCCTTAAAACTAATCCTAGTCAAAGTAGGAGAATTAAATCAGCCAAGCCTTTCCTTCCTTACAATTACTTTGGCTGCAAGTTTGTAATCTTTCCTCATTAAAGAGTGCTTTAATTACAATTAATTTTTTCTTTCCTTATATCTATATGCCTTGACTGCCAAGCATTCCTTCTTTCCTTAAAACACAAAAATCAGCCATTTTTCCTTAGCTTTAGTCGCAAGTCAGCATTTATTGAAGGAAGAGAGCTGAAACTCACTTGTTTGATGCCCTAGCTATTGCCTATAAATAGAGAACAAGGGGGCAAACGAAAATCACACTTCTCCAAGCATTAGAGTTCTGATTTCTTCTTTGTTTTAGAGTTTTTGAGAGAGCAAGAGGCTATATAATTAATATTCTTCTTCTTTCTTTCTTTAATTTTCTTCTTAGATTCTCTTTAATTTTATGTTTATGTTTACAATGCCTATGCTAGGCTAAACTTTTATTTGGTTAAGGGTGATTTCAAAGCCCTACACATGTTATGTAATTAATTTTCAGAATCTATCTATCATTGTTTTCTATCAAAGTTGCTTATGTTCTTCCATTAAAATTGTTCATGATGATGTTTTGATTTGTTTAGGTGGCCAACTAGATAAATCTTGATAATTGTCTAATGCTAGTTTAGGAGTCTTGATACATATAATTGTCTTGATTTTCTATTCATAAGTAGCAATTTGTGATTAATGATTATGGTCAAGTTTTCAATAATTGCAAAGTGAAACATAACCTAAGTTGAACAATCCGAGCTTATGTGTTTGTTGCTTAGATCAACCTATCTTTCTCATCATAAAGCTGCTATTAAATTGAACTTAGAGAGCTTATTCTAGGTTATTTGATAGTTAGAGATTAAATAGAGAGCTTGTTCTATTTAACGACGAACTAAGAAAAGATTGGGGTAACAAAACTTGTTATCTATGGTTGTTAACTTTGATAGCTAATTGATGTTGATAGATATGAAATTGATTCTTAATGATGTCTAGTGGTGGAGAATGAACCTTTAGCCATATTTCTCATATTCGATTCTTCTTAATGACTTGTTTTCTCATTTTTATTGTTAACTTTAGTTTAAATCTGATCTCAAAATCCCCTTTACTTTTATTTACTTGTTTTTAAGTGATAAACTACTAACTTATAAACTAAAACCCAATCCCTGAGGACTCGACCCTTGCTAATCACTATACTCTACAATTGATTTTTTTTAAGTGCAAGGTTAAATAAGATACACTCTTTTGGGTGCATCAAGTTACTTAATAGAAATTTTCAACAAAAAATGTTGAATGAGATAAGTAAGTAGAGAGCTACTTATCACTTAATGCAGAATACGTTCAATCAATTTTATTTCAAAATATATATATTTGAACTAAATTATCCATTTTTTGTTACAAAAGATGAGATATTTAAATTATTCCTTTTAGTTTTTATCTAGAACTATCCAGAATAATATAAATTGTTATGTTAATAAGGTTAAAATTGTGAAATGAATAATTTTCAAAATTTATCAAACAATACAATTATATTCAGCATTTAATTTTCAGTAACATATCAAACAATTTTTATAATATAAATTCAGTGCTTATAAATTCAGTATTAAAAATTCAGCACTTAATTTTTCAGTTTATCAAATAACACCTAAATAAGTTTTATTGAATTCATATTATTTTGATCTTATTGTTGAGATAAGGAAATAACATTAATATTATTTTTAAATAACATATATAGTAAGTGATATTTGTGTTTTTGAATTAAAAAAATAAATGCTAAAGGATTAAAAAGAAATTAATTTGGAAAGATAAAAATCATATTTAAGATTTTTGAATTAAAAAAAAAAAGATATCTCTATTTATTTGGATTGTAATTCTTAAGTTTCAAATTTCAAATTGATATTTTTTTTTTTTTGAATTTTTAAATTGTATAATTTTATTTATTATCCTACATGTCAAAAATATAAGGCATCCACGTAAATGTCCATGTCAACAGACCTTGTTAAGTAAGCATGTACCTTGTAATAATATATATATGATTAGATCTAAATATATTTTTTTTAAATTTAAATATTTTCATAATACATGTGAATTAAAATTTTCTTTAATATTTTTATATAAAATAATTAAAAATATATTAAAAACAATGAAAACAATGAATGAAAATAATCTTTTCCGAGGAGTCTAATCAAGTGATTAAAAAATCAGACCGAATCGGTCGGTTGGACTGGTTAAACTGAAAACCAAATTTTGGCTTTTGACCGCATATTGTAGGGTGGATCTCGAAAGATATGAAAGATCTCCCTCCAAGCCACACATACAACTTTAATCGAATATGGTTTTCCACAGAATTCATATGTATCTATGGGATCTAGTATGGAATTCCGTTTACTCACTTTAAATTATTTGTTTCCCTCCCTTTCCTGCTAGGATTGAAAATCATGTATTTTACATATCCATACTATTGAGTCTTTGGGTTTTTGAAATAGTGTAAAAAGAAGTGCTTCAAATCATTGCTATTTGACCTGGACCTATTCTAAAAGAGTCGAGGCATTTCGAATATGTCAATCTATTGAGATATGGTATCCTACAAGTGAATGGTAAAAAATCGATTTTATATGTACTTTTTATTTTTTTTTCAAAATTTTATTTGTAATTAATGAGATTTGAACCTTTAACCTCTTAGTATTATACTAGTCACTGTGTTACATGCGTTGATGTTAAATGTTAATTATTTTGTATTTATTAAATAATTTATGTTTAATAATAAAAAATAAAAACAATTATCACATTGCATATCCTAATTATCCTTTTTTTTAAGAGATGCAAGCAATTTTAACTCTCTGTAAGTCCAACATCTAATAATTACATAAACAAATCTTTAATAAAAGAAAACATGGTAAAAAAATATACTTTATACATGCTTTTTGGATGGTAAAATGTTTATTTATCCACACACAAAAAAAGTGCAATTAGTAAGGAAAATCATTTTTATAAATTGATTAAATTTTGTGAAAATGAAAAATTCTTCAAGTTATTGTAAGATCACGTAATTTCACCTCTATAGCCTAATACACATTTAATTTCCTATATTCGTTTCATTATCTTAAGCCCATTCACAAATAGTCATACTAATATGTTACCACTAAATATATTTCAAAATAAAATCACTACACTAATAATATTAATCAATCAACCAACAAAAATTGATGTAAAGCAAACCAAACCATTAATACAAAAAAGATAATTAAAAGAAATAAAGAAAGATAAAATATAATCATTAAAATAAATAGAGAAATTGACAAACACTTTATCTTTAAACATATTGTAAATTTTCCTAAAGGATAACACTACTATTTTAAAAAATTTAACTTATATCTAAGATATAAAGTTTTTAATCTAAACCTAACACCATTTATGTAGGATAAAAGTAAAAACTATATTAAGTTATTAAGTTTGAAATTTTCAATTTTTCAAAAAACTAATGAAATTTTTGGTAGAAGTAGATTAAAACTATAGTAGGATTATAAGTCGATCATAATAAATAATAAAATAATCCATATTCATTAATTGACACTAATTTAAGAAAATTATAAGATTGATAAAATAAAACAAAATTATAAAATAAAGAATACTTAATAGTAAAATGATAGAAATTCATAAAATTTAAATGAATAAAATAAAATAATACTTTATTATATTTAATTGTTAAAAGAATTATCTAAAATGTTTTAATAATTATTTAAAAAAAAAATCTATCATGATATTGAAATTTTTAGTGATAAATTTTATTAATATTTATAATACGAAATCGTAAATAAAAATAAAATAAATCTTATTACTATTTATAATGTAATATAAAAACTTATTTATTTATACAAAAAAAAAGTATATATTGAGCATAAAATTACATATTATATAAATAATCAAAATTTGCATTATGATTTAAAATAGATTAATGGAACTTTTTATTTTTATTTTTTAAGGTTAATAATGAAAAATTAAAACTTTGAAGATAAAGTAATTCAATGTAAATTTTAACTTTTTATTTTATTTATTCTCAAAAAATTCCATTTAAATAAAGTCTTTCAATAGAATTAGAATTCTTATTTATAAATTAGATACATTTTATTAATAAAAATATTTATAATGGCAAATTAGTAATATAATGAATAATAATGGGTATTTTTGTCACTTTTAAAGATTTTTCACATTCGTGTTTTTATATATTTATAGATATAGATTAAAAATTATACCATTAAGCCAAATACATATTTTTGTTAATTATTAACTATATTTAATATTTATTTAGTGTTTAATTTTTTTATTATTATAAAAAGAGCCCTATCAAACCAGCTATTTTTTGTGTTTGATAGAAAGAGAAAAAAAGATTTGTGTATTCGTAATATGTTCGTGTTATTTTTTGTGTTATAATTGTAGTCAATATATTATATATTTAAATAAGTTTTGATACATTAATAATTCATTTTATATAAATTTTGATACATTCGTGTATTCGTGTTATTTTTCTGTGTTGTGTTTTAGTTATTTTTTTTTGTGTCGTGTAGTGTCTGAAATTACCAGGTCTATTTGACACTATTTAAATAGCTCTCACTTTTGTGTCACTTGTCGTTTAATGATTATTTTTTAAAAAAATAAGGTCATTAATTTTTTGGTTTTTATATTATTGAATTAAAAATTATTTTATTGATAAATGATCTGTAAAAATTAAAATGTTGCATAATTATATGAGATGGTTGATGTAAGTGGAAATTTTCAAAACTTTAGGTATTAAATCAAAAGAAAAAAAAATATTATGATGATTAAATGGTGAAAAAACTATGTTAAATGATATTATAAATTATGAGTTGTTGTATGATAATTGTTGGGTTTAGGTTTAACTTTTTTTTTTTTATAACTCTCAATATGAATATAAATATGAAAGATAAATATCAACATAATCTAAATGGATTAAATTTTGATATTCATCATAATTTTTTTTTTTACATATAAAATACATGTTAAAATATGAAATGCATTTAAATCTAAAATATCGATAATAACTACATACATTTAATTTACAACAAAGTTTTATGATATCTATTATCTTGCAAAAAAAAAAAAAAAAAAGCAATAAATGAGACAAAGGGAATGTAAAAAATAATATTTTGATAACACTTTTGTGAAGGATATCAATCATGTGAGTTTCACTTATAATATTTAGTTTTCCATCAAATATGCTTTTACCTTTTTGAACGATCTATTTTTATATTATAATATAATACAATATCTTTTTAACTTCAATTTCAAAATATATAAAAATAACTATATTTAAATATATATATATATATATATATATATATATATATATATATACACTAACTTATCAAACTACCTACCTTACTTCATGGATTAAAAAACCAGATCGGACTGTTGAATCAGTGGTTTGTCTGATCCAATTAATATATTAAAATCGAGAATCAATCGAACCGGTACAAAATCGGTTCAACCGATAAAAAATCAGATTGAACCGATAAAAAAGCAATTACATATATATTTTTTTAATTTTAAAAAAAAAATTATTTCTAATTAATGAGATTTGATCCTTTAACCTCTTAATTTCATATTAAACATCTTACTATTAAAACAAATATATATTTTTGTTAATTGTTAACTATATTTAATATTTATTTAAAATTAAACTTTGTGTTTTAATATTAAAAAACAAACTACATCAAACCGGTCGGTCCAACCGATTGAACCGATTAAATCGAAAATCTAATCGATTCGACCTCCCATCCAATTTTTTTAACATTGCCTTACTTACTTTGAGCGTACAAAAACATAATCAAGCGACGCGGGAAAGTCACCTAGTTCTAGGTGAAGTTATACCATGGATGAGAATTCAATTGCACATTTCATGTAACTAGTATTTGTTATCACGTGCGTCTGCATGTGAATACTCGTTGATTTTTTATTTTTAAATATATAATTATATATTTTAAAATAAATAAAACTAATAAAATGTATATTAATTAAAATTTGCATTAACATGTAAAGTTTGTTTTATGTGTAAATTATATCAAATTATTATAAAGTTTATTATT
This sequence comes from Fremontodendron californicum, assembly GCA_030761205.1. Classification (NCBI taxonomy): domain Eukaryota; kingdom Viridiplantae; phylum Streptophyta; class Magnoliopsida; order Malvales; family Malvaceae; genus Fremontodendron; species Fremontodendron californicum. Next base: position 5,500,016 of record JAULJL010000014.1, read on the forward strand.
TTTAATATTAATGCAAAATTAGTTACGAAGATAAAAAAATTCAATGTAAAATTCAATTATTTTTTATTTATATCAAATAAATTGATTTATTTTTTTTGAGTTTAGTTAAAAATTAAAAATTTTAAAATATATAAAATTTTAATAATTTTTTATTTATTATTAAATTAATATATTTAATGAAAGTGTTTTAATAAAATTAAACTTCTTACATATAAATTAGATAAATTTTATTGATAATAATAAAAAATTATAATGGCAATTTAGAAATATAATAAAAAAATAATGACTATTTTTTTCAGTTCAAAATATTCTCTATATTCGTGCTTTTATATATACTAGTCATTGTGTCACATGCGTTGCACGTGATGTTACACGTTAATTATCTTAAATAATTTATGTTTAACAAATCAAATGAAAAAAAAAAAATTATGAATATTTATCTATTCTTAAAAAATCAGAACTCTTAAACCTTTTTCACACTTTATATTATGAATAGATTAAAATCAAAAGTTGTCGTAATATATATAATCACATGAGATTTAGTTATTTAGTAAATCCTAACTTTGCAATTGTTGTTTCATAAAATTTAACTAAAAATTGTACACATAATTTAATTGTTAAAAGCATTATCTTAAATGCTCTAATAAAATTTTTTTTTCTAAAAAAAAAATTCTATCATTGATATTAAAAATTTCAATGTTAAATTTTATTAATACTAGATAAATGCCAACGTTTCACTACGGGCATGTTATCGGATTTGAATTGATATTTTATAATAAATTTGAAAGATAAAAAAGCAAGAGGGGTAAAGATAATTTAAAAAAATAATAACTTCTATCCTTATACGACACTTTGTATAAAATTGAGAGTTATTTGAATATTATCAATTAGATCCTCCAATTTCAGACATAAACATAATTATACGATACAAACATAACATGAGAAAAATAATTAAAACACGACATGACACAAAAAATAACATGAACACGACACAAATACACGAACGTGTCAAAATCTACATAAAACGAAGTATTAACGTGTCAAAATTTATATAAATATATAATATCTTGAATACGATTATAACAGAAAAAACAACACAAACATGACGACGCGCGACATAAATTTAGGAGTTATTTGAATAGTGTTAATTAAACTTGGCAGTTTCGGACACAATATGATTATACAACACAAACACAACATGAAAAAATAATTAAAATATGACACGAAAAATAACATGAACATGACAAAAATACATGAACGTGTCAAAATCTACATAAAATAAATTATTAACGTGTAAAAATTTATATAAATTTATAATACTTTAAACACACAATAAAATAACATGAACATGTTACGGATGTACAATTTTTCTCTAAATTGAATCATTATTACAAATTATGCAAAATATGGGATGAACTAAGACACGACATGAACACACATAATTTTCTCTAAATTGAATCAGCATGACAAAGGATGCAAAATATTTGGATGAATTGAAACATGACACGAACACATAAAAAAAATAATTAAAATACAACACGACACGAAAGTAACAGAAACACAACACAAATACATGAACGTGTCAAATCTACATAAAATGAATTATTAACATGTAAAAATTTATAATACTTTGAACATACAAAAAAATAACACGAACACGAAAAATAATATGTGTCGCAACCTAAAAAAATAACGAGTCTCATCGCAAGACTTTATTATTCGTTAAGCGTGACATTAAAAAATCGAGAAAAAGTCGACTTAATTCCTCTAGAAAAATGAAGGTTTTGAAAATGACCTTAAAAAAGACATGGAGTCGCCACCAATCTCTTTTAGCTAGGTGTGATCGACCACCTATTAAAACCGATTTTATAAAAATATTTTAAAAATTAATTAAAACATTTTTAAAACCAATTTCAAGTCTACGTTTTAAACCAGAGAAATCAAAGAAACGGGTTCGGGACTCGGTTACGTGCGGGGAAGGATTAGCACCCCCACAATGCCCGTATAAAATGGTACCTTATTAATCATGTGTTATCTCAAATCTCGGTAAAAAGTTGGTTTTAAATTTAGTATTTCAAGTTAATTCCCAATTTAAAGAAAAATAATTCCACTTTTAATTGAAAATGATTCGGAATTTATGAATTCAAAATTTTCCTATATTCCCCAACAAACGTGGCAAAATATAGAAATTTTTATTAGTTTTGAAAAACTTTCCGAATCATTCTCTTTTTTTTGAAAGAAAGATATTCCTTTATTAATGATAATTGATGATATTCCCTCCAGCAAACCCGGTAGAGAACTCATGAATTATTTTAACTCGGGAATATCTTTATTATTTTTTTATTGAAAAATCATTATCCTTTTGAAAACATTTTAAAAGATATGAATATGTATATGCATGACATAAATAAATAAAATAACATGGCAAAATCTAAATAATATAATGCATCCTAAATGACATGATATAATATAATTTAAATGCCTTAGCATATTCTAAATGAAATAAAATGTCCTAAGTTATATGACATATTATAAATGAAATGAAATGACCTAGGTAATATAATATATTCTATATGAGATGCAATATCCTAAATCATATTATATATTCTAAATGAAATGAAATATCCTAGGTAACATAATATTTTAAATGAAATAAAATATCCTAAATGACATAATATATCATAAATGAAATGAAATAACCTAAGTAATATAATATATTCTATATGAAATGAAATGACCTAAGTAACATACATATTCTATATGAAATGAAATGATTTAAATGACATACATATATGGATGATATGACATATAATTTAAATGAAATGGAATATAAAATAATGCTATCATATAATATGCATGGAAATAAAAATGAAAATAATAATGCATGAATATAGTATATGCTAAATAATATAACAAAAGATAATTAAATAAAAAGCATAGGATATCATGAAATATTCCAAATCATATAATAAACAATATAACATAACTCAAAATCATAACAATATCATAGAAATCATCATAGCAAAAATCACATATTATATAAGATGCATGAATATGAAAAATGTAATGCATGAAATGTATTTTTTCCTTTAATTAAGGAAATCCGTATATCTAAAAAGATATCCGGCTATCTTAGGAAAATATGTCAAATTAAATATTCTAAAACCGAAATACTTTGTGATTGTTTGAAAACAATTTTGAAAAGCTTGAATTAAAAGTAAAAACTGGGCTAAATCTTTTTTAAAATGGCTCTAATTTCCTAAGTTTAAAAATCCGGACTTGACTACCCTTAACCCGAGACTTGAAAAACCATTTTTAGAGTTTAAAAAGGCTTAGAAACTACCCTAAGTCAGTAGCTAACCCTCCTAATCAGCCCACTCTAAGTAACTTAACCAAAACAGAAAAATGATTTTTCTTTAATTTCAATTCTGACTCCACTATCCAGTTTTAAGCCATAATTTTTATCCTATTTTTAAAAATTCAAAAAATTCTGAAAAAAATACTGGAGACTCAGGACATGTAAAACTACACGGAAACAAATCAGCTTAATTTTCTGATTAAATACGAATGCCCAGAAAAATCGAAAACGTACGAAAACTGGGTGAAAAAATTGTTTTGCCAAAATACATTTGTGCCTTTGATAAAATCATTTAAAACTCAAAGTAAAATATTTAAAACCCACAAAATGACTTACAAACAGTATCTATGAATTTTTGAAAGTTAGATAAAAATTGGCAAAGTAAAAAAAAAAAAATCACAAAGGTAGAATAATCAATTTGACAAACTTTAATCTTCCACAAGTGTGCTCAAGAGAGCATGACTTTGAACCATTAATTGGCCTAAGTCATTATTCAAGTAGCATGAACATGAAATGCATGAAAAATTACAGCAAACATAGTGCATGAAATGCATAAGTTTAAACCTAAATGTCATGAAAAAATGCATGGCATTCATATAGTGACCTAGACCTAAATGGACTTGCATGGCATTTAATGCAACCTAGACCTAAAATGCATGAACATGCATGGCAAATAAACCTAACTTAATAACAAAAATATGCATGGCATTTTCACAAACATAAAGCATGCTTAAACTAAAAACCCAACCAAATATCATGCAAATGCTCACCTATCAACTAACATGGCAAGAATGCACATAAAATGCAAAAATTCCAAGGGTGGCCGAATGGAATAATGTAACTAGCAAACATGGCATTTTCACAAACACTTGGTATACTAACATGCAAAACTAAATCAAATGTCATGCATATGCAAAAACCTACCAACTAACATGGCAAAAATGCAACACACAATGCAAAACACATGGAGTAGCCAAATGGCCTCAAGCTCCAACAAGCATGGCATTTTCACAAACACTTGGTATACTAACATGCTCAACTAAAATATAACACTCAAATCATGCAAAAAATCACACAAGCATTTTCACAAACACTTAATATACTAAATCTAAAACATGCTCAACTAAGATATAAAACTCAAATCATGCAAAAACCACACAAGCATTTTCACAAACACTTGATATACTAAATCTAAAACATGCTCAAATTTAAACATTATGAAAACAGAAAATTAAAAATGCAAAAACATGATATTTAAAACATTAATGGCAACAAACAAAGCAACCAAATTAAAATATAACTCAAGAATATGAAGTAAAATAACATTTAAAACACCAAGATCAAAGAAAATAACATAAACAATATGGTAAAATAAACCAAAATAGCAACTTAAATAAATAATGTAGGCCATTCGGCCATGGTCAGTATAATATAAAAAAAATTGTAAAAAATATATTTAAGAAAGAGATGAAGGAAGAACTTAAGAAGAACAATAAAAAAAATATTTATTTAAAATGGAAACTCACCAAATAGTAATCAAAATAGCAAAAACAAGAATGGAAAATCAAGAAAGTACAAGAGTTGGTGCTCAAGAGCAACCTCAAGAAGCTAATATTTCAAGCTTTATCTCTTCAGACTTTCCTTTCTTTTCTAAACTTTTCTTTTTTGCTTTCAAACAAGGAGAGAAAAACTAAGTAAATACCAAAAGAACTCAGCAAAATGAAATGTAAAAATGAATTTTCTGAACCCCCACACAAGGCTGGCCGAATGGTCTATAAAAAGGGCAAAGATGTTGTCATTTTTTTGTAACCAATTTCCCATCAAATGGCTAATAATTCAAGGTGAAAAAATCATGAAATTACCACCTTTAGATTAGCATATTAGCTATCTCAATTTATAGCTGTTCAAGAATAATGTTGACATCTCTCTTGGCCTATGTGGCTTAATCACCATGGCTTGATCAAAGAGAATCTCTAACTAACTCTTCATTTTTGGCCATTTGATTGAAAAATCAGAAGCTTCCTCCTTCCTTTGGGCCTTGGCAGGCCAGCACTTCTCTTTTCCAGCCAAACTCTGATTTTTTGAAAGGCCCAAAGTAGCCCTTTTCAGTTGCTTCGGTGAAATGACCGTTTTGCCCGCCCCGGATGCAAATAAATATCAAACGGACTCCAAATTCAATTTTTATTTTTTTAATACTTCCAAAATAATAAAATATTGAGTTCTGGAGGTTTTCAAAATTATCCGAGTCCGTTTGCTATTTATTTCGATTTTTTCTTCCAAAAATGCCCTTTATGCCCCTACATTTTATCATTTTTTAAACGAGATCCAAATCAGGATTTTCTTCAAAAATCTCTTCAAAATAATTAAAAAGTGTGATCTGAAAGTTTTCATAATTTTTGGAGCTCATTTGTTTTTTTTTTCGGGATTTATCGGCTTGAATTACTGCATAGGAGGCCCGGGATTTGTCCATTTTACAAACTAACTCCGAATCAAGATTTTATTTCTCCAATCTCTTCCAAATAATTTAAAAATGAGATTTGCAAAATTTCAGAAGATTTGGAGCTCATTTGCTATTTTTTCGGGATTTATCTTCTTGAATTATTGCATAGGAGGCCCGGATTTGGTCATTTTGCAAACGTAATCCGAATCAAGATTTTCTTTCGCCAATCTCTTACAAATAATTAAAAAATGATATTTGCAAAATTTCAAAAGATTTGGAGCTCATTTTCTATTTTTTCGGGATTTTCCTTTTTGAATTACTGCATAAGAAGCCCGAGATTTGGCCATTTTGCAAACGAACTCCGAATCAAGATTTTCTTTCGCCAAACTCTTTCAAATGATTTAAGAATGAGATTGAAAAATTTTCAAAATTTTTGGAGTCCATTTGCTATTTTCCCCAAATTTTCCAATTTTGCCTTTTTACCTCTGAAACCCGGTTTTGCTCAAAACAAGTCAGATTTTCAGATTTTCTTCAAGCTGAGCCTTGGGCTATCCTTTTTTATTCATTCCTCATCCATTGGGGGCTTTGGTCTTACCAAGTCGGGCCATTTCCGTGATTCTTCCCGATTTCACCAAAATCCACTAAAAACCCTAATTCTCGATTTTCTCCCGGATTGACTTTTCTTTCAGTTTTTCTTGCAAGCGGCTTCTCCATTACTCGTAGTCAGTGCTTATCTTTCATTTGGAACTTCAATTTCGACCATTTTGATCGTTTAAGCACTTTTCCCCAAATTTCTCAGATTAGGGTTTTCTTTCTATTGAATCTCCAAATGCTAACTTCCAAACTCCATATCTTTCAATGTAGACCTCGGATTATCAAAATTCTTTCGCCATTTTTCAATTGAACTTAAAATCTTGATTTTGAAAGTGGGTTGACTTTTTCAATAGTTGATTTTCTGGGGTTGACTTTTTCGGGGTTGACTTTTTTCGGGGTTGACTTTTTTCAAGTTTGACTTTTTATACTCGCCCTCTTAAACTAAGTCTCGGAGTACTACCTGCATGATGAAAACAGTCTTTTTACACTCGGAAACATCAATTTAGGAAGAAAACATACTTGTTTAGTAGTCCGGACAAAATTAGGTGTCTACAATATGAAAATGAACGAACATCCGAATGTGTAAAAATTTATATAAATGAATTATTAACATGTAAAAATTATATAAATTTATAATATTTTGAACACACAAAAAAAAAAACACGAACACGACACCAATACACTAACGTGTCAAAATCTACATAAAACGAATTATTAACGTGTAAAAAATTGTATAAATTTATAATATTTTGAACAAACAAAACATAACACAAACACACTATTTTTTCTCTATTTTTTTTCTTTTTTCTTTTCTTTTATTTCTTTCCTTCTTAATCAAAAAATGAATAAAATATCCAAACTATCCCTCTCAACCCTCTTAATACTCATGCTTAGTTGTCAACTAAGCATGATTTCAAAATCCCAAATTCTTGACTTTCATACATTGTTGGGATTACTTTTAATGTTTATAATACAAAATCGTAAATAATAATGGAATAAATCTATTACTAATTATGATATAAAAAACTTATTTTTTTTATAAAATTTTATATATTGAGCATAAAGTTACATATTACATAAATAATCAAAATTTGCTTGAACATTTAAAATAGATAAATATAATTTTTTTTTTTATTTTTAAGTTTAATCAAAAATTTTAATTTTGAAGATAAAGTAATTCATTGTAAATTTTAACTCTTTTTTTTTTATTATCAAATAAATCCATTTACTTAAAGACTTTCAATAGAATTAGAATTTTTATTTATAAATTGGATAAATCTTATAAATAATAAAAAATAATTAAAATGATAAATTAATAATATTTAAAAAATAATGTGTATTTTCGTCAGTTTAAAAGATTCTTCATATTTGTGCTTTTATATATATTATAGACTAGAATTTGTTATCACATGCATTCGCATGTGAATACTCATTGATTTATTTATTTTTGAATATATAATTATATATTTTATATACAAAATATTTATAATAACAATGACTATTTTCGCCAGTTTAAAAGATTCTTCATATTTGTTCTTTTATATATATTATAGACTAGAATTTGTTATCACATGCATTCGAATGTGAATACTCGTTGATTTATTTATTTTTAAATATATAATTATATATTTTAAAAATAGAAAAAAATAATAAAATATATTAACTAAATTTGCATGTAAAATTTGTTTCATGTGCAAATTATATCAAATTATTATATTATTTTTAATATTAATGTAAAGTAATTATAATAAAAAAATTAATGTAAAACTTAACTTTTTATTTATATCAATAAATTAATTCACTTTTTAAGATTAGTGAAAATTAAAACTTCTAAGATAAAGTAGTTCTACATAAATTTTTAATTATTTATTTATTATCAAATTAATCTATTTAACGAGAGTGTTTTAATGAAATTAAACTTCTTACTTATAAATTAGATAAATCTTATTAATAATAAAAAATATTTATAATGACAATTTAGAAATATAGTGAACAACGATGACTATTTTCGTCAGTTCAAAAGATTCTTCATATTCGTGCTTTTATGTATACTAGTATTTGGTATTACATGCATTCGCATGTGAATACTTGTTGTTTTATCGATTTTAAATATATAATTATATACTTTAACATAAATAAAATTTGCATTAACATGTAAAGTTTATTTTATGTGTAAATTATATCAAATTATTATAAAATTTATTATTTTAATATTAATGCAAAATTAAAGAAGATAAAAAAAATTTAATGTAAATTTTAATTCTGTTATATTTATATCAAATAAATTGATTTATATTTTAACTTTTAAGGTTAGTGAAATTTTAAAACTTTTAAGATAAATTTACAAAAGTGTTTTAATGAAATTAAGCTTCTTACTTATAAATTAGATAAATTTTAATAATAATAAAAAATATTTATAATAGCAATTTAAGTAAATAACAATGACTATTTTCGTTAGTTCAAAAGATTTTTTACATTCATATTTTTAATTCTTTTATATATATTTATATCAAATAATTTGATTTATATTTTAACTTTTAAGGTTAGTGAAATTTTAAAACTTTTAAGATAAAGTTACAAAAGTGTTTTAATGAAATTAAATTTCTTACTTATAAATTAGATAAACTTTAATAATAATAAAAAAATATTTAAAATAATAATGATTATTTTCACCAATTCAAAAGATTTTTAACATTCATATTTTTATATTTATATATATATATATATATTATGGATTATCGATATAGATATAGATTATAGATAAATTATAAATTATAGATATAGATTGGAGGACTAATTTAATTGCACATCTCACGCGCATGTAATGCACGTGGCATTAACTCTTTACTTTCTGAACTCAATAGAATTTTTATTTATTTAATTTTCTCTCTCTTTCTCTTATTCGAAACAAGAATTCAATAGAAAGGAAAACTGCAAGAGAGAAAGTGAATTAGTAAAAGAAAGTTGTTCCTTTTTTCTTTTTATTTATTTTCCCATAATTTATGCACATGGTAAATCTGCCTCAATCTTTATCGATGAACGCTCCTTTTGGGGGGACCAGCTCGTCGAATCCAACTGCCGCCGGAGCTCCGGCGAATAAGGATCGGAAAATGGCATCGGCGGAGCATTTGGTTCTCGATCTGAGCAACCCTGATCTCCGTGAAAACGCTCTTCTCGAACTATCCAAGGTAATTTAATCAACAATTTTTTTTTTTTAGTACTTGAGTAAATGATGCTTCTTTTTCGTCTTCTCTTTTATGTGCTTGATAAAGTACGGAATTTGAGGGGTTTTTTTTTTTTTTCTTTCTTTTCTGTTTTTAGTTGATGAGGAAACCCATAGAAACTATATGCAAAAGTGTGCCATTTTTTTTTTTTATTTATGCTACTTCTAAAAGATATTAAAAAGATACAGATATGTGGTTAGGAATGGAAACAGCATCGTATTCAGGCTGAAATGCAGAAACTAATTCCTTTAAACGTATTACGTTTTTTTTTGTTTGTTAATTTTTGGGTTTATAGATGGTTATTTTCCTGAAAGAGAATAAAATTCATGAAAATGGGTATGGCATATGCATTAATGGGGGTTACCATGGTTTTGGCAAAGTCATCATTGAAAATCTGTGGAAATGAATACCGATGTGAAAATGAGAGTGTTTTTGGGGCTCTAGAGGATAAGGACTATTAAATTATTGTATTGCTAATTTGGTGAAAAAGAGATTCCTGTGAACAGTTATTATTAGATGTTTGGATTGAATTAGAAGAGGGTAGAATTAAGAATTTGTTAAATATGCTCCATCTAGAGCCTTGAAATTAATAGAATCTTCTCGTAATCTACTCTTTATCTTGCATGTTATAAGGAGTCCTCTTGTTTTTAAATGTAATCTTTGACCAGATTTTTACTTATATGGGTTATTTATTGGTATTAAGCCTTTCGTTCTTGTTCACTAGTGTCCTTTTTATAGTTGCATTGCATGTCATTTCTTATGTTTAGCTCCTTAAAGGCACAATGGCCTTGAAGGAGATCATATGTATTCTTCATTTGGTTCTTTTTTAGAATAACGCTCTCATATCTAATATTTTAAGGATAAATGGGGTTGGAAACTGAAAATTGCTTTAGCTCGTTTTTTTTTTCTCGTGTACATGTAATGCATGAACAATTTTCTCTTGGAGTGGCTCTGGTTTCATTGTAAAGCATTTATCATTTCATTTAGCTGCATTTGCATGCATTATCTTCATAATGATTTTGAATATTGAGGTTGAAATACTTGTCCTTCCTTGAGAGTAGCAAATTAGTCAACTACTCACTATAGTGAGTGATATGGGCATATGGATGGTTGATTGAAGTGAATTCATCATCTTTAAAAATAAAATATTTGGGTTCAATGTTATTTATAAAGGTCAAAAGTAAGATAAATAGCCCAGAATAGTTTTTTTTTTTTTTTTTGTGCACAGAGCTTATTAGGTTAATATCTGCAACTTAATCTCCTCTCATGCTCTTACTCTGTATGCGGTTATGCAATTTAGCTGTTCAGCATTTGTCTGTTACTACTATAAACTAGTGTGTACCTTTGGTTTATTTTTTAGAACAAGGAATTATTTCAAGATTTGGCTCCTTTCGTGTGGAATTCTTTTGGTACTATAGCTGCACTCATTCAGGTATGCCTAATAAACTTGTTTTTGTTTTTATTTTTAGAAGAGAGAATTATTTCAAGATTTGGCTCCATTGTTGTGGAATTCTTTTGGTACTATTGCTGCACTTTTACAGGTATGCTATTTATAGTTGGTAGTTCAAAATTACTCCTTTCCTCCCTCTCCCATTCCCTTTCTCTGCGATTTTTGTAATTTCTTAATCACTGTGTAATGAATGTAGGCTTGTTAGAGAACTTGGTAAGTTCATTTGATCAACTTTCTTCAATTGAGTTATTGATGCTACTGCTGTTGTTTTCTATGCTTTAATTGCGGTGCATATCTTTTAGCAAGTTGATGTCTTTCATGTTTTTGATGGTGTAAGCTAGCATTGTAAGGTTGGACATGACCATCAATGAAAATGAGGATAGGCAGCTAAATATTATGTGAAGTTAAAGTGAAATATAATAGTATTATTTCTTCAAAACTAGAATATTAAAGATGGTATGCCTATGTTGTTAGTTAGGTAACATTCTTGTGCATCTTGGTTAACATGCACTTCATTTTACCAGATCCGTGGATATTGTGCATCTGCATGATGAGTGCAGATGTACCAGTCTACTGTTTGAGTGTTTCTGTATTTGACTTGGGCTTTGTTTGTTTTAAGAGATTTTACAATGTTCAACATTTTCTTTGTAAGCATAAAACTGTGAGTTCCTTTCTTCTTTTTAGTTGTTTGTAGTATGTGAAATTTTTATCTGGTGCAATTTCATTCTGATGTGTGTAATATTTCACCTATAAATTCATTTTAACTCGATTTCCAAAAATATTTCCTCTTTTAGGACCTACTCAATAAGAAAGGGTATAGGAGAAAACCTGGTTTTTATTAATTGGGGATATGGTAGAAAGGCTTATTATTTTTTGGCTAGTGAGAAATGATTTATTGGGAAAAAACCACAAGTCAATTTTTACTTCAAATTAAGGGTATATCTGATGTAAACTGAATTTTTAGTTTATTTTACACTTTTATCACACACATGGAATCATTTAAATCATTGGTTTTTTTTTTTTTTTTTTTGTCAAAACAAGTGGATTCTTGTCGTTTGGAGTCTAATGACCACTTTAGACATGCTATATGCTTCTTATATATTCTTTTATTAATTGAGTTGCCAATTGGAAATTGAAAATTATCATGGTTAGGGACTTATTCTTTCTCAGTTCCTTGATGCTAAACCATTTTCACTTGCAGGAGATAGTTTCAATTTATCCTGTTCTCTCACCACCAAATCTAACTCCAGCTCAATCAAATCGAGTTTGTAATGCCCTTGCTCTACTTCAGGTGATATCATTTTGGCCTTTTCTAGTGCTTCTGTTAGATTGAATTTTTACATCATAATAGTAACTCATTACTCTAATGTTGCCTTTTAGTTTGTTTTACATTTTTTCTCATTTGTTGTTGAAGGGGAAAAAAGATAGTTTTGCGCAAATTTTGTTTATTATTGTATTGGTCAATTCAAAGACACTCCTAAAGTGCTAATCAATGAATAAAAAACCCTGACCGTAGGTTGAACCGGTGGGGCTGCCGGTTCCTGGTTCAACCGGTCCATCCAATTAAAAGAGGTTTAAATATTGATTAAGTATTAAAAATAGTAAATACTTAACAAAAAGTACATTTGGCTTAATGGTATGGTGTTTAATATAGAACTAAAAGCCAAAAGTTCAAATCCCACCACTTATAGAAAAAAAAATTAATAATAAAATTATAATAAAAAACCTAAAACTGGTTGGAAAATCCGGTTTACTTATACCTATTGGACTAGGCAGGCCATCGATTCCCGGTCCGATCGGCCGGTGTGGTTTTTTATTCACTGCTGCTAATGTGTCATAATTTTTCATCTTTTCTTACAGTGTGTAGCTTCTCATCCAGACACAAGGATGTTATTCCTAAATGGTACGTTCTTATCTGATGAGCATACTTCTTTGGTCTTGAGATGTGTACTTTGTTGCTTAGCACATGACATGGATATTTACTGGTTTCACTATTATTGCTTTTTTTTTTTTTTTTTTTTTTTTTATTCTTGAAGTTGCATTGAATATCAGAACATTTTGTTATTGATTATGGATTATCCTCTGAAATATGATAGTCATGCTGTCATAATGGAATTGCCTACCTGATTACAAGTCATTCTATTAAGATTTCTTGTTGCTAAAATCATAGAAGTTGAATATCTCTTGGGTAGGGAGAATAGCAATTTGACGTTGTCGAATAAAAAATTTAAGTGATACTTGAAATATTATTTTCACTATAAGATTTATTTTCCTTAGAAAAATTATCTTTTACACCGGTGGAGTTTTTAAACTCCACAAGTGGGATTAAATGGACATATTTATGAAAATTAATAAATCATTTAATTATTAAATAGACATGGAAAACCTTTAACCTCGCTATAGTGTATAGAATAATAATCCTTCTTTTAATGGAGTTATTTGTTAAAATAGTTTTGTGTTAAAGTAAAAGCACCCCTATAATTCTTAATTGTTAAAATTTTATTTCAACTGTAAGTCCAGTGAAAAGACTACTGCAAAATTTATATAGTAGCTTATTGGTAAATGTAAATGGATTGATATATACTTAATCTTATAACTACTGTCCTCGTTTCCTATTTTTGGATGTCCCTGAATAATTGTATATAATCAAAAGTCCAAGGCTAATTATTGCAAAAGTTCCAACATCTGTTAATAACTTTTACAACTATGATACAAAAGGGAGTTGCATACGCTCTGTTTATGTAGGGGTAAAATCATCAACTAAAATTTAATGCATTTTCTTAGTCTTTTAGCTTTTTAAAAGAGAAGAACATTGACAGTGGGAGTAAATTGGTTTCTTAATTGTTCTTTATTCTGAGGTTGTACTGGCAGAAAGCTTGAATTAATGTTGGACATTTGTGCAATTGTCTTTTCTAGGTAGCTTTGAACTAAAAGTCCTTTCCTGTGCACACCCTATGCCCTTTGGCCTATGTGCATAGCTTGTTTGTAGAGGGTTGCATTGTGTTGATGTTTCCACGTTATTACTTGGTTGCTTATGATCTATTTGGATGGGCTGTGAGATTTACTCCGGTGAGATTAAAAACAGCGGTAGAAGTGAGATTAGTTATTGTAGCGGTGAGATTGGGTATTGTAGCGGTGAGATTAAAATCAGTGGTGGGATATGTGTTTGGATTCAAAAATAGCGGTGGCGGTGAGGTGAATTATAGTGAGAAGGAAAAATGACCATTAAAGATATTAGATCAAAATGTGTGTATATAATAAATAATTACAAAATATTAAGATTATATTTAAGTTAAATAATAAAAAATATATTAAAAATATATTAATGTTATTTATAATAATTAAAATATTTAAAATTATATTTATGTTAAAAAATAAATTAAAAAAATGTATAAAGTTTAAAAAATAATATTTTTATTTATGTAATTACTTATTTTTAATAATCATATTAATTATATAATAAAAAAATATATTATTTAATTTATTATATAATAATAAAATTTATTAATTATATTAAATTAAAAATATTTTATTTTTAAATAAAAAATCATAATAAATAAATAAAAATTAAATTACATAAAATAAAATAAAATAAAATAAAAAAAGGGATAAAACTGTCAAATGCCCTCCCACTGGAGGGCATTGTTACCCACTGGAGCTAAGGCACCAGCACGGTGAAGCCATGCTCACCGTGCTGGTGCTTTAACATCCAAATGATGTATGCGGCCTGATTGGGGCCGAAAAGTGCCCCAATCGGGCCGCACCGGAGCTTCGGTCTAATCCAAACGAAGCCTTAGTTCACTTGCTGGTTGTTTAGTGTGTTATTTTCACCACTCTCTGTTTCCCCTCAAAATAATCTCTGGCAAATTTTCAATGCTTATGCAGTAGTGACGTTACTTTCTTGCTTCCTGTATTTAATTAACAAATGACAGATAGTCTTTTTGTCACCTATATAAAGTTGTATGTGTTCTAATTGATGCCTCTCACTAATTATTTTCCATTTGCAGCTCATATACCATTGTATCTGTATCCTTTTCTTAATACAACAAGTAAATCAAGACCTTTTGAGTACTTGAGGCTTACTAGCTTAGGCGTCATTGGTGCCTTGGTGAAGGTAATTCATTCTTTCTTTGATTTAAGTTGATTGAGTTGCCAGCAATGTTATCTTCATGGATTATAATGCCATTATACATTTTACTAGAACATGCTACGCTGAAGGAAATGCATGATCCAAGAAGAGTGTGAAAGAATTCTAAAGGCAAAACAGTAGTCTATGACCATGATCATGGGGAGAATTGAAGTGGCCTTATGTAAAATCTATGATAAAAACATAGAGAATAACAAAGATGTCGTTTACCCACTGCTATAAATAGGATGAGGGACTTTGCATGATCTGCAACAGATGATTATGAACTTCGACGGTAGCCTCTGGAAATTTATGGTCAATGAGATGCACTAATTTGTGTAAAGAAAAAGCTTCCATAACTATCCTAGAAACCTGTCTGCAATTTGGTTTCCTCATATGTGTCACTTGAACTCTGTAATCAGCTAGCCAGTATGAATTATCCATTGCATGTTTATTAGGAGCTAATTCAATGAACTACATCAACTAGGGAGTTCCCCCTTATTATGTGCTGTTATACATTCTTTAGTGTAGAGGAGTGTGCCTCCTTTATTTCCTAGGTAATTAGAATTGTCTTTCCACTTGTAAAATGTAAATTGATTTATAAAAAAAGAGAGTAAATTACGTATATTGCTTTTCTTTTTCTATTTTAGTCCCTCAGATTTGAGAGCATGCAATAGATGCTCTGTACGGGTTTTGTTTAATATATAAGTATTTGCTTATTACATGTAATAATATTTACTGCTTGCAACACTTAACGTGTGGGAAAGAGAGATTATAGCAGTCAAATTTGAACCAAACTAGCAATGATCTCTTTGTTGTTATTAATAGATGTTGTCTGCATAATGATTCTAAAGATACTAATAAAATGAGCTTACTTTCTTTCTTTTGCAGGTTGATGATACGGAAGTTATTAGCTTCCTTCTTTCGACTGAGATAATCCCACTATGCCTGCGCACAATGGAGATGGGCAGTGAACTGTCGAAAACAGTTGAGTTTGTTGATTTATTATAACTTCACTTTTCCAATTGTGCTAAATTATCTACTTTTTCTGTTTCCCTATGTATTCCAACTGAAAATATGTTTGTTATTCAAGTAGCGAAATGCATGCTTGGAGGTGCCCAGGCCAGGCAGCCTGCCCAGGCCTGCAAATACACCACATTTTAATTTTTTTTGGCAGACTTTGAATACACACTTCCATAACAATGCCAAGAATATTATATTTTATCAATGTTGTTAAGGCATGTGCCTAGGCTTAGCGTCAGACAACAAAAGTGCCTGAAACCTTTTTGGACGAGGCACATTTGATTAGGCGCACACCTGGTGAGCCTAGGCACGGTTTTTTGTAAGACGGTAGACGCAAAAAAGGCCTTCCTTTAATAGTAAAAAAAGGGGGAAATATCTAACTCTCCGCTTCTTGATGTTTGAGTACTCAACAACAAACATGAGACCATAAGGAAATCATGCATAATGATCAACAAAAGAAAAAGAAAAGTTTACATGTTTTTTAAGATAAATTGAACCACTTTTTAGAGTTTATTATTAGAATTATATATCTTAAGCTTATTTTATATATATACACAGACACACATACATATTGCGCTTTACTTTACTCAGTCAAGCGCTTTTTTTGCACCTTGCGCCTCAGGCAATATAATGGTTCTAATGCCTAGAGTGCGTTTTGCGCTCTTGACAACACTGTATTTTATATATTTATTTATATTTTATAACACCGTATAAGTTTTTAATGTAAGTTTTGTATTAGGACTTAACAGACGAGCTTGTGTATCACCATCTAAGCGACCTCGGTTTATTCGAGACTTCTTTCTTGGACTTGGACTAGGCAAAGACTTGCCTGTGCACACCTGATAGTATGCACATGAAATGTTTCAACTTTGCTTATGTTATATAACTGCAAAGTAAATTAGAATATATATATATATATATATATATATATGGTCTCTTAGAATCTCAAAGCATGTCTTGTCATTTACTCTACATTCAAGTCAATTTTGGGTTGAGATAGCATGTCTTAGAGGCCTATGCTTGTGCCATATTTTGTTGGTCAAACCACCATTAGGTGATGTCAGAGGTGGGCGGTGGGTGGGTTAAGTCAGGTTTTGGGTGGAATCATTTCAACTCGTGGAGTTTGGATTGCATCAGGTTCGATTCATGTCTTGCCACTGTTAATCTACTATAAGTGGGTATTGGATTTGGATTTAGGTTTAGGCTGTTGAGTTCTGAAGATTAGGTTGGTCTGGAATTTGGGTGGTCATTTTGGTTGGGACGGCTTTTGCTATTGGTTGCTGAGTGTTGTCTAGCATGAATAGTTCAAAAAGGACATGTTCTCATTCTGTTGTTTACTCTTCACAGAGTTGTCATATACGAGCTAATAAATGGGGTAATGAGATCACCAATTTGCTGAAGTTCCCACTCCCATCCCCACCCCTGTTTTTAGAAATTTTGTCAGCATCTATGTTCACTTGAGCTATAGTATGTTAATGTGCGGGGCTGCATAGGAGGCACCCAACTTTGGTGAACAACGAAATATCTGAAATTGATGTGAACTAGACAGCTGTTGTATCTCACTGTTAGAGTTGATTCTGCCATAGTTAATTTTAATAAGTGGTTTTCCAGAATTCATGGCATTATATATAAGGTTCTCGTTTTTTTGATTTGTGACAAATGATTGTTTGATGGCAGGTTGCCACTTTTATAGTTCAGAAGATTCTACTAGATGATGTAGGATTGGACTATATTTGCACTACTGCAGAGCGGTTTTTTGCAGTTGGTCGAGTTCTAGGAAATATGGTTGCAGCACTTGCTGAGCAACCCTCTTCACGACTGTTAAAACATATTATTCGATGTTATCTTCGATTGTCAGATAACCCAAGGTTCGTTAATGAAGTTGATCATGGGGTCACTTGTCAATTTTTGGCTTCTGTTTCTTTGCTTTTCCATAATTTTATTTATGAGGTTTATGCATAAAAATTGACATGTTTTTGGGCTTTCCTCATAATACAGGGCTTGTGATGCGTTAAGAAGTTGCCTTCCAGATATGTTACGAGATGCCACCTTTACTACTTGTCTTCGTGTAAGTACTGCACATTTAATTCATATTTCTATTTTTTATTTTTGGCTATAATTAAATTCACGTTATTCAAATTGTATTTTATCTTGAAGAGTCCTGCTGAGAAGGGTTTTATTTAGCCTATTCCATATGCGAATTCATTTATCAACATGGGATAATACCTAAAATGTCCTTGAATTTCAGCCAAAAAATAAATTTACCATCTTTATTGCATTCAGTTAAACATATATAATTCTATTTAAATGCATAATCTTTAATAGAGGTGTGTAATAGTCCACTAAAACCAGTAGACACTACCTCCTGCTAGTTATGCCTTTTTTGCAGCCATGTGGCGTTTGTAATGCTTTGTTGGTGCCACATGGCGTTTGTAATGCTTTGTTGGCAGCGACATGGCATTTCATAAAGAAAAGTTAAAGTGAAAAATTAAAAGACATTCCTATTATTTTTGTCTAATTTGGGAAAATATTCAATATTTTCTGTTCTTTTCCTTTTATTTTTCCTTCCTGACTGCCTGGTATGGGTTATGGCTATCTCTTTGAAATCCAAAAAGTATTTACTGTAAACATTTTCAGCAACCATTTTGTATCATTTGAATTGAAAGCTAAAAATAGGTAGAATATTTTGTCCAACCAGTAGTTTAGTTAAATGCTAATAAGAATGTACTCAAAAGAAAAATACTACTAATAATATGGAAGTTATTGATCCCTATTCTTTGTACATATTTCAGTTTCTATAAAAGGAAGAGGTATATATATACACACATACATTTATTAGTAAAATATTCCTTTTTTCTTGACCTAGTTTAAGTTGATCTTTACTTCACATATTTGCCGAGAGTTTGGAGTCTTCATTCTGTTATGTTTGATGTTCTTCAGGATTTTACTGGTGTATCTTATAAGCTTGTGATTATTTGTCAACCTGTAGTGATTGGGTTATTGAATGTAAAACCTACATTGTGATACTAGTTAAACTAGTATGTTCAGTGGTGACTTTTTTTTTTAAAGGACCAAGCATCTTCAGATCTTTAGGAAGATTTAGCCTATAATTGACCAGAATGGAGAACAGATTCATATAGCTGACTTAGGTTTTTTTTAGATAAAGGCTTGATTGAGTTGAATGAGTTGTGCTCATTGGTGACTGCTGGTTGTTGGCCATTTTTTCGTAAGGTTATTTAAATCCATTCCATCTAAACTTATCGTCATTGGAGAAATGATGTCTGTACATGGTTTTCTGGAACTGGGAAAGAAATTTATTCAATTTTGACAGAGAAATCTGAGTTATCTCAGTTAAATTGGGTGATAGAAAACTCATCTGTTTCTGAGGCATCTGCTTTGTTTGTCTCATCCACTCTGTTCATGCTTCTAGGAAGATCAAACCACTAGGAGGTGGCTGCAGCAGTTGCTTCACAATGTTGGGGTGAATCGGGTGCCAACTCTTCAGGCTGGTGCAGGATTTGATCACATGCTGGTTAACTAACTGATAATCATACCTTTTTCTTTCCATCACTGCCCATCTTTTCCGAATTCAAAGCCGGTTTCAGCTGGCATGGAGGCGTCCTTTATGATTTTATCTAACTATTGTTTTCTTGTATGTTAATTTAATTAGTTATTGTAATTAGTGATTTGTCCTCAAAAGAAATGCAGTAGTAGGAAACTTAAGCTTGGTCTAGGGTGGAGGAGCATAGCTGGTCGGACCATTCTGAATGTTGAATCTGATTTGTGTAGAACTAATTTTCATGTATAATGAAATAATGATCAGGCTGCTCATTGGTGTGGTCGCTTGCTTGATAATAGCTCTTGCCTTTTATGTATTATTGATTTTGTTTTTCCAGTAATGTTGTGTTTTCCTTGAAGAGAACTTGTAAAGAAAATATGGTTGGTAACTTCCAATTGTGGTATGGTAACCCTCATTTTGTTGAAAAATGAAGGCCAATGAGATGTTCTGTGTTTTATACACTGCTTTGTTTTAGGGAACTGAGTCTCATCTCCCATGGTTTCTGATTGAGCAATATTGTTGCCCAACCTTTGCACCCAAAAGTTGTAATTTCACACAAAAAGCTTCTGTTCCAGAGAGAAGCTTGGCAAATCTAAGGTGCAGGCAGTGGTATTTAATTCAGAGTTTAAGGAATATCTTGACATGAGATGGCTTTGACCGTTGTCTCTCAGTAAGAAGATGGGTCAAAGCGCGCATGTAAGGAAACTGAGTGTTAGGCCATGAGCTAAGTAAGCAACGGCAACTGAGATGTTAAAGTTTGCTGAATTCAAAGTATGGTAACATATGCAATAAGTGTGAAAGGAATCCAATGTAAGGCTCCCGATATGCAAAGAAATGTGAAGTATTGAAGAGGAGGACTTCTAGAGACCCAAATGTCTAGAAAGCAGAGAATAGCTGCAGAACTGTCGAGGAAATCGACCAGTTAGATGCCCATTGTAGGGTTTCTTTTATAAGAAAGAAGAGAAAGCCTTGTAAACAAGTGAAACGAAATACGCGAGATGACGAAAAGGAAGATTGAAGTAGATCCTGAATATTATCGAGTGCAAACGACAAGTGATGGTAGAAAATAAAGAGCTGAGTAGGACAGAAAATAAAGCTGATGATAGAATTACAAAGAGTTGCAGAAAAAAAGTTCGTCAAATGACAAAAGTCTCCAAATGAGTAGTTTGGGACTATGCACTGATGCTTGTAAACAAGGGTTCAGATATTGTTAAGACACCCTTCGACACTGATATTTTGTTCAATATTTTTACTCCCTTTTAAAGTTCATTTTGGAATTGCCATTTGACTGCATAAGCTTCTTTTTGTTTAGAATCTTTGAATGTATTATCAATTTATCACGGTTTTTAATAGCTAAATCTCCCCCGCCCCACTTTTTAGTTTCAAAATAAAATCTGCCTTTTTAATTTTTTTTTTTTTGGTTAAGTGAAAAAAAAGGAAAAGAAGACTAACTGCTAGTAAAGCATCAGTTTTAAAAGCAAATGGGAAAAACAATTAGATTATTGAAGAATCTGTGCAATAGTAATCTTTGAAGCATCTGCATGACCATAATACCATAAGCCAAATTAGTCTTAATGGAAATTAAAGCCTCAGCTCATTGGAGATCAATAAAAGCAAACAACATATGAAACCCCAGCAGAGCAGTAGATTAAGTTCATGAAACCTTTTTGAGTTCTCAGGTCTGCATAGAAGAACCGATTAAACTGTCTAAGAGTTGCATCTAAACATTTGACAGAGTTGGTTGATGCATGATCATTGCTGAAATCCCTCCTTCCCCAAATAAAAGAAAAAGAAAAAACTGTTGGAGAGGCATCTGGTTTACCTTTCACATAGAATGAGCTTATGTCAAGTGGCATGAGATTGAAACCAGAACTTTCCAAACGATGATGGCATCCCAATCGTTTATCATCGCTTCCGGTTTTGTTTCTAAGTTTTTTTTTTTTTTTTTTTGTACAAAGGAGCAAATAAGTTGTAGATGTTAGGATTTGAATCTCAAATCTACTGGATGTCACTTTTTAAAGATAACTGCACGAACCAACTGAGCTAAGTTTCAGGTTCACGTTTCGTTGCTAAGTTGTAACTATAGTTTCCTGAACAAAATGAACACATGCATTCAAATATCCTGGAAAACCAAAACAAATGATGATTGGAGACTTTGATTATGCAATAATACTTGGGCACATAATATTAGTAAGATAAACAGGGAAAGAGAGAAATGGAATTATGGTGAAGTTGAAATCTAGAAATTGACAGCATAAGGACAACAGATTGCCAGAAAAAAGAAAAAAGAAAACTTAAAAGAGGCCACAGTCGCATAATAATTTTGATATTCGCCACCAAGTAAAGAGCTCCAAGTGCCGCTTCGTTTGCCCTGATATGATATTTGCATAACTAGACATTCAATGAAAAGGAGGAACATATAATGGCTGGTTGTGCTCATAACATACTGTCCGATCTTGCAGGCAACCTCCTAAAGAAGTTAAGAGGTATAGATGGAAGTTTGAGGCGGAACCTGGGATGCCTCAAGACATAAAGGCCTATGAGAAGAGCCACAACTTGGAATGGTGTAACATAAAGAACTAATGCAGCAATCAAACAGAATGTCACAAATAGAGTGGTTGCTCTTGGGTCCCTCCAGCTTAGCAGAGACTGAAATCTTTCCCCTTGAGTTGCCAGGTCACCAATCACAGTCTGAACTCTCCCTGCTATACTTCTTAAACGATCATATCTCATCCTGACAATATCCGAAGGCCGAGAAGTGGGGAAGGTATCAAACTCTTCATCCAATTCATCAGGATGAGCACCGTCAGCATGAGAGAGCCGTGTGTCCATGTGAGGAGGGTGTCGTTGCCTCCAACGGTAGTTCCAGATTCCAATTAAGAAAAGGTAGAGAAAAACTGTGGGAAGTATTAGCTCAGGATAAAGAACCAATATAATGAAAAGGATATGAATCAAAATGGTTGTAAGAGGGTTTCTCCAATAGCAGATTTGATCAAACCATTTTCCAACTGCAATCAACCCACTTAGAACTCCCATAATTCTGAAAAAGTTTGCTTTGCTTCTCCTCATGCTCCACATATGTGAATCAACATCAAGCATGTACTCCACAACTTCCTTCCTCAATGGTGGCTCAGCCCGGTTCAGCCTCATTGAGACAATCTGCATAGCCTGATGCCTCAAGATATCAAGCTGAATCACAGACAATGGATGGATGTAGTGCATCTTAGGCAACAGTGGATGTGAATACATATGCAGCATGTTAATCAAAGTTGAGCAGGTGAACCTCACAGCCAATTGAACTTCACCCGTCTTCTTAACCCCTGAAGAATGTAGCACCAGAAGAGGATACGAGTGAGTATAGACCCTATCAGCTTCAAGTGTAGATAGCCGAATCCTTACCTTCCCAATTCTTGCAT
This sequence comes from Fremontodendron californicum, assembly GCA_030761205.1. NCBI lineage: Eukaryota > Viridiplantae > Streptophyta > Magnoliopsida > Malvales > Malvaceae > Fremontodendron > Fremontodendron californicum. The sequence continues at coordinate 5,523,206 of JAULJL010000014.1, forward strand.
CCTTTGAACCTGCAGCTCCCCCATGTGTATGACCATTATCAAAAACCCCTATCGTAATGACAGTACAAGTGTCGAAAACCTCCCAAGTGTATTGCTCATTCCACTTTGGCATAAAGTTGTCAACAATTGTCCTTGTCCGGATCCATTTCTGCCCATACTTAGCCACACAATAAGCATCTGTGGTTCCTCGTCCATCTTTCGTTTTCATCGGCATCAGCCCATGAGCAGTTAGAATACCCAGTTCCAGAATTCCAATGCTGGGTCTCCATAACTGTTTTGCTGTCGGCCTAAGATCACTACTGTAGTGTGTAGATTCATCCAAAACATGATACCCTCCTTCTAAACAGATCCTTAAGTGAATCCTACTGGCAAATTTTATTTCTTTTTTCTCTCCATCCACAATCACATGTTTCTCCAGATTGTGCCACCTACTGTTCAGAGGTTTATGGTCTAACCTTCTCTGCACAACATGCAGAGGGATTACACACTTGCCCAAGGTTTCATCCTTGTTTGATCCCACCCTATCTTCCACAGTTAGAACCAAAGGCTCCTCAAAAGGTTCAGCAACTACAAACATTAAGTCCTCATTCCACATTGGATTGATAGTCTTACTTTGAGATATTCTAGTTCTCAAAGCCTGATTCCCAAGAACAGCTTTCACAAAAACTTCAGGGAACCTGCTTTTATCACTAGGTACCAAGTCTTGAGCTTCAATCACATTCACCCTCACATACCAAAGCCTGGGGGAAAGATACACTTTCGATCGGATGCTTGAAACAGCATCAGGGCCAACGGATGCAGCATCCGAATGCCATGCATCAGGAAATGCCTCATCTGCTTGAGTTCCCATCCAAACAGCAAGCATGAGCTCTCCCTTCGCTTTATCACCCTTTCGATCTTCCAATCTATACCACTGTGGCGCCAGTGGGCTGTCTGGAGGAACCCTTCTTGGAATTTCATTGAGATCAAACATAACCCTGCCGATTAAATCATCTATGACAACATCCTTGTCCTTCACTAACACTTCTAAAACAGAAGCTTGAATTCTTTCTTTTGAGAAAGCAAATACTTGATTCCATTCAGGATTGCTCTTCTTCTCGAAATGCTTAGTAATTCCCTTGTAGTTTCCAAGTTTAACCTCAACATAGGGATCACAACTACCAGTAACATCTTTTCCAGGTAAATCCTTGGCCTTGACAACTCGAACATAGAGGTATTGCATTTGCTCAACGAGGTCATAGGTACACGAAAGCTTATCACCCCTGATAGCTCCTGCCCCAATGTTGGGCGAAGTCTCCTTCAGGGCAAAGTCTACTGATTGTGGAGGCTTCTGCATCTTTCTTCTAAAGAACACTCGACAGTTATGCAAGAGGCAACAAGGTTTATCAGAAAAATATATATTAGAATTTACATACAGCCAGGGTATGTAAAAAGGTACAGCCAGCAAAAACTGAACTGTTTTTGTTGTGATTACCGGGCTATTTGAATACAAAAGAAATTAAGCAAATCCTGCTACAACATTTAATAGTTCACAGCTCATAAATAGGAAAAAGCAGGGGCAATTTGAGTGTTGAAGGTTCAAATCTCTAACTAAGGAAGAATAAAAATAAGTGAAAGAAGACAAAAAGGATAAAAAGATTGTAGCTTTTCGACTAACAGCTTTTAACACTAGGCACTTCCAGGAAAGCTTTCAACTTGAAACACAAAAACCTGCAAAATCAAGGAAGAAAAACTATGAGCAAAAGGAAGAAAACAACATAGTAGAATAATAACAATACACTTTCTAATTTCTATGAGCTGTCATTATTATTGTCAATAATCATTATTAGGAGAGAATTTAATGCAGTTAAAAGCCAAAGTGATGTAAACTTGAAGATTCTTTAAACAAAAGAAAGAACAAAAATCCCAGCAACCAAACAGCATTAAAACTGAAACATTTATCAGGATGTACAGTACGACAACGAATGTTCATTTTTTTACAAGAAAAAACAGAAAACAGATCTAAAGCAAGAAAACCCATTAAACCAAACAAAGGAAACAAGTAACTCAAGCAAAGAAAAAATGTATATCTTTATCATGCATTTTTGATATTATTACATATAACTTAAAAGAGTAGACAAAGAAAACACACAGTTTCAAAGTTTAAAAAACTACTCAAACCAACCCCCACAAAGATAATCTTAGCAAAACATTCATTTTTGAAAAAGAAAAAAAAAAAATGTACCTTAATGAGAATGTAAGAAAAGAACCAACTTTCTTCAAGAATGGAAAATTTTTTATATTGTATATAACTTTTATTTCAACGTTTTGAAGCAAAAGAAATTAAAACTAAAAAGGGGGTGAAGAGTGAAGTAAGATTAGGAATGGGGACATACACTGAAAGATCTGTTAAAAAAGACTGAATCTACTGAGTACCAACTTTTTTTCTTTTCACCATTTCTTTATTATAAGTATTATTTAATTTTTTCATTTTATTTTAGTAAGAATAATATATAGGTGTATGATATTAATAGGCTATGTTATTTTGATTTTTGATTTTTTTTTAGTTTTGATATTTAACGTATATTTGAATATGAATATGAAAATATAATATTTTAAAAATCTTTTAAATATATAAAAAAAATTTAAAAAAAATTAAATATATTCATATCGAATATATATTTATATTCGACACTCACGTTCGAGTAACATAGTTAATAAGAGTTTTTTGAGTGTTAAAACTTGAAACTTGAAATTTTAAAAAATAAAAAAAAAGAAGTCACACGTGGGAAGACTGTGTTTGGTTTGGGACATGCGGGGGGAAGAGTTGTTTTGTTTGTTTGTATGTTTAGTCGGTGGACCTCTGACTTGGTGCTGGGGTTGGGTTGGCTGTTTCACTTTCTCTTGGGGGTGGGGGACGACTAGACCCGTATTAGATCAGATTTAAATATGATTTTTTATGATTTGAATCGGTCCGATTCGATTCGAATCATTATTTAAGTATTAAATATTATTTTTTATTTAAATTTAATTATAAAATATATAAAAATATTAATAAAAAATAATTTTTTAATATTTTAATATATTTAAATAATAAAATGAGATTATACGAATCAATCTAAGTCCGACCGAATAAACTTAGAAAAAAAAAATTCGAATCACGGTCCGATCCGGCCATAGACAGGTCTAGGGACGACAAACTGTTCCTTTTATTTAAAATCTTATTGATTTTCTCGTGATATCACCGAGTTACAATGAATGGGCTTTTGTGAGATATATATATATATATATATATATATATATATATATATATATATATATAAAATGAGAGATTAACTAATATTAATATAAAATTAAATTAATTTTTATATGATTATATTTTATCAAATTGATTATTCGATTTAACAATATAATTGTACTTGTCGTATACGTAAAGTTTTGAATCAATCCGATATCTTTATCATATCGATCGAGAATATTGTTTTTTCAATATATATTTAGCCGTTAAAAGTTTTTTTACATTTAATAAACAGTTAGATATTTTTAATTTACTCAAAATTCAACGTGTATGATTTACGTGAATAAAAAATAAAATACTACAGTCGAATTAAATAAATATAAATTATATAAAAAATTATAAAAATATATAAAATTAATTTAATTTTACACGTATATGAATAAATTTATTCTTTTTATTATATATATATATATATATATGAACCTACCCTTCTTTTTTTTAATCAACAAAAAATCGGGAGTAGGTTGTTCCAATCCTAAAATTAAAGGGTGATTTAGAGATGGCAGTTGGCGAGTCGATCCAGTTTAGATTGGGCTGGTATCAAGTTCGGATGTTTTGAATTTGAATTAGATTTTAAATTATTTGAGTTTGGATTATTTTAAATTTAAATTATATGTAATCTTATTCGATGCATATGAAAAGATTTTTTTTTTCAAAACTTGGATTAGATCTATCCATAAACCGAGTCACTGATGCACCCAAAAAAGTGTATCTTATTTAACCTTGCACTAAAAAGATCAATTGTAAGTATAATGATTAGCAAGGGTCGAGTCCTCAGGGATTGGGTTTTAATCTATGAGTTATTAGTTTATAACTTACGTTCAAAGAAAACAATAAAAGAAAAGGGGTTTTTGAAGCCAGATTTAAACTAAAGTAAATAATAAGAATAAGATGTAAGGCGGTATAACCAGCCAATAAAAATATATATACTAAATTAGGCGGTATAACCAGCCAATAAAAATATATATACTAAATTAGGCGGTATAACCAGCCAATAAAAATAAAACAAAGTTAATATACAAATTAGACGGTATAACCAGCCAATAAAAATAAATATACTTTTAAAAATAAGCAAACTAGAAAAGTAAGAAGAATCAAATATGAAAAATATGGTTAAGGTTTCATTCTCCACCACTAGACATCATTAAGAATCAATTTCAGATCTATCAATATCAACCAACTATCAAAGTTAACAACCGTAGATAACAACAAGCTCTGTTATCCCAATCTTTCCTTAGTTTGTCGTTAAATAGAACAAACTCTCTATTTAATCTCTAACCATTAAACAACCTAGAATAAGCTCTCTAAATTCAATTTAATGGCAGCTTTATGATGAGAAAGATAGGTTGATCTAAGCAACAAACACATAAGCTCGGATTGTTCAACTTAGGTTATGTTCCACTTTGCAATTATTGAAAACTTGACCATAATCATTAATCACAAATTGCCACTTATGAATAGGAAATCAAGACAATTACACGGATCAAGACTCCTAGACTAGCAATAGATAATTATCAAGATCTATCTAGTTGTACACCTAAATAAATCAAGACAACATCATGAACAATTCTTGTAGAAGAACATAAGCAACTTTGATAGAAAATTAATGATAGATAGAATCTGAAAATCAATCACAAAACATGTCTAGGGCTTTGAAATCACCCTTAACCAAATAGAAGTTTAGCCTAGCATAGGCATTGTAAACATAAACATAAAATTAAAGAGAATCTAAAAAGGAAATAAAAGAAAGAAAGAAGAAGAAAATAAAGAAAATAAAGAAAAAGAAAACTAGAGAAAAGAAAGAAGAAGAAAACTTAGAGAATTTTATTACAATGGCTAATATCCTACCAATGTACAATGCCTCATACAATCATCAAAGGCCCTCTATTTATACACATTTTGGAGGACTAAATGACAAGAGACAAGCTTTACAAATTTCAAAGGTAGGTATAATAGGTGGGTGCATTTTTCTAACAATTTTCGTCATATTGTATGACAATTTTGATCAGCCAACTTGATGGTCGATTTTGTCAATATTAGAAGCTTGATCTGATCACATGGTCTTCTAGAAAATTGTTCCCCTATCAGTTAGTGATCCATAGCCGTTGGAATCAGCTCATTTGCTGATGTGGATCAGAAGATATGGGCAAAATACCAAAACAGGTCAGCACAGACGTCATTGCACATCAGCCAACTTGATGGTCGATTTCGCTAGGGAAAACGACTCCGTTTCAAGAAGTGTAAAACATGAAAAAGTTAGATATGCCTCTTAACTTTGCACGGTTAAAGTTTCAGCCTTATTGCTTCAGTGAAACTCCAGATATAGCTGATATGGCAAAAGGTGTCGGAACTGGAACTGAACTGAATTTGCCCTTAATTGTTGATTTAACCTAGTAATCTGAAATCACTCAAAGAAACTCGTAAAAAAAAAACACCAAATTACATAAAAATATAAAAGATCATAAACACAATTAGACTAAGCAATAATAACTCGTATTTGACACAAAACAATAATAAAACATAACTAAAAACTATATAATTATACGAGTTATCAGTCACCTGCCTTACCTGACAACTCAGCTTGAATTGGATCGGATTTGAAATAAATTTTTGTAATCTAGGTGAGTTCGGCTCAACCAGATTCCTATCTAATTAATAAAAAATATTATTTTATTTAAATTTAATTATAAAATATAAAAATATTAATTTAAAAATATTTAAAAATATTTAAAAATATTTTAAATAATAAAATAAGTTTTAGAACTCAACTGACCAAATCCAAACCAGGTTTGGACAAACAAATCTTAGATTCAAATTTTACCAATTGTGAGTTTCATTTGATTATATATTAGTTTATTGGTTGTTAATTTGTAAATACATAAGTTAAAAAATATATTCTTTTTAAAAAATGGAAAATTCAAATTTAACTTTCAATTATGGAATCAAATATTTGGATGCTTTAAATCTATAAATTTCTAAAGCTCATTATAGGTTTTATTATTTATTTAGTATTTATTCATTTTTGTACATAAGAGTAGACAACTCTTTTACTATTTAACTCATATATCAATGATATCTTGTAGGATTTAACTAGGCTTGATGATTCGATATACATGTCATGTCTTATTTCGTGTATATATATATATATACACACACTAGTCATGTAAATATATGTATTAAATATTTTAAAATTATTAAATATGTTAAAATTTTAAACATAAATATAATATATGTATTAAACATATCATATTTTTTTCGTATCTATTAAATATATTGTATTCAAAATTAAGAGATCTAAATTTAACCCTTAATTCGGATAAAAAATATAAGCCTAACCATAAAAACTAGTTTAAATATCTCGTATGAAAATATCGTCAACGTAATTCATAAATGCTCGTCAAAACTACGGCGTACGGTCAATTATCGTGTGGTCCAGCTCAGCTACTCTCAAAAAGGACGAAAGGAGAAATGATAATGTACAATCAATCTCTGCGAAACTCTAAACATTAGTGGCTGGCATACCGCAGATTTTGTAGTGTCTCTTTCCATATCTTTGACGTGGTATTCTCTTATTGGTTGAATGAAAAGAAAGAAGTTGCTGCTGTTTTGGAGATCTTGACCCATCCAGTGGGTTCATTTTCGACCACGTTTCAGACATCAATGCGTCGAAATTTTGTGACCTGGCTCTCCATTATTGGTACTTTACATCTGGAGGTTTTTTTTCCTTGGCTACAATTCGTACACAAATTATTATTTTTATGTAATTAATAGTGTCTAAAAATCGAATTATCCCATCAGATAGAGTTCGAATTGAATTGGATTTGAGTAAAAATTTTCGTAATATGAATCGTTTCAGCTCGAATTATTTTTCATTAAATAAAAGAATTATTTAAATTTAATTATATAAAAATATTTTTTTAGAACAGTAAAATAGGCTTTTCAACCCGGCTGCAACCCGACCCATGGATAGCCATCTAATTAATGGGTGATGTAGTACCCGTTAAGTTAAAATTATATTATATATAAAATTTTTGATTGGGTTGATATCATGAGTTATATGATATCAATTTAGTTAAACAATTGATAAAAAAATTAAATTATAAAAAATAAAATATATATTAATAAAATTATATTAATAATTTAATCACTTTACCTACTTTTTCTTCTTTTAAAAAATCAGTACGTGTAGTTAAATACTTTTTTTTTTACTTATTTTTTTGTCTCACCCACAAAGTGGGTGCCATAATCTAATGTTATTTTAAATGCTTCCAAAAAAAGTTATTTTAAAAGGTAATTTTTTTATTTAATATATTATTCTCATTAAATTAAAAAATTATACATTAATTATTATTATTATTATTTTTTATAAATAACACTTTAAGCATTTTAAACTTTTAATGTCAACATTATTTTCAATAACAAAAAAATTAAATAATTTTTTTGCTAATAAGTACTTTGAAAGTATTTGTTAAGATTACTATACATCTTTACTTAATGTACTCAAAATAGAGTAAATAATACTTGTGTTTTCTAAATATTGAATCAAATTTATTTTGATCCTCAATCTTCAAAAAGTTTCATTTTGGTTTCAAGTGTCTAACAAGTAATATTGTTTTGGTCCCTCTATTTGCGGAATCATCTATTCGAATGTTGAATGTCAGTTGACGCCACTTGGATCGCACGTGGGTCACACGTGATGCTAACTAGTTACTGACCTATTAAAAAAAGAACACATTAAAAAAAAAAGAATTGTTTTGTTTTGTTTTTTATTTCCTTTTTCTTTTTTCCCTTATTTTCTCCTATCTTTTCTTCTCTCACCCTCTCCCCGATAAGGGCCAACCAACTCCAGTGATAGTAAAATTTGGCACAAGCGACACCACGACAGTCAACATGAGGTAAATCGACCTATGCCGCCACTGATTTGACGAGGGGGAAAAGCGGGACAATATCTAGCCAGTGCCTGCTAGCCCTAGCCGAAGGGGGAGAGAATGGTAGAATAAGAGAAAAAAATTTTAATAAATAAAAAGGAATTTTTTTTATATTTAAGATATATTTTATAAAATATTATATTTTTGATTTTTTTTTTGTTTTTATTATAATATGATTTAGTAGTAAAATATTTTTTATTGTTTGAATAGAAAATAAATATTTTAAAAACGTAAAATTAAGTTAAAAATTCAAAATCATTTAAAAAATTTCAAATGCTTTTAAAAAATTAAGTAAAACAATTTCGGTTAAATTACTTAAATAGTTATTGTACTATAGTCAAAAGAGCATTTTAGTCCATGTACTATAGAAATGAGTAATTTAATCTTTATATGTTTGAAATTTGTGCAAAAAAGTAAAATTGGTAATAGTGTTAATGGGAAACCGTCTAAATGCTGACATGGACATGTGAAACTGACAGAAAAGATTACTAGAGAAAAAAATGATGACGAGTCAAATTTTTTTACTCAAGTGAAATTTAGAAAAACATAATTGTTTTTACCCAAATCTCTCCCTTACCTGTAAAAACATGTAATCATTTTTTTTCGAAGTCATTTATTCTATCAGTTTCTAAATTCCACCAGAGCAAAAAAAACTAACATGTCATTATTTTTTTTCGAAGTCATCTATTCTAACAGTTTTTAAATTCCACCTGAGCAAAAAAAGTTGACACATCATCATTTTTTTCCAAGTCATCTATTCTGTCAGTTTCACATGTCCACATCAGCATTTAGACTATTTTCCATTAACACTGTTACCAATTTTATTTTTTTTGCACTAATTTCAAATGTACAGGATTAAATTACTCATTTCTATATTACAGAGACTAAAATGCATTTTTGACTATAGTATAAGGACTTCCTAGATACTTTAACCAAAAATTTCATACCGTTTTAAAAATATATTGAGTAATCTATTCAAAAATCTAGTTTCTATTAAAATCTATTTTGAATCTATTTTCTTTTAAAAAATTTATATTTATAAAATGTAAAAATATTATTTTCATTAACCTGATCTATTCCCCTTACCAATAGGCAACGACAAGGGCTTTTCTGATTACCTATCGTTTTTTTTAATTTTTTTAGTTTTTACAAAATATAAAATTTTAATAGAAATTTGATTTTTGAATAGATTAGTTAATCTATTTTTTTTAAAAAAAAATGTATGGAATTTTTTACTTAATTTTTTTTTTTCAAAAAATATATGAAATTTTTTACTTCGTTTTTAAAGGATGTGAAATTTTTTAAAAACAATTTAGAATTTTTTAACTTAATTTACTTTTTAAAAAATCTATGTTCTATTAAAAAATAAAAATTATTTTATGAGCAAATCAAAAGACAAGAAAAATACACTACGATTTGTCCGAGGTAAGTTTTATCAATTAGATTTACACTAAACTCTCATGACTTTTCTTAGAAAAAACAAGTCGGACAAAAGTAAACCAAGTAGGGAGGCTTACGCGCCCAACATGGAAGGAAAATCCACATTGGGAGATTTCACGCTTCATGTGACTTAGAAAAATGAGCTCAAAGCTCAAAGCTCGGACAAAGGACCCTCCGATGTAAGAACACATCCGGGGGTACAGTCCGCCAAAAATTTATCAACAAAGGACCCTCCGATGTAAAAACACATCCGGAGGTGTGGTCAGCCAAAAAATTATCAACAAAGGACCCTCCAATGTACAAACACATTAGGAGGTGCAGTCCGACAGAAAACCATCAACAAAGGACCCTCTAAGATAAAAACACATCTAGAGGTGCAGTCCATCAAAAGACTATTAACAAGGGACCCTTCAATGTACAAACACATCTGGAGGTGCTGTCCGACAAAGAGCCATCAAGAAAGCATCCTCCTATAATTAAAACACTTAGAGAGGTATGATTCACTGAAGGAGACCACGCAAAAGACTCTTCAACATGGAAACACATCCGGACTACGGTCTAGCAAGAATTTGAACGACGACTTCACAATGTAGAGAACACATCAAGAGGATCGTCTATCGAAAGCAAAAAATTCAAACAACTTCCACGACAAAGTCTCCCGATGTCAAACACATCGGATTCACGCCTGACGTAAAACATATTGGGACCAATGTCCCAATGTGATCTTACTACAAAAACGTTGCAATGGACTCCACAAGAGTGGACTCCACCAACTTGCAACAACGAAAAAGAGAGCTTGAGGTAACACTAAAGTTAACCTCTCAAACATATGGCCGAACAAGAAAAGAGGAAGACCTCCGTGATCGGCCACATCATCCCCAAAGTAAAGCTCTCTATGTGAACATATCTCATGATAAGCGATCTCTACGGATCTCATCAGCTGACATCAATGGAATTCAAAGAAAACAACTCCACTCAAACACACCAACTTAAGTAATCACTTAAACGATTGCAACAACGTCCGCACGAGTCTACAAGTTCTCAGAATAGGCAGATTACATCAGAAATGGCGTGAAAATGCACGCCTACATTCCTCTCTTCAGAAACTCTCTTATCCAAGCTCCAAGGAAGAAAAAACAGCATCGGACCAACCTCATACGAGATTGGTCTTCGAAGGGGGAGTAGTACCCCTTGGAGAAGTCTCACCAACATGTCACATAAGGATGAACGCACCAAGCATCGAACAAAGGTGCACGTGACATAAGGAGATAACGAGAAAGAGAAAGAAAGAAGAAAGAGAAAAGAGAAAAGAAAAAGAGAGAAAAGAGAAAAGAAAAGAAAAAAAAAGAAAAAAAAAAGAAAAAGAAAAAAGAGAAGAAAAAAAATCTCCAAAAACGGGCACTTCATCCATTCATCAAGAAAGTGGCAAATCCATCACAAGAAGATGGAGTCCGAATATAAAAAATCTTATCTCTACTAAGTGAGGAAATAAAGTTGTTCAAATTCACCAAGGCAATAAAGGCTTCGGACAGAAAGGATGTTCAAATGAAGTGGCAACAATGCTTGTCGCAACCTAAAAAATAACAAGTCTCATCGCGAGATTTTATACTCGTTGAGCGTGACATTGGAAAATAGAGAAAAAGTCGACTTAATTCCTCTTGAAATAAAATGAGGGTTTGAAAACAACCTCGAAAAAAAGACATGGAGTCGCCACCAATCTTTTTTAGCTATATGTGATCGGCCACCTATTAAAACCGGTTTTGTAAAAACATTTTATCATTAATTAAAAAATTTTTAAAACCAATTTCAAGTCTGCGTTTTTAACCAGAGAAATCAAAGAAACAGGTTCGGAAGTCGGTTACGTGCGGGGAAGGATTAGCACCCCCACAACGCCCGTATAAATCGGTACCTTATTAATCGTGTGTTATCTCAAGTCTCGGTAAAAAATTCAGTTTTGGAGTTGGCATTTCAAAATAATTCCCAATTTAAAGAAAAATATTTCCATTTTTAATTGAAAATGATCCAGAATTTATTAATTCAAAAATTTTCTATATTCCCCGACAAAACGTGGCAAAATACATAAATTTTTATTTATTTGGAAAATTTTCCGATTTATTCTCGTTTTTGAAAGAAAGATATTCCTTTATTAATGATAATTGATGATATCCTCCCCAGCAGACCCAGCAGAGAACTCATGAATTATTTTAACTCAAGAATATCTTTATTTTATTGAAAATCATTATCTTATTTTAAAAACATTTTAAAAGATGAATATGAACATGTGTGACATAATAAAGATGACATAACAAAATCTAGATAATATAATGCAACCTAAATAACATGATATAATTTAAATGACATAGTATATTCTAAATGAAATGATATAACCTAAGTGACATACTATATATTCTAAATAAAGTGGTATAACTTAGGTGACATAATATATTCTAAATGAAATGAATAACCTAAGTGACATAATATATTCTAAATGAAATGAATAACCTAAGTGTCATAATATATTCTAAATGAAACAAATAACCTAAGTGACATAATATATTCTAAATGAAATGAATATCTAAGTGTCATAATATATTCTAAATGAAATAAATAACCTAAGTGTCATAATATATTCTAAATGAAATAAATAAACTAAGTGATATGAAATATTCATGAAAATAAAAAAATAATGATGCATGAACATAGTGAATGCTAAATGATATGACAAAAATAAATGACTAAATAAAAAGTATAGGATAACATAGAATATTCACAATCATATAACAATAAATATAACACCAATAAAATATGAATCAAAATAATAACATTACCATAGAAATTATCATAGCAAAAATCATATATTATATAGTATGCATGAACATGGAAAATGCAATGCATGAGAGTGTATTTTTTTTTCTTTAAATAAGGAAATCCGTATATCTAAAAAAGATATCCGACTACCTTAGGAAAATATATCAAATTAAATTTTCTAAAATAAAAAAATACTTTGTATTGGTTGAAAACAATTTTGAAAATCTTGGATGAAAAATAATACATGGCCGAATTCCCCTTTTGAAAATGGCTCTATTTTCCTAACTTTGAAAACCCGAACTTGACCACCCTTGACCCGAGCTTTACAAAATCATTTTTGAAGATTAAAATGGGTTAGAAATCAACCTAGGACAGTAGCTAAGGTTCCTAATTAGCCTTCTCTTATTGCCTTAGACAAAACAGAAAATTAATTTTCCCTCAAATTCAAATCTGACTCTACTTTGCATTTTTAAAACGTAATTTTTTAACCTATTTTAAAAAAAATATAAAAAAATATAGGAGACTAAGAACATGTAAAACTCAATGGAAAAAAATTGGCTTAATTTTTAGACTTAGGATAACCTCCCAAAAAAATCACGAAAGTCAAAACACTGGGTGAAAAACTGTTTTTCCAAAAATCATTTTTAAGCCTTTGATAAATTCATTCAAAAATCAAATTAAAAATATTGGAGACTCGTCTAAGGACTTACAAACAGTAGCTAAAATTTCTAAAAAATTGGACAAGAATTACCTAAGTAAAAAAAACCACAAAGGTAGAAAATCAACTTGACAACTCCTTAATTTTCCACAAGCATGCTCATGTGAGCTTGACTTTGAGCCATTGATTGGCCTAAGTCAAAAATCAAGTGGCATGATATGAGATGCATGAACAAACAGCAAGTTAAATGCATGAAATGCATGATTTAAATCATAAATGACATAGAAAATGCATGGCAATTCAAAATGACCTAATGCCTAGCATAAGCTTGCATGGCAATAAATGCAACCTAGACCTAATATGCATGAAATGCATGATAATGCAAATGTGACCTAGACTTAATGGACATGAAAATGCATGGAAATACCAATATGACCTAAGACCTAAATAGCATAGCAATGCATGGCAATACCAATATGATCTAAGACCTAATATGCATGGGAATATTCATGGCAATACAAGGATGGCCTAGACCTAAAATGTCATGAGAATGCATGAAAGTATCATGAACATATAATGACTAAATAAACCTAATACTAATGCATGAACAAATAGCAACCAATGCACAATCTCATGGCATAGTAATGCAAAGCATGGTACCTAAGCAAAAATGAAAATGCATACTCAAGGCAAACAATCTAGTGGAAACTGAATGGGCAATGAAATCAACATGTGAAGTTCTAGCATGGCATTAAAACAAACACATGGCGTACTAAATCAAAATACACAATATTATGGCATGGAAATGCAAGCTTATCAACTAACAAGATGAAAATGCATACACAAGGAACAAAATCATGGGGTAACCGAATAGACACATTTCTAAATGATGCAATCCTAAGCATGGCATTACCAAAAACATATGATATACTAAAAATAAGACTAAAAAGGAAACATGCTAAACCAAGCAAACATGATGTAAAGGCAAGAATATAGCTAGACATTTTCACAAACACATAGTATAATAAAATCACAAGGCATGAACAACTTAACATGTTGAAAACAGAAAATTTAAAATGGAAAACAATGTAAGTAGACATGAAAAAAAAATGATAAAATTAACCAAAATAATAGTAAATAAGAAAAAGTTCACAAAATCAAGCTCCATATCTTAACTATTTTAAAAAGTTTGAACATCAAAACATGTTAAACCATCACAATCAACATGGAAAAAAGATCAAAAACCAACCATGCACAAAAACAAGGTGATGCACCCAAAAGAGTGTATCTTATTTAACCTTGCACTTAAAAAGAATCAATTGTAGAGTATGCTGATTAGCAAGGGTCGAGTCCTCAGGGATTGGGTTTTAGTTTATAAGTTAATAGTTTATCACTTAAAAACAAGTAAATAAAAGTAAAGGGGATTTTGAGATCAGATTTAAACTAAAGTTAATAATAAGAATGAGAAAATAAGTAATTAAGAAGAATCAAATATGAGAAATATGGTTAAGGTTTCATTCTCCACCACTAGACATCATTCAGAATCAATTTCATATCTATCAACATCAATTAACTATCAAAGTTAACAACCGTAGATAACAACAAGTTCTGTTACCCCAATCTTCCTTAGTTCGTCGTTAAATAGAACAAGCTCTCTATTTAATCTCTAACTATCAAACAACCTAGAATAAGCTCTCTAAGTTCAATTCAATAGCAGCTTTATGATGAGAAAGATAGGTTGATCTAAGCAACAAACACATAAGCTCGGATTGTTCAACTTAGGTTATGTTCCACTTTGCAATTATTGAAAACTTGACCATAATCATTAATCACAAATTGCTACTTATGAATAGGAAATCAAGACAATTACACGGATCAAGACTCATAAACTAGCAATAGACAATTATCAAGATTTATCTAGTTGGCTACCTAAACAAATCAAAACATCATCATGAACAATTTTAATGGAAGAACATAAGCAACTTTGATAGAAAACAATGATAGATAGATTCTAAAAATTAATTACATAACATGTCTAGGGCTTTGAAATCACCCTTAACCAAATAAAAGTTTAGCCTAGCATAGTCATTGTAAACATAAACATAAAATTAAAGATAATCTAAGAAGAAAATAAAAGAAAGAAAGAAGAAGAAGAATATTAATTATCCAGCCTCTTGCTCTCTCAAAAACAAAGAAACAAAGAAAAAAATCATAACTTTGTAGCTTGGAGAAGTGTGATTTTCGTTTGCCCCCTTGTTCTCTATTTATAGGCAATAGCTAGGGCATCAAAAAAGTGAATTTTAGCTCTCTCCCTTCAATAAATGCTCACTTGCGGCTAAAGCTAAGGAAATGTGGCTGATTTTTGTGTTTTAAGGAAAGAGGGAATAGTTGGCAGCCAAGGCATGTAGATATAAGGAAAGAAATAATTAATTGTAGTCAAAGCACTCTTTAATGAGGAGAGATTACAAACTTGCAGCCAAAGTAAGTGTAAGGAAAGAAAGTCTTGGCTGATTTAATTCTCCTACTTTGACTTGGATTAGCTTTAAGGAAAGATTCTTCCGATTAATGCAATTAATGCAAGTTGACAAAGTTGACAGCCAATAATCCTTCTTTGACAAAGAGATGTCGCCACTTCTTATTTAACTAAGAAGAACATGTAATCAGCTAGGGTATTTAAAGGAAGAATTAGGGCAACCCATAATAATGCAAAAGGAAGTGGCGGATGAAATTCTTCAAGGCTAGAGAACAGCTGCCGCTAAGGTTCTTTTGAGCTTGAAAGTAGGTTTTCCAACTAGGGATTTTATTGAATGAGATGTAGGCAACCACATCTAGTCTTCTTGAAGTGTCCCTTGTGCTTGAAGCTTCATTTCTTGTCCAAATTCACTATTTTCAACTCCATAGCAAATCTTATCTTCCAAAACACCTACAAAACACAAAACAATAGTAAACTATCAAGGATTTCAAGGAACTAATCATAAAATAAAAGGAATTAATATATGAAAATACAAGATTTTAAGCACTTATCAAAATCCCCTACACTTATTCTTTTGCTAGTCCTCGAGAAAGATCAAATAGAGACAAGGTAAAGAAAACCTAATTTAGCCCACTTTCAATACAACTTATAGATAATCATTGAACAAGTCTTATAAACTAATCAATAGTTTAAAGAATTTCACAAAGAATCATGCTTGATAGTAAAAGGTTTGAGTTAAGCTAACATTAACATAAAATATCTCAATCAAAATAGTGCATGTTCAAACTTAATCTCAACTTCCCACATGGGATATGATAACTCGTATAATTATATAGTTTTTAGTTATGTTTTATTATTGTTTTGTGTCAAATACGAGTTATTATTGTTTAGTCTAATTGTGTTTATGATCTTTTATATTTTTATGTAATTTGGTGTTTTTCACAAGTTTCTTTGAGTGATTTCAGATTACTAGAATTAAGGGCAAATCCAGTTCAGTTCCAGTTATGACACCTTTTGCCATATCAGCTATATCTGGAGTTTCACTGAAGAAATAAGGCTGAAATTTTAACCGTGAAAAGTTAAGAGGCATATCTATCTTTTTCATGTTTTACACTTCTTGAAACGGAGTCGTTTTCCCTAGCGAAATCAACCATCAATTTGGCTGATGTGCAATGAAGTCTGTCCTGAGCAGTTTTCACATTTTGACCATATCGTCCGATACACATCAGCAAACGATCTGATTCCAACGGCTATGGATCACTAACTGATAGGGGAACATTTGTCTAGAAGACCATGTGATCAGATAAAGCCTCCAATATTGAAGAAATCGACCATCAAGTTGGCTGATGTGCAATGACGTCTGTGCTGACCTGTTTTCGTATTTTGCCCATATCTTCTTCTCCACATCAGAAAATTAGCTGATTCCAACGGCTATGGATCAGTAACTGATAGGGTAACATTTGTCTAGAAGACCATGTGATCAGATAAGGCCTGCAAAATTGACAAAATCGACCATCAAGTTGGCTGATCAAAATCGTCATGTATGACGAAAATTGTTAGAAAATGCACCCACCTATTATACCTACCTTTGAAATTTGTAAAGCTTGTCTCTTGTCATTTAGCCCTCCAAAATGTGTATAAATAGAGGGCCTTGGATGATTGTAAGGGATCATATTGTACATAGGTAGGATATTAGCCATTTTAATAAAATTCTCTAAGTTTTCTTCTTCTTTCTTTTCTCTAGTTTTCTTTCTTTTCTCTAGTTTTCTTTTTCTTTAGAGAGAGCAAGAGGTTGGATAATTAATATTCTTCCTCTTCTTCTTTCTTTCTTTTATTTTCTTCTTAGATTTTCTTTATTTTTATGTTTATGTTTACAATGCCTATGCTAGGCTAAACTTCTATTTAGTTAAGGGTGATTTCAAAGCCCTAGACATGTTTTGTGATTGATTTTCAGATTCTATCTATCATTAATTTTCTATCAAAGTTGCTTATGTTCTTCTACAAGAATTGTTCATGATGTTGTCTTGATTTATTTAGGTGTACAACTAGATAGATCTTGATAATTATCTATTGCTAGTTTAGGAGTCTTGATCCGTGTAATTGTCTTGATTTCCTATTCATAAGTGGCAATTTGTGATTAATGATTATGGTCAAGTTTTCAATAATTGCAAAGTGGAACATAACCTAAGTTGAACAATCCGAGCTTATGTGTTTGTTGCTTAGATCAACCTATCTTTCTCATCATAAAGCTGCCATTAAATTGAATTTAGAGAGCTTATTCTAGGTTGTTTAATGGTTAGAGATTAAATAGAGAGCTTGTTCTATTTAACGACAAACTAAGGAAAGATTGGGGTAACAGAGCTTGTTGTTATCTACGGTTGTTAACTTTGATAGTTGGTTGATATTGATAGATCTGAAATTGATTCTTAATGATGTCTAGTGGTGGAGAATGAAACCTTAACCATATTTTTCATATTTGATTCTTCTTACTTACTTGTTTTCTTACTTTTCTAGTTTGCTTATTTTTAAAAGTATATTTATTTTTATTGGCTGGTTATACCGCCTAATTTGTATATTAACTTTGTTTTATTTTTATTGGCTGGTTATACCGCCTAATTTAGTATATATATTTTTATTGGCTGGTTATACCGCCTTGCATCTTATTCTTATTATTTACTTTAGTTTAAATCTGGCTTCAAAAACCCCTTTTCTTTTATTGTTCTTGAATTTAAGTTTTAAACTATTAACTTATAAACTAAAACCCAATCCCTGAGGACTCGACCCTTGCTAACTACTATACTTACAATTTATCTTTTTAGTGCAAGGTTAAATAAGATACACTCTTTTGGGTGCATCAAATTTTTGGCGCCGTTGCCGGGGATTGCTTTCTTTAGTTTATTGGTTACTTGGTTTATTCTTATTTTCAGTTCTAATTAGTTTTATTTTCTTGTACATACAAGTTTTTCTTTTCAAATTAAAAAAAAAAAAAAAAAACAATGGAATTAAGCAATCTAACACTTGAAGAGTTGGTGGCATACATGAACATGGAGAATCAACAAGCCAATCTCACCTTCCCAGTTCAACAATTTGCCATGGGAGGATGTCAAGGCCATCAAGTGTTCCAAGACCAACAGTATGATCATTACTCAAACACTTACCATGAGGGATGGTGGGATCATACTAATTATGGCTACTCGAAAAATTACCAAGAAGTAGATCCTTATGCCAATTACACTCATCCATCTAGCTTCAATCAATCATGGTCCCAAGAACCAGATCTTTTTCAACCATCACATATGACTCAAAACTCAGGTACTTCTTTAGAAGATCTTGTCTATTCTCTTGTTACTGATACTTTGCAATTTCAACAGGAAACAAGGGCAAGCATCCAGAGTTTGGAAAAGCAAATGATCCAATTGACTAGTAGTATGGTGGGATGGGTAGCACAAAGATCTGAAGAACTCCCTGCCCAAACGATGATTAACCTAAAGGAGAATTCTACTATTGTGACCTTGAGGAATGAGGAACAAGATGAGGATGAGACAAAATTAGAGATGAATTCTATTCTTGAGGATAATGAAGCCAATGATCCAAAAAAGAGTATTTCGACACCTGAGGTAACGTTTAAGGTTTCACTTTTTACTAATGTTTCTTCTCCACCTTTTCCTAGTAGATTTGCAAAGTTCAAGGAGGAAGAACATGAACAACACATGCCGGAAACCTTAAACAACTTGTTTGTGGAGGTCATTCAACAAGTATCAAAATATGCTCCATTCCTCGATGACATATGCACCACAAAGGATGGTGGAATAATACTTGTAATGGAGAATGCATCCACTGTTGTGCAAAGAAAGCTTCCTCTCAAACGCATAAATTTGGGAAATTTCATGTATGAGCCTGAGAAGCCTAAAAAGCCAAGAAGGGGTGTTGGTTAGGTTCAAAACACTAACTCAAGTGTTAATTGGGAAGGCAACCCAATTAAAGAAGAAATTGCCAACCTGCCATACTCAGATTTGCTTTCTTTTCCTTTTCCTTTTTCTTTTTCTTTTATTATGTTTATTGTTTTTATGTTTATTTGTTAATTGTTTGTTTAGTATTTTAGGATTATTTAGGTTGCATGAGTTTGTCTTGTTTTGTTTTGTTTTGAGTCTAGTTATTCCTATTCTTATGTTATTAGTTCTTTTCTCTTACACATGATTCTTTCATTTGGGTTAATAGACTTACATTGAGGACAATGTAAGAATTAAGTGTGGGGGGGAATGATTTAGGATTTCTTTTATTTTTGTCTATTTTTTTTTTATGAGTCTTTATTATTATTATTTTTTTTTTGTGAGTTATAGTTCCTTTTTAATACAATGATGAGATATGAATTGCATAAGTCTAAAACATATTTATTAGTGAGAAGATTTTCATGAGAATTGAGCTTGATATCAACCTTTTTTATGAGCCAATGTTAATATGATATGTTGATTGAGAAAGAAGCATGTTTAGACTTAATCTGACTTGTATAATCATCCTTGTGAGTTTTTGAGCCTATAATGATTGATGCATTATATAAATCAATCTAATTTCTTTCTTGAGTGCTCTTATGATTACATGATTCTCTAGAACTTGCTTTAGACCTTGTTGAGACTATATTGATACATGTGACAACATGAATATGATAGAGGCATTAGGATTATAACCAGAGCCAAACAGCCATCCATTATTAATGTTCCAAGAGAACACACCCTTAGTGAACCAATTTGAGCCTACATTGAATAAGCTATCTCTTTGGTAACCATAACTTGTCCCTAACCTAAATATACTTATATCTTTACCTTTGTTCCAAAGATGAATTAGCATGTTTTGAGACAAGTTGCAAAGACAAAGAAGATTTATTGAAAATTTAGGTTAGAAACAAGAAATAAGTGTGGGGGGAAAAGAAAGAAAAAAGTCAAGAGAAAAAGAAAGGGATCATTGTCAAATACATTCCCATATTAAAAAAAAAAAAAATCTTCTCTTGAACTTCTAGTTAAAGTAAAGAAAAAGATGTTACAAAGTTGGTTAGAATGATGCAAAGGCTCAACATGAATATTTAGCCTATGTTATTATGTGCTTTATAAGAGTTTTGAGAAGTTTTATTTGTATGATCTTTTTATGTCTCTAAACTTTATGAACTCTTTGGAACCTTTGTGATATCTTTATCCTTTTGTTCTTCAACCACATTACAAACCCCTTGGCCCCATTACAACCTTGATTAAAGACCTCTTGATTCATGAAGTTGTATGATCTAAATAGTGGAGAATATGTGGACAAGCAAGAATATGGTAGAACTGTTTTCATGAGATTGATTGAGTGTAAACACTTCACCACTACTTTAAAGAGTGAAAATCATGAGGGTATCCCATGTGAGAAGTTGAGATTAAATTTGAACATGCACTATTTTGATTGAGATATGTTATGTTAATATTGGCTTAACTCAAACAATTTACATTCAAGCATGATTTTTTGTGAAATTCTTTAAGCTATTGATTAGTTTATAAGACTTGTTCAAATATTGTCTCTAATTTGTATTGAAAGGATTAGGAGTAAATATTTTTAGTATATGCAGTTTATTTATATTTTAGTTTTTCAATGTTTGTGGGTATCGTTCTAGTAAACCCTCACGAGACTAAACTCGTCCACTAGGGACACCTAGGGGTTTAAAGGCTTGTGTCACATGCTAAGTGCCACCGTGATTTCCTACGAAAATGGATTAGATTAGATTTTCTTATTTTATTTTTATTGAGTCGTTGCTAGGGACTAGCAACAATCTAAGTGTGGGGGTGTGATAACTCGTATAATTATATAGTTTTTAGTTATGTTTTATTATTGTTTTGTGTCAAATACGAGTTATTATTGTTTAGTCTAATTGTGTTTATGATCTTTTATATTTTTATGTAATTTGGTGTTTTTCACAAGTTTCTTTGAGTGATTTCAGATTACTAGAATTAAGGGCAAATCCAGTTCAGTTCCAGTTATGACACCTTTTGCCATATCAGCTATATCTGGAGTTTCACTGAAGCAATAAGGCTGAAATTTTAACCGTGAAAAGTTAAGAGGCATATCTATCTTTTTCATGTTTTACACTTCTTGAAACGGAGTCGTTTTCCCTAGCGAAATCAACCATCAATTTGGCTGATGTGCAATGACGTCTGTCCTGAGCAGTTTTCGCATTTTGACCATATCGTCTGATACACATCAGCAAATGATCTGATTCCAACGGCTATGGATCAATAACTGATAGGGGAACATTTGTCTAGAAGACCATGTGATCAGATAAAGCCTCCAATATTGAAGAAATCGACCATCAAGTTGGCTGATGTGCAATGACGTCTGTGCTGACCTGTTTTCGTATTTTGCCCATATCTTCTTCTCCACATCAGCAAATTAGCTGATTCCAACGGGTATGGATCAGTAACTGATAGGGTAACATTTGTCTAGAAGACCATGTGATCAGATAAGGCCTGCAAAATTGACAAAATCGACCAGCTGATCAAAATCGTCATGTATGACGAAAATTGTTAGAAAATGCACCCACCTATTATACCTACCTTTGAAATTTGTAAAGCTTGTCTCTTGTCATTTAGCCCTCCAAAATGTGTATAAATAGAGGGCCTTGGATGATTGTAAGGGATCATATTGTACATAGGTAGGATATTAGCCATTTTAATAAAATTCTCTAAGTTTTCTTCTTCTTTCTTTTCTCTAGTTTTCTTTCTTTTCTCTAGTTTTCTTTTTCTTTAGAGAGAGCAAGAGGTTGGATAATTAATATTCTTCCTCTTCTTCTTTCTTTCTTTTATTTTCTTCTTAGATTTTCTTTATTTTTATGTTTATGTTTACAATGCCTATGCTAGGCTAAACTTCTATTTAGTTAAGGGTGATTTCAAAGCCCTAGACATGTTTTGTGATTGATTTTCAGATTCTATCTATCATTAATTTTCTATCAAAGTTGCTTATGTTCTTCTACAAGAATTGTTCATGATGTTGTCTTGATTTATTTAGGTGTACAACTAGATAGATCTTGATAATTATCTATTGCTAGTTTAGGAGTCTTGATCCGTGTAATTGTCTTGATTTCCTATTCATAAGTGGCAATTTGTGATTAATGATTATGGTCAAGTTTTCAATAATTGCAAAGTGGAACATAACCTAAGTTGAACAATCCGAGCTTATGTGTTTGTTGCTTAGATCAACCTATCTTTCTCATCATAAAGCTGCCATTAAATTGAATTTAGAGAGCTTATTCTAGGTTGTTTAATGGTTAGAGATTAAATAGAGAGCTTGTTCTATTTAACGACAAACTAAGGAAAGATTGGGGTAACAGAGCTTGTTGTTATCTACGGTTGTTAACTTTGATAGTTGGTTGATATTGATAGATCTGAAATTGATTCTTAATGATGTCTAGTGGTGGAGAATGAAACCTTAACCATATTTTTCATATTTGATTCTTCTTACTTACTTGTTTTCTTACTTTTCTAGTTTGCTTATTTTTAAAAGTATATTTATTTTTATTGGCTGGTTATACCGCCTAATTTGTATATTAACTTTGTTTTATTTTTATTGGCTGGTTATACCGCCTAATTTAGTATATATATTTTTATTGGCTGGTTATACCGCCTTGCATCTTATTCTTATTATTTACTTTAGTTTAAATATGGCTTCAAAAACCCCTTTTCTTTTATTGTTCTTGAATTTAAGTTTTAAACTATTAACTTATAAACTAAAACCCAATCCCTGAGGACTCGACCCTTGCTAACTACTATACTTACAATTTATCTTTTTAGTGCAAGGTTAAATAAGATACACTCTTTTGGGTGCATCAGGATACTCTCATGATTTTCACTCTTTAAAGTAGTGGTAAAGTGTTTACACTCAATCAATCTCATGAAAACAGTTCTACCATATGCTTGCTTGTCCATCTATTCTCCACTATTTAGATCATTCAACTTCATAAATCAAGAGGTCTTTATTCAAGGTTGTAATGGGGCCAAGGGGTTGCAAATGTGGTTAAAGAACAAAAGGAAAAGGATATTATAAAGGTTCCAAAGATTTCATAGAGTTTAGAGACATAATAAGATTCATACAAAGAAAACTTCTCAAAACTCTTTAAAAGCACATATACATAGGCCGAATATTCATGTTGGGCCTTTTCTTCATTCTAAACAACTTTGTAACATCTTTATCTTTTTCCACAATTTCAAGAGATGATTCATATTTCTTTTTTCCTTTTTTTTTACATGGGAATGTATTTGGCAATATTCCCTTTCTTTTTCTCTTCACTTTTCTTTTCTTTTCCCCCACACTTTTTTCTTGTTTCTAACCCAAATTTTCAATAGATCTTCCTTGTCTTTGCAATATGTCTCAAAACATGCTAATTCATCTTTAGAACAAGGGTAAGGATATAAATAAGTATATTTAGATTAGGGACAAGATATGGTTACTAAAGAAATAGCTTATTCAATGTAGGCTCAAATTGGTTCACTAAGGGGGATGTTCTCTTGGAACATCAAGAAGGGATGGCTGTTTGGCCCTGGTTAAAAATCCTATTGCCTCTATTATATTCATGTTGTCACATGCATCAATATAGTCTCAACAAGGTTTAAAGCAAGTTCTAGAGAATCATGTAATCATAAGAGCACTCAAGAAAGAAATTAGATTGATATGTATAATGCATCAATCATATAGGCTCAACAACTCACAAGGATTGTAGACACCTAATTTTGTCCGGACCACTAAAACAGGTATATTTTCTTCTTAAATTGATGGTTATGAGTGTAAAAAGACTGTTTTCATCCTGCAGGTGGCACTTCGAGACTTAATTTAAGAGGGCGAGCATAAAAGTCAAACTTGAAAAAAGTCAACCTCGAAAAAAGTCAACCCCAGAAAGTCAACTACTGAAAAAGTCAACCCACTTTCAAAATCAAGATTTTAAGCTCAATTGAAAAATGGTGAAAGAATTTTGATAATCCGAGGTCTACATTGAAAGATATGGAGTTCGAAAGATGGGATTTGGAGATTCAGTAGAAAAGAAACCCTAATCCGAGAAATTTGGGGAAAAGTGCTTAAACGATCAAATTGGTCAAAATTGAAGGTTCCAAATGAAAGATAAGCACTGACTACGGGTAATGGAGAAGTCACTTGCAAGAAAAATCGAAAGAAAAGTCAATCCGGGAGAAAACCGAGAATTAGAGTTTTTAGTGGATTTCGGTGAAATCGGGAAGAATCACAGAAATGACCCGACTTGGTAAGACCAAAGCCCCCAATGGATGAGGAATGATTAAAAAGGATAGCCCAAGGCTCAGTTTGAAGAAAATCTGGAAATCGGACTTGTTTCGAGCAAAACCGAGTTTCGGAGGCAAAAGGGCAAAATTAGAAATTTTGGGAAAAATAGCAAATGGACTCCGAAAATTCTGAAATTTTGCAAATCTCATTTTTAAATCATTTAAAAGAGATTGGAAAAATAAAATCTTGATTCGGAGTTCGTTTGCAAAATGGCCAAATCCTGGGCTTCTTATGCAGTAATTCAAAAAGGAATATCTTGGAAAAATAGCAAATGAGCTCCAAATCTTCTGAAATTTTGCAAATCTCATTTTTAAATTATTTGGAAGAGATTGACGAAATAAAATATTGATTCAGAGTCCGTTTGCAAAATGGCCAAATCCCGGGCCTCCTATGCAATAATTCAAGAAGATAAATCCCAAAAAAATACCAAATGAACTCCAAAAATTATGAAAACTTCCAGATCACACTTTTTAATTATTTTGAAGAGATTGGTGAATAAAAATCTTGATTTGGAGCGTATTTAAAAAATGGTAAATTGTAGGGGCATAAAAGGGCATTTTTAGAAGAAAAAAATCCAAATAAATAGCAAACGGACTCGGATAATTCTGAAAACTTCCAGAACTCAATTTTTTATTATTTTTAAAATATTAAAAAAATAAAAATCGAATTTGGAGTCCGTTTGATATTTATTTGATCCTGGGGGCAAAACGGTCATTTCACCCAAGCAACCGAAAAGGGCTTCTTTGGGCCTTTCAAAAAATCAGACTTGGGCTGGAAAAGAGAAGTGCTGGCCTGTACAGGCCCAAAGGATTGAGGAAGCTTCTGATTTTTCAATCAAATGGCTAAAAATTAATAGTTAGTTAAAGATTCTCTTTGATCAAGCCATGGTGATTAAGCCACATAGGCCAAGAGAGATGTCAACATTATTCTTGAACAGCTGTAATTTGGGACAGCTGATATGCTAATCTAAAGGTGGTAATTTCATGATTTTTTCATCTTGAATTATTAGCCATTTGATGGAAAATTGGTTACAAAAAAAATGACAACATCCTTGAGCATTTTAAGGGCCATTCGGCCAGCATAAGGAGGGGAGTCAGATTTTTCATTTTGGACATTTCATTTTGCTGAGTTCTTTTAGTTTTTACTTGGTTTTTCTCTCCTTGGTTGAAAGCAAAGAAGAAAAGTTTAGAAAAAAAGGAAAGTTTGAAGAGATAAAGCTTGAAATATAGCTTCTTGAGGTTGCTCTTGAGCACCAACTCTTGCACTTTCTTGATTTTCCATTCTTGTTTTTGCAATTTTGATTACTATTTGGTGAGTTTCCATTTTAAATAAATGTTTTTTTATTGTTCTTCTTAAGTTCTTCCTTCATCTCTTTCTTAAATATATTTTTTACAATTTTTTTTACAATATACTCACCATGGCCGAATGGCCTACATTATTTATTTAAGTTGCTGTTTTGGTTTATTTTTTCATATTGTTTATGTTATTTTCTTTGATCTTGGTGTTTTAAATGTTATTTTACTTCATATTCTTGAGTTATATTTTAATTTGGTTGCTTTGTTTGTTACCATTTATGATTTAAATACCATTTTCTTGCATTTTTAATTTTCTGTTTAGATGTTTAAATTTGAGCATGTTTTAGATTTAGTATATCAAGTGTTTGTGAAAATGCTTGTGTGGTTTTTGCATGATTTGAGTTTTATATCTTAGTTGAGCATGTTTTAGATTTAGTGTATTAAGTGTTTGTGAAAATGCTTGTGTGGTTTTTGCATGATTTGAGTGTTATATTTTAGTTGAGCATGTTAGTATACCAAGTGTTTGTGAAAATGCCATGCTTGTTGGAGCTTGAGGCCATTTGGCTACTCCATATGTTTTGCATTGTGTGTTGCATTTTTGCTGTAGACACCTAATTTTGTCCGGACCACTAAACATGTATGTTTTCTTCCCATATTGATGTTTCCGAGTATAAAAAGACTGTTTTCATCCTGCAGGTGGTACTCCGAGACTGAGTTTAAGAGGGCGAG
Organism: Fremontodendron californicum; assembly: GCA_030761205.1. Classification (NCBI taxonomy): domain Eukaryota; kingdom Viridiplantae; phylum Streptophyta; class Magnoliopsida; order Malvales; family Malvaceae; genus Fremontodendron; species Fremontodendron californicum. The sequence goes on from JAULJL010000014.1 coordinate 5,550,120, forward strand.
CACAAAAAGACAAACTTGAAAAAAAAGTCAACCCCGAAAAAGTCAACCCCGAAAAAGTCAACCCTAAAAACTCACAAGGATTGTAGACACCTAATTTTGTCCGGACCACTAAAACAGGTATATTTTCTTCTTAAATTGATGGTTATGAGTGTAAAAAGACTGTTTTCATCCTGCAGGTGGCACTTCGAGACTTAATTTAAGAGGGCGAGCATAAAAGTCAAACTTGAAAAAAGTCAACCTCGAAAAAAGTCAACCCCAGAAAGTCAACTACTGAAAAAGTCAACCCACTTTCAAAATCAAGATTTTAAGCTCAATTGAAAAATGGTGAAAGAATTTTGATAATCCGAGGTCTACATTGAAAGATATGGAGTTCGAAAGATGGGATTTGGAGATTCAGTAGAAAAGAAACCCTAATCCGAGAAATTTGGGGAAAAGTGCTTAAACGATCAAATTGGTCAAAATTGAAGGTTCCAAATGAAAGATAAGCACTGACTACGGGTAATGGAGAAGTCACTTGCAAGAAAAACCGAAAGAAAAGTCAATCCGGGAGAAAACCGAGAATTAGGGTTTCTAGTGGATTTCGGTGAAATCGGGAAGAATCACAGAAATGGCCCGACTTGGTAAGACCAAAGCCCCCAATGGATGAAGAATGGTTAAAAAGGATGGCCCAAGGCTCAGATTGAAGAAAATCTGAAAATCGGATTTGTTTTGAGCAAAACCGGGGTTCGGAGGTAAAAGGGCAAAATTGGAAAAATTTGGGAAAAATAGCAAATGGACTCCGAAAATTATGGAAAATTTGTCAATATCATTCTTAAATAATTTGAAGGAGATTATCGAAAGAAAATCTTGATTCCGAGTTCGTTTGCAAAATGGCTAAATCCCGGGCTTCTATTGTAGTAATTCAAAAAGATAAATCCTGGAAAAATAGCAAATGGACTCCAAAAATTCTGAAATTTGGAAAATCTCATTTTTAAATTATTTGGAAGAGATTGGCGAAATAAAATCTTGATTCCGAGTTCGTTCGCAAAATGGCCAAATCCCGGGCCTCCTATGTAGTAATTCAAGCCGATAAATCCCGAAAAAAATACCAAATGAGCTCCAAAAATTATGAAAACTTCCACATCACACTTTTTAATTATTTTGAAGAGATTGGTGAAGAAAAATCTTGATTTGGAGCTCGTTTAAAAAATGGTAAAAAGTAGGGGCATAAAAGGACATTTTGGGAAGAAAAAATCCAAATAAATAGCAAACGGACTCGGATAATTTTGAAAACTTCCAGAACTCAATATTTTAGTATTTTGGAAGTATTAAAAAAATAAAAATTGAATTTGGAGTCCGTTTGATATTTACTTGCATCCGGGGGGCAAAATGGTCATTTCACCCAAGCAACCAAAAAGGGCTTTTTTGGGCCTTTCAAAAATCAGAGCTGGGCTGGAAAAGAGAAGTGCTGGCCTGCCCAAGCCCAAAGGAAGGAGGAAGCTTGATTTTTTTTTCTTTCAATCAAGTGGTTAAAAATCAAGAGTTAGTTAACCATTCTCTTTGATCAAGCCATGGTGATTAAACCACATAGGTTAAGAAAGATGTCAACATTATTTTTGCATAGCTGTAATTTGAGAGGGCTGAGATGCTAATCTAAAGGTGGTAATTTCTTGACTTTTCATCTTGAATTATTGGCCATTTGGTGGAAAATAGGTTACACAAAAATGACAACATCTTTGAGGCTATATAAGCATCATTTAGGCCAACCCTAGAGGGGGGAGGCAGATTTTGTTTTTTCTTTTCCATTTTGGCTGATTTCTCTTAGTTTTTCTTAGTTTTTATCTTCTTGGTTGAGAGCAAAAAAAGAAAATTTTAGAAAAAAAGGAAAGTTTGAAGAGAAAAGCTTGAAATATTAGCTTCTTGAGGTTGCTCTTGAGCACCAACTCTTGCACTTTCATTTTCTATTCTTATTTTTTGCTATTTTAATCTCTACTTGGTGAGTTTTCATTTTAAAATAATGTTTCTTGTTCTTCCTTCATTTCCTTTCTTAAGTATTTTTTTTTTACATTTTGTTTTTACAATAAACTCACCATGGCCAAATGGCCTACATTATTTATTTTAAGTTGTTGTTTTCGATTCATTTTACCATATTGTTTATGCTATTTTCTTTGTTTTTGATGTTTTAAATGTTATGTTATTTCATGTTCTTGAGTTATATTTTAATTTGGTTGCTTTGTTTGTTGTCATTTATGTCTTAGATATCATGTTTTTGCATTTTTAATTTTCTGTTTTCATGTTGTTTAAATTTGAGCATGTTTTAAAGTTAGCATATTAAGTGTTTGTGAAAATGCTTGTGTGATTCTTTGCATGATTCTTGTTTTATATCTTAGTTGAGCATGTTTTAGATTTAGCATATTAAGTGTTTGTGAAAATGCTTGTGTGATTTTTGTGTTATGACTTAGTTTTTCATGCTAGTATGCCAAGTGTTTGAGAAAATGCCATGCTTGTTGGAGTTTGAGGCCATTTGGCTACTCCATGTGTTTTGCATTGTGTGTTGCATTTTTTGTCATGCTAGTTGTTAGGTTTTTGCATTTGCATGATATTTGGTTGGATTTTTGAATTAAGCATGCCTTGTGTTTGTGAAAATGCCATGCATATCTTAGGTCTAGGTTGCATTTATTGCCATGCAAGTTCATGTTAGGTCTAGGCCATATTATTTATGTCATGCATTTTCCTTACCTTTAGGTTTAAATCCATGCATTTCATGCATTATGTTTGCTGCATTATTTCATGCATTTCATGTTCATGCCACTTGAATAATGACTTGAGCCAATTAATGGTTCAAGGTCATGCTCTCTTGAGTACACTTATGGAAAATTAAGTTTGTCAAATTGATTATTCTACCTTTGTGATTTTTTTACTTAGCCAATTTTTATCTAACTTTCAAAAAGTCCTAGCTACTGTCTTCAAGTCATTCTATGAGTTTCAAATATTTTTATTTTGGTTTTTAAATGATTTTATCAAAGACAAAAAAAATATGTTGGCAAAGCAGTTTTTTTTCCACCCAAAACTCGTACATCTCCGATTTTTCTGGGAATTCATCTTTGATCAGAAAATTAAGTCGATTTTTTCCCGTGTATTTTTACATGTCCTGAGTCTCCAATAATTTTTTCAGAATTTTTGGAATTTTTAAAATAGGGTAAAAAATCGTGGATTAAAACTTGACAGTGGAGTCAGAATTGAATTTAAAGAAAAACCAATTTTCTGTTTTGGTTAATTTACTTAGAGTGGGCTGATTAGGAGGGTTAGCTACTGACTTAGGGTAATTTCTAAGCCTTTTTAAACTCTAAAAATGGTTTTTCAAGTCCCGGGTTAAGGGTAGCCAAGTCCGGATTTTTTTAAACTTAGGAAATTAGAGTCATTTTAAAAATTTTAGCCCAGTTTTTATTTTTAATTCAAGCTTTTCAAAATTGTTTTCAAACAATCACAAAGTATTTTGGTTTTAGAATATTTAATTTGACATATTTTCCTAAGGTAACCGGATATCTTTTTAGATATACGGATTTCCTTAATTAAAGGAAAAAATACATTTCATGCATTGCATTTTTATATTCATGCATTTTATATAATATGTGATTCTTGCCATAATAATTTCTATGTGTCATGACATTTAGGTTGCATTATATTATTTAGATTTTGCTATGTCATTTTATTTATGTCATGCCTATACATATTCCGAGTTAACATAATTCATGAGTTCTCTACCGGGTTTGCTGGAGGGAATATCATCAATTATTATTAATAAAGGAATATCTTTCTTTCAAAAAAAAAAAGAGAATGATTCGGAAAGTTTTCCAAAACTAATAAAAATTTCTATATTTTGCCACGTTTGTTGGGGAATATAGGAAAATTTTGAATTTATAAATTCCGGATCATTTTCAATAAAAAATGGAATTATTTTTCTTTAAATTGGGAATTAATTTGAAATACTAAATTTAAAACCAACTTTTACCAAGACTTGAGATAACACACGATTAATAAGGTACCGATTTATACGGGCGTTGTGGGGGTGTTAATCCTTCCCCACACGTAACCGACTCCCGAACCCGCTTCTTTGATTTCTCTGGTTTAAAACGCAGACTTGAAATCGGTTTTTAAAATGTTTTAATTAATTTTTAAAATATTTTATAAAATCGGTTTTAATAGGTGGCCGATCACACCTAGCTAAAAAAGATTGGTGGCGACTCCATGTCTTTTAAGGTCATTTTCAAAACCTTCATTTTTTTAGAGGAATTAAGTCGACTTTTCCTCGGTTTTTTTTAATGTCACGCCTAACGAATAATAAAGTCTTGCGATGAGACTCGTCGTTATTATTTTTTAGGTTGCGACAGCTTGGCGACTCCGCTGGGGACTATTAGAGAGTCAGGCCTAGAATTAGTCGTGCGTTATAAAAGTCTCGGTTTTGTTGGTTTAATTGGTATTTAATTTTAATTCCCAGATTTTTTTAATAAGGAGAATTTTGAAAATAATAAAATGTTTCTAAATATGTTCATACTCATGTGCATGCATTTTATTTTTGTTCTCTAGTTATTTAAGGTTGTATATTATAATTGCTTGTTGGTTAATGCGTTACACTATTCTTGAATGTTTTAATTGCTAGGGCATTTAGAATAAGGTTTGTAGAATAGGTGGTGAAAGGTTTATTATTCCTCCACACACACTACACGTGCATTTGCATAACATGAATCCTATACCCGGGTTCCGTCCTTTTAAGTGGGAGTAAAGTAACTACGCCTTCGTGATTGATCCTCCGTATGGGCTAGTGAAACACTTTCGGAGTATAAAGTACCTAATGCCTTCGTGATGATCCTCCGCATGGGCATAGGAAAATATACTCTAACGAATTGAACCCGCTTTTATCGGGGTGCCTTACTAGCCTTCACCGGCGACAGTGAGGAACAATTCGGAGCCTTAGAACCGATTCACCCTCATATAGTGAACCTAGGCGAAGCCATGCCGGATTTCCGTTAGATATACCGAAAATAGGAACACATAGAGGGACAGTTGTAAACCTTTTGTTACCTATTTTACACTCCGAATAAGTGTGGTAGATCGGGCAACGATGTACGTACATCGCCCGTAATAAATGTGATACTCCGCCTCGAAGGCATCGTGATGCCTAAATAAGCAGATATTGTTGGGGCAGATGTTCATTAGCTGTTTTTAAAAAAAAAAATCTTTTTTCAAGCATTTTGCATGTTGCACATTTCATGCATGTGTGAATAGAGCATGTACATTTTTGGTTGTGTTATTGATCTCATTCTTTGCAATAAACAGTTGGTAATTTCATTTGATGATTTCATAAAACCGGTAGTGTCACATGAACATTTGCATATGGTACCATAGTGGGATCCACCTTGAAATTCTTTTGAAAATAATGTGATTGGTTTTTCATAAATAAAAAAAAACACAAAAAAAAGCATGTAAAAAAAAATCATAAATTTGGAGGCAATCTTGCATAATGAGATTTTTTTTTAGGTCCCACCAATTTCGTGTAATCATTGATTTCTTTGTATATACCTTTGTGTTAATTCATTTATTTTTTGCATGTATCATTTTGACATCATGTTATAGTCATAGCATGCATGATCATTTATTGTAAGATACGTTTATGACATGCATGGTCATTATTTGTATATACTTATGTATCAATTTATTCTTTCTTTACATGCATCATGTTGGCATCAAGTTGCATTCATGCATTCATAGTCAGCATGATTTTTCTGTATATATCCATATATCAATTTATTCTTTCTTTACATGCATCATGTTGGCATCAGGTTGCATTCATGGCATACGTAGTCATCATGATATGCTCATGCATTAATTTGTCATATTGGCATCAAGTTGCATTCATGACATACAAGGTCAGCATGATTTTCTTTGTATATACTTTGTGTCAATCATTTATTCTTCACATGCATCATAATTGACATTGTGTGGCATTGATAGTGTATATGATCATTCATTGAGAAATGCATTTAGAACATACATGGTCATTCATTGTATATATCCATGCATTAATTTGCTTATTTTTTACATGCATCATGTTGGCATCAGGGTGCATTCATGGCATACACAGTCATCATGATATGCTCATGCATTAATTTGTCATATTGGCATCAGGTCGCATTCATGACACACATGGTTAGCATGATTTTCTTTGTATATACTCTATATCAATCATTCATTGTTTGCATGTATCATAATTGACACCGTGTTGCATTCATAGGATATATGATCATTCATTCGGAAACATGCTAAAATGCACATGATCAGTCATTGCATATATCCATGTGTTGATTTGTTTATTCTTTGTTTGCAACATGTTGGCATTGTGATTGCATTTATCACATATATGGTCAGCATGTTTCCATTGTACATATCCATACATCATATTGTTTAGGCTTCACATGCATCAAATTGCATTCATGGCTCATTCATCATGACATACATTTGGGGGAAATAAAATAGAAGTTGGCTTGGCTTTAGGAGTCTTTGAAGAATTTCCATTTCAAATCAGAAGAAGTACTGAGTACACTTTTAATACAGGCTGGTGCTATGGAGGATGAACAAGTTGCCCGAATGGAAAAAATGGAAAGGGAACAGAGAGAATTGCGAGAACAGCTAGCAAAATCTCAAGCAGAATCTAAGGATCAGATGACTAAACTGATGGAGCTAATGTCTGCTGTAATCAAGGGAAAAGGATACACCGAAAACTTTGTCGCCGGAGAAGGGTTAGAGGTACAAAAGGGCCAAGATGAGGTCGCAATAAGTGATGCCCAGAACACTGTTAACCCCGTCAATATCCTAAACTCAGATGATCCAGCTGAACAGGCAAAGTTGAAAAGGGTTGCAGTAAATGAGGTTGAGTTGGCAGATTCTCAAGGGAAATATCAGTTGTTAGATGAAAGGCTCCGGGCAATAGAAAGAACAGATGTATTCGGGAGTGTGGAGGCGAAAGAACGATGCTTGGTCCTCGATTTAGTCATTCCTCCTAAGTTCAAGATCCCTGACTTTGTGAAATATGACGGGACGACCGATCCATCAGCCCACATCACTATGTTCTGCCGAAAGATGACAAGTCAGATAGATAATGATAAGCTTTTAATTCACTGCTTTCAGGATAGCCTCAGCGGGTCCGCAATTAGGTGGTATAGTCAGTTGAGCAAGGATCAGATTCGCTCTTGGAATGATTTGGCTGGGGCTTTTCTAAACCAGTAGAAGCATATGACCGACAGGACACTTGATCGTCTCACTTTGCAAAATATGGAGAAAAAAGCTACTGAGAGCTTCAAAGAATATGCACAACGGTGGATGAGCCTGGCTGCCCAAGTACAACCGCCCTTGACACAAAAGGAAATCACTATCCTTTTTGTGAATACACTGCAGGCCCCGTACTATGACAGACTCGTCGACAATGCTTCGAAGAATTTTGCGGACATGGTAATTTCAGGGGAGATGATTGAGAATGCTATCAAGAATGGGAAACTTGAAAGAGAAGGAACATCCAATACCGAGAGAAATAAGGCACCAAGAAAGAAAGAGGAAGATGTCCAAACTATGGGAGATTTCATCCCATATTCCCAATTTCCCTCATACCAATCATGTTACCCTACTGAGGTATCTCCAAGCTTTTATCCTTACCTACCTACCCAAACACCTAATCCTATACCAGCCCTTGCAACAAGGCCTACTTCTAGAAAACGACCGCGAGAAAATCAAGAAAGAATTCCAATCCCATCCCTGACTTACTGCCATTACTAATAAAGAATCAGTACCTTACCCCGGTACCTTTGAAAATAGCTCCGAATCCATCAGCAAGGAGTTATGACCCTGACAGCAAGTGTGATTATCACCTAGGGGTAGTTGGGCATTCAACTGAAAAATGCAGACAACTGAAAGAAAGGATTGAAAGTCTTATCCGTGATGGTATTTTGACACCGGAGCTTATCGATCAATGGAAGGCCACTTAGCCCTAAATCAATTTCTTTCAGGGTTTTAGGGGGAGAATTACTACCTTTGAAGGATGTCAATAGGAGCATTTTTGACGCATGTAGTTTTATACACTGTGATGATGAAAGCACTTGTCTCATGTTAACATCTACATCAATTAAATGAATTTTAAATGCTTTGTGTTTGTTGTGTTTTAAATAAACGTGAATTTACAAAAACAAGCATTAAGGAAGTTTTAATAATGGATAGTCTCAAGAAGATTGATGATCAGTGTTAGAAATAACCCAACACCATCCCCCTCTTTTTTGGGCTTCTCTATACCTAAACCTTGAATCAATAACACTTGAAAGACCTAATGCTTCAAGGAAAAATGAATGAAAAAAGAGAAGCATTGTCATTGCAAAATAAGCAATGATGTAAATCCTAGTCTAGGCTATGAACAAAGGAACGAACTTTTTGAAAATTTTCAAATTCCTTGAAATTCAAACAAATGAGACATTCTTTCAAGAGTCTAGATTTTGATAATTTGGTGTGTGTCAAGATTGTGCTAAAACCATTCATGACCTTTCCCAATAACCACAAAACACTAATTGCCCAAACATCACTTCATGATTGACATCATGGAGCACAATGATTAAACTAGATTATCCCTTATCCCAGAGAAAACCTGTTTTTGGGTCGTATTTTCCTTGTCTCTTCAAAGAACTCAGATTGGAAACTCAGCCTTTTCAAAACAGACCTAGACTTGCCATGTTCCTCGTTGATACAAATTCGCATGGATAATCAAATTGGGGCATCATATGTGGAAATTATGGATACATAGTGAAGAAGGATGGGCTAATGCATGAATCATTGGGGGCATGCGACGAAAAAAACAAAAAAAAAAGAAAAAAAAGAAAAAGAAAAATCATGATATCATGCATATGAGAATTCGGATGATTCCAAAGTGCAAAATGAAATTCTGAATATTTATTTCCCCTGAGGGTTGCTTTTCAATGAGAATATTTGGGCTTGATATGATGAATGGCCATCTTTCATATCCCTTTCACAAGAAAACAATTATTATCCATAGTCACCCCTTTTGAGCCAAAAGAATTCTTAATTCTTTGAACCCTGATCAAGGATTACCCTCTACACTGGGGGGAAAATGCGAGGAAAGATCTTTTCAAAGATCATTGAGAAATGAGTGACAGCTCAGGGACAGACACAAAGGAAATGGAGCCCCGAATAAATACGGGCGCACTCTGTCAAAGAAAAAAGAAGAGGAAAAGATGACGAAATGAAAGCCAAGAAAAACAAACAAAAAACACAATGAAAAAGAAAATGTGTGTGAAAGACATGGCAAATTGAAAGCCAAGAGCAAGGAAGAAAAAGAGCAAAGTCAAAAGGAAAGAAATGTCCAAGAAGGGACATGCTTCAAAGAAAATCCTCTTCAAGAAAGGATCCTTGATCTGATTACCCTCAAACACATATTTTGGGCCTATTTATCCTTTCTTTCTGAACCCTGAGCCATGGCCTACATTACGTGCTTTAAAAGTCCATTTTGATCAAGCATGAATGTTTAATTTGAAGGGTTTTCCTCAGATTTTATCCCATCTCATCAAATTCTCATTTCACTAAGAAAGAATTTAGAATTCTCAAGTGCATGGTAAAAAAAAAAAATTGAAAAGAATGGGACTCTAGGGCGAAAACCCAAAAAACGGGCGGTCTAGAGTAAAATGGGAATTTTCGATGCCATCGATGATAGTGCCGATACCCCAAAAGAAAAGATCTTATTAAAGGAGTGGTCATCGAGGAACATCTAGGAATTCCTGAACCCCCCAAATTGTCAGCTCTCATTCGGAGGATTGTCTTCAAAAACTGAAACTTTGTTCCCAAGATTAAACTTTCCGGTTTAAACATCCCAGCCAATCTTGATGCTTGACAAAATGCCTTGATATGGAAACTAAAAGAATGTTGAATTTGTTTGGTTCTCAATGAATTCATGATTTATAAAACCAGTTCCATTTGTGAGCCTAGAAGGGATATACATTTTTGTCATGAAGTTTTCCTGGAAAAGCCAGAATCTTGTTATACCAAGCCTTGCCAATCCCAGTTGGAAAAACCCAGATTGATACTTAGAGAAATTTCTAACAATGATCATCAGTCTTCAAAAGATTTGTACATCACACATTGTGGGGTTAATATTTTTTGTTCAGAAGTTTTCAAAATGCGAAAACAAATAAAGAGATTTTTTGAAATACCCATTTTGATGTTGGCATGAGACAAGGATTTTTCTAACTCAAAGGTGTAGAACTGCCAGGATAGGTCTTGACTTCCAGATATGAGAAGAAGAAATAGAACCCAGTTCAGATCTCTATTGATGAAAGTTTGAAAACTGTTGGGGCAAAGCGAATAGCCAAAATGAATTGAAGATATACTCTGATTTGAAGAGGAAAAATGAATTTGAAAGGCTAAGCCAAAGTCTAGAAGAACAACCGGGGGCATTTGCATCACTCATGAACACTCATCTCTCTATCAAGCTTTTACATCTACACAGTGTCGGCAAGCATTTGCATCATTCATGGGTATCTGCATTGGCATTATTCCATAAGCATCTGCATTTTACATTTACATTTACAATTCTTCATGGAATTCGTATTTGTGTCATCTCAAACAATTGCATCATTTCTAGAATCATTGCATTTTCGTTAATGTGTGGTAATTGTAGTTACACCATTCATAAACCAGTTACATGAACACAATTAGTAGGGGCATCTGCATCATGAAACATGGGCATCAATCCAAGTCATTTACATTTGCATTAAAGACATTTGCACCAGTTTAAGTCATTTTGTATCTTATTCAACAAATGCATTTGCATCAAAAAGCATTCGCATCTTCTCAAAATCTTTAGGTTAATTTTCAACAATTCTTCAGCACCATTCTTAAGACCTCCGGGCATCATTTTTAAAGTCGCATACAGCGCATTTCTTCCAAATTATGGGTAAGGCCTCCGGGCACCATTCTTAAGACCTCCGGGCATCATTTTTAAAGTCGCATACAGCGCATTTTTTTTCAAATCACGGGTAAGGCCTCCGGGCACCATGCTTAAGACCTCCGGGCATCATTTTTAAAGTCGCATACAGCGCATTTCTTCTAAATTATGGGTAAGGCCTCCGGGCACCATTCTCAAGACCTCCGGGCATCATTTTTAAAGTCGCATACAGCGCATTTCTTCCAAATTATGGGTAAGGCCTCCGGGCACCATTCTTAAGACCTCCGGGCATCATTTTAAAGTCGCATACAGCGCATTTTTTTCAGATCACGGGTAAGGCCTCCGGGCACCATTCTTAAGACCTCCGGGCATCATTTTTAAAGTCGCATACAGCGCATTTCTTCCAAATCACGGGTAAGGCCTCCGGGCACCATTCTTAAGACCTCCGGGCATCATTTTTAAAGTCGCATACAGCGCATTTCTTCCAAATTATGGGTAAGGCCTCTGGGCACCATTCTTAACACCTCCGGGCATCATTTTTAAAGTCGCTTACAGCGCATTTCTTCCAAATCACGGGTAAGGCCTCCGGGCACCATTCGGTAAGGCCTCCGGGCACCATTCTTAAGACCTCCGAGCATCATTTTTAAAGTCGCATACAACGCATTTCTTCCAAATCACGGGTAAGGCCTCCGGGCACCATTCTTAAGACCTCCGGGCATCATTTTTAAAGTCGCATACAGCGCATTTTTTTCAAATCACAGGTAAGGCCTCCGGGCACCATTCTTAAGACCTCCGGGCATCATTTTTAAAGTCGCATACAGCGCATAATTTTTCAAATCACAGGTAAGACCTCCGGGCAACATCTTTAAGACCTCCGGGCATAACTTTTTTCAGGGGTAAGACCTCCAGGCACCAATTTTTAAGACCTCCGGGCACCATTTTAAGACCTTCGGGCACCGATTTTAAAGCCCTTCGAGCATAAATTTTTCTTTTGAAAATCGAATTCGTTTCCTTAAGACGAATCGAGCCTTGTTTAGGCAGGGAATTCAATTTAAGGACAAAACCTTCAATTTATTGTTTAAAAAAAATAATAAAAAAATGAAAAAAGAGAAAATAGAAAAAAGGAAAAAAGAAAAAAAGAAGAAAAAAGAAGAAAAAAGAAGAAAAAAATGAAAAATAGAAAATGAAAAAATGAAAATGAAAAAGAAACCCCTTTCCCTTTCCTTCACATGTGATTTCACTGACCGTACAAAATTAGTGTTGGTTTATCTTTGCCTGATTCCTGATTCTCAGCAATAGCCAAAGAGGGGCAGCTGTAGACACCTAATTTTGTCCGGACCACTAAACATGTATGTTTTCTTCCCATATTGATGTTTCCGAGTATAAAAAGACTGTTTTCATCCTGCAGGTGGTACTCCGAGACTTAGTTTAAGAGGGCGAGCACAAAAAGACAAACTTGAAAAAAAAGTCAACCCCGAAAAAGTCAACCCCAAAAAGTCAACTACTGAAAAAGTCAACCCACTTTCAAAATCAAGATTTTAAGTTCAATTGAAAAATGGCGAAAGAATTTTGATAATCCGAGGTCTACATTGAAAGATATGGAGTTCGGAAGTTGGGATTTGGAGATTCAGTAGAAAAGAAACCCTAATCCAAGAAATTTGGGGAAAAGTGCTTAAACGATCAAACTGGTCGAAATTGAAGGTTCCAAATGAAAGATAAGCACTGACTACGGGTAATGGAGAAGTCACTTGCAAGAAAAACAGAAAGAAAAGTCAATCCGGGAGAAAACCGAGAATTAGGGTTTCTAGTGGATTTCGGTGAAATCGGGAAGAATCACAGAAATGGCCCGACTTGGTAAGACCAAAGCCCCCAATGGATGAAGAATGGTTAAAAAGGATGGCCCAAGGCTCAGATTGAAGAAAATCTGAAAACCGGATTTGTTTTGAGCAAAACCGGGGTTCAGAGGTAAAAGGGCAAAATTGGAAAAATTTGGGAAAAATAGCAAATGGACTCCGAAAATTATGGAAAATTTGTCAATCTCATTCTTAAATCATTTGAAGGAGATTGGCGAAAGAAAATCTTGATTCCGAGTTCGTTTGCAGAATGGCTAAATCCCGGGCTTCTTATGCAGTAATTCAAAAAGATAAATCCCGGAAAAATAGCAAATGGACTCCAAAAATTCTCAAATTTGGAAAATCTCATTTTTAAATTATTTGGAAGAGATTGGCGAAAGAAAATCTTGATTCCGAGTTCGTTTGCAAAATGGCCAAATCCCGGGCCTCCTATGTAGTAATTCAAGCCGATAAATCCCGAAAAAAATACCAAATGAGCTCCAAAAATTATGAAAACTTCCAGATCACACTTTTTAATTATTTTGAAGAGATTGGTGAAGAAAAATCTTGATTTGGAGCTCGTTTAAAAAATGGTAAAAAGTAGGGGCATAAAAGGACATTTTGGAAAGAAAAAATCCAAATAAATAGCAAACGGACTCGGATAATTTTGAAAACTTCCAGAACTCAATATTTTATTATTTTGGAAGTATTAAAAAAATAAAAATTGAATTTGGAGTCCGTTTGATATTTACTTGCATATTGGGGGCAAAATGGTCATTTCACCCAAGCAACCGAAAAGGGCTTTTTTGGGCCTTTCAAAAATCAGAGCTGGGCTGGAAAAGAGAAGTGCTGGCCTGCCCAAGCCCAAAGGAAGGAGGAAGCTTGATTTTTTATTTTTTTCAATCAAGTGGTTAAAAATCAAGAGTTAGTTAACCATTCTCTTTGATCAAGCCATGGTGATTAAACCACATAGGTTAAGAAAGATGTCAACATTATTTTTGCATAGCTGTAATTTGAGAGGGCTGAGATGCTAATCTAAAGGTGGTAATTTCATGACTTTTCATCTTGAATTATTGGCCATTTGATGGAAAATAGGTTACACAAAAATGACAACATCTTTGAGGCTATATAAGCATCATTTAGGCCAACCCTAGAGGGGGGAGGCAGATTTTGTTTTTTCTTTTCCATTTTGGCTGATTTCTCTTAGTTTTTCTTAGTTTTTATCTTCTTGGTTGAGAGCAAAAAAAGAAAAGTTTAGAAAAAAAGGAAAGTTTGAAGAGAAAAGCTTGAAATATTAGCTTCTTGAGGTTGCTCTTGAGCACCAACTCTTGCACTTTCATTTTCTATTCTTATTTTTTGCTATTTTAATCTCTACTTGGTGAGTTTTCATTTTAAAATAATGTTTCTTGTTCTTCCTTCATTTCCTTTCTTAAGTATTTTTTTTTTACATTTTGTTTTTACAATAAACTCACCATGGCCAAATGGCCTACATTATTTATTTTAAGTTGTTGTTTTCGATTCATTTTACCATATTGTTTATGCTATTTTCTTTGTTTTTGATGTTTTAAATGTTATGTTATTTCATGTTCTTGAGTTATATTTTAATTTGGTTGCTTTGTTTGTTGCCATTTATGTCTTAGATATCATGTTTTTGCATTTTTAATTTTCTGTTTTCATGTTGTTTAAATTTGAGCATGTTTTAAAGTTAGCATATTAAGTGTTTGTGAAAATGCTTGTGTGATTCTTTGCATGATTCTTGTTTTATATCTTAGTTGAGCATGTTTTAGATTTAGCATATTAAGTGTTTGTGAAAATGCTTGTGTGATTTTTGTGTTATGACTTAGTTTTTCATGCTAGTATGCCAAGTGTTTGAGAAAATGCCATGCTTGTTGGAGTTTGAGGCCATTTGGCTACTCCATGTGTTTTGCATTGTGTGTTGCATTTTTTGTCATGCTAGTTGTTAGGTTTTTGCATTTGCATGATATTTGGTTGGATTTTTGAATTAAGCATGCCTTGTGTTTGTGAAAATGCCATGCATATCTTAGGTCTAGGTTGCATTTATTGCCATGCAAGTTCATGTTAGGTCTAGGCCATATTATTTATGTCATGCATTTTCCTTACCTTTAGGTTTAAATCCATGCATTTCATGCATTATGTTTGCTGCATTATTTCATGCATTTCATGTTCATGCCACTTGAATAATGACTTGAGCCAATTAATGGTTCAAGGTCATGCTCTCTTGAGTACACTTGTGGAAAATTAAGTTTGTCAAATTGATTATTCTACCTTTGTGATTTTTTTACTTAGCCAATTTTTATCTAACTTTCAAAAAGTCCTAGCTACTGTCTTCAAGTCATTCTATGAGTTTCAAATATTTTTATTTTGGTTTTTAAATGATTTTATCAAAGACAAAAAAAATATGTTGGCAAAGCAGTTTTTTTTCCACCCAAAACTCGTACATCTCCGATTTTTCTGGGAATTCATCTTTGATCAGAAAATTAAGTCGATTTTTTCCCGTGTATTTTTACATGTCCTGAGTCTCCAATAATTTTTTCAGAATTTTTGGAATTTTTAAAAATAGGGTAAAAAATCGTGGATTAAAACTGGACAGTGGAGTTAGAATTGAATTTAAAGAAAAACCAATTTTCTGTTTTGGTTAATTTACTTAGAGTGGGCTGATTAGGAGGGTTAGCTACTGACTTAGGGTAATTTCTAAGCCTTTTTAAACTCTAAAAATGGTTTTTCAAGTCTCGGGTTAATGGTAGCCAAGTCCGTATTTTTTTAAACTTAGGAAATTAGAGTCATTTTAAAAATTTTAGCCCAGTTTTTATTTTTAATTCAAGTTTTTCAAAATTGTTTTCAAACAATCACAAAGTATTTTGGTTTTAGAATATTTAATTTGACATATTTTCCTAAGGTAACCGGATATCTTTTTAGATATACGGATTTCCTTAATTAAAGGAAAAAATACATTTCATGCATTGCATTTTTATATTCATGCATTTTATATAATATGTGATTCTTGCCATAATAATTTCTATGTGTCATGACATTTAGGTTGCATTATATTATTTAGATTTTGCTATGTCATTTTATTTATGTCATGCCTATACATATTCATTTCTTTTAAATGTTTTCAAAAAAGATAATGGTTTTCAATAAAAATAAAGATATTCCCGAGTTAAAATAATTCATGAGTTCTCTACCGGGTTTGCTGGAGGGAATATCATCAATTATTATTAATAAAGGAATATCTTTCTTTCAAAAAAAAAAGAGAATGATTCGGAAAGTTTTCCAAAACTAATAAAAATTTCTATATTTTGCCACGTTTGTTGGGGAATATAGGAAAATTTTGAATTTATAAATTCCGGATCATTTTCAATAAAAAATGGAATTATTTTTCTTTAAATTGGGAATTAATTTGAAATACTAAATTTAAAACCAACTTTTACCAAGACTTGAGATAACACACGATTAATAAGGTACCGATTTATACGGGCGTTGTGGGGGTGTTAATACTTCCCCACACGTAACCGACTCCCGAACCCGCTTCTTTGATTTCTCTGGTTTAAAACGCAGACTTGAAATCGGTTTTTAAAATGTTTTAATTAATTTTTAAAAAATTTTATAAAATCGGTTTTAATAGGTGGCCGATCACACCTAGCTAAAAAAGATTGGTGGCGACTCCATGTCTTTTAAGGTCATTTTCAAAACTTTCATTTTTTTAGAGGAATTAAGTCGACTTTTCCTCGGTTTTTTTTAATGTCACGCCTAACGAATAATAAAGTCTTGCGATGAGACTCGTCGTTATTATTTTTTAGGTTGCGACATTTGCCATGTTAGTTAGTAGGTTTTTGCATTTGTATGACATTTGATTTAGTTGAGCATGTTAGTATACCAAGTGTTTGTGAAAATGCCATGTTTGCTAGGTACATTATTCCATTCGGCCACCCTTGGAATTTTTGCATTTTATGTGCATTTTTGCTATGATTAGTTGATAGGTTAGCATTTGCATGATATTTGGTTGAGTTTTTGGTTTAAGCATGCTTTGTGTTTGTGAAAATGCCATGCATATTTTAGTTATTAAGTTAGGTTTATTTTCCATGCATGTTCATGCATTTTAGGTCTAGGTTGCATTAAATGCCATGCAAGTTCATTTAGGTCTAGGTCACTATATGAATGCCATGCATTTTTTCATGACATTTAGGTTTAAATTCATGCATTTCATGCACTATGTTTGCTGTATTGTTTCATGCATTTCAGGTTCATGCCACTTGAATAATGACTTAGGCCAATTAATGGTTCAAAGTCATGCTCTCTTGAGCACACTTGTGGAAGATTAAAGTTTGTCAAATTGATTATTCTACCTTTGTGATTTTTTTTTACTTAGCCAATTTTTATCTAACTTTAAAAAAGTCCTAGCTACTGTTTGTAAGTCATTTTATGAGTTTCAAATATTTTTACTTTGATTTTTAAATGATTTTAACAAAGACAAAAATGTGTTTTGACAAAACAGTTTTTTCACCCAATACTCATACATTTCCGATTTTTAAGCCGATTTTTTTTCCGTGTAGTTTTACATGTCTTGAATCTCCAATATTTTTTTTTTTTTCAGAATTTTTTGAATTTTTAGAAATAGGGTAAAAAATCGTGGCTTAAAACTGGACAGTGAAGTCAGAATTGAATTTAAAGAAAAATCATTTTTCTATTTTGGTTAAGTTACTTAGAGTGGGCTGATTAGGAGGGTTAGCTACTGACTTAGGATAGTTTCTAAGCCTTTTTAAACTCTAAAAATCGTTTTTCAAGTCCCGGGTTAAGGGTAGTCAAGTCCGGATTTTTAAACTTAGGAAATTAGAGCCATTTAAAAAAGATTTAGCCCACTTTTTACTTTTAATTCAAGCTTTTCAAAATTATTTTCAAACAATCACAAAGTATTTCGGTTTTAGAATATTTAATTTGACATATTTTCCTAAGGTAGCCGGATATCTTTTTAGATATACGGATTTCCTTAATTAAAGGAAAAAAAATACATTTCATGCATTGCATTTTTCATATTCATGCATTTTATATAATATGTGATTCTTGCTATAATAATTTCTATGATATTGCTATTATTTTGATTTATATTTTTTTTGATGTTATATGGTTTATTATATGGCTTTGAATATTTCATGATATCCTATGCTTTTATTTAGTTATTTTTATTTAGCATATACTATGTTCATGCATTATTATTTTTATTTTCATGCATATTATATGATAGCATTATCTTATTCCATGTCATTTAAATTATATGCCATATCATTCATATTTGTCATGTCATTTAAATCATTTCATTTCATTTAGGATGTATTGTGTCATCTAGAATATTTTATTTCATTTAGATTATATCATATGACTTAGGATATTGCATTTCATATAGAATGTATTATGTTACATAGGTAATTTAATTTCATTTAGAATATATCATATAACTTAGGATATTTCATTTCATTTAGAATATGCTAAGGCATTCAAATCATGTCATGTCATTTAGGTTGCATTATATTATTTAGATTTTGCTATGTCATTTTATTTATGTCATGCATATACATATTCATTTCTTTTAAATGTTTCCAAAAAAAAGATAATGGTTTTCAATGAAAAATAAAGATATTCCCGAGTTAAAATAATTCATAAGTTCTCTACCGGGTTTGCTAGAGGGAATATCATCAATTATCATTAATAAATGAATGTCTTTCTTTCAAAAAAAAGAGAATGATTCGGAAAAATTTCCAAAACTAATAAAAATTTCTATATTTTGCCACGTTTGTTGGGGAATATAGGAAAATTTTGAATTTATAAATTCCGGATCATTTTCAATTAAAAATGGAGTTATTTTTCTTTAAATTGGGAATTAACTTGAAATACTAAATTTAAAACCGATTTTTTTTACCGAGACTTGAGATAACAAACGATTAATAAGGTACCGTTTTATACGGGCGTTGTGGGGGTGCTAATCCTTCCCTACACGTAACCGACTCCCGAACCCGCTTCTTTGATTTCTCTGGTTTAAAACGCAGACTTGAAATTGGTTTTTTTAAAATGTTTTAATTAATTTTTAAAATATTTTATGAAACCGGTTTTAATAGGTGGCCGATCACACCTAGCTAAAAGAGATTGGTGGTGACTCCATGTCTTTTTCAAGGTCATTTTCAAAACCTTCATTTTTCTAGGGGAATTAAGTTGACTTTTCTTCGGTTTCTTTTAATGTCACGCTTAACGAATAATAAAGTCTTGCGATGAGACTCGTTATTTTTTAGGTTGCGACAAGGATGATTATACAAGTCAAATTTAAGTCTAAACATGCTTCTTTCTCAATCAACATATCATCTTAACATTGGGTTATAAAATAATGATATCAAGCTCAATTCTCATGAAAATCTTCTCACTAATAAATCAGTTTTAGACTTATGCAATTCATATCTTATCATAGTACTGAAAGTAACTAAAACACACTAAAACAAACGAAAAAGACTCAGAAACAAAACAAACTAAAGAAAATCCTAAATTCTCCCCCCCACACTTAATTCTTACATTGTCCTCAATGTAATACTATTATTCCCAATGCAAGAATTATATGTAAGAGAAAAGAACTACTAAACAAAATAAACTAAAGAAAAACAATAAAGAATAGAATGATGAAGAGTAAGTAATATGTAAATCTGATTATAATGGATGCTCTCCATCCTTTTGGGTTGCCTCCTAAGAAGAGCTTGGTTTATTGTCCTTAGCCTAGCTTAAACCCATGCCATTATCCACAACTTATTTCTTGAGTAATTCAGATGATCCGGTGGTGGTTCTAAGTCCAATGTTGGTGCCTGCAAAATTGCCAATGTTTTGCTGAAACATCAAACCTATTATTACAAGGTGGCAACACTTGCAAAGTTGCCAATGTTTCCTCCACATGTTCACTTAACACGATTTCATCTTTAGAGGTCTCCATGCCAAGGTGTGTTTGTCAATGTCTATGTCTTTGCTACTTAACTCAAAAGGTGGCTGCACTAAAGAAAAAAATGTATCAATTGCATAAACAGAATGTACGTCACTAGGGTATCTCATGGCTTCAAATATATTAAAACGGATTACATCACCATCAAATTCCATAGTGAGTGTGCCATCATTAACATTAATTATTGTCTTGGCTGTTTTTAAGAATGGTCTCCCTAATAAAATATGTGTTGGGTTGGAAGATATCTCATCTTCCATGTCAAGCACATAAACGTCAGCTGGAAAGACCAATTTATTAACTTGCACAAGAACATTATCTACAACTCCTATTGGATAAGTAATAGAACGATCAGCGAGTTGTAAAATAACACCGGTTTCTTTTAATGGTCCTAGTTTCAAAGAAGCATAAATTGAATATGGCATAACATTTATAGATGCTCCTAAGTCTAGCATAGCATGTGCAAACCTGGTGTTGCCTATCTTACAAGGAATGGTAAACATACCTAGGTCCTTGCATTTAGGTGGGAGTTTTTTTTGAAGAATGGCCGAGTCATTCTCTCCCATACTTACCTTCTCATTACCTTTCAACTTCCGTATAGATGTGCACAATTCTTTTAAGAATTTGCATAACGAGGCACTTGCTTTATAGCATCTAGTAAAGGAATGTTCACCTCTACTTTTCGGAAGGTTTCCAAAATTTCCTTTTCTTGCTCCTACTGTTTAGACTTTTCTAACCTGCTAGGAAAAGGTGGAGGAATTATATAAGAAGGAAAAGAAGGTTTAGGGATTACCTTAGCAATTGGCTCATTAGGTTGTGAAGATGATGCATTGGTGTTTTCTTCCCTTTGAGCATTATCCTTTTGTGGTGTCTCAAGCTGTTTCCCACTTCTTAAAGTGATGGCATTTGCATGTTCTCTTGGATTCACTATGGTTTGGGAAGGTAATTTCCCAGAATCCCTTGCTTGCATTTGACCTATGGTTGTTGCCAATTGCCCAATTTGAGTCTCCAAATTTCGAATACTTGTCTTTGTTTCCTATTGAAATTGAATTGTATTAGTAGAAACTGCTTTAACAAGATCTCCAAGAGAAGTACCTGAATTTTGGGTGGGTGGCACTTGTTGTCGGGTTTGGTATGGTTGTTGCACTCTTTCCTGAAAACCCGGTGGCCTATTTTCAAATGGTGGAGGAGCAGTTTGTGATTGGTTCCCTCCATAATTGAAGTTTGGATGATCCCTCCGTTCGGGATTATAAGTGTCTGAATAGGGATCATACTTCCTTGGTTGGTTCTGAAATCCACCCATGGCATTCACATGTTCATTGGTGTCCTCTTGAAGTGTTGGACACATATCAGTTTGGTGCCCCATGTTTGAACATATGCCACAAGCTTTTATTTGCTGTATATTACCTACAGCCAATTGTTGAACAAGAGAAGTCTGTTTATCAAAATTTTTTTTAAGGGATGATATACTTACCTCATTGACTCTCTTAGGTTGTTGTGGTGGATCTTGTCTCATTGAAAATTGTTTAGAATTGGCTGCCATGTTGGAGATTAGTGTTCTTGCAGCCTTGGGAGTCTTATCAACTAGAGCTCCCCCACTAGCGGCATCTATCATACTTCTGTCCATGGGCATGAGACCTTCATAGAAGTATTGGATGAGAAGTTGTTCACTTATCTGATGGTGTGGACATGATGCACAAAGTTTCTTGAACCTCTCCCAATATTCATATAAGGACTCTCCGTTGTATTGCCTAATCCCACATATCTCTTTTCTAATGTTGGCAGCCTTAGATGTTGGGAAATACCTTTCCAAGAATGCTTTCTTCATTTTATTCCATGTAGTGATGGTCTCGGATGGTAGATAGTAGAGCCATTCCTTTGCTGAATTAGCTAAAGAGAATGGGAAGGCTCTCAACTTAACTTGCTCTTTCGTGACTCCTGTTGGTCTCATGCTTGAGCAAACTACATGGAATTCCTTGAGGTGCTTATTTGGATCCTCTCTTGCAAAACCATGAAAAGATGGGAGAAGATGAATCAAACCAGATTTTAATTCAAAAGCAACCCCAAGATTAGCATATTCAATGCATAATGGTTGTTGACCCAAGTCTGGAGCGGCTAGCTCCTTGAGAGTTCGGTTGTCAGCTGCTGCCATCTCTCCTTGCTCCTCTTGGATGTTTTGGATCAACTCCTCGATTGGTTGTTGGTGAGAAGTTATAAATTCCCGAATTCTCCTAAGTCTTAAGTCTTTTTTGGTAGCTTGGAACATTCACTGAAAGACAAAAACAAGAAAGTAAATAATTAGAACAAAAAATAAGAATAAACCAATAAACTAATAAACTAAAGAAAGAAATCCCCGGCAACGACGCCAAAAACTTGATGCACCCAAAAGTGTGTATCTTATTTAACCTTGCATTTAAGAAGAATCAATTGTAGAGTATAGTGATTAGCAAGGGTCAAGTCCTCAGGGATTGGGTTTTAGTTTATAAGTTAATAGTTTATCACTTAAAAACAAGTAAATAAAAGTAAAGGGGATTTTGAGATCAGATTTAAACTAAGTTAATAATAAGAATGAGAAAATAAGTAATTAAGAAGAATCAAATATGAGAAATATGGTTAAGGTTTCATTCTCCACCACTAGACATCATTAAGAATCAATTTCATATCTATCAACATCAATTAACTATCAAAGTTAACAACCGTAGATAACAACAAGTTCTGTTAATCCAATCTTTCCTTAGTTCGTCGTTAAATAGAACAAGCTCTCTATTTAATCTCTAACTATCAAACAACCTAAAATAAGCTCTCTAAGTTCAATTTAATAACAGCTTTATGATGAGAAAGATAGGTTGATCTAAGCAACAAACACATAAGCTCGGATTATTCAACTTAGGTTATGTTCCACTTTGCAATTATTGAAAACTTGACCATAATCATTAATCACAAATTGCTACTTATGAATAGGAAATCAAGACAATTACACGGATCAAGACTCATAAACTAGCATTAGACAATTATCAAGATTTATCTAGTTGGCTACCTAAACAAATCAAAACATCATCATGAACAATTTTAATGGAAGAACATAAGCAACTTTGATAGAAAACAATGATAGATAGATTCTGAAGATTAATTACATAACATGTCTAGGGCTTTGAAATCACCCTTAACCAAATAAAAGTTTAGCCTAGTGATGCACCCAAAAGAGTGTATCTTATTTAACCTTGCACTAAAAAGATCAATTGTAAGTATAATGATTAGCAAGGGTCGAGTCCTCAGGGATTGGGTTTTAATTTATGAGTTATTAGTTTATAACTTACGTTCAAAGAAAACAATAAAAGAAAAGGGGTTTTTGAAGCCAGATTTAAACTAAGTAAATAATAAGAATAAGATGCAAGGCGGTATAACCAGCCAATAAAAATATATATACTAAATTAGGCGGTATAACCAGCCAATAAAAATATATATACTAAATTAGGCGGTATAACCAGCCAATAAAAATAAAACAAAGTTAATATACAAATTAGGCGGTATAACCAGCTAATAAAAATAAATATAAAAAATAAGCAAACTAAAAGTAAGAAAACAAGTAAGTAAGAAGAATTAAATATGAAAAATATGGTTAAGGTTTCATTCTCCACCACTAGACATCATTAAGAATCAATTTCAGATCTATCAATATCAACCAACTATCAAAGTTAACAACCGTAGATAACAACAAGCTCTGTTATCCCAATCTTTCCTTAGTTTGTCGTTAAATATAACAAGCTCTCTATTTAATCTCTAACCATCAAACAACCTAGAATAAGCTCTCTAGATTCAATTTAATGGCAGCTTTATGATGAGAAAGATAGGTTGATCTAAGCAACAAACACATAAGCTCGGATTGTTCAACTTAGGTTATGTTCCACTTTGCAATTATTGAAAACTTGACCATAATCATTAATCACAAATTGCCACTTATGAATAGGAAATCAAGACAATTACACGGATCAAGACTCCTAAACTAGCAATAGATAATTATCAAGATCTATCTAGTTGTACACCTAAACAAATCAAGACAACATCATGAACAATTCTTGTAGAAGAACATAAGCAACTTTGATAGAAAATTAATGATAGATAGAATCTGAAAATCAATTATAAAACATGTCTAGAGCTTTGAAATCACCCTTAACCAAATAGAAGTTTAGCCTAGCATAGGCATTGTAAACATAAACATAAAATTAAAGAAAATCTAAGAAGAAAATAAAAGAAAGAAAGAAGAAGAGGAAGAATATTAATTATCCAACCTCTTGCTCTCTCTAAAGAAAAAGAAAACTAGAGAAAAGAAAGAAAACTAGAGAAAAGAAAGAAGAAGAAAACTTAGAGAATTTTATTAAAATGGCTAATATCCTACCTATGTACAATATGATCCCTTACAATCACCCAAGGCCCTCTATTTATACACATTTTGGAGGGCTAAATGACAAGAGACAAGCTTTACAAATTTCAAAGGTAGGTATAATAGGTGGGTGCATTTTCTAACAATTTTCGTCATACATGACGATTTTGATCAGCCAACTTGATGGTCGATTTTGTCAATTTTGCAGGCCTTATCTGATCACATGGTCTTCTAGACAAATGTTACCCTATCAGTTACGGATCCATAGCCGTTGGAATCAGCTCATTTGCTGATGTGGATAAGCAGATATGGGCAAAATACGAAAACAGGTCAGCACAGACGTCATTGCACATCAGCGAACTTGATGGTCAATTTCGCTAGGGAAAACGACTCCGTTTCAAGAAGTGTAAAACATGAAAAAGATAGATATGCCTCTTAGCTTTGCACAGCTACAAATTTCAGCCTTATTGCTTCAGTGAAACTCGAGATATAGCTGATATGGCAAAATGTGTCGGAACTGGAACTGAACTGGATTTGCCCTTAATTCTAGTAATCTGAAATCACTCAAAGAAACTTGTGAAAAACACCAAAATACATAAAGATCATAAACACAATTAGACTAAACAATAATAACTCGTATTTGACACAAAACAATAATAAAACATAACTAAAAACTATATAATTATACGAGTTATCACACCCCCACACTTAGATTGTTGCTAGTCCCTAGCAACGACTCAATAAAAATAAAATAAGAAAATCTAATCTAATCCACTCTCGTAGGAAATCACGGTGGCACTTAGCATGTGACACAAGCCTTTAAACCCCTAGGTGTCCCTAGTGGACGAGTTTAGTCTCGTGAGGGTTTACTAGAACGATACCCACAAACATTGAAAAACTAAAATATAAATAAACTACATATACTAAAATATTTATTCCTAATCCTTTCAATACAAATTAGAGACAATCTTTGAACAAGTCTTATAAACTAATCAATAGCTTAAAGAATTTCACAAAAATTCATGCTTGAATGTAAATTGCTTAAGCCAATATTAACATAACATATCTCAATCAAAATAGTGCATGTTCAAATTTAATCTCAACTTCTCACATGATATACCCTCATGATTTTCACTCTTTAAAGTAGTGGTGAAGTGTTTACACTCAATCAATCTCATGAAAACCGTTCTACCATATTCTTGCTTGTCCACCTATTCTCCACTATTTAGATCATACAACTTCATGAATCAAGAGGTCTTTAATCAAGGTTGCAATGGGGCCAAGGGGTTTGTAATGTGGTTGAATAACAAAAGGATAAAGATATCACAAAGGCTCCAAAGAGTTCATAAAGTTTAGAGACATAATAAGATCATACAAAGAAACTTCTCAAAACTCTTTACAAGTACATAGTCATCTAGGCCGGATATTCATGTTGGGCCTTTTCTTCATTCTAAACAACTTTGTAACATCCTTTTCCTTTTCCACAAATTCAAGAGATGATTCATAATTTTTTTTTTTTACATAGGAATATATTTGCTAGTATTCCATTTCTTTTTCTCTTGACTTTTCTTTTCTTTTCCCCCCACACTTATTTCTTGTTTCTAACCCAAATTTTCAACTAAAAATATCCCTTGTTTTTTGCAATATGTCTCAAAATATATAATCCATCTTTAGAACAAGGGTAAGGATATAAGTATATTTAGGCTAGGTGTAAGTTGTGGTTACCAATAAAACAGCATATTTAATGTAGGCTCAAATTGGCTCACTAGTGGGGATGTTCTCTTAGAACATTAATAATGGATGGCTGTTTGGCTCTGGTTATAATCCTAATGCCTCTATCATATTCATGTTGTCACATGTATCAATATAGTCTCAAACGGTTCAAAGCAAGTTCTAGAGAATCATGTAATCATAAGAGTACTCAAGAAAGAAATTAGATTGATTTGTATAATGCATCAATCATTATAGGCTCAAAAACTCACAAGGATGATTATACAAGTCAGATTAAGTCTAAACATGCTTCTTTCTCAATCAACATATCATATTAACATTGGCTCATAAAAAAAAATTGACATCAAGCTCAATTCTCATGAAAATCTTCTCACTAATAAATCTGTTTTAGACTTATGCAATTCATATCTCATCATTGTATTAAAAAGGAACTAAAACTCAAAAAAAAAAAATAATAATAATAATAATAATAATAATAAAGACTAAAAAAAAATAATAGACAAAATAAAAGAAATCCTAAATCATTCCCCCCACACTTAATTCTTACATTGTCCTCAATGTAAGTCTATTAACCCAAATGAAAGAATTATGTGTAAGAGAAAAGAACTAATAACATAAGAATAGGAACAGCTAAGACTCAAAACAAAACAAACTCATGCAACCTAAATAATCTTAAAATACTAAACAAAAATTAACAAGTAAACATAAAAAGATTAAAATCAAACTGACAAGGTGTGTCTCAAGTCTCCCTTACTCAGACCTTGTTCAGAATGAATACTTCTAAATGGCTTAAAACACAACAATTTTTTTTTTTTTTTTTTTTTTTTTTTTTTAAATTAGCAAAATATGTCCCTTACCCCCTACTAAAATATGACATTGTCCCCAATGTCAAATTTTAAAGGTAGAATTTAGGAGATATTACCTGCAGAGGTTGCTAACCACTTATTATAACTGAGACACAACAAGCAAAATGTTAGATAATGTCACAAAGACAAAGTGCAATCCACTCCTTGCTCGTCCATATCTCTTTTTCTTTTTCCGAGCGTTTGCGAAACAACCGTAGCAGATAAACACTCATAAGCTTGGAGCTTTTTGAGTAAATCTTCAATGGTTGTAGCAGAAATTATGGTTCTCCATGCCTCTGAAAACATGAATCCATTTTCCACAGCATTATCTAAATATGAAAGCAAATTACTAAAATAACCATTAATATTAAGCAAACCAATGGGTTTCTTATTTGTGACCAAAGATGACCAAGAAGCCATGCAAGCTATTTCTTCCAATGTACCCAAACCTCCTGGTAAAGCAATGAATGCATCGGCAGAATGGTACATGATTGTCATCCGTTCAGGGATACTCCAGACTTGTATTTCCTTACCCAAGGTAGGTCCACAAAAATCTGTGAATAGTTTTGGCACGATTCCTAGAACTGGACTTCCTCCGGCGTGTGCTGCTGTAGCGACTGCTCCCATTAAACCCGTACTACCGCCTCCATAAATCAACTGGATCTTTTGTTGGGCAAGTATTACTCCAACTCTTATGGCTTCATCAGCGAATATGTTATTTTTCCCTGGATAAGCACCTCCAAAGACACAAATTTTTTTAATGCGTTGGGACAAAGTACTTTCCATTTTTTTTTTCTTTTTCTTTTTCGAGTGCCTGAAAGAGAATGAGTACATGGTGTAATATATAGAGGACTGAGTAGTGAATCAGACAAGAGTAATAATGTCGCCGAAAGTGTATCTGACCTGTCAGAAGAAAATGTTAACCTAACAAAAGATTTTTGCGTGATTTCAGGAAGAAAATCAAAAAGAGAAGAAAAATCAACCGTAAAAGTCAAGAGTAATAATGTCGCCGAAAGTGTATTTGACCTGTCAGAAGAAAATGTTAACCTAACAAAAGATTTTTGCGTGATTTCAGGAAGAAAATCAAAAAGAGAAGAAAAATCAACCGTAAAAGACAAATAAAAAAAATCGAGAATAATTACACAAATCGAACAACACGTAAATTAAACCAAAATAAAGTTATTGCAAATCAAACCAAAAGCTTAAGAGTCGTTTATTGTAGTTGTGATTGTGGCTCACATCTTCCTCTGGTTTTACGTCCAGAAACGGCTTAAACGCCTTCTATGAGTCGAGGATATGCTTCCCATCCAGTTTTCTTACAAGCTGGCAAACATGGTCTTTTAACATCAGATTCCCAAGATGTTGCCATTCCCTTCGGAATTGCGGCCATAAATCAAGAATTTCTCTTTGTACGAGACCACTAGGATGCGTCTCAAGAGAAAGTTGGATATTACCCAAATTCTCCTTACTCAGTCCATCCTTAATGAATTCAATTTTATCATCTCGATTAGAGGACGGAATCCCAATAGAACGACATTTACCGTTACACGTCCATCGTGCACATTTGTGGCAGTTTGAACTTATGCGCTTTGCTCGTCGCTTCTTTGCAAAAGTGCTTCTACCTGTACCTGGTAAATGCAAAACAGGAAGATATTCATCTTCACGTACCTTGGCTTCAATTATCCAACGTATGTCGTCAGGAATCCCTTTGTGCATAAGCATTCTTAATCTTTCAAGTCGAACTTGGTAAAGCTTCAGTAAAATATTTCGAGGAAAAGGAGGAAATCGTTTCTGCAATCTTGTGAGAATATCATCCATCCTGAAAAAAAAATGAAAAAAAATTGAAAGAGAAATTGGAAGAGAAATTTATATACAATATCAGTTTTGTGGGTAGCTGATGGAACCGATTTAAATAATCACGGAGTACCGTTATCCGCCATTTAACCGGGGTTAAAAAAAATTATATTTACATCTAGTGTTTTTCAAAACAAGGATTCCTCTAAATAACATAAAAAGACTCAAAAATAAAACACTCTAAATAAAATCCTAAATTCTCCCCCCCACACATAATTCTTACATTGTCATTAATGTAATGCTATTATCCCCCAATGCAAGAATTATATGTAAGAGAAAAGAACTATTAAACAAAAGAAACTTATGCAGCCTAAATGAACTTAAAAGCAGTGAACACAATTAACAAAGAAACATAAGAAATAAAATAAAAACAATAAAAATAATAAAAGAAAAAGGAAAAGAAAGAGAAAGAGAAAGCAAATCTGAATATGGAAGGTTGGCAATTTCATCTTTAATTGGGCTGCCTTCCCAATTAACACTTGAGTTAGTGTTTTGAATCTAACCAACACCCCTTCTTGGCTTTTTAGGCTTGTCAGGCTCATACATGAAATTTCCCAAATTTATGCGTTTGAGAGGAAGCTTTCTTTGCACAACAGTGGATGCATTCTCCATTACAAGTATTATTCCATCATCCTTTGTGGTGCATATGTCATCGAGGAATGGAGCATATTTTGATACTTGTTGAATGACCTCCACAAACAAGTTGTTTAAGGTTTCCGGCATGTGTTGTTCATGTTCTTCCTCCTTGAACTTTGCAAATCTACTAGGAAAAGGTGGAGAAGAAACATTAGTAAAAAGTGAAACCTTAAACGTTACCTCAGGTGCCGAAATACTCTTATTTGGATCTTTGGCTTCATTATCCTCAAGAATAGAATCCATCTCTAATTTTGTTTCATCCTCATCTTGTTCCTCATTCTTCAAGGTCACAGTAGTAGCATTCTCCTTTGGGTTAACCATTGTTTGGGCTAGGAGTTCTTCAGATCTTTGTGCTACCCATCCCACCATACTACTAGCCAATTGGCTCATTTGCTTTTCCAAACTCTGGATGCTTGCCCTTGTTTCCTGTTGAAATTGCAAAGAATCAGTAACAAGAGAATAGACAAGATCTTCTAAAGAAGTACCTGAGTTTTGAGTCATATGTGGTGGTTGAAAAAGATCTGATTCTTGAGACCATGATTGATTGAAGCTAGATGGATGAGTGTAATTGGCATAAGGATCTACTTCTTGGTAATTTTTCGAGTAGCCATAATTAGTATGATCCCACCATCCCTCATGGTAAGTGTTTGAGTAATGATCATACTGTTGGTCTTGGAACACTTGATGGCCTTGACATCCTCCCATGGCCAATTGTTGAACTGGGGAGGTGAGATTGGCTTGTTGATTCTCCATGTTCATGTATGCCACCAACTCCTCAAGTGTTAGATTGCTCAATTCCATCGTTTTTTTATTTTTATTTTTTTTTTTGAAAATTTGATAAGAAAAACTTGTATGTACAAGAAAATAAAACTAATTAGAACTGAAAATAAGAATAAACCAAGTAACAAATAAACTAAAGAAAGCAATCCCCGGCAACGGCGCCAAAAACTTGATGCACCCAAAAGAGTGTATCTTATTTAACCTTGCACTAAAAAGATCAATTGTAAGTATAATGATTAGCAAGGGTCGAGTCCTCAGGGATTGGGTTTTAATTTATGAGTTAATAGTTTAAAACTTACGTTCAAAGAAAACAATAAAAGAAAAGGGGTTTTTGAAGCCAGATTTAAACTAAGTAAATAATAAGAATAAGATGCAAGGCGGTATAACCAGCCAATAAAAATATATATACTAAATTAGGCGGTATAACCAGCCAATAAAAATATATATACTAAATTAGGCGGTATAACCAGCCAATAAAAATAAAACAAAGTTAATATACAAATTAGGCGGTATAACCAGCTAATAAAAATAAATATAAAAAATAAGCAAACTAAAAGTAAGAAAACAAGTAAGTAAGAAGAATTAAATATGAAAAATATGGTTAAGGTTTCATTCTCCACCACTAGACATCATTAAGAATCAATTTCAGATCTATCAATATCAACCAACTATCAAAGTTAACAACCGTAGATAACAACAAGCTCTGTTATCCCAATCTTTCCTTAGTTTGTCGTTAAATATAACAAGCTCTCTATTTAATCTCTAACCATCAAACAACCTAGAATAAGCTCTCTAGATTCAATTTAATGGCAGCTTTATGATGAGAAAGATAGGTTGATCTAAGCAACAAACACATAAGCTCGGATTGTTCAACTTAGGTTATGTTCCACTTTGCAATTATTGAAAACTTGACCATAATCATTAATCACAAATTGCCACTTATGAATAGGAAATCAAGACAATTACACGGATCAAGACTCCTAAACTAGCAATAGATAATTATCAAGATCTATCTAGTTGTACACCTAAACAAATCAAGACAACATCATGAACAATTCTTGTAGAAGAACATAAGCAACTTTGATAGAAAATTAATGATAGATAGAATCTGAAAATCAATTATAAAACATGTCTAGAGCTTTGAAATCACCCTTAACCAAATAGAAGTTTAGCCTAGCATAGGCATTGTAAACATAAACATAAAATTAAAGAAAATCTAAGAAGAAAATAAAAGAAAGAAAGAAGAAGAGGAAGAATATTAATTATCCAACCTCTTGCTCTCTCTAAAGAAAAAGAAAACTAGAGAAAAGAAAGAAAACTAGAGAAAAGAAAGAAGAAGAAAACTTAGAGAATTTTATTAAAATGGCTAATATCCTACCTATGTACAATATGATCCCTTACAATCACCCAAGGCCCTCTATTTATACACATTTTGGAGGGCTAAATGACAAGAGACAAGCTTTACAAATTTCAAAGGTAGGTATAATAGGTGGGTGCATTTTCTAACAATTTTCGTCATACATGACGATTTTGATCAGCCAACTTGATGGTCGATTTTGTCAATTTTGCAGGCCTTATCTGATCACATGGTCTTCTAGACAAATGTTACCCTATCAGTTACGGATCCATAGCCGTTGGAATCAGCTCATTTGCTGATGTGGATAAGCAGATATGGGCAAAATACGAAAACAGGTCAGCACAGACGTCATTGCACATCAGCGAACTTGATGGTCAATTTCGCTAGGGAAAACGACTCCGTTTCAAGAAGTGTAAAACATGAAAAAGATAGATATGCCTCTTAGCTTTGCACAGCTACAAATTTCAGCCTTATTGCTTCAGTGAAACTCGAGATATAGCTGATATGGCAAAATGTGTCGGAACTGGAACTGAACTGGATTTGCCCTTAATTCTAGTAATCTGAAATCACTCAAAGAAACTTGTGAAAAACACCAAAATACATAAAGATCATAAACACAATTAGACTAAACAATAATAACTCGTATTTGACACAAAACAATAATAAAACATAACTAAAAACTATATAATTATACGAGTTATCACCTAGCATAAGCATTGTAAACATAAACATAAAATTAAAGAGAATCTAAGAAGAAAATAAAAGAAAGAAAGAAGAAGAATATTAATTATCCAGCCTCTTGCTCTCTCAAAAACAAAGAAACAAAGAAAAAAATCATAACTTTGTAGCTTGGAGAAGTGTGATTTTCATTTGCCCCCTTGTTCTCTATTTATAGGCAATAGCTAGGGCATCAAATAAGTGAATTTTAGCTCTCTCCCTTCAATAAATGCTCACTTGCGGCTAAAGCTAAGGAAATGTGGCTGATTTTTGTGTTTTAAGGAAAGAGGGAATAGTTGGCAGCCAAGGCATGTAGATATAAGGAAAGAAATAATTAATTGTAGTCAAAGCACTCTTTAATGAGGAGAGATTACAAACTTGCAGCCAAAGTAAGTGTAAGGAAAGAAAGTCTTGGCTGATTTAATTCTCCTACTTTGACTTGGATTAGCTTTAAAGAAAGATTCTTCCAATTAATGCAATTAATGCAAGTTGACAAAGTTGACAGCCAATAATCCTTCTTTGACAAGGAGATGCCGCCACTTCTTATTTAACTAAGAAGAACATGTAATCAACTATGGTATTTAAAGGAAGAATTAGGGCAACCCATAATAATGCAAATGGAAGTGGCAGCTGAAATTCTTCAAGGCTAGAGAACAACTACAGCTAGGGTTCTTTTGAGCTTGAAAGTAGGTTTTCCAACTAGGGTTTTTATGGAATGAGATGTAGGCAACCGCATCTAGTCTTCTTGAAGTGTCCCTTGTGCTTAAAGCTTCATTTCTTGTCCAAATTCACTATTTTCAACTCCATAGCAAATCTTATATTCCAAAACACCTACAAAACACAAAACAATAGTAAAGTATCAAGGATTTCAAGGAACTAATCATAAAATAAAAGAAATTAATATATGAAAATACATGATTCTAAGCACTTATCAAAATCCCCCACACTTAGTCTTTTGCTAGTCCTCGAACAAAATCAAATAGAGACAAGGTAAAGAAAACCTAATTTAGCCCACTTTCAATACAACTTATAGATAATCATTGAACAAGTCTTATAAACTAATAAATAGCATAAAGAGTTTCACAAAGAATCGTGCTTGATAGTAAATGGTTTGAGTTAAGCTAACATTAACATAACTTATCTCAATCAAAATAGTGCATGTTCAAACTTAATCTCAACTTCTCACATGGGATACTTTCATGATTTTCACTCTTTAAGTAGTGGTAAAGTGTTTACACTCAATCAATCTCATGAAAACAGTTCTACCATATGCTTGCTTGTCCACCTATTATCCACTATTTAGATCTGCAACTTCATAAATCAAGAGGTCTTTATTCAAGGTTGTAATGGGGCCAAAGGGTTGTAAATATGGTTAAAGAACAAAAGGAAAAGGATATTACAAAGGTTCCAAAGATTTCATAGAGTTTAGAGACATAATAAGATTCATACAAAGAAAACTTCTCAGAACTCTTTACAAAGCATATAATACATAGGCTGAATATTCATATTGGGCCTTTTCTTCATTCTAAACAACTTTGTAACATCTTTTTCTTTTTCCACAAGTTCAAGAGATGATGATTCATATTTCTTTTTTTCTTTTTATTTTACATGGGAATGTATTTGGCAATATTCCCTTTCTTTTTCTCTTGACGTTTCTTTTCTTTTCCCCCACACTTATTTCTTGTTTCTAACCCAAATTTTCAATAGATCTTCCTTGTCTTTACAATATGTCTCAAAACATGCTAACTCATCTTTAGAACAAGGGTAAGGATATAAATAAGTATATTTAGGTTAGGGACATAATATGGTTACCAAAGAGATAGCTTATTCAATGTAGGCTCAAATTGGTTCACTAAGGGGGATGTTCTCTTGGAACATCAATAAGGGATGGCTGTTTGGCCTTGGTTAAAAATACTAATGCCTCTATCATATTCGTGTTGTCACATGCATCAATATAGTCTCAACAAGGTTTAAAGCAAATTCTAGAGAATCATGTAATCATAAGAGCACTCAAGAATGAAATTAGATTGATATGTATAATGCATCAATCATATAGGCTCAAAAACTCACAATGATGATTATACAAGTCAGATTTAAGTCTAAACATGCTTCTTTCTCAATCAACATACCATCTTAACATTGGCTCATAAAATAATGATATCAAGCTCAATTCTCATGAAAATATTCTCTCTAGTAAATCAGTTTTAGACTTATGCAATTCATATCTCATCATAGTACTGAAAGTAACTAAAACACACTAAAATAAAACTAAAAAGACTAAAAAACAAAACAAACTAAAGAAAATCCTAAATTTTTCTCCCCACACTTAATTCTTACATTGTCCTCAATGTAATACTATTATTCCCAATGCAAGAATTATATGTACGAGAAAAGAACTACTAAACAAAACAAATTAAAGAAAATATTAAAAAATAGAATGATGAAGAGTAAGGAATATGCAAATCTGATTAAAATGGATGCTCTCCATCCTTTTGGGTTGCCTCCTAAGAAGCGCTTGGTTTATTGTCCTTAGCCTGACTTAGACCCATGCCATTATCCACGCCGTATTTCTTGAGTAATTCAAATGATCCGGTGGTGGTTCCAAGTCCAATGTTGGTGCCTGCAAAATGCCAATGTTTTGTTGAAACATCAAACCTTTTATTACAAGGTGGCAACACTTGCAAAGTTGCCAATGTTTCCTCCACATGTTCACTTAACACGATTTCATCTTTAGAGGTCTCCATGCCAAGATGTGTTTGTCAATGTCTATGTCTTTGCTACTTAACTCAAAAGGTGGCGGCACTAAAGAGTAAAATGTATCAATTGCATAAACAGAATGTACATCACTAGGGTACCTCATGGCTTCAAATATATTAAAATGGATTACATCACCATCAAATTCAATAGTGGGTATGCCATCATTAACATTAATTATTGTCTTGGCTGTTTTTAAGAATGGTCTCCCTAATAAAATATGTTTTGGGTTGGAAGACATCTCATCTTCCATGTCAAGCACATAAAAGTCAGCTGGAAAGACCAATTCATAAACTTGCACAAGAACATTTTCTACATCTCCTGTTGGATAAGTAATAGAACGATCAACGAGTTGTAAAATAACACCGGTTTCTTTTAATGGTCCTAGTTTCAAAGAAGCATAAATTGAATATGGCATAACATTTATAGATGCTCTTAAGTCTAGCATAGCACGTGCAAACCTGGTGTTGCCTATCTTACAGGGAATGGTAAACTTACTTGGATCCTTGCATTTAGGTGGGAGTTTCTTTTAAAGAACAGCCGAGACATTCTCTCCCATACTTACCTTCTCATCACCTTTCAACTTCTGTATAGATGTGCACAATTCTTTTAAGAACTTTGCATAATGAGGCACTTGCTTTATAGCATCTAGTAAAGGAATGTTCACCTCTACATTCCGGAAGGTTTCTAAAATTTCCTTTTCTTGCTCCTACTTTTTAGACTTTTCTAACCTGCTAGGAAAATGCGGAGGAATTATATATAAGGAAAAGAAGGTTTAGGGATTACCTTAGTAATTGGCTAATTAGGTTGTGAAGACGATGCATTGGTGTTTTCTTCCCTTTGAGCATTATCCTTTTGTGGTGTCTCAAGCTGTTTCCCACTTCTTAAAGTGATGGCATTTGCATGTTCTCTTGGATTCACTATGGTTTGGGAAGGTAATTTCCCAAAATCCCTTGCTTGCATTTGACTCATGGTTGTTGCCAATTGCCCAATTTGAGTCTCCAAATTTTGGATACTTGTCTTTGTTTCCTGTTGAAATTGAATTGTATTAGTAGAAACTGCTTTAACAAGATCTCCAAAAGAAGTACCTGAATTTTGGGTGGGTGGCACTTGTTGTCGGGTTTGGTATGGTTGTTGCACTCTTTGCTGAAAACCCGATGGCCTATTGTCAAATGGTGAAGGAGCAATTTGTGATTGGTTCCCTCTATAATTGAAGTTTGGATGATCCCTCCATCCGGGATTGTAAGTGTTTGAATAGGGATCATACTTCCTTGGTTGGTTCTGAAATCCACCCATGGCATTCACATGTTCATTGGTGTCCTCTTCAAGTGTTGGACACATATTAGTTTGGTGCCCCATGTTTGAACATATGCCACAAGCCTTTATTTGCTGTATATTACCTATAGCCAATTGTTGAACAAGAGAAGTCAGTTTATCAAAATTTTGTTCAAGAGATGATATACTTACCTCATTGACTCTCTTGGGTTGTTGCGGTGGATCTTGTCTCATTGAAAATCGTTGAGAATTGGCTGCCATGTTGGAGATTAGAGTTCTAGCAGCCCTGAGAGTCTTATCAACTAGAGCTCCCCCACTAGCGACATCTATCATACTTTTCTCCATGGGCATGAGACCTTCATAGAAGTTTTGGATGAGAAGTTGTTCACTTATCTGATGATGTGGACATGATGCACAAAGTTTCTTGAACCTCTCCCAATATTCATATAAGGACTCTCCGTTGTATTGCCTAATCCCATATATCTCTTTTCTAATGTTGGCAATGCTTAGATGCTGGGAAATACCTTTCCAAGAATGCTTTCTTGATATCATTCCATGTAGTGATGGTCCCGGATGGTAGATAGTAGAGCCATTCCTTTGCTGAATCAGCTAGAGAGAATGAGAAGGCTCTCAACTTAACTTGCTCTTTCGTAACTCCTGTTGGTCTCATGCTTGAGCAAACTATATGGAATTCCTTGAGGTGCTTATTTGGATCCTCTCTTGCAAAACCATGAAAAGTTGGGAGAAGATGAATCAAACCAGATTCTAATTCAAAAACTACCTCAAGATTAGCATATTCAATGCATAATGGTTGTTGACCCAAGTCTGGAGCGGCTAGCTCCTTGAGAGTTCGGCTGTCAGCTGCTGCCATCTCTCTTTGCTCTTCTTGGATGTTTTGGATCAACTCCTCGATTGGTTGTTGGTGAGGAGTTATAAATTCCCGAATTCTACTAAGTCTTAAGTCTTCTTTGGGAGCTTGGAACATTCACTAAAAGGCAAAAAGAAGAAAGTAAATAATTAGAACAAAAAATAAGAATAAACCAATAAACTAAAGAAAGAAATCCTTGGCAATTGCGCCAAAAACTTGATGGACCCAAAAGAGTGTATCTTATTTAACCTTGCACTTAAAAAGAATCAATTGTAGAGTACAGTGATTAGCAAGGGTCGAGTCCTCAGGGATTGGGTTTTAGTTTATAAGTTAATAGTTTATCACTAAAAAACAAGTAAATAAAAGTAAAGGGGATTTTGAGACCAGATTTAAACTAAAGTTAATAATAAGAACGAGAAAATAAGTAATTAAGAAGAATCAAATATGAGAAATATGGTTAAGGTTTCATTCTTCACCACTAGACATCATTAAGAATCAATTTCATATCTATCAACATCAATTAACTATCAAAGTTAACAACCGTAGATAATAACAAGTTCTGTTACCCCAATCTTTCCTTAGTTCGTCGTTAAATAGAACAAGCTCTCTATTTAATCTCTAACTATCAAACAACCTAGAATAAACTCTCTAAGTTCAATTTAATAGCGGCTTTATGATGCGAAAGATAGGTTGATCTAAGCAACAAACACATAGGCTCGGATTATTCAACTTAGGTTATATACCACTTTGCAATTATTGAAAACTTGACCATAATCATTAATCACAAATTGCTACTTATGAATAGGAAATCAAGACAATTACACGGATCAAGACTCATAAACTAGCATTAGACAATTATCAAGATTTATCTAGTTGGATACCTAAACAAATCAAGATATCATCATGAACAATTTTAATGGAAGAACATAAGCAACTTTTATAGAAAACAATGATAGATTCTGAAAATTAATTAAATAACATGTCTAGGGCTTTGAAATCACCCTTAACCAAATAAAAGTTTAGCCTAGCATAGGCATTGTAAACATAAACATAAAATTAAAGAGAATCTAAGAAGAAAATAAAAGAAAGAAATAAGAAGAAGAAGAATATTAATTATCCAGCCTCTTGCTCTCTCAAAAACAAAGAAACAAAGAAGAAATCAGAACTTTGTAGCTTGGAGAAGTGTGATTTTCGTTTCCCCTTGTTCTCTATTTATAGGCAATAGCTAGGGCATCAAACAAGTGAATTTTAGCTCTCCCCCTTCAATAAATGCTGACTTGCTGCTAAAGCTAAGGAAAGGTGGCTGATTTTTGTGTTTTAAGGAAAGAGGGAATACTTGGCAGCCAAGGCATGTAGATATAAGGAAAGAAATAATTAATTGTAGTCAAAGCACTCTTTAATGAGGAGAGATTACAAACTTGCAACCAAAGTAAGTGTAAGGAAAGAAAGTCTTGGCTGATTTAATTCTCCTACTTTGACTTGGATTAGCTTTAAGGAAAGATTCTTCCAATTAATGCAATTAATGCAAGCTGACAAAGTTGACAGCCAATAATCGTTCTTCGACAAGGAGATGCCGCCACTTCTTATTTAACTAAGAAGAACATGTAATCAGCTAGGGTATTTAAAAGAAGAATTAGGGCAACCCATAATAATGCAAAAGGAAGTGGCGGCTAAAATTCTTCAAGGCTAGAGAACAGCTGCCGCTAAGGTTCTTTTGAGCTTGAAAGTAGGTTTTCCAACTAGGGTTTTTATTGAATGAGATGTAGGCAACCGCATCTAGTCTTCTTGAAGTGTCTCTTGTGCTTGAAGCTTCATTTCTTGTCCAAATTCACTATTTTCAACTCCATAGCAAATCTTATCTTCCAAAACACCTACAAAACACAAAACCATAGTAAACTATCAAGGATTTCAAGGAACTAAGCATAAAATATAAGGAATTAATATATGAAAATACATGATTTTAAGCACTTATCCCAAGGCCATTTGGCCAGCTCAAAGAAATTGTAAAAAAAAAAATTATTTTTTCATGATTTTTTCAAGAAATCATAAGAGAGGAGCTTAGGAACTTATTTTGAAAAATAATTTTATTTCATGAAAGAAAACAAAATGATAATGAAAATAACAAAATCATATCAACAAAGTATGGAGAAAAGCATGAAAGAACATAGCTTACCTTGCTCTAGCTTTCCAAATCAAAAAGTAGTAAGCAAAACCCTTTTTTTTTTCTTCCCTTTTCTTCCTTTCTTTTTCCTTTCTTTTTCTCCCTAGCTACTGCCCTCTTTTCAGCCCCTTAGCCTCTATGAAAATCTAAAATCCTCTCCTTTCCTCTCTCCTTGGCTGAATGGTGTAGAAATCTAGAAGGATGTTGTCATTTTTTTCTAACCAATTTTGATCCAATGGCTCTTAATCTAAGATGCTTTTTATGAAAAATTCTCACCCTTAGATTTAATCAGCCTCTAACTAATATGATGTCATGAATATGATGTCATAAATATGATGTCATAAATATGATGTCATAAATATGATATCATGTATCATCCCACTTCATGCATTGGTCCATATGTCACAATTACAAAGGCTTGATTAAGAAAAATAACTACCTTCCTATTTATTCTTGGCCCTTAGATGCAAGAGCTCAGCAAAATCACTCTCTAACATGGTCTTGGCCGGTTGACCCTTGGAATTCCAGCCCGATCTCCATTTTTTAATTGCAAGAAAAGCCCTCTTCAATTTCTTCAGTGAAATGACATTTTTGGCCCCCGAACCTAATTAAATAGCAAACGAACTCCAAATCCAAATTTTATTTTTTTCAATACTTCCTAAATAATAAAAAATTGAAGAAGTTTTCAAAAATTTCCAAGCCCATTTGTTATTTTTTCGGAATTTATCTTCCGAAATTGACCTTAATGCACTCGAACTTTTGCCATTTTGCAAACGAGTTCCAAATATGAATTTTTCTTCACCAATATCTTCCAAATAATTTAAAAGTGAGATCTAGAGATTTTCAAAATTTTTCGAGGTCATTTGCTATTTTTTCGGGATTTATCTTCTTGAGTTTCAGCTTAGTGGGCTTAGAATTTGACATTTTGCAAACGAGCTCCGATTCTGGATTTTCTTTCGCCAATCTCTTCCAAATAATTTAAAATTGAGATCTGGAGATTTTCATAATTTTTCGAGCTCATTTGCTATTTTTTCGGGATTTATCTTCTGGAATTTTAGCTTAGTGTGCCGAAAATTTGCCATTTTGCAAATGAACTCCGAATCTGGATTTTTCTTTGCCAATCTCTTTAAAATGATTTAATATTGAGATTTGGAAATTTTGGGAATTTTTGGAGCTCATTTTGCTATTTTTCCCAAATTTTTCATGTTTATCTTTTTACCTCCGAAGCCCGGTTTTACTCAAAACAAATCTGATTTCCAAATTTTCTTTTTCTGTGCCTTTGTCATATATTGAATTGGAGTTGTTCCACAAACTCCCAATTTTTACGATCAAATTCCCCTCCGTTTTGATTTTTCCTTTTTTCAGTATTGGGAATTTCCTCATTTTCCGTTTCTCCTCCAATCGGCTCTTTTCTCGGAATTATTTCAAACTGAGCCTTGGGCTATCCTTGTTTACTCACTCCTAATCAATTAGGGGCTTTAGTTTTATCGGATGGGGCCATTTCTGCAATTTTCCCCAATTTTGCCAAAATCCACCAAAAACCCTAATTCTCGATTTTCTTCCAAATTGACTTTTCTTCAGTTTTGCCTCCAAATGGCCTCTCTATTACCTGTAATCATTGCTTATCTTTCATTTGGAACCTCTGACCAATTTGATTGTTTAAGCACTTTTCCCCAAAATTTTCAAACTAGGGTTTCCTTTGTACTGAATCTCTGTAACCTATCTTCCGAACTCCATATCTTTCATTGCAGATCTCGGATTATCAAAATTCTTTCACCATTGTTCAATTGAACTTTGAATCTTGATTTTGAATGTGGGTTGACTTTTTAGTAGTTGACTTTTTGGGGTTGACTTTTTCAAAGTTGACTTTATCAAGATTGACTTTTTATGCATGCTTTCTTAAACTAAGTCTCGAAGTACCACCTGCAGGATGAGAAAAGCTTTTTTGCATTCTGAAACATCAATTTAGGAAGAAAACATACCCGATTTAGTGGTTCGAACAAAATTAGGTATCTACAGCTGCCCCTCTTTGGCTATTGCTGAGAATCAGGAATCAAGCAAAGATAAATAAACACTAATTTTGTTCGGTTAGTGAAATCACATGTGAAGGAAAGGAAAGGGGGTTTTCACTTTTTTCCATTTTTTTTTTCATTTTTTTCATCACTTTTTTTATTAAAAGCTGTAAATAGAAGATTTTCTCCTTAAATTGCGTTCCCTGACTAATCAAGGCTCGACCCGTCTTAAGGAAACGGGTTCGATTTGCAAAAGAAGA
This sequence comes from Fremontodendron californicum, assembly GCA_030761205.1. Classification (NCBI taxonomy): domain Eukaryota; kingdom Viridiplantae; phylum Streptophyta; class Magnoliopsida; order Malvales; family Malvaceae; genus Fremontodendron; species Fremontodendron californicum. Next base: position 5,591,543 of record JAULJL010000014.1, read on the forward strand.
AAAGACCTCGACGATGGTCTCAGGGTCTTATCCTGTCTTGTGCTCAGCTGTGTTCAAAATTCTAGATATCTCCTCTAGAAGCTTCGGCTATCACCACCAAAGACTTGCTCATTTTTAAAATTGTAAAACTCTGAATATTTCCACCAGAGGCTTTGGCTATCACCACCAAAGACTCTTTCATTTTTAAAATTTGTAAAATTCTAGATATCTCCTCCAGAAGCTTCAACTATCACCACCGAAGACTTTCTCACTGTTAAAAGGTTTGTAAAATTCTGGGTATCTCCTCCAGAAGTTTTAGCTATCGCTACCAAAGACTTTCTCACTTTTTAAAAACATGTAAAATTCTGGATATCTCCTCCAGAAGCTTCAGCTATCGCTACCGAAGACTTTCTCGTTTTAAAACTATAAAATCCTGGATATCTCCTCAGAGGCTTCAGCTATCGCTACCGAAGACTTTCTGATTTTAAAACTATAAAACCGTGGATATCTCTACAGAGGCTTCGACTATCACCACCAAAGACTTTCTCTTTTTTCAAAAAATTTAAAAACTCTAGATATTGGTTTTTAAAAACATGTTGAAGATTATACCTGAAAGCTTTGAGAAGGGATGCAAATGCTTCTTGGGGCAAATGCAGATGTTAAATAAGATGCAAATGTCTTTGATGCAAATGTAAATGACTTGATTTTATGCAAATGTTTCTTGATGCAGATTTGATAACTCGTATAATTATATAGTTTTTAGTTATGTTTTATTATTGTTTTGTGTCAAATACGAGTTATTATTGCTTAGTCTAATCGTGTTTATGATTTTTTATATTTTTATGTAATTTGGTGTTTTTCACGAGTTTCTTTGAGTGATTTCAGATTACTAGGTTAAATCAACAATTAAGGGCAAATCCAGTTCAGTTCCAATTCCCACACCTTTTTCCATATCAGCTATATCTGGAGTTTCACTGAAGCAATAAGGCTGAAATTTTAACCGTGCAAAGTTAAGAGGCATATCTATCTTTTTCATGTTTTACACTTCTTGAAACGGAGTCGTTTTCCCTAGCGAAATCGACCATCAAGTTGGCTGATGTGCAATGACGTCTATGCTGACCTGTTTTCGTATTTTGCCCATATCTTCTTATCCACATCAGCAAATGAGCTGATTCCAACGGCTATGGATCAGTAACTGATAGGGGAACATTTTTCTAGAATACCATGTGATCAGATCAGGCCTCCAATATTGACAAAATCGACCATCAAGTTGGCTGATCAAAATTGTCATACAATATGACGAAAATTGTTAGAAAAATGCACCCACCTATTATACCTACCTTTGAAATTTGTAAAGCTTGTCTCTTGTCATTTAGCCCTCCAAAATGTGTATAAATAGAGGGCCTTGGATGATTGTAGAGGATCATATTGTACATTGGTAGGATATTAGCCATTGTAATAAAATTCTCTAAGTTTTCTTCTTCTTTCTTTTCTCTAGTTTTCTTTTTCTTTATTTTCTTCTTCTTCTTTCTTTCTTTTATTTCCTTCTTAGATTCTCTTTAATTTTATGTTTATGTTTACAATGCCTATGCTAGGCTAAACTTCTATTTGGTTAAGGGTGATTTCAAAGCCCTAGACATGTTTTGTGATTGATTTTCAGATTCTATCATTAATTTTCTATCAAATTTGCTTATGTTCTTCTACAAGAATTGTTCATGATGTTGTCTTGATTTATTTAGGTGTACAACTAGATAGATCTTGATAATTATCTATTGCTAGTCTAGGAGTCTTGATCCGTGTAATTGTCTTGATTTCCTATTCATAAGTGGCAATTTGTGATTAATGATTATGGTCAAGTTTTCAATAATTGCAAAGTGGAACATAACCTAAGTTGAACAATCCGAGCTTATATGTTTGTTGCTTAGATCAACCTATCTTTCTCATCATAAAGCTGCCATTAAATTGAATTTAGAGAGCTTATTCTAGGTTGTTTAATGGTTAGAGATTAAATAGAGAGCTTGTTCTATTTAACGACAAACTAAGGAAAGATTAGGATAACAGAGCTTGTTGTTATCCACGGTTGTTAACTTTGATAGTTGGTTGATATTGATAGATCTGAAATTGATTTTTAATGATGTCTAGTGGTGGAGAATGAAACCTTAACCATATTTTTCATATTTGATTCTTCTTACTTACTTGTTTTCTTACTTTTCTAGTTTGCTTATTTTTAAAAGTATATTTATTTTTATTGGCTGGTTATACCGCCTAATTTGTATATTAACTTTGTTTTATTTTTATTGGCTGGTTATACCGCCTAATTTAGTATATATATTTTTATTGGCTGTTTATACCGCCTAATTTAGTATATATATTTTTATTGGCTGGTTATACCGCCTTGCATCTTATTCTTATTATTTACTTTAGTTTAAATCTGGCTTCAAAAACCCCTTTTCTTTTATTGTTTTCTTTGAACGTAAGTTATAAACTAATAACTCATAGATTAAAACCCAATCCCTGAGGACTCGACCCTTGCTAATCATTATACTTACAATTGATCTTTTTAGTGCAAGGTTAAATAAGATACACTCTTTTGGGTGCATCAAATTTTTGGCGCCGTTGCCGGGGATTGCTTTCTTTAGTTTATTTGTTACTTGGTTTATTCTTATTTTCAGTTCTAATTAGTTTTATTTTCTTGTACATACAAGTTTTTCTTTTCAAATTAAAAAAAAAAAAATACAATGGAATTGAGCAATCTAACACTTGAAGAGTTGGTGGCATACATGAACATGGAGAATCAACAAGCCAATCTCACCTCCCCAGTTCAACAATTGGCCATGGGAGGATGTCAAGGCCATCAAGTGTTCCAAGACCAACAGTATGATCATTACTCAAACACTTACCATGAGGGATGGTGGGATCATACTAATTATGGCTACTCGAAAAATTTCCAAGAAGTAGATCCTTATGCCAATTACACTCATCCATCTAGCTTCAATCAATCATGGTCTCAAGAACCAGATCTTTTTCAACCACCACATATGACTCAAAACTCAGGTACTTCTTTAGAAGATCTTGTCTATTCTCTTGTTACTGATTCTTTGCAATTTCAACAGGAAACAAGGGCAAGCATCCAGAGTTTGGAAAAGCAAATGAGCCAATTGGCTAGTAGTATGGTGGGATGGGTAGCACAAAGATCTGAAGAACTCCCAGCCCAAACGATGGTTAACCCAAAGGAGAATGCTACTATTGTGACCTTGAAGAATGAGGAACAAGATGAGGATGAAACAAAATTAGAGATGGATTCTATTCTTGAGGATAATGAAGCCAAAGATCCAAATAAGAGTATTTCGGCACCTGAGGTAACGTTTAAGGTTTCACTTTTTACTAATGTTTCTTCTCCACCTTTTCCTAGTAGATTTGCAAAGTTCAAGGAGGAAGAACATGAACAACACATGCCGGAAACCTTAAACAACTTGTTTGTGGAGGTCATTCAACAAGTATCAAAATATGCTCCATTCCTCGATGACATATGCACCACAAAGGATGATGGAATAATACTTGTAATGGAGAATGCATCCACTGTTGTGCAAAGAAAGCTTCCTCTCAAACGCATAAATTTGGGAAATTTCATGTATGAGCCTGACAAGCCTAAAATGCCAAGAAGGGGTGTTGGTTAGGTTCAAAACACTAAATCAAGTGCTAATTGGGGGAGGCAGCCTAATTAGTGAAAGCATTGCCAAACTGCCATCCTCAGATTTGCTCTCTTTTTCTTTATCTTTTTCTTATGTTTCTTTGCTAATTGTGTTTAGTGTTTCTAAGTTCATTTAGGCTGCATAAGTTTATTTTGTTTATTAGTTCTTTTCACTTACACATGATTCTTTCATTTGGGATTAATAGCATTACATTAATGACAATGTAAGAATTATGTGTGGGGGGAAGAATTTAGGATTTTATTTAGAGAAAGTTTTTGAGTCTTTTTATGTTGTTTTTCTTTCTGATCCTTGTTTTGAAAATAACTAGATGTAAATATAATTTTTAATTTTTTTTAACCCTGGTTAAATGGCGGATAACGGTACCCCGTGATTATTTAAATCGGTTCCATCAGCTACCCACAAAACTGATATTGTATATAAATTTCTCTTCCAATTTCTCTTTCAATTTTTTCATTTTTTTTTTAGGATGGATGATATTCTCACAAGATTGCAGAAACGATTTCCTCCTTTTCCTCGAAATATATTACTGAAGCTTTACCAAGTTCGATTTGAAAGATTAAGAATGCTTATGCACAAAGGGATTCCTGGAGACATACGTTGGATAATTGAAGCCAAGGTACGTGAAGATGAATATCTTCCTGTTTTGCATTTACCAGGTACAGGTAGAAGCACTTTTGCAAAGAAGCGACGAGCAAAGCGCATGAGTTCAAATTGCCACAAATGTGCACGATGGACGTGTAACGGTAAATGTCGTTCTATTGGGATTCCGTCCTCTAATCGAGATGATAAAATTGAATTCATTAAGGATGGACTGAGTAAGGAGAATTTGGGTAATATCCAACTTTCTCTTGAGACGCATCCTAGTGGAGACGTACAAGAGAAATTCTTGATTTATGGCCGCAATTCCAAAGGGAATGGCAACATCTTGGGAATCTGATGTTAAAAGACCCTGTTTGCCAGCTTGTAAGAAAACTGGATGGGAAGCATATCCTCGACTCATAGAAGGCGTTTAAGCCGTTTCTGGACGTAAAACCAGAGGAAGATGTGAGCCACAATCACAACTACAATAAATGACTTCTCAGCTTTTGGTTTGATTTGCAATAACTTTATTTTGGTTTAATTTACGTGTTGTTCGATTTGTGTAATTATTCTCGTTTTTTTTTATTTGTCTTTTACGGTTGATTTTTTCTTCTCTTTTTGATTTTCTTCCTGAAATCACGCAAAAATCTTTTGTTAGGTTAACATTTTCTTCTGACAGGTCAGATACACTTTCGGCGACATTATTACTCTTGTCTGATTCACTACTCAGTCCTCTATATATTACACCATGTACTCATTCTCTTTCAGGCACTCGAAGAAAAAAAAAATGGAAAGTACTTCGTCCCAACGCATTAAAAAAATTTGTGTCTTTGGAGGTGCTTATCCAGGGAAAAATAACATATTCGCTGATGAAGCCATAAGAGTTGGAGTAATACTTGCCCAACAAAAGATCCAGTTGATTTATGGAGGCGGTAGTACGGGTTTAATGGGAGCAGTCGCTACAGCAGCACACGCCGGAGGAAGTCCAGTTTTAGGAATCGTGCCAAAACTATTCATAGGTTTTTGTGGACCTACCGTGGGTAAGGAAATACAAGTCTGGAGTATCCCTGAACGGATGACAATCATGTACCATTCTGCCGAAGCATTCATTGCTTTACGAGGAGGTCTGGGTACATTGGAAGAAATAGCTTGCGTGGCTTCTTGGTCATCTTTGGTCACAAATAAGAAACCCATTGGTTTGCTTAATATTAATGGTTATTTTAGTAATTTGCTTTCATATTTAGATAATGTTGTGGATAATGGATTCATGTTTTCAGAGGCAAGGAGAACCATAATTTCTGCTACAACCATTGAAGATTTACTCAAAAAGCTCCAAGCTTATGAGTGTTTATCTCCTACGGTTGTTTCGCAAACGCTCGGAAAAAGAAAAAGAGATATGGACGAGCAAGGAGTGGATTGCACTTTGTCTTTGTGACATTATCTAACATTTTGTTTGTTGTGTCTCAGTTATAATAAGTGGTTAGCAACCTCTGCAGGTAATATCTCCTAAATTTTACCTTTAAAATTTGACATTGGGGACAATGTCATATTTTAGTAGGGGTAAGGGACATATTTTGCTAATTTGTTAAAAAAAATATATATATTGTTGTGTTTTAAGCTATTTAGAAGCATTCATTCTGAACAAAGGTCTGAGTAAGGGAGACTTGAGACATACCTTGTCAGTTTGATTTCTTCTTTCCAAAAAAAAAAAAAAAAGTTTGTTGTGTTTTAAGCAATTTAGAAGTATTCATTCTGAACAAGGACTGAGTAAGGGAGACTTGAGACATATCTTGTCAGTTTGATTTTAATCTTTTTATGTTTACTTGTTAATTTTTGTTTAGTATTTTAGGATTATTTAGGTTGCATGAGTTTGTTTTGTTTTGAGTCTTAGTTGTTCCTATTCTTATGTTATTAGTTCTTTTCTCTTACACATGATTCTTTCATTTGAGTTAATAGACTTACATTGAGGACAATGTAAGAATTAAGTGTGGGGGGAATGATTTAGGATTTCTTTTATTTTTGTCTACTATTTTTTTTTATGAGTCTTTATTATTATTTTTTTTTTGTGAGTTTTAGTTCCTTTTTAATACAATGATGAGATATGAATTGCATAAGTCTAAAACAGATTTATTAGTGAGAAGATTTTCATGAGAATTGAGCTTGATGTCAACCTTTTTATGAGCCAATGTTAATATGATATGTTGATTGAGAAAGAAGCATGTTTAGACTTAATCTGACTTGTATAATCATCCTTGTGAGTTTTTGAGCCTATAATGATTGATGCATTATACAAATCAATCTAATTTCTTTCTTGAGTGCTCTTATGATTACATGATTCTCTAGAACTTGCTTTAAACCGTTTGAGACTATATTGATACATGTGACAACATGAATATGATAGAGGCATTAGGATTATAACCAGAGCCAAACAGCCATCCATTATTAATGTTCCAAGATAACACACCCTTAGTGAACCAATTTGAGCCTACATTGAATAAGCTATCTCTTTGGTAACCATAACTTCTCCCTGACCTAAATATACTTATATCTTTACCTTTGTTCCAAAGATGAATTAGCATGTTTTGAGACAAGTTGCAAAGACAAGGAAGATTTATTGAAAATTTGGGTTAGAAACAAGAAATAAGTGTGGGGGGAAAAGAAAGAAAAAAGTCAAGAGAAAAAGAAAGGGATCATTGTCAAATACATTCCCATATTAAAAAAAAAAATCTTCTCTTGAACTTCTAGTTAAAGTAAAGAAAAAGATGTTACAAAGTTGGTTAGAATGATGCAAAGGCTCGACATGAATATTTAGCCTAGGTGACTATGTACTTGTAAAGAGTTTTGAGAAGTTTCTTTGTATGATCTTATTATGTCTCTAAACTTTATGAACTCTTTGGAACCTTTGTGATATCTTTATCCTTTTGTTCTTCAATCACATTACAAACCCCTTGGCCCCATTACAACCTTGATTAAAGACCTCTTGATTCATGAAGTTGTATGATCTAAATAGTGGAGAATAGGTGGACAAGCAAGAATATGGTAGAACTGTTTTCATGAGATTGATTGAGTGTAAACACTTTACCACTACTTTAAAGAATGAAAATCATGAGGGTATCCTATGTGAGAAGTTGATATTAAATTTGAACATGCACTATTTTGATTGAGATATGTTATGCTAATATTGGCTTAACTCAAACAATTTACATTCAAGCATGATTTTTTGTGAAATTCTTTAAGCTATTGATTAGTTTATAAGACTTGTTCAAATATTGTCTCTAATTTGTATTGAAAGGATTAGGAGTAAATATTTTTAGTATATGTAATTTATTTATATTTTAGTTTTTCAATGTTTGTGGGTATCGTTCTAGTAAACCCTCACGAGACTAAACTCGTCCACTAGGGACACCTAGGGGTTTAAAGGCTTGTGTCACATGCTAAGTGCCACCGTGATTTCCTAAGAAAGTGGATTAGATTAGATTTTCTTATTTTATTTTTATTCGTTTTGCTCGAGGACTAGCAAAAAGCTAAGTGTGGGGGTGTGATAACTCGTATAATTATATAGTTTTTAGTTATGTTTTATTATTGTTTTGTGTCAAATACGAGTTATTATTGCTTAGTCTAATCGTGTTTATGATTTTTTATATTTTTATGTAATTTGGTGTTTTTCACGAGTTTCTTTGAGTGATTTCAGATTACTAGGTTAAATCAACAATTAAGGGCAAATCCAGTTCAGTTCCAATTCCGACACCTTTTGCCATATCAGCTATATCTGGAGTTTCACTGAAGCAATAAGGCTGAAATTTTAACCGTGCAAAGTTAAGAGGCATATCTATCTTTTTCATGTTTTACACTTCTTGAAACGGAGTCGTTTTCCCTAGCGAAATCGACCATCAAGTTGGCTGATGTGCAATGACGTCTGTGCTGACCTGTTTTCGTATTTTGCCCATATCTTCTTATCCACATCAGCAAATGAGCCGATTCCAACGGCTATGGATCAGTAACTCATAGGGGAACATTTTTCTAGAATACCATGTGATCAGATCAGGCCTCCAATATTGACAAAATCGACCATCAAGTTGGCTGATCAAAATTGTCATACAATATGACGAAAATTGTTAGAAAAATGCACCCACCTATTATACCTACCTTTGAAATTTGTAAAGCTTGTCTCTTTTCATTTAGCCCTCCAAAATGTGTATAAATAGAGGGCCTTGGATGATTGTAGAGGATCATATTGTACATTGGTAGGATATGAGCCATTGTAATAAAATTCTCTAAGTTTTCTTCTTCTTTCTTTTCTCTAGTTTTCTTTTTCTTTATTTTCTTCTTCTTCTTTCTTTCTTTTATTTCCTTCTTAGATTCTCTTTAATTTTATGTTTATGTTTACAATGCCTATGCTAGGCTAAACTTCTATTTGGTTAAGGGTGATTTCAAAGCCCTAGACATGTTTTGTGATTGATTTTCAGATTCTATCATTAATTTTCTATCAAATTTGCTTATGTTCTTCTACAAGAATTGTTCATGATGTTGTCTTGATTTATTTAGGTGTACAACTAGATAGATCTTGATAATTATCTATTGCTAGTCTAGGAGTCTTGATCCGTGTAATTGTCTTGATTTCCTATTCATAAGTGGCAATTTGTGATTAATGATTATGGTCAAGTTTTCAATAATTGCAAAGTGGAACATAACCTAAGTTGAACAATCCGAGCTTATATGTTTGTTGCTTAGATCAACCTATCTTTCTCATCATAAAGCTGCCATTAAATTGAATTTAGAGAGCTTATTCTAGGTTGTTTAATGGTTAGAGATTAAATAGAGAGCTTGTTCTATTTAACGACAAACTAAGGAAAGATTGAAATAACAGAGCTTGTTGTTATCCACGGTTGTTAACTTTGATAGTTGGTTGATATTGATAGATCTGAAATTGATTTTTAATGATGTCTAGTGGTGGAGAATGAAACCTTAACCATATTTTTCATATTTGATTCTTCTTACTTACTTGTTTTCTTACTTTTCTAGTTTGCTTATTTTTAAAAGTATATTTATTTTTATTGGCTGGTTATACCGCCTAATTTATATATTAACTTTGTTTTATTTTTATTGGCTGGTTATACCGCCTAATTTAGTATATATATTTTTATTGGCTGGTTATACCGCCTTGCATCTTATTCTTATTATTTACTTTAGTTTAAATCTGGCTTCAAAAACCCCTTTTCTTTTATTGTTTTCTTTGAACGTAAGTTATAAACTAATAACTCATAGATTAAAACCCAATCCCTAAGGACTCGACCCTTGCTAATCATTATACTTACAATTGATCTTTTTAGTGCAAGGTTAAATAAGATACACTCTTTTGGGTGCATCAAGATTCCAATGACTTATACTGATGCAAATGCTTCTTGATGTAGATGCAGATGTTGAATAAAATTCTTGGTATCTCCTCCAGAGGCTTCGGCTATCACCACCAAAAACTTGCTCACTTTTAAAAATTTGTAAAATTCTGGATATCCCCTCGAGAGGCTTCGGCTATCATCACCAAAGACTTTCTCATTTTGTTTTAAACTGTAAAACTCTGGGTAACTCATCCAGAAGAAGATTTCTCATTGTTCAAAAATTATAAAACCCTGGATATCTCCACCAGAGGCTATGGCTATCATCACCGAAGACTTGTTCACTTTTAAAATTTGTAAAATTCTAGATATCCCCTCCAGAAGCTTTGGCTATCACCATCAAAGGTTTGCTCATTGCAAAATTTTGGGTAACTCCTCCAGAAGCTTTAGCTATCACCATCGAAGACTTACACATTTTTAAAAATTTGTAAAATTCTAGATATCTCCTCCAGAAGCTTCAGCTATCACCACCGGAGACTTGCTCATTTTAAAAATCGTGTTGAAAATTATACCCAAAAGCTTTGAGAGAGGATGCAGATGTAATTGTCTTTAACAAGATGCTCATGCTTCATGGTGCAAATGTAAATGGCTTGGATTGATGTAAATGCTTGTTGGTGCAAATGCAAATGGCTTGGATTGATGCACATGTTTCGTGATGTAAATACAAATATTGAATATGATGCAGATGCTTCATGGTGCAAATACGAATGGCTTAGATTGATGCACATGCTTCTTGATGCAGATGCCCCTACTAATCGTGTTCATGTAAGTGGTTTATGAATGGTGTAACTGCAATTACACATAATAATGAAAATGCAATGATCTTAGAAATGATGCAATTGCTTGAGATGACGTAATATACAAATATCCATGGAGGATGTAAATGTAAAGGTAAAATGCAGATGCTTATGGAATAGTGCCAATGCAAATACCCACGAATGATGCATATGCTTGCCAACACTGTGCAGTTGCAAAAGCTTAATAAAGAGATGAGTGCTCATGAGTGATGCAAATGCCCAAATCTTTTTTCTAGACTTTTGCTTAGCCTTTCAAATTCATTTTTTCTTTTCAAATCAGAGTATATCTTCTATTCATTTTGGCTATTCTCTTTGCCCCAACAGTTTTCAAACTCTTATCAACAGAGGTCTGAAACGGGTTCTATTTCTTCTTCTCATATCTGGAAGTCAAGACCTATCCTGGTAGTTCTATACCTTTGGGTTAGAAAAACCCTTGTCTGATGTCAACATCAAAAATGGGTGTTTCAAAAAATATCTTTATTTGTTTTCTCATTTTGAAAACTTCTGAACAAAAAATATTAACCCCACAATGTGTGATGTACAAATCTTTTGAAGACTGATAATCACTGTTAGAAAATTTTCTAAGTGTCAATCTGGGTTTTTTTCAATTGGGTTGGCAAGGCTCGGTATAACAAAATTTTGGTTGATTGAAGAAAACTTCACAACGAAAATGTATGTCCCTTCTAGGCTCACAAATGGAACAAGTTTTATAGATCATGAATTCATTGAGAACCAAACAAATCCAACATTCTTTTAAATTTCATATCAAGGCATTTTCGACAAGCGTCAAGATTGGCCGGGATGTTTAAACTGGAAAGTTTAAACTTGGAGAGAAAAAATCTCAGTTTTTGAAATCAATCCTCCGAATGAGAGCTAACAAATTGGGAGGTTCAGGAATTCCTAGATGTTCCTTGATGACCACTTCTTCAAGATGACCTTCTCTTTTATGGTATCGGCACTATCATAGATGGCATCAAAAATTTCCATTTTACTCTAGACCGCCCATTTTTGGGTTTTCGCCCTAGAATCCCATTCTTTCCTATTTTTTCTTTCTCTCTTCCTTTCTTTTTTTTTTGTGTGTTGTTCTACCATGCACTTGAGAATTCTAAATTCTTCCTTAGTGAAATGATAATTCGATGAGATGGGATAAAATCTGAGAAAAAAACCCTTCAAGTTAAAAATTCATGCTTGATCAAAATGGACTTTTAAAGCACATAATGTAGGCCATGGTTCAGGATTCAAAAAGAAAGGATAAATAGGCCCAAAATATGTGTTTGAGGGTAATCAAATCAAGGATCATTTCTTGAGGAGGATTCCCTTTGAAGCATTTGTCCCTTTTGGTCTTTTCATTCCTTTTTTGACTTTTGCTCTTTTTCTTCATTGCTTTTGGCTTTCATTTTCCATACTTTTTGTTTTTTTGTTCTTGGCTTCCATTTCGCCATCTTTTCCTTTTCCTTTACTTCGACAAAGTGAGCCCGTATTTATTCGGGGCTCAATTTGCTTTGTATCTGTCTTTGAGCTAGGACTCATTTTTTTGTGATCTTTAAGAAGATCTTTCCTCGCATTTGCTCCCAGTGTAGTGGGTGATCCTTCATCAGGGTTCAAAGAACAAAGAATTCTTTTGGCTCAAAAGGGGTGACTATCGATAATTTCTTTTTTGCAAAAGGGATATGAAAGATGGCCATTCATCATATCAAGCCCGAATATTCTCATTGAAAAGCAATCTCCAAGGGAATAGATAGTCAGAATTTCATTTTGCACTTTGGAATCATCCGAATTCTCATATGCATGATATCACAAATTTTCTCTTCTTATTTTTTTTTTGTCGCATACCCCCAATGATTCATGCATTAATCCCCTTATCCACCATGTATCTATCATTTCCACATATGACGCCCCAATTTTATTAACCATGAGGATTTGTTTCATTGCGAGGAACATCGCAAGTCTAGGTTTACAATGAAAATGCTGAGTTTCAATCTTAGGTTTGTTTGAAGTACTAAGGAAAATTTTACCTAAAAACAAGTTTTCTCTAGGACATGGGTTAATCTGGTTTGGTCATTGTGCCTCGAGGTGTCAATCATGAAGTGATGTTTGAGCAATTAGTGTTTTGTGGTTATTGGAAAATGAATGGTTTTAGCATAATCTTGACACACATAGAATTACCAAAATCTAGATTCTTGAAAGAATGTCTCATTTGTTTGAACTTCAAGGAGTTCGAAAAATTTTCAAAAAGTTCATTCCTTTGTTCATAGCCTAGACTAGGATTTACATATTTGCTTATTCTGCAATGACAATGGTTTATGAAGTTTAATCATTCATATTCTTTGAAGCATTAGGTCTTTCAAGTAGTCTTGATTCAAGGGATTTAGGCATAGGAAAGCCTAAAAGGGAGAGGGAAAGTGTTGGGTCATTTCTAACAATGATCATCAATATTCTCGAGACTGTCCATTATTCATGTGAAAACCCCTTATTATTGTTTACCACAAATTTTCATGAAGTTTCATTTTTTTTGTTTTTTTTTTTGGCAAATTCAAATGAATGCTAAAATATAATGAAAACAAAACATTTAAATTCAAAATTTATTTATTTCATGTAGATGTCAACATGAGAAAAGTGCTTTCATCATCACAGTGTATAGGACTACATGCATCAAAAATCCTAATATAATTATGCACCATGTTTCTTCTGACACTTGGTTTTCCCATCTTCAAAACTTATCGAACCAGCCTTAATGAGATCCCTGACCTTGTACTTCAAAGCAGGGCAGTTCTCTATTGAGGGACCTTGATTGCCAGAATGATGACCACAACAATCATTAGCATCATACCAGCTCGGATAAGGGGGCCTCAGAGGCTCTAATTACATGGGTGTCACAAGGTGATTCTGGATGAGTTGAGGTAGTAGCTCAGTGTATGTCATAGGAATCAGGTCAACCTGATTTCTTTTTCGCTTTTTATGCCCCCTTCGATTATTCCCAAGGGTGTTAGATTGATAGACAGATATAAATTCTGGCGTGGTTGCAGGCATTGGTTGGTAAGGATAAGCACCTTGAGAGACATTGTTCAGGGTAGCGTAGTATGGCTGATACGAGGAGAATTGGGGAGGTAGGGCAAAGCCTTCGACAACTTGGGTATCTTCCTCTTTCCTTGCAGATACCCTATTTCTCTCGGCATTGGATATTCTTTCTCCTTCAAGTTTCCCATCCTTGATAGCATTCTGAATCATTTCCCCGAAGATTACCATATCCGTAAACTCTTCATGGCATTGCCGACGAGTCTATCATAATATAGGGCCCGTAGTGTATTCACAGAAAGAACGATGATTTCTTCTGTATCAGGGGCAATTATAATTGGGCGGCAATGCTCATCCCCCGCTGTGCATATTTTTTGAAGCTCTCAGTAGCTCTTTTCTCCATATTTTGCAAGGTGAGATGGTCAGGCGCCATGTCGGTCATATGCTTGTACTGATTTAGAAAAGCCCTAGCCAGATCATGCCAAGAGAGAATCTGATCCTCGCTCAACTGACTATACCACCTAATTGCGGACCTGCTGAGGCTATCCTGAAAGCAGTGGATCAAAAGCTTATCATTATCTATATGACCCGTCATCTTCGGCAGAATATAGTGATGTGGGCTAACGGATCAGTCGTCCCGTCATATTCTCATAGTCAGAGAACTTGAATTTAGAAGAAATGACTAAATGGAGGACCAAGTATCGTTCTCTCACATCCACACTCCTGAATACATCTGTATTTTCTATTGCCCAGAGCCTTTCATCTAACAACTGATATTTCCCTTGGAAATCTGCCAAGTCAACCTTATTTACTGCAACCATTTTCAACTTTGCCTGTTCAGCTGGATCATCTGAGTTTAGGATGTTGACGAGATTAACTGTGTTCTGGGCATCCATCATTACGACCTCATTTTGATCCCTTTGTATCCCTAACTCTTCTTTGGTGGTCAAGTTTTCAATGTATCCTTTTCCCTTGATTGCAGACATCAGCTCCATCAATTTAGTCATCTGATCTCTAGACTCTGCTTAAGATTTTCCAACTTTTCTCACAATTCTTCTTGTGCCCTTTCCATTCTTTCAATTCGGGCAGCTTGTCCATTCTCCATAGCTCTAGCCTGTATTAAAAAGGTACTCAGTACTTCTTATACCTCTGATTTGAAATGGAAATTCTTTCAAAGACTCTTAAAGCCAAGCCAATTTCTGTTTTATCCCCCCAAGTGCGTGTCATGATGAAGGAGTCATGAATGCAATTTGATACACGTGAAGCCTAAACAATATGATGTATGGACATGTACAATGGAAACATGTCGAAAGGCAGGGCATGAGCGAGCTAATTAAAAGACAAGAGAAATCCACTACGGTTAGTCTGAGGTAAGTTTTGTCAATTAGATTTACACTAAACTCTCTTGACTTTTCTAAAAAAAACAAGTCGGACAAAAGTAAACCACGTAGGGAGGCTTACAACATGGAAGAAAAATCTATATTGGGAGATTTCATGCCCCACATGACTTAGAAAAACGAGCTCAAAGTCAGACAAAGGACCCTCCGATGTAAAAACACATCTAGAGGTACGGTCCGCCAAAAAATATCAACAAAGGACCCTTCAAGATAAAAACACTTCTGGAGGTGCAGTCCGCCAAAAGACTATTAACCAGGGAGCCTTCGGTGTACAAACACATCTGGAGGTGCTGTCCGACGAAGAACTATCAACAGATTACCCTCCAAAATACAAACACATTTGGAGATGCTGTCCAAGGAGGAGCCATCAATGAAACATCTTCCTATGACTACAACACTAAGGAAGAGAACGCATCAAAAGGATAAAGAAGCATTGGCCTCCTTAAAAACATGAGCAAAGCACATTGGGACCAATGTCCCAACATCCTATCCTTGCTACAAAAAACATTGCAAGGATAAAGCCCGACCTAAGGTCCTTTTGAGAACACAACTCATAAAGAGCAATCTCTACAAATCTCGTCAGCTGGCATTAGTGGAATTCAAAGAAAATGACTCCCCTAAAAAACACAAGCTCGACCAACCACCAGCAAATCACTAACTAGGTCTGTGCAATCCCACAAACTCTGAAGATGAGAGAATTGCAACAGGCATGGCATAAAGATGAACGCCTACACTCCTTTCCTCAAAAAGGCTCTCCCATTCAAGCTCCAAGAAAGACAAGCATCAGACCAACCTCATAAAAGATTGGTCTCCGAAGGGGGAGTAGAGCCCCTTAGATAAATCCTACCAGCAAGACAAACATACACGGACACACCAAACGTGGGATAAAGGGGCACACGCCACAATGACAAGAGGAGAGGCAGAAACGAGAGAAGAAAGAAGAGAAAAAGAAAAAAGAAAAAGAGAAAAGAAGAGAAAAATAGAAAAGTAAAGAGAAAAAATCAAAGAATTTCTACAAAGCAAAGAGCACGGACTTCATTTTACTACATCTTCAATCACAAAGAATCACTAAGGAAAGGAGTACAACATACAAAAGAGGATCCTCATTCACAAGTGATGAAAGCAAGATAGTTACATCAAGGCATAAGCAACAATAAAAGCTTGAATGCCTTCAAAAAATAAGTTAAGTGCTTGCCGCGCCAACATCGGACGCGGATGAATAATTACATCAAGGCGCAAGCAACAACAAAAGCTTGAACGCCTTCAAAAAATAGGTCAAGTGCTCAAAATACACAAAGCATCAACAAAGGAAGCCTACACATCAGCTCACTCGACAACATCTCCAGATGGGGTTTCAACGCCATCCTCCTCGCCAACGCCATCCTCTTCATTAGCAGCTTCTTTTGGGTTCTCGCCCTCCTCACGCTCGTGCTCCCCTGAACATTTTGGCTTGGGCACATTTGAACCAGGGGAAGCAGCTTGTTTTGCGAGAGGTGCGGATACACCACGTCGCGCTCTGGCCACGTCAAGGGCCGAATATTTCGGATACAAGACGTTGGGAAAATCATCTTTCACTTGACTAAGACAGAGCTCAAAACCAGCCCCAAATGCACTAGTGCTCACGAAGGCTGCATCTTGCACAAAGGCAGAAGGGTTCTTATAGTCCAAAACGGCCTTCGACCTCTCTTCCTTCAACTTCCTCACCTTCTTCGAAAGCTTCTTGATTTGTTGCTCGTTGTCGCCATCCTTTTGCTTCAGATCGGCAAGCTCGAACTTCGCTTCATCATAAGCCTTTTGAAGATGAGAGTAACGGGCAAAGGTCTCAGCTTGCTTCATCTTGGCCTTTTTAGTCTTTGGCCATCTGAGAACAAGTGCTCTCTAGGTGCGAATTTTGGGCAACAAGCTTATCATACTTCGCCATGACCATAACAGAATTGAGAAAAGCCTACAAACAAGCAAAAGAAGAAGTAAGCATGAAAGAAAACGGACTAAGAAACACTAGGGAAAGGAAGTGGAGAAAATACCCTATAATGATCATGAACTAAATTGTGCGCCGACTCTAGAAATGCTTCCACCGAACGAAGGACCTCCTCACCGTCCACGGGAAGTACCATCCCCTGGGATAATAAGCACGCGGCACAACAATTAGAAATTGCGCTCTCCTCCAGTTGGAGAGGGAAATTGATGCTGAGTTGAGAGTCCAAAATCTCTTTCCAAACTCCCATTCCCTCTAGACTCGAAAGAGGAGGATCTAAAATAGAAAGCAAGACAACATCAGAAAACATGTCTGAAGATCCAAGTTAAACAACTAAGTGTGGAAAGACTAAGTATGGAAAATACTACATTCAGTTCGTGGAGAAGCGAGCACACGGATAGGAGAAGGAGGCTTGTCGACCTCTTTCTTCCTCTTCTTGCCTGGAATAACATCGGGAGGAGACGACATGGACGTTCAATCTGCCTTACTCAAGGGTCCCTCGGACAAACCATCGCCAACAATGAAAGCATTAAGATAGAGGTCCGGATTGAACGAGGCCATATGCAAAACCAAAGACACAAAATGGTTAGTAATATAAGAGCATCGGACAACATCAAAGCAAAGGGATATGGAGAAGTAAAATTGCAGTACCTAAGTCCTCATCGACTGTCAAAGCTCTTACGAAACTCTCGGACAAGAGTTTCTTTACATCTATCCCCCTATAAAGATTAAGCACTTCAAAATTCCTCATCTCTACAACGGACAAGGGTGAGCCGTCTATGCTCTTAAAATCCCCCCAGGTAGTCCGAATTGGCCACTCACCTACGTCAACAGGGGGAGGAATGGTGGAAAAACCAAGCTTCCACTTCTTCCACGAAGTGTTGGAAGTCTCAAACAACTTCATGCTCGGACGAGCATAGAAGGTGACATACTCTCTCTCCCTATTTACCTTAATCATGAAGAACTCTTTAAAGAGATTTACGGACGGCTCTACCTCCTTCAACTTGCACAAAAATAGGAAGGCGATAACCGCCCTCCACGAATTAGGAGGAAGTTGAGTAATGGTAAGGTTATAGGAGTTAAGGAGTTCAATCACAAACGGATGAAGGGGGAACCTAAATCTGGCCTTCAAAGTGTCAACATAAACAAAGAGATGACTTTTGTAGGGACTTTGCGAGACCGTCTCAGTGTCATCTAGACGCCTAAGCCTATAAGAAGAAGGAAAATTGAAAAGTTTCTTTATCGCGGTAACCACCTAGGTCGTAACGAACTAAGGCAGACATCCGGGACACCCCATAACCGATGGCCATGGGGAAGATTGGACAAAGGTATCCTAGGTTGGACAGGAACTCTACAGTCAAGGTGGCGAAATCTTGTCCCTAGCCCACATCTTCCACGGACGCTTCCTCTCTTGGAGGTGGACGACTAGAACTATACCCTCTAGATGAATTACTTTGAGTGGTCACACCGGACCTACCCAACATGGCAGGAAGGGCTATTATATAAGGATACCATTGTCCGAAGCAAGAATCTCAACCTCTACCTCCCTAGAATCATCGTGGGTGCCACCTATGACATCCTCACCAACATTGGTGTTATCCGACATGAGGAGGATTAGTAACTTGACGAATTATAGCTATCGTCCGAGGAACTATCACTATAAGACGTTGATGAAGGCATCGAACTAACCAAACTTGGATAACAACAAATTGGAAAATGGAAAGCAACGAGGCACCACGCCAATCTACAATGAAAAGTTAAGATAAGTTAGATCAATTAAGTGGCACATAACTACAGGATGCACATCCGAAACCATCAAAGGAGAGAAACTCACTATGTACCGCTACAAAGTGTCACAAATGGCAACAGCAAGCACGTTGAAGCTAACAACAACATGTCAAGAATAAATAAGAGATGATGACATGGGTTCCGGACCAAGCTAACAACAACATCTCCACATACTCTTGCCCGAAAAACACACAGAGAACAAAGTTATAAAAGCATGAGAAAGACGCCACAGACATGGGTTGAGAGTGCAAAAATAATAAACAAGCTTCCAAGGTACACTCCAAGTGATTCGAAGGTGAATCCTGAGTTCCCCTAAGTGATCTCAAGTGATGGATTTCTAAGGTGGTCAAGATAGATTCCTAAGGTGAATCCTAAGTTCCCCTAAGTGATCTCAAGTGTTCTCCAAGGTGGTCAAGACGAATTTCTAAGGTGAATCCTAAGTGATCCCAAGTGATCCGAAGTGTTCCCAAGAGATCTCAAGTGTTCTCCAAGTGGTCAAGACGGATTTCTAAAATGCATCCTAAGTGATCCCAAGTGTTCTCCAATATGGTCAAGACGGATTTCTAAGGTGAATCCTAAGTGATCCCAAGTGTTCTCCAAGTTGTCAAGACGGATTTCTAAGGTGCATCCTAAGCAATCCCAAGTGTTCCCAAATGATCCCAACTATTCTCCAAGTGGTCAAGATGGATTTCTAAGATGCATCTTAAGTGATCCCAAGTGATCCCAAGCGTCCCCAAGTGTTCCCAAGTATTCCCAAGTGATCAAGCCAGAACTCTAAGGTGCATCCTAAGTGCCCCCAAGTGACCCTAAGTGTCCCCAAAATAAGGACTAGGCAACAACAACAACATTTAGGAAAACTTGGCCGAAAATCTCAAAACACTTGGGGAAGCATACTCGAGGGTCAAAAGACTTGGAGAATCATGTCTGAAAGCCAAAACACTTGGGAAAGCCTAGACACGAGACCAAACACTTGGGGAAACATGTCCAAAAGCCAAAACACTTAGGGAAGTTTGGACACCAGTCCAAACACTTGGGGAGACATGTCCGAAAGCCCAAAACACTTGGGAAAGCATGTGAAGGAGTCAAAACACTTAGGAAAGCATGTTAAAAACAACAAAACACTTGGTGAGACCAAACGGCAAACATAAGAGAACAAGAGGAAATCACTTACTTGGTAACTCGATGCGCATGCCAACCTCCTCCCAATGTGAAAATCCGTTCCCGAAGCCCGAAAAATGAGATGTCCAAAAAAACTCAAGCAAAAATCTCAAGTGAATAATAAAATCTCCTCTCACCAACTTCTCTCTACTTTTACCTTAAAGCTCACAAATGAGGAGAAGAAGACAACAACCCACTTTTTATAGAGGCATGCGTGGGAGAAAGAGGGGGAAAATTTTAAAGTGGTCTAGCAAATGGGAGGGAAAAATCCAAAGGCCAAAGTCAGAGGGAGACAAGAAAATAAGCTTTAAGTCACATCAGTTGAGATATGTCCCCTACTTGAGAAATCAAGCAAGTAGACTTCACATGCTCCAAAAACACTTGGGAAATGAATAAAAGTGGCGCCAAGCACAAATACATGGCCGGCCACCCATATGGCCTCGGACTCGAGAAGACATGAAAAATCCACATCGAAAGAGAAAGAGAAAAAAGCCTCGGACGAATGAAAAATCACAAAGAGCATCCTTGAAGAGACCTAAAAAATGTTCGTGCCTCGACAAGCACATCGCGCACAAGAACTAAGTTGTACGACCAAGAGCACAACAACGGGCAACTCGCTGTCCCTCGCACAAACAAGCACAAACGTCCTCAGTACAATAGCTCTACGTGACATGTTAAAGCAACACCACAACAACTTTGTTCGCACATAAGAACTTATGTGAATACTCACCTCCATGAAACATGCACGAGTTCCACAACTCACGCTAAGGAAGGAAAGGAGTGACAAGCATAAATACACAAATGCCGCGGACAAAAAAAATTGCAGAGGAAAAATAATAAAAAGGGATCGAAACTGTTGGACCTCGCATCAAGACTAGTTGGAGAAAAAGAAAAATTCCAAAAAGAATGGAAGTCTAAAGAAATGACTAAGTAGTGAGCTACCTTCACAACAAATAGACTCGGACAAAGTGTTCACAACTTCATCCAAAGTCTTCAAGGAGGGAGTAAGATCTTTATGTAATAATAAGAATTGGCAACGCCCATCTATGTGAACTTATGTGACCAATGACATTGCCATTGAAGAAGAAAGAAAGTAGAGAAAATTACGAACATCGCCGTCCTCCCGAAGTGGTGTAGAGCAACAAAATAATGAGCTTCACCTCCAATTCACCACAATCGGACAAGGCAGAGGATGAGCATAGCTTGAGCAAAGACCTCTTGCTCAATCTTGAAAAAGGGAGCAGGGTCCATATGGACATTTGCATATCAGCCACTAAGTTGAAGAAGCTAATGCAAGCTTAAAGACACGAACGTTGGCCCCCTTAAGTTGAAGAAGCTAATGCAAGCTTGAAGATTCAAACGTTGGACCATAAGTCAAAGAATGAAGCACAAGATTTTGAAATAGCCAACAAAGCCTCTCACTGAGGAGGAGAACGCACTACATGGCCAAGACTTAAACCACGACAAGAGAGAGAAACCAAACTCACATCTAAAAAATATGATAGTCATCTTTTCTCAGAATTAAGTCTGAAACCATAGAAGATCTTGGATGTCTCTAAACAAGTCAAGATGCGCCATTCAACAACTTCGGACAAGAAGATGAAACTCGAGCAAACATGCTCAACTTCTCGAATGAGGGAGTAGTGCCCCCACTCCACAACAATTGCAAGTGTGGTACACAACTTGGAAAAAACCAAGACACTCCCACGCCACAATATGGTCAGACAAGAGATATGGCGCACGACTTAGCAGATGTTAAAGGCATCACAAGACATCCCAAAGGGCCATGGCATTCTATGAAGAATGAAATAGGATGTAGGCAACAATTGTCGAACCTATAGCTTACTTCCAACAAAAAAAAAAAGAGTCGAAGAAGGTACAGCCATAAGGTACAACCTCGACATTCATTCCTATGTCAAGAAGTTAAGTCAAAAACACACAACAACTCCGCAAACGTGCAAAGGATGAAAAAGAAGGAGGGCGGCCACGACAATTGTAAACACATTCCAACAGGAGCCTGACCTCCTAAACGTGCAAAGTAATTTGAGCCCCTCTTCAAAGGTGATCATAAGGAAGTTCGAGCATACAAATAGGAGAAGATGTTAAACACGCCTCCTAGGCATGCCTCGCACCTCAAAAGATCACTTTGAGGCTACCATGAACACACGAACATAAGGAGATGTTAAAACACATCTCCTAGATGTGTTCCACACCACAACCAAACACATTTCATCTCCAAAATAGTAGGACACCCTCAGAAGATGTGACAAACCAGCTTATTTCAGCACAGCAAAAAGTGATACACTTATATTATAACACGCTGTGAAACAAATGAGGCCAGACGTCCACCTTTCACCTTTCCAAAAATCGCTTGAATGGACAAGGGTCCTCCAAACAAAGGTGTAGCAAAACTCATCTGACCAACGCACAAGGAAAAGCCACAAGCTGGCCTCCAAACGTGCAAAGGCAACTCCTCCACATGCACAAAAAATAAGCTAAACTTGCTAAACACACGACGGGGTCGCAAAGCTGAAGCCCAAACATGCAAAAAATAGCAACTAACGAACGCTTGTCTCCCAAGCATGGCACCACCCTTCACGGACAAGAAAAATGGATAAGGATACACACCTAGGATAACCCAAGCCGAGCTTTACAACAAAGCTCCATATGTGATGACTTAATCACCAGAAGTGAAGATGTCCTACCAAAATTTTGCACGCAGGGCATGAAGAACTCTCGCACACCCATGCCGAGAGTCGCAAGGCGCCCATCGGACTGTTTATTGCCCCAAGAGACTTACCCCACTCAACCCGATCATCATTGCACCCAATCCTCCTCAAGTGACCGAAACTGATACACACTTCCGGACTTGAGGGGGGACTGAATGTTAAGGAGGACCTCGAACCAGGCCCACTGTTGTACTGCTGTCTGAACCAGACGAGAAATTGGAACACCAAAACAGCTCCTACACAGCTATCCCAACAGAAATGGGTTCGGATTGGGTAGAATGCAGCTACGTCACCTATCATGCACCCTCACTCAGATGCTGACACGTGGCACAATCTGGATCTACCGCCAGCCTATAAATAGGCTACCCCTAGCCTACTCCAACATATCCCATCATAGGCCTAAAATTCAGACTAGAGAGAGTCCCCTAACCAGATCAGTTTTCTCCATCTCACTTTACATTTTAAATTTCGAATATCCTAAGTGATCCTAAGTGACCCTATGTCTTTATGTGCTAAACACTTGAGGTGATACTGGCTTGAGCGTCGGAGCGTGCCCCGGAGGTAAACCTCCGGTGCCCCTCTCACCTCGTTGCTTCCTTACAGGAAACCATACAACTAGTGAAGATCACTTCGGTACCGATGAGTCCCGATATCCCTCGATGTGATTCGATGTGCCACGCACCTCTAGCATAAGGTTGATCACATCAGTTCCTAAGTGCCTTGTACACTCAACGAGAGACTAACCACTTCGGTTGCCAAGTGCCATGCACATTTGTTCACTTAGGCCCCCATATGTCCGATGTCCACCTAAGTGCTACTTACTTTGGCCCAAGCACACCCAACACATCAATACTCTAGTGTCCGTTGGTGTTCAGCCTTAGTCTCTGCCACTACAACGGTCAAATCCACTCCAGCAGACTCTCACAGTTGTGGACACTGATATTTTCACTCGCAACAAGACAGTAATATGATGTCAATATGATACATGTAAAGAAAAAATGAATTAACACAAGGGTATATACAAAAAAATTAATCAATGATTAAATGAAATTAGTGGGACCAATCTTGATCATTCAAAAATCTCATTATGCAAGATTTGCCCCAAATTTAATTCATGATTTTTTTTTAAATATGTTTTCCCCGCAAAAATCAAAACATTATTTTCCAAAACCAATTTCTTAAAAACTTTTGGGTAGTGGGTCTTATTATGGCACGGGTGTCTAAATGTTCATTCAACACTATCGGTCTACAATTCTTATTTAATCAATCAACAAATGTATATGCAATTAACAAATGAGATTATTATCACCGTGAGATCAAAAATACAATTATAAATATATATGCTCTATTTATATATGCATTATGCATGAAATGTACTAGATGTCAAAATGCTTGAAAAAAGAATTTTCTTATTTATAACTTTAAAGTTAATGAACACTTGCCCCAACAATATCAACTTATTTAGGCATCATGGTGGCTTTGGGTTGGAAAATTTAACTTATCACGGGCGATACGATGTATGTTCATCATCGCTCGATTTTATGAATCTTATTCTGGATGCAAAATAGATAGCAAAGGGCCAGAAGCATTCCTCCATGTGTTCCTAGCTTCGCTGCATCTATCAAAAATTTGGCAGGGTTTCGCTTATGTTGGCTTTATATGGATCACTATATGTAGGTGAATGAGGTTCTAAAAGGTCTCGAATTGTTCCTCACTGTCGCCTCTGAAGGCTAGTAAGGCACCCCAATAAAAATGGGTTCAATTCGTTAAAGTATAGTTCCCTAGCCCATGTGGAGGATTATCACGACAACTTAGGTAATTTATACTCCGAAAGTATTTTGCTAGCCTATACAGAGGATCATCACGAGAGCGTAGCTACTTCATTTCCACTTAAAGGATGGAACTCGGGTATAGAGCTCATGTTATGCAAATGCACGTGTAGTGTGTGAAGAGGAACAACAGATCTTTCACCACCTATTCTATGCCCCTTATTCTAAATACCCCGACGATTTATTAAAACAACAATAAAGAATAGTTTAACGCATTAACCAACCAGAGAACAATAGTAATATACAACATTAAATATCCAGAGAAACAATAATATGCATTCAAATGAACATATTTAAAAATATTTTATTATTTTCAAAATTCTCCTTATTATAAAAGATATAGGAACTAAAATTAAATACCAGCTAAAACCGAAAAAATGAGACTTTTGATAACACATGACTAATTCTAGGCCTGACTCTCTAAATGTCCCCAGTGGAGTCGCCAAGCTGTCGCAACCTCTTAAAAAGTCTGAAATGCCCTGTCGTGGGACGTCGGCTTGTTAAATGTGTGACATTGGGGAAAAAATAGAGGAAAAGATGACTTAATTCCTCTTAGATTAAAATTAAGGGTATGAAAATGACCTCGAAAAAGAAATGGAGTCGCCACCAATCTTTTTTAGCTAGGTGTGATCGGTCACCTATTAAAATCGGTTTTTGTAAAATATTTTAAAATTAATTAAAATATTTTTTAAAACCAATTTCAAAGTCTGCGTTTTGAACCAAAGAAAACAAGTACGGGTTCGGGAGTCGGTTACATGTGGGGAAGGATTAGCACCCCCACAATGCCCGTATAAAATGAAACCTTATTACTCATGTGTTATCTCAAGTCTCGGTGAAAATCAGTTTTAAATTTGGTGTTTAAAAATAATTCCCTAAAAAAATCATATTTATTTGAAAATGATCCAGAATTTATTAACATAAAATTTCTCATATTTCCCGACAATCTCGGCAAAACACAGAATTTTCCCTTGGTTTTGAAATTCTCTGAATCACCCTCGTTTTTGAAAAAAAAAAAAGATATTCTGTCATTAATGATAATTGATGATATCCTCCCTAGAAGACCCAACAGATAACTCATGAATTATTTTAATTTGGGAATAATCTTGTTTAATAAAAACATTATTTATTTTTCATGTATTTTGGAATCATAAAAAAATGATCATGAATATGCAAAAATATTACTAACCTTGATGACATGGCACATGAATGAATGACATGGCATATGAATGAATGACATGACATGCTTGACATGGCAAAACCCAAATGACATGGCACATGAATGAATGACATGGCATGCTTGACATGGCAAAATCTGAATGACATAGCATATGGATAGATGACATGGCATGTTTGATATGGCACAATCTGAATGATATAGCATATGTACGAATGACATGGCAAAAATCCAAATGACATGGCAAAAATCCAAATGACATGGCACATGAATGAATGACATGGCATATGAATGAATGACATGGTATGCTTGACATAGCAAGACCTGAATGACATGGCATATGAATGGATGATATGGCATGTTTGACACGGCAAAATCTAAATGATATAGCATATGAATTAAATATTCAATCATAGAATATTCGCAAACATATCATGATTAAAATGGTAAATCTATATGTCATGGAATATGCTCACATCATCATTTTGAAATTGATTATTCATGTGAGAAATCACATAAATGGAAAAAATATTACCGTACTCCCCCGACAAAGCTTAGAAAATAATTCTTTCATATGACATTTTATATGATTCCGAATAAAACAAAAACCATACCTTTCGATTCCATAAACACGTGCGTTGAATAATTTCCTAACCTCCCCAGCAACCCGGCAAAGATTAGGAACTAATTCTCGCCAAATGTTTAGGAAACCAAAAAATACGTTTTTATGCCAAATTAAATAAAAACATTTTTAAAAATGTAATACATGAAGATGTATTTTTCCCTTGAAGTAAGGACATCCGTATACGTTAAGAAGGTATCCCACTACCTTTGAAACAAACTTAAATTGGATTTTTAAAAATCGAATGACTTTGAGCTCAGATTTAAAAAAGTTGGAATTTTTGGATGAAAAAAAAGCCTTGGCCGAAACCCCCTCTAAAAGACTCTAGTTTTCCTATTTTTTTTAAAACTCGGGTTAACTACCCATGACCTGACCTTTGTAAAATCAATTTTTGTCCTTGAGATGACATGGAAATCAACCTAAAACACTAGCTAATGACTCCAATCAGCCCCTCGTTTTTTCAAATAAAAACAAAAAGTTATTAGTTTTAAAAAACTCATTTTGATTCCAACAACCAGTTTTAGAAAACTATTTTTCTACCCCTTATAAAAAATTCAAACAAATCTGAAAAAATCAGTTTAGACTTGAAACATGATGTTCTTCATGAGGAAAAATCAGCTTTAAATTTTGAATAAAAATGACTTGACCAAAATTTCATTAAAGTCACAACAGTAGACTAAAATCTGTTTTACCAAAAACCATTTTTCCAACCTTAATAAAAAAATCTAAAAATCTTGGAAAAAATACCAGAGGATCCCCTAAGGGTCTACTGAATATGGTTAAAAATTATTTTTATATTGACAAAAGTAATTTAGTAAAAAAAAATTGCTCAAAGTCAAAATATCCAACTTAACAACCCATTAGTTTTTGAACAAGTTTGCACAAAAGACTTTGGCTAGAGACTATTGATTGGTCTTAGCCAAAAATCAAGTTGAGGATGGTATGAATGCATGATTTTATAGCAAAACAAATCATATGAAAATGATCTAACATAAGCTAAAAAAATAAACAAGCAAGAAAAACCAATGTTGGCACAATGGTTGGTTCCTTGGACATAGTCCCACCTAACCAAAATCACTTGATAAAAATTAAGATCCTCAAGCTTCTCAAACCTTTTATTTGATTTTTTAAAAATAAAACCCAAAGGAGAAAATCTATCCTACCACAATGGTGAAGCCGCAATCAACAAAGAGGAAAGAAATCAAGCAAAGACAAGCACAATAAAGCCCTCTAGATTCGACTATAGTAGAAAATATGTTGAAAAAGTTTTATCAACTTTGTTATTTTGTAAAGAATAAAGAATAAAAGAAAGAAAACCTTTACAAATTTATTTTGAAAACCTTTTATTCAACAAAGAAAGTTAACAATCACATGGAAAAAGAAGAGAAAACAACATGATATCAAAGAAAATAATTGAAGAAGAAGAGAGAAAATAGCTACCTAGTCAAGCTTTCCAAATCAAGCACTCAAACTTTTCTTTCTTTCTCCCTCTTTCTCTCTTTTTCTTTTTCTCCTTTCTTCTTCCAAGAGTGTACTGAAAATTGCCTTTGAAAAAAAATGAATCCTCTCTTCTTTCTAGGGCTGGCTGAATGGTCCTTATAATATTGGTGTGCTCATCTTTTTTTTAGCCTTTGTCATGCTTTGCATGCTCTTCCAACATCCTTGCCACATGGCTAATTCTTGTCCCCTCCTTGCATGATGCTTTTCTTAAATTAAGGGTTCTTGTCCCCTTTTTGCATGATGCTTTCCTTAAATTAAGGGTTTCCTAACCTCTCATTGGCCAATAATGTCACCTAGATTATTCTTTTCTCCTATATCTACCACATATCTAAGCCACTTGTCATGATCATATGTCTTACTATCAAAATATCTTCCTAGGTGGCATTTTTAATCCTATTTGGCATCATCTCAGAGTCTTCACATGCTTTTCACAAGGCCTTCACATGGCTTTGCAATTTGGAGGCTTCCCATTAGTCAAAAATGCCATGTAGGCAAGTAGTGGAGAATCTTTTCCTTTCTTAAAAATGTCATCTTGCTATTCATTCTTGGCCATTTGATTTAAGATGATCACACCTCCTCCTCCATCAATGAGCTAGCCGAAAATGGCCTGGAATTTTCCAGGCCATTCCTATTTTTTTTATTTGCAAATGGACCCTAATTTCGAATTTTTTTAATCCATCCCATCCAATATAAAACTTAGTTCTGGAGGTTTTCATAATTTTTTGAGCTCGAAATTCTGTTTTTCCTGACTTTTTCTTTGAATTTTCGGTTTAGTGCCTCCCAAACTTTGTCTATTTCCATTTGAGCTCCAATTTTGGATTTTTATTCTCCAACCCCTTCCATCAAATATAAAACTTAGCTCTGGAAGTTTTCATAATTTTACGAGCTCGTTTTGCATTTTTCCTGAATTTTTCTCTAAAATTTCAGTTTAGAGCCCTCAAACTTTGTCTATTTCCATTTGAGCTCCGATTTTGTATTTTTATTCTCAAATCCCTTACATAAAATATAAAACTTAGTTCTGAAAGTTTTCATAATTTTTTGAGCTCGTTTTTTATTTTTTCGGATTTTTCTTTAAAATTGCAGATTAGTCTCCAAAATTTAACATATTTGCATTTCAGCCCCAATTTTGGGTTTTTTTCTTCTCATTTCCTTCTTTCCATCCTAAAAATCAGTTTTGGAAAGTTTTGCAATTTTACGAGCTCGGATTCTATTTTTCTCGGATTTTCCAAAATTGTCCTTTAGCCCTTGAAACCTCGGTTTTACTCGAAAAGGGCCAAAATTTTGGGTTTTCTTTTTCCACTGCCTTTGTCATATATTGAATTGGAGTTGGACCAAAAATGCCTGATTTTTAGATCTGAATTCCTCTCCGATTTAGTTTTTTCTTTTTCCTCAAAATTGGAAATTTTATCGTTTTTCTCGTTTCTCTTCCAATCGGCTCTTCCTTGGGATCCACTTCAAATTGGGACTTGAGATATTTTTATTTATTTATTATTCATCAACTGGGGGCTTCAATTTCACCAAATCAGACCATCTCTATAGTTTTTCACAAATTTGTGAATTTCTTATTTATTCATTAAATATTTATTTTCCTTTTTTTCTTCAAACCAGTTCTTCCTTCGACTCCACTTCAAAATTGGACCTTCCAATATCCATATTTTTTGACCTTATTCCATTTGGAACTTCCAATTTTGTCCAATTTGATCATTTACGCACTTTTTCCGAAATTCGCAAAATTTCTCATTTTTCCTACACTAAATTGTGCATTTTGTCTTTCAACCTCTCTATCTTCAATTGTAGATCTTTGATTATCAAAATTCTTTCACCATTGTTCAATTCAACTTCGAATCTTGATTTTGACTAAGAGTTGACTTTTTTAGTGGTTGACTTTTTGGGGTTGACTTTTTCAAAGTTGACTTTTTTGAAGTTGACTTTTTTAAGTTGACTTTTTGGTTTTTACCTCCGAATCAAAGTCTTGGAGACCCATCTGTGGAACGAAAGAAGATTCTTTGCATTTCGGGAAGTTGAAAGAAGAATTTTCCTTATTTAGGGGGCTCGGATAAAATTAGGTGTCTATAGCTGTGTATGATGTTTTGAAAGAAATGGCAAAGTCACGTGCGTCAAAAAAGAAACATTATGAGGAGGGGGATGCAGATATTCTTCAAAAAGTATCTGATCAGTTGATTACTAAAGAGACACTCAAGGAAAAGCTCACTTAACATGTTGAAAATGTGAGTTTTATGTTGCTTGCTGCCTAAGTAAATGTGCCCCAACACTGCCATATCCCATATGTTCATTCTGTAAAATATTGGTATTTAATATAGCATATCATCATGGAATTTGTAAGTCCACCAAAATTGAATCTTGTGATCTAAAATGATCCCTTTTATCTTGTCAAATTGTTGATGCAAGGATTGTTGGACTGCGCCCGCTATGAGGTATTATCCGTTTTGGAGGTCTAAAGACCGTCCTCACGATTTTGTCATTTGAGAAAAGGCACCTCATAAGGGAAGAGTGGCCCTTACTTTATAAAGCCATAGTCCAATCTTTGGCTAGTCGATGTGGGATTGTTTTCCCCCTCAATACTAGCCCTCCTAGTCAAGGGTACAGACACTGTTTTTGCTGAGGGCTGGTATGAATCCAGAACGGATTCCCATAGACGGTGCCATTGTTGATGCAAGGATTGTTAGATTGCACCCGTTATAAGGTATTTTCCGTTTTGAAAGTCTAAAGACCGTCCTCGCAGTTTTGTCTTTTGAGAAAAGGCGCCTCATAGGGGAAGGGTGGCCCTTGCTTTATAAAGCTACAATCCAATCCTTGGTTAGTCGATGTGGGATCATTTTCCCCCTCAACACAAACCATGAGAAGCATCCATTAATGACACCAGTAAAATGAATAATTTAATGGATAAAGTTAGGTTTAAACGAATGCCATGATGCCTTCCATCTCAAATGTTGGCATTACGTTGGATATGTGTTGTTTCGAATATGCTAAGTTTTAAAGAAAATACTTAACAAAAGCTGGGAGAAGAGAATAGGAAAGAAAATCTTGCTAAAATGAGTATTTTCATTCACTTAGGGCAATGGTTTATCTTGTGCATTTTTCCCATGGTGTTGATATTTGCAGGTGCATTATGAGATGGCATTAGAGTATGCCACTCAAAGTGGAGTAAGAGAGAAACCGAGAGAAGATATATATTTACAGTCACTAGATGCTAAAACTTTCTTGATTTTCGTAGTCCTATATTTGTCTTAAGACTCTTTCTATAGGGAGTTTGTCTTTTTCATACACTTATTACTCAATTATACCATTTCTACTTTCCAACCTGGCAACCTCACTTTAGTAAGAAACAATTGTTACAGTTTACCATTTTTACTGATTTGTAGCCCTACAAAGAAAACTACATATTTGAGTTGAACTTGAATGTACATTGTAGCCTTGATATCTGTAACTGATTTTTTTTTTTTTGTAAGTATTTAAGACAATTTATGTTGAATTTCATGGCAGATGCTGTTTTTCTTTTTTCCACTTAGTACAAAAAGAGTGGCAGCAAATACAGTATAGGATTGTGGTAGCATGAATTTGAGCATTGTTTTATTTGGTTACCAATCACACGAAAGGTGTTCTGATAACAAGAAAAGTTGTTTAGTAGCAAAGATAGCAGTAAATAGGATAAGAGAGGGGTATATTTATAATGGTAAAATTCGATCCGTTTAATGGATTCTGTATGGTTTTGTTTTAAATGGGAAGTTTTTTTTTTTTTTGAAAAGCGAGGTGGATGGAGCGGAACGGTTTTAGTAAATACTTGCTTCGCTCAATTCCATCTAATTTTTTGAAATTATCATTTTACTTTTTAAAATATTTTATATTTCTCTTTATACTTTTAATTGATATATATATATATATATATTAAAATCATATATATATATATACTTTTAATAATATATGTGTATAATATATATATATTGTAGACACCGAATTTTATCCGGGTAATTATTTCATTAAATTTTAATTTTAGTTTAAGTTTTATTTTATTTTAAATTTCAGAATTAATAAAAATAAAAAAAATAAAAAAATTGGGATTGGGATTGGGATTGAACAAAAAATCTTTCTCAGATTTTGGATTGAACTTAAACTCTTTTTTCAGATCAAATCTGACTTAGATTAGAGGTGGATTTTCGGATTAAGATCAAGACTTATGACTCAAATGAACTAGACTTTTTCTAGGATTTTTGTTATAAAAACGACCTTGGGTTAAAAAAAAAGGGGGGGGATCAGAGAATTAGTGGAGTACACATAGAAGTAGTAGAGAGAGCATTGTTTGGGTAGAACACTAAGAAAATTTTCTTTCCAGCTTTTTTTATTATTTCAAAATTTGGGGATTTCCTAGTTCTAGTGTTTGTTTTGCGAAATCAAACGGCGGGTATTTAGGATTTAATTAGGGGAGGTCTAAGCTGAAATTTGGTGGTCATCGGGTAGTCACCGGAGGAGATCGAAGAGGTTGAATCCGTGACATTCAACTCAGATCTAGGATATTCGGTATAGATTCAGGAAAAACTAAGTTGGTTCTTGGGTAGAGGAGGTCAAAAGGGATTTTTGGTGATTCTTTGGGAATTTTTTGAGTCCGATGACCGGCAATGGTGGCAGAGGTCGACAGCGAAGGCGCAGTGAATGACGACAGTGGTGGCTGACGGTGACCAGAATTTGGAAATTTTTTGAAGTGTTCTTGGTGTTCTTCATTTGTTCTTGAGAAAGGAAGAGAGGTTTGAGAGAAATGAAAGTTTTTTTTTTTTTAAAGAGGTGAGCAAATAGAACAAAAAAAAATGGACTAAGAAGGGGGTCCAGCAACCAGGTCGGGTCAGGACCTGCGCACTGATCCGCGTCTGGGCCCGACCCAGTTGTTGGTTGGGGTTTGGTTGGGGTTTTGTTTTGGTTTGTTTCTTTCTTTGTTTCTTCTTTGTTTTGTGATTTATGTTCTAGATTTGTTTAAGTTATTTGTTTTTTTCTTTTTTTTACATATGTTTTTTTTTTTATATATTTATTTAATCTATTTGCATTATTATTATTATTTATTTTTGGACTAATTATTTTTTTATAGTTTTTGCAGGTATTTTAAAGATTAATTAATTATTTTATGATTATTTTTATTTTTAAATAGTATGATTTAGATTAGGTTTTTCTAGTTATTTTATTTTTAGAAAAAGCATGATTAGGGTTTATTTTAGAAAAAGCATGACTAGATTTTTTAATTTATTTTATTTTTAGAAAAAACATGATTAGGGTTTAATTTAGAATTTGCATAATTGTTTTTATTTTTATTTTTAGAAAAAAGCATGATTAGGGTTTATTTTAGAAAAAGCATGATTAGGGTTTAATTTTAGAATTTGAATGATTGTTTTTATTTTTATTTTTAGAAAAGCATGTTAGGTTTTATGATTTTATTTTTTAGATTTTGCATGTTTAATTTTTTATTATTTTTTAGATGGCATGTTAGGAATTGATTTATTTTTATTATTTTTAGATGGTATGTTAGGAATTGATTTATTTTTATTATTTTTAGATGGCATGTTAGGATTTGATTTATTGTTATTATTTTTAGATGGCATGTTAGGAATTGATTTATTGTTATTATTTTTAGATGGCACGTTAGGAATTGATTTATTTTTATTATTTTTAGATGGCATGTTAGGTTTTATTTATTTTATTATTTTTAGGTTTTTTTTTTTTTTTTTCATTTTGCATGATTAGGAAAATGAATGTTGGCTTCGGTAGATTGATTAAGACCATTTAAAGACCAATTTATAATATTATGTGATTGATATGATACTATCTTTAGGATAGGCATTGTGGGGGTGATAATCCTTTCCTGCACATAACCGAACTCTTGAATCTAGTTCTAAAACGTAGATCAGAATCAATTCTTTTTAGGGTGCCTTACTCAAGCTTATGATGACTTTAAAAAGGATAGATTCATAAAGGTAACTAATCACACCTATATGAGATAATTAGTGGCGACTCCATGTTTATATCTAGCTTGCTAAATTCGTATTTGGCACGTTATGACAGTTTGGCAACTCCGCTGGGGACTTTAGAGAGTCGAGCCATAGGTTAGTCACATGTTATTTCTGGTCTTAAATTTTTGGTTTTTATTATTTATTTTTTTCTAACGTTTTAATCCTTTTTCTTGTTTAGTTTGTTTTTTTTATTATTTATTTTCAGGAATCTTTGTGAGTCAAAGGTTTGGCATGTTCCGTCGCACATACCACACTTTCATATCATAAGTCCTATACCCGGACTCGTCCCTTTTAAGAGGGGGTAAAGTACCTACGCCCTTGTGAGGTAATAACCTCCGCAATGGCTGGCGAAACTCTCTCAGAGTGTAAAGTACCTAAGCTTTCGTGAGGTAATAACCTCCGCAGCAGCTTTGGAAAATACTTTCACCCAATTTGAACCTTTCGAATGAGCCTATAATGGGTGAGGGGCCTTACTCATCCTCCATGGATAAAGTTAAGGAACAACTTGGGGCCTTTTAGATGTCCAATATCTTAAAGCCCAACATATAAATAACACTTAAGAGGCCAGCCTGAGTTAGAGCCATGTCCACCTGTTTCATATAGAATAACCCAAGTTAGGACACATGAAGAAACACCTCTTACCTTTGTCTTACATTTTTGTTTATTTATTTGTTATATAATATACTGACTATTTTCTTTCTTTCTTTGTCTTATTCACATCATGCATCATACTAGATATCTTGCCACATAATAGTCTTTGATAAGAAGAATCTTTACTGTCATCCATAGAAATCATAGTAAGATCCGAGTATGCAAAGTTTGAACCTCGAGCTATTTGAAGTTGAGATCCAAAAAGGTTCAGCGAAATAAAAGAGACTGTTTACCAACCGATTATGTGTCCATACTCCCCGAGGAGGTTCATCTAGACCTTACACAAAATGATCTTGCCGATTTAATTGACATATGGGGATCTTGGAACAGGGTAAAACAAGAAATGTTCCAGCAAAGCTATGGTGATCTCGCGTTACTCCTCCAAGTTAGAATAGACCAACTTAATTCAGGCAATGGTACATTTCTGGGACCCTTTTTATAGATGTTTCATCTTCAATGAGGTAGACATGGTACCCACTGTTGAAGAATACTCAGTAATGCTCTGTTTCGACTACCGAGACCCTGACAAAGTCTTCTTGAAAAATAAAATAGGCTATCACAGGAAATTTGCTAGGATGTTGGGGATCAGTTTGTCTGAAGTGGACCATCACGTTGTGGAAAAAGGTGAGTATAGTTATATCACATGGGATTATCTGCGGGATTTCATTAGGGAGCATCTGAATGATGAAGAAGGTATGAAAGCAATGGCGCTTGCCCTTTATGGGATGGTTGTCTTTCCCAAAATCTCGGGGCATGTCGAGATGGCCGTAGCAGACCTGGTTGATCAGATCGAGCACCAGCTGAATGTGGAATCAACAATATTGGTAGAAACTATCAGGTCGTTGAATCACTGTCGATGATTGGGAAATGGACGTTTTACTGGGTGCATACAGTTATTATACATATGGATGAAAAGCCATTTTGAATGTATTAAGTCATACTTCATCTCTGACATCCCCATTCAGGAATTCTGTAACAGTGTTTGGCCAAACCCAAAGGCAAAACGTGTTTGGATAACGTTTTTTCGTAAGCTCAAAAATTGAGAAGTTGTATGGATAGCACCCTGGATGAAGTTTGATTCTGTGTTGTATAGTTGTGGAAATCAACCTTGGGTACCTCTTCCAGGACTATGGGGAATCGTTAGTTATGCATCTATTTTGGTCCTTAGGCAAGCTGGACATGAACAATTTATTCCTATGATACAAAGGCTCAACCGTTTGGAATCTTCTTTTGCGAACAATGGGGCTTCAGAGAAGAAAGAAGATCTCGTCAAGGTCTGGAAACAAACAATCCAAGTCGACCAAGTTTGGCTTTCGAACGGTGTTACTGCTGAGTATCTTGTGTGGTAGGCTAGGCGAGACAAAGATCTGGTACTTCCTTGGAAAAGAAATTCAGATCTCGGCTCAGCTCACGTAGTCAGACTCAGTGTTGGAATTTAAGTTAACCAAGAGGAAGTCACGCGAGGAAGAACATGAATTAGAGCAGGAAAACCAGAGATTGTGAGTGAAGATAAAAAGAATAGAAGACAGTCAGTCTGAGCAAAAAATTCATGAATTGGATCATGAATGCAAGGTATGGAAGGCGGCCTTTGAGGGACTAGATGATTTGGTTTCATAAAGGACTTCAGAGCTTGAAGATATAGGAGTAGAAAATGAAGAGATATGTTTGGAATACATGAAAAAGAAAGTGAAGTGCCAAGAGTTAACCCAGAAGCTCGAGAATATGGACAAAAGCAAGATTTCCTCAGGCATTTATTAGACCAGATTTCTAAAAGCGCTCGCAAGGCAGAAGAAATGAACAACAATATTGAAGGGCTGAAGGCAAATATGCATCCAAAAGACATGAGAGGTCAACTAGAAGCATAAATAATTGCTTTAGAGGGAATCGTTGAAGAATTTGGGCATGATATTCAAGAGATGAAAGAACAGCTTTTTAAGATGGTTGAAAGTTTCCTCGAGGATCTCCATCACCTTTGGATCAACCGCATACGCTCTATGGCTCGCATGATGAATCAAAGTATCAAAAAGCTGAACTTAAACACCTAATGCCTAGTACAAAGTCTTCTGATTGGATACCATTTCAGATACCTAAGGTAGAAACTCTTTGCTTCACATCATCACTGCAGATTGGTCCGCACGCAGACAGATATCGTGGTGTCACTTTTCGACCAATTTTTGGGCCTGTTAATTAGAAAAAACAATGTAGTAATCGGAATAAAACTCCTATTGATCCAATTCTAATGACCTACACGCAGTTACTTCCCTAGCGTTTTCAAGCCAATTTTGTTGGACCAATTTATCCGGAATATTTAACGCCTCTTTATCCTAAAGGTCACGATGCCAATGCTGCTTGTGGTTATCATGTTGGAATTTCAGGCCACTCTACAGAAAATTGTGGAGCATTGAAGCGGAAAGTACAGATCTAATTAAAGCAGGGTTTTTGAGCTTCGAAAAGCAGACAAAGCCAAGTGCTGAGGGGATCTCATCAATAGCAGCACCTTAACTTTGGAGGTTTTGGAATAATCAGAATTTAAAGTCTGAAGATGAGGGATGTCACTCAGAACTCAATCTGGATGAATTTTTGATGTTTTCAGTTTTTTAGGAATGACATTTTAAATATTATTTAGGTGTTTAAGAGTTTTGTTTTCTTTATTAGGAATTGCTTATGTTTGCATGATTTAGTTTCAAGTTCAAATAAAATAAAAAAATCTTTTTGATCTTAAAGAAGTTGGTGATTATTGATAAGAATGAACTTTGCAATCCATTCCCTTGTCTAGTCTCAAATCAGACCACACAAAAGCTTGATGCTTTTGAAATTTCATGAACTTTGTTTTTCATTTGGCCATAAAATGAATTCCAAAAGGTCAATTATATTCATCTGAGCAATGAACAATGAATTGGTTGTATTAATATGTAGAAACATTTTTTGAGAACGAATGCATAAGGCACTCTTTTGAAAGAATCTGGACTTTGGTAATTTGGTAAATGTCAAGGTTATCTAGAGCCTTAAATACACCACCTTTAAGTTCTTTCATCACACCGAACTTTTCTTTTCCTGAATGGTGTCTTTTACATATTGGGGGCAAAATTACCTTAAAAGCCATATATTTCCAGCATCCTTGAATGCCTTGACATGAGTAACATCCATTTTCACCCAGTTATCCTTTGCCACATCTTGGGGGAGGATTACCAAAGAGCCAAATGACCCGATGTTTTTACGTACTATTTCGACTTGTGCAAAATTTGTTTTCCTCTATAAATTGCATGGACATCTTGATAAAGCCGGAATAAAGAGAATTGTTGGGTTAGGCCTTCATTTGGATAGGCATATTGAGATGATGTACGAGTTGCAAAAAAAACTGTGATATCATGCATATGGGATATTCAAATGATTTTAAAGGCAATTCTTATTATCTACTTCACCTAGGGTTTGCTCTTCAATGGAAATACTCATACTTGACGTGAGAAATGGCCATCTTTCATATTCCTTTCACAAAAACCCTTTGAGCCTATTGGATTCTTGTTTTTTAAATGAACCTTGACCAAGGATCACCCTCCACATCAGGGGGCAAGTATGGAAAAATATCTTTCTAAAGAAGAATGAACGTTTGGATCATATTTTTATACCAGGGGGGCAAGTATAAAGAAGTATCCTTCTGTGGAGGAATGAATGTTTGGATCATATTTTTACACCACGAAAAGAACACCTTATGTTAGGGAGGAAAATGTTGAGATGGATTGAGTTTCAAAGTTTCAAACTAACTTTGTGATAGGAAAGTCTGTGAAAAAAAAAAGAAGAAAAAAAGGAAAAAAATAAAGAAAAAATAAAGAAAAAGAAAAAAGTTCACAAGATGAAATCCTCATGAAGAGAAATGATCCATGGTTCGATGGGAAATACATGGGAAGTAGAAATGATGAAATCCTCATGAAGAGAAATGATCCATGGTTTGATGAAAAGAGAGATGGAAAATATTATGAGAAGTAGAAATGATGAAATCTTCATGAAGAGAAATGATCCATGGTTTGATTACCTTCAAAATGAAGAGAAAGATATGAAATATTGAAGAAATGATCCTTGGTTTAATTACCTTTAAACACGTTTTTGGCCTAATTATCCTTTCTTTCATAACCCCAAACCTTGGCCTACATTACAAGCTTTAAAAGTCCATTTTGATCAAGTATGAATGTTAAAGTTGGAGAGTTTTTCCTCACATTCTATCTCATCTTTTTGAATTGTTATTGAAGAAATTTGAATTCTCAAATGCATGGTAGAGCAAAAAAAAAAAAAGAACGAAGCTCTAGGGTGAAAACCCAAAAAGGGGCAAAAACTTGAAAGCAACTCTGCATGATTGTGCCGAGGCCCAAGAAGAAGTACAAGATGGCTTGAACCTACAAGGGAACACCAAACACTTTTGAGAAGGTCAATATCATTTGGATGACTTGACCCAAAGATTGAAAATCTTTTTTCCTTTCTTGTCCAAATTTTGAACCTATCATAGATAGTCTTGACATTTGTTGAATTGCTATATATAAAGAAACTAAGAAAGAATGCCAAAATGGATTGTGTTTTCAAAATAAAACTTTTTGTGAAAACCTGATTGTTGAAGGAAATTCATTGTGAGTTTAGATGAAGAAACATTGATTTTTCCCTTATCTATTGAAGCTTCTCTTGATAACCTAAACCTTGACAAATTGAAATACTCAATGAGCCAAATTGTGATTCACCTTGTCCATTCTTGTAGTAATCACCAGTTTTTAAGAGATCCAGAGTTGCATTTTTGTTTAGAAAAAGGAAACTTGATTTTTGAACATGAAAAATGATATAGGGCAATTTTCATCGGGACATGATTGAAAAATGATTTTTGGACAAAGAATTTTCAAAAACATAACATGAGAACATTCAGGTTTAGGGGATGCATATTTGAGTTTTGAACCAGTTTGATAAGAGTGACATTTTTGGGGGCAAAGAATGAGAAGGCTTTTTACCATGAAGAGAAAATGGTTTTGAAGAATGGAACCTATTGAGTTGGTAAATTGCAGAGTAGGCTCTTTTGCACCATCGACATTGAAGATTTTTCACTTAGAATTTGAATTTGCTTGAGGTTGACTTTCTGGGAAGAAAGGAAAATGAGAACAATGAAAAGTTTGGAAATGTATCTGTTCAAAGCTTTGGAATTAAGGAGATGTCTTTTTGAGAAAGAGAAGGTGATGTGATTGACTGATAAAATTGGTGGAGGTCAATCCAGTTCTAAGTCTGAGCGTTTGGAAGCTGAAAAATGATTGAGTATCCTTTTGTCACAATTAAAGATTCGTGATATTTTTCATTCCATCACATGACATTCATTTTATGTATTTCATTTCATGGCATTCATGTCATTCATCACATGGATTTAATATATGAGTGAGATTTTAGTTTTTGAATTTTGAAATCAAACTCTTTTTAAGAATAGTTCTTTTCAAGGTGAAGTTTTGAATCTCGGTTAAGGAAGATTTTCAAGGTAAGAGTTTTGAGCATTCAGTTGAGGAAAGCTTAAAAAATGGTATATTTTTAAAACCTCTGGGTATCATTTCAAAACCTCCGGGTATCTTTTCAAAGCCTTCGGGTATTGTAGACACCTAATTTTGTCCGGACCACTAAATCAGGTACATTTTCTTCCTAAATTGATGTTTCAGAATGTTAAAAGACTTTTTTCATCCTGCAGGTGGTACTCCGAGACTTAGTTTAAGAGGGTGAGCATAAAAAGTCATAGTCAAAAAAAAGTCAACCCCGAGAAAAGTCAACCCAAAAAAGTCAACCCAAAAAGTCAACTACTGAAAAAATCAACCCACTTTCAAAATCAAGATTTGAAGTTCAATTGAAAAATGGAGAAAGAATTTTGATAATCCGGGGTCTACATTGAAAGATATGTAGTTCGGAATTTGGGTTATGGAGATTCAGTAGAAAGAAAACCCTAATCCGGGAAATTTGGGGAAAAGTGCTTAAATGATCAAATTGGTGGAAATTGAAGGTTCCAAATGAAAAGCACTGGCTATGGGTAATGGAGAAGCCACTTGGAAGAAAAACTGAAAGAAAAGTCAATCCGGGAGAAAACCGAGAATTAGGGTTTTTGATGGATTTTAGTGAAATTGGGAAGAATTACAGAAATGGCCCGACTTGGTAAGAAAAAAGCCCCTAATGATGAGGAGTTGATTAAAAAGGATAGCCCAAGGCTCAGTGTGAAGAAAATCTGAAAATCGGACTTGTTTTGAGCAAAACCGGGTTTCGGAGGCAAAAGGGCAAAATGGAAAATTTTGGGAAAAATAGCAAATGAACTCCAAAAATTCTAAAAATTTGCAAATCTCATTTTTAAATTATTTGACAGAGATTGGCGAAATAAAATCTTGATTCGGAGTTCGTTTGCAAAATGGCCAAATACCGGGTCTCCTATGCAGTAATTCAACAGGATAAATCCCGAAAAAATAGCAAATGAACTCCAAAAATTCTGAAAATTTGCAAATATCATTTTTAAATTATTTGAAAGAGATTGGTGAAATAAAATCTTGATTCGAAGTTCGTTTGCAAATGGCCAAATACCGGGTCTCCTATGCGGTAATTGAACAGGATAAATCTTAGAAAAATAGCAAATGAACTCCAAAATTTTGAAAATTTTCAAATCTCATTTTTAAATTATTTGAAAGAGATTGGCAAAAGAAAATCTTGATTCGGAGTTCGTATGCAAAATGGCCAAATACCGGTCTCTTATGCGGTAAGTCAATAGGATAAATCCCGGAAAAATAGCAAATGAACCCCAAGAATTTTGAAAATTTGAAAATCTCATTTTTAAATTATTTGGAAGAGATTTGTGAAATAAAATCTTGATTCGGAGTTCGTTTGCAAAATAGCCAAATACCGGGATCCCTATGCAGTAATTCAAGCAGATAAATCTTGAAAAAATAGAAAATGAGCTCCAAAAGTTATGAAAATTTCCAGATCACATTTTTAAATTATTTGGAAGAGATTGGTGAAGAAAAAACTGGATTCGGAGCTCGTTTAAAAAATGGTAAAGTTCGAGTGCATAAAAGGGGTAATTTCGAAAATAAATCTGAAATAAATAGCAAATGGACTCGGAAAATTTTGAAAACTTCCAGAATTCAATTTTTTCTTATTTCAGAAGTATTGAAAAAATAAAATTCGAATTTGGAGTCCGTTTGCTATTTATTTGGGTTCGGGGGGCAAAAAGGTCATTTCACCAAGAAAACCAAAAAGGGCAAATTGGTAATTGAGGAAAATATGAAAGATGAAGAAATTGCTGGGATTTTTTCTTCCTTTGGCCAGCCAACATATAGCAGAAGAAGGAAGCTTAAGCGATTTAATTCCCTAGTCACTATCATGCCACATGCTATAACTAACACCTTGCAAATGGTCCCCCCTTCATCCAATGGCTTAGGTGCCTTGTAGGAAAGTTGAATGCACCATCCAATGGCCAAGTTTAAATGTCAAAATAAAATTTTTATTTGTCATAAAAGAATGCTCATCTAATGGCCAAGAATTGAAGGAAAAAGATGAGCACAATTCATCCAAGGGTGAGCATCAATTCGGTTGAGCAAGGGAGTGCATGGGATTATCCCTTTTCATCCAATGGCTTAGGCCACTACAAGAGCTGAGTACATATGTTGAGGGCTGGATTTAGTCTACAAGGTATCATTTTTATGTTGGCTTCATCCAATGGCCAAGAATGGAAGAGCACAACTCATCCAAGGGTAGGCATTCAAGAGGGGCAAGCAAGTGAGTGTATGGGATTGGTCCTTTTTTACATCTAACTGCTAAGGTTAATCCAAGAGCTGAGTAAACATCTTATGGGCTGGAATCATTTGGCAAGATGACATTTTTATGTTGTCATCGAAATATCTACATCTAATGGCCAAGATTGGGGGAGAAAAAGTGCAATTCTCATCCAATGGTTAAGGGTGAATTCGGCCAAGGCTAAAGGGAGTAGGGGAGTTTCATTTTTTTCAGAAGTTTTTGGCTGGAAAATAGTAGCTAATTTGGCAAGAATAAAGGTTTTGAAAGAAAGAAAAAAAAGGTTTTCATTAGAGAGTTTGAAGGTAGTCATCTCTACCAAGTTCTAGTCTAGCTTTCTTCTTCATTTTCATGGTGTTTTCTTGGTTTTTCTATCATGTTTTCCTACAACATTTTTCTTAGAAATAAAGTTTTTTACGGTTTATTCAAGTTTTCATCTTCTTCTTCTTCTTTAAAATGGTGGAAATAATTTTTTTCTTAGAGTTTCATGCCATGGCCGAATGGCTCATTTTTCTGCCTTGTTTTTTTTCTTTTCTTTCTTCCTTGCATGTTGTTGTGAAAAATGATTTATACAAGTTTTTTTTTTTAGTATTCTAAGGTTCGGATTTTTACAAAATATGAAGCAAAAAAGGTTGAAATGGCTACATGATCTTGGCTAGACCAAGTGATTATGGTTTGGTGAGAGGCTATGCCCATTTGACACCATCCATGAAGCTTACCTTATTTTCTGTTTTACATAGTTTATTTTCAGTTTTGATGAGATGGAAAGGCTTCATGATCTTGGTAAGACCAAGTGATTATGGTTTGGTGAGAGGCTATGCCCATTTGATACCATCCATGGAGCTTAACTTCCCTTGTTCTACTTACTTGTTTTGCTTATAATTTCTGCATGTCTATGTTAAATCTTGTGTATACATTTTCTTTACATTATTTTCTATGCTATGTTTGTTATATTTCATTTCCATACTTGGTATTTCATCCTTGCATTTTCGGCCTTTGTTGTTCATATATCCATATTGTGCATTTTTTTTATGTACCATGTATTACATGTTTTCATTCTCAATAGTTTTGTTTCATGCATATTCGGCCATTCCATTTTGTGTGCCTTGTATGTATATTTTTCTTTTGCTTCTTAGCTTGTTTATATCTCCATGTCATGAACTTGCATATTCTGATTTTGGTATGCCATGTGCTCATGAAAACGCTATGATAAAAATGCCATCATTATGATCCATGACCATTCGGCAATACCATGTTTGCTTGCCTTGCATGTGCATTTTTATTTTGTTTCTTAACTTGTTTGCATTTCAATGCTATGAGCTTGTGCATGTAGATTTTGGTATGTTATATGTTATTGACAATGTCATGACATTATGCATTTTAATATGGTTTGTCCTGTACTTATGTCATTTAGTAAATAGGATTGCATTAGAGTCTTATGTGATCATTTGGCCTCTTCATGCATTCATTGCCTTGTCATGCATTTGTATTTTTGTTTAGGTAACATGCTTTGCATTATCATATCTTGAAATTGTGTATTAGCTACTGTTTGTTCCAGCATTGACATTAATTTCATGAGTCATTATATGTTCATAGTATTGCTATGCATGCTCACTACATTTTAGGTCTAGGCCATATTGGTATTGCCATGCATATTGAGTCTTAAATTACATTGGTATGTCATGCATTAATATGCTATTTAGGTGATATGTCATATTCATTTTCATGCATATTTATAACATATTAGGTCCTAGTCACATTTAGATTATCAAGCATTGCATGCATATAGAGTAAGGATAGCATTAATTGCCATGCAAATTCATGCTAGGAATTTAGGTTGCCATGAATTGTCATGCATTTCCTTTACCATTTAGACCTTTAGACCATGCATTTCATACATTTCATTTTCTGTATGTTCATGCATTCCATGTCATTGCCACTTGATTTGTGACTTAGGCCAATTAATGGCTCAAAGTCATGCTCTCTAGAGCATACTTGTGGAAAATTAAGGAATTGTCAAATTGATCATTCTACCTTTGTGATTTTTTTTTACTTAGCCAATTTTTTCAAAGATTATTAAAATGTTTAGCTACTGTCCTTAGGATGATTTCCAACAATTTCCATTTTGGTTTTTGAATGAATTTATCAAAGGCAAAATATGTGTTTTGACAAACAGTTTTTTTTCACCCAGTACTCGAACATCTCCAATTTTTCTGGGTAGTAATCTTTAATCATAAAATTAAGACAATTGTTTCTCGTG
Source organism: Fremontodendron californicum (assembly GCA_030761205.1). Lineage (NCBI taxonomy): Eukaryota > Viridiplantae > Streptophyta > Magnoliopsida > Malvales > Malvaceae > Fremontodendron > Fremontodendron californicum. The sequence continues at coordinate 5,635,892 of JAULJL010000014.1, forward strand.
TAGATTTACATGTTTTGAGTCTCCAGTATTTTTTTTAGAATTTTTAGAATTTTTAAAAATAGGATCAAAAATCGTGTGAAAAAATTGGACAGTAGAGGCAGATTTGAAATCAAAAGAGGAATAAGGGTTGAATTTGGCTAAGGCATTTAGAGGGGGTTAGTTAGAAGATTTAGCTACTATCTTAGGGTAGTTTCTAAGCCTTTTTAAACTTTGAAAATGATTTTATAAATCTCGGGTTAAGGGTAGTTAAGTCCGGGATTTTAAACTTAGGAAATTAAAGCCATTTTAAAAGGGTTTAATGAGAGTTTTAATTTTTATTCAATTTTTTCTTCTAAATTATTTTCAAACAATCATAAAGTTTCGTTTTTTAGAAAATCTAATCTGACATATTTTCCTATGGTAGCCGGATATCTTTTTAGATATACGGATTTCTTTAATTAAAGGAAAAAAATACATTTTTCATGCATTGCATTTTCCATGTTCATGCATTTTATTTAAATGTATGATTTTTGCTATGATATTTTTCATGATATTATTATTATTTTAATTCATGTTTTATGATCTTATATTTGTTTGCCATATGATTTTTAATGTTTCATGATATCCTATGCTTTTTATTTAGTTACCTTTGTCACATTATTTAGCATATACTATGTTCATGCATTATTATTTTTATTAGTATTTTCATGCATATTATATGTTAGCATTATTTTAATTCCATGTCATTTCTTTTCATTTAAGATCATATTCCATGTCATTTAGGTTATTTCATTTATAACATGCCATGTCATTTAAAATATGCCATATCATTTAGAATTACCATGTCATTTAAATCATTTTATCTCATTTAGAATATACTATGATACTTAGGAATTTTTTTTACCTAGAATATACTTGATGCACCCAAAATAGTGTATCTTATTTAACCTTGCACTAAAAAGATAAATTGTAAGTATAGTAGTTAGCAAGGGTCGAGTCCTCAGGGATTGGGTTTTAGTTTATAAGTTAATAGTTTAAAACTTAAATTCAAGAACAATAAAAGAAAAGGGGTTTTTGAAGCCAGATTTAAACTAAAGTAAATAATAAGAATAAGATGCAAGGCGGTATAACCAGCCAATAAAAATATATATACTAAATTAGGCGGTATAACCAGCCAATATATATACTAAATTAGGCGGTATAACCAGCCAATAAAAATAAAACAAAGTTAATATACAAATTAGGCGGTATAACCAGCCAATAAAAATAAATATACTTTTAAAAATAAGCAAACTAGAAAAGTAAGAAAACAAGTAAGTAAGAAGAATCAAATATGAAAAATATGGTTAAGGTTTCATTCTCCACCACTAGACATCATTAAGAATCAATTTCAGATCTATCAATATCAACCAACTATCAAAGTTAACAACCGTAGATAACAACAAGCTCTGTTATCCCAATCTTTCCTTAGTTTGTCGTTAAATAGAACAAGCTCTCTATTTAATCTCTAACCATTAAACAACCTAGAATAAGCTCTCTAAATTCAATTTAATGGCAGCTTTATGATGAGAAAGATAGGTTGATCTAAGCAACAAACACATAAGCTCGGATTGTTCAACTTAGGTTATGTTCCACTTTGCAATTATTGAAAACTTGACCATAATCATTAATCACAAATTGCCACTTATGAATAGGAAATCACGACAATTACACGGATCAAGACTCCTAAACTAGCAATAGATAATTATCAAGATCTATCTAGTTGTACACCTAAACAAATCAAGACAACATCATGAACAATTCTTGTAGAAGAACATAAGCAACTTTGATAGAAAATTAATGATAGATAGAATCTGAAAATCAATTATAAAACATGTCTAGGGCTTTGAAATCACCCTTAACCAAATAGAAGTTTAGCCTAGCATAGGCATTATAAACATAAAATTAAATAGAATCTAAGAAGAAAATAAAAGAAAGAAAGAAGAAGAAGAAGAATATTAATTATCCAACCTCTTGCTCTTTCTAAAGAAAAAGAAAACTAGAGAAAAGAAAGAAGAAGAAAACTTAGAGAATTTTATTACAATGGCTAATATCCTACCTATGTACAATATGATCCTCTACAATCATCCAAGGCCCTCTATTTATACACATTTTGGGGGGCTAAATGACAAGAGACAAGCTTTACAAATTTCAAAGGTAGGTATAATAGGTGGGTGCATTTTTCTAACAATTTTCGTCATATTGTATGACCATTTTGATCAGCCAACTTGATGGTCGATTTTGTCAATCTTGGAGGCCTGATCTGATCACATGGTCTTCTAGAAAAATGTTACCCTATGAGTTACTGATTCATAGCCGTTGGAATCAGCTCATTTTCTGATGTGGAGAAGAAGATATGGGCAAAATACGAAAACAGGTCAGCACAGACGTCATTGCACATCAGCCAACTTGATGGTCGATTTCTTCAATATTGGAGGCTTTATCTGATCACATAGTCTTCTAGACAAATGTTCCCCTATCAGTTAGTGATCCATAGCCGTTGGAATCAGCTCATTTGCTGATGTGTATCGGACGATATGGTCAAAATGCGAAAACTGCTCAGGACAGACGTCATTGCACATCAGCCAACTTGATGGTTGATTTCGCTAGGGAAAACGACTCCGTTTCAAGAAGTGTAAAACATGAAAAAGATAGATATGCCTCTTAACTTTGCATGGTTAAAATTTCAGCCTTATTTCTTCAGTGAAACTCCAGATATAGCTGATATGGCAAAAGGTGTCAGAACTGGAACTGAACTGGATTTGCCCTTAATTCTAGTAATCTGAAATCACTCAAAGAAACTTGTGAAAAACACCAAATTACATAAAAATAAAAAAGATCATAAACACAATTAGACTAAACAATAATAACTCGTATTTGACACAAAACAATAATAAAACATAACTAAAAACTATATAATTATACGAGTTATCACACCCCCACACTTAGATTGTTGCTAGTCCCTAGCAACGACTCAATAAAAATAAAATAAGAAAATCTAATCTAATCCATTTTCGTAGGAAATCACGGTGGCACTTAGCATGTGACACAAGCCTTTAAACCCCTAGGTGTCCCTAGTGGACGAGTTTAGTCTCGTGAGGGTTTACTAGGACGATACCCACAAACATTGAAAACATAAGAAAAACTAAAAATAATAATTATAACTAATCCTTCCAATATAAATTAGAGATAATCATTGGACAAGTCTTAAAAACTAATCAATAGCTCAAAGAAATTCACAAAAAATCTTGCTTGAATGTAAATAGTTTGAGTTAAGCCAATATTAACATAACATATTTCAATCAAAATAGTGCATATTCAAACTTAATCTCAACTTCTCACATGGGATACTCCCTTGATTTTCACTCTTTAAAGTAGTGGTAAAGTGTTTACACTCAATCAATCTCATGAAAACACTTCTACCATATGCTTGCTTGTCCACCTATTCTCCACTAAAAGATCATGCAACTTCATAAATCAAGAGGTCTTTAATCAAGGTTGTAATGGGGCCAAGGGGTTTGTAATGTGGTTGAAGAACAAAAGGATAAAGATATCACAAAGGTTCCAAAGAGTTCATAAAGTTTAGAGACATAAAAAGATTATACAAAGAAACTTCTCAAAACTCTTTACAAGTACATAGTCACCTAGGCCGGATATTCATGTTGGGCCTTTTCTTCATTCTAAACAACTTTGTAATATCTTTTTCTTTTTCCACAAATTCAAGAGATGATTCATATTTTTTTTTTTTTACATAGGAATGTATTTGCCAGTATTCCATTTCTTTTTCTCTTGACTTTTTTTTTCTTTTCCCCCCACACTTATTTCTTGTTTCTAACCAAAAAATATCCCTTGTCTTTGCTACTTGTCTCAAATCATGCTAATTCTTCTTTGGAACAAAGGTAAAGATATAAGTATATTTAGGTTAGGGACAAGTTATGGTTACCAAAGAGATAGCTTATTCAATGTAGGCTCAAATTGGTTCACTAAGGGTGTGTTCTCTTGGAACATCAATAAGGGATGGCTGTTTGGCCCTGGCTAAAAATCCTAATGCCTCTATCATATTCATGTTGTCACATGCATCAATATAGTCTCAAACGGTTTAAAGCAAGTTCTAGAGAATCATGTAATCATAAGAGCACTCAAGAAAGAAATTAGATTGATTTGTATAATGCATCAATCATTATAGGCTCAAAAACTCACAAGGATGATTATACAAGTCAGATTAAGTCTAAACATGCTTCTTTCTCAATCAACATAGCATATTAACATTGGCTCATAAAAAGGTTGACATCAAGCTCAATTCTCATGAAAATCTTCTCACTAATAAATTTGTTTTAGACTTATGCAATTCATATCTCATCATTGTATTAAAAAGGAACTAAAACACACTAAAATAATAATAATAATAATAATAATAATAAAGACTCATAAAAAAAATAGTAGACAAAAATAAAAGAAATCCTAAATCATTCCCCCCACACTTAATTCTTACATTGTCCTCAATGTAAGTCTATTAACCCAAATGAAAGAATCATGTGTAAGAGAAAAGAACTAATAACATAAGAATAGGAACAACTAAGACTCAAAACAAAACAAAACAAACTCATGCAACCTAAATAATCCTAAAATACTAAACAAAAATTAACAAGTAAACATAAAAAGATTAAAGTCAAACTGACAAGGTATGTCTCAAGTCTCCCTTACTCAGACCTTGTCCAGAATGAATACTTCTAAATTGCTTAAAACACAACAAACTTTTTTTTTTTTTTTTTGAAAAGAAGAAATCAAACTGACAAGGTATGTCTCAAGTCTCCCTTACTCAGACCTTGTTCAGAATGAATACTTCTAAATGGCTTAAAACACATCAAATTTTTTTTTTTTTTTAAATTAGCAAAATATGTCCCTTACCCCCTACTAAAGGTAGAATTTAGGAGATATTACCTGCAGAGGTTGCTAACCACTTATTATAACTGAGACACAACAAACAAAATGTTAGATAATGTCACAAAGACAAAGTACAATCCACTCCTTGCTCGTCCATATCTCTTTTTCTTTTTCCGAGCGTTTGCGAAACAACCGTAGCAGATAAACACTCATAAGCTTGGAGCTTTTTGAGTAAATCTTCAATGGTTGTAGCAGAAATTATGGTTCTCCTTGCCTCTGAAAACATGAATCCATTATCCACAGCATTATCTAAATATGAAAGCAAATTACTAAAATAACCATTAATATTAAGCAAACCAATGGGTTTCTTATTTGTGACCAAAGATGACCAAGAAGCCACGCAAGCTATTTCTTCCAATGTACCCAGACCTCCTGGTAAAGCAATGAATGCATCGGCAGAATGGTACATGATTGTTATCCGTTCAGGGATACTCCAGACTTGTATTTCCTTACCCACGGTAGGTCCACAAAAACTTGTGAATAGTTTTGGCACGATTCCTAGAACTGGACTTCCTCCGGCGTGTGCTGCTGTAGCGACTGCTCCCATTAAACCCGTACTACCGCCTCCATAAATCAAGTGGATCTTTTGTTGGGCAAGTATTACTCAAACTCTTATGGCTTCATCAGCGAATATGTTATTTTTCCCTGGATAAGCACCTCCAAAGACACAAATTTTTTTAATGCGTTGGGACGAAGTACTTTCCATTTTTTTTCTTTTTCGAGTGCCTGAAAGAGAATGAGTACATGGTGTAATATATAGAGGACTGAGTAGTGAATCAGACAAGAGTAATAATGTCGCCGAAAGTGTATCTGACCTGTCAGAAGAAAATATTAACCTAACAAAAGATTTTTGCGTGATTTCAGGAAGAAAATCAAAAAGAGAAGAAAAAATCAACCGTAAAAGACAAATAAAAAAAAAACGAGAATAATTACACAAATCGAACAACACGTAAATTAAACCAAAATAAAGTTATTGCAAATCAAACCAAAAACTGAGAAGTCATTTATTGTAGTTGTGATTGTGGCTCACGTCTTCCTCTGGTTTTACGTCCAGAAACGGCTTAAACGCCTTCTATGAGTCGAGGATATGCTTCCCATCCAGTTTTCTTACAAGCTGGCAAACAGGGTCTTTTAACATCAGATTCCCAAGATGTTGCCATTCCCTTTGGAATTGCGGCCATAAATCAAGAATTTCTCTTTGTACGTCTCCACTAGGATGCGTCTCAAGAGAAAGTTGGATATTACCCAAATTCTCCTTACTCAGTCCATCCTTAATGAATTCAATTTTATCATCTCGATTAGAGGACGGAATCCCAATAGAACGACATTTACCGTTACACGTCCATCGTGCACATTTGTGGCAATTTGAACTCATGCGCTTTGCTCGTCGCTTCTTTGCAAAAGTGCTTCTACCTGTACCTGGTAAATGCAAAATAGGAAGATATTCATCTTCACGTACCTTGGCTTCAATTATCCAACGTATGTCTCCAGGAATCCCTTTGTGCATAAGCATTCTTAATCTTTCAAATCGAACTTGGTAAAGCTTCAGTAAAATATTTCGAGGAAAAGGAGGAAATCGTTTTTGCAATTGATAACTCGTATAATTATATAGTTTTTAGTTATGTTTTATTATTGTTTTATGTCAAATACGAGTTATTATTGTTTAGTCTAATTGTGTTTATGATCTTTTATATTTTTATGTAATTTGGTGTTTTTCACAAGTTTATTTGAGTGATTTCAGATTACTAGAATTAAGGGCAAATCCAGTTCAGTTCCAGTTCCGACACCTTTTTCCATATCAGCTATATCTGGAGTTTCACTGAAGCAATAAGGCTGAAATTTAAACCGTGAAAAGTTAAGAGGCATATCTATCTTTTTCATGTTTTACACTTCTTAAAACGGAGTCGTTTTCCCTAGCGAAATCGACCATCAAGTTGGCTGATGTGCAATGACGTCTGTGCTGACCAGTTTTGGTATTTTGACCATATCTTCTGATCCACATCAGCAAATGAGCTGATTCCAACAGCTATAGATCACTAACGGATAGGGGAACATTTTTCTAGAAGACCATGTGATCAGATCAAGCCTCTAAGATTGACAAAATCGACCATCAAGTTGGCTGATCAAAATTGTCATACAATATGACGAAAATTGTTAGAAAAATGCACCCACCTATTATACCTACCTTTGAAATTTGTAAAGCTTGTCTCTTGTCATTTAGCCCTCCAAAATGTGTATAAATAGAGGGCCTTGGATGATTGTAGAGGATCATATTGTACATTGGTAGGATATTAGCCATTGTAATAAAATTCTCTAAGTTTTCTTCTTCTTTCTTTTCTCTAGTTTTCTTTTTCTTTATTTTCTTCTTATTCTTTCTTTCTTTTATTTCCTTCTTAGATTCTCTTTAATTTTATGTTTATGTTTACAATGCCTATGCTAGGCTAAACTTCTATTTGGTTAAGGGTGATTTCAAAGCCCTAGACATGTTTTGTGATTGATTTTCAGATTCTATCTATCATTAATTTTCTATCAAAGTTGCTTATGTTCTTCTACAAGAATTGTTCATGATGTTGTCTTGATTTATTTAGGTGTACAACTAGATAGATCTTGATAATTATCTATTGCTAGTCTAGGAGTCTTGATCCGTGTAATTGTCTTGATTTCCTATTCATAAGTGGCAATTTGTGATTAATGATTATGGTCAAGTTTTCAATAATTGCAAAGTGGAACATAACCTAAGTTGAACAATCCGAGCTTATGTGTTTGTTGCTTAGATCAACCTATCTTTCTCATCATAAATCTGCCATTAAATTGAATTTAGAGAGCTTATTCTAGGTTGTTTAATGGTTAGAGATTAAATAGAGAGCTTGTTCTATTTAACGACAAACTAAGGAAAGATTGGGATAACAGAGCTTGTTGTTATCTACGGTTGTTAACTTTGATAGTTGGTTGATATTGATAGATCTGAAATTGATTCTTAATGATGTCTAGTGGTGGAGAATGAAACTTTAACCATATTTTCATATTTGATTCTTCTTACTTACTTGTTTTCTTACTTTTCTAGTTTGCTTATTTTTAAAAGTATATTTATTTTTATTGGCTGGTTATACCGCCTAATTTGTATATTAACTTTGTTTTATTTTTATTGGCTGGTTATACCGCCTAATTTAGTATATATATTTTTATTGGCTGGTTATACCGCCTAATTTAGTATATATATTTTTATTGGCTGGTTATACCGTCTTGCATCTTATTCTTATTATTTACTTTAGTTTAAATCTGGCTTCAAAAACCCCTTTTCTTTTATTGTTTTCTTTGAACGTAAGTTATAAACTAATAACTCATAGATTAAAACCCAATCCCTGAGGACTCGACCCTTGCTAATCATTATACTTACAATTGATCTTTTTAGTGCAAGGTTAAATAAGATACACTCTTTTGGGTGCATCAAATTTTTGGCGCCGTTGTCGGGGATTGCTTTCTTTAGTTTATTTGTTACTTGGTTTATTCTTATTTTCAGTTCTAATTAGTTTTATTTTCTTGTACATACAAGTTTTTCTTTTCAAATTAAAAAAAAAAAAAAAAAAAAACAATGGAATTGAGCAATCTAACACTTGAAGAGTTGGTGGCATACATGAACATGGAGAATCAACAAGCCAATCTCACCTCCCCAGTTCAACAATTGGCCATGGGAGGATGTCAAGGCCATCAAGTGTTCCAAGACCAACAGTATGATCATTACTCAAACACTTACCATGAGGGATGGTGGGATCATACTAATTATGGCTACTCGAAAAATTACCAAGAAGTAGATCTTTATGCCAATTACACTCATCCATCTAGCTTCAATCAATCATGGTCTCAAGAACCAGATCTTTTTCAACCACCACATATGACTCAAAACTCAGGTACTTCTTTAGAAGATCTTGTCTATTCTCTTGTTATTGATTCTTTGCAATTTCAACAGGAAACAAGGGCAAGCATCCAGAGTTTGGAAAAGCAAATGAGCCAATTGGCTAGTAGTATGGTGGGATGGGTAGCACAAAGATCTGAAGAACTCCCAGCCCAAACGATGGTTAACCCAAAGGAGAATGCTACTATTGTGACCTTGAAGAATGAGGAACAAGATGAGGATGAAACAAAATTAGAGATGGATTCTATTCTTGAGGATAATGAAGCCAAAGATCCAAATAAGAGTATTTCGGCACCTGAGGTAACGTTTAAGGTTTCACTTTTTACTAATGTTTCTTCTCCACCTTTTCCTAGTAGATTTGCAAAGTTCAAGGAGGAAGAACATGAACAACACATGCCGGAAACCTTAAACAACTTGTTTATGGAGGTCATTCAACAAGTATCAAAATATGCTCCATTCCTCGATGACATATGCACCACAAAGGATGATGGAATAATACTTGTAATGGAGAATGCATCCACTGTTGTGCAAAGAAAGCTTCCTCTCAAACGCATAAATTTGGGAAATTTCATGTATGAGCCTGACAAGCCTAAAATGCCAAGAAGGGGTGTTGGCTAGGCTGAAAACAATCAATCAAGTGCTAATTGGGGGAGGCAGCCTAATTAGTGAAAGCATTGCCAAACTAGATAGATCTTGATAATTATCTATTGCTAGTTTAGGAGTCTTGATCCGTGTAATTGTCTTGATTTCCTATTCATAAGTGGCAATTTGTGATTAATGATTATGGTCAAGTTTTCAATAATTGCAAAGTGGAACATAACCTAAGTTGAACAATCCGAGCTTATGTGTTTGTTGCTTAGATCAACCTATCTTTCTCATCATAAAGCTGTCATTAAATTGAATTTAGAGAGCTTATTCTAGGTTGTTTAATGGTTAGAGATTAAATAGAGAGCTTGTTCTATTTAACGACAAACTAAGGAAAGATTGGGATAACAGAGCTTGTTGTTATCTACGGTTGTTAACTTTGATAGTTGGTTGATATTGATAGATCTGAAATTGATTCTTAATGATGTCTAGTGGTGGAGAATGAAACCTTAACCATATTTTTCATATTTGATTCTTCTTACTTACTTGTTTTCTTAATTTTCTAGTTTGCTTATTTTTAAAAGTATATTTATTTTTATTGGCTGGTTATACCGCCGAATTTGTATATTAACTTTATTTTATTTTTATTGGCTGGTTATACCGCCTAATTTAGTATATATATTTTTATTGGCTGGTTATACCGCCTTGTTTGTATATTAACTTTGTTTTATTTTTATTGGCTGGTTATACCGCCTAATTTAGTATATATATTTTTATTGGCTGGTTATACCGCCTTGCATCTTATTCTTATTATTTACTTTAGTTTAAATCTGGCTTCAAAAACCCCTTTTCTTTTATTGTTCTTGAATTTAAGTTTTAAACTATTAACTTATAAACTAAAACCCAATCCCTGAGGACTCGACCCTTGCTAACTACTATACTTACAATTTATCTTTTTAGTGCAAGGTTAAATAAGATACACTCTTTTGGGTGCATCAAATTTTTGGCGCCGTTGCCGGGGATTGTTTTCTTTAGTTTATTTGTCACTTGGTTTATTCTTATTTTCAGTTCTAATTAGTTCTATTTTCTTGTACATACAAGTTTTTCTTATCAAATTTTGAAAAAAAAAAAAACGATGGAATTGAGCAATCTAACACTTGAAGAGTTGGTGGCATACATGAACATGGAAAATCAACAAGCCAATCTCACCTCCCCAGTTCAACAATTGGCCATGGGAGGATGTCAAGGCCATCAAGTGTTCCAAGACCAACAGTATGATCATTACTCAAACACTTACCATGAGGGATGGTGGGATCATACTAATTATGGCTACTCAGAAAATTACCAAGAAGTAGATCCTTATGCCAATTACACTCATCCATCTAGCTTCAATCAATCATGGTCTCAAGAACCAGATCTTCTTCAACCACCACATATGACTCAAAACTTAGGTACTTCTTTAGAAGATCTTGTCGATTCTCTTGTTACTAATACTTTGCAATTTCAACAGGAAACAAGGGCAAGCATCAAGAGTTTGGAAAAGCAAATGAGCCAATTGGCTAGTAGTATGGTGGTATGGGTAGCACAAAGATCTGAAGAACTCTCTGCCCAAACAATGATTAACCCAAAGGAGAATACTACTATTGTGACCTTGAGGAATGATGAACAAGATGAGGATGAGACAGAATTAGAGATGGATTCTATTCTTGAGGATAATGAAGCCACAAATACAAATAAGAGTATTTCGGCACCTGAGGTAACGTTTAAAGTTCCACTTTTTACTAATGTTTCTTCTCCACCTTTTCCTAGTAGATTCACAAAGTCCAAGGAGGATGAACATGAACAAGACACGCTGGAAACCTTAAAGAGTTTGTTTGTGGATGTCATTCAACAAGTACCAAAAGATGCACCATTCCTCGATGAGATATGCACCACCAAGGATGATGGAATAATACTTGTAATGGAGAATGCATCCACTGTTGTGCAAAGAAAGCTTCCTCTCAAACGCATAAATTTGGGAAATTTCATGTATGAGCCTGACAAGCCTAAAAAGCCAAGAAGGGGTGTTGGTTAGATTCAAAACACTAACTCAAGTGTTAATAGGGAAGGCAGCCCAATTACAGATGAAATTGCCAACCTTCCATATTCAGATTTGCTTTCTCTTTCTTTTCCTTTTTCTTTTATTATTTTTATTGTTTTTATTTTTATTTCTTATGTTTCTTTGTTAATTGTGTTTACTGTTTTTAAGTTCATTTAGTCTGCATAAGTTTCTTTTGTTTAATAGTTCTTTTCTCTTACATATAATTCTTGCATTAGGGGATAATAGCATTACATTAATGATAATGTAAGAATTATGTGTGGGGGAAAAAAATTTAGGATTTTATTTAGAGTGTTTTGTTTTTGAGTCTTTTTATGTTGTTTTTCTTTCTGATCATTGTTTTGAAAATAACTAGATGTAAATATAATTTTTTTTTTAACCCCGGTTAAATGGCGGATAACGGTACTCCGTGATTATTTAAGTCGGTTCTATCAGCTACCCACAAAACTGATATTGTATATAAATTTCTCTTCCAATTTCTCTTTCAATTTTTTTCATTTTTTTTTTCAGGATGGATGATATTCTCACAAGATTGCAGAAACGATTTCCTCCTTTTCCTCGAAATATTTTACTGAAGCTTTACCAAGTTCGATTTGAAAGATTAAGAATGCTTATGCACAAAGGGATTCCTGAAGACATACGTTGGATAATTGAAGCCAAGGTACGTGAAGATGAATATCTTCCTGTTTTGCATTTACCAGGTACAGGTAGAAGCACTTTTGCAAAGAAGCGACGAGCAAAGCGCATGAGTTCAAACTGCCACAAATGTGCACGATGGACGTGTAACGGTAAATGTCGTTCTATTGGGATTCCGTCCTCTAATCGAGATGATAAAATTGAATTCATTAAGGATGGATTGAGTAAGGAGAATTTGGGTAATATCCAACTTTCTCTTGAAACGCATCCTAGTGGAGACGTACAAAGAGAAATTCTTGATTCATGGCCGCAATTCCAAAGGGAATGGCAACATCTTGGGAATCTGATGTTAAAAGACCCTGTTTGCCAGCTTGTAAGAAAACTGGATGGGAAGCATATCCTCGACTCATAGAAGGCGTTTAAGCCGTTTCTGGACGTAAAACCAGAGGAAGATGTGAGCCACAATCACAACTACAATAAATGACTTCTCAGCTTTTGGTTTGATTTGCAATAACTTTATTTTGGTTTAATTTACGTGTAGTTCGATTTGTGTAATTATTCTCATTTTTTTTTTATTTGTCTTTTACGGTTGATTTTTTCTTCTCTTTTTGATTTTCTTCCTGAAATCACGCAAAAATCTTTTGTTAGGTTAACATTTTCTTCTGACAGGTCAGATACACTTTTGGCGACATTATTACTCTTGTCTGATTCACTACTCAGTCTTCTATATATTACACCATGTACTCATTCTCTTTCAGGCACTCGAAAAAAAAAAAATGGAAAGTACTTCATCCCAGCGCATTAAAAAAATTTGTGTCTTTGGAGGTGCTTATCCAGGGAAAAATAACATATTCGCTGATGAAGCCATAAGAGTTGGAGTAATACTTGCCCAACAAAAGATCCACTTGATTTATGGAGGCGGTAGTACGGGTTTAATGGGAGCAGTCGCTACAGCAGCACACGCCGGAGGAAGTCCAGTTCTAGGAATCGTGCCAAAACTATTCACAAGTTTTTGTGGACCTACCGTGGGTAAGGAAATACAAGTCTGGAGTGTCCCTGAACGGATAACAATCATGTACCATTCTGCCGATGCATTCATTGCTTTACCAGGAGGTCTGGGTACATTGGAAGAAATAGCTTGCGTGGCTTCTTGGTCATCTTTGGTCACAAATAAGAAACCCATTGGTTTGCTTAATATTAATGGTTATTTTAGTAATTTGCTTTCATATTTAGATAATGCTGTGGATAATGGATTCATGTTTTCAGAGGCAAGGAGAACCATAATTTCTGCTACAACCATTGAAGATTTACTCAAAAAGCTCCAAGCTTATGAGTGTTTATCTGCTACGGTTGTTTCGCAAACGCTCGGAAAAAGAAAAAGAGATATGGACGAGCAAGGAGTGGATTGCACTTTGTCTTTGTGACATTATCTAACATTTTGTTTATTGTGTCTCAGTTATAATAAGTGGTTAGCAACCTCTGCAGGTAATATCTCCTAAATTCTACCTTTAGTAGGGGGTAAGGGACATATTTTCCTAAAAAAAAAAAAAAAAATTTGATGTGTTTTAAGCCATTTAGAAGTATTCATTTTGAACAAGGTCTGAGTAAGGGAGACTTGAGACATACCTTGTCAGCTTGATTTCTTCTTTTCAAAAAAAAATAAAAAAATAAAAAATAAATAAATAAAAAAAAAGTTTGTTGTGTTTTAAGCAATTTAGAAATATTCATTCTGAACAAGGTCTGAGTAAGGGAGACTTGAGACATACCTTGTCAGTTTGATTTTAATCTTTTTATGTTTACTTGTTAATTTTTGTTTAGTATTTTAGGATTATTTAGGTTGCATGAGTTTGTTTTGTTTTGAGTCTTAGTTGTTCCTATTCTTATGTTATTAGTTCTTTTCTCTTACACATGATTCTTTCATTTGGGTTAATAGACTTACATTGAGGACAATGTAAGAATTAAGTGTGGGGGGAATGATTTAGGATTTCTTTTATTTTTGTCTACTATTTTTTTTATGAGTCTTTATTATTATTATTATTATTTTTAGTGTGTTTTAGTTCCTTTTTAATACAATGATGAGATATGAATTGCATAAGTCTAAAACAGATTTATTAGTGAGAAGATTTTCATGAGAATTGAACTTGATATCAATCTTTTTATGAGCCAATGATAATATGATATGTTGATTGAGAAAGAAGCATGTTTAGACTTAATCTAACTTGTATAATCATCCTTGTGAGTTTTTGAGCCTATAATGATTGATGCATTATACAAATCAATCTAATTTCTTTCTTGAGTGCTCTTATGATTACATGATTCTCTAGAACTTGCTTTAAACCGTTTGAGACTATATTGATACATGTGACAACATGAATATGATAGAGGCATTAGGATTATAACCAGAGCCAAACAGCCATCCATTATTAATGTTCTAAGAGAACATCCCCACTAGTGAGCCAATTTGAGCCTACATTAAATATGCTGTTTTATTGGTAACCACAACTTACACCTAGCCTAAATATACTTATATCCTTACCCTTGTTCTAAAGATGGATTATATATTTTGAGACATATTGCAAAAAACAAGGGATATTTTTAGTTGAAAATTTGGGTTAGAAACAAGAAATAAGTGTGGGGGGAAAAGAAAAGAAAAGTCAAGAGAAAAAGAAATGGAATACTGGCAAATACAATCCTATGTAAAAAAATATGAATCATCTCTTGAATTTGTGGAAAAAGAAAAAGATGTTACAAAGTTGTTTAGAATGAAGAAAAGGCCCAACATGAATATTCGGCCTAGGTGACTATGTACTTGTAAAGAGTTTTGAGAAGTTTCTTTGTATGATCTTATTATGTCTCTAAACTTTATGAACTCTTTGGAGCCTTTGTGATATCTTTATCCTTTTGTTATTCAACCACATTACAAACCCCTTGGCCCCATTACAACCTTGATTAAAGACCTCTTGATTCATGAAGTTGTATGATCTAAATAGTGGAGAATAGGTGGACAAGCAAGAATATGGTAGAACTGTTTTCATGAGATTGATTGAGTGTAAACACTTCACCACTACTTTAAAGAGTGAAAATCATGAGGGTATCCCATGTGAGAAGTTGAGATTAAATTTGAACATGCACTATTTTGATTGAGATATGTTATGTTAATATTGGCTTAACTCAAACAATTTACATTCAAGCATGATTTTTTGTGAAATTCTTTAAGCTATTGATTAGTTTATAAGACTTGTTCAAAGATTGTCTCTAATTTGTATTGAAAGGATTAGGAATAAATATTTTTAGTATATGTAGTTTATTTATATTTTAGTTTTTCAATGTTTGTGGGTATCGTTCTAGTAAACCCTCACGAGACTAAACTCGTCCACTAGGGACACCTAGGGGTTTAAAGGCTTGTGTCACATGCTAAGTGCCACCGTGATTTCCTACGAAAGTGGATTAGATTAGATTTTCTTATTTTATTTTTATTTGATTTTGCTCGAGGACTAGCAAAAAGCTAAGTGTGGGGGTGTGATAACTCGTATAATTATATAGTTTTTAGTTATGTTTTATTATTGTTTTGTGTCAAATACGAGTTATTATTGTTTAGTCTAATTGTGTTTATGATCTTTTATATTTTTATGTAATTTGGTGTTTTTCACAAGTTTCTTTGAGTGATTTCAGATTACTAGAATTAAGGGCAAATCCAGTTCAGTTCCAGTTCCGACACCTTTTGCCATATCAGCTATATCTGGAGTTTCACTGAAGCAATAAGGCTGAAATTTGTAGCCGTGCAAAGCTAAGAGGCATATCTATCTTTTTCATGTTTTACACTTCTTGAAACGGAGTCGTTTTCCCTAGCGAAATCGACCATCAAGTTGGCTGATGTGCAATGACGTCTGTGCTGACCTGTTTTCGTATTTTGCCCATATCTGCTTATCCACATCAGCAAATGAGCTGATTCCAATGGCTATGGATCCGTAACTGATACGGAAACCTTTTTCTAGAAGACCATATGATCAGATCAGGCCTCTAATATTGACGAAATCGACCATCAAGTTGGCTGATGTGCAATGACGTCTGTGCTGAACTGTTTTCGTATTTTGCCCATATCTGCTTATCCACATCAGCAAATGAGCTGATTCCAACGGCTATGGATCCGTAACTGATAGGGGAACCTTTTTCTAGAAGACCATGTGATCAGATCAGGCCTCCAACATTGACGAAATCGACCATCAAGTTGGCTGATCAAAATTGTCATACAATATGACGAAAATTGTTAGAAAAATTCACCCACCTATTATACCTACCTTTGAAATTTGTAAAGCTTGTCTCTTGTCATTTAGCCCTCCAAAATGTGTATAAATAGAGGGCCTTGGATGATTGTAGAGGATCATATTGTACATAGGTAGGATATTAGCCATTGTAATAAAATTCTCTAAGTTTTCTTCTTCTTTCTTTTCTCTAGTTTTCTTTTTCTTTAGAAAGAGCAAGAGGTTGGATAATTAATATTCTTCTTCTTCTTCTTTCTTTCTTTTATTTTCTTCTTAGATTCTATTTAATTTTATGTTTATAATGCCTATGCTAGGCTAAACTTCTATTTGGTTAAGGGTGATTTCAAAGCCCTAGACATGTTTTGTGATTGATTTTCAGATTCTATCTATCATTAATTTTCTATCAAAGTTGCTTATGTTCTTCTACAAGAATTGTTCATGATGTTGTCTTGATTTATTTAGGTGTACAACTAGATAGATCTTGATAATTATCTATTGCTAGTTTAGGAGTCTTGATCCGTGTAATTGTCTTGATTTCCTATTCATAAGTGGCAATTTGTGATTAATGATTATGGTCAAGTTTTCAATAATTGCAAAGTGGAACATAACCTAAGTTGAACAATCCGAGCTTATGTGTTTGTTGCTTAGATCAACCTATCTTTCTCATCATAAAGCTGTCATTAAATTGAATTTAGAGAGCTTATTCTAGGTTGTTTAATGGTTAGAGATTAAATAGAGAGCTTGTTCTATTTAACGACAAACTAAGGAAAGATTGGGATAACAGAGCTTGTTGTTATCTACGGTTGTTAACTTTGATAGTTGGTTGATATTGATAGATCTGAAATTGATTCTTAATGATGTCTAGTGGTGGAGAATGAAACCTTAACCATATTTTTCATATTTGATTCTTCTTACTTACTTGTTTTCTTAATTTTCTAGTTTGCTTATTTTTAAAAGTATATTTATTTTTATTGGCTGGTTATACCGCCTAATTTGTATATTAACTTTATTTTATTTTTATTGGCTGGTTATACCGCCTAATTTAGTATATATATTTTTATTGGCTGGTTATACCGCCTTGTTTGTATATTAACTTTGTTTTATTTTTATTGGCTGGTTATACTGCCTAATTTAGTATATATATTTTTATTGGCTGGTTATACCGCCTTGCATCTTATTCTTATTATTTACTTTAGTTTAAATCTGGCTTCAAAAACCCATTTTCTTTTATTGTTCTTGAATTTAAGTTTTAAACTATTAACTTATAAACTAAAACCCAATCCCTGAGGACTCGACCCTTGCTAACTACTATACTTACAATTTATCTTTTTAGTGCAAGGTTAAATAAGATACACTCTTTTGGGTGCATCAATTATTTAGGTTGCATGAGTTTGTTTTGTTTTGAGTCTTAGTTGTTCCTATTCTTATGTTATTAGTTCTTTTCTCTTACACATGATTCTTTCATTTGGGTTAATAGACTTACATTGAGGACAATGTAAGAATTAAGTGTGGGGGGAATGATTTAGGATTTCTTTTATTTTTGTCTACTATTTTTGTTTTTATGAGTCTTTATTATTATTTTTAGTGTGTTTTAGTTACTTTCAATACTATGATGAGATATGAATTGCATAAGTCTAAAACAGATTTATTAGTGAGAAGATTTTCATGAGAATTGAGCTTGATATCAACCTTTTTATGAGCCAATGTTAATATGATATGTTGATTGAGAAAGAAGCATGTTTAGACTTAATCTGACTTGTATAATCATCCTTGTGAGTTTTTGAGCCTATAACGATTGACGCATTATACAAATCAATCTAATTTCTTTCTTGAGTGCTCTTATGATTACGTGATTCTCTAGAACTTGCTTTAGACCTTGTTGAGACTATATTGATGCATGTGACAACATGAATATGATAGAGGCATTAGGATTTTTAGCCAGGGCCAAACAGCCATCCCTTATTGATGTTCCAAGAAAACACACCCCTAGTGAGCCAATTTGAGCCTACATTGAATAAGCTATTTATTTGGTAACCACAACTTACACCTAGCCTAAATATAACCCTTGTTCTAAAGATGGATTATATATTTTGAGACATATTGCAAAAAAACAAGGGATATTTTTAGTTAAAAATTTGGGTTGGAAACAAAAGTTAAGTGTGGGGGAAGAAAAGAAAAGAAAAAGTCAAGAGAAAAAGAAAGGGATCATTGTCAAATACATTCCCATATTAAAAAAAAAAAAAATCTTCTCTTGAACTTCTAGTTAAAGTAAAGAAAAAGATGTTACAAAGTTGGTTAGAATGATGCAAAGGCTCAACATGAATATTTAGCCTATGTTATTATGTGCTTTATAAGAGTTTTGAGAAGTTTTATTTGTATGATCTTATTATGTCTCTAAACTCTATGAACTCTTTGGAACCTTTGTGATATCTTTATCCTTTTGTTCTTTAACCACATTATAACCCTTTGGCCCCATTACAACCTTGAATAAAGACCTCTTGATTTATGAAGTTGTATGATCTAAATAGTGGAGAATAGGTGGACAAGCAAGCATATGGTAGAAGTGTTTTCATGAGATTGATTGAGTGTAAACACTTTACCACTACTTTAAAGAGTGAAAATCAAGAGAGTATCCCATGTGAGAAATTAGGATTAAGTTTGAATATGCACTATTTTGATTGAAATATGTTATGTTAATATTGGCTTAACTCAAACTATTTACATTCAAGCAAGATTTTTTGTGAATTTCTTTAAGCTATTGATTAGTTTAAAAGACTTGTTCAAAGATTGTCTCTAATGTGTATTGAAAGGATTAGGAATAAATATTTTTAGTATATGTAGTTTATTTATATTTTAGTTTTTAAATGTTTGTGGGTATCGTTCTAGTAAACCCTCACGAGACTAAACTCGTCCACTAGGGACACCTAGGGGTTTAAAGGCTTGTGTCACATGCTAAGTGCCACCGTGATTTCCTACGAAAGTGGATTAGATTAGATTTTCTTATTTTATTTTTATTGAGTCGTTGCTAGGGACTAGCAACAATCTAAGTATGGGGGTGTGATAACTCGTATAATTATATAGTTTTTAGTTATGTTTTATTATTGTTTTGTGTCAAATACGAGTTATTATTGTTTAGTCTAATTGTGTTTATGATCTTTTATATTTTTATGTAATTTGGTGTTTTTCACAAGTTTATTTGAGTGATTTCAAATTACTAGAATTAAGGGCAAATCCAGTTCAGTTCCAATTCCGACACCTTTTTCCATATCAGCTATATCTGGAGTTTCACTGAAGCAATAAGGCTGAAATTTTAACCGTGCAAAGTTAAGAGGCATATCTATCTTTTTAATGTTTTACACTTCTTGAAACGGAGTCGTTTTCCCTAGCGAAATCGACCATCAAGTTGGCTGATATGCAATGACGTCTGTGCTGACCAGTTTTGGTATTTTGACCATATCTTCTGATCCACATCAGCAAATGAGCTGATTCCAACGGCTATAGATCACTAACTGATAGGGGAACATTTTTCTAGAAGACCATGTGATCAGATCAAGCCTCTAAGATTGACAAAATCGACCATCAAGTTGGCTGATCAAAATTGTCATACAATATGACGAAAATTGTTAGAAAAATGCACCCACCTATTATACCTACCTTTGAAATTTGTAAAGCTTGTCTCTTGTCATTTAGCCCTCCAAAATGTGTATAAATAGAGGGCCTTGGATGATTGTAGAGGATCATATTGTACATTGGTAGGATATTAGCCATTGTAATAAAATTCTCTAAGTTTTCTTCTTCTTTCTTTTCTCTAGTTTTCTTTTTCTTTATTTTCTTCTTCTTCTTTCTTTCTTTTATTTCCTTCTTAGATTCTCTTTAATTTTATGTTTATGTTTACAATGCCTATGCTAGGCTAAACTTCTATTTGGTTAAGGGTGATTTCAAAGCCCTAGACATGTTTTGTGATTGATTTTCAGATTCTATCTATCATTAATTTTCTATCAAAGTTGCTTATGTTCTTCTACAAGAATTGTTCATGATGTTGTCTTGATTTATTTAGGTGTACAACTAGATAGATCTTGATAATTATCTATTGCTAGTCTAGGAGTCTTGATCCGTGTAATTGTCTTGATTTCCTATTCATAAGTGGCAATTTGTGATTAATGATTATGGTCAAGTTTTCAATAATTGCAAAGTGGAACATAACCTAAGTTGAACAATCCGAGCTTATGTGTTTGTTGCTTAGATCAACCTATCTTTCTCATCATAAAGCTGCCATTAAATTGAATTTAGAGAGCTTATTCTAGGTTGTTTAATGGTTAGAGATTAAATAGAGAGCTTGTTCTATTTAACGACAAACTAAGGAAAGATTGGGATAACAGAGCTTGTTGTTATCTACGGTTGTTAACTTTGATAGTTGGTTGATATTGATAGATCTGAAATTGATTCTTAATGATGTCTAGTGGTGGAGAATGAAACCTTAACCATATTTTCATATTTGATTCTTCTTACTTACTTGTTTTCTTACTTTTCTAGTTTGCTTATTTTTAAAAGTATATTTATTTTTATTGGCTGGTTATACCGCCTAATTTAGTATATATATTTTTATTGGCTGGTTATACCGCCTAATTTAGTATATATATTTTTATTGGCTGGTTATACCGTCTTGCATCTTATTCTTATTATTTACTTTAGTTTAAATCTGGCTTCAAAAACCCCTTTTCTTTTATTGTTTTCTTTGAACGTAAGTTATAAACTAATAACTCATAGATTAAAACCCAATCCCTGAGGACTCGACCCTTGCTAATCATTATACTTACAATTGATCTTTTTAGTGCAAGGTTAAATAAGATACACTCTTTTGGGTGCATCAGCAATCTTGTGAGAATATCATCCATCCTGAAAAAAAAATGAAAGAGAAATTGAAAGAGAAATTTATATACAATATCAGTTTTGTGGGTAGCTGATGGAACCGATTTAAATAATCACGGAGTACCGTTATCCGCCGTTTAACCGGGGTTAAAAAATTATATTTACATCTAGTTATTTTCAAAACAAGGATCAGAAAGAAAAACAACATAAAAAGACTTAAAAACAAAACACTCTAAATAAAATCCTAAATTCTTCCTCCCACACATAATTCTTACATTGTCATTAATGTAATGCTATTAATCCCAAATGAAAGAATCATGTGTAAGTGAAAAGAACTAATAAACAAAATGAACTTAGAAACACTAAACACAATTAGCAAAGAAACATAAGAAAAAGATAAAGAAAAAGAGAGCAAATCTGAGGATGGCAGTTTGGCAATGCTTTCACTAATTAGGCTGCCTCCCCAAATTAGCACTTGATATAGTGTTTTGAACCTAACCAACACCCCTTCTTGGCATTTTAGGCTTGTCAGGCTCATACATGAAATTTCCCAAATTTATGCGTTTGAGAGGAAGCTTTCTTTGCACAACAGTGGATGCATTCTCCATTACAAGTATTATTCCATCATCCTTTGTGGTGCATATGTCATCGAGGAATGGAGCATATTTTGATACTTGTTGAATGACCTCCACAAACAAGTTGTTTAAGGTTTCCGGCATGTGTTGTTCATGTTCTTCCTCCTTGAACTTTGCAAATCTACTAGGAAAAGGTGGAGAAGAAACATTAGTAAAAAGTGAAACCTTAAACGTTACCTCAGGTGCCGAAATACTCTTATTTGGATCTTTGGCTTCATTATCCTCAAGAATAGAATCCATCTCTAATTTTGTTTCATCCTCATCTTGTTCCTCATTCTTCAAGGTCACAATAGTAGCATTCTCCTTTGGGTTAACCATCGTTTGGGCTGGGAGTTCTTCAGATCTTTGTGCTACCCATCCCACCATACTACTAGCCAATTGGCTCATTTGCTTTTCCAAACTCTGGATGCTTGCCCTTGTTTCCTGTTGAAATTGCAAAGAATCAGTAACAAGAGAACAGACAAGATCTTCTAAAGAAGTACCTGAGTTTTGAGTCATATGTGGTGGTTGAAAAAGATCTGGTTCTTGAGACCATGATTGATTGAAGCTAGATGGATGAGTGTAATTGGCATAAGGATCTACTTCTTGGTAATTTTTCGAGTAGCCATAATTAGTATGATCCCACCATCCCTCATGGTAAGTGTTTGAGTAATGATCATACTGTTGGTCTTGGAACACTTGATGGCCTTGACATCCTCCCATGGCCAATTGTTGAACTGGGGAGGTGAGATTGGCTTGTTGATTCTCCATGTTCATGTATGCCACCAACTCTTCAAGTGTTAGATTGCTCAATTCCATTGTTTTTTTTTTTTTTTTTTTTAAATTTGAAAAGAAAAACTTGTATGTACAAGAAAATAAAACTAATTAGAACTGAAAATAAGAATAAACCAAGTAACAAATAAACTAAAGAAAGCAATCCCCGGCAACGGCGCCAAAAATTTGATGCACCCAAAAGAGTGTATCTTATTTAACCTTGCACTAAAAAGATAAATTGTAAGTATAGTAGTTAGCAAGGGTCGAGTCCTCAGGGATTGGGTTTTAGTTTATAAGTTAATAGTTTAAAACTTAAATTCAAGAACAATAAAAGAAAAGGGGTTTTTGAAGCCAGATTTAAACTAAAGTAAATAATAAGAATAAGATGCAAGGCGGTATAACCAGCCAATAAAAATATATATACTAAATTAGGCGGTATAACCAGCCAATATATATACTAAATTAGGCGGTATAACCAGCCAATAAAAATAAAACAAAGTTAATATACAAATTAGGCGGTATAACCAGCCAATAAAAATAAATATACTTTTAAAAATAAGCAAACTAGAAAAGTAAGAAAACAAGTAAGTAAGAAGAATCAAATATGAAAAATATGGTTAAGGTTTCATTCTCCACCACTAGACATCATTAAGAATCAATTTCAGATCTATCAATATCAACCAACTATCAAAGTTAACAACCGTAGATAACAACAAGCTCTGTTATCCCAATCTTTCCTTAGTTTGTCGTTAAATAGAACAAGCTCTCTATTTAATCTCTAACCATTAAACAACCTAGAATAAGCTCTCTAAATTCAATTTAATGGCAGCTTTATGATGAGAAAGATAGGTTGATCTAAGCAACAAACACATAAGCTCGGATTGTTCAACTTAGGTTATGTTCCACTTTGCAATTATTGAAAACTTGACCATAATCATTAATCACAAATTGCCACTTATGAATAGGAAATCACGACAATTACACGGATCAAGACTCCTAAACTAGCAATAGATAATTATCAAGATCTATCTAGTTGTACACCTAAACAAATCAAGACAACATCATGAACAATTCTTGTAGAAGAACATAAGCAACTTTGATAGAAAATTAATGATAGATAGAATCTGAAAATCAATTATAAAACATGTCTAGGGCTTTGAAATCACCCTTAACCAAATAGAAGTTTAGCCTAGCATAGGCATTATAAACATAAAATTAAATAGAATCTAAGAAGAAAATAAAAGAAAGAAAGAAGAAGAAGAAGAATATTAATTATCCAACCTCTTGCTCTTTCTAAAGAAAAAGAAAACTAGAGAAAAGAAAGAAGAAGAAAACTTAGAGAATTTTATTACAATGGCTAATATCCTACCTATGTACAATATGATCCTCTACAATCATCCAAGGCCCTCTATTTATACACATTTTGGGGGGCTAAATGACAAGAGACAAGCTTTACAAATTTCAAAGGTAGGTATAATAGGTGGGTGCATTTTTCTAACAATTTTCGTCATATTGTATGACCATTTTGATCAGCCAACTTGATGGTCGATTTTGTCAATCTTGAAGGCCTGATCTGATCACATGGTCTTCTAGAAAAATGTTCCCCTATGAGTTACTGATTCATAGCCGTTGGAATCAGCTCATTTGCTGATGTGGAGAAGAAGATATGGGCAACATACGAAAACAGGTCAGCACAGACGTCATTGCACATCAGCCAACTTGATGGTCGATTGCTTCAATATTGGAGGCTTTATCTGATCACATGGTCTTCTAGACAAATGTTCCCCTATCAGTTAGTGATCCATAGCCGTTGGAATCAGCTCATTTGCTGATGTGTATCGGACGATATGGTCAAAATGCGAAAACTG
The DNA here is from genome assembly GCA_030761205.1 of Fremontodendron californicum. Lineage (NCBI taxonomy): Eukaryota > Viridiplantae > Streptophyta > Magnoliopsida > Malvales > Malvaceae > Fremontodendron > Fremontodendron californicum. Next base: position 5,660,473 of record JAULJL010000014.1, read on the forward strand.
CTCAGGACAGACGTCATTGCACATCAGCCAACTTGATGGTTGATTTCGCTAGGGAAAACGACTCCGTTTCAAGAAGTTTAAAACATAAAAAAGATAGATATGCCTCTTAACTTTGCACGGTTAATATTTCAGCCTTATTGCTTCAGTGAAACTCCAGATATAGCTGATATGGCAAAAGGTGTCAGAACTGGAACTGAACTGGATTTGCCCTTAATTCTAGTAATCTGAAATCACTCAAAGAAACTTGTGAAAAACACCAAATTACATAAAAATATAAAAGATCATAAACACAATTAGACTAAACAATAATAACTCGTATTTGACACAAAACAATAATAAAACATAACTAAAAACTATATAATTATACGAGTTATCAATACTATGTCATTTGAATTATGTCATATCATTTAGGTTGCATTATATTATCTAGATTTGCCATGTCATTTTATTTATGTCATACATATCCATGTTCATATTTTTAAATGTTTTGAAAAAGATAATGATTTTCAAAAAAAAAATAAAGATATTCCCGAGTTAAAATAATTTATGAGTTCTCTACCGGGTTTGCTGGAGGGAATATCATCAATTATCATTAATAAAGGAATATCTTTCTTTTTGAAAAAAATGAGAATGATTCGGAAATTTTTCCAAATGAATAAAAATTTCTATATTTTGCCGATTTTGTCGAGGAATATAGGAAAATTTTGAATTAATAAATTCCGGATCATTTTCAATTAAAATGGAATTATTTTTCTTAAAATTGGGAATTAACTTGAAATACTAAATTAAAAACCAACTTTTTACCGAAACTTGGGATAACACATGATTAATAAGGTACCGGTTTATACGGTCATTGCGGGGGTGCTAATCCTTCCCCGCACTTAACGGACTCCCGAACTCGCTTCTTTGATTTCTCTAGTTTATAACGCGGACCTGAGATTGGTTTTAAAAAATGTTTTAATTAATTTTAAAATGTTTTACAAAACCGGTTTTAATAGGTGGCCGATCACACCTAGCTAAAAAAGATTGGTGGCGACTCCATGTCTTTTTACGAGGCCATTTTCATACCCTCGACCTTTCATTTTTTTAGAGGAATTAAGTCGAATTTTCCTCATTTTTTGTAATGTCACGCCTAAGGAAAACGAATAATGAAAGTCTTGCGATGAGACTTGTTATTATGTTATTTTTTTGGGTTGCAACAGCTTGGCGACTCCGTTGGGGATTATTTTAGAGAGTCAGGCCTAGAATTAATCGTGTGTTATTTAAGTCTCGATTTTGTTGGTTTAATTGGTATTTAATTTTAATTCCCATATTTTTAAAATAAAAGAGAATTTTGAAAATAATAAAATGTTTTAAATATGTCCATTGTCATGTGCATTCATAATATTATTTGTTCTCTAGTTATTTTGTTGCGTATATTTATATGTTTGTTTGACTGATGCTTTACATTGTTTGATTTTAGTAGGGTATTTAGAATAATGGGTGTAGAATAGGTGGTGACAGGTTTGTTTTGTTCCTCCGCACACACTGTATTTGCATTTTCATAACATGAATCCTCTACCCGGGTTCCGTCCTTTTAAGTGGGAGTAAAGTAACTACGCCTTCGTAATGATCCTCCGTATGGGCTAGTGAAACACTTTCGGAGTATAAAATACCTAATGCCTTCGTGATAATCCTCCGTACGGGCATAGGAAAATATACTCTAACGAATTGAACCCTCTTTTATCGTGGTGCCTTACTAGCCTTCACCGACGATAGTAAGGAACAATTCGGGGCCTTAGAACCGATTCACCTTCATATAGTGAACCTAGGCGAAGCCATGCCGGGTTTCTGTTAGATACCCGAAGTTTAAGAACACATGGAGGAACATTTCCAACCTTTTACCATCTTTCTATATGTTAGATACAAATTGGGTGATGATGAACAAACATCATATCGCTCGTAATAAATTTTTTATTTTGTCCCAAAGGCGTCGTAATGCCGAAGCTCTGTTTAAATTTTCGGGACATTTTTTAAAACATGTTGTTATTTATGTTATATTTGTGAATTCATTTCTTTGCTAATTTATTTCTTTCTGTTTTCTTTTCTTTGACATGCATCATAGACATCATCATACACCTGGAGTTTATTGGCCTCGGGATAGTCATCAACCCAAAGGACTTTCATGATGGAGTGTTAGGTTATTTTAGTGATAGAAGATCATGCAGTAGTCAGGGCACGATCGAAAAAAGATCAGACAGAGAATGGTGATTGCCTCAAGAAAGATTATGTGTCAGTATTGGCAGAAAGGGTCAAAGTGGATTCTAGACAGAATAATCTTTGAGGGTTAGCCGATATTTGGAATCAGTGGAATGTATCAGAGAAAGAAGCCTTCACTCAGAAATATGGAGATATAGCACTCTTAATTTCGATTCGGGTCAATAGTGGGTTGATTCAGGCTATGGTGTAGTTTTGGTATTTTGCTTATAGATGTTTCACTTTTAACAAGGAGGATATGACACCACTGATCGAAGAATATTCAGCATTGTTACATATTGAATGTCCTAATCCTGATCGGGTATATTTGAAGCAAGTGAAACCTTCAGGTTTTAAGAAGAAAGTGGCTAGGATCACAGGAATGGATACAACATGGGTTGAGAGTCATGTGGACACAAAGCAGAAAAATGGGTGCATTCAGTGGGAAACTCTCCGACAGTTGATATTGGGTTGTTCCGACAAAGAAAAAGCCAGGGAGATCTTCGCTCTAGCCATCTACGGGTTAATTATATTCCCGAAGATATTGGGTCATGTGGATATAGCCATGTTTGATTTCTTTGAAAATTTGGAACAGAAGATCAACCCATCTCCAGCTATCATAGCTGAAACAATCCGATCCCTGAATTTTTGTAAAAGGGCATGACAAGGGAGAATCAAGGGGTGTGTACAACTCCTTTATATTTGGATTCAAAGTCACTTTTGGAAGATAGAAAATGTTTCCGATCAGGGAATTCCTTCAAAATGATTGGCCTGAAGACGGGGATGAAAAGAAATGGGTCAACATGTTCCGGAATCTAAATGGGGAGATAGTGACTTGGAGAGCTCCATGGATGGTTCCTATGCCGATTATGTACAAATGTGGGGACAACCCGGGAGTTCCACTACTCGGAATTTGGGGTTCTGTGAGTTATACGCCTTTGTTGGTCAAAGACAGGTTTAGTCTCGGCAATTCACACCCGTGACTCATAATCTAGGATCATCTGAGTTCACTTATGGGGAAGACGGATATTCTGGAAAGGTGCGGGCAGTGATTAAAGCATGGAAGAAAACTCAACGGATAAAAGTGGCCAGATATGCCGACATCGTCACACCTGAGGAATTAAGGGTTAATGATAGGTTGTTGACATCAGATGGGGAAGAGGTCCAGTTCATGAATCCGCCACCGAGGGAAATGCCATCAGAGTTAGAAATCGCAAGGGTAGAATTTGAAAAGGAAAAGGCCCGGATAAGCAAGGAGATTGCCCAACTGCAAGAAGAGCTTGAGGACATGAAAAATAGGGAATCAGCTCGGGAAAAAGAAAAGGAACAGATCAAGAGAGAAATGGACACCGCTAAGGGCAATCTTCGGGAATTACATTTGGAGAATAAGAGGTACCGCTTCGAGCTCAGATTTGAGGGGACTCTCAAGACTTCCGGGGAGTGGGAACATGAGGTCAAAAACCTCAAGAAGGAGAATAACTACTGGAAAGAGAGAGCGAAGCATGAGGAAGCCCGAGCCAATCAGCTGGAGAAGCAAGCTAAGGAAGGCTTACATGGTAATACTTCTACTGACGTGTCAAGGGGCCGTGAACAAGTAGGGGTCAGATTGAAGAGCAGGGCAATCAAAAGGAGACTATGAAAGAAAGTCCAAGATCCGAGGAAGCCACTGTAGGACTAATTTTGTAATAGCACTTTGGAAGGCGAATTACGGATTTATCTTAGGCAGTGATCTTTTTATTTTATTTGTGATGTATTTAGTTCCAGGAAATCAATGAAAGATCGTTCGGTTGAAATTATCACGGGGCCAATATATTCAAAAGCATTCATATTTTTGTTCAGTTGTACATTTACTCATATTTTTTGTTGTATTTATATTCATTCATTTTTGAAATTCGTTTATACACCTAACCATTTATTTATTCTTTTTATTTGTTCATTCATTAATATTCATACGTTTAAACATTTATTTGTTCATTTCATTTGTTCATTCATTTATTTTTTCGTATTCATATACGTAGTCATGTAATTATTCATTTTTATTTCATTCATTCATTCACATTTAGTCATTCATTTATTCATTCATTTTTTATAAAACATAAAAAAGATGTGTCAATAATTTCTAATTCATTGTTTTCAAAATTAAAGGTACAATTGGTCACACTCAGAAAGAAACGGATTTTCGACACCCTTACAATTCTCGATCTCAAGCCAGAGCTATGGAAAACGATCAGCTTGCTAGAATTGAAAGAATGGAAAGAACTCAGAGGGAACTGCAGGAATAGTTAGCTAAATCTTAGGAGGAGTCTCGAGAACAGATGACTAAGCTCATGGAAATGATGAGTGCTATGATGAAGCAAAAAGGGTCGGGAGAGAACTCGGTCATCGAGAAAAAGGTGGTAGTTGAAGAGGATCAGCCTGAAAACATACAGCAAAAGGGCCAAGAGGGGCCAATTGGGGCAGCCTCCTATGTTTACATCCTAAATGATGTTAATGTTCCAGACTTTGAAGAACTAGCTGAAAAGGAAAAAGAAAAGATGACTGAGCTAAAGAAGGTCGAAATGGCAGAATCACAGAAAAAATATCAACTGCTGGAGGAGAGGCTGAGGGCCGCTAAAGGGACAGAGTTATTTGGCAGTCTGGATGCCAAAGAGAAGAGCTTAGTACATGATCTGGTAATTCCCCCAAAGTTCAAAGTACCAGACTTTGAAAAATACAATGGGACTACCAACCCATCAGCACACCTGACCATGTACTGTAGAAGGATGACGGGGCATGATGATAATGAGAAACTGCTTATCCATTGTTTCCAAGATAGCTTGAAAGGGTCAGCAACCCGATGGTACAATCAGCTGAGTCGTACCAAGATTCGTTCATGGACGGATTTAGCCAAGGCTTTCATGGAATATTATAAGCATGTGTCTAACAAGATACCTGATAGGCTGTCGCTACAGAACATGGAGAATAGGTCTAATGAGAGCTTCAAAGAATACTCGCAAAGGTGGAGAGATCTGGCCACACAAGTGCAACCCCTTTTAACTAGCAAAAAAACCACAGTGCTTTTCATCAACACTTTGAAAGCACCATATTACTATAAATTGGAGGGGAATGCCACCAAGGACTTCGTAGACATGATGATATCCAAGGAAATGATAGAGTCAGCCATTAAGAATGGGAAAATGGAAGGGGGTGAGCCTCATATTCAGAAAAAGGTATTCCCTGCCAGGAAGAAAGAAGAGACCCACACAGTTAGTATCAACCAATACCCATATGTACCTCCCAAACCATATACACCACCAAGGCCCTATACTCCTACCACATCTTATGCACCTCCTACACCCTAGACACCTTACCCAGGGTATAGTCCTTATTACCCTAATGTGAACCACCTTACCCAAAATCCCTTCCCTTACACCAACATACCACAACAGCCGTTTCCAATTGGCATATCCCCACAAATCAACCTTCCCCGAAACATTGTCCCAAACACTTAGGGAGCCGGGCGTAATGACCAACGTTCACCAAGGAATGATCAAAAACCCCAATTTGATCCGAATCCTACCACCTATGGTGAGCTATATCCCAAACTATTGCAGGGTCAACTTGTTTCACCCGTGTACCTCAAACCTCTGACACCTCCATATCCAAGGTGGTACAACGCAAACACTAACTGCTCATACCACGCAGGAATTCAAGGACATCCAACTGAAGATTGCCTGGGCTTCAGAAATAAAGTCCAAAGCCTGATCAACGCAAGAGTTGTGAAGTTTGGGGCGAAGAATGGGCCAAATGTAGCGGGGAACCATTGCCCGATCATGCTGGGAATCGGGTAAATGTAATATTGACCGGGGAAGCCAGAAGATTAAAAAGGGATATTAGGGAAGTCAAGACTCCGATGTTGACAGTATGGGTTGAAATGGTCAAGGCAAGAATGATGGAAGATGCGGACAGTTTGAAAATGGTAGCAAAAAGGGTGCAAAATTGGCGCCCATTTCATAATTGTGGAGGTCATGTTATACAGGACTGCGGGGACTTCCTGGTTAAAGTCCAAAAAATGATGGATAATGGGGAGGCCCAATTTTACGAAGAAATAGAGGAGGAAATAGAGGTTATTGAAAATATAGCTGGCTACGGGATAGGAAGACCCTTGATCATCTATTATGATGAGCCAGAGGAGAAAGTCATGCCAGCCATTGAGGAAAGTGCGCCTAAGTTAATCATTGATCTGCCTGTTTCCTTTTCACACAAGGAAAACAAAGCTGTACCATGGAAATATAACTGCAGCATGGTTATGCCTAGGTCTTCAAGTCAGCAGGATATCACAGGTGTAGGGCACTTAACACGAAGTGAAAGATGTTATGCTCCTGAGGCTACTGAACAAGGGTTAACAGGAAAAGATAGAGGAATGGACAAGGGGAAGAAAGCAGCTGAACCAATCCATATTGAGATGGATTTGTCAAAAGAAACAGAAAGGGGATCAGCCTCGGTTAATAGAATAAAAGAGCCGGTGAATGAGAAGGAAGCCTGCGAGTTCTTAAAATTCATAAAACACAGTGAGTATAGCGTGGTTGAGCAACTGCAACGTCAACCAGCTAGAATTTCAATCTTATCTTTGATTTTGAACTCGGAGCCACATAGAAATGCCTTATTGAGAGTATTGAATCAGGCATACGTGGCTAACAATATATCGGTAGAAAAATTGGAGAGGCTAATAGGAAACATCGCGGCGGACGACCATATATATTTCAGCTATGAGGAGATACCACCCAATGGTATTGGGTCAACAAAAGCTCTCCAAATAACTACCACTTGTAAGGGGAACATATTACCAAGGGTCTTTTTGGACAATGGTTCTTCATTGAATGTGATGCCTTTGGCAACCCTGTCCAAATTGCCAGTGGATATTTCTTATATGCTGCCAAGCTGCACAGTGGTCCGAGCCTTTGGTGGTACTGATGCACCCAAAAGAGTGTATCTTATTTAAACTTGCACTAAAAAGATAAATTGTAAGTATAGTAGTTAGCAAGGATCGAGTCCTCAGGGATTGGGTTTTAGTTTATAAGTTAATAGTTTAAAACTTAAATTCAAGAACAATAAAAGAAAAGGGGTTTTTGAAGCCAGATTTAAACTAAAGTAAATAATAAGAATAAGATGCAAGGCGGTATAACCAGCCAATAAAAATATATATACTAAATTAGGCGGTATAACCAGCCAATAAAAATATATATACTAAATTAGGCGGTATAACCAGCCAATAAAAATAAAACAAAGTTAATATACAAATTAGGCTGTATAACCAGCCAATAAAAATAAATATAAAAAATAAGCAAACTAAAAGTAAGAAAACAAATAAGTAAGAAGAATCAAATATGAAAAATATGGTTAAGGTTTCATTCTCCACCACTAGACATCATTAAGAATCAATTTCAGATCTATCAATATCAACCAACTATCAAAGTTAACAACCGTAGATAACAACAAGCTCTGTTACCCCAATCTTTCCTTAGTTTGTCGTTAAATAGAACAAGCTCTCTATTTAATCTCTAACCATTAAACAACCTAGAATAAGCTCTCTAAATTCAATTTAATGGCAGCTTTATGATGAGAAAGATAGGTTGATCTAAGCAACAAACACATAAGCTCGGATTGTTCAACTTAGGTTATGTTCCACTTTGCAATTATTGAAAACTTGACCATAATCATTAATCACAAATTGCCACTTATGAATAGGAAATCAAGACAATTACACGGATCAAGACTCCTAAACTAGCAATAGATAATTATCAAGATCTATCTAGTTGTACACCTAAATAAATCAAGACAACATCATGAACAATTCTTGTAGAAGAACATAAGCAACTTTGATAGAAAATTAATGATAGATAGAATCTGAAAATCAATCACAAAACATGTCTAGGGCTTTGAAATCACCCTTAACCAAATAGAAGTTTAGCCTAGCATAGGCATTATAAACATAAACATAAAATTAAAGAAAATCTAAGAAGAAAATAAAAGAAAGAAAGAAGAAGAGGAAGAATATTAATTATCCAACCTCTTGCTCTTTCTAAAGAAAAAGAAAACTAGAGAAAAGAAAGAAGAAGAAAACTTAGAGAATTTTATTACAATGGCTAATATCCTACCTATGTACAATATGATCCTCTACAATCATCCAAGGCCCTCTATTTATACACATTTTGGAAGGCTAAATGACAAGAGACAAGCTTTACAAATTTCAAAGGTAGGTATAATAGGTGGGTGAATTTTTCTAACAATTTTCGTCATATTGTATGACAATTTTGATCAGCCAACTTGATGGTCGATTTCGTCAATGTTGGAGGCTTGCTCTGATCACATGGTCTTCTAGAAAAAGGTTCCCCTATCAGTTACGGATCCATAGCCGTTGGAATCAGCTCATTTGCTGATGTGGATAAGCAGATATGGGCAAAATACGAAAACAGGTCAGCACAGACGTCATTGCACATCAGCCAACTTGATGGTCGATTTCGCTAGGGAAAACGACTCCGTTTCAAGAAGTGTAAAACATGAAAAAGATAGATATGCCTCTTAGCTTTGTACGGCTACAAATTTCAGCCTTATTGCTTCAGTGAAACTCCAGATATAGCTGATATGGAAAAGGTGTCGGAACTGGAACTGAACTGGATTTGCCCTTAATTCTAGTAATCTGAAATCACTCAAAGAAACTTGTGAAAAACACCAAATTACATAAAAATATAAAAGATCATAAACACAATTAGACTAAACAATAATAACTCGTATTTGACACAAAACAATAATAAAACATAACTAAAAACTATATAATTATACGAGTTATCACACCCCCACACTTAGCTTTTTGCTAGTCCTCGAGCAAAATCAAATAAAAATAAAATAAGAAAATCTAATCTAATCCACTTTCGTAGGAAATCACGGTGGCACTTAGCATGTGACACAAGCCTTTAAACCCCTAGGTGTCCCTAGTGGACGAGTTTAGTCTCGTGAGGGTTTACTAGAACGATACCCACAAACATTGAAAAACTAAAATATAAATAAACTACATATACTAAAAATATTTATTCCTAATCCTTTCAATACAAATTAGAGACAATCTTTGAACAAGTCTTATAAACTAATCAATAGCTTAAAGAATTTCACAAAAAATCATGCTTGAATGTAAATTGTTTGAGTTAAGCCAATATTAACATAACATATCTCAATCAAAATAGTGCATGTTCAAATTTAATCTCAACTTCTCACATGGGATACCCTCATGATTTTCACTCTTTAAAGTAGTGGTGAAGTGTTTACACTCAATCAATCTCATGAAAACAGTTCTACCATATTCTTGCTTGTCCACCTATTCTCCACTATTTAGATCATACAACTTCATGAATCAAGAGGTCTTTAATCAAGGTTGTAATAGGGCCAAGGGGTTTGTAATGTGGTTGAAGAACAAAAGGATAACGATATCACAAAGGTTCCAAAGAGTTCATAAAGTTTAGAGACATAATAAGATCATACAAAGAAACTTATCAAAACTCTTTACAAGTACATAGTCACCTAGGCCGGATATTCATGTTGGGCCTTTTCTTCATTCTAAACAACTTTGTAACATATTTTTCTTTTTCCACAAATTCAAGAGATGATTCATTTTTTTTTTATATAGGAATGTATTTGCCAGTATTCCATTTCTTTTTCTCTTGACTTTTCTTTTCTTTTCCCCCCACACTTATTTCTTGTTTCTAACCAAAAAATATCCCTTGTCTTTGCAACTTGTCTCAAATCATGCTAATTCATCTTTGGAACAAAGGTAAAGATATAAGTATATTTAGGTTAGGGACAAGTTATGGTTACCAAAGAGATAGCTTATTCAATGTAGGCTCAAATTGGTTCACTAAGGGTGTGTTCTCTTGGAACATCAATAAGGGATGGTTGTTTGGCCCTGGCTAAAAATCCTAATGCCTCTATCATATTCATGTTGTCACATGCATCAATATAGTCTCAAACGGTTTAAAGCAAGTTCTAGAGAATCATGTAATCATAAGAGCACTCAAGAAAGAAATTAGATTGATTTGTATAATGCATCAATCATTATAGGCTCAAAAACTCACAAGGATGATTATACAAGTCAGATTAAGTCTAAACATGCTTCTTTCTCAATCAACATATCATATTAACATTGGCTCATAAAAAGGTTGACATCAAGCTCAATTCTCATGAAAATCTTCTCACTAATAAATCTGTTTTAGACTTATGCAATTCATATCTCATCATTGTATTAAAAAGGAACTAAAACTCACAAAAAAATAATAATAATAATAAAGACTCATAAAAAAAAATAGTAGACAAAATAAAAGAAATCCTAAATCATTCCCCCCACACTTAATTCTTACATTGTCCTCAATGTAAGTCTATTAACTCAAATGAAAGAATCATGTGTAAGAGAAAAGAACTAATAACATAAGAATAGGAACAAGTAAGACTCAAAACAAAACAAAACCATGCAACCTAAATAATCCTAAAATACTAAACAAAAATTAACAAGTAAACATAAAAAGATTAAAATCAAACTGACAAGGTATGTCTCAAGTCTCCCTTACTCAGACCTTGTTCAGAATGAATACTTCTAAATTGCTTAAAACACAACAAACTCTTTTTATTTTTATTTTTTTTTTTGAAAAGAAGAAATCAAACTGACAAGGTATGTCTCAAGTCTCCCTTACTCAGACCTTGTTCAGAATGAATACTTCTAAATTGCTTAAAACACAACAAACTTTTTTTTTTTTTTTTTTTAAGAAGGTAAAATTTAGGAGATATTACCTGTAGAGGTTGCTAACCACTTATTATAACTGAGACACAACAAACAAAATGTTAGATAATGTCACAAAGACAAAGTGCAATCCACTCCTTGCTCGTCCATATCTCTTTTTCTTTTTCCGAGCGTTTGCGAAACAACCGTAGCAGATAAATACTCATAAGATTGGAGCTTTTTGAGTAAATCTTCAATGGTTGTAGCAGAAATTATGGTTCTCCTTGCCTCTGAAAACATGAATCCATTATCCACAGCATTATCTAAATATGAAAGCAAATTACTAAAATAACCATTAATATTAAGCAAACCAATGGGTTTCTTATTTGTGACCAAAGATGACCAAGAAGCCACGCAAGCTATTTCTTCCAATGTACCCAGACCTCCTGGTAAAGCAATGAATGCATCGGCAGAATGGTACATGATTGTTATCCGTTCAGGGATACTCCAGACTTGTATTTCCTTACCCACGGTAGGTCCACAAAAACTTGTGAATAGTTTTGGCACGATTCCTAGAACTGGACTTCCTCCGGCGTGTGCTGCTGTAGCGACTGCTCCCATTAAACCCGTACTACCGCCTCCATAAATCAACTGGATCTTTTGTTGGGCAAGTATTACTCCAACTCTTATGGCTTCATCAGCGAATATGTTATTTTTCCCTGGATAAGCACCTCCAAAGACACAAATTTTTTTAATGCGTTGGGACGAAGTACTTTCCATTTTTTTTCTTTTTCGAGTGCCTGAAAGAGAATGAGTACATGGTGTAATATATAGAGGACTGAGTAGTGAATCAGACAAGAGTAATAATGTCGCCGAAAGTGTATCTGACCTGTCAGAAGAAAAATATTAACCTAACAAAAGATTTTTGCGTGATTTCAGGAAGAAAATCAAAAAGAGAAGAAAAAATCAACCGTAAAAGACAAATAAAAAAAAACGAGAATAATTACACAAATCGAACAACACGTAAATTAAACCAAAATAAAGTTATTGCAAATCAAACCAAAAACTGAGAAGTCATTTATTGTAGTTGTGATTGTGGCTCACATCTTCCTCTGGTTTTACGTCCAGAAACGGCTTAAACGCCTTCTATGAGTCGAGGATATGCTTCCCATCCAGTTTTCTTACAAGCTGGCAAACAGAGTCTTTTAACATCGGATTCCCAAGATGTTGCCATTCCCTTTGGAATTGCGGCCATAAATCAAGAATTTCTCTTTGTACGTCTCCACTAGGATGCGTCTCAAGAGAAAGTTGGATATTACCCAAATTCTCCTTACTCAGTCCATCCTTAATGAATTCAATTTTATCATCTCGATTAGAGGACGGAATCCCAATAGAACGACATTTACCGTTACACGTCCATCGTGCACATTTGTGGCAATTTGAACTCATGCGCTTTGCTCGTCGCTTCTTTGCAAAAGTGCTTCTACCTGTACCTGGTAAATGCAAAACAGGAAGATATTCATCTTCACGTACCTTGGCTTCAATTATCCAACGTATGTCTCCAGGAATCCCTTTGTGCATAAGCATTCTTAATCTTTCAAATCGAACTTGGTAAAGCTTCAGTAAAATATTTCGAGGAAAAGGAGGAAATCGTTTTTGCAATCTTGTGAGAATATCATCCATCCTGAAAAAAAAAATGAAAAAAATTGAAAGAGAAATTGGAAGAGAAATTTATATACAATATCAGTTTTGTGGGTAGCTGATGGAACCGATTTAAATAATCACGGAGTACCGTTATCCGCCATTTAACCGGGGTAAAAAAATAAAAATTATATTTACATCTAGTTATTTTCAAAACAAGGATCAGAAAGAAAAACAGCATAAGAAGACTCAAAAACAAAACACTCTACATAAAATCCTAAATTCTTCCCCCCACACATAATTTTTACATTGTCATTAATGTAATGCTATTAACCCAAATGAAAGAATCATGTGTAAGTGAAAAGAACTAATAAACAAAATAAACTTATGCAGCCTAAATGAACTTAAAAACACTAAACACAATTAACAAAGAAACATAAGAAAAAGATAAAGAAAAATAGAGCAAATATGAGAATGGCAGTTTGGCAATGCTTTCACTAATTAGGCTGCCTCCCCCAATTAGCACTTGATTGATTGTTTTCAGCCTAGCCAATTCCCCTTCTTGGCTTTTTAGGCTTGTTAGGCTCATACATGAAACTTCCCAAATTTGAGCGTTTGATAGGAAGCTTTCTTTGCACAAAACTGGATGCATTCTCCATTACAAGTATTATTCCATCATCCTTTGTGGTGCATATCTCATCGAGGAATGGAGAATATGTTGGTACTTGTTGAATGGCATCCACAAACAAACTGTTTAAGGTTTCCAGCATGTTTTGTTCATGTTCTTCCTCCTTGAACTTTGCGAATCTACTAGGGAAAGGTAGAGAAGAAACATTAGTAAAAATTGGAATCTTAAACGTTACCTCAGGTGCCGAAATACTCTCAATTTGAATGGTGGCATCATTATCCTCAAGAAGTGAATCCATCTTTGGTTTTGTCTCATCCTCATCTTGTTCCTCATTTCTCAAGGTCACAATAGTAGCATTCTCCTTTGGGTTAATCACCGTTTGGGAAGGGAGTGCTAGAGATCTTTCTGCTACTAATTCCACCATACTACTAGCCAATAGGCTCATTTGCCTTTCCAAACTCTGGATGCTTGCCCTTGTTTCCTGTTGAAATTGCAAAGTATCAGTAACAAGAGAATGTACAAGATCTTCTAAAGAAGTACCTGAGTTTTGAGTCATATGTGGTGGTTGAAAAAGATCTGGTTCTTGAGACCATGATTGATTGAAGCTAGATGGATGAGTGTAATTGGCATAAGGATCTACTTCTTGGTAATTTTTTGAGTAGCCATAATTAGTATGATCCCACCATCCCTCATGGTAAGTGTTGGAGTAATGATCATGCGGTTGGTCTTGGAACCATTGATGGCCTTGACATCCTCCCATGGCCAATTGTTGAACTGAGGAAGTGAGATTGGCTTGTTGATTCTCCATGTTCATGTATGCCACCAACTCTTCAAGTGTTAGATTGCTCAATTCCATCGTTTTTTTTTTTGTTTTTTTTTTTATTTTTTGTTTTTTTCTTTTTTTATTTCAAAATTTGATAAGAAAAACCCGTATGTACAAGAAAATAAAACTCATTAGAACTGAAAATAAGAATAAACCAAGTAACAAATAAACTAAAGAAAACAATCCCCGACAACGGCGCCAAAAATTTGATGCACCCAAAAGAGTGTATCTTATTTAACCTTGCACTAAAAAGATAAATTGTAAGTATAGTAGTTAGCAAGGGTCGAGTCCTCAGGGATTGGGTTTTAGTTTATAAGTTAATAGTTTAAAACTTAAATTCAAGAACAATAAAAGAAAAGGGGTTTTTGAAGCCAGATTTAAACTAAAGTAAATAATAAGAATAAGATGCAAGGCGGTATAACCAGCCAATAAAAATATATATACTAAATTAGGCGGTATAACCAGCCAATAAAAATATATATACTAAATTAGGCGGTATAACCAGCCAATAAAAATAAAACAAAGTTAATATACAAATTAGGCGGTATAACCAGCCAATAAAAATAAATATAAAAAATAAGCAAACTAAAAGTAAGAAAACAAATAAGTAAGAAGAATCAAATATGAAAAATATGGTTAAGGTTTCATTCTCCACCACTAGACATCATTAAGAATCAATTTCAGATCTATCAATATCAACCAACTATCAAAGTTAACAACCGTAGATAACAACAAGCTCTGTTACCCCAATCTTTCCTTAGTTTGTCGTTAAATAGAACAAGCTCTCTATTTAATCTCTAACCATTAAACAACCTAGAATAAGCTCTCTAAATTCAATTTAATGGCAGCTTTATGATGAGAAAGATAGGTTGATCTAAGCAACAAACACATAAGCTCGGATTGTTCAACTTAGGTTATGTTCCACTTTGCAATTATTGAAAACTTGACCATAATCATTAATCACAAATTGCCACTTATGAATAGGAAATCAAGACAATTACACGGATCAAGACTCCTAAACTAGCAATAGATAATTATCAAGATCTATCTAGTTGTACACCTAAATAAATCAAGACAACATCATGAACAATTCTTGTAGAAGAACATAAGCAACTTTGATAGAAAATTAATGATAGATAGAATCTGAAAATCAATCACAAAACATGTCTAGGGCTTTGAAATCACCCTTAACCAAATAGAAGTTTAGCCTAGCATAGGCATTATAAACATAAACATAAAATTAAAGAAAATCTAAGAAGAAAATAAAAGAAAGAAAGAAGAAGAGGAAGAATATTAATTATCCAACCTCTTGCTCTTTCTAAAGAAAAAGAAAACTAGAGAAAAGAAAGAAGAAGAAAACTTAGAGAATTTTATTACAATGGCTAATATCCTACCTATGTACAATATGATCCTCTACAATCATCCAAGGCCCTCTATTTATACACATTTTGGAAGGCTAAATGACAAGAGACAAGCTTTACAAATTTCAAAGGTAGGTATAATAGGTGGGTGAATTTTTCTAACAATTTTCGTCATATTGTATGACAATTTTGATCAGCCAACTTGATGGTCGATTTCGTCAATGTTGGAGGCTTGCTCTGATCACATGGTCTTCTAGAAAAAGGTTCCCCTATCAGTTACGGATCCATAGCCGTTGGAATCAGCTCATTTGCTGATGTGGATAAGCAGATATGGGCAAAATACGAAAACAGGTCAGCACAGACGTCATTGCACATCAGCCAACTTGATGGTCGATTTCGCTAGGGAAAACGACTCCGTTTCAAGAAGTGTAAAACATGAAAAAGATAGATATGCCTCTTAGCTTTGTACGGCTACAAATTTCAGCCTTATTGCTTCAGTGAAACTCCAGATATAGCTGATATGGAAAAGGTGTCGGAACTGGAACTGAACTGGATTTGCCCTTAATTCTAGTAATCTGAAATCACTCAAAGAAACTTGTGAAAAACACCAAATTACATAAAAATATAAAAGATCATAAACACAATTAGACTAAACAATAATAACTCGTATTTGACACAAAACAATAATAAAACATAACTAAAAACTATATAATTATACGAGTTATCAGGTACCAGGAGAGATGTGATGGAAACTATTGAGGTTTCTCTAGAGATAGGCCCATGTACCTATAAAGTGAACTTTTAGGTCATGGATATTAATCCATCCTATAATTGCCTGCTGGGAAGGCCGTGGATACATTTAGCAGGGGCTGTACCTTCGTCTCTCCACCAAAAGCTGAAATTTGTAATAGAGGGGCGTCTAGTCACTGTATCAGGAGAGGAGGACGTGATAGCCTCTACATCTACTGAATCTCCTTATGTTGAACCCAATGAAGATGCTGTAGAATATTCCTTTTGGTCATTGGAATTCGTAAATGCAGTTTTCGTCGTTGAAGAATGAAGAATTCCAAAACCAAGGCTGTCCAAGAATACAAGGCTGGGGGTAAGAACTACCATAGGAAAAGGTTGCAGAGCTGGAAAAGGTCTCGAGAAATATCTTCAGGGGATGGCCTGAGCAATGGAAGTAATAGGAAAGAAAGATAGGTTTGGCCTTGGGTATCTTCCGAAGGCCATGAGAAAAGGAAACAAGTTGAAAGGAACCGACAAAGGAGGATGGCCCGTCTTGCGGGTATGGATATTGAATGGGAGCCTATGACATTCCCACCTATCCTTCACAGCTTTCGCTCAGCCGGTTCTCTGTTCGGAGAAAAGAATTCTGATGATGTGCTCGTAATGATAGAGCAAGCCTTCGAGAGATTCCAGGTGAATAGGGATGAGCAGATGTATGATGTAGAGATCTGCACGACTGAGGAAGAAAGAATTGAAAGAGAGAATGCTAATTGGATGGTGCGACCTTTTCCACCAGGATATAGACTGACCAATTGGAGTGCCATCGAGCTACCCATAGTTTTTAGGTCTATTCCAACGTAATGCTTTTAAACAAATCTTAAATATCTTTGCCCGAAGATATTAAGAATTTCTTTTGTAATGGGCTTTTGTCCAAAACTTTTCATCCAATAAATAACAAACATGATGCATTTCTTTCATATTAATGTGTCCATATTCTTTCATTTATGCTATTTATTTTGCTTCGTTTGTATATATGTTTTCCTATATTGTTTCTTCCCCACCTATTTACAGGTGCACGAATGCGGAATATGAGGACCTTCCTGCCAGTAATTTTGAAATTGATTTTGAGAGGCCCATTTGCACGGGTGATTTTGAGGCCGATGAAGATATTGAGGATTATGGTTTACCTCCGGACTTATTAAGAAAAATAGAACAAGAAGAGAAACAAGTACTTCCTCATGAGGAGCTATTGGAATTGTTGAACCTGGAAAGTAGTGAGGAGATAAAAGAGGTTAAAATTGGCACTACATTGTCTTTGTCAATAAAAGGTGAACTCATAGCCTTGCTCTGGGAATATGTAGATGTATTTGCATGGTCGTACCAAGACATGCCGAGTTTGGATCCAGACATTGTGGTTCATAAGCTCCCTTTAAGACCAGAGTGCAAGCCCATTCAGCAAAAGTTGAGAAGAATGAGACCGGATATGCTGTTAAAGGTAAAAGATGAAGTGAAGAGGCAGTTTGATGCAGGATTCTTAGAGGTGACAAAATATCCGGAATGGGTTGCAAACATTGTTCCAGTACCAAAGAAAGATGGCAAGGTGCGTATGTGCGTCGATTACCGAGATTTGAACAAAGCCAGCCCCAAAGATAATTTCCCTTTGCCTCACATTGATACTTTGGTGGATAATACGGTGAAGCGTTCCTTGTTTTCTTTCATGGATGGATGCTCGGGATATAATCAGATTAAGATGGCACTGGAAGATATGGAGAAAACCACATTTGTGACAATGTGAGAAACATTCTGCTACAAAGTAATGCCGTTTGGGTTGAAGAATGTTGGGGCAACGTATCAAAGAGCCATGGTGACCTTGTTTCATGACATGATGCATAAGGGAATTGAGGTTTATGTTGATGATATGATTGCAAAGTCACAAGGAGAAGAGAAGCATATTGTGAATCTTAGAAAACTCTTTGAAAAACTAAGAAAGTTTCAACTCAAGCTAAACCCGGCAAAATGCACTTTTGGAGTTACCTCGGGAAAATTGTTGGGTTTTGTTGTTAGCAAAAGGGGAATTGAGATTGATCCGGATAAAGTGAAGGCCATCTAGAATTTGCCACCTCCACGTACTCAAAAAGAAGTAAGAGGTTTTCTGGGGAGATTGAATTACATTGCTCGGTTTATTTCTCAGTTAACCGATAAATGTGATCCAATATTCAAGTTACTTCGAAAACGTGATCCAAGAGAGTGGGATGAAGGGTGTCAGATTGCTTTTGAAAAGGTTAAGCATTATCTATCAAACCCACCAGTATTAATGTCACCCGTTCTGGATAAACCGATGATACTGTATCTATCAGTATTTGAGAGATCCATGGGATGTGTTCTGGGGCAGCTTGATGAGACTGGAAAGAAAGAACAGGCGGTTTACTACCTCAGCAAGAAGTTCACAGATTATGAGTTGAAATATTCATCGGTAGAAAAGTTGTGTTGTGCCTTAGCTTGGACTGCTCGGAGACTCAAACAGTACATGCTATACCACACAACGTGGTTGATCGCCAAGCTAGATCCAATCAAGTACATGTTAGAAGCACCTTCTTTGTCAGGGAGGACAGCAAGATGGCATGTTTTGTTGTCAGAATACGATATCGTATACGTAAGTCAGAAGGCTATCAAGGGTAGCGCAGTGGCTGAATTCTTAGAAAGTCGGGCAATGGAGGATTATGAGTCGTTGAACTTTGATTTCCCAGATGAAGATTTGATGTATGTTTCGCAAGTGAATGAGGCTCCCTTGAAGAAGAAAGTATGGAAGATGTACTTTTATGGGGCATCCAATGCCATGGGGCACGGAATCGGTGCAGTGCTCATATCCCCAGAAGAAGATTATTATCCTTTCACCGCCAGATTGGATTTCGATTGTACAAACAATACGGCTGAGTATGAGGCGTGTACTATGGGCCTTCGTGCAGCAGTGGACAGAAAAATCAAAGTTTTGGAAGTTTTCGGAGACTCAGCTTTACTGATATACCAGTTATGGGGAGAATGGGAAACCTGGGATACAAAGTTAATTAGATACAGAGAACTCATTTTGAGTTTATTGGAGGAGTTTGAAGAAGTAAGTTTCAATTATTTCTCCCGAGAAGAAAACCGAATGGCGGATGCTCTGGCAGATGCTCCCGAGAACATATAAGCATTTGCAAAGCATGTCATTCTCATCATTGCATTTAGCTAACATTGCAGGAATCAAGAAAACTTTGGCTTCCCAAATCGAACTCGTCCAGCTTCTCAAATGAGTCGAGCCTTGAGACCACCGTCGAGGTATTTCTTTTTGTTTTAAATCAAACTCGTTCTGCTTCTCAAATGAGTCAAGCCTCGAGACCACCGTCGAGGTATTTTCTTTTGTTTTAAATAGAATTCATTCTGTTTTATCAAATGAGTCGAGCCTTGAGACCGTCGTCAAGGTATTTTAATCACGGGTAAGACCTTCGGGCACCATTTTTAAAGACCTTCAGGCACCAGTTTTAAAGACCTTCGGGCACCACTTTTAAAGACCTTCGAGCACCACTTTTAAAGACCATTGGGCACCATTTTTAAAGACCTTCGAGCACCATTTTTAAAAAGCTTCGGGCACCATTTTTAAAGACCTTCGAACACCATTTTAAAGACCTTCGAGCACCAGTTTTTAAGACCTTCGGGCACCATGTTTAAAGATCTTCGGGCACAATTTTTTCTTTTGAAACTCGAACTCGTTTCCTTAAGACGGGTCGAGCCTTGATTAGTCAGGGAATTCAATTTAAGGACAAAATCTTCAATTTACAGCCTTTTCAAAAAATAAAAAAAATTAAAAATAGTGAAAAAAGATGAAAAATGAAAAGATGAAAAAAATGAAAAATGAAGGAAAAAATGAAACAGAGAAAACCCCTTTCCCTTCACATGTGATTTCACTAACCGTACAAAATTAGTGTTTGTTTATCTTTGCCTGATTCCTGATTCTCAGCAATAGCCAAAGAGGGGCAGCTGTAGACGCCTAATTTTGTCCGGACCACTAAATCAGGTACATTTTCTTCCTAAATTGATGTTTCAGAATGTAAAAAGACTTTTTTCATCCTGCCGATGGTACTCCGAGACTTAGTTTAAGAGGGCGAGCATAAAAAGTCAAAGTCAAAAAAAGTCAACCCCAAAAAGTCAACTATTGAAAAAATCAACCCACTTTCAAAATCAAGATTTGAAGTTCAATTGAAAAATAGTGAAAGAATTTTGATAATTCGGGGTCTACATTGAAAGATATGGAGTTCAAAAATTGGGTTATTGAGATTCAATAGAAAAGAAACCCTAATCCGGGAAATTTGGGGAAAAGTGCTTAAACGATCGAATTGGTCGAAATTGAAGGTTCCAAATGAAAGATAAGCACTGACTACGGGTAATGGAGAAGCCACTTGAAAGAAAAACTGAAAGAAAAGTCAATCCGGGAGAAAACCGAGAATTAGGGTTTTTGGTGGATTTCGGTGAAATTGGGAAGAATTACAGAAATGACCCGACTTGGTAAGGAAAAAGCCCCTAATGGATGAGGAATTGATTAAAAAGGATAGCCCAAGGCTCAGTGTGAAGAAAATCTGAAAATCGGACTTATTTTGAGCAAAATCGGGTTTCGGAGGCAAAAGGGCAAAATGGGAAAATTTGGGAAAAATAGCAAATGAACTCCAAAAATTCTGAAAATTTTCAAATCTCATTTTCAAATTATTTGAAAGATATTGGCGAAAGAAAATCTTGATTCAGAGTTCGTTTGCAAAATGGCCAAATACCGGGTCTCCGATGCAGTAATTCAACAGGATAAATCCCGGAAAAATAGCAAATGAACTCCAAAAATTCTGAAAATTTTTCAATCTCATTTTTAAATTATTTGAAATAGATTGGAAAAATAAAATATTGATTCGGAGTTCGTTTTCAAAATGGCCAGATACCGGGTCTCCTATGCGGTAACTCAATAGGATAAATCCCGAAAAAATAGCAAATGAACTCCAAAAATTCTGAAAATT
Organism: Fremontodendron californicum; assembly: GCA_030761205.1. Lineage (NCBI taxonomy): Eukaryota > Viridiplantae > Streptophyta > Magnoliopsida > Malvales > Malvaceae > Fremontodendron > Fremontodendron californicum. The sequence continues at coordinate 5,681,666 of JAULJL010000014.1, forward strand.
TGAAAATCTCATTTTTGAATTATTTTAAAGAGATTGGAAAAATAAAATCTTGATTCGGAGTTCGTTTGCAAAATGACCAAATACCGGGTCTCCTATGCGATAATTCAATAGGATAAATCCCGAAAAAATAACAAATGAACTCCAAAAATTCTGAAAATTTGCAAATATCATTTTTAAATTATTTGGAATAGATTGGAAAAAGAAAATCTTGATTCGGAGTTCGTTTGCAAAATGGCCAAATACCAGGTCCTCAATGCAGTAACTCAAGCAGATAAATCCCGAAAAAATAGCAAATGAGCTCCAAAAATTATGAAAACTTCCAGATCACATTTTTAAATTATTTGGAAGAGATTGGTGAAGAAAAATCTAGATTCGGAGCTCGTTTAAAAAATGGTAAAGTTCGGGTGCATAAAAGGGGTAATTTCGGATATAAATATGAAATAAATAGCAAATGGACTCGGAAAATTTTGAAAACTTCCAGAATTCAATTTTTCATTATTTCAAAAGTATTGAAAAAATAAAATTCGAATTTGGAGTCCGTTTGTTATTTATTTGAATTAGGGGGGCAAAAAGGTCATTTCACCAAGGAAACCAAAAAGGGCAAATTGGTAATTGAGGAAAATATGAAAGATGAAGAAATTGCTGGGAGTTTTTCTTCCTTTGGTCAGCCAACATAGAGGAGAAGAAGGAAGCTTAAGCGATTTAATTCCCTAGTCACTATCATGCCACATGCTATAACTAACACCTTGCAAATGGTCCCCCTTCATCCAATGGCTTAAGTGCCTTGTAGGAAAGTTGAATGCACCATCCAATGGCCAAGTTTAAATGTCAAAATGACATTTTTATTGGTCCTAAAAGAATGCTCATCTAATGGCCAAGAATGGAAGGAAAAAGATGAGCACAATTCATCCAAGGGTGAGCATCAATTCGATTGAGCAAAAGAGTGCATGGGATTATCCCTTTTCATCCAGTGGCTTAGGCCATCTACAAAGGCTGAGTACACATGTTGAGGGCTGGATTTAATCTACAAGATATCATTTTTATGTTGGCTTCATCCAATGACCAAGAATGGAAGAGCACAACTCATAGAGAAAAAAGCTCATCAAGTAGAGAAAATCAGAGATAGATTGAAGACATCATCACCCAGTCAAAACTTGTAGATCACGGTGAAAACATAGAGAAAAGCTCATCAAGTAGAGCAAATAGCGGACTTGAAAAGATTCGTGAACCACAATGAAATCATGGATTAAAACTCAAAACACAACCATGTAATTGCATTCATCCCTAGGGAACGTGATGCTCCCAAAAGAGTGTATCTTATTTAACCTTGCACATAAAAAAAAAAAAAAAAAAAGAATCAATTGTAGAGTATAGTGATTAGCAAAGGTCGAGTCCTCAGGGATTGGGTTTTATTTTATAAGTTAATAGTTTATCACTTAAAAACAAGTAAACAAAAGTAAAGGGGATTTTGAAAATATGCTAAACCATACATCTTTGGAATGTAGCAGGTGCATTACAAAGACCAAATGGCATACGCCGGTATGCAAAAGTACCAAATGGACATGTGAATGTTGTTTTCTCTTGGTCCTCCGGAGCAATGGCAATCTGATTATAACCTAAAAAACCATCAAGAAAACAATAATGAGAATGGCCTGCTAACCTTTCAAGCATTTGATCAATAAAAGGTAAAGGAAAGTGGTCTTTGCGAGTTGTGGAATTAAGTTTGCGATAATCAATACAAACTCGCCACCCTGTTTGAATCCTAGTAGGAACAAGTTCATTCTCATTATTTGTTACCACCGTTACACCTGATTTCTTTGGAACCACTTGGACCGGGCTCACCCATTTGCTATCCGAGATAGGATAGATCACTCCAACATCTAGGAGCTTCAGTATCTCCTTTTTTCACAACCTCCATCATAGGAGGGTTCAATCTTCTTTGTGCTTCTCTTGTTGGTTTGGACGCCTCCTCTAACAAAATCCGGTGCATGCACATGGATGGGCTTATTCCCTTGATATCGGCAATTGTCCAACCAATTGCTGTTTTATGCTCTCTAAGCACCCGGATAAGTCGCTCTTCTTGCAAAGGTGTGAGCTCTTTGGCAATGATGACCGGTAGTGTGTCCTTTTCACCTAAGAACACATATTTCAAGTGGTTCGGTAGTGGTTTCAACTCTAAAGTTGGTGCCTGCAAAATGGAAGGTATAAGTTTCTCATTAGATAAAGGCAAATCAATAAATGGAACATCAAACCTTGCATCTTTAGGTGGCAGTGAGTGTAAAGATTCTAGTGCCCCTTCCACATGGTCACTCAAGGCTAGTTCCCCTTTAGCATTCCCCATTCCGAGATGTTTGCTAAGGGCTATCTCCACACTATCTTCACCATCTAGCTCATAAGCTTGCTGCACTAGTGAGTCAATTATATCAATATTAAAAACAGAATGCACATCACTAGGATATCTCATGGCCTCAAAAATGTTAAAGCGAATTATTTCACCATCAAATTCCATTGTTAAAGAGCCATCATGTACATCTATTTTAGTTCTTGCTGTTTTCAAGAATGGTCTCCCTAATAGAATAGGTGTGGGATTAGGAGACATCTCATCTTCCATCTCAATAACATAAAAGTGAGCGGGAAAAACCAATTGATTAACCTGTACAAGAACGTCTTCTACAACTCCTCTTAGATAAGTGTTAGAACGGTCAGCAAGTTGTATTATAACACCGGTTTCCTCTAATGGTCCTAGATTCAATGAAGCATAAATTGAATATGGCATGACATTAATAGATGCCCCTAGATCTAGCATAGCACGCTCAAACCTGGTGTTGCCTATCTTACAAGGAATGGTAAACATACCTGGATCCTTGCATTTAGGTGGGAGTTTTTTTTTTGAAGAACAGCTGACACATTCTCCCCCACACATACCTGTTCATTCCATTTCAACTTTCGTTTAGATGTGCACAACTCTTTTAGGAACTTGGCATATCTTGGCACCTGCTTGATAGCATCTAGTAAAGGAACGTTCACCTCTACTTTTCGGAAGGTTTCTAAAATTTCCTTATCTTGCTCCTCCTTCTTGGACTTTGCTAACCTGCTAGGAAAAAGTGGAGGAGTTATATAAGAAGGAAAGGATGGTTTAGGAGCTACCTTTTGTAATGGCTCATTGGGATGTGAAGATGATGCCACGGTGTTGTCCTCCCCTTGAGCACTATCCTTTTGTGGTGTCTCAAGCTGTTTCCCACTTCTTAGAGTTATAGCATTGGCATTCTCTCTTGGATTCACTATGGTTTGGGAAGGTAATTTCTCGGAATCCCTTGCTTGCATTTGACTCATGGTTGTTGCCAATTGCCCAATTTGAGTCTCCAAATTTCGGATACTTGTATTTGTTTCCTGTTGAAATTGAATTGTATTAGTAGAGAGAGCTTTAACAAGATCTTCAAGAGAAGTACCTGAATTTTGGGTGGGCGGCACTTGTTGTCGGGTTTGGTATGGTTGTTGCACTCTTTGCTAAAAACCCGATGGCCTGTTGTCAAATGGTGGAGGAATAATTTGTGGTTGGTTCCCTCCATAATTGAAGTTTGGAAGATCCCTCCATCCTGGATTGTATGTGTATGAGTAGGGATCATATTTCCTTGATTGGTTCTGAAATCCACCCATGGCATTCACATGTTCATTGGTGTCCTCTTGAAGAGTTGGACACATATCAGTTTGGTGCCCCATGTTTAAACATATGCCACAAGCCTTTATTTGCTGTATATTACCTACAGCCAATTGTTGAACAAGAGAAGTCAGTTTATCAAATTTTTGTTCAAGGGATGATATACTTACCTCATTGACTTTCTTGGGTCGTGGTGGTGGATCATGTCTCATTGAGAATTGTTGAGAATTGGCTGCCATGTTGGTGATTAATGTTCTTGCAGTCCCGGGAGTCTTATCAACTAGTGCTCCCCCACTAGCGGCATCTATCATACTTCTCTCCATGGGCATGAGACCTTCATAGAAGTATTGGATGAGAAGTTGTTCACTTATCTGATGGTGTGGACATTATGCACAAAGTTTCTTGAAACTCTCCCAATATTAATATAAGGACTCTCCGTTGTATTGCCGAGTCCCACATATCTCTTTTCTAATGTTGGCAGCCTTAGATGCTGGAAAATACCTTTCCAAGAATGCTTTCTTCATATCATTCCATGTAGTGATTGTCCCGGACGGTAGATAGTAAAGCCATTCCTTTGCTGAATCAGCTAGAGAGAATGGGAAGGCTCTCAACTTGCTCTTCCGTGACCCCTGTTGGTCTCATGCTTGAGCAAACTACATGGAATTCCTTGAGGTGCTTATTTGGATCCTCTCCTGCAAAACCATGAAAAGTTAGGAGAAGATCAATCAAACCAGATTTTAATTCAAAACCTACCTCAAGATTACATATTCAATGCATAATGGTTGTTGAACCAAGTCCGGAGCGGCTAGCTCCTTGAGAGTTCGGTTGTCAGCTGCTGCCATCTCTCCTTTCTCCTCTTGGATGTTTTGGATCAACTCCTCGATTGGTTGTTGGTGAGAAGTTATAAATTCGCGAATTCTCCTAAGTCTTAAGTCTTCTTCGGGAGCTTGGAACATTCACTAATAAAGAAAAAAAAAAGTAAATAATTAGAACAAAAAATAAGAAGAAACCAATAAACTAATAAACTAAAGAAAGCAATCCCCAGCAACGGCGCCAAAAACTTGATGCACCCAAAAGCTGTCTTATTTAACCTTGCACATAAAAAAAAAAAGAATCAATTGTAGAGTATAGTGATTAGCAAGGGTCGAGTCCTCAGGGATTGGGTTTTAGTTTATAAGTTAATAGTTTATCACTTAAAAACAAGTAAACAAAAGTAAAGGGGATTTTGAAATCAGATTTAAACTAAAGCTAACAATAAGAATGAGAAAACAAGTAATTAAGAAGAATCAAATATGAAAAATATGGTTAAGGTTTCATTCTCCACCACTAGACATCATCAAGAATCAATTTCATATCTATCAACATTAATTAGCTATCAAAGTTAACAACCGTAGAAAACAACAAGCTCTGTTACCCCAATCTTTCCTTAATTTGTCGTTAAATAGAACAAGCTCTCTATTTAATCTCTAACTATCAAACAACCTAGAATAAGCTCTCTAAGTTCAATTTAATAGCAGCTTTATGATGAGAAAGATAGGTTGATCTAAGCAACAAACACATAAGCTCGGATTGTTCAACTTAGGTTATGTTCCACTTTGCAATTATTGAAAACTTGACCATAATCATTAATCACAAATTGCCACTTATGCATAGGAAATCAAGACAATTACACGGATCAAGACTCCTAAACTAGCATTAGACAATTATCAAGATTTATCTAGTTGGCCACCTAAACAAATCAAAACATCATCATGAACAATTTTAATGGAAGAACATAAGCAACTTTGATAGAAAACAATGATAGATAGATTCTGAAAATTAATTACATAACATGTCTAGGGCTTTGAAATCACCCTTAACCAAATAAAAGTTTAGCCTAGCATAGGCATTGTAAACATAAACATAAAATTAAAGAGAATCTAAGAAGAAAATAAAAGAAAGAAAGAAGAAGAAGAAGAATATTAATTATCCAGCCTCTTGCTCTCTCATAAACAAAGAAACAAAGAAGAAATCAGAACTTTGATGCTTGGAGAAGTGTAAATTTCGTATGCCCCCTTAATCTCTATTTATAGGCAATAGCTAGGGCATCAAACAAGTGAATTTCAACTCTCTCCCTTCAATAAATGCTGACTTGTGGCTAAAGTTAAGGAAAAGTGGCTGGCTTTTGTGTTTCAAGGAAAGATATAAGCCTTGGCAGCCAAGTTTGAATAAAGTAGGAAAGTTTTAGTCAAAGCACTCTTTAATGAAGAGAGATTACAAACTTGCAGGCAAAGTAAGTGTAAGGAAGGAAAGTCTTGGCTGATTTAATTCTCCTACTTTGACTAGGATTAGCTTTAAGGAAAGATACTTGCAATTAATGCAATTAATGCAAGTTGACAGGCACTAATCATTCTTTGGCAAGGATAAACATAAATGTCAGCTAGGGTATTAAGAAAAAGATGTGATTTACGGCTAGGGTTTTTTCTGCCACTAGGGTTTTTAGGGAGATATTCCAATGCCGATTTGGATGACCATTTCTTATCCGATTTAGGCCCATGACCAACCGTTGGAAAGGAAATCAAGTGATCTTCAAAAGTCAAGAAGAAAGTTTCTTCGAATAAAGAGTCTAACATCATGTTTCCTTAGCAACAAGCTTCGGAGGTCAAATCTGTCTTCTTGCTTTGCACCAAGAATTTGATCTTTTTGACTCCCAATTCTTTTTCCATCTTGTGATTGTGATTTTGTAAGCTCTTTAACATCCTAATTGACATGTTTTGACTTCATCTCCTCCAAAATACCTACAAAGCATAAAAACCTAGTAAAATGTCAAGGAAGTAAGAATCAAAGCACAAAGTATACGGAAATTAAATAGGAAAATGTATGAAATTAAGCACTTATCAGAACGTGCATCTTACAAACAATTGCAAAACCTATCATCAGCATCATAGCATTTGACTAACCTTGCATAAATCATGGAAAGTTTTCTTTCTTATGTCCAACACAGCTGGCACAAAAGGAAGTAAGACATCCAAATTTTCCTCGACAAGACAACCAGACTTTTCGAACAAGACATCCAATTTTTCCTAGATAAGACAACCAGATTTCTCGGACAAGACATCCAACTTTTCCTGGACAAGACAACCAGATTTCGGACAAGACATCCAACTTTTCCTAGATAAGACAACTATATTTCGGACAAGATATCCAACTTTTTCCTGGACAGGACATCCAAGTTTTACAAATTGATTTCGTTTCGTTAAGACGGGTCGATCCTTGATTAGTCAGGGAACTCAAGTTAAAGACAAATTTTTGTTTCATTCAAAGCTACACAAAAAATGAGGTAAGGCCCTGGGACTTTCACCGAGGTATTGTTTTCTCTTGCAAATCGAACCTGTTTCCTTAAGACGGGTCGAGCCTTGATTAGTCAAGGAACTCAATTTAAGGACAAATTTCTTTTTATTTCATTTTCGTTTTTTTTACAGTTTGCAAAAAAATCAATAAATGAGAAAATGGAAATTCCCCTTCTTATCTTGAATATATGATTTCACTGACAGGACAAAATTATTGTCTAGTTTATCTTTGCATGATTCCTTATTCTCAGCAATAGTCAAAGAGGGCAACTATAGACATCTAATTTTGTCTAGGCCACCTAAACATAGCAGATCCTCCTTTTCAACTCCCCAGAATGCAATGAGACTTTCTCCATTCCATAGATGGGTTCCCAAAATCTTATTTTGGAAGTTAGAGAAAAAAGTCAACTCGAAAAAAGTCAACATCCAAAAAAGTCAACCTAAAAATTCAACCATTGAAAAAGTCAACTCCCAATCGAAAATCAAGGTTGGAAGTTGAATTGAACAATGGCGAAAGAATTTTGACAATACAAGATCTACAACGAAAAATATGGAGTTTGAAAGATGGGTTGTGGAAATTCAGTATAGGGGAAGACCTAATCCTGTAAATTTGGGAAAAACCACAAAGACGGCCTAATTCGGGGAAATTGAAGCCCCCAGTTGATAAAGGTTGGACAAACAAAGATAGCCCAAGGCCCAATGTGAAATGGATCCCGAGGAAGAGCCAATTAGAGCAAAAATGGAAGAAAGAGAAAATTCTCGAGTTTTAAAAGGGGAAAACTAAATCGGAGAGGAATTTGATCGTAAACATTGGGCGTTTTCAGACCAACTCAAATTCAATATATGAAAAAGGTAGTAGAAAAAGAAAATCCAGAAATTGGACCCGTTTCGAGTAAAAACGAGGTTTTGGAGGTTAAAGGGTAATACCAAAAAATCCCAAACGAAATTCCAAAAAAATAGCAAACGAGCTCGAAAAATTATGAAAACTTCCAGATCTGAGTTTCATAATTTTTGGAAGAGGTTGGTGAAGAAAAATTCAGAATCGGAGCTCAAATGAAAAAGGTGAATTTCGGGTGCACGAATCCGAAAATTCCAAAAGAAAATTCTGGGAAAAATAGCAAAAGAGCTTGAAAAATTATAAAAAACTTCCATATCTGAGTTTCATAATTTTTGGAAGATATTGGTAAAGAAACATCCAGAACCGGAGCTCAAATGAAAAATGTGAATTTCGGGTGCCCTAATCCGAAAATTGCAAAAGAAAATTCCAGGAAAAATAGCAAACGAGCTCGAAAAATTATAAAAACTTCTAGATTTGAGTTTTATAATTTCTAGAAGAGATTGGTGAAGAAAAATTTGGAATCGGGCTCATTTGAAAAAGCCTAAATTTGGGAGGCATTAAACTAAAATTTCAGAGATAAATCCAGGAGAAATAGCAAATGAGCTCGAAAAATGTGAAAACCTCCAGAATCAAGTTTTACATTGAATGGGATGAGTTGGAAAAGACAAATCCAAAATTGGGATTCATTTGCAATTAAATTAAGTTCGAGGGGCAAAAAGGTAATTTTACCAAAGAAACCGAAAATGTCCAATTTGCAATTAAGAAAAATATGAAAGATGGAGGAAATTCTTGACTATTACAGGTCTTGGCCGGCCATGCATAAGGGAGAAGGGGAGGTTTGATCAATTTAATTCAATGGTCACTACCAAGCTAAAAAATGCCATCTTTATTGCCTTGCAAATGGTCCCCCCTCATTCAATGGCCTAGGTGCCTTATAGAAAAGATGAGTACACCCTTCAATGGCCAATATCAAATTGCAAGATGATTTTTTTATTTGTCATGAAAAGATCCTCATCCAATGGCCAAGATTGGTGGAAGAAAGATGAGCATAATCCATCCAATGGTGCTTAGAGGTTCGGCCAAGGGGAGCATGCAAGTGATCCTTATGTCATCCAATGGCCTGGGTGCTTTGTAAAGGATGAGTACACCTTTCAAGGGCCAAGATCAATTTGCAAGATGATATTTTTATTTGTCATGAAAAGATCCTAATCTAAGGGCTAAGATTGGTGGAAAAAATTTAGCACTTTTTATCCTATAGTGGAGGAGGCCAACCGGCCAAGTGAGAAAGGGAGAGGGGAATGTTTTATTTCCTTAAGTTGGCTGGTCATTTAGGAGGGGAAGTCAGTAGCTAATTTGGCAAGAAAAAGGTTTTTGAAAGAAAGGAAGAGAGGGTTCACCAAAAAGCTTGGAAGGTAGTCAGTCCTACCTAGCTCTAGCATGATTTTCTTCTTCATTCTCATGTGTTTTTCTTTGTTTTCTATGTGATTTCTACTTCTTTTCTTATGAAAATAAAAGTTTTGCAATGTTCATTTAAGCTTCCATCTTTTCCTTTTCATCAAAAATGGAAGAAAACAAATTTTCACAAATTGTTTTAACATGGCAATGCCTTATTTGTGCTTGCCTTGATTTTGTTTTGCATGTTTGTTGTGGGAAACATGATTGTGGAAGGTTTATTAGTTTTTTTATGTTCTGATTTATTCAAAATAAATGAAGTAAATGAGGTTGAATGGCTACATGATCTTGATAAAAATCAAGTGACCATAGTTAGGAGAGGCTATGCCCATTGTACCAACCATGGAGCTCACCTCCATTTTTTCTAGTTAGCTTGGTTTATTTTCTGATTTGTGAGTTGGAAAGGCTTCATGATCTTGATAATATCAAGTGATTATGGTTAGGGGAGGGCTATGCCCATTTGTACCAACCATGGAGCTCAACTTTCCTTGTTCTTTGTTTACTTGTTTTCCTTATTACTCCCTTGCATGTCTATACATATTTTGGTCATGTTCTTTGCATCATTTTTATGTCACGTTAGTTTTTACATCATTTTCATGTTGTTATAAGTCCTCTACATCATTCGACCATCTCTTGATTTTTGGTTCATATCATGCCTTGCATCATACTTGGTTGTATCATGTATTTTAGGTCATAAAGTTGTGTTCTCTTGCATTTTGTGCTCATAATATGCTATACATGCATTTCGGTCAGCCCTTGCACTTTGTGTTCATGCCATGCTTTGCATTATATTTGCCTATGTCATGCGGTCATCTAGCTATGTCTTTTAGCATTTTGTGTCCATGATACATTTTGCATCACATTCGGCCCTCCCATGCATTTTAGGTCTAGGTCATGCTTTGCATTATATTTGCCTATGTCATGCATATTTGGTCATGTAGCTATGTCATGCAATCTTAGGTCACTTTTCATGTTATCATTTCATGCCATGTCATCATTTTATGCCATATCACTTATGCCATGTCATCATTTCATGCCATGTCATCATTTCATGCCATGTCATCATTTCGTGCCATGTCACTTATGCCATGATAAGCTCATAAAATGTATATTTTATGAGCTTATCAAATACCCCCACACTTAGCTTTTTGCTAGTCCTCGAGCAAAACGAAATAAAAATAAAATAAAAAAATCTAATCTAATCCACTTTCGTAGGAAATCACGGTGGCACTTAGCATGTGACACAAGCCTTTAAACCCCTAGGTGTCTCTAGTGGACGAGTTTAGTCTCGTGAGAGTTTACTAGGACGATACCCACAAACATTGAAGACATAAGAAAAACTAAAAATAATAATAATAATAATAATTACAACTAATCCTTCCAATATAAATTAGAGATAATCATTGGACAAGTCTTATAAACTAATCAATAGCTTAAAGAAATTCACAAAAAATCTTGCTTGAATGTAAATAGTTTGAGTTAAGCCAATATTAACTTAACATATTTCAATCAAAATAGTGCATATTCAAACATAATCTCAACTTCTCACATGGGATACTCTCCTGATTTTCACTCTTTAAAGTAGTGGTAAAGTGTTTACACTCAATCAATATCATGAAAACACTTCTACCATATGCTTGCTTGTCCACCTATTATCCACTATTTAGATTTATGCACTCAAAAGAGTATATCTTATTTAACCTTGCACTAAAAAGATCAATTGTAAGTATAGTAGTTAGCAAGGGTCAAGTCCTCAGGGATTGGGTTTTAGTTTATAAGTTAATAGTTTCAAACTTAAATTCAAGGAAAACAAAAGAAAAGGGGGTTTTGAAATAGTTTTAAAATTAGCAAACAAGAAAAGTAAGAAAACAAGTAATTAAGAAGAATCAAATATGAAAAATATAGTTAAGGTTTCATTCTCCATCACTAGACATCATTAAGAATCAATTTCATATCTATCAACATTAATTAGCTATCAAAGTTAACAACCGTAGATAACAACAAGCTCTGTTACCCCAATCTTTCTTTAGTTCGTCGTTAAATAGAACAAGCTCTCTATTTAATCTCTAACTATCAAATAACCTAGAATAAGCTCTCTAAATTCAATTTAATAGCAGCTTTATGATGAGAAAGATAGGTTGATCTAAGCAACAAACACATAAGCTCGGATTGTTCAACTTAGGTTATGTTCCACTTTGCAATTATTGAAAACTTGACCATAATCATTAATCACAAATTGCTACTTATGAATAGGAAATCAAGACAATTACACGGATCAAGACTCCTAAACTAGCATTAGACAATTATCAAGATTTATCTAGTTGGCCACCTAAACAAATCAAAACATCACCATGAACAATTTTTATGGAAGAACATAAGCAACTTTGATAGAAAACAATGATAGATAGATTCTGAAAATTAATTACATAACATGTCTAGGGCTTTGAAATCACCCTTAACCAAAGAAGTTTAGCATAACATAAGCATGGATAATATATACATAAAACAAAAAATAAAAATAAAAATAAAAGAATGGAGAAGAAGAAGAAGAATAATAATAATGATGATCCCTTGAGTCTCCTCAAAAGATGTCTAGTTTATGGCTCAAAAGATGGTATTTATAGAGCTTTAAAACCCTGAGAATAAGTCCTTGCCACACAAGTAAGCCTGGAGGCAGAAAAATCACGTTTTTGCCATTTTATGCCTTTCTACCTTTAGTTTTTGTTATGTTTTCGATCTTTATCTTGTTTACTTATATTATATTTTTGAATTTTAGGTACAATAAGGAGAATGAAGTCAAAAGATGTCAATAATGATGGTAAAGATCTTACAAAATCATAATCACAAGATGGAAGAAGACTTGGGAGTCAAAAATATCAATTTCTGGTTGAAAAGCAATCAGGCAGATTTGACCTCTGGAGCTTGTTCTAAGGAAAACATTATGTTAGAATCTTTATTTGAAGAAAATTCCTTCTTGAATTTTAAAGTTTACTTGATTATCTTTCCAACGATATATTATGGGCCCAAATCGGATAAGAAATGGGCATTCAAAATGGCGCTAGAAGATCTCCTTAAAGAACCCTGCGGCCAGAAAAACCCTAACCGCAAATCTGATAAAAAGGAAAAAACGTGATTTTTCTGCCTCCAGGCTTACTTGTGCGGCAAGGACTTATTCTCAGGGTTTTAAAGCTCTATAAATACCATCTTTAGAGCCACAAACTAGACATCTTTTGAGGAGACTCAAGGGATCATCATTATTCTTCTTCTTCTTCTCCATTCTTTTATTTTTATTTTTCTTTTTAGTTTTATGTATATATTATCCATGCTTATGTTATGCTAAACTTATTTGTTTAAGGGTGATTTCAAAGCCCTAGACATGTTATGTAATTAATTTTCAGAATCTATCTATCATTGTTTTCTATCAAAGTTGCTTATGTTCTTCTATTAAAATTGTTCATGATGATGTTTTGATTTGTTTAGGTGGCCAACTAGCTAAATCTTGATAATTGTCTAATGCTAGTTTAAGAGTCTTGATCCGTGTAATTGTCTTTATTTCCTATTCATAAGTGGCAATTTGTGATTAATGATTATGGTCAAGTTTTCAATAATTGCAAAGTGGAACATAACCTAAGTTGAACAATCCGAACTTATGTGTTTGTTGCTTAGATTAACCTATCTTTCTCATCTTAAAGCTGCTATTAAATTGAATTTAGAGAGCTTATTCTAGGTGATAACTCGTATAATTATATAGTTTTTTTAGTTATGTTTTATTATTGTTTTGTGTCAAATACGAGTTATTATTGTTTAGTCTAATTGTATTTATGATCTTTTATATTTTTATGTAATTTGGTGTTTTTCACAAGTTTCTTTGAGTGATTTCAGATTACTAGAATTAAGGGCAAATCCAGTTCAGTTCCAGTTCCGCCACCTTTTGCCATATCAGCTATATCTGGAGTTTCACTGAAGCAATAAGGCTGAAATTTGTAGCCGTGCAAAGCTAAGAGGCATATCTATCTTTTTCATGTTTTACACTTCTTGAAACGGAGTCGTTTTCTCTAGCGAAATCGACCATCAAGTTGGCTGATGTGCAATGACGTCTGTGCTGACCTGTTTTCGTATTTTGCTCATATCTGCTTATCCACATCAGAAAATGAGCTGATTCCAATGGCTATGGATCCGTAACTGATACGGAAACCTTTGTCTAGAAGACCATATGATCAGATCGGGCCTCTAATATTGACGAAATCGACCATCAAGTTGGCTGATGTGCAATGACGTCTGTGCTGACCTGTTTTCGTATTTTGCCCATATCTGCTTATCCACATCAGCAAATGAGCTGATTCCAACGGCTATGGATCCGTAACTGATAGGGGAACCTTTTTCTAGAAGACCATGTGATCAGATCAGGCCTCCAACATTGACGAAATCGACCATCAATTTGGCTGATCAAAATTGTCATACAATATGACGAAAATTGTTAGAAAAATTCACCCACCTATTATACCTACCTTTGAAATTTGTAAAGCTTGTCTCTTGTCATTTAGCCCTCCAAAATGTGTATAAATAGAGGGCCTTGGATGATTGTAGAGGATCATATTGTACATTGGTAGGATATTTAGCCATTGTAATAAAATTCTCTAAGTTTTCTTCTTCTTTCTTTTCTCTAGTTTTCCATTTCTTTAGAAAGGGCAAGAGGTTGGATAATTAATATTCTTCTTCTTCTTCTTTCTTTCTTTTATTTTCTTCTTAGATTCTATTTAATTTTATGTTTATAATGCCTATGCTAGGCTAAACTTCTATTTGGTTAAGGGTGATTTCAAAGCCCTAGACATGTTTTGTGATTGATTTTCAAATTCTATCTATCATTAATTTTCTATCAAAGTTGCTTATGTTCTTCTACAAGAATTGTTCATGATGTTGTCTTGATTTGTTTAGGTGTACAACTAGATAGATCTTGATAATTATCTATTGCTAGTTTAGGAGTCTTGATCCGTGTAATTGTCTTGATTTCCTATTCATAAGTGGCAATTTGTGATTAATGATTATGGTCAAGTTTTCAATAATTGCAAAGTGGAACATAACCTAAGTTGAACAATCCGAGCTTATGTGTTTGTTGCTTAGATCAACCTATCTTTCTCATCATAAAGCTGCCATTAAATTGAATCTAGAGAGCTTATTCTAGGTTGTTTGATGGTTAGAGATTAAATAGAGAGCTTGTTCTATTTAACGACAAACTAAGGAAAGATTGGGATAACAGAGCTTGTTGTTATCTACGGTTGTTAACTTTGATAGTTGGTTGATATTGATAGATCTGAAATTGATTCTTAATGATGTCTAGTGGTGGAGAATGAAACCTTAACCATATTTTTCATATTTGATTCTTCTTACTTACTTGTTTTCTTACTTTTCTAGTTTGCTCATTTTTAAAAGTATATTTATTTTTATTGGCTGGTTATACCGCCTAATTTGTATATTAACTTTGTTTTATTTTTATTGGCTGGTTATACCGCCTAATTTAGTATATATATTTTTATTGGCTGGTTATACCGCCTAATTTAGTATATATATTTTTATTGGCTGGTTATACCGCCTTGCATCTTATTCTTATTATTTACTTTAGTTTAAATCTGGCTTCAAAAACCCCTTTTCTTTTATTGTTTTCTTTCAACGTAAGTTATAAACTAATAACTCATAGATTAAAACCCAATCCCTGAGGACTCGACCCTTGCTAATCATTATACTTACAATTGATCTTTTTAGTGCAAGGTTAAATAAGATACACTCTTTTGGGTGCATCAAGTTTTTGGCGCCGTTGCCGGGGATTGCTTTCTTTAGTTTATTAGTTTATTGGTTTATTCTTATTTTCTGTTCTAATTATTTACTTTCTTATTTTTTTTTATTAGTGAATGTTCCAAGCTCCCGAAGAAGACTTACGACTTAGGAAAATTCGGGAATTTATAACTTCTCACCAACAACCAATCGAGGAGTTGATCCAAAACATCCAAGAGGAGCAAGGAGAGATGGCAGCAGCTGACAACCGAACTCTCAAGGAGCTAGCCGCTCCGGACTTGGGTCAACAACCATTATGCATTGAATATGCTAATCTTGAGGTAGCTTTTGAATTAAAATCTGGTTTGATTCATCTTCTCCCAACTTTTCATGGTTTTGCAGGAGAGGATCCAAATAAGCACCTCAAGGAATTCCATGTAGTTTGCTCAAGCATGAGACCAACAGGGGTCACGGAAGAGCAAGTTAAGTTGAGAGCCTTCCCATTCTCTCTAGCTGATTCAGCAAAGGAATGGCTCTACTATCTACCATCCGGGACCATCACTACATGGAATGATTTGAAGAAAGCATTCTTGGAAAGGTATTTCCAAGCATCTAAGGCTGCCAACATTAGAAAAGAGATATGTGGGATTCGGCAATACAACGGAGAGTCCTTATATGAATATTGGGAGAGGTTCAAGAAACTTTGTGCATCATGTCCACACCATCAAATAAGTGAACAACTTCTCATCCAATACTTCTATGAAGGTCTCATGCCCATGGAGAGAAGTATGATAGATGCCGCTAGTGGGGGAGCTCTAGTTGATAAGACTCCCAGGGCTGCTAGAACATTAATCTCCAACATGGCAGCCAATTCTCAACAGTTCTCAATGAGACAAGATCCACCACCACAACCCAAGAGAGTTAATGAGGTAAGTATATCATCCCTTGAACAAAAATTTGATAAACTGACTTCTCTTGTTCAACAATTGGCTGTAGGTAAAATACAACAAATAAAGGCTTGTGGCATATGTTCAAACATAGGGCACCAAACTGATATGTGTCCAACACTTCAAGAGGATACCAATGAACATGTGAATGCCATGGGTGGATTTCAGAACCAATCAAGGAAATATGATCCCTACTCAAACACATACAATCCAGGATGGAGGGATCATCCAAACTTCAATTATGGAGGGAACCAATCACAAACTATTCCTCCACCATTTGACCACAGGCCACCGGGTTTTCAGCAAAGAGTGCAACAACCATACCAAACCCGACAACAACTACCACCCACCCAAAATTCAGGTACTTCTCTTGAAGATCTTGTTAAAGCTCTTTCTACTAATACAATTCAATTTCAACAGGAAACAAAGACAAGTATTCGAAATTTGGAGACTCAAATAGGGCAATTGGCAACAACCATGAGTCAAATGCAAGCAAGGGATTCTGGGAAATTACCTTCCCAAACCATAGTGAATCCAAGAGAGAATGCCAATGCTATAAATTTAAGAAGTGGGAAACAGCTAGAGACACCACAAAATGATAGTGCTCAAGGGGAGAACAATACCATGGCATCCTCTTCACATCCCAACGAGCCACTAAAAAAGGTAATTCCTAAACCATCCTTTCCTTCCTATATAACTCCTCCACCTTTTCCTAACAGGTTAGCAAAGTCCAAGAAGGAGGAGCAAGAGAAGGAAATTTTGGAAACCTTCCGGAAAGTAGAGGTGAACATTCCTTTACTAGATGCTATCAAGCAAGTGCCAAGATATGCCAAGTTCCTAAAAGAGTTGTGCACATCTAAACGGAAGTTGAAATGGAATGAAAAGGTAAGTGTGGGGGAGAATGTGTCAGCTGTTCTTCAAAAGAAACTCCCACCTAAATGCAAGGTTCCAAGTATGTTTACCATTCCTTGTAAGATAGGCAACACCAGGTTTGAGCGTGCTATGCTAGATCTAGGGGCATCTATTAATGTCATGCCATATTCAATTTATGCTTCATTGAATCTAGGACCATTAGAGGAAACCGGTGTTATAATACAACTTGCTGACCGTTCTAACACTTATCCAAGAGGAGTTGTAGAAGACGTTCTTGTACAGGTTAATGAATTGGTTTTTCCCGCTGACTTTTATGTTATTGAGATGGAAGATGAGATGTCTTCTAATCCCACACCTATTCTATTAGGGAGACCATTCTTGAAAACAGCAAGAACTAAAATAGATGTACATGATGGCACTTTAACTATGGAATTTGATGGTGAAATAATTCGCTTTAACATTTTTGAGGCCATGAGATATCCTAGTGATGTGCATTCTGTTTTTAATATTGATATAATTGACTCACTAGTGCAGCAAGCTTATGAGCTAGATGGTGAAGATAGTGTAGAAATAGTCCTTAGCAACCATCTCGGAATGGGGAATGCTAAACTAGCCTTGAGTGACCAGGTGGAAGGGGCACTAGAATCTTTACACTCGCTGCAACCTAAAGATGCAAGGTTTGATGTTTCATTTATTGATTTGCCTTTATCTAATGAGAAACTTCTACCTTCCATTTTGCAGGCACCAACTTTAGAGTTGAAACCACTACCGAACCACTTGAAATATTTGTTCTTAGGGGAAAAGGACACACTACCTGTCATCATTGCCAAAGAGCTCACACCTTTGCAAGAAGAGCGACTTATCCGGGTGCTTAGAGAGCATAAAACAGCAATTGGTTGGACAATTGCCGATATCAAGGGAATAAGCCCATCCATGTGCATGCACCGGATTTTGTTAGAGGAGGGGTCCAAACCAACAAGAGAAGCACAAAGAAGATTGAACCCTCCTATGATGGAGGTTGTGAAAAAGGAGATACTGAAGCTCCTAGATGTTGGAGTGATCTATCCTATCTCGGATAGCAAATGGGTGAGCCCAGTCCAAGTGGTTCCAAAGAAATCAGGTGTAACGGTGGTAACAAATAATGAGAATGAACTTGTTCCTACTAGGATTCAAACAGGATGGCGAGTTTGTATTGATTATCGTAAACTTAATTCCACAACTCGCAAAGACCACTTTCCTTTACCTTTTATTGATCAAATGCTTGAAAGGTTAGCTAGCCATTCTCATTATTGTTTTCTTGATGGTTTTTCAGGTTATAATCAGATAGCCATTGCTCCGGAGGACCAAGAGAAACAACATTCACATGTCCATTTGGTACTTTTGCATACCGACGTATGCCATTTGGTCTTTGTAATGCACCAGCTACATTCCAAAGGTGTATGGTTAGCATATTTTCAGATTATGTAGAGAACATCATAGAAGTGTTTATGGATGATTTTATTGTCTATGGTGATTCTTTTGATAGATGTCTAGAGAACCTTACACTTGTACTTGAAAAATGCATGGAAACTAACCTTGTTTTGAATTGGGAAAAATGTCACTTTATGGTAGAACAAGGAATAGTTTTGGGTCATGTTATTTCTTCTAGAGGGATGGAGGTTGATAAATATAAAATAGATATTATGCATTCTTTACCACCTCCCACAAATGTGAGAGAGGTTCGTTCTTTTCTTGGACATGCAGGTTTCTATAGGAGATTTATCAAAGACTTCTCAAAGATAACATTACCTCTTTGCAAGCTACTACAAAAAGATGTGGTTTTCCACTTTGATGATAAATGCAAAGAGGCGTTTGAAACATTGAAGGGACTCTTGACATCAGCTCCTATCATGCAACCACCAGATTGGAATATACCTTTTGAAATCATGTGTGATGCTAGTGACTATGCCATTGGAGCTGTTTTGGGCCAACGGGTTGGCAAAGCCTCACATGCCATTTATTATGCCTCACGAACTCTTAATGATGCTCAATTGAACTATTCCACTACTGAAAAAGAACTTTTGGCTGTTGTATTTGCTTTAGAAAAATTTCGATCTTATTTAATTGGTACTAAAGTAATTGTATTTTCTGACCATGCAGCCCTTAGGTACTTACTCACTAAGAAGGAGGCCAAACCAAGGTTGATCAGATGGATACTTCTCTTACAAGAGTTTGATTTGGAGATAAAAGATAAGAGAGGTAGTGACAACTTGGTTGCGGACCATCTTAGCCGTTTAGTTCATGAAGAGGATGCACTACCCTTGAATGAGAACTTTCCGGATGAGCAACTTCTTTTTATAAGTACAACAACTCCTTGGTATGCTGATATTGTTAATTACTTAGTTACCAAGAAGTTGCCACAAGAGTTGACACAAGCTCAAAGAAATAAGATCAAGAGTGATGCCAAATACTACATATGGGATGATCCTTACCTTTGGAAGCATTGCTCCGATCAGATTATAAGAAGGTGTGTACTCGAAACTGAATTTCAATCTATTCTCACCTTTTGTCACTCTTATGCATGTGGAGGACACTTTGGATCCAAAAGAACAGCCATGAAAGTTCTTGATTCTGGATTTTATTGGCCTACCATATTCAAAGATGCATACCTCTTTTGCAAGTCATGTGATCGTTGCCAAAGAACAGGTAACTTAGGTGCTAGAAATCAAATGCCTCAAACTCCAATACTTATTGTTGAAATTTTTGATGTATGGGGCATGGATTTCATGGGACCTTTTCCTCCTTCTTTTGGTAATCTTTATATTTTACTTGCCGTTGATTATGTTTCAAAGTGGGTGGAAGCAAAATCCACTAGGACTAATGACTCTAAAGTTGTTTCAGATTTTGTCAAGACTAACATCTTTGCTAGGTTTGGAACGCCAAAGGCCATAATCAGCGATAGAGGTACTCACTTTTGCAATAGGACTATGGAAGCACTTTTGAGGAAGTATAACATCACACACAAGGTCTCCACCTCATATCATCCTCAAACTAGTGGGCAAGATGAAGTGTCAAACCGAGAAGTTAAGTCCATCCTTGAAAAGACAGTTAATCCAAATAGGAAGGATTGGAGTTCACGACTTGATGATGCACTTTGGGCTTATAGGACAGCATATAAGACACCCATTGGTATGTCTCCTTATCGACTTGTTTATGGTAAGCCTTGTCATCTTCCGGTTGAATTGGAACATAAATCATATTGGGCTATCAAACAATGCAACATGGAGATGGATGAGACAGGAAAGAAAAGAAAACTTGACCTACAAGAATTAGAGGAGATAAGGAATGATGCCTATCAGAATTCTAGGATTTACAAGGAAAAGACTAAGGCATTCCATGACAAAATGATATCAAGAAAGGAATTTGTTGTTGGACAAAAAGTTCTTCTCTTCCATTCACGCCTTAAGTTATATCCAGGTAAGTTACGTTCTCGTTGGGTTGGACCTTTTGTTATTACTAATGTATTTACTCATGGTGCAGTTGAAATCCAAAGCCCAAAAACAGATAAGGCATTCAAAGTGAATGGTCATAGATTGAAGCCTTACTATGAGAACTTTCCAATACAAGATGTGGAGGAGTTTCCACTTTTTGAGCCAAAGTATGTTGAATAATAATGGCATGGGTCTAAGTTAGGCTGAGGACAATAAACCAAGCGCTTCTTGGGAGGCAACCCAAAAGGATGGAGAGCATCTATTATATCAGATTTGCATATTCCTTACTCTCCATCATTCTATCTTTTATTGTTTTTCTTTTCTTTTGTTTAATAGTTCTTTTCTCTTACAAGATGTAAATATAATTTTTAATTTATTTTTTTAACCCCGGTTAAATGGCGGATAACGGTACTCCGTGATTATTTAAATCGGTTCCATCAGCTACCCACAAAACTGATATTGTATATAAATTTCTCTTCCAATTTCTCTTTCATTTTTTTTTTCATTTTTTTCAGGATGGATGATATTCTCACAAGATTGCAGAAACGATTTCCTCCTTTTCCTCGAAATATTTTACTGAAGCTTTACCAAGTTCGATTTGAAAGATTAAGAATGCTTATGCACAAAGGGATTCCTGACGACATACGTTGGATAATTGAAGCCAAGGTACGTGAAGATGAATATCTTCCTATTTTGCATTTACCAGGTACAGGTAGAAGCACTTTTGCAAAGAAGCGACGAGCAAAGCGCATGAGTTCAAATTGCCACAAATGTGCACGATGGACGTGTAACGGTAAATGTCGTTCTATTGGGATTCCGTCCTCTAATCGAGATGATAAAATTGAATTCATTAAGGATGGACTGAGTAAGGAGAATTTGGGTAATATCCAACTTTCTCTTGAGACGCATCCTAGTGGAGACGTACAAAGAGAAATTCTTGATTTATGGCCGCAATTCCAAAGAGAATGGCAACATCTTGGGAATCTGATGTTAAAAGACCCTGTTTGCCAGCTTGTAAGAAAACTGGATGGGAAGCATATCCTCGACTCATAGAAGGCGTTTAAGCCGTTTCTGGACGTAAAACCAGAGGAAGATGTGAGCCACAATCACAACTACAATAAACGACTTCTCAGCTTTTGGTTTGATTTGCAATAACTTTATTTTGGTTTAATTTACGTGTTGTTCGATTTGTGTAATTATTCTCGTTTTTTTATTTGTCTTTTACGGTTGATTTTTTCTTCTCTTTTTGATTTTCTTCCTGAAATCACGCAAAAATCTTTTGTTAGGTTAACATTTTCTTCTGACAGGTCAGATACACTTTCGGCGACATTATTACTCTTGTCTGATTCACTACTCAGTCCTCTATATATTACACAATGTACTCATTCTCTTTCAGGCACTCGAAAAAAAAAATGGAAAGTACTTCGTCCCAGCGCATTAAAAAAATTTGTGTCTTTGGAGGTGCTTATCCAGGGAAAAATAACATATTCGCTGATGAAGCCATAAGAGTTGGAGTAATACTTGCCCAACAAAAGATCCACTTGATTTATGGAGGCGGTAGTACGGGTTTAATGGGAGCAGTCGCTACAGCAGCACACGCCGGAGGAAGTCCAGTTCTAGGAATCGTGCCAAAACTATTCACAAGTTTTTGTGGACCTACCGTGGGTAAGGAAATACAAGTCTGGAGTGTCCCTGAACGGATAACAATCATGTACCATTCTGCCGATGCATTCATTGCTTTACCAGGAGGTCTGGGTACATTGGAAGAAATAGCTTGCGTGGCTTCTTGGTCATCTTTGGTCACAAATAAGAAACCCATTGGTTTGCTTAATATTAATGGTTATTTTAGTAATTTGCTTTCATATTTAGATAATGCTGTGGATAATGGATTCATGTTTTCAGAGGCAATGAGAACCATAATTTCTGCTACAACCATTGAAGATTTACTCAAAAAGCTCCAAGCTTATGAGTGTTTATCTGCTACGGTTGTTTCGCAAACGCTCGGAAAAAGAAAAAGAGATATGGATGAGCAAGGAGTGGATTGCACTTTGTCTTTGTGACATTATCTAACATTTTGCTTGTTGTGTCTCAGTTATAATAAGTGGTTAGCAACCTCTGCAGGTAATATCTCCTAAATTCTACCTTTAAAATTTGACATTGGGGACAATGTCATATTTTAGTAGGGGGTAAGGGACATATTTTGCTAATTTAAAAAAAAAAAAAAAAAAAAAATTTGTTGTGTTTTAAGCCATTTAGAAGTATTCATTCTGAACAAGGTCTGAGTAAGGGAGACTTGAGACATACCTTGTCAGTTTGATTTCTTCTTTTCAAAAAAAAAAATATGTTATGTTTTAAGCAATTTAGAAGTATTCATTCTGAACAAGGTCTGAGTAAGGGAGACTTGAGACACACCTTGTCAGTTTGATTTTAATCTTTTTATGTTTACTTGTTAATTTTTGTTTAGTATTTTAAGATTATTTAGGTTGCATGAGTTTGTTTTGTTTTGAGTCTTAGCTGTTCCTATTCTTATGTTATTAGTTCTTTTCTCTTACACATGATTCTTTCATTTGGGTTAATAGACTTACATTGAGGACAATGTAAGAATTAAGTGTGGGGGGAATGATTTAGGATTTCTTTTATTTTTGTCTACTATTTTTTTTTATGAGTCTTTATTATTATTTTTAGTGTGTTTTAGTTCCTTTTTAATACAATGATGAGATATGAATTGCATAAGTCTAAAACAGAGTTATTAGTGAGAAGATTTTCATGAGAATTGAGCTTGATATCATTTTTTTTTATGAGCCAATGTTAATATGATATGTTGATTGAGAAAGAAGCATGTTTAGACTTAATCTGACTTGTATAATCATCCTTGTAAGTTTTTGAGCCTATATGATTGATGCATTATACATATCAATCTAATTTCTTTCTTGAGTGCTCTTATGATTACATGATTCTCTAGAACATGCTTTAAACCATTTGAGACTATATTGATGCATGTGACAACATGAATATGATAGAGGCATTAGGATTTTTAGCCAGGACCAAACAACCATCCCTTATTGATGTTCCAAGAGAACACACCCTTAGTGAACCAATTTGAGCCTACATTGAATAAGCTATCTCTTTGGTAACCATAACTTGTCCCTAACCTAAATATACTTATATCTTTACCTTTGTTCCAAAGATGAATTAGCATGTTTTGAGACAAGTTGCAAAGACAAGGAAGATCTATTGAAAATTTGGGGTAGAAACAAGAAATAAGTGTGGGGGGGAAAGAAAAGAAAAGTCAAGAGAAAAAGAAATGGAATACTGGCAAATATATTCCTATGTAAAAAAAAAAATATGAATCATCTCTTGAATTTGTGGAAAAGGAAAAGGATGTTACAAAGTTGTTTAGAATGAAGAAAAGGCCCAACATGAATATCCGGCCTAGGTGACTATGTACTTGTAAAAAGTTTTGAGAAGTTTCTTTGTATGATCTTTTTATGACTCTAAACTTTATGAACTCTTTGGAACCTTTGTGATATCTTTATCCTTTTGTTCTTCAACCACATTACAAACCCCTTGGCCCCATTACAACCTTGATTAAAGACCTCTTGATTCATGAAGTTGTATGATCTAAATAGTGGAGAATAGGTGGACAAGCAAGAATATGGTAGAACTGTTTTCATGAGATTGATTGAGTGTAAACACTTCACCACTACTTTAAAGAGTGAAAATCATGAGGGTATCCCATGTGAGAAGCTGAGATTAAATTTGAACATGCACTATTTTGATTGAGATATGTTATGTTAATATTGGCTTAACTCAAACAATTTACATTCAAGCTTGATTTTTTGTGAAATTCTTTAAGCTATTGATTAGTTTATAAGACTTGTTCAAAGATTGTCTCTAATTTGTATTGAAAGGATTAGGAGTAAATATTTTTAGTATATGTAGTTTATTTATATTTTAGTTTTTCAATGTTTGTGGGTATCGTTCTAGTAAACCCTCACGAGACTAAACTCGTCCACTAGGGACACCTAGGGGTTTAAAGGCTTGTGTCACATGCTAAGTGCCACCGTGATTTCCTACGAAAATGGATTAGATTAGATTTTCTTATTTTATTTTTATTGAGTCGTTGCTAGGGACTAGCAACAATCTAAGTGTGGGGGTGTGATAACTCGTATAATTATATAGTTTTTTTAGTTATGTTTTATTATTGTTTTGTGTCAAATACGAGTTATTATTGTTTAGTCTAATTGTATTTATGATCTTTTATATTTTTATGTAATTTGGTGTTTTTCACAAGTTTCTTTGAGTGATTTCAGATTACTAGAATTAAGGGCAAATCCAGTTCAGTTCCAGTTCTGACACCTTTTGCCATATCAGCTATATCTAGAGTTTCACTGAAGCAATAAGGCTGAAATTTGTAGCCGTGCAAAGCTAAGAGGAATATCTATCTTTTTTATGTTTTACACTTCTTGAAACGGAGTCGTTTTCTCTAGCGAAATCGACCATCAAGTTGGCTGATGTGCAATGACGTCTGTGCTGACCTGTTTTCGTATTTTGCTCATATCTGCTTATCCACATCAGCAAATGAGCTGATTCCAATGGCTATGGATCCGTAACTGATACGGAAACCTTTGTCTAGAAGACCATATGATCAGATCAGGCCTCTAATATTGACGAAATCGACCATCAAGTTGGCTGATGTGCAATGACGTCTGTGCTGACCTGTTTTCGTATTTTGCCCATATCTGCTTATCCACATCAGCAAATGAGCTGATTCCAACGGATATGGATCCGTAACTGATAGGGGAACCTATTTCTAGAAGACCATGTGATCAGATCAGGCCTCCAACATTGACGAAATCGACCATCAAGTTGGCTGATCAAAATTGTCATACAATATGACAAAAATTGTTAGAAAAATTCACCCACCTATTATACCTACCTTTGAAATTTGTAAAGCTTGTCTCTTGTCATTTAGCCCTCCAAAATGTTTATAAATAGAGGGCCTTGGATGATTGTAGAGGATCATATTGTACATTGGTAGGATATTTAGCCATTGTAATAAAATTCTCTAAGTTTTCTTCTTCTTTCTTTTCTCTAGTTTTCCATTTCTTTAGAAAGGGCAAGAGGTTGGATAATTAATATTCTTCTTCTTCTTCTTTCTTTCTTTTATTTTCTTCTTAGATTCTATTTAATTTTATGTTTATAATGCCTATGCTAGGCTAAACTTCTATTTGGTTAAGGGTGATTTCAAAGCCCTAGACATGTTTTGTGATTGATTTTCAGATTCTATCTATCATTAATTTTCTATCAAAGTTGCTTATGTTCTTCTACAAGAATTGTTCATGATGTTGTCTTGATTTGTTTAGGTGTACAACTAGATAGATCTTGATAATTATCTATTGCTAGTTTAGGAGTCTTGATCCGTGTAATTGTCTTGATTTCCTATTCATAAGTGGCAATTTGTGATTAATGATTATGGTCAAGTTTTCAATAATTGCAAAGTGGAACATAACCTAAGTTGAACAATCCGAGCTTATGTGTTTGTTGCTTAGATCAACCTATCTTTCTCATCATAAAGCTACCATTAAATTGAATCTAGAGAGCTTATTCTAGGTTGTTTGATGGTTAGAGATTAAATAGAGAGCTTGTTCTATTTAACGACAAACTAAGGAAAGATTGGGATAACAGAGCTTGTTGTTATCTACGGTTGTTAACTTTGATAGTTGGTTGATATTGATAGATCTGAAATTGATTCTTAATGATGTCTAGTGGTGGAGAATGAAACCTTAACCATATTTTTCATATTTGATTCTTCTTACTTACTTGTTTTCTTACTTTTCTAGTTTGCTCATTTTTAAAAGTATATTTATTTTTATTGGCTGGTTATACCGCCTAATTTGTATATTAACTTTGTTTTATTTTTATTGGCTGGTTATACCGCCTAATTTAGTATATATATTTTTATTGGCTGGTTATACCGCCTAATTTAGTATATATATTTTTATTGGCTGGTTATACCGCCTTGCATCTTATTCTTATTATTTACTTTAGTTTAAATCTGGCTTCAAAAACCCCTTTTCTTTTATTGTTTTCTTTCAACGTAAGTTATAAACTAATAACTCATAGATTAAAACCCAATCCCTGAGGACTCGACCCTTGCTAATCATTATACTTACAATTGATCTTTTTAGTGCAAGGTTAAATAAGATACACTCTTTTGGGTGCATCACTAGGTTGTTTGATAGTTAGAGATTAAATAGAGAGCTTGTTTTATTTAACGACGAACTAAGAAAAGATTGGGGTAACAGAGCTTGTTGTTATCTACGGTTGTTAACTTTGATAGCTAATTAATGTTGATAGATATGAAATTGATTCTTAATGATGTCTAGTGGTGGAGAATGAAACCTTAACTATATTTTTCATATTTGATTCTTCTTAATTACTTGTTTTCTTACTTTTCTTGTTTGCTAATTTTTAAAACTATTTCAAAACCCCCTTTTATTTTGTTTTCTATGAACGTAAATTATAAACTAATAACTCATAGATTAAAACCCAATCCCTGAGGACTCGACCCTTGCTAATCACTGTACTTTACAATTGATTCTTTTTAAGTGCAAGGTTAAATAAGATACACTCTTTTGGGTGCATCAAGTTTTTGGCGACGTTGCCGGGGATTGCTTTCTTTAGTTTATTTGGTACTTGGTTTATTCTTATTTTCAGTTCTAATTAGTATTATTTTCTTGTACATACAGGTTTTTCTTTTCAAATTTTGAAAAAAAAACGATGGTATTGAGCAATGTAACACTTGAAGAGTTGGTGGCATACATGAACATGGAGAATCAACAAGCCAATCTCACTTCCTCAGTTCAACAATTGGCCATGGGAGGATGTCAAGGCCATCAATGGTTCCAAGACCAACCGCATGATCATTACTCAAACACTTACCATGAGGGATGGTGGGATCATACTAATTATGGCTACTCGAAAAATTACCAAGAAGTAGATCCTTATGCCAATTACACTCATCCATCTAGCTTCAATCAATCATGGTCTCAAGAACCAGATCTTTTTCAACCACCACATATGACTCAAAATTCAGGTACTTCTTTAGAAGATCTTGTGTATTCTCTTGTTACTGATACTTTGCAATTTCAACAGGAAAAAGCATCCAGAGTTTGGAAAAGCAAATGAGCCAATTGGCTAGTAGTATGGTGGGATGGGTAGCACAAAGATCTGAAGAACTCCCAGCCCAAACGATGATTAACCCAAAGGAGAATGCTACTATTGTGACCTTGAAGAATGAGGAACAAGATGAGGATGAGACAAAATTAGAGATGGATTCTATTCTTGAGGATAATGAAGCCACAAATCCAAATAAGAGTATTTCGGCACCTGAGGTAACGTTTAAGATTCCAATTTTTACTAATGTTTCTTCTCCACCTTTCCCTAGTAGATTCGCAAAGTTCAAGGAGGAGGAACATGAACAAAACATGCTGGAAACCTTAAACAGTTTGTTTGTGGATGCCATTCAACAAGTATCAAAATATGCTCCATTCCTCGATGAGATATGCACCACAAAGGATGATGGAATAATACTTGTAATGGAGAATGCATCCACTTTTGTGCAAAGAAAGCTTCCTATCAAACGCTCAAATTTGGAAAGTTTCATGTATGAGCCTAACAAGCCTAAAAAGCCAAGAAGGGGTGTTGGTTAGGTTGGACAACATAAATCAAGTACTAATTGGGAAGGCAACCCAATTAATGAAGAAATTACCAACCTGCCATACTCAGATTTGCTTTCTTTTCCTTTTTTCTTTTCTTTTATTATTTTTATTGTTTTTATTTATTTATTTTTATGTTTATTTGTTAATTATTTGTTTAGTATTTTAGGATTATTTAGGTTGCATGAATTTGTTTTGTTTTGAGTCTTAGTTATTTCTATTCTTATGTTATTAGTTCTTTTCTCTTACACATGATTCTTTCATTTGGGTTAATAGCATTACATTGAGGACAATGTAAGAATTAAGTGTGGGGAGAAGGATTTAGGATTTCTTTTATTTTTGTCTATTACTTTTTTTATGAGTCTTTAATATTATTATTATTATTATTTTTAGTGTGTTTTAGTTCCTTTTTAATACAATGATGAGATATGAATTGCATAGGTCTAAACTGGTTATTAGTGAGAAGATTTTCATGAGAATTAAGCTTGATACTAATTTTTATGAGCCAATGTTGATATGATATGTTGATTGAGAAAGAAGCATGTTTAGACTTGATATTGACTTGTATAATCATCCTTGTGAGTTTTTGAGCCTATATGATTGATGCATTATACATATCAATCTAATTTCTTTCTTGAGTGTTCTTATGATTACATGATTCTCTAGAACTTGCTTTAAACCATTTGAGACTATATTGATACATGTGATAACATGAATATGATAGAGGCATTAGGATTATAACTAGAGCCAAACAGCCATCCATTATTAATGTTCTAAGAGAACATCCCCACTAGTGAGCCAATTTGAGCCTACATTAAATATGCTATTTATTGGTAACCACAACTTACACCTAGCCTAAATATACTTATATCCTTACCCTTGTTCTAAAGATGGATTATATATTTTTGAGACATATTGCAAAAAACAAGGGATATTTTTAGTTGAAAATTTGGGTTGGAAACAAAAGATAAGTGTGGGGGAAGAAAAGAAAAGAAAAGAAAAAGTCAAGAGAAAAAGAAAGGGATCATTGTCAAATACATTCCCATATTAAAAAAAAAAAAAAATTCTTCTCTTGAACTTCTAGTTAAAGTAAAGAAAAAGATGTTCCAAAGTTGGTTAGAATGAAGCAAAGGCTCAACATGAATATTTAGCCTATGTTATTATGTGCTTTATAAGAGTTTTGAGAAGTTTTATTTGTATGATCTTATTATGTCTCTAAACTCTATGAACTCTTTGGAACCTTTGTGATATCTTTATACTTTTGTTCTTTAACCACATTATAACCCTTTGGCCCCATTACAACCTTAAACAAAGACCTCTTGATTTATGAAGTTGTATGATCTATGATAAGCTCATAAAATATACATTTTATGCCTTTCTACCTTTAGTTTTTGTTATGTTTTCGATCTTTATCTTGTTTACTTATAATATGTTTTTGAATTTTAGGTACAATAAGGAGAATGAAGTCAAAAGATGTCAATAATGATGGTAAAGAGCTTGCAAAATCATAATCACGAGATGGAAGAAGACTTGGGAGTCAAAAATATCAATTTCTGGTTGAAAAGCAATCAAGCAGATTTGACCTCTGGAGCTTGTTGTAAGGAAAACATAATATTAGACACTTTATTTGAAGAAACTTCCTTCTTGACTTTTGAATTTGACTTGATTATCTTTCCAACGATATATTATTGGCCCAAATCGAATAAGAAATGGGAAACCAAATTGTCGCTAGAAGATCTTCCTAAAGAACCCTACGGCCAGAAAAACCCTAACCGCAAATCTGAAAAAAAGGCAAAAACGTGATTTTTCTGCCTCCAGGCTTACTTGTGCGGCAAGGACTTATTCTCAGGGTTTTAAAGCTCTATAAATACCATCTTTTGAGCCACAAACTAGACATCTTTTGAGGAACTCAAGGGATCATCATTATTCTTCTTCTTCTCCATTCTTTTATTTTTATTTTTCTTTTTAGTTTTATGTATATATTATCCATGCTTATGTTATGCTAAACTTCTTTGGTTAAGGGTTATTTCAAAGCCCTAGACATGCTATGTAATTAATTTTCAGAATCTATCTATCATTGTTTTCTATCAAAGTTGCTTATGTTCTTCCATAAAAATTGTTCATGGTGATGTTTTGATTTGTTTAGGTGGCCAACTAGATAAATCTTGATAATTGTCTAATGCTAGTTTAGGAGTCTTGATCCGTGTAATTGTCTTGATTTCCTATTCATAAGTAGCAATTTGTGATTAATGATTATGGTCAAGTTTTCAATAATTGCAAAGTGGAACATAACCTAAGTTGAACAATCCGAGCTTATGTGTTTGTTGCTTAGATCAACCTATCTTTCTCATCATAAAGCTGCTATTAAATTGAATTTAGAGAGCTTATTCTATGTTGTTTGATAGTTAGAGATTAAATAGAAAGCTTGTTCTATTTAACGACGAACTAAGGAAAGATTGGGGTAACAGAGCTTGTTGTTATCTACGGTTGTTAACTTTGATAGCTAATTAATGTTGATAGATATGAAATTGATTCTTAATGATGTCTAGTGATGGAGAATGAAACCTTAACTATATTTTTCATATTTGATTCTTCTTAATTACTTGTTTTCTTACTTTTCTTGTTTGCTAATTTTAAAACTATTTCAAAACCCCATTTTCTTTTGTTTTCCTTGAATTTAAGTTTTAAACTATTAACTTATAAACTAAAACCCAATCCCTGAGGACTTGACCCTTGCTAACTACTATACTTACAATTGATCTTTTTAGTGCAAGGTTAAATAAGATATACTCTTTTGAGTGCATCAATCTAAATAGTGGACAATAGGTGGACAAGCAAGGATATGGTAGAAGTGTTTTCATGAGATTGATTGAGTGTAAACACTTTACCACTAATTTAAAGAGTGAAAATCAGGAGAGTATACCATGTGAGAAGTTGAGATTATGTTTGAATATGCATTATTTTGATTGAAAATGTTAAGTTAATATTGGCTTAACTCAAACTATTTACATTCAAGCAAGATTTTTTGTGAATTTCTTTAAGCTATTAATTAGTTTATAAGACTTGTCCAATGATTATCTCTAATTTATATTGGAAGGATTAGTTGTAATTATTATTATTATTATTATTATTTTTAGTTTTTCTTATGTCTTCAATGTTTGTGGGTATCGTCCTAGTAAAACCCTCACGAGACTAAACTCGTCCACTAGAGACACCTAGAGGTTTAAAGGCTTGTGTCACATGCTAAGTGCCACCGTGATTTCCTACGAAAGTGGATTAGATTAGATTTTGTTATTTTATTTTTATTTCGTTTTGCTCGAGGACTAGCAAAAAGCTAAGTGTGGGGGTATTTGATAAGCTCA
This sequence comes from Fremontodendron californicum, assembly GCA_030761205.1. Classification (NCBI taxonomy): domain Eukaryota; kingdom Viridiplantae; phylum Streptophyta; class Magnoliopsida; order Malvales; family Malvaceae; genus Fremontodendron; species Fremontodendron californicum. The sequence continues at coordinate 5,713,085 of JAULJL010000014.1, forward strand.
TAAAATATAGATTTTATGCCTTTCTACCTTTAGTTTTTGTTATGTTTTCGATCTTTATCTTGTTTACTTATATTATGTTTTTGAATTTTAGGTACAATAAGGAGAATGAAGTCAAAAGATGTCAATAATGATGGTAAAGATCTTACAAAATCATAATCACAAGATGGAAGAAGACTTGGGAGTCAAAAATATCAATTTCTGGTTGAAAAGCAATCAGGCAGATTTGACCTATGTAGCTTGTTGTAAGGAAAACATTATGTTAGAATCTTTATTTGAAGAAAATTCCTTCTTGACTTTTGAAGTTGACTTGATTATCTTTCCAATGATATATTATGGGCCCAAATCGGATAAGAAATGGGCATTCAAAATGGCGCTAGAAGATCTCCCTAAAGAACCCTACGGCCAGAAAAACCCTAACCGCAAATCTGATAAAAAGGCAAAAACGTGATTTTTCTGCCTCCAGGCTTACTTGTGCGGCAAGGACTTATTCTCAGGGTTTTAAAGCTCTATAAATACCATCTTTTGAGCCACAAACTAGACATCTTTTGAGGAGACTCAAGGGATCATCATTATTCTTCTTCTTCTCCATTCTTTTATTTTTATTTTTCTTTTTAGTTTTATGTATATATTATCCATGCTTATGTTATGCTAAACTTATTTGGTTAAGGGTGATTTCAAAGCCCTAGACATGTTATGTAATTAATTTTCAGAATCTATCTATCATTGTTTTTCTATCAAAGTTGCTTATGTTCTTCTATTAAAATTGTTCATGATGATGTTTTGATTTGTTTAGGTGGCCAACTAGATAAATCTTGATAATTGTCTAATGCTAGTTTAAGAGTCTTGATCCGTGTAATTGTCTTGATTTCCTATTCATAAGTGGTAATTTGTGATTAATGATTATGGTCAAGTTTTCAATAATTGCAAAGTGGAACATAATCTAAGTTGAACAATCCGAACTTATGTGTTTGTTGCTTAGATCAACCTATCTTTCTCATCATAAAGCTGCTATTAGATTGAATTTAGAGAGCTTATTCTAGGTTGTTTGATAGTTAGAGTTTAAATAGAGAGCTTGTTCTATTTAACGACGAACTAAGGAAAGATTGGGGTAACAGAGCTTGTTGTTATCTACGGTTGTTAACTTTGATAGCTAATTAATGTTGATAGATTTGAAATTGATTCTTAATGATGTCTAGTGGTGGAGAATGAAACCTTAACTATATTTTTCATATTTGATTCTTCTTAATTACTTGTTTTCTTACTTTTCTTGTTTGCTAATTTTTAAAACTATTTCAAAACCCCCTTTTATTTTGTTTTCTTTGAACGTAAGTTATAAACTAATAACTCATAGATTAAAACCCAATCCCTGAGGACTCGACCCTTGCTAATCACTATACTTTACAATTGATTCTTTTTATGTGCAAGGTTAAATAAGATACACTCTTTTGGGTGCATCATGCCATGTTATCATTTCATGCCATGTCACCTATACCATGTCATCATTTTATGCCATGTCACCTATGCCGTGTTATTTCATGCCATGTCACCTATGCCATGTCATTCATTTTACAACATGTCATTTTATGCCATGTCATCCATATAACATGTCATATCATGTCATTTGCCATGTCATTTATAGTCTAGGTGCATTTTCATGCCATGCCATCCATGCCATGTTATCATTTCAGCCATTCGACCATTCATATGCCATCACCATGCATTCGCCCATTCACATGCCATTACCATGACCATTCAGCCACCATGATATTTCCTACATGTCATTGTATTTTTATGCCATAATTCCATAGCATATTTTTTGCCATGTCATTTAGTATGCTAAGCTCATGTTTGCCATGTTGATTTCACTCACATGGCATTCATTTTCATGTCATGTCACTTGGTTTGTCATGTCATTATGCTTATCAGTTTGTTTGCTATGCCAATTCTATTCACATGATGTTTATTATCATGCTATGCTATTCATAACCTTTTTAAGGCAATGTTCTCGAGTTTAAATAATTCATGATTTTCTCTGCTAGGTTTGTCAGAGAGGATATCATCAATTATTAACGAAGGAATACCCTTTTCTAAAACAATGATGATTCAAAAAATTTTGAAATAAATAAAACTTTCTATTTTTTGCTGAGTTTGCCGGGAAACATGAAAAGATTTTCTATATCAATAAATTCCGAGTCATTCTCAAATAAATTCATCTATGCTATGTCATTTTGTGCCATGTCACATGCCATGTCATTTTTTGTCATCTTGCTTGACATGTCGATTTCATTCACATGCCATGTCATTTTATGCCATGTCATCTTGCTTGTCATGTCTTTTTCATTCACATGCCATGTCATTTTGTGCCAGGTCACATGCCATGTCATTTTATGTCATCTTGCTGCCCAAGTCGATTTCATTCACATGCCATGTCATTTTATGCCATGTCATCTTGCTTGTCATGTCGTTTTCATTTACATGCCATGTCATTTTGTGCCATGTCACATGCCATGTCATTTTATGTCATCTTGCTTGCCATGTCACATGCCATGTCATTTTATGTCATCTTGCTTGTCAAGTCGTTTTCATTCACATGCCATGTCATTTTGTGTCATGTCACATGCCATGTCATTTTATGTCATCTTGCTTGCCATGTCGATTTCATTCACATGCCATGTCATTTTATGTCATGTCATCTTGCTTGTCATGTCGTTTTCATTCAAATGCCATGTCATTTTGTGCCAGGTCACATTCCATGTCATTTTATGTCATCTTGCTTGCCATGTCGATTTCATTCACATGCCGTGTCATTTTATGTCATCTTGCTTGCCATGTCGATTTCATTCACATGCCATGTCATTTATGCCATGTCATCTTGCTTGTCATGTGGTTTTCATTCACATGCCATGTCATTTTGTGCCATGTCATTTTATGTCATCCATATGCCATGTCATCTTGCTTGCCATGTCGATTTCAGTCACATGCCATGTCATTTTATGTCATCCATATGCCATGTCATCTTGCTTGCCATGTCGATGTTATCCATATGCCATGCCATTTTATTTGCCATGTCGATTTCACTCACATGTCATGTCACATGCCATGTCATTTTATGTCATCCACATGCCATGTCATTATGTATGCCATGTTGATTTCATTTCACGTGCCATTTTTCATGCCATGTCATTATGTATGCTATGTCGATTTCATGCACATGTCATTTTTCATGCCATGTCTTTATGTATGTCATGTCGATTTCATTCACATGCCATTTTTCATGCCATGTCATTTTGTATGCCTTGTCGATTTCATTCACATGACATTTATTCTTATACCACACCATTTTCCGTGCCATGCCATTTTATTTGCCATGTCGATTTCATTCACATGACATTCATTCTTATGCTATGTCACTCTGCTTACCATGCCATGATAAATACTCATGCCTATTTAATTTTCGTCTTAGCAACATGTTTGCATTCTTGGTTATTTTCAAACACATGGAAAATAAATAACATTTTTATAAATCAAGATTATTCCCGAGTTAAAATAATTCATGAATTCTCTACTGGGTCTGCTGGGGAGGATATCATCAATTATCGTTAATAACGGAATATCTTTTTCAATGGAAATGATTCGGAGAATTTTAAAATCAAAGAAAAATTCCATGTTTTGCTAAGTCTGTCGGAAAACATGGAAAATTTTATATTAAGTAAATTCCGGATCATTTCCAAATAAAATATAAATTTTTAAGGAATTATTACAAACACCAATTTTAAAACCAACTTTTTACCGAGATTCGAGATAATACATGACTAATAAGGTACCATTTTATACAGGCGTTGTGGGGTGCTAATCCTTCCCCACACGTAATCGACTCCCGAACCCGCACTTTTTTTTCTCTAGTTCAAAGTGCAGACTATAAAATTGGTGTTAAAAATGTTTTAATTAATTTTAAAATATTTTATAAAAAACAAGTTTTAATAGGTGGCCGATCACACCTAGCCAAAAAAGATTAGTGGCGACTCCATGTCTTTTTCGAGGCCGTTTTCACACCCTCAACCCTTTAACTTAAGAGGAATTAAGTCGTCTTTTCCTCTGCCTATTTTTCCCCACACTCGAACGGGTCCCCCTGGAGGATCACGTATCAACAAATACCTATGACTATAACATAAATTATTAGTTTGTTTTAATTTTATAACTTGTAATTATCATTTTGGAGTATGATAAAGTATGTAATTTCTATTTAATATGTATAAATTGATCTTATTCTTATATTTGTTATCTTTTCTATATGTAAAATAATACAGTAAGTCAGTAACTATACTTGTACAGATATCGTATAAAATCTATTTTTATACTATTATGATAGTTTTTTAAGATGTGATTAGTTTAAATTTTTTGAATTGTTATTGTAATTTTAAAATATATTATATTAATTGGAATGAAATTGAATTTTTTGATCAATGACTGAAAGTAGGAACAAATATTTCTTTGAACTTAAAGAGATATTACATTAAAATTTATCAATAAATATTCATTTCAAATAACTCTTATTGCTTATATATATATATATTAAAAATCAATGTAAATAATTTTTAAATAAACAAAGAATATTACACTAAACATATTAATCATCCAATGATAAATTGAAGAACTTAGAATAATAATAAAATAAAATAAACTCTAATCACATAAAACTTGTTACTTGTTAGCCATCTTAAAGAATACATAAATAACTTATAGATATGCCTTGGCAATTTGAAGGCCGCATATATATTCCAAGAAAATACAAAATATTTATAAAAAAAAGTCATATTCATATTCATGTTCAGAATTTGAATGAAAAAATAAAATGAAGAACTGATAAACTAAAGAGCAGAAGAACGAAAGTCTATTATCTGTCTTTTAGAAATCAGAACTTATTTTACATTTGTGCATTAGCACTCTTTAAATACTAAAATTTACAAGTTGTGAACATTCAAGCTAAAAGTCTAACATTACAACTAGTCTATCATTGCAGCTGGCATCATGGAAAACATGCAGCTGCCATTGTTGAAGCTGCAAATCTTGACTTCTTGAATCTTCTAGGTGCAGCCTTTGTTGAAGAAGAAAACATGAGATAATTCAACACTCCCGGTCAAGTTGGTGCATGGATGTCCCACATGCCCAACTTGTCTAAAAGCCTTAAGAATACTCGATTTGAGACTGTTTTGGTGAGGATGTCAGCTAATTGATCCTCTGATCGGATCTTAGGTAATTCAACAATCTTCCCATCCAACTTTTCCTTAATGAAAAACCTGTCTACTTCAACATGCTTTGTACGGTCATGTTGAACTGGATTATATGCAATGTCGCATGCTGCTTTATTGTCACAAAAAAGTATGATAGGTTGTTCAAATGAATAACCCAAATCCTGCAAAAGTAGTCTTAGCCATAATGCCTCACAAAGTACATTTGCCAGACCTCTAAATTCAGCTGATGCACTTGAGCGAGCTACAACATTTTGTTTTTTGCTTTTCCAAGTCACAAGATTTCCTCTGACAAAGTTAAAGTATCCAAAAGTAGATCGCCTGTCACTCACATCACCAGCCCAATCAGCATCAGTATAGGCTTCTATGCTTTGATCGTCTGTGTTTTCAGTGAATAATACCCCTATTCCTGGAGCAGGCTTCAGATACCTCAAAATACGAAAAACTGCATTCAAATGTTGTTCTCCAGGATTGTGCATAAATTGGCTGATGATACTCAAAGCATAAGCTAGATCTGGTCTGGTATGGGATAAGTACAACAGTCTCCCTACAAGTCTTTGGTATCTTCCTTTGTCGACTGGTACCTAGTTTGACTCAAAATATAGCTTTAGACCTTCTACTGGTGTATCAACTGGTTGACATGCTGACATACCAGTTTCTTGTAATAGATCTAGAGCATATTTTCTTTGAGAGAGAAATATTCCTTTGTTAGATCGGGATACTTCAATCCCAAGAAACTATTTCAGAGGCCTAGTTCTTTCATTTCAAATTCTTTGGACAAGTAATTTTCTAAAGTCTTTCTTTCATTTGAACCATTCCTTGTAACCACCATATCATCCACATAAACAATGAGTGTAGTTATCTTACCTTGCTATTTTTTTAGGAAAAAGGTATCACTCTGAGTTGCTTTGATGATAGCCGAAGGCTATCATAGATTTTGTGAATCTTCCAAACCATGCTCTAGGATACTGCTTCAGCCCATACAATGATTTCTTTAGTCTGCATACCTTTTGGCTGTGTCTTTTTGGTATCATGCATCATGGTGGGAGATCGATATAGACTTCTTCAGATAATTCACCATGTAAGAAAGCATTCTTCACATCAAATTATTGTAAAGGCCAATTCAAGTTTGCAGCTAAAGACAGCAAAACACGAACTGTGTTGATTTTGGCTACAGGTGCAAATGTTTCTGTGTAATCAATCCCGTAGGTTTGAGTGTATCCCTTTGCTATCAGTCTCGCCTCAAATCGTTCAATTGTGCCATTTGTCTTGTACTTCACTATATAAATCCACCGACATCCAACTAGTTTCTTTCCTGGTGGAAGATCAACTAGTTCCCATGTGTCATTTTTTGCTAGAGATTTCATCTCCTTGTTCATAGCTGCTTTCCACTTAGGATCAGCTAAGGCTTCTTGCACACTATTAGGAATAGATACAGCAGATAATTGATTCACAAATGATATATTTGATTCTGACAAACGATGATTAGACATATAATGACTCATGGGATATTTTACTTTACTGGAGAGTTTAGGTTCATATGCGGGTTTAGGAATACCTCTCGTGTGACATTGTGGTAACTGCCTTCTGTGTGGCTGAGGAACATCTTTAGTAGACGATTGGTGTGATATGTCGATCGAAGGTCGAGCCATATTTTCCTGAAACTCGGCTTTAGGCTGAGTTGAAGATAAATCCACTTCTTCAGTTATTTGGTGCTGCTCATCATTTACTTCTTCGTTTATTTGATGTTCATCACTGCTTTGATCCAATTCACTTATTTTTCTCATTTATTTGAGTTTGTAAGTAATCAACACTTACTTCCAAGTTGCCCATATTTTGGTTATCATACTCTAAACTCTGAATTTCCTTTTGGTACTCCCCCTGGAATTCAGATTTGGAGAAGTACATTGTATCTTCATGGAAAACAACATCCATTGTGACAAATAGTTGTTTTGTTGGAGGATGATAACACCGATATCCCTTTTGATGAGTGGCATACCCAACAAAAACACATCGCAATGCTTGAGGAGTTAACTTGGTGCGTTGATGTTTGTGTAGGTGTACAAACACCATACATCCAAAGACATGAGGAGTTAGATTTGGTGCAGTTGGAGCAACAATTGTATCATTAAGAACTTGGAATGGTGTTTTGAAGTTGAGAGTGCTGGAGGGTACCCGATTGATTAAATAAGATACAGAAGCTAATGCTTCTCCCCAATAAGATAAAGGCATATGGGCTTCGATTAGCAACGAGCGAACAATTGACAACAAGTGTCAAATTTTTAGCTCGGCTACCCCGTTCTGTTGACGTGTGGTGGAGCAAGTAGTGTGATGCATCATTCCTTGTGCTTCATATATCGTTGAAATTCAGTACTCTGATATTCTCCACCATTGTCACTGTGAAGAACTTGAATCTTTCTATTGTACTGAGTTTCAATCAGTTTATGAAATTTTTGGAATATGGAATTCACTTCGCTCTTGGATTTCATCAAGCAAAGCCATGTCATCCTGGTACAATCATCAATAAATGTTACAAACCAACGTGGCCCACCCAAAGTAGTGACTTTAGATGGTCCCCAGACATCAGAATGAATAATCATAAACGAAAGTGGACTTTTATTCAATCTTAGTTGAAACGAGGCACGATGGCTTTTCGCAAGTTCACAAGTATCACACTGAAAGTAACCAACATCAACTTCCGTAAATAAACTGGGAAATAATTTTTTTAAATATCTAAAGGAAGCATTCCCAAACCGGTGATGCCATAATCATATCTCTTTCCTTTTTTTATCTTCAGAACCTCCCATCGCTAGAGCTTGTTGTAGGCTTTCAATACTCTTTGATTCCAAATCCAAGTAATACAGCTTTCCATGTCTAATACCACACCCAATCGTCGCCCTGGTTTTGATGTCCTTAAACACATCAGTCCAAAAAATTACAACACACGATAAGGTAGTGGTTATTTGAGAAACTGACAAAAGATTATAATCTAAAGATGGAACAACTAAAACAGAATCTAAATTTAATGTATTTGTGAGAGTTAAAGATCCTTCCCCAATAACCGGGGTCGAAGTTCCATTTGCAGTAGAAACAAACTTTTGGGTGGAGTGATTTAGTAGTGAGACTTGTCTAGAATCATATGTCATGTGATATGTTGCACCAGAATCAATTATCCATGCATTATTGAAAACAGGTGTTGAAATATTTAAAACCTTACCACCATTCTCTGCAACTATTACCACTGTAGAGGCGTTGTCAGTTACTTCATCTTCCATTTTTGTTTGAACAACCGCTGCAGTGCTAGGCTTTTGGTGAGATTTCTTCGCATGACTAGGATCCCACCATTCTAGATAGCCCACCAGTTCAAAACAACGACTTTTGGTATGACCAGTCTTATTACAATGAGTGCATTTGTATGTAGACTTGTCAACACCATTGGTTGTTCTATCACTGTTACGTTGTGCTCAATTTTGTTGACCCTGATTAGATCGGTTTTGAGCCACCATGGCACTTGGTTCAGATGCTTTAGGGTCACCTTTTAAGGTGATATTGCGTACAGCCTCCCGTCGGACTAATTAATAACATTTCTCCAGGTTTGGTACAGGATCTCTTCGCAAAATTTCACGTCGAATTGAATCAAAGATCTCATCCAATCCAGAGAGAAATATATGAACTTTAATTGTTCAGTAGACAGGCGATGGGCTTTGAAATCGTCTGGATCCTTCATAGCCACCATATCACGATAGTCTAACTCTTGGAAATTTCAGTTAATTCTCCATAATATACAGAGAGGATTCTCCATTTTTGTCCTATAGAGAAAGCCTTCTGATTTTGATGAGAACCAAGCTGGTATTGGACTTCAAGATCCATTGCATGTTCCTATTGGGCCTATTACAAGGTCAAGATCCAAGAAGCTCAAGGAAGCTATGCAAGGATTGGTAAAAAGGACTTGGGAAGAATCTACAAGTCTTTTAAGCAATGTCAATCCATTCAAGTTGGGTTGCTTGAATGAGAAAGACCAAGAATTGGTCCATGTGATCCAAGCTTCACATGATGGGCCATAGAGGAATTCAAGGGGGCGGCAATCTTAATGAATTAGTGGGCCTGTTTTTAGTTCATTATCTAATATGAAGTGGGGACCAATTCATTAATGTTGTGGCGCCTTAATTAGAAGCTTTAGTTGTGTCTTTTAATTACTTAGGCTTTTGGGCCTGCTTTATGTATTATGTCCATTAAGCTTGTGGGGTCTATCTTCATTAAACTTGTTGGACATCCTTTTAATTATTTAGTTTTGGGCTTGAGCATGTTCAGCCCGTATTTTATATATTATTACTTAGTAGATTAGGGTTTTTGTAGGGAGGCTATAAATATATGTCTTAGCCGCCTACTTCAATTATCTTTTGATCAATTAAATCTGATTTTATTCAGTGAGAGTTTTCTCTTTTAGTTCTTGAAAGAACTTAGGATCTTATCAAAGAATTTTTTCTTTGTGGCGTTCAACCTATCAAACTTAGGTTCTTGAAACGAGAGTTCTTAGGGTTTAGATTACATGCTTAATCTAGGTTCTTTGAAACAGGCTTTTAAGGGTTTAAGTTTTCTTTGCCTGAATCTTGGCTTTTCTGGGTTAGGTATTTCAATTTGTTAGTGGGTTCAAAGGGTTTAACCCCTAGGGTTCACATCAGTTGGTATCAGAGCTCATAAACAAGGGGGATGAAAATTCATCCTTTACATGGGGAGCTATTCAACAACAGTTTGAGAGGATGAATTTTGCGATGGCACAGATGTCAGACAAGATAGAGAGCCAATCGGCAGCCATTCAAACCTACAAGGTAGGCGATATAGAGGGGTTAGGCGAAAGCCTAGTGTTGTTGATGAACATGATATAGAGGAGGCAGATGATGAGGAAGTTGATATGGGTATACCTAGAGGAGTTAGGCATGAAGGAAGGCCTAGGAGAAACACTTGGGATCATGATTTGGAAAATAGAGAAGATAGGAACCTTGGGAATATTAAAATGAAAATTCCACCATTCCAAGGTAGAACTGATCCTGAGGTGTATTTGGAGTGGGAGAAGAAGATAGAGTTGATCTTTGATTGTCACAATTATTCGGAAGAGAAAAAGGTGAAGTTGGCAGTTATTGAATTTACTGACTATGCCATAGTTTGGTGGGATCAACTAGTAACCAGTAGGAGGAGAAACCATGAGAGACCTATAGAGACATGGAGGGAATTGAAAGCTCTCATGAAAAGGAGGTTTGTACCTAGCCACTATTATAGGGACCTTTACCAAAAACTTCAAAACCTTGCCCAAGGGTTTAGGAGTGTAGAGGATTACTATAAGGAGATGGAGGTGGCTATGATTAGAGCCAATGTAGAGGAGGATCGGGAAGCCACCATGGCTAGATTTTTGAGTGGCTTACATAGAGACATAGCCAATGTTGTGGAGTTGCAGCATTATGTAGAGGTAGAAGACATGGTGCACATGGCTATGAAGGTGGAGAGGCAATTGAAAAGAAAGGGGGCAGCAAGGTATTCTTCGGTTTCTAGCACTCCTTGGAAACCAAAGTGGGACAAAGACCGGGCTGTTGTCAAGGGCAAAATCGAACCACCAAAGGGGAAAGAAGAGAGCACTAGCAAAGACAAACCCAAGGTATTTCAAAATTCCAATTCTTCAAGGAATAGAGATATTAAATGCTTTAAATGTTTGGGTTCAGGCCATATTGCATCTCAATGTCCAAACAAAAGGGCGATGATCATGCATGCTAATGGTGAAGTCGTGACAGAAAGTGAGGATGATTGTGATGACATGCCAGAATTGGAGGATGCTAGTGATTGTGTTGGTGATGATGCTGATTTGGACTACCCCGTGGAAGGTAAATCTCTTGTTGCTAGGCGTGCTTTGAATGCACAAATTAAAATAGATGATGTAGAGGAACAAAGGGAAAACATTTTTCATACTAGATGTTTTGTGAACAATAAAGTTTGTAGTATGATAATTGATGGGGGGAGTTGCACCAATGTAGCTAGTACTACCTTAGTAGAAAAGTTGGGTTTACCTATGCTTAAACATCCTAAGCCTTACAGATTGCAATGGTTGAATGATTGTGGGGAGGTTAAGGTGAATAGGCAAGTAAGGATAGCTTTTACTATTGGGAGGTATAGTGATGAGGTGCTTTGTGATGTAGTGCCTATGCATGCTGGCCATCTATTGTTGGGGAGGCCATGGCAGTATGATAGGAGGGTAACACATGATGGGTTTAGGAATAGATATAGCTTTGTAAAAGATGGCAAAACCATCAACCTTGTTCCTTTAACACCAAAGCAGGTCTATGAAGACCAAATGAAATTGAAATCTGTTTTTGAGAAAAAAGAATTGAGTGTGGCCGAATCTAATGAGGAAAAAAGGAGAGAACAAAAAAAAAGATTGGCCGAAAAAGGGGGGGAAAAAGAAAGTGACAAAAACAGAGAAGTGGCTGAAAAAAATAAAGTGATGCCACAAGAAAGAAAAGCAAAAACAAAGATGAGCTTTTATGCAAAAGAGAGTGAGGTTAAGAAGGCTTTTTTAGAAGATCAGCCCATGATCTTCCTTGTTTATAAAGAATCATATCTTAATCTTGATGAATCTAACCAAGCTCTTCCTAGTGTTGCTATTTCTTTGTTACAGGAATTTGAAGAGCTATTCCCGGACGAGATGCCAAGTGGGTTGCCTTCCATAAGAGGCATTGAGCATCAGATTGATTTTGTACCCGGAGCAGTCATTCCAAACCGACCAGCCAATAGAAGTAATCCGGAGGAGACAAAGGAACTTCAAAGGCAAGTTGAAGACTTGATGAGTAAAGGGTACATAAGAGAAAGCATGAGTCCATGTGCTGTTCCAGTTTTTCTAGTGCCAAAGAAGGATGGGTCTTGGAGGATGTGTGTTGATTGTAGAGCAGTCAACAATATCACGGTAAAGTATCGTCATCCCATTCCTAGATTAGATGATATGCTAGATGAATTGTATGGATATTGTGTTTTTAGTAAGATAGATCTTAAAAGTGGTTACCATCAGATTAGGATGAAAGAAGGTGATGAATGGAAAACAGCTTTTAAGACTAAATATGGGTTGTATGAATGGTTAGTCATGCCATTTGGACTTACTAATGCACCTAGTACTTTTATGAGACTAATGAATCATGTTTTGAGAGAGTTTCTAGGTAAATTTGTAGTAGTCTACTTTGATGACATTTTAGTGTACAGCAAAAGCTTAGATGAGCATGTTGAACATTTGCGATTTGTGTTTAATGTGTTGAAAACTGAAAAGTTGTATGCTAATTTTAAGAAGTGTACCTTTTGCATGGATAGAGTTATATTTCTTGGATATGTTGTTAGCTCAAAAGGTATTGAGATGGATGAAGAGAAAGTCAAGGCCATCAAGGACTGGCCAACGCCTAAAGGGGTAAGTGAGGTAAGAAGCTTTCATGGTTTAGCTAGTTTTTATAGGCGTTTTGTTAAAGACTTTAGCACTATTGCTGCACCACTTACTGAAGTTATTAAAAAGAATGTTGGTTTTCATTGGGGCAATGAACAAGAGAAAGCATTTGTTAATCTTAAGGATAGGTTATGTTCAGCACCTGTTTTAACATTACCTAACTTTGACAAAGCTTTTGAGATTGAATGTGATGCCTCAGGAATAGGAATTGGAGCTGTTTTAATGCAGGAAAAGCGTCCAATCGCATTCTTCAGTGAGAAGCTTAGTGGAGCGGCGTTGAACTATCCAACTTATGACAAGGAGCTCTATGCACTTGTTAGAGCTTTGGAGACATGGCAGCATTACTTATGGCCTAAGGAATTTGTGATACATACTGATCATGAGTCATTGAAACATCTCAAGGGTCAAGGTAAGTTGAATAAGAGACATGCTAGGTGGATGGAATACATATAGACCTTTCCTTATGTCATTAGATATAATCAAGGTAAGGAAAATATTGTGGCTGATGCTTTATCTAGGAGGTATGTATTTCTCACATCTATGAATGCTAAGATGCTTGGATTTGAATATATAAAGGATGAATATGCCAATGATGCTGATTTTTGTGATGTATACATAGCATGTGATAAGACAGCATTTGGTAAATTTTACAAGCATGATGGTTTTTTGTTTAGACAAGATAAACTATGTGTGCCTAATTGTTCTATGAGAGAGTTATTAGTGCGTGAGGCACATGGTGGTGGTTTAATGGGACACTTTGGTGTCAAGAAGACCTTAGAAATATTGTATGAACATTTCTTTTGGCCTAAAATGAAAAGGGATGTTATTCGCATATGTAATAGATGCATTACATGTAGAAAGGCCAAATCTAAGGTTTTACCTCATGGGTTGTATACACCCTTACCAGTTCCTAGTGAACCATGGGTAGACATATCTATGGACTTTGTATTGGGTTTACCTAGGACGAAAAGGGGTAGGGATTCAATTTTTGTGGTAGTGGATAGGTTTAGCAAGATGGCACATTTTATCCCATGCCATAAAACTGATGATGCAACTAACATTGCTGAATTGTTCTTTAGGGAGATAGTGCGCCTACATGGTGTTCCTAGAAGCATTGTATCTGATAGAGATGTTAAGTTCCTTAGTTACTTTTGGAAGGTTTTGTGGGGGAAATTGGGTACTAAACTTTTGTTTTCTACTACTTGTCATCCACAAACTGATGGGCAAACTGAAGTAGTTAATAGGACTTTAACGCAACTTTTGCGCACTGTTATACAAAAGAACTTGAAAACTTGGGAAGAATGTTTGCCATTCATAGAGTTTGCATATAATAGGACTGTGCATTCTACTACTTCTTATTCTCCATTTGAGATTGTTTATGGTTTTAATCCATTAACTCCCTTAGATTTAATGCCTTTACCTGTTGATGCAAGGAATAGTTTGAATGGGAGTAAGAAAGCTGAATTGGTGAAGTCTCTTCATGAAAAAGTAAAGCTTCAAATTGAGAAAAAGAATGCAAAAGTTGCTTCACAAGCAAACAAAGGCAGGAGGCGAGTTACTTTCGAACCAGGTGATTGGGTTTGGGTTCATATGCGCAAGGAAAGATTTCCAGCCCATAGGAGAACCAAGTTGCATCCTCGAGGAGATGGGCCTTTCCAAATCCTTGAGAAAATTAATGACAATGCTTACAAAGTAGACTTACCAGGTGAGTATAACGTTTCTGGTTCATTTAACGTTTCTGATCTTTCCCTTTATGATGTAGGTGATGATTCGAGGTCGAATCCTTTTGAGGAAAGGGGGAATGATGAGAACGAAGCTGGTATTGGACTTCAAGATCCATTGCATGTTCCTATTGGGCCTATTACAAGGTCAAGATCCAAGAAGCTCAAGGAAGCTATGCAAGGATTGGTAAAAAGGACTTGGGAAGAATCTACAAGTCTTTTAAGCAATGTCAATCCATTCAAGTTGGGCTGCTTGAATGAGAAAGACCAAGAATTGGTCCATGTGATCCAAGCTTCACATGATGGGCCATAGAGGAATTCAAGGGGGCGGCAATCTTAATGAATTAGTGGGCTTGTTTTTAGTTCATTATCTAATATGAAGTGGGGACCAATTCATTAATGTTGTGGCGCCTAAATTAGAAGCTTTAGTTGGGTCTTTTAATTACTTAGGCTTTTGGGTCTGCTTTATGTATTATGTCCATTAAGCTTGTGGGGTCTATCTTCATTAAACTTGTTGGACATCCTTTTAATTATTTAGTTTTGGGCTTGAGCATGTTCAGCCCGTATTTTATATATTATTACTTAGTAGATTAGGGTTTTTGTAGGGAGGCTATAAATATATGTCTTAGCCGCCTACTTCAATTATCTTTTGATCAATTAAATCTGATTTTATTCAGTGAGAGTTTTCTCTTTTAGTTCTTGAAAGAACTTAGGAACTTATCAAAGAATTTTTTCTTTGTGGCGTTCAACCTATCAAACTTAGGTTCTTGAAACGAGAGTTCTTAGGGTTTAGATTACACGCTTAATCTAGGTTCTTTGAAACAGGCTTTTAAGGGTTTAAGTTTTCTTTGCCTGAATCTTGGCTTTTCTGGGTTAGGTATTTCAATTTGTTAGTGGGTTCAAAGGGTTTAACCCCTAGGGTTCACATCAGATTTAGAGTAAAAACCTACAACTCATCACTGCCTTCATAAAATGCTTTGGACAAGGCTGTCCAAATATCATATGCAGTAGGTAGGCGTAAATAACGTCTCATAATATCTGGAGACATAGACATTAATAGCAACCTTTTTACCTTTTGATTCGGCATACCATTTTTCGTAGCCTTCATCAGATTCTGCAGGTGGCTGAGTCTTGCCACGTATGTATGAGATCTTGTCTCTTTTTGCAATTTGCATTTCCATCAACTGAGATCATATGTAGTAATTGGATTCAGTAAGGGTGATTCCTGCATTAAAAACACATTCGGACTTAACCACAACTGGAATGGATTTAATCCATTGGACTTAAAACCTTTTTCAGACATTTTTTTTTAAAGTTCTGATATGAAAAAACGAGTGTCGCGGTTGAGTCTGGAATGATCGAATTAGTCAGAAACGAGTCTAACTGAGTAATTTTTTGGCAAGCAGAGAATATTCCACGAATATCCTAGTGCAAGCAGCTCGGATTTGCTTGGATTAGCTCAACCGACTCCAAATATGGCTCAAAAAAATTGGTCGGAGCAGCGGCGGCGCGTGAATAGTAGCATGTGAATAGAAGCACGTGAATAGTAGCGTGTGAACAGTAGCTCCTTCAACCTTCAACAGGCGCGTGGGAGAGTGAATCCCACTCTCAAATCTTTTGGCGACGCGTGCAGGATCCGTTCTGGCTCCAGTTACTCCGTTGAACTCGTCTCAATGAGCTCTTTCACTTGGTATGTTCAAAACATAAAATGGAGCACTTTTAATTTTTTGACAGAATAAAATACACTCTGTTTTGTACAAAACTTGGCTCTGGTACCATGTTTAGAATTTGAATGAAATAATAAAATGAAGAATTGATAAACTAAAGAGCAGAAGAACATAAATCTATTATCTATCTTTTAAAAATCAGAACTTATTTTACATTTGTGCATTAGCACTCCTAAATACTAAAATTTACAAGTTATGAACATTCAAGCTAAAAGTCTAACATTACAGCTAGTCTATCATTGCAGCTGGCATCATGGAAAACATGCAGCTGCCATTGTTGAAGCTACAAATCTTGACTTCTTGAATCTTCTAGGTGCAGCCTTTTTGAAGAAGAAAACATGAGATAATTCAACAATTCATGTTGGTCAAATCAAGCATAAAACCACTACTCCATATAAATATACTTTGCAAAAAGATCTATATAGTAAACAAATCCTTGAGGGTCATTTTAAGAAGGAAAAAAAAAAAAACTTATACTTCCATTGTTGCAATTGAAAATAGATACTTAAGACTCGAATTCAAAAAATTACCCGATTATGTTCGAATCAAAAAAATCTGGTTAGATAAATATTTATTTTTAAATTAAAATTATAATGTCTATATATATTTTCTATATTTTGACAAAATTTTAATTAAATATCATTCGATCAAATAATTTATTTAAATTTAATCTAATTTTATTTCAAAATTAATAAATTGAACCTAAATGACCAAACAGTCGAAACCAAATAATCCGAGTGAAAAACCCGAAATGACTCAAGTGTCAAAACTCGAATGACCCGAACCCAAAACAATCCGAACCCGAATAACCTGAGTGTTAAACCCGAAGGACCAGAACCCGAAATTGAAATGATCCGAACCTGAAATCGATTCAAAATTTTCCCGACCTGTATCCAACCCGACCCGTCCAATTGACAAGTCAAGCCATAATCCATGCTCCCTTCCTAATCCTTTGCAGATCCCAAAGGTACTTGACCAAACCAAAAGATTAGTCGAGTTATAAAAGCCAAAGCCAAAGCCGAAGCCACAACCACAACCACAACCACGGCCAGAGCGACTGACAAGTGACAACCATTTTCTATGCCTTAGAAGAAAGAGTTATTCACAATTGCAATTTCTAATTTTTTTCACGCATAATAATAGTATAGTATAATATATCTTGATCATACTTACTGATAGAGCTAGTAATTCATGTATTTTATCATGTTATAATCATATTTAAAATATTTTATATTTATATAAATTTTAATACGTTAATAATTCATATTTTATAAATTTTAAAATATTCGTATATTCGTATCTTGTTCGTGTTATTTTTTCATGTCATATCATGTGTTATTTTTTTCATATCGTATTCATGTAATCAGTGTTCAAATTGCCCGGTCTACTTACTGATACTATTATGTAAAGGGGCAACAAACAACTAAAAATGAAAGGTGAAAAGCTAGTACAAAGCAAAGTTGCTCTGCATTGCACCCAAGTTGTTCTAGATTTTTGAGGGAAATCGACAAGCATGTAAAAACATAATATAATAAGAATAAAGGGGCAAAAAAGGTTTTAAAAAAAAATAATAAAAGTAAAGAAACGATCATGAAAAAAAATTATAAAGCCACTGAAATAAAAACCCTAAACCCAACCTCCTAAGGAGAAACAACCTGACAGGAGCTACCCAATAGAGATATACTGCCCCGCCATAAATTATTCACTTCATATCAGCCAAGACATCAGATGATCGATTTTGACGGTTCATGGTTTTGTAATCTATTCTAAAGCAGCAAAATTTCAGTGAAAACTCATCATCATACATTATTCTACAAGACCACAAACCGCTTTAAGGGGATTGGCAAAAGCTAGCAACCGTTTGCAATCCCATTTGATAAAACCCTCTTCTCTGACATGACAACTGGCTTCGCACCCTGCGGGGCATCTCCAGGTTTTGTCACTGAACCATTCTCTGAACGCTTTAGATCCCCATTGGAATGAGCAGTTAAACTAGGTTCCTTGATCAAATCTGATGCAACTTCCAAAGACTTCTGGGAACCATTTGCTACTTCTTTCTTCTCATTTACAGGCTTTCCTTCCCATACCTGCATTTGAGAGACAAGAAGCATGCAAAACAGATCAACTTCATAGGTCACAAGCACAAAATTTTCTCCAAGTAAAATTTGGTCAAAGGCAAATTCAGTTGCAATGTAGGTGGTAAAGCCGAAGTATGTCTTGCCTGCTTTTGTAACTGCTGTTGCTGCTGTTTAGCCTTTTTCTCCTGAATTGCCTTCTGGCGAACCTCATAAAATTCAAAATCATCCATAATGCAAGTTTTGCTGGAATGCTCCTTGAAGATTTTGATCAACTTAAGTCCTTGCTCAAGCTTGATCTGCAAAAACCAAAAGGAGATTACCCATAGAATGGGGGGAAAACAGAAAGAATAAAAGAGTGTTAACGGCTTTAGGAATAAAGAGTACCTCTTGCGTATCCCTGCTATTTGTGACAGGCTTATTCTCATTGTTCTCTAGTGTAATGTGCTTCAAATGATTGTTAGGTACATCCTTAATAATGTGCCACTTCAATGGGAAACAGCCAGTCCACTTGTCTTGTTGCCAGTACTCCAGATTCTTCTGAAAATCAACAGGCCCTACCATCTCAGCAAGGCCAACAAATTGCCCACTTGCATTGACCTATAAAAGGTTCAAAATTTCAAAGAAGAGCATTAAGCAAAGCAAAAACAAAGGACAAATAACCCAAATAAACATCTTGCACCAAGACACGAACCGAGAAGAAAAGATATACAGGGCAGCCACCAGATTTTTGCTGAGCCTCCTGGTAAGCTGTATCAAGCTTTTTGTTACCATTTGGAGTGCTGGCCCAAACATTGTACTTAATGCTTTTATGGACATCATCTTCGCTGTATGATTTAATAACAAAGAACTTGGCATCGGCATAATCCACAGGGAATTCTTCTTGGTTATACTGTTCAAGGTCTGGAACATCATATACCTTTTCCTTCTCAGTATTATTTCCATCTGTATGAATATTTTGCCCCTTGACAGCTTCTATGATAGGTGTTGCACCCTTTTGGCTCTTAGGCAACTTAGCCCTAGGTCCCCTGTTCAGTTCATTAAGACCGTCCATGTTATCGTTGCCAGAACCAAAGTAGCCATTGGCTCGTCCCCTTGGTTTATACTTGTTGTCAGCAGCCAACCAACCCCTTCCATTTGTTTGCAAATCATAACCATTAGATCCAAAGCCCATTCCAGATCTGAATGAGTTTCCATACTGGCCATATAGTTTGTTTGGGTACACCCTATTAATAAACCCATGAGTTGTACCTATGCCAGACATTGGCCCAGGATGGTGCAGTCCCTACAAATTCAACGGGTACAAATCATTAGAAGAAAAAACTCAGAAGAAGATCAATGATGTCAAATGCAAAACAAGAAAATTAATTAGAAAAGCCAAATCATGCATACCATGTAATGAGAGTTTGAACGGAAATTTTGATTTCTTGAAGATGGAATATTATTTGCTTTTGAAAATGAAGAATTTATTCCAGTGCTAGTCACAGGCCTGTGTTGCCCATCTGAAAACATAGAGCCATCAAGCCATGGGATAGGAGACCGAAACCCATCAAAACCATATCTTGGATCCTGATATCCAGAGGCAGGAATACCTCCAAGCGGGCCTCCCCTTCCATAAGAATCATTAGAATTAAATGAGCTCTGATACGATGGTTTTATGGCAGCTGAACCATTATTTCCCTTCACAGTGCCCCCATTAGCAACTCCATTGGAATTTGCATTACTTGTTTCAACAGGCAATGGCCTTTGATCTGCGGCAGCAGAGTTCGAAAGCTCCCCTTGGGATGGGGCAGCAGGGTTTGCAGTGAACGCACTGGTCGGAGTCAGTGGCTGGAGGTAGGGAGGATACTGGTAGTGCTGTGGCCCATACAGCTGGCCATCATTTCCCACAGTTGGAACTGGGGAACCTGCTGGTGGATATGGTCCATACGGTGCATAGCCATAACCATGATGATACATAACAGATCCATTGTCCCCATAAACTCCCTGACAACAATATAAAAATTTATTAAAAATTCATGAAAGATACAGCAACTAATAACTAGTTAACTACCAGTATAATGAGAACATCAAAAAAGAAAGACTCACTGAAGTCATGTCAACTCCATCTGGGTTCACATTTCGTGAATACTCATCCCACTCATTACCGGTGCCATCAAAGCCTGCAAGGGACAATGAACAGATGAGTCCAATTCTAGCCCCAATTAATTCAGAATAAAACATACATATAAGAGCACCAATTATTTCAGCTTAAAAGCTGGAACAGTTTGTTTACCTCCATAGTAATAGGCAGATGGATAACTATTAGGAAGATAGCACATAGTTGGATCCATAAAATCCGGTAGCAAAGGTGTTGCAGATCGCTCAAAAGATGGAAATCGGGTATTTCCTGTGTTGCCTGAATCAACAGACCCATACTGATAAACAGAAGGCAGCACAGAAAATATATCAGGCATTTAGATAACCATCCAAATTCTAAGAAAGACCAAATACGGATCCGTATTCTTTTCTATTCAAAATTTTCCCCCATGATCTCGGCAATCTTCAAAATATCAAACCAACTGGTCCATATCTCGTACAGTGTTATACATAATTGCAATAAAAGTAGGAAACGGAATTACCTTCCTGGTAGGCTCAGTAATATCCACGGGCTTTGCTTGCGAGTCTAAAGACAATTTCTGCAACAGCTCCGCTGTTTCTATAAGAAAGCAAAGAGTAAAGGAAATACAAAGTTTTGGGATTCGGTAATAGAGGCAGTGAAGTTTGATTCCTCAAGCGGGATTAAGAGACATTTTTTTTTTAAATTCGTTTTTTTTTTATTTTTTAAATATACCTATATGTGTCTCACCCTGCTAACCAAGTTTAAAAACTATAATCCCATCTATCAAAGTCACAATCCAGAATCAACCCAAATACCCTTTAAAAAGAGCAACAAAGATCAAGATAAGAACAGAGCAAGCACTTCTTTACAACAAATTCAACCAATAACAATAATAACGGAGATAAATTACCAGAAAAAACCAAACAAACAATTTTATTCTTTTTTAATAATGGAAAGAAGTTCGAAAACCATATAAAGGAGAGCGAAGCCATATGTAATTCAAAATATGAATCGTTAAACAGCAAATTCAATGAACATATGGGATATGACATGCATAAGAGGTGGATCGAAAAGCGCAAAGAAGTACAGATTTACATGAAAGCATAACAATACCCAAAAGGGACATAATCGAATAATTGAGGATACGATCTGCAGGGGGAGCAACTGTGGGCGCCATCACCAGATCGAATCTCTAAACCCTGAATAACAATCCAAACTCAGAGATGGGTTTTATAAGGGGAGAGAGAGAGATTAAACTCTCAGGCTCAGCCTCAGCCGCCAGGAGACAGAGAAAGAGAGAGAGGGAGAATGAGTGAGAAACAAAAAAGAGTTATGGGTTTAGGGAAAGAGAGAGGGTTTTGTCCATCCAAATGCGGTGATTCAAATAGCACCACGGGGCTCTCTATTTTTGCTCTTTCTCTTTCATTTTTACCCGTCACTCAGCTAATCCCCCTTCCAATTGGCTCTTCTCCTACGTGGCACTACTCTATTCGTTGCTTCGCATCACCCTTTTTTCTATTTCTCACTCCTATTCTTTCTTTATTGGTGGGTGACATCGCTTACGTTGACGGTCAGGGACGTTCCGTAGCATTCCTAGTTCCAAATCTAATAACGAGTCGAGTGCCCTCCGGGAAATAAATGCTTGGAAACCCTAATTACAACAACATTGATATTTTGTTTTCTTAGCATTGAACTAGATTTGTCAATTCTCATTCGAACTCGAAAAACTCAATTAATTTATCCGAATTCAAATTTAATTTAATCAAAAAGTTAACAATTCAAAATCGAAAATGACTCAAATTCAAATTAATCCGAACCGAAATGACCCGAACTTAAATTAAATATACTTTTATTTTAAAACCATTAATTTAATGAAAATAATAACTATAACACAAATTATTAATTTATTTTAATTTTATAACTTTTTATTACTTTTTTTTAATATGATAAAGTATGCATCATGCAGTCAATGACTGTAGAAAAAATTTGAAAATGAAAAAGGCTTGATATTATTATATATAGTGTTAGGGTATTAAAAATTAAAATTTTAATCAATCCGTTATAAATCAATCTTAATATCTTTATTTTAAATCAAATCGTTGGATTGGATAAATAATAAGTTTGTTGTATTTTTTTATAAGGCAAATTTGTTATATTATTACCATAATAACCTTCTTAAATTAATTATTCAAAATTTCAAAATAATTGTTCAAAAACTAAACTAGTTTTTTAAATATGGATTTTGCTAACGAGTGCCCTAAGAGCACTCTTTAAGGTTACTAAATATAGTAATATGTTCGATCAATGCATTGAAAATGATGAATAAAATTGTCAACTTTTGTATTTAATACAATGTTATTATTATAAATAGCATCTTAACTAATCTTAAAAAATACCTTAATGGCACTCGTTAGCAAAATCTTTTAAATATATAGTAATCACTTAAATAAATAATAAAATATTATATCAATTATGGTAATTTTATAATAAATTTTAAAAATAAATTATATATTTTAATTATCATGGATATACTTATGATAATCTCATAACATTTTTTATCGTTATACATATTATTTAAAATAAAGGTATTATTTTTATTTTAAAAGTATAATCTATTCTCATGTAATTTAGAATAAAGTACATAAAATAGGTTAAGGATAATGATACGTGTATTTTATCATAATGATTTGTACGCTATGTTATAATAATATCTTATCATGTAACTTCGACCAAATTATATAATCTCTTATTGTTATACATGTTATTTTTAGGGTAAATGTGTTGTTTTTAATTTTAAATGTATAATTTTTTAAATTTGATCATATGATTTTTTAAAAGTGTATAAAATAGATCATTGATATGTGTATTATATTATAATGATTTGTACATTGCGTTATAACAATACATTTATAAATATGTAAATGGATTTGGTTAACGATTTCAGGTATAGAATAATACTCCTTTAAGTAAAACAGATACTCGAATTTAAAAAATTATCGGATTATGCTCGAATCTAAAAAAATCGAATTAGATAGATATTTATTTTTAAATTAAAAATTACAATATCTATATTCATTTTGAAACATTATTTATTACTTATTTTTTATATTTCAATAAAATTCTAATTAAATCTGACTCGATCAGGTAATTTGTTTAAATTTATTGTGATTTGATTTTAAAATTAAAAAATTAGACCCGACTGATCTAAACCCAAATAACTCGAGTGTCAAACCAGAATATACGAATCTGAAATGATCCAAATCCGAAATGACATGGACCCGAAATAATCCGAATCCAAAATGATTCGAACCCTAAATAACCTAAACCTAAACGATCTGAACCTGAAAATGATCTGAAAAATTTTAAACCCGAATTGACCCGATCCGAAACCAACTCGACTTGTATAATTTATAGGTCAACATTGAACAAAGATATTTGGGAAAAATAAATGTTCTCTACTTTTATCCTACTTTCAAATAAATTTAGGGTAAAAAGTTATTTACATTATTTTTTTAAAATTTTAACTAATTTTCATCAATAATTATACTCAATTTAAAATCATTAAAATTTCATTAAAATTTTGATAATAAATTATTTTCAATATACATTAATCAGGATGAAACAATGAACATCCATTATTATTATTTTTTATAGAGCAGAATTCTTACCTTTAGATTTGGCAATTTGTATATTTATATCGTATTATTTTTTTATATTATAATTATATTTAAAATGTTATATATTTATATAAATTTTGATATATTAATAATCGTGTTATATAAATTTTAACATATTTGTGTATTTATATTGTATTCATATTATTTTTTTATCGTTTCATAATTTATATTATTTTTATTTTTTTTATATTATATAATAATATCGTATTCAAAATTATCAAATTTACTCACCATGTCATTTGTCAGTATGCAATCCACTTTGCTTCTGAGCTTATTCTGACAGGGTTTAAGTCGGTGTAGTTTTTTTTCTTCTTAATTAATTTATCCATCGGCTCTAATTAGAAAGTGTAAAATGGATGAGCTACTTACCTAGGTTTGTCCGATCCCATTCAATTCAAGGTTAGGCATGCTTTTTAAGGCTCGAACTCGACCAACATGATCGAATTAGATTGATAATAATAAATATATTATATATATAATTTTAATTTAAAATATATCTATACCTATTATATCAAAAGTATTTCATGACGGGATATTATATCAAGGACCAGACCTTTTTTTTCTTCATTTTTTTGGAAAATTACAAAATGAATTGCTAAAGTAAAAATATTTATATTTTATAGTTATTATAATAAATAATTATTAATAAAAAAATAAATTTTATTTGTATTCGATATTATTCGATCCGTTATTTGTGGATTCAGAAATTATGAATTCGGATAATTTGCGGATTCAGATATTGAATTTACTATCCACAACGGATTCGGAGTGGATTCGAAAATGAACCCTACGATATCCATTATCCGAAACCATTTTGATTTTTGTTCGGATAGTGCCTGATATTTAAATCCGTTATCCGAATCCACTTTATTTATGCGAATAAAGAATTCGGATATCTAAATCCGATATCCATTAACATATTTAGTTTTTATTTAATTTTATATTTCTTTTTTAAAATGATTTAATAAATTTGGATATTTAGCGAGTTCGAATATCCAGCGGATATTACTCTTTAAATCGGATGTGAATTCAGATAGTGATATTCGGATAATAAGCAGATAATAAACGGATTCATATTTAAGATAAATTAAGTGGATTTGGATTTGAATATTTAAAAAAGTATTGATATCCGATCCGTTGTCATCCTATTTCTGATAAAAAAAAAAATTAGAATAATTACAAAATTAACTAATAAATCGAAAATATTTACTATTTATTATCATATAATAAATAATTATTAGTAAGCAAAGAGAATATTTTTTTTTTCTTGAAAAGCATGTAATCAAGAATCAAGAGAGAACTTTTGGGAAAGAATTACAAAATAAATCAATAATTAAAATATTTATTATCTATTATTATACAATAAATAACTATTAAAAAGGAAGTAGAAAAAAAATTAATGTGAAAAAAAAAAGATTTTGCAATTATTTTTATCTTTTAAGAAGAAAAAAAATACTAGTAGGAGTAATTGGTCGGTTTGGACTCTTACAACCGAAGAAAGTGAATTCTGATTGATAAAAAAAATTGACTTAAGGATGATTTTTTGATGAATTATCATTTGATTTTAAAAAAAAAAATCAATTTTATAGATTTATGTTTTTATTTAAAATTAATTTAATAATAATTTTTTTATTTGCGAGAAAATGTAATTTAAAATATTTAATTTTTTTATTAAAAAATATAATTTTTTTAATATATAAATATATATAATAAAATATAAAATAAATAAATATTATTTAATATAATTTAAATTATATAAAAATATTCAAGTTCCTAACGAAGTGGGGAGGAAACATTCTAGTTAAAATATTAAATATAAAATTCATATTTTATTATTTTAATAATAAAATAATAAGTAAATGGGAGGGTTATGCCATGTTCATGCTTAACTTTTTAAAAAAGAGGTTCGATCCAACCTATCAATATCTCTAGCTTTAATTAATATTAATAACTACCATTTGGTCCTCACTTTGTTTAATGTTCAATTTTGTATATAAGTTAATTATAAAGATATAAAATTCAATAAAATAGAGTGGATCATTATTATTAGCATTTGAAATGCAAATGTTTTGTTTTCATTATTTTTTAAGTAATCATAAAAAAACCCCAAACCATAAAAAAACCTAAAAGCAACGGAGAGATCACTAGGAATGTAAATGAGACTAATGAGCTCGCTAGCTATTCAAACTCGGCTCTATCACTGTCGAGCCTCAAGTAGCTCGAATTATTGAGCGAATCTAGTTCGAGTATCCTATTACCTTGCTCGAGTGGCTCGTGAATTTAATCGAGCTTTTCTATTTTTAATATATTTTAATATTTTTATTAGTTATTTACAATTTTACCCTTAATATTCTTCAATTTAAGTAATCATGCTTCAAATAACGAACAACTATCTTTCGCTATCCTTTCACAGATATAAAAATTTATCCTTTTGCCACCCTTTTGAGCCTAAGGAATTTTCATTTTTAAATGGATCCTAATCAAGGATCACCCTCCACATTGGAGGGCAAACATATAGAAGGATTCGCGCAAAAGTTGGAAATAATTAAAACTCATTGAGAATGAAGGAAAAACATCTCACGTCAAAAAGTAAACGTGAGAAAAATTGAATTCCCAAAATTTCGAGATTACCCCATTAAAGATGGAAATGTTGAAGGTAAAAAGAAAGTAGGAAAAAAAATGAAAGGAAAAGGCCAGACAAATATCTCACGGAAAAACCCTTTCTGTAATATGAGATGATCCTTGATATGGTCACCCTTAAACACATGTTTGTGCCTACTTATCCTTTTTTTGGAACCTCGGACCTCGGCTTACGTTATGTACCTTGAAAAGTCCATTTTGATCAAGTATGGATATTTGAACTAAAGAGCTTATTTCTAGCGGAATTTTTATAACCATTGGGGCTTCAATCTCTTTTCCCCCGTCAAAACTGCTCTTTTGAGTTGCCAAAGGTATTTTAGATGAATTTTGAATTCTTCGATGCATGATAAAACTTTCAAAAAAAAAAATAAGGAGAGAAAGATTGAATGAAAAAAATGGAAATAATGGAGCTATATGGAGAAAACCTAACAAAGGACGTAAAAAGGAGAATTATTGAGACCACCTATTGCCAAAGCCATGATGAAAATTGAAGGCCATTTTGGAGAAATCTTTAAAGGCCTTTGAGAGAGTTCAACATATAAAAAAGACTGACCTTGAAAATGTGAGCATGTTCTCTCACCCAAAATAGCCATTAAGACCTTGAACTTGTAATGGTTGATCTTGATGCTTGCCATACCGTTATTTGGAGACTAAAAAAATGCCAAATTTGTTTTTGAATCACAAAAATGAATTTCTTAGGAGTTCATAATTTTGCAATTTTTTTTATTTATTTGTGAGCCTAAATGAAGGGGCATACTTCTGCCTTGTTGTGAAGCCTTCTCGGATGAACCGAAACTGTGGTGCCAAATTATTGAAAAGACCAAAATTGTTGATAGATTCATAAATTACACAATTTTTACCCTTTTTATTCTTAGTTTTCATTATGTTTTCTATCTTTATTTTGGTTAGTTATGTTTTTTTTTTTTAATTTCAGATTTATTTAAGAGAATGAAGCGAAAACGTATCAATGAGGATGCTAAAAATCTTATAAATCACAATCATAAGATGAAAGAAGATACTATAGTCAAAAAGATCAAATTTTTTGGTACAAAGCTTGATTCTTGTAGTTCAAGAAACAGACAGATTTGACATCAGGAGCTTGTTGCTAGGAAAACATGATTTTAAAGACTTTATTCAAGGAAACTTCCTTCTCTACTTATGAAGCTTTCTTAGACTTTTCCAACCATATATTGCTTGCCCAAAAAGGATAATATTTGGTCATCCAAATCTGTTGAGAAAGTTGACTACAAGAAATCCTACTTTGACTAGGATTCTTCTTTAGTCTTTCCTAGCCCTATTTGGAGTTGTTATCTTTAAGAATACCTAGGATTCTTATTCAGCCACTATAAATAGAGACTAAACCTTGGAATTCAAGGGTGAAGAAAGAAAAGAACAAGGAGTAGAACAAGGGGGAGACTAAGAGGAAGAGAAGGAGATTGCCATCAGCCACCATAACATAGTTTATTCTTTCTTTCTTTCTTTTCTTTTACTTTTTTCTTGCTTAATTTCTTTTATGAATATGTTATTGAACATATCAAGAATGTGTAGCTAAAATCTTTTTGTGGTTAAGGGTGATTTCAAAGCCCTAGACGTGATTGTTAGTTAATAAATTTCATAATGTCATTAAACTCTCTTTTGAATTTGTTATATTCTATTAATTGCATGTCATGAATTGCTATTTTGTTTATTTAAGTGAGCAACTAGATGAATACTATAGTTACTTGATTACTAGTTTAGTGTTTTGATCCGTAATTGTCAAGATTTCTAAACATAAGTAGCAAATTATTATCAATGGTTATGATACTTTCGTTTGATACAATGTAGAGTATGACTCAAGTTAAATAAACAAAGCTTGTGTGTATATTGCTTGATGTAATCTATCTTTCTAGATTGAACGCTTTCATTAAACTAAATTTAGAGAGCTATTCTGGGTTGTTTATTGGAAAGAAATTGGGTAAAAGCACTTCTTCTTTTTCTCAACAATATAGTAAGGAAAGATCGAGACAATCGAGCTTGTGATTGTTTGAGGAATATTATTTTTAAAAGAGAGTGTGTAGGATAATTCTGATTAATGGTTATATTTTATGTTTAGAGGTGGCGAATGATTCCTTAACCATACTTTTCATCATTATTGTTACTTGTTACATCTAAAATTTTGTTTCTTTAGATCTTAGTTTTACTTTTACGTTTTCTTATTTTATTTACATTTCAATACAATACAACCCCCACCAAAGTTTAGTTTATGTCTTTTGTGAAGTCTTTTTAATGTTTTTCGTCATATTAGATTAGAGTTTTACATCAATAACTTATAAATTAAGAACAATCTATGTAGATACGATCCTTGCTTACTACTATACATAATAATGACTATAATTAAGTGCAAAGATTTAAGTGATACATTATTTAGTGTATCAATTTTTGGCGTCGTTGTCGGGTATTGTTCTTTCTAATTTTGTTACTTGATTTTGTTTTCTATTTTTTAGTATTAGTTTTAATTAGTTTTTGTTTTTAGTTTAGCAGGTTTTCTTTTCAATTCAAGCAAAGAGAGATGGCACGAAAGAATCAAACACTTATGGAGCTGGCGGCTCAAATTTTGGACCAGCAACCTCTTTGCTTTCAATATCCTCAACTTGAGGTTGCTTTTGAGCTCAAATCGAGAATGGTACATCTTTTACCAACTTTCCATGGTTTTGCAAGTGAGGATTCAAACAAGCACCTCAAAGAGTTTCATGTAGTGTGCTCAAGCATGAAACCAACTGGCATATATGAAGAACAAGTTAAGCTAAGAGTGTTTCCATTCTCCTTAACAGACAGTGCAAAGGAGCGGCTTTATTATCTACCATCTAGTGCCATTACTACATGGAATGAGATGCAAAAACTCTTTTTTGAGAAGTATTTTCGTACATCTAAGGCCACAACAATTAGGAAAGAAATATGTGCCATTTAGCAGCAAAATAGGGAGAGTTTGTATGAGTATTGGGAGCGATTTAAGTAGTTATGTGCATCTTTCCCTCATCACCGAATCATTGAGCAGCTTCTAATCCAATATTTTTATGAAAGACTTATGCCAATAGATAGGAGCATGATAGATGCTATAAGTGGAGGAGCTTTAATGGATAAGACACCTGTAGAAGCAAAGACCTAATAATAGGTGGCTAATTCATAACAGTTTATCAATTTATCAGATTTGTTACCAATGAAGGTAAGTGAGGTTGGTGTTACATCCAACACTGAAAAACAACTACCCAATCTCACCTTCCTAGTTCAACAAATGACCATGGGTACTGTTCAACAATCAAGGAAGTGTAGAGTATGCTTTATGGTAGATCATCCAACCATTATGTGTCTATCTTTACAAGAAGATAATTTAGAATAAGCCAATGCTCTAGAAGGGTTTCAAGGGCAGCAAGGGTTACAAAGACAAAGTATGATAATTTCTCGAACACTTATAATGTTGGATGGAGGGACCATTCTAATCTTACGTATTCAAGAAATTATCAACAAGCTGCTCCTAATGCTAATTATAATCGTCCACCTAACTTCAATCAACCAAGACCAAAACAACCACATCAATTTCAACCACAACTCGTGACTCACAGCCAAGTACATCTGTTGGAATCACGGGCTCATGCATATCACAATAGGCATAAAATAAAACATAATCAAAGTAAAGTAGTAGAAGATTTTACAAAGAAACACTCGGATTCCATCAAGATCTTTAGGTAGAGACTTACATGTGGTCGGATTAGCAATTAAAAATTTTCATACATCTTAAAGAGATCATACCTACTCAAAATCTTGTAATCTTGAGTTTGCCATTCCTGTCATGAACGTTGCAACGAGACGGTCACTTCAAGATTTCTCCAAGATCACGAGCAACACAAATGTCTTGCCTCCAACGATAATCTACACGAACGATCATTGGAACCTTCTCAAGGGATGGGGATTCTCCAATGCTACTTGGATGATCTTTTGATCATAATCAAAAGGTTATATTTCTTGTTTTTCTTCTCAAGAAAATAACCCTACAGAATTTGTGATTTACCAAGAAACAAATGAGGAGGAATAAGCAAGATTTTGGCAAGCATAGGGTTTTCCCCAAATGATGTGCTATAGGGTTTTTCACCCAAGGATGCGTTACAAGGTTTCTCACACAAGGGACCGGCATAGGGTTTTGATAACCCTTTTATGATTTGTGGCAACTCCTCAGGATTTTCATAATCTTGGCCGAATACTTCTTAAAGAATCACATAGGGTTTTCTTGGTTTTTCTTGCATTCTTTATAAGCCCATTCTTTATCATATATCCCATAAAAAGAATGTCCCACTTATTTACTAGGTTGGCCGGCCCATATTAATCTTTGGTGTGCAAGTCCATTAATCAAGATTAAAGACTTATCAAGAAACAAAACACTTTTACTCCAAGTTGGACCATTTGGCCATGTCATTAACTATTAACGTCATTGGGCCGAATGTCACAATACAATGCACTCCATGTTGGGCCGATCACCCATAGTTAATATGTGATCAAGAATGGTCCAAGAAACCAATTCTTTTCTCATGTACCGATTCGGCCATATCAAGACTTGTGACTAGAGATTGATTCTCAATCAAACTTCTAGCTCAAGTTGAACTTTTTAACACTGGCAATTCTCCAATCAATTAATGTTATCATATAACATTAATCCAAACCAAGGCATGATATTCGAATAACCTGTAGTTCAAGAATCAAGAGTTCGATTCTCAATCAAACTCTAAGTGAAACTCTTTCACTTTATTCCAAATCATTTCGGTCAAGATATTATTGTCTTCTTAAGATAACCACATCCTCTTTGTTATATTAAGACATCTAAATTTGGATTTCTAAAATCCCAATTATGTCTTAATCTTTCTTAATTTAATTCTTCAATTAAGTCCTCCAAATTTAACCTTTTATTCAATTAAGTCATACTTAATCAAATCCCAAGTTTAATCCAACCATACGTCCTATTGTGTGTGACCCACTAGGTTTCCAATATGTTGGCAATGAACATAAGTTAATCTCATTAACATATACTCATAGATCAAGAGAGGGATCTAGCAACCCATCATGACCACCCAAATATTGAAAAGTCAGTGTGACCTTTTATGAAACCTTTCAGTAACCAGCCTATCAGTGTAATTCGATTCTTTCACCAAATATCCCGGAAAGACCATGAGCATGGTGCATTCTAATTGCTCGGAACTACACATGTAAAAGCCACTAGGAAGGACGGGCTATCATGTGGTATACATGTTGTATGATAGATTATAGAATTGGAGGTTAAATCAGGTGGTTAAACGATCTGACCCTAAAATAGTTTAAAATTTAGACTAAAATCGGGAAGGGGAAAATTCCATAAAATATGATAAATTGAGTGGATATGATGAGAATATACTATATAGAACCCATACCTATTATCAGAGCAACAATCGGCATCAAATTCAAAAAAAAATGCATTAGGGGTATTTTGGTCATTTTACACCCCTTTTCATTTTTAGTCCGAGAAATGGTATAAATGGGCTTTTTGACTATATAATATGTTAATATGACATTTGGATCTAATATTTGGCATTAGAAAAAAAAATGAGACTAGAATCGGTAAAATTGGAAAATTGTGACATTGTCGTACTTTTCACGAAAAACGTGGTTCGAAAATTCTTGTTATCGATCCGAACACATGGATAGATGTGTTAACACCCAAGAAACATGAATATATTGAGAAAAATGAAAATCGAAATCCCGAACATCACGTTCTATAGGGCATGTGCAAAAAGTCAAAGTTGGTCAACTCTTTTGACCAAGCTTAGGCAAGATAAGAAACATGGGATAATTTCCCATAAGATTTCAGCCCAAATAAGAAGACACAACGTCTTCTTCTTATTCTTGATTCCTTTAGGCATTTTCTCACCAAAAACTCCATTAAAGCTTACTAAAGCTTTCTCTCTCCTCCAAATTTCAAGGGAAATCACCAAATTTTGCAAGGATTTCACTAACCTATAGGTAATTTCATGTTCTAAGCTTGATTTTGATATTAGATTTTGAAGAATTTGTCTCTATCTATGAGAAATCATTTTCGCTGAAAATTGGTGGTGATGAATCACCATGTTGCCGCCACTTTTTTCGTTACGGGAGGTGTTTCTCCACCTCCTTAAACCGTAAATTAGTATCGGATAGCTCTGAATCAAATTTAGAGGCTAAAACAAGCTTGGCTAAAACCTTAGCAGTTGAATGATAATGAATGATATTGTATAGGATGGTTGAGTATTTAAGGGTAGTTAGATATTGTAAATTCAAAGGTTATGCATATAAGTTGTTTGATAAAAAAAAATCTAAGTGAAACTGTAATGCTTTGAGGTGTAGAGATTGTTTCCTAGCATAATGATGCACCCAAAAGAGTGTATCTTATTTAACCTTGCACTAAAAAGATCAATTGTAAGTATAGTAGTTAGCAAGGGTCGAGTCCTCAGGGATTGGGTTTTAGTTTATAAGTTAATAGTTTAAAACTTAAATTCAAGAACAATAAAATAAAAGGGGTTTTTGAAATCAGATTTAAACTAAAGTAAATAATAAGAATGAGATGCAAGGCGGTATAACCAGCCAATAAAAATATATATACTAAATTAGGCGATATAACCAGCCAATAAAAATATATATATTAAATTAGGCGGTATAACCAGCCAATAAAAATAAAACAAAGTTAATATACAAATTAGGCGGTATAACCAGCCAATAAAAATAAATATACTTTTAAAAATAAGCAAACTAGAAAAGTAAGAAAACAAGTAAGTAAGAAGAATCAAATATGAAAAATATGGTTAAGGTTTCATTCTCCACCACTAGACATCATTAAGAATCAATTTCAGATCTATCAATATCAACCAACTATCAAAGTTAACAACCGTAGATAACAACAAGCTCTGTTACCCCAATCTTTCCTTAGTTTGTCGT
Source organism: Fremontodendron californicum (assembly GCA_030761205.1). Classification (NCBI taxonomy): domain Eukaryota; kingdom Viridiplantae; phylum Streptophyta; class Magnoliopsida; order Malvales; family Malvaceae; genus Fremontodendron; species Fremontodendron californicum. The sequence continues at coordinate 5,746,715 of JAULJL010000014.1, forward strand.
TAAATAGAACAAGCTCTCTATTTAATCTCTAACCATTAAACAACCTAGAATAAGCTCTCTAAATTCAATTTAATGGCAGCTTTATGATGAGAAAGATAGGTTGATCTAAGCAACAAACACATAAGCTCGGATTGTTCAACTTAGGTTATGTTCCACTTTGCAATTATTGAAAACTTGACCATAATCATTAATCACAAATTGCCACTTATGAATAGGAAATCAAGACAATTACACGGATCAAGACTCCTAAACTAGCAATAGATAATTATCAAGATCTATCTAGTTGTACACCTAAATAAATCAAGACAACATCATGAACAATTCTTGTAGAAGAACATAAGCAACTTTGATAGAAAATTAATGATAGATAGAATCTGAAAATCAATCACAAAACATGTCTAGGGCTTTGAAATCACCCTTAACCAAATAGAAGTTTAGCCTAGCATAGGCATTATAAACATAAAATTAAATAGAATCTAAGAAGAAAATAAAAGAAAGAAAGAAGAAGAAGAAGAATATTAATTATCCAACCTCTTGCTCTTTCTAAAGAAAAACAAAACTAGAGAAAAGAAAGAAGAAGAAAACTTAGAGAATTTTATTACAATGGCTAATATCCTACCTATGTACAATATGATCCTCTACAATCATCCAAGGCCATCTATTTATACACATTTTGAAGGGCTAAATGACAAGAGACAAGCTTTACAAATTTCAAAGGTAGGTATAATAGGTGGGTGAATTTTTCTAACAATTTTCGTCATATTGTATGACAATTTTGATCAGCCAACTTGATGGTCGATTTCGTCAATGTTGGAGGCCTGATCTGATCACATGGTCTTCTAGAAAAAGGTTCCCCTATCAGTTACGGATCCATAGCCGTTGGAATCAACTCATTTGCTGATGTGGATAAGCAGATATGGGCAAAATACGAAAACATGTCAGCACAGACGTCATTGCACATCAGCCAACTTGATGGTCGATTTCTTCAATATTGGAGGCTTTATCTGATCACATGGTCTTCTAGACAAATGTTCCCCTATCAGTTAGTGATCCATAGCCGTTGGAATCAGCTCATTTGCTGATGTGTATCGGACGATATGGTCAAAATCCGAAAACTGCTCAGGACAGACGTCATTGCACATCAGCCAACTTGATGGTTGATTTCGCTAGGGAAAACGACTCCGTTTCAAGAAGTGTAAAACATAAAAAAGATAGATATGCCTCTTAACTTTGCACGGTTAAAATTTCAGCCTTATTGCTTCAGTGAAACTCCAGATATAGCTGATATGGCAAAAGGTGTCGGAACTGGAACTGAACTGGATTTGCCCTTAATTCTAGTAATCTGAAATCACTCAAAGAAACTTGTGAAAAACACCAAATTACATAAAAATATAAAAGATCATAAACACAATTATACTAAACAATAATAACTCGTATTTGACACAAAACAATAATAAAACATAACTAAAAACTATATAATTATACGAGTTATCACACCCCCACACTTAGATTGTTGCTAGTCCCTAGCAACGACTCAATAAAAATAAAATAAGAAAATCTAATCTAATCCACTTTCGTAGGAAATCACGGTGGCACTTAGCATGTGACACAAGCCTTTAAACCCCTAGGTGTCCCTAGTGGACGAGTTTAGTCTCGTGAGGGTTTACTAGAACGATACCCACAAACATTGAAAAACTAAAATATAAATAAACTACATATACTGAAAATATTTACTCCTATTCCTTTCAATATAAATTAGAGACAATCTTTGAACAAGTCTTATAAACTAATCAATAGCTTAAAGAATTTCACAAAAAATCATGCTTGAATGTAAATTGTTTGAGTTAAGCCAATATTAACATAACATATTTTAATCAAAATAGTGCATATTCAAACTTAATCTCAACTACTCACATGGGATACCCTCATGATTTTCACTCTTTAAAGTAGTGATGAAGTGTTTACACTCAATCAATCTCATGAAAACAGTTCTACCATATTCTTGCTTGTCCACCTATTCTCCACTATTTAGATCATACAACTTCATGAATCAAGAGGTCTTTAATCAAGGTTGTAATGGGGCCAAGGGGTTTGTAATGTGGTTGAAGAACAAAAGGATAACGATATCACAAAGGTTCCAAAGAGTTCATAAAGTTTAGAGACATAATAAGATCATACAAACAAACTTATCAAAACTCTTTACAAGTACATAGTCACCTAGGCCGGATATTCATGTTGGGCCTTTTCTTCATTCTAAACAACTTTGTAACATCTTTTTCTTTTTCCACAAATTCAAGAGATGATTCATATTTTTTTTTTTTTTTTACATAGGAATGTATTTGCCAGTATTCCATTTCTTTTTCTCTTGACTTTTCTTTTCTTTTCCCCCCACACTTATTTCTTGTTTTTAACCCAAATTTTTAACTAAAAATATCCCTTGTTTTTTTGCAATATGTCTCAAAATATATACTAATTCATCTTTGGAACAAAGGTAAAGATATAAGTATATTTAGGTTAGGGACAAGTTATGGTTACCAAAGAGATAGCTTATTCAATGTAGGCTCAAATTGGTTCACTAAGGGTGTGTTCTCTTGGAACATCAATAAGGGATGGCTGTTTGGCCCTGGCTAAAAATCCTAATGCCTCTATCATATTCATGTTGTCACATGTATCAATATAGTCTCAAACGGTTTAAAGCAAGTTCTAGAGAATCATGTAATCATAAGAGCACTCAAGAAAGAAATTAGATTGATTTGTATAATGCATCAATCATTATAGGCTCAAAAACTCACAAGGATGATTATACAAGTCAGATTAAGTCTAAACATGCTTCTTTCTCAATCAACATATCATATTAACATTGGCTCATAAAAAGGTTGACATCAAGCTCAATTCTCATGAAAATCTTCTCACTAATAAATCTGTTTTAGACTTATGCAATTCATATCTCATCATTGTATTAAAAAGGAACTAAAACACACTAAAAAATAATAATAATAATAAAGACTCATAAAAAAAAAAATAGTAGACAAAATAAAAGAAATCCTAAATCATTCCCCCCACACTTAATTCTTACATTGTCCTCAATGTAAGTCTATTAACTCAAATGAAAGAATCATGTGTAAGAGAAAAGAACTAATAACATAAGAATAGGAACAACTAAGACTCAAAACAAAACAAACTCATGCAACCTAAATAATCCTAAAATACTAAACAAAAATTAACAAGTAAACATAAAAAGATCAAAATCAAACTGACAAGATATGTCTCAAGTCTCCCTTACTCAGACCTTGTTCAGAATGAATACTTCTGAATTGCTTAAAACACAACAAACCTTTTTTTTTTTTTTTTTGAAAAGAAGAAATCAAACTGACAAGGTATGTCTAAAGTCTCCCTTACTCAGACCTTGTTCAGAATGAATACTTCTAAATTGCTTAAAACACAACAAACTTTTTTTTTTTTTTTAAGAAGGTAAAATTTAGGAGATATTACCTGTAGAGGTTGCTAACCACTTATTATAACTGAGACACAACAAACAAAATGTTAGATAATGTCACAAAGACAAAGTGCAATCCACTCCTTGCTCGTCCATATCTCTTTTTCTTTTTCCGAGCGTTTGCGAAACAACCGTAGCAGATAAATACTCATAAGCTTAGAGCTTTTTGAGTAAATCTTCAATGGTTGTAGCAGAAATTATGGTTCTCCTTGCCTCTGAAAACATGAATCCATTATCCAAAGCATTATCTAAATATGAAAGCAAATTACTAAAATAACCATTAATATTAAGCAAACCAATGGGTTTCTTATTTGTGACCAAAGATGACCAAGAAGCCACGCAAGCTATTTCTTCCAATGTACCCAGACCTCTTGGTAAAACAATGAATGCATCGGCAGAATGGTACATGATTGTTATCCGTTCAGGGATACTCCAGACTTGTATTTCCTTACCCAAGGTAGGTCCACAAAAATCTGTGAATAGTTTTGGCACGATTCCTAGAACTGGACTTCCTCCGGCGTGTGCTGCTGTAGCGACTGCTCCCATTAAACCCGTACTACCGCCTCCATAAATCAACTGGATCTTTTGTCGGGCAAGTATTACTCCAACTCTTATGGCTTCATCAGCGAATATGTTATTTTTCCCTGGATAAGCACCTCCAAAAACACAAATTTTTTTAATGCGTTGGGACGAAATACTTTCCATTTTTTTTTTCTTTTTTTTTTTTTTTCGAGTGCCTGAAAGAGAATGAGTACATGGTGTAATATATGAGGACTGAGTAGTGAATCAGACAAGAGTAATAATGTCGCCGAAAGTGTATTTGACCTGTCAGAAGAAAATGTGAACCTAACAAAAGATTTTTGCGTGATTTCAGGAAGAAAATCAAAAAGAGAAGAAAAAATCAACCGTAAAAGACAAATAAAAAAAAACGAGAATAATTACACAAATCGAACTACACTTAAATTAAACCAAAATAAAGTTATTGCAAATCAAACCAAAAGCTGAGAAGTCATTTATTGTAGTTGTGATTGTGGCTCACATCTTCCTCTGGTTTTATGTCCAGAAACGGCTTAAACGCCTTCTATGAGTCGAGGATATGCTTCCCATCCAGTTTTCTTACAAGCTGGCAAACAGGGTCTTTTAACATCAGATTCCCAAGATGTTGCCATTCCCTTTGGAATTGCAGCCATAAATCAAGAATTTCTCTTTGTACGTCTCCACTAGGATGCGTCTCAAGAGAAAGTTGGATATTACCCAAATTCTCCTTACTCAGTCCATCCTTAATGAATTCAATTTTATCATCTCGATTAGAGGACGGAATCCCAATAGAACGACATTTACCGTTACACGTCCATCGTGCATATTTGTGGAAATTTGAACTCATGCGCTTTGCTCGTCGCTTCTTTGCAAAAGTGCTTCTACCTGTACCTGGTAAATGCAAAACAGGAAGATATTCATCTTCACGTACCTTGGCTTCAATTATCCAACGTATGTCGTCAGGAATCCCTTTGTGCATAAGCATTCTTAATCTTTCAAATCGAACTTGGTAAAGCTTCAGTAAAATATTTCGAGGAAAAGGAGGAAATCGTTTCTGCAATCTTGTGAGAATATCATCCATCCTGAAAAAAAAAATGAAAGAGAAATTGAAAGAGAAATTGGAAGAGAAATTTATATACAATATCAGTTTTGTGGGTAGCTGATGGAACCGATTTAAATAATCACGGAGTACCGTTATCCGTTATTTAACCGGGGTAAAAAAAAATTATATTTACATCTAGTTATTTTCAAAACAAGGATCAAAAAGAAAAACAACATAAAAAAACTCAAAAACAAAACACTCTAAATAAAATCCTAAATTCTTCCCCCCACACATAATTCTTACATTGTCATTAATGTAATGCTATTAATCCCAATGCAAGAATTATATGTAAGAGAAAAGAACTATTAAACAAAAGAAACTTATGCAGCCTAAATGAACTTAAAAGCAGTAAACACAATTAACAAAGAAACATAAGAAATAAAATAAAAACAATAAAAATAATAAAAGAAAAAGGAAAAGAAAGAGAAAGCAAATCTGAATATGGAAGGTTGGTAATTTCATCTTTAATTGGGCTTCCTTCCCAATTAACACTTGAGTTAGTGTTTTGAATCTAACCAACACCCTTTCTTGGCTTTTTAGGCTTGTCAGGCTCATACATGAAATTTCCCAAATTTATGCGTTTGAGAGGAAGCTTTCTTTGCACAACAGTGGATGCATTCTCCATTACAAGTATTATTCCATCATCCTTGGTGGTGCATATCTCATCGAGGAATGGTGCATCTTTTGGTACTTGTTGAATGACATCCACAAACAAACTGTTTAAGGTTTCCAGCGTGTCTTGTTCATGTTCATCCTCCTTGAACTTTGCGAATCTACTAGGAAAAGGTGGAGAAGAAACATTAGTAAAAATTGGAATCTCAAACGTTACCTCAGGTGCCGAAATACTCTTATTTGTATTTGTGGCTTCATTATCCTCAAGAATAGAATCCATCTCTAATTCTGTCTCATCCTCATCTTGTTCCTCATTCCTCAAGGTCACAATAGTAGTATTCTCCTTTGGGTTAATCATTGTTTGGGCAGAGAGTTCTTCAGATCTTTGTGCTACCCATACCACCATACTACTAGCCAATAGGCTCATTTGCCTTTCCAAACTCCGGATGCTTGCCCTTGTTTCCTGTTTAAATTGCAAAGTATTAGTAACAAGAGAATCGACAAGATCTTCTAAAGAAGTACCTGAGTTTTGAGTCATATGTGGTGGTTGGAGAAGATCTGGTTCTTGAGACCATGATTGATTGAAGCTAGATGGATGAGTGTAATTGGCATAAGGATCTACTTCTTGGTAATTTTCTGAGTAGCCATAATTAGTATGATCCCACCATCCCTCATGGTAAGTGTTTGAGTAATGATCATACAGTTGGTCTTGGAACACTTGATGGCCTTGACATCCTCCCATGGCCAATTGTTGAACTGGGTAGGTGAGATTGGCTTGTTGATTTTCCATGTTCATGTATGCCACCAACTCTTCAAGTGTTAGATTGCTCAATTCCATCGTTTTTCTTTTTTTTTTTTTTTTTTTCAAAATTTGATAAGAAAAACTTGTATGTACAAGAAAAATAAAATTAATTACAACTGAAAATAAGAATAAACCAATGAACTAATAAACTAAAGAAAGCAATCCCCGGCAACGGCGCCAAAAATTTGATGCACCCAAAAGAGTGTATCTTATTTAACCTTGCACTAAAAAGATCAATTGTAAGTATAGTAGTTAGCAAGGGTCGAGTCCTCAGGGATTGGGTTTTAGTTTATAAGTTAATAGTTTAAAACTTAAATTCAAGAACAATAAAATAAAAGGGGTTTTTGAAATCAGATTTAAACTAAAGTAAATAATAAGAATGAGATGCAAGGCGGTATAACCAGCCAATAAAAATATATATACTAAATTAGGCGATATAACCAGCCAATAAAAATATATATATTAAATTAGGCGGTATAACCAGCCAATAAAAATAAAACAAAGTTAATATACAAATTAGGCGGTATAACCAGCCAATAAAAATAAATATACTTTTAAAAATAAGCAAACTAGAAAAGTAAGAAAACAAGTAAGTAAGAAGAATCAAATATGAAAAATATGGTTAAGGTTTCATTCTCCACCACTAGACATCATTAAGAATCAATTTCAGATCTATCAATATCAACCAACTATCAAAGTTAACAACCGTAGATAACAACAAGCTCTGTTACCCCAATCTTTCCTTAGTTTGTCGTTAAATAGAACAAGCTCTCTATTTAATCTCTAACCATTAAACAACCTAGAATAAGCTCTCTAAATTCAATTTAATGGCAGCTTTATGATGAGAAAGATAGGTTGATCTAAGCAACAAACACATAAGCTCGGATTGTTCAACTTAGGTTATGTTCCACTTTGCAATTATTGAAAACTTGACCATAATCATTAATCACAAATTGCCACTTATGAATAGGAAATCAAGACAATTACACGGATCAAGACTCCTAAACTAGCAATAGATAATTATCAAGATCTATCTAGTTGTACACCTAAATAAATCAAGACAACATCATGAACAATTCTTGTAGAAGAACATAAGCAACTTTGATAGAAAATTAATGATAGATAGAATCTGAAAATCAATCACAAAACATGTCTAGGGCTTTGAAATCACCCTTAACCAAATAGAAGTTTAGCCTAGCATAGGCATTATAAACATAAAATTAAATAGAATCTAAGAAGAAAATAAAAGAAAGAAAGAAGAAGAAGAAGAATATTAATTATCCAACCTCTTGCTCTTTCTAAAGAAAAACAAAACTAGAGAAAAGAAAGAAGAAGAAAACTTAGAGAATTTTATTACAATGGCTAATATCCTACCTATGTACAATATGATCCTCTACAATCATCCAAGGCCATCTATTTATACACATTTTGAAGGGCTAAATGACAAGAGACAAGCTTTACAAATTTCAAAGGTAGGTATAATAGGTGGGTGAATTTTTCTAACAATTTTCGTCATATTGTATGACAATTTTGATCAGCCAACTTGATGGTCGATTTCGTCAATGTTGGAGGCCTGATCTGATCACATGGTCTTCTAGAAAAAGGTTCCCCTATCAGTTACGGATCCATAGCCGTTAGAATCAACTCATTTGCTGATGTGGATAAGCAGATATGGGCAAAATACGAAAACATGTCAGCACAGACGTCATTGCACATCAGCCAACTTGATGGTCGATTTCTTCAATATTGGAGGCTTTATCTGATCACATGGTCTTCTAGACAAATGTTCCCCTATCAGTTAGTGATCCATAGCCGTTGGAATCAGCTCATTTGCTGATGTGTATCGGACGATATGGTCAAAATCCGAAAACTGCTCAGGACAGACGTCATTGCACATCAGCCAACTTGATGGTTGATTTCGCTAGGGAAAACGACTCCGTTTCAAGAAGTGTAAAACATAAAAAAGATAGATATGCCTCTTAACTTTGCACGGTTAAAATTTCAGCCTTATTGCTTCAGTGAAACTCCAGATATAGCTGATATGGCAAAAGGTGTCGGAACTGGAACTGAACTGGATTTGCCCTTAATTCTAGTAATCTGAAATCACTCAAAGAAACTTGTGAAAAACACCAAATTACATAAAAATATAAAAGATCATAAACACAATTATACTAAACAATAATAACTCGTATTTGACACAAAACAATAATAAAACATAACTAAAAACTATATAATTATACGAGTTATCACATAATATATATATATATATATATTACTCCATGATATTAGAGAATTAATATATCATGCTATTATTGTACGGACAAGGTGATGTCCGGGATGCTATTATTGTATGGATAGGGTGATGTCCGGGATGCTATTATTATACGGACAGGGTGATGTCCGGGATGCTAATATTGTACAGACAAGGTGAAGTCCGGGATGCTATTGTTGTACGGGCAAGATGAGTCCGGGATGATATGGACAAGATAGTCCAGGATGACAAATATTACGGACTGGTATAAGTCCGGGATGTTTTGATGATATAGACATGAGAAATAATTCATTAATAATTGTGGAGGTATACACGTAAAATCGATTGTTAAATATTTTTGGCTATCAATTTAGGCTGGCCAATGGCTTATTTATATTCAGCACTCAGTATAGAAGATTTCATATGGGACATATAATTTTTATAAGTCTCAGAACAATTTTTAAATATTACTTTTCGGTTAATTAGTCATACTTGATTTGTCATGTTTATACTTTAATGGTCAAGAAAGGAAGTACGAAATTTCCAAGTACTCTTCCTAGTTACCTTATCTCACTGAGTTTTTCGACTCACTTCGTTTATTTTCATTTTTTTTCAGATTCTAATAGATCCAGCTCTTCCCAGATTCCGGATAGCTAGCTGCTCACATACTTGTGGTGAGCGAATTGACCCAAGACGTGGTAAGCAGTGGCGATGGTAGGGTACATTTTGCAGTCACTAGGGTATCATGGGTCCTCTGTATTTTGTGTATGTTGAATATGTACTGTATATTTTGTAAGCGGATGTAATTAAGTGATGTATGACGTATATCAGTCTTAGAGACCTGGTATGACATGGTGATGATCATTTTGTTATCATATAGTATAAATATATGTTTGTATATAAGATGTCATAAAGGTTGAGTCTGCTGCGGGGCATTTCGGTTACTCCCTATCGGAGGCGTCCAAACCGAGATGTCATGTGTTAATGAATTATTACATTGTGAATGTTGGTGATTGAGCGGCAAACCCCCATGTAGGGCGAGATTATGCCAAAATTTTCTTTAATTTGGTTTAATGAGTATAGTCAGGCTTCGGAGGCAGGGGCATACCTTGTCTCTAGCCGGTCACATGCCCTGAATTTGGGGTGTGACAAAGATGGTATCAGAGCATGGTCTAGAGGCTAGTGACTGCAAAAAGGGGTGGGTAGTAGTGCATTGCTTACAAGTAATCCCGGGATATCGGTAAGTAGTGTAGTACCCCTATGGGTGTGCATTGTCACATGCTAATACGTCCAGTGATTTTTAAGCTAGCTAGCACATATTGAACTTTATAAATAATATTATGGAGTTACTGACATATGTTTATTTTCTAGATACGATGCCTCCCCAAACAAGAACTCGTAGACCTAGAGATAAATCAGGGGACCGAGAGCTTGAGGTCCTGATAACTCGTATAATTATATAGTTTTTAGTTATGTTTTATTATTGTTTTGTGTCAAATACGAGTTATTATTGCTTAGTCTAATTGTGTTTATGATCTTTTATATTTTTATGTAATTTGGTGTTTTTTACGAGTTTCTTTGAGTGATTTCAGATTACTAGGTTAAATCAACAATTAAGGGCAAATTCAGTTCAGTTCCAGTTCCGACACCTTTTGCCATATCAGCTATATCTGGAGTTTCACTGAAGCAATAAGGCTGAAATTTTAACCGTGCAAAGTTAAGAGGCATATCTAACTTTTTCATGTTTTACACTTCTTGAAACGGAGTCGTTTTCCCTAGCGAAATCGACCATCAAGTTGGCTGATGTGCAATGACGTCTGTGCTGACCTGTTTTGGTATTTTGCCCATATCTTCTGATCCACATCAGCAAATGAGCTGATTCCAACGGCTATGGATCACTAACTGATAGGGGAACATTTTTCTAGAAGACCATGTGATCAGATCAAGCTTCCAATATTGACAAAATTGACCATCAAGTTGGCTGATCAAAATTGTCATACAATATGACGAAAATTGTTAGAAAAATGCACCCACCTATTATACCTACCTTTGAAATTTGTAAAGCTTGTCTCTTGTCATTTAGTCCTCCAAAATGTGTATAAATAGAGGGCCTTGGATGATTGTATGAGACATTGTAGATTGGTAGGATATTAGCCATTATAATAAAATTCTCTAAGTTTTCTTCTACTTTCCTTTCTCTAGTTTTCTTTTTCTTTATTTTCTTCTTCTTATTCCTTTCTTTTATTTCCTTCTTAGATTCTCTTTAATTTTATGTTTATGTTTACAATACCTATGCTAGGTTAAACTTTTATTTGGTTAAGGGTGATTTCAAAGCCCTAGACATGTTTTATAATTGATTTTCAGATTCTATCTATCATTAATTTTCTATCAAAGTTGCTTATGTTCTTCTACAAGAATTGTTCATGATGTTGTCTTGATTTATTTAGGTGTACAACTACATAGATCTTGATAATTATTTATTGCTAGTCTAGGAGTCTTGATCCGTGTAATTGTCTTGATTTCCTATTCATAAGTGGCAATTTGTGATTAATGATTATGGTCAAGTTTTCAATAATTGCAAAGTGGAACATAACCTAAGTTGAACAATCCGAGCTTATGTGTTTGTTGCTTAGATCAACCTATCTTTCTCATCATAAAGCTGCCATTAAATTGAATTTAGAGAGCTTATTCTAGGTTGTTTAATGGTTAGAGATTAAATAGAGAGCTTGTTCTATTTAACGACAAACTAAGGAAAGATTGGGATAACAGAGCTTGTTGTTATCTACGGTTGTTAACTTTGATAGTTGGTTGATATTGATAGATCTGAAATTGATTCTTAATGATGTCTAGTGGTGGAGAATGAAACCTTAACCATATTTTTCATATTTGATTCTTCTTACTTACTTGTTTTCTTACTTTTCTAGTTTGCTTATTTTTAAAAGTATATTTATTTTTATTGGCTGGTTATACCGCCTAATTTAGTATATATATTTTTATTGGCTGGTTATACCGCCTAATTTAGTATATATATTTTTATTGGCTGGTTATACCGCCTTGCATCTTATTCTTATTATTTACTTTAGTTTAAATCTGGCTTCAAAAACACCTTTTCTTTTATTGTTTTCTTTGAACGTAAGTTATAAACTAATAACTCATAGATTAAAACCCAATCCCTGAGGACTCGACTCTTGCTAATCATTATACTTACAATTGATCTTTTTAGTGCAAGGTTAAATAAGATACACTCTTTTGGGTGCATCAAATTTTTGGCGCCGTTGCCGGGGATTGCTTTCTTTAGTTTATTTGTTACTTGGTTTATTCTTATTTTCAGTTCTAATTAGTTTTATTTTCTTGTACATACAAGTTTTTCGAATTTAAAAAAAAAAAAAAAAAAAAAAACAATGGAATTGAGCAATCTAACACTTGAAGAGTTGGTGGCATACATGAACATGGAGAATCAACAAGCCAATCTCACCTCCCCAGTTCAACAATTGGCCATGGGAGGATGTCAAGGCCATCAAGTGTTCCAAGACCAACAGTATGATCATTACTCAAACACTTACCATGAGGGATGGTGGGATCATACTAATTATGGCTACTCGAAAAATTACCAAGAAGTAGATCCTTATGCCAATTACACTCATCCATCTAGCTTCAATCAATCATGGTCTCAAGAACCAGATCTTTTTCAACCACCACATATGACTCAAAACTCAGGTACTTCTTTAGAAGATCTTGTCTATTCTCTTGTTACTGATTCTTTGCAATTTCAACAGGAAACAAGGGCAAGCATCCAGAGTTTGGAAAAGCAAATGAGCCAATTGGCTAGTAGTATGGTGGGATGGGTAGCACAAAGATCTGAAGAACTCCCAGCCCAAACGATGGTTAACCCAAAGGAGAATGCTACTATTGTGACCTTGAAGAATGAGGAACAAGATGAGGATGAAACAAAATTAGAGATGGATTCTATTCTTGAGGATAATGAAGCCAAAGATCCAAATAAGAGTATTTCGGCACCTGAGGTAACGTTTAAGGTTTCACTTTTTACTAATGTTTCTTCTCCACCTTTTCCTAGTAGATTTGCAAAGTTCAAGGAGGAAGAACATGAACAACACATGCCGGAAACCTTAAACAACTTGTTTGTGGAGGTCATTCAACAAGTATCAAAATATGCTCCATTCCTCGATGACATATGCACCACAAAGGATGATGGAATAATACTTGTAATGGAGAATGCATCCACTGTTGTGCAAAGAAAGCTTCCTCTCAAACGCATAAATTTGGGAAATTTCATGTATGAGCCTGACAAGCCTAAAATGCCAAGAAGGGGTGTTGGTTAGGTTCAAAACACTAAATCAAGTGCTAATTGGGGGAGGCAGCCTAATTAGTGAAAGCATTGCCAAACTGCCATCCTCAGATTTGCTCTCTTTTTCTTATGTTTCTTTGCTAATTGTGTTTAGTGTTTCTAAGTTCATTTAGGCTGCATAAGTTTATTTTGTTTGTTAGTTCTTTTCACTTACACATGATTCTTTCATTTGGGATTAATAGCATTACATTAATGACAATGTAAGAATTATGTGTGGGGGGAAGAATTTAGGATTTTATTTAGAGTGTTTTGTTTTTGAGTCTTTTTATGTTGTTTTTCTTTCTGATCCTTGTTTTGAAAATAACTAGATGTAAATATAATTTTTAATTTTTTTTAACCCCGGTTAAATGGCGGATAACGGTACTCCGTGATTATTTAAATCGGTTCCATCAGCTACCCACAAAACTGATATTGTATATAAATTTCTCTTCCAATTCTCTTTCAATTTTTTTTCATTTTTTTTCCAGGATGGATGATATTCTCACAAGATTGCAGAAACGATTTCCTCCTTTTCCTCGAAATATTTTACTGAAGCTTTACCAAGTTCGATTTGAAAGATTAAGAATGCTTATGCACAAAGGGATTCCTGAAGACATACGTTGGATAATTGAAGCCAAGGTACGTGAAGATGAATATCTTCCTGTTTTGCATTTACCAGGTACAGGTAGAAGCACTTTTGCAAAGAAGCGACGAGCAAAGCGCATGAGTTCAAATTGCCACAAATGTGCACGATGGACGTGTAACGGTAAATGTCGTTCTATTGGGATTCCGTCCTCTAATCGAGATGATAAAATTGAATTCATTAAGGATGGACTGAGTAAGGAGAATTTGGGTAATATCCAACTTTCTCTTGAGACGCATCCTAGTGGAGACGTACAAAGAGAAATTCTTGATTTATGGCCGCAATTCCAAAGGGAATGGCAACATCTTGGGGATCTAATGTTAAAAGACCCTGTTTGCCAGCTTGTAAGAAAACTGGATGGGAAGCATATCCTCGACTCATAGAAGGCGTTTAAGCCGTTTCTGGACGTAAAACCAGAGGAAGATGCCAAATACACTTTCGGCGACATTATTACTCTTGACTTTTACGGTCAGATACACTTTCGGCGACATTATTACTCTTGTCTGATTCACTACTCAGTCCTCTATATATTACACCATGTACTCATTCTCTTTCAGGCACTCGAAAAAAAAATGGAAAGTACTTCGTCCCAGCGCATTAAAAAAATTTGTGTCTTTGGAGGTGCTTATCCAGGGAAAAATAACATATTTGCTGATGAAGCCATAAGAGTTGGAGTAATACTTGCCCAACAAAAGATCCAGTTGATTTATGGAGGCGGTAGTACGGGTTTAATGGGAGCAGTCGCTACAGCAGCACACGCCGGAGGAAGTCCAGTTCTAGAAGTCGTGCCAAAACTATTCACAGATTTTTGTGGACCTACCTTGGGTAAGGAAATACAAGTCTGGAGTATCCCTGAACGGATGACAATCATGTACCATTCTGCCGATGCATTCATTGCTTTACCAAGAGGTCTGGGTACATTGGAAGAAATAGCTTGCGTGGCTTCTTGGTCATCTTTGGTCACAAAAAAGAAACCCATTGGTTTGCTTAATATTAATGGTTATTTTAGTAATTTGCTTTCATATTTAGATAATGCTGTGGATAATGGATTCATGTTTTCAGAGGCAAGGAGAACCATAATTTCTGCTACAACCATTGATGATTTACTCAAAAAGCTCCAAGCTTATGAGTATTTATCTGCTACGGTTGTTTCGCAAACGCTCGGAAAAAGAAAAAGAGATATGGACGAGCAAGGAGTGGATTGCACTTTGTCTTTGTGACATTATCTAACATTTTGTTTGTTGTGTCTCAGTTATAATAAGTGGTTAGCAACCTCTGCAGGTAATATCTCCTAAATTCTACCTTTAAAATTTGACATTGGGGACAATGTCATATTTTAGTAGGGGGTAAGGGACATATTTTGCTAATTTAATTTTTTTTTTTTTTTGTGTTTTAAGCCATTTAGAAGTATTCATTCTGAACAAGGTCTGAGTAAGGGAGACTTGAGACATACCTTGTCAGTTTGATTTCTTCTTTTCAAAAAAAAAAAAAAGTTTGTTGTGTTTTAAGCAATTTAGAAGTATTCATTCTGAACAAGGTCTGAGTAAGGGAGACTTGAGACATACCTTGTCAGTTTGATTTTAATCTTTTTATGTTTACTTGTTAATTTTTGTTTAGTATTTTAGGATTATTTAGGTTGCATAAGTTTATTTTGTTTATTAGTTCTTTTCACTTACACATGATTCTTTCATTTGGGATTAATAGCATTACATTAATGACAATGTAAGAATTATGTGTGGGGGGAAGAATTTAGGATTTCTTTTATTTTTGTCTACTATTTTTTTTATGAGTCTTTATTATTATTTTTAGTGTGTTTTAGTTCCTTTTCAATACTATGATGAGATATGAATTGCATAAGTCTAAAACAGATTTATTAGTGAGAAGATTTTCATGAGAATTGAACTTGATATCAATCGTTTTATGAGCCATTGTTAATATGATATGTTGATTGAGAAAGAAGCATGTTTAGACTTAATCTGACTTGTATAATCATCCTTGTGAGTTTTTGAGCCTATAATGATTGACGCATTATACAAATCAATCTAATTTCTTTCTTGAGTGCTCTTATGATTACATGATTCTCTAGAACTTGCTTTAGACCTTGTTGAGACTATATTGATGCATGTGACAACTTGAATATGATAGAGGCATTAGGATTTTTAGCCAGGGCCAAACAACCATCCCTTATTGATGTTCCAAGAGAATACACCCCTAGTGAGCCAATTTGAGCCTACATTGAATAAGCTATTTATTTGGTAACCACAACTTACACCTAGCCTAAATATAACCCTTGTTCTAAAGATGGATTATATATTTTGAGACATATTGCAAAAAAACAAGGGATATTTTTAGTTCAAAATTTGGGTTGGAAACAAAAGATAAGTGTGGGGGAAGAAAAGAAAAGAAAAAGTCAAGAGAAAAAGAAACGGATCATTGTCAAATACATTCCCATATTAAAAAAAAAAAAAATCTTCTCTTGAACTTGTAGTTAAAGTAAAGAAAAAGATGTTACAAAGTTGGTTAGAATGATGCAAAGGCTCAACATGAATATTTAGCCTATGTTATTATGTGCTTTATAAGAGTTTTGAGAAGTTTTATTTGTATGATCTTATTATGTCTCTAAACTCTATGAACTCTTTGGAACCTTTGTGATATCTTTATCCTTTTGTTCTTTAACCACATTATAACCCTTTGGCCCCATTACAACCTTGAATAAAGACCTCCTGATTTATGAAGTTGTATGATCTAAATAGTGGAGAATAGGTGGACAAGCAAGCATATGGTAGAAGTGTTTTCATGAGATTGATTGAGTGTAAACACCTTACCACTACTTTAAAGAGTGAAAATCAAGAGAGTATCCCATGTGAGAAGTTGAGATTAAGTTTGAATATGCACTATTTTGATTGAAATATGTTATGTTAATATTGGCTTAACTCAAACTATTTACATTCAAGCAAGATTTTTTGTGAATTTCTTTAAGCTATTGATTAGTTTTTAAGACTTGTCCAATGATTATCTCTAATTTATATTGGAAGGATTAGTTATAATTATTATTTTTAGTTTTTCTTATGTCTTCAATGTTTGTGGGTATCGTCCTAGTAAACCCTCACGAGACTAAACTCGTCCACTAGGGACACCTAGGGGTTTAAAAGCTTGTGTCACATGCTAAGTGCCACCGTGATTTCCTACGAAAATGGATTAGATTAGATTTTCTTATTTTATTTTTATTGAGTCGTTGCTAGGGACTAGCAACAATCTAAGTGTGGGGGTGTGATAACTCGTATAATTATATAGTTTTTAGTTATGTTTTATTATTGTTTTGTGTCGAATACGAGTTATTATTGCTTAGTCTAATTGTGTTTATGATCTTTTATATTTTTATGTAATTTGGTGTTTTTTACGAGTTTCTTTGAGTGATTTCAGATTACTAGGTTAAATCAACAATTAAGGGCAAATTCAGTTCAGCTCCAGTTCTGACACCTTTTGCCATATCAGCTATATCTGGAGTTTCACTGAAGCAATAAGGCTAAAATTTTAACCGTGCAAATTTAAGAGGCATATCTAACTTTTTCATGTTTTACACTTCTTGAAACGGAGTCGTTTTCCATAGCGAAATCGACCATCAAGTTGGCTGATGTGCAATGACGTCTGTGCTGACCTGTTTTGGTATTTTGCCCATATCTTCTGATCCACATCAGCAAATGAGCTGATTCCAACGGCTATGGATCACTAACTGATAGGGGAACATTTTTCTAGAAGGCCATGTGATCAGATCAAGCTTCCAATATTGACAAAATCGACCATCAAGTTGGCTGATCAAAATTGTCATACAATATGACGAAAATTGTTAGAAAAATGCACCCACCTATTATACCTACCTTTGAAATTTGTAAAGCTTGTCTCTTGTCATTTAGTCCTCCAAAATGTGTATAAATAGAGGGCCTTGGATGATTGTATGAGACATTGTAGATTGGTAGGATATTAGCCATTATAATAAAATTCTCTAAGTTTTCTTCTACTTTCCTTTCTCTAGTTTTCTTTTTCTTTATTTTCTTCTTCTTATTCCTTTCTTTTATTTCCTTCTTAGATTCTCTTTAATTTTATGTTTATGTTTACAATACCTATGCTAGGTTAAACTTTTATTTGGTTAAGGGTGATTTCAAAGCCCTAGACATGTTTTATAATTGATTTTCAGATTCTATCTATCATTAATTTTCTATCAAAGTTGCTTATGTTCTTCTACAAGAATTGTTCATGATGTTGTCTTGATTTATTTAGGTGTACAACTACATAGATCTTGATAATTATCTATTGCTAGTCTAGGAGTCTTGATCCGTGTAATTGTCTTGATTTCCTATTCATAAGTGGCAATTTGTGATTAATGATTATGGTCAAGTTTTCAATAGTTGCAAAGTGGAACATAACCTAAGTTGAACAATCCGAGCTTATGTGTTTGTTGCTTAGATCAACCTATCTTTCTCATCATAAAGCTGCCATTAAATTGAATTTAGAGAGCTTATTCTAGGTTGTTTAATGGTTAGAGATTAAATAGAGAGCTTGTTCTATTTAAGGACAAACTAAGGAAAGATTGGGATAACAGAGCTTGTTGTTATCTACGGTTGTTAACTTTGATAGTTGGTTGATATTGATAGATCTGAAATTGATTCTTAATGATGTCTAGTGGTGGAGAATGAAACCTTAACCATATTTTTCATATTTGATTCTTCTTACTTACTTGTTTTCTTACTTTTCTAGTTTGCTTATTTTTAAAAGTATATTTATTTTTATTGGCTGGTTATACCGCCTAATTTAGTATATATATTTTTATTGGCTGGTTATACCGCCTAATTTAGTATATATATTTTTATTGGCTGGTTATACCGCCTTGCATCTTATTCTTATTATTTACTTTAGTTTAAATCTGGCTTCAAAAACCCCTTTTCTTTTATTGTTTTCTTTGAACGTAAGTTATAAACTAATAACTCATAGATTAAAACCCAATCCCTGAGGACTCGACCCTTGCTAATCATTATACTTACAATTGATCTTTTTAGTGCAAGGTTAAATAAGATACACTCTTTTGGATGCATCAGGTCCCGGATCAGATTTCTACTGGCCCTGAGATTAGAGGCCAGAGTGGGGAAAGTAGTAGGACTGCTACTAAGAATACTACAGAGACGGAGATGAGATTTGATAAGATGGATGCTAAAATGGATGAGGTATTACACTTGGTAGAGGCTTTTACGCAGGTTGTGGCAGAGCAACAGAGGAAACTAGATCAGGCACAGCCATAGCCATAGCCGGCAGCTGCACCGATAGAGTTAGAGCAGGGCCGACCAGAGTGATACCTTCAGGTTTTGTTATCTGAGTTTAAGAAGAATCAACCACCTTTGTTTACAGGGAATGATGCTAATGCATATCCCAATGACTTTTTGGATCAATGCAGTAGATTGTTCATATCATTGGGATGTTCTCCGGTTCGATCTGTGGAGTTAATTAGTTTCCAGCTTAGGAGTATAGCTGGGACGTGGTATACGACCTTGCTTAAGAGACGACGAGCTACTGATCCTCCATTAGCGTGGCCAGAATTTTGTTCTGAGTTTCTTCGTAGGTTCTTACCACAGAGTGTTCACGAGGCTAGGGCTCGCGAATTCGAGCAGCTAAAGCAAACAGAGACCATGACTATGACTGATTATGATATTCGATTTTCTGATCTTTCTGTATATGCGCCACAGTTGGTATCCACCGAGTATGATAGAGCTAAGAGGTTTGTGGATGGTCTTCGGGAGTATTTGTTTAGGTCAGTTCAGTTGACAAAGACATCCACATATGCTGAGGTACTAAATTCTGCTCTGAGGTTCGAGCAGCGAGCCCGAGATAAGCAGAGTGATAGGGGCCCACAAAAGAGGCCCAGATTTGGTGGACAGGGTTCTAGGGCGATAGGGTTATCGGGGCCGGTTGGTGGTATCGTGTCTAGAGGAGAGGCATCTACTAGTGGTGTACAGAGGGACGGGGGTCAGAACAGTCAGCATAGACCTGGTGGTCGCCCTCAGAGTACATCAGCTGCTACTACTACTGGGGAGCTTCTACCCCATTATGTCAGATTTGTGGACGCCGACATAGAGGCGTATGTTGGAGATCAGATTTATGTTTTAGATGCGGTAAATCGGGGCACATGAGGAGAGACTGCCCATTGGGTTCTGGCTCACTCCCATCAGTAGTAGCTCCACTCCCAGTTACAGCTGCACCAGGGCAGTCAGCAGGATCAGTCGCACAGCAGGCTGGCTGAGGTACTCATGGTCGGGGACAGCAATCTGCTGGTAGGGGACAGACGTCAGGCGGCAGGGGGCAGGCTCGAGTTTTGGCACTGACACCTAGGGATGCCTAGGCATCCAATGCAGTTGTGACAGGTATTATTATGGTTTGTTTACAGCCTGCACATGCTTTATTTGATCCGGGTGCCACCCATTCATTTATTTGCCCTCGGTTTGTGGATATTTTGCTCAGAGATGTTAGTGAGTTAAATGAACCTTTGCTAGTTTCAACACCTGTCGGAGTAGAGTATGTAGTTAGTCGAGTTTTGAAAGGGTGTGATATTGAGATTGGCGGGGAGGTGTTCATAGCCGATCTAGTGATACTAGATATACTAGAATTTGATGTGATATTGGGCATGGATTGGCTAGCTGCCAATTATGCTGTGTTAGATTGTTTCGAGAAGGTTATTACCTTCCAGATACCAGGAAAATTAATTTTAAAATATCAAGGAGATCGAAGTATGAATACAACAAGAATGATATCGGTCTTAAAAGTTGAGAAGTTGTTAAATAGTGGCTGTCAAGACTATTTAGCCTATGTGTGCGATATTGAAGGCAAGGTTTCGGATTTGGATAAGATACCAGTAGTATCTGAGTTTCCAGATGTATTTCCAGAGGAGTTACCCGGACTGACTCCTGAGCGAGAGATTGAGTTCTGTATTGATGTGTTGCCAGCAACCCAGCCTATTTCAATTTCCCCTTACCGTATGGCTCCCCTTGAATTGAGGGAATTAAAGGTACAACTTCAGGATTTGTTGGACAAGGGATTCATACGCCCGAGTACTTCACCCTGGGGTGCTTCGGTATTGTTTGTTAAGAAAAAGGATGGATCCCTGCGGCTATGTATTGACTATAGGCAACTTAATAAGATGACTATTAAAAATAAGTACCCACTACCGAGGATTGATGATTTGTTTGATCAGTTGCAAGGAGCTAGTTGTTTTTCTAAGATTGATCTTCGATCAGGTTATCATCAGCTCCGTATTCGGAGGGAAGATGTGCCTAAGACTGCTTTTCGTACGCGTTATGGGCACTATGAGTTTCTTGTAATGTCTTTTGGACTGATTAACGCCCCTGCAGCTTTTATGGATCTAATGAACAGGGTGTTTAAACCCTATTTAGATCACTTCGTGATAGTATTTATTGATGATATCTTGGTGTATTCACGGACTGAGGATGATCATAGCCAGCATCTTAGGGTGGTGCTTGAGACCTTGAGAACAAACTAGTTATATGCTAAGTTTTCAAAGTGCGAGTTCTGGTTGAGTAGTGTAGGATTCCTTGGACATATTGTATCCAAGGAAGGTATTAGTGTGGACCCTAAAAAGGTGGAGGCAGTGCGTGACTGGAAAAGGCCTACCACCGTTACTGAGATTCGGAGTTTCTTGGGGCTGGCAGGGTATTACAGGAGGTTTGTTGAGAATTTTTCGAGATTGGCAGCTCCATTGACTAGACTTACCCAGAAGGATGTCAAGTTTGAGTGGTCAAACGAATGTGAGAGGAGCTTTCTAGAGCTCAAAGAACGTTTGACTACTGCTCCAGTTTTGACAGTACCCACGGGATCCGGTGGATATGTTGTATATTGTGATGCATCCAGGGTTGGATTGGGATGTGTGTTAATGCAAGGTGGCAAGGTTATAGCATATGCCTCAAGGCAGTTGAAGAAGCATGAGCAGAATTATCCTACTCGTGATTTGGAGTTAGCAGCCATTATCTTTGCATTAAAGATATGGCGACATTACTTATATGGCCAATCATGTGAGATATACACCGATCACAAGAGTTTAAAATATATTTTTGATCAACGGGAGTTAAATTTAAGACAGAGGCGGTGGTTGGAATTACTCAAGGATTACGATTGCACTATCCTTTATCATCCAGGTAAAGCCAACGTGGTTGCAGATGCTTTGAGCCGTAAATCTATGGGAAGCATGGCTCACTTGTCCCTAGAGAAGAGACCGTTGGCTAAGGCTATTCAGGATTGTTTGGGAAGAGGTGTTACCTTGAGTTTTATCGGGACTGGTGCACTTATTGCACATGTACAGGTTAGATCCTCCTTAGTAGAGGAAGCAAGGCAGCATGTCGATGCTTTTTGTACTGAGACTATAACTAGTGTGAAACAGGGTAAAGACGATGGATTTCAAGTAGATGAGGAGGGAAGTCTCCGTTTCCATAGTCGATTGGTAGTTCCTGAGATAGAGGGAATTCGAGGTAAGATCCTTGATGCAGCACATAATTCATCATATACGATGCATCCTAGTGCTACCAAGATGTACCGTGATCTTAAGCAATTCTACTGGTGGCAAGGCATGAAACGTGATGTAGCAGATTATGTGGCTAAATGCCTAATATGTCAGCAAGTAAAGGCTGAACATTTGAGACCAGCTGGTCTATTGCAGAGCCTTGAAGTGCCAGAGTGGAAATGGGATCATGTTACCATGAATTTAGTAATTGCTTTGCCTAGAACTAAGACAAGATATGATTCTATTTGGGTGATTGTCGACAGATTGACTAAGTCGGCACATTTTATTCCAGTGAAAACTACTTATCCAGCTAATAAGTATGCTAAGCTTTATTTGGATCGAATTGTGCCTTTACATGGTGTACCATTATCGATTATATCATATAGAGGTTCGCAGTTTACAGCGAGATTTTGGAAATCATTCCAGGAGGCCCTCGGTACGCAATTGCGGTTTAGCACTGCTTTTCACCCCCAGACAGATGGACAATCCGAGAGGACTATACAGACCCTTGAGGATATGTTGCGGGCCTATGTATTAGATTTTGAAGGGACTATAAATACCTTTGATTGAGTTCACTTATAACAACAGTTATCACAGCAGTATACAGATGGCACCATTTGAGGCACTATATGGTCGAAAGTGTAGATCACCTGTTGGTTGGTTTGAGGCAGGCGAGTATCGGCTACTTGGTCCAGATATTGTGTAAGATGCAGTGCAAAAGGTTGGAATAATAAGAGAGAAGTTGATGGTTGCCCAAAATCGGCAAAAGGCCTATGCTGATAACCAGAGACGTGAGTTAGAGTTTGATGTTGGAGATTATGTGTTCCTAAAAGTTTCACCTTTCAAAGGGGTTATGAGATTTGGGAGACGAGGTAAGTTGAGTCCAAGGTACGTTGGACCATTCCAGATATTGAGCCGTAAAGGTGCGATAGCATATGAGTTAGCGTTGCCTCCAGACTTGAGCTTTGTACACCCTGTATTCCATGTGTCTATGTTGCGAAAATACATTTCAGACGATTCACATGTTTTACAGCCACAGGCAACACAGATAGACTCCCAGTTAGCATATATTGAAGAACCCGTAGCCATTGTAGATCTTCAAGTGCGAAAGATGCGGTCCAAGGAAGTTCCTACAGTTAAAGTTTTGTGGCAGTATCACAATATACAGGAGGCTACATGGGAGCTCGAGGATGAGATGAGACAGCAGTACCCCCAGTTATTTCAAACTTGAGGTAATTCTTTATAGGTTAATTTTATGTAAAATTCGAGGACGAATTTTATTAAGGGGGGAGAAATGTGAGACCCTCGTAAGCCAGAGATGACTCGGGTCTCCTATAACATTCTAATGGCTCGGAACTACACATGTAAAAGCCACTAGGAAGGATGGGCTATCATGTGGTATACATGTTGTATGATAGATTATAGAATTGGAGGTTAAATCAGGTGGTTAAACGATCTGACCCTAAAATAGTTTAAAATTCAGACTAAAATCGGGAAGGGGAAAATTCCATAAAATATGATAAATTGAGTGGATATGATGAGAATATACTATATAGAACCCATACCTATTATCAGAGCAACAATCGGCATCAAATTCAAAAAAATATGCATTAGGGGTATTTTGGTCATTTTATACCCCTTTTCATTTTTAGTCCGAGAAATGGTATAAATGGGCTTTTTGACTATATAATATGTTAATATGACATTTGGATCTAATATTTGGCATTAGAAAAAAAAAGACGAGACTAGAATCGGTAAAATTGGAAAATTGTGACATTGTCGTACTTTTCACGAAAAACGTGGTTCGAAAATTCTTGTTATCGATCCGAACACATGGATAGATGTGTTAACACCCAAGAAACATGAACATGTTGAGAAAAATGAAAATCAAAATCCCGAACATCACGTTCTATAGGGCATGTGCAAAAAGTCAAAGTTGGTCAACTCTTTTGACCAAGCTTAGGCAAGATGAGAAACATGGGATAATTTCCCATAAGATTTCAGCCCAAATAAGAAGACACAACGTCTTCTTCTTATTCTTGATGCCTTTAGGCATTTTCTCACCAAAAACTCCATTAAAGCTAACTAAAGCTTTCTCTCTCCTCCAAATTTCAAGGGAAATCACCAAATTTTGCAAGGATTTCACTAACCTATAGGTAATTTCATGTTCTAAGCTTGATTTTGATATTAGATTTTGAAGAATTTGTCTCTATCTATGAGAAATCATTTTGGCTGAAAATTGGTGGTGATGAATCACCATGTTGCCGCCACTTTTTTCGTTACGAGAGGTGTTACTCCACCTCCTTAAACCATAAATTAGTATCGGATAGATTTGAATCAAATTTAGAGGCTAAAACAAGCTTGGCTAAAACCCTAGCTTGCCCATGAGGTGGTGCCGCCACCTTCCTTGGTTGTCCGAGGCCACCGTTAGCTTTGTTGTTATTGTGTGAGCAACTTTTCAGTTGATTGTTGCTCCGAATTTTGACTCGAGCTAAGTGTAGGAATTTATTTGTAAAAATTCTTAAGCTGAAATTTTTTGGATAGCAGCTAACTATTATAAATAATGGGAATTTGAGTGTCCCGTAGTTGTAAAATACTTACAGAATATCCTGACGATGTCATAGGTACCCATATCGTGGAGTTCGCCTGGGATCACGACAGAGTCACAAAAGTGTCGCTTTAATACTCGAAATAACACTGTGAGTATTTAGGTTAATCTAGGAAGTAGTTATTGTTTTATATGCATTGTTGACTGATATGGATATTGAAACACGAAAGATTGCTCGGATTACAAACATGGTAAGTTTCGAACCTTACGCGGATCAAAGGCGTAAGTGTAGAGTTGAATGATAATGAATGATATTGTATAGGATGGTTGAGTATTTAAGGGTAGTTAGATATTGTAAATTCAAAGGTTATGCATATAAGTTGTTTGATAAAAAAAAAATCTAAGTGAAACTGTAATGCTTTGAGGTGTAGAGATTGTTTCCTAGCATAGTATATATATATATATATTACTCCATGATATTAGAGAATTAATATATCATGCTATTATTGTACGGACAAGGTGATGTCCGGGATGCTATTATTGTACGGACAGGGCGATGTCCGAGATGCTATTATTATAGGGACAGGGTGATGTCCGGGATGCTAATATTGTACGGACAAGGTGAAGTCCGGGATGCTATTATTGTACGGGCAAGATGAGTCCGGGATGATATGGACAAGATAGTCCAGGATGACAAATATTACGGACTGGTATAAGTCCAGGATGTTTTGATGATATAGACATGAGAAATTCTTCATTAATAATTGTGGAGGTATACACGTAAAATCGATTGTTAAATATTTTTCGCTACAATTTAGGCTGGCCAATGGCTTATTTATATTAAGCACTCAGTATAGAAGATTTCATATGGGACAAATAATTTTTATAAGTCCTGGAACAATTTTTAAATATATCTTTTCGGTTAATTAGTCATACTTGATATGTCATGTTTATACTTTAATGGTAAAAAAAGGAAGTACGAAATTTCCAACTACTCTTCCTAGTTACCTTATGCTTACTGAGTTTTTCGACTCACTTCGTTTATTTTCATTTTTTTTCAGATTCTAATAGATCCAGCTCTTCCCAGATTTCGGATAGATAGCTGCTCACATACTTGTGGTGAGCGAATTGACCCAAGACGTGGTAAGCAGTGGCGATGGTAGGGTACATTTTGCAGTCACTAGGGTATCATGGGTCCTCTGTATTTTGTGTATGTTGAATATGTACTGTATATTTTGTAAGCGGATGTAATTAAGTGATGTATGACGTATATCAGTCTTAGAGGCCTGGTATGACATGGTGATGATTATTTTGTTATGATATAGTATAAATATATGTTTGTATATAAGATGTCATAAAGGTTGAGTCTGCTGCAGGGCATTTCGGTTACTCCCTATCGGAGGCGTCCAAACCGAGATGTCATGTGTTGATGAATTATTACATTGTGAGTGTTGGTGATTGAGCGGCAAACCCCCATGTAGGGCGAGATTATGCCAAAATTTTCTTTAATTTGGTTTAATGAGTATAGTCAGGCTTCGGAGGCAGGGGCATACCTTGTCTCTAGCCGGTCACATGCCCTGAATTTGGGGTGTGACAAGTGTCTACTCATGTTCAGTCCATATTAGTTCTTGCAGCTTATGGTTAACCTCATGAATTTAGAGAAATAATTTCTCCTAAATCCATCAGGATTCGGCCGAAGACTTTATTCAGTTAACCCAAGCCAAGAACATATGAGATATATCTCTGATGTCACTTGGAGTGGTGAATCCTCTCTGGATCAGTCATCCATCTTCCTATGGCTCATGTCATACCCAAAATCACCCTACCATAAGCATCCCTTCTTGGGACCCATTCAGATGAAATCAAAGTATGACACTCCCCATACAAGATGACCTGGTATCACAAGTCAGAGGATTATTTAAACGACTGGCACCTGAGAATATTTCAATAGACACTAGAGTGTCAATACCAAATGGAGTTCTCTCAACGGGCCATGTTTAGTGAACTTGTTCAACAGACAAGCACTTACAGGTTATCCTAAGTATCTCTATACTTCAACCTATGAGATCGATTGCTTGCTTCATAAGTAAGAAGGCTTAACATGTACTAGTCTTTGAGCATTGCCAATGCCCCGTCTTGGCAATACGATGACCAGGAACAGTTTGAGGAACAAGGCTTTGATGCATAAGGATCTCACAATTATAACTCTTTATAATTCCTTTGCAAGGCCATTATGTTCCACGGGCTTCATCTGATTAGTACTTAATAACTCTTTATTATCGTACTAACATGAAGGAAAATCTTGTATTACTAAGGAATAGTCATGGATTTGCTTTATTAACTGTATATCACTTGTCCAATCTGATTGGCTTTAGGGCATATACTAACAATATCTTTTGAGGATATAGTTACATATTTGGCTACTAACTCTTTGTAATTTCAACACGAAACAAGAACAACCATTAAGAACTTGGAAATGGAATTGAGCCAATTGGATAGTAGCATCGGTAGATTGGAAGCACAGAGATTTGGAAAACTCCCTTCCCAAACTGTGATTAACCCAAAAGAGAATGCTAGTGCCGTGACCTTGAGGAGTGGGAAACAACTTGAGGAAGCACCAAAAATAGTGAGAAAAATTGAGGATGAGACAAAACGAAAGAAAGATCCAACTCTTGAGGATAATGAAGCCACAATTCCTATTGAGAGAACTTCGACACCTAAGGTAACTTCTAAGGTTCCTATTTCTACTAATATTTTTCTCCACATTTTCCTAGCAGATTTGCAAAGTCTAAGAAAGAGGAACATGAAAAAGAGATTCTAGAAACCTTCCGCAAAGTACAAGTAAACATATCTCTCTTGGATGCCATTAAACAAGTACCACGTTATGCAAAATTTCTCAAAGAGTTATGGACCACTAAGCGCAAATTAAAGTGATGTGAACCCGTGGGGTTGAACCCTTTTGAACCCACTAACAATTTAGGATACCTAACCCAGAAAAGCCAAGGTTCAGGCAATGAAAACTTAAACCCAATGAAATCCTGTTTCAAAGAACCTAGATAAGCTAAGCTAGCTAGACCCCAAGAACGCTTGTTTCAAGAACATAAGTTTGAAGGTGTTGAATGCCACAAAGAAGAATTCTTTGATAAGTTCTAAGTTCTTTCAAGAACTAAAAGAGAAAACTCTCACTGAATAAAATCAGACTTAATTGATCAAAAGATGATGATAGTAGGCGGCTACACAGGGTATTATAGCTTCCCTACATAACATAAACCTAATTCTAGTTACATTGGAATTCGGCCAAGCACTACTACTCCCCTTGGAAGCCCTAAAGTTGGCCAGACCTAATAAACTTAATAAAGAATGCTTAAATATGGGTTGAACATGCTCCAGCCAAAACTAAATGATTAAAAGATGTCCAACTAGTTTAATGAAGGTAGACCCTATCCTATTGGACATGTTACATAATCTAGGCCCAAATGCCTAAGTAATTAAAAGACTAATTAAAAGACTTAAAATAAACCCAATCTTCCTTGCCACATCATTAAATGAATTGGTCCCCACAAGTGCCATGTCAATTAATGAATTAAAGAATAGGCCCATTTCTAATGCTCCAATACCGCCACTTGCAAGCCCTCAAATGCCGCCACCTTGTGTTCTTGAATCACATGGACTAAACTTGGATGCAAGCCCATCTTGCATGTTGAAGCCTTTCTTGAATAACTTGCAACATGGCCCAAGTGAATTCCATCCATTCTTGCCTTGTTTCCTAGATCTTCTTGGATCTTGGCCTATATAGAAATTACCAAGGGATTGGGCCATCTTGGATCCTATCATAAAGGGTGATGAGATAATAAGTGTGGGGGAGAATGTATATGCTATTATGTAAAGAAAGCTTCCCCCAAAATTTAAAGATCTGAGAAGTTTCACCATACCATGCATGACTGGAAACACTAGGTTTGAAAACGCTATGCTAGATTTAGGAGCATCCATTAATGTTATGCCTTATTCAATTTATGCTTTGATGCACCCAAAAGAGTGTATCTTATTTAACCTTGCACTAAAAAGATAAATTGTAAGTATAGTAGTTAGCAAGGGTCGAGTCCTCAGGGATTGGGTTTTAGTTTATAAGTTAATAGTTTAAAACTTAAATTCAAGAACAATAAAAGAAAAGGGGTTTTTGAAGCCAGATTTAAACTAAAGTAAATAATAAGAAGAAGATGCAAGGCGGTATAACCAGCCAATAAAAATATATATACTAAATTAGGCG
Organism: Fremontodendron californicum; assembly: GCA_030761205.1. Taxonomy (NCBI): domain Eukaryota; kingdom Viridiplantae; phylum Streptophyta; class Magnoliopsida; order Malvales; family Malvaceae; genus Fremontodendron; species Fremontodendron californicum. The sequence continues at coordinate 5,775,875 of JAULJL010000014.1, forward strand.
GTATAACCAGCCAATAAAAATATATATACTAAATTAGGCGGTATAACCAGCCAATAAAAGTAAAACAAAGTTAATATACAAATTAGGCGGTATAACCAGCCAATAAAAATAAATATACTTTTAAAAATAAGCAAACTAGAAAAGTAAGAAAACAAGTAAGTAAGAAGAATCAAATATGAAAAATATGGTTAAGGTTTCATTCTCCACCACTAGACATCATTAAGAATCAATTTCAGATCTATCAATATCAACCAACTATCAAAGTTAACAACCGTAGATAACAACAAGCTCTGTTATCCCAATCTTTCCTTAGTTTGTCGTTAAATAGAACAAGCTCTCTATTTAATCTCTAACCATTAAACAACCTAGAATAAGCTCTCTAAATTCAATTTAATGGCAGCTTTATGATGAGAAAGATAGGTTGATCTAAGCAACAAACACATAAGCTCGGATTGTTCAACTTAGGTTATGTTCCACTTTGCAATTATTGAAAACTTGACCATAATCATTAATCACAAATTGCCACTTATGAATAGGAAATCAAGACAATTACACGGATCAAGACTCCTAAACTAGCAATAGATAATTATCAAGATCTATCTAGTTGTACACCTAAACAAATCAAGACAACATCATGAACAATTCTTGTAGAAGAACATAAGCAACTTTGATAGAAAATTAATGATAGATAGAATCTGAAAATCAATCATAAAACATGTCTAGGGCTTTGAAATCACCCTTAACCAAATAGAAGTTTAGCCTAGCATAGGCATTATAAACATAAACATAAAATTAAAGAAAATCTAAGAAGAAAATAAAAGAAAGAAAGAAGAAGAGGAAGAATATTAATTATCCAACCTCTTGCTCTCTCTAAAGAAAAAGAAAACTAGAGAAAAGAAAGAAAACTAGAGAAAAGAAAGAAGAAGAAAACTTAGAGAATTTTATTAAAATGGCTAATATCCTACCTATGTACAATATGATCCCTTACAATCATCCAAGGCCCTCTATTTATACACATTTTGGAGGGCTAAATGACAAGAGACAAGCTTTACAAATTTCAAAGGTAGGTATAATAGGTGGGTGCATTTTCTAACAATTTTCGTCATACATGACGATTTTGATCAGCCAACTTCATGGTCGATTTTGTCAATTTTGGAGGCCTTATCTGATCACATGGTCTTCTAGAAAAATGTTACCCTATCAGTTACTGATCCATAGCCGTTGGAATCAGCTCATTAGCTGATGTGGAGAAGAAGATATGGGCAAAATACGAAAACAGGTCAGCATAGACGTCATTGCACATCAGCCAACTTGATGGTCGATTTCTTCAATATTGGAGGCTTTATCGGATCACATGGTCTTCTAGACAAATGTTCCCCTATCAGTTATTGATCCATAGCCGTTAGAATCAGCTCATTTTCTGATGTGTATCGGACGATATGGTCAAAATGCGAAAACTGCTCAGGACAGACGTCATTGCACATCAGCCAATTTGATGGTTGATTTCGCTAGGGAAAACGACTCCGTTTCAAGAAGTGTAAAACATGAAAAAGATAGATATGCCTCTTTAATTTGCACGGTTAAAATTTCAGCCTTATTGCTTCAGTGAAACTCCAGATATAGCTGATATGGCAAAAGGTGTCGGAACTGGAACTGAACTGGATTTGCCCTTAATTCTAGTAATCTGAAATCACTCAAAGAAACTTGTGAAAAACACCAAATTACATAAAAATATAAAAGATCATAAACACAATTAGACTAAACAATAATAACTCGTATTTGACACAAAACAATAATAAAACATAACTAAAAACTATATAATTATACGAGTTATCACACCCCCACACTTAGATTGTTGCTAGTCCCTAGCAACGACTCAATAAAAATAAAATAAGAAAATCTAATCCATTTTCGTAGGAAATCACGGTGGCACTTAGCATGTGACACAAGCCTTTAAACCCCTAGGTGTCCCTAGTGGACGAGTTTAGTCTCGTGAGGGTTTACTAGGACGATACCCACAAACATTGAAAACATAAGAAAAACTAAAAATAATAATTATAACTAATCCTTCCAATATAAATTTGAGATAATCATTGGACAAGTCTTAAAAACTAATCAATAGCTTAAAGAAATTCACAAAAAATCTTGCTTGAATGTAAATAGTTTGAGTTAAGCCAATATTAACATAACATATTTCAATCAAAATAGTGCATATTCAAACTTAATCTCAACTTCTCACATGGGATACTCTCTTGATTTTCACTCTTTAAAGTAGTGGTAAAGTGTTTACACTCAATCAATCTCATGAAAACACTTCAACCATATGCTTGCTTGTCCACCTATTCTCCACTATTTAGATCATACAACTTCATGAATCAAGAGGTCTTTAATCAAGGTTGTAATGGGGCCAAGGGGTTTGTAATGTGGTTGAAGAACAAAAGGATAAAGATATCACAAAGGTTCCAAAGAGTTTATAAAGTTTAGAGACATAAAAAGATTATACAAAGAAACTTCTCAAAACTCTTTACAAGTACATAGTCACCTAGGCCGGATATTCATGTTGGGCCTTTTCTTCATTCTAAACAACTTTGTAACATCTTTTTCTTTTTCCACAAATTCAAGAGATGATTCATATTTTTTTTTTTTTTACATAGGAATGTATTTGCCAGTATTTCTTTTTCTCTTGACTTTTCTTTTCTTTTCCCCCCACACTTATTTCTTGTTTCTAACCCAAATTTTTAACTAAAAATATTCCTTGTCTTTGCAACTTGTCTCAAATCATGCTAATTCATCTTTGGAACAAAGGTAAAGATATAAGTATATTTAGGTTAGGGACAAGTTATGGTTACCAAAGAGATAGCTTATTCAATGTAGGCTCAAATTGGTTCACTAAGGGTGTGTTCTCTTCGAACATCAATAAGGGATGGCTGTTTGGCCCTGGCTAAAAATCCTAATGCCTCTATCATATTCATGTTGTCACATGCATCAATATAGTCTCAAACGGTTTAAAGTAAGTTCTAGAGAATCATGTAATCATAAGAGCACTCAAGAAAGAAATTAGATTGATTTGTATAATGCATCAATCATTTTAGGCTCAAAAACTCACAATGATGATTATACAAGTCAGTTTTAAGTCTAAACATGCTTCTTTCTCAATCAACATATCATATTAACATTGGCTCATAAAAATTAGTATCAAGCTTAATTCTCATGAAAATCTTCTCACTAGTAACCAGTTTAGACCTATGCAATTCATATCTCATCATTGTATTAAAAAGGAACTAAAACACACTAAAAATAATAATAATAAAGACTCAAAAAAAAAAATAGTAGACAAAAATAAGAGAAAAGAACTAATAACATAAGAATAGGAATAACTAAGACTCAAAACAAAACAAAACCATGCAACTTAAATAATCCTAAAATACTAAACAAAAATTAACAAGTAAACATAAAAAGATTAAAATCAAACTGACAAGGTATGTCTCAAGTCTCCCTTACTCAGACCTTGTTCAGAATGAATACTTCTAAATTGCTTAAAACACAACAAACTTTTTTTTTTTTTTTAAAGAAGAAATCAAACTGACAAGGTATGTCTCAAGTCTCCCTTACTCAGACCTTGTTCAGAATGAATACTTCTAAATGGCTTAAAACACAACAATTTTTTTTTTTTTTTTAAATTAGCAAAATATGTCCCTTACCCCATACTAAAATATGACATTGTCCCCAATGTCAAATTTTAAAGGTAGGATTTAGGAGATATTACCTGCAGAGGTTGCTAACCACTTATTATAACTGGGACACAACAAACAAAATGTTAGATAATGTCACAAAGACAAAGTGCAATCCACTCCTTGCTCGTCCATATCTCTTTTTCTTTTTCCGAGCGTTTGCGAAACAACCGTAGCAGATAAACACTCATAAGCTTTGAGCTTTTTGAGTAAACCTTCAATGGTTGCAGCAGAAATTATGGTTCTCCTTGCCTTTGAAAACATGAATCCATTATCCACAGCATTGTCTAAATATGAAAGCAAATTACTAAAATAACCATTAATATTAAGCAAACCAATGGGTTTCTTATTTGTGACCAAAGATGACCAAGAAGCCACGTGATAACTCGTATAATTATATAGTTTTTAGTTATGTTTTATTAATGTTTTGTGTCAAATACGAGTTATTATTGTTTAGTCTAATTGTGTTTATGATCTTTTATATTTTTATGTATTTTGGTGTTTTTCACAAGTTTCTTTGAGTGATTTCAGATTACTAGAATTAAGGGCAAATCCAGTTCAGTTTCAGTTCCGACACCTTTTGCCATATCAGCTATATCTCGAGTTTCACTGAAGCAATAAGGCTGAAATTTGTAGCCATGCAAAGCTAAGAGGCATATCTATCGTTTTCATGTTTTACACTTCTTAAAACGGAGTCGTTTTCCCTAGCGAAATCGACCATCAAGTTGGCTGATGTGCAATGACGTCTGTGCTGACATGTTTTCGTATTATGCCCATATCTTCTTATCCACATCAGCAAATGAGCTGATTCCAATGGCTATGGTTCCGTAACTGATAGGGGAACCTTTGTCTAGAAGACCATGTGATCAGATCAGGCCTCCAATATTGAAGAAATCGACCATCAAGGTGGCTGATGTGCAATGACGTCTGTGCTGACATGTTTTCGTATTTTGCCCATATCTGCTTAACCAAATCAGCAAATGAGCTGATTCCAACGGCTATGGTTCCGTAACTGATTGGGGAACCTTTTTCTAGAAGACCATGTGATCAGATCAGGCCTCCAATATTGACGAAATCGACCATCAAGTTGGCTGATCAAAATCGTCATATACCTACCTTTGAAATTTGTAAAGCTTGTCTCTTGTCATTTAGCCCTCCAAAATGTGTATAAATAGAGGGCCTTGGATGATTGTAAGGGATCAGATTGTACATAGGTAGGATATTAGCCATTTTAATAAAATTCTCTAAGTTTTCTTCTTCTTTCTTTTCTCTAGTTTTCTTTCTTTTCTCTAGTTTTCTTTTTCTTTAGAGAGAGCAAGAGGTTGGATAATTAATATTCTTCCTCTTCTTCTTTCTTTCTTTTATTTTCTTCTTAGATTTTCTTTAATTTTATGTTTATGTTTACAATGCCTATGCTAGGCTAAACTTCTATTTGGTTAAGGGTGATTTCAAAGCCCTAGACATGTTTTGTGATTGATTTTCAGATTCTATCTATCATTAATTTTCTATCAAAGTTGCTTATGTTCTTCTACAAGAATTGTTCATGATGTTGTCTTGATTTATTTAGGTGTACAACTAGATAGATCTTGATAATTATCTATTGCTAGTTTAGGAGTCTTGATCCGTGTAATTGTCTTGATTTCCTATTCATAAGTGGCAATTTGTGATTAATGATTATGGTCAAGTTTTCAATAATTGCAAAGTGGAACATAACCTAAGTTGAACAATCCGAGCTTATGTGTTTGTTGCTTAGATCAACCTATCTTTCTCATCATAAAGCTGCCATTAAATTGAATTTAGAGAGTTTATTCTAGGTTGTTTAATGGTTAGAGATTAAATAGAGAGCTTGTTCTATTTAACGACAAACTAAGGAAAGATTGGGGTAACAGAGCTTGTTGTTATCTACGGTTGTTAACTTTGATAGTTGGTTGATATTGATAGATCTGAAATTGATTCTTAATGATGTCTAGTGGTGGAGAATGAAACCTTAACCATATTTTTCATATTTGATTCTTCTTACTTATTTGTTTTCTTACTTTTAGTTTGCTTATTTTTTATATTTATTTTTATTGGCTGGTTATACCGCCTAATTTGTATATTAACTTTGTTTTATTTTTATTGGCTGGTTATACCGCCTAATTTAGTATATATATTTTTATTGGCTGGTTATACCGCCTTGCATCTTATTCTTATTATTTACTTTAGTTTAAATCTGGCTTCAAAAACCCTTTTTCTTTTATTGTTCTTGAATTTAAGTTTTAAACTATTAACTTATAAACTAAAACCCAATCCCTGAGGACTCGACCCTTGCTAACTACTATACTTACAATTTATCTTTTTAGTGCAAGGTTAAATAAGATACACTCTTTTGGGTGCATCAAATTTTTGGCGCCGTTGCCGGGGATTGCTTTCTTTAGTTTATTTGTTACTTGGTTTATTCTTATTTTCATTTCTAATTAGTTTTATTTTCTTGTACATACAAGTTTTTCTTTTCAAATTTAAAAAAAAAAAAAAAAAAAAACAATGGAATTGAGCAATCTAACACTTGAAGAGTTGGTGGCATACATGAACATGGAGAATCAACAAGCCAATCTCACCTCCCCAGTTCAACAATTGGCCATGGGAGGATGTCAAGGCTATCAATGGTTCCAAGACCAACCGCATGATCATTACTCCAACACTTACCATGAGGGATGGTGGGATCATACTAATTATGGCTATTCGGAAAATTACCAAGAAGTAGATCCTTATGCCAATTACACTCATCCATCTATCTTCAATCAATCATGGTCCCAAGAACCAGATCTTTTTCAACCACCACATATGACTCAAAACTCAGGTACTTCTTTAGAAGATCTTGTCTATTCTCTTGTTACTGATACATTGCAATTTCAACAGGAAACAAGGGCAAGCATCCAGAGTTTGGAAAAGCAAATGATCCAATTGACTAGTAGTATGGTGGGATGGGTAGCACAAAGATCTGAAGAACTCCCTGCCCAAACGATGATTAACCCAAAGGAGAATGCTACGATTGTGACCTTGAGGAATGAGGAACAAGATGAGGATGAGACAAAATTAGAGATGGATTCTATTCTTGAGGATAATGAAGCCACAAATCCAAATAAGAGTATTTCGGCACCAGAGGTAACGTTTAAGGTTCCACTTTTTACTAATGTTTCTTCTCCACCTTTTCCTAGTAGATTTGCAAAGTTCATGGAGGAAGAACATGAACAACACATGCCAGAAACCTTAAACAACTTGTTTGTGGATGCCATTCAACAAGTATCAAAATATGCTCCATTCCTCGATGAGATATGCACCACAAAGGATGATGGAATAATACTTGTAATGGAGAATGCATCCACTGTTGTGCAAAGAAAGCTTCCTCTCAAACGCATTAATTTGGAAAATTTCATGTATGAGCCTGACAAGCCTAAAAAGCCAAGAAGGGGTGTTGGTTAGGTTCAAAACATTAACTCAAGTGTTAATTGGGAAGGCAACCCAATTAAAGAAGAAATTGCCAACCTTCCATATTCAGATTTGCTTTCTCTTTCATTTCCTTTTTCTTTTCTTTTCTTTTATTATTTTTATTTTTATTTTTATTGTTTTTATTTTTATTTTTTATGTTTACTTGTTAATTTTTGTTTAGTATTTTAGGATTATTTAGGTTGCATGAGTTTGTTTTGTTTTGAGTCTTAGTTGTTCCTATTCTTATGTTATTAGTTCTTTTCTCCTACACATGATTCTTTCATTTGGGTTAATAGACTTACATTGAGGACAATGTAAGAATTAAGTGTGGGGGGAATGATTTAGGATTTCTTTTATTTTTGTCTACTATTTTTTTTTATGAGTCTTTATTATTATTAATTTTAGTGTGTTTTAGTTCCTTTTTAATACAATGATGAGATATGAATTGCATAAGTCTAAAACAGATTTATTAGTGAGAAGATTTTCATGAGAATTGAACTTGATATCAATCTTTTTATGAGCCAATGTTAATATGATATGTTGATTGAGAAAGAAGCATGTTTAGACTTAATCTGACTTGTATAATCATCCTTGTGAGTTTTTGAGCCTATAATGATTGATGCATTATACAAATCAATCTAATTTCTTTCTTGAGTGCTCTTATGATTACATGATTCTCTAGAACTTGCTTTAAACCGTTTGAGACTATATTGATGCATGTGACAACATGAATATGATAGAGGCATTAGGATTTTTAGCCAGGGCCAAACAACCATCCCTTATTGATGTTCCAAGAGAACACACCCTTAGTGAACCAATTTGAGCCTACATTGAATAAGCTATCTCTTTGGTAACCATAACTTGTCCCTAACCTAAATATACTTATATCTTTACCTTTGTTCCAAAGATGAATTAGCATGATTTGAGACAAGTTGCAAAGACAAGGGATATTTTTTGGTTAGAAACAAGAAATAAGTGTGGGGGGAAAAGAAAAGAAAAGTCAAGAGAAAAAGAAATGGAATACTGGCAAATACATTCCTATATAAAAAAAAATGAATCATCTCTTGAATTTGTGGAAAAAGAAAAAGATGTTACAAAGTTGTTTAGAATGAAGAAAAGGCCCAACATGAATATTCGGCCTAGGTGACTATGTACTTGTAAAAAGTTTTGAGAAGTTTCTTTGTATGATCTTTTTATGTCTCTAAACTTTATGAACTCTTTGGAACCTTTGTGATATCTTTATCCTTTTGTTCTTCAACCACATTACAAACCCCTTGGCCCCATTATAGCCTTCATTAAAGACCTCTTGATTCATGAAGTTGTATGATCTAAATAGTGGAGAATAGGTGGACAAGCAAGAATATGGTAGAACTGTTTTCATGAGATTGATTGAGTGTAAACACTTCACCACTACTTTAAAGAGTGAAAATCATGAGGGTATCCCATGTGAGAAATTGAGATTAAATTTGAACATGCACTATTTTGATTGAGATATGTTATGTTAATATTGGCTTAACTCAAACAATTTACATTCAAGCTTGATTTTTTGTGAAATTCTTTAAGCTATTGATTAGTTTATAAGACTTGTTCAAATATTGTCTCTAATTTGTATTGAAAGGATTAGGAGTAAATATTTTTAGTATATGTAGTTTATTTATATGAAGTTTATTTATATTTTAATTTTTCAATGTTTGTGGGTATCGTTCTAGTAAACCCTCACGAGACTAAACTCGTCCACTAGGGACACCTAGGGGTTTAAAGGCTTGTGTCACATGCTAAGTGCCACCGTGATTTCCTACGAAAGTGGATTAGATTAGATTTTCTTATTTTAGTTTTATTGAGTCGTTGCTAGGGACTAGCAACAATCTAAGTGTGGGGGTGTGATAACTCGTATAATTATATAGTTTTTAGTTATGTTTTATTAATGTTTTGTGTCAAATACGAGTTATTATTGTTTAGTCTAATTGTGTTTATGATCTTTTATATTTTTATGTATTTTGGTGTTTTTCACAAGTTTCTTTGAGTGATTTCAGATTACTAGAATTAAGGGCAAATCCAGTTCAGTTTCAGTTCCGACACCTTTTGCCATATCAGCTATATCTCGAGTTTCACTGAAGCAATAAGGCTGAAATTTGTAGCCATGCAAAGCTAAGAGGCATATCTATCGTTTTCATGTTTTACACTTCTTAAAACGGAGTCGTTTTCCCTAGCGAAATCGACCATCAAGTTGGCTGATGTGCAATGACGTCTGTGCTGACATGTTTTCGTATTATGCCCTTATCTTCTTATCCACATCAGCAAATGAGCTGATTCCAATGGCTATGGTTCCGTAACTGATAGGGGAACCTTTGTCTAGAAGACCATGTGATCAGATCAGGCCTCCAATATTGAAGAAATCGACCATCAAGGTGGCTGATGTGCAATGACGTCTGTGCTGACATGTTTTCGTATTTTGCCCATATCTGCTTAACCAAATCAGCAAATGAGCTGATTCCAACGGCTATGGTTCCGTAACTGATTGGGGAACCTTTTTCTAGAAGACCATGTGATCAGATCAGGCCTCCAATATTGACGAAATCGACCATCAAGTTGGCTGATCAAAATCGTCATATACCTACCTTTGAAATTTGTAAAGCTTGTCTCTTGTCATTTAGCCCTCCAAAATGTGTATAAATAGAGGGCCTTGGATGATTGTAAGGGATCAGATTGTACATAGGTAGGATATTAGCCATTTTAATAAAATTCTCTAAGTTTTCTTCTTCTTTCTTTTCTCTAGTTTTCTTTCTTTTCTCTAGTTTTCTTTTTCTTTAGAGAGAGCAAGAGGTTGGATAATTAATATTCTTCCTCTTCTTCTTTCTTTCTTTTATTTTCTTCTTAGATTTTCTTTAATTTTATGTTTATGTTTACAATGCCTATGCTAGGCTAAACTTCTATTTGGTTAAGGGTGATTTCAAAGCCCTAGACATGTTTTGTGATTGATTTTCAGATTCTATCTATCATTAATTTTCTATCAAAGTTGCTTATGTTCTTCTACAAGAATTGTTCATGATGTTGTCTTGATTTATTTAGGTGTACAACTAGATAGATCTTGATAATTATCTATTGCTAGTTTAGGAGTCTTGATCCGTGTAATTGTCTTGATTTCCTATTCATAAGTGGCAATTTGTGATTAATGATTATGGTCAAGTTTTCAATAATTGCAAAGTGGAACATAACCTAAGTTGAACAATCCGAGCTTATGTGTTTGTTGCTTAGATCAACCTATCTTTCTCATCATAAAGCTGCCATTAAATTGAATTTAGAGAGCTTATTCTAGGTTGTTTAATGGTTAGAGATTAAATAGAGAGCTTGTTCTATTTAACGACAAACTAAGGAAAGATTGGGGTAACAGAGCTTGTTGTTATCTACGGTTGTTAACTTTGATAGTTGGTTGATATTGATAGATCTGAAATTGATTCTTAATGATGTCTAGTGGTGGAGAATGAAACCTTAACCATATTTTTCATATTTGATTCTTCTTACTTATTTGTTTTCTTACTTTTAGTTTGCTTATTTTTTATATTTATTTTTATTGGCTGGTTATACCGCCTAATTTGTATATTAACTTTGTTTTATTTTTATTGGCTGGTTATACCGCCTAATTTAGTATATATATTTTTATTGGCTGGTTATACCGCCTTGCATCTTATTCTTATTATTTACTTTAGTTTAAATCTGGCTTCAAAAACCCTTTTTCTTTTATTGTTCTTGAATTTAAGTTTTAAACTATTAACTTATAAACTAAAACCCAATCCCTGAGGACTCGACCCTTGCTAACTACTATACTTACAATTTATCTTTTTAGTGCAAGGTTAAATAAGATACACTCTTTTGGGTGCATCACCACGCAAGCTATTTCTTCCAATGTACCCAGACCTCTTGGTAAAGCAATGAATGCATCGGCAGAATGGTACATGATTGTTATCCGTTCAGGGATACTCCAGACTTGTATTTCCTTACCCACGGTAGGTCCACAAAAACCTGTGAATAGTTTTGGCACGACTCCTAGAACTGGACTTCCTCCGGCGTGTGCTGCTGTAGCGACTGCTCCCATTAAACCCGTACTACCGCCTCCATAAATCAACTGGATCTTTTGTTGGGCAAGTATTACTCCAACTCTTATGGCTTCATCAGCGAATATGTTATTTTTCCCTAGATAAGCACCTCCAAAAACACAAATTTTTTTAATGCGTTGGGACGAAGTACTTTCCATTTTTTTTTCTTTTTTTTTTTTTTCGAGTGCCTGAAAGAGAATGAGTACATGGTGTAATATATAGAGGACTGAGTAGTGAATCAGACAAGAGTAATAATGTCGCCGAAAGTGTATCTGACCTGTCAGAAGAAAATGTTAACCTAACAAAAGATTTTTGCGTGATTTCAGGAAGAAAATCAAAAAGAGAAGAAAAATCAACCGTAAAAGTCAAGAGTAATAATGTCGCCGAAAGTGTATTTGACCTGTCAGAAGAAAATGTTAACCTAACAAAAGATTTTTGCGTGATTTCAGGAAGAAAATCAAAAAGAGAAGAAAAAATCAACCGTAAAAGACAAATAAAAAAAAATGAGAATAATTACACAAATCGAATAACACGTAAATTAAACCGAAATAAAGTTATTGCAAATCAAACCAAAAGCTGAGAAGTCATTTATTGTAGTTGTGATTGTGGCTCACATCTTCCTCTGGTTTTACGCAGAAACGGCTTAAACGCCTTCTATGAGTCGAGGATATGCTTCCCATCCAGTTTTCTTACAAGCTGGCAAACAGGGTCTTTTAACATCAGATTCCCAAGATGTTGCCATTCCCTTTGGAATTGCGGCCATAAATCAAGAATTTCTCTTTGTACGTCTCCACTAGGATGCGTCTCAAGAGAAAGTTGGATATTACCCAAATTCTCCTTACTCAGTCCATCCTTAATGAATTCAATTTTATCATCTCGATTAGAGGACGGAATCCCAATAGAACGACATTTACCGTTACACGTCCATCGTGCACATTTGTGGCAATTTGAACTCATGCGCTTTGCTCGTCGCTTCTTTGCAAAAGTGCTTCTACCTGTACCTGGTAAATGCAAAACAGGAAGATATTCATCTTCACGTACCTTGGCTTCAATTATCCAACGTATGTCTCCAGGAATCCCTTTGTGCATAAGCATTCTTAATCTTTCAAATCGAACTTGGTAAAGCTTCAGTAAAATATTTCGAGGAAAAGGAGGAAATCGTTTCTGCAATCTTGTGAGAATATCATCCATCCTGAAAAAAAAATGAAAAAAAATTGAAAGAGAAATTGGAAGAGAAATTTATATACAATATCAGTTTTGTGGGTAGCTGATGGAACCGATTTAAATAATCACGGAGTACCGTTATCCGCCATTTAACCGGGGTTAAAAAAAATAAAAATTATATTTACATCTAGTTATTTTCAAAACAATGATCAAAAAGAAAAAAACAACATAAAAAGACTCAAAAATAAAACACTCTAAATAAAATCCTAAATTCTTCCCCCCACACATAATTCTTACATTGTCATTAATGTAATGCTATTATCCCCCAATGCAAGAATTATATGTAAGAGAAAAGAACTATTAAACAAAAGAAACTTATGCAGCCTAAATGAACTTAAAAACAGTAAACACAATTAACAAAGAAACATAAGAAATAAAAATAAAAACAATAAAAATAATAAAAGAAAAAGGAAAAGAAAGAGAAAGCAAATCTGAATATGGAAGGTTGGCAATTTCATCTTTAATTGGGCTGCCTTCCCAATTAACACTTGAGTTAGTGTTTTGAATCTAACCAACACCCCTTCTTGGCTTTTTACGCTTGTCAGGCTCATACATGAAATTTCCCAAATTTATGCGTTTGAGAGGTAGCTTTCTTTGCACAACAGTGGATGCATTCTCCATTACAAGTATTATTCCATCATCCTTGGTGGTGCATATCTCATCGAGGAATGATGCATCTTTTGGTACTTGTTGAATGACATCCACAAACAAACTGTTTAAGGTTTCCAGCGTGTCTTGTTCATGTTCATCCTCCTTGAACTTTGCGAATCTACTAGGAAAAGGTGGAGAAGAAACATTAGTAAAAATTGGAATCTCAAACGTTACCTCACGTGCTGAAATACTCTTATTTGGATCATTGGCTTCATTATCCTCAAGAATAGAATTCATCTCTAATTTTGTCTCATCCTCATCTTGTTCCTCATTCCTCAAGGTCACAATAGTAGCATTCTCCTTTGGGTTAATCATCGTTTGGGCAGAGAGTTCTTCAGATCTTTGTGCTACCCATACCACCATACTACTAGCCAATAGGCTCATTTGCCTTTCCAAACTCTGGATACTTGCCCTTGTTTCCTGTTGAAATTGCAAAGTATTAGTAACAAGAGAATCGACAAGATCTTCTAAAGAAGTACCTGAGTTTTGAGTCATATGTAGTGGCTGAAAAAGATCTGGTTCTTGAGACCATGATTTATTAAATCTAGATGGATGAGTGTAATTGGCATAAGGATCTACTTGGTAATTTTCTGAGTAGCCATAATTAGTATGATCCCACCATCCCTCATGGTAAGTGTTTGAGTAATGATCATACAGTTGGTCTTGGAACACTTGATGGCCTTGACATCCTCCCATGGCCAATTGTTGAACTGGGTAGGTGAGATTGGCTTGTTGATTTTCCATGTTCATGTATGCCACCAACTCTTCAAGTGTTAGATTGCTCAATTCCATCGTTTTTTTTTTTTTTTTTTTTTTTTTTTTTTCAAAATTTGATAAGAAAAACTTGTATGTACAAGAAAAATAAAATTAATTACAACTGAAAATAAGAATAAACCAATGAACTAATAAACTAAAGAAAGCAATTCCCGGCAACGGCGCCAAAAATTTGATGCACCCAAAAGAGTGTATCTTATTTAACCTTGCACTAAAAAGATAAATTGTAAGTATAGTAGTTAGCAAGGGTCGAGTCCTCAGGGATTGGGTTTTAGTTTATAAGTTAATAGTTTAAAACTTAAATTCAAGAACAATAAAAGAAAAGGGGTTTTTGAAGCCAGATTTAAACTAAAGTAAATAATAAGAAGAAGATGCAAGGCGGTATAACCAGCCAATAAAAATATATATACTAAATTAGGCGGTATAACCAGCCAATAAAAATATATATACTAAATTAGGCGGTATAACCAGCCAATAAAAGTAAAACAAAGTTAATATACAAATTAGGCGGTATAACCAGCCAATAAAAATAAATATACTTTTAAAAATAAGCAAACTAGAAAAGTAAGAAAACAAGTAAGTAAGAAGAATCAAATATGAAAAATATGGTTAAGGTTTCATTCTCCACCACTAGACATCATTAAGAATCAATTTCAGATCTATCAATATCAACCAACTATCAAAGTTAACAACCGTAGATAACAACAAGCTCTGTTATCCCAATCTTTCCTTAGTTTGTCGTTAAATAGAACAAGCTCTCTATTTAATCTCTAACCATTAAACAACCTAGAATAAGCTCTCTAAATTCAATTTAATGGCAGCTTTATGATGAGAAAGATAGGTTGATCTAAGCAACAAACACATAAGCTCGGATTGTTCAACTTAGGTTATGTTCCACTTTGCAATTATTGAAAACTTGACCATAATCATTAATCACAAATTGCCACTTATGAATAGGAAATCAAGACAATTACACGGATCAAGACTCCTAAACTAGCAATAGATAATTATCAAGATCTATCTAGTTGTACACCTAAACAAATCAAGACAACATCATGAACAATTCTTGTAGAAGAACATAAGCAACTTTGATAGAAAATTAATGATAGATAGAATCTGAAAATCAATCATAAAACATGTCTAGGGCTTTGAAATCACCCTTAACCAAATAGAAGTTTAGCCTAGCATAGGCATTATAAACATAAACATAAAATTAAAGAAAATCTAAGAAGAAAATAAAAGAAAGAAAGAAGAAGAGGAAGAATATTAATTATCCAACATCTTGCTCTCTCTAAAGAAAAAGAAAACTAGAGAAAAGAAAGAAAACTAGAGAAAAGAAAGAAGAAGAAAACTTAGAGAATTTTATTAAAATGGCTAATATCCTACCTATGTACAATATGATCCCTTACAATCATCCAAGGCCCTCTATTTATACACATTTTGGAGGGCTAAATGACAAGAGACAAGCTTTACAAATTTCAAAGGTAGGTATAATAGGTGGGTGCATTTTCTAACAATTTTCGTCATACATGACGATTTTGATCAGCCAACTTGATGGTCGATTTTGTCAATTTTGGAGGCCTTATCTGATCACATGGTCTTCTAGAAAAATGTTACCCTATCAGTTAGTGATCCATAGCCGTTGGAATCAGCTCATTTGCTGATGTGGAGAAGAAGATATGGGCAAAATACGAAAACAGGTCAGCATAGACGTCATTTCACATCAGCCAACTTGATGGTCGATTTCTTCAATATTGGAGGCTTTATCTGATCACATGGTCTTCTAGACAAATGTTCCCCTATCAGTTATTGATCCATAGCCATTGGAATCAGCTCATTTTCTGATGTGTATCGGACGATATGGTCAAAATGCGAAAACTGCTCAGGACAGACGTCATTGCACATCAGCCAATTTGATGGTTGATTTCGCTAGGGAAAACGACTCCGTTTCAAGAAGTGTAAAACATGAAAAAGATAGATATGCCTCTTTACTTTGCACGGTTAAAATTTCAGCCTTATTGCTTCAGTGAAACTCCAGATATAGCTGATATGGCAAAAGGTGTCGGAACTGGAACTGAACTGGATTTGCCCTTAATTCTAGTAATCTGAAATCACTCAAAGAAACTTGTGAAAAACACCAAATTACATAAAAATATAAAAGATCATAAACACAATTAGACTAAACAATAATAACTCGTATTTGACACAAAACAATAATAAAACATAACTAAAAACTATATAATTATACGAGTTATCATGCTTCTTTAAATTTTGGCTCACTAAAGGAAACTAGTGTTATTATTTGATAACTCTAGGAAATATAGTTCTTTTGCCACCTTTTATGCATTTAAATCGGCTAAGTCTTTGAGGCTTTTATTAGGATTTGATTAGTTTTAGATGTTTTTATATTTATTTTATTTATCCATTTTATGTTTTAAATGGTTATTTAGTTATTATTTATGTGTTTTTATAGGTCCAAGGTGATTTGGAGCTTCGAGGTGCAAAACGATGAAAAACGGTGCAAAGCAATGAGCAGGAAGATTCGACCTCTAGAGCTTCTTTCAAGCAAAAATTGATCTTAAAATTTCATTTGAGAAATCTCCCCTCTTAACTTTTGAAGCTGACTTCCATACCTTTCCAACGGTATAAGACTTGTAAAAATCAGATGAGGTTTGCCCAGTCAAAACAGCTGACGAAGTACGAGAAAATAACGAAACGAACCCAGGACAGATCAGAGGAGCTGGCACCATAGGACCAGTAGCACTGGCGCCGTAACGCCAGGCATGAACAGTAAAATCGTGAAAAAAAACCGTAAATTCTCTGATACTTACCTGTTTGCTTGTGCGCGAAGTTTCGAACTCCAGGAGGCCTTGGACACTTTAAATAAGACTCTTTTAGGTCAGAATAAAGAGGATTGGATGTCTAAAAACCTAACTCTCTTAAGAGGATAGTTGCCTGATAACTCGTATAATTATATAGTTTTTAGTTATGTTTTATTATTGTTTTGTGTCAAATACGAGTTATTATTGTTTAGTCTAATTGTGTTTATGATCTTTTATATTTTTATGTATTTTGGTGTTTTTCACAAGTTTCTTTGAGTGATTTCAGATTACTAGAATTAAGGGCAAATCCAGTTCAGTTCCAGTTCCGACACCTTTTGCCATATCAGCTATATCTCGAGTTTCACTGCAGCAATAAGGCTGAAATTTATAGCCATGCAAAGCTAAGAGGCATATCTATCTTTTTCATGTTTTACACTTCTTGAAACGGAGTCGTTTTCCCTAGCGAAATCGACCATGAAGTTGGCTGATGTGCAATGACGTCTGTGCTGACCTGTTTTCGTATTTTGCCCATATATTCTTATCCACATCAGCAAATGAGCTGATTCCAACGGCTATGGATCATTAACGGATAGGGTAACATTTTTCTAGAAGACCATGGGATCAGATAAGGCCTGCAAAATTGACAAAATCGACCGTCAAGTTGGCTGATCAAAATCGTCATGTATGACGAAAATTGTTAGAAAATGCACCCACCTATTATACCTACCTTTGAAATTTGTAAAGCTTGTCTCTTGTCATTTAGCCCTCCAAAATGTGTATAAATAGAGGGCCTTGGATGATTGTAAGGGATCATATTGTACATAGGTAGGATATTAGCCATTTTAATAAAATTCTCTAAGTTTTCTTCTTCTTTCTTTTCTCTAGTTTTTTTCTTTTCTCTAGTTTTCTTTTTCTTTAGAGAGAGCAAGAGGTTGGATAATTAATATTCTTCCTCTTCTTCTTTCTTTCTTTTATTTTCTTCTTAGATTTTCTTTAATTTTATGTTTATGTTTATAATGCCTATGCTAGGCTAAACTTCTATTTGGTTAAGGGTGATTTCAAAGCCCTAGACATGTTTTGTGATTGATTTTCAGATTCTATCTGTCATTAATTTTCTATCAAAGTTGCTTATGTTCTTCTACAAGAATTGTTCATGATGTTGTCTTGATTTATTTAGGTGTACAACTAGATAGATCTTGATAATTATCTATTGCTAGTTTAGGAGTCTTGATCCGTGTAATTGTCTTGATTTCCTATTCATAAGTGGCAATTTGTGATTAATGATTATGGTCAAGTTTTCAATAATTGCAAAGTGGAACATAACCTAAGTTGAACAATCCGAGCTTATGTGTTTGTTGCTTAGATCAACCTATCTTTCTCATCATAAAGCTGCCATTAAATTGAATTTAGAGAGCTTATTCTAGGTTGTTTAATGGTTAGAGATTAAATAGAGAGCTTGTTCTATTTAACGACAAACTAAGGAAAGATTGGGATAACAGAGCTTGTTGTTATCTACGGTTGTTAACTTTGATAGTTGGTTGATATTGATAGATCTGAAATTGATTCTTAATGATGTCTAGTGGTGGAGAATGAAACCTTAACCATATTTTTCATATTTGATTCTTCTTACTTACTTGTTTTCTTACTTTTCTAGTTTGCTTATTTTTAAAAGTATATTTATTTTTATTGGCTGGTTATACCGCCTAAGTTGTATATTAACTTTGTTTTATTTTTATTGGCTGGTTATACCGCCTAATTTAGTATATATATTTTTATTGGCTGGTTATACCGCCTAATTTAGTATATATATTTTTATTGGCTGGTTATACCGCCTTGCATCTTATTCTTATTATTTACTTTAGTTTAAATCTGATTTCAAAAACCCCTTTTCTTTTATTGTTCTTGAATTTAAGTTTTAAACTATCAACTTATAAACTAAAACCCAATCCCTGAGGACTCGACCCTTGCTAACTACTATACTTACAATTGATCTTTTTAGTGCAAGGTTAAATAAGATACACTCTTTTGGGTGCATCAAATTTTTGGCGCCGTTGCCGGGGATTGTTTTCTTTAGTTTATTTGTTACCTTGGTTTATTCTTATTTTCAGTTCTAATTAGTTTATTTTCTTGTACATACAAGTTTTTCTTATCAAATTTTGAAAAAAAAAAACGATGGAATTGAGCAATCTAACACTTGAAGAGTTTGTGGCATACATGAACATGGAAAATCAACAAGCCAATCTCACCTACCCAGTTCAACAATTGGCCATGGGAGGATGTCAAGGCCATCAAGTGTTCCAAGACCAACAGTATGATCATTACTCAAACACTTACCATGAGGGATGGTGGGATCATACTAATTATGGCTACTCAGAAAATTACCAAGAAGTAGATCCTTATGCCAATTACACTCATCCATCTAGATTTAATCAATCATGGTCTCAAGAACCAGATCTTTTTCAGCCACTACATATGACTCAAAACTCAGGTACTTCTTTAGAAGATCTTGTCGATTCTCTTGTTACTAATACTTTGCAATTTCAACAGGAAACAAGGGCAAGTATCCAGAGTTTGGAAAGGCAAATGAGCCTATTGGCTAGTAGTATGGTGGTATGGGTAGCACAAAGATCTGAAGAACTCTCTGCCCAAACAATGATTAACCCAAAGGAGGATGCTATTATTGTGACCTTGAGGAATGAGGAACAAGATGAGGATGAGACAAAATTAGAGATGGATTCTATTCTTGAGGATAAAGAAGACACAAATCCAAATAAGAGTATTTCGGCACCTGAGGTAACGTTTGAGATTCCAATTTTTACTAATGTTTCTTCTCCACCTTTTCCTAGTAGATTCGCAAAGTTCAAGGAGGATGAACATGAACAAAACACGCTGGAAACCTTAAACAGTTTGTTTGTGGATGTCATTCAACAAGTACCAAAAGATGCACCATTCCTCGATGAGATATGCACCACCAAGGATGATGGAATAATACTTGTAATGGAGAATGCATCCACTGTTGTGCAAAGAAAGCTTCCTCTCAAACGCATAAATTTGGGAAATTTCATGTATGAGCCTGACAAGCCTAAAAAGCCAAGAAGGGGTGTTGGTTAGATTCAAAACACTAACTCAAGTGTTAATTGGGAAGGCAGCCCAATTAAAGATGAAATTGCCAACCTTCCATATTCAGATTTGCTTTCTCTTTCTCTTTCTTTTCCTTTTTCTTTTATTATTTTTATTGTTTTTATTTTTATTTCTTATGTTTCTTTGTTAATTGTGTTTACTGTTTTTATGTTCATTTAGGCTGCATAAGTTTCTTTTGTTTAATAGTTCTTTTCTCTTACATATAATTCTTGCATTGGGGGATAATAGCATTACATTGAGGACAATGTAAAAATTATGTGTGGGGGGAAGAATTTAGGATTTTATTTAGAGTGTTTTGTTTTTGAGTCTTTTTATGTTGTTTTTCTTTCTGATCCTTGTTTTGAAAATAACTAGATGTAAATATAATTTTTTTTAACCCCGGTTAAATGGCGGATAACGGTACTCCGTGATTATTTAAATCGGTTCCATCAGCTACCCACAAAACTGATATTGTATATAAATTTCTCTTCCAATTTCTCTTTCATTTTTTTTTTCATTCTTTTTTTTCAGGATGGATGATATTCTCACAAGATTGCAGAAACGATTTCCTCCTTTTCCTCGAAATATTTTACTGAAGCTTTACCAAGTTCGACTTGAAAGATTAAGAATGCTTATGCACAAAGGGATTCCTGGAGACATACGTTGGATAATTGAAGCCAAGGTACGTGAAGATGAATATCTTCCTGTTTTGCATTTACCAGGTATAGGTAGAAGCTCTTTTGCAAAGAAGCGACGAGCAAAGCGCATGAGTTCAAATTGCCACAAATGTGCACGATGGACGTGTAACGGTAAATGTCGTTCTATTGGGATTCCGTCCTCTAATCGAGATGATAAAATTGAATTCATTAAGGATGGACTGAGTAAGGAGAATTTGGGTAATATCCAACTTTCTCTTGAGACGCATCCTAGTGGAGACGTACAAAGAGAAATTCTTGATTTATGGCCGCAATTCCAAAGGGAATGGCAACATCTTGGGAATCTGATGTTAAAAGACCCTGTTTGCCAGCTTGTAAGAAAACTGGATGGGAAGCATATCCTCGACTCATAGAAGGCGTTTAAGCCATTTCTGGACGTAAAACCAGAGGAAGATGTGAGCCACAATCACAACTACAATAAATGACTTCTCAGCTTTTGGTTTGATTTGCAATAACTTTATTTTGTTTTAATTTACGTGTTGTTCGATTTGTGTAATTATTCTCGTTTTTTTTATTTGTCTTTTACGGTTGATTTTTTCTTCTCTTTTTGATTTTCTTCCTGAAATCACGCAAAAATCTTTTGTTAGGTTAACATTTTCTTCTGACAGGTCAGATACACTTTCGGCGACATTATTACTCTTGTCTGATTCACTACTCAGTCCTCTATATATTACACCATGTACTCATTCTCTTTCAGGCACTCGAAAAAAAAAATGGAAAGTACTTCATCCCAGCGCATTAAAAAAATTTGTGTCTTTGGAGGTGCTTATCCAGGGAAAAATAACATATTCGCTGATGAAGCCATAAGAGTTGGAGTAATACTTGCCCAACAAAAGATCCAGTTGATTTATGGAGGCGGTAGTACGGGTTTAATGGGAGCAGTCGCTACAGCAGCACACGCCGGAGGAAGTCCAGTTCTAGGAATCGTGCCAAAACTATTCACAAGTTTTTGTGGACCTACCGTGGGTAAGGAAATACAAGTCTGGAGTATCCCTGAACGGATAACAATCATGTACCATTCTGCCGATGCATTCATTGCTTTACCAGGAGGTCTGGGTACATTGGAAGAAATAGCTTGCGTGGCTTCTTGGTCATCTTTGGTCACAAATAAGAAACCCATTGGTTTGCTTAATATTAATGGTTATTTTAGTAATTTGCTTTCATATTTAGATAATGCTGTGGAAAATGGATTCATGTTTTCAGAGGCAAGGAGAACCATAATTTCTGCTACAACCATTGAAGATTTACTCAAAAAGCTCCAAGCTTATGAGTGTTTATCTGCTACGGTTGTTTCGCAAACGCTCGGAAAAAGAAAAAGAGATATGGACGAGCAAGGAGTGGATTGCACTTTGTCTTTGTGACATTATCTAACATTTTGCTTGTTGTGTCTCAGTTATAATAAGTGGTTAGCAACCTCTGCAGGTAATATCTCCTAAATTCTACCTTTAAAATTTGACATTGGGGACAATGTCATATTTTAGTAGGGGGGTAAGGGACATATTTTGCTAATTTAAAAAAAAAAAAAAATTGTTGTGTTTTAAGCCATTTAGAAGTATTCATTCTGAACAAGGTCTGAGTAAGGGAGACTTGAGACATACCTTGTCAGTTTGATTTCTTCTTTTCCAAAAAAAAAAAAAAAAGAGTTTGTTGTGTTTTAAGCAATTTAGAAGTATTCATTCTGAACAAGGTCTGAGTAAGGGAGACTTGAGACATACCTTGTCAGTTTGATTTTAATCTTTTTATGTTTACTTGTTAATTTTTGTTTAGTATTTTAGGATTATTTAGGTTGCATGGTTTTGTTTTGTTTTGAGTCTTAGTTGTTCTTATTCTTATGTTATTAGTTCTTTTCTCTTACACATGATTCTTTCATTTGAGTTAATAGACTTACATTGAGGACAATGTAAGAATTAAGTGTGGGGGGGAATGATTTAGGATTTCTTTTATTTTTGTCTACTATTTTTTTTTTCTTTATTATTATTATTATTTTTTTTTGTGAGTTTTAGTTCCTTTTTAATACAATGATGAGATATGAATTGCATAAGTCTAAAACAGATTTATTAGTGAGAAGATTTTCATGAGAATTGAGCTTGATGTCAACCTTTTTATGAGCCAATGTTAATATAATATGTTGATTGAGAAAGAAGCATGTTTAGACTTAATCTGACTTGTATAATCATCCTTGATTTTTTGAGCCTATAATGATTGATGCATTATACAAATCAATCTAATTTCTTTCTTGAGTGCTCTTATGATTACATGATTCTCTAGAACTTGCTTTAAACCGTTTGAGACTATATTGATACATGTGACAACATGAATATGATAGAGGCATTGTAGGATTATAACCAGAGCCAAACAGCCATCCATTATTAATGTTCTAAGAGAACATCCCCACTAGTGAGCCAATTTGAGCCTACATTAAATATGATATTTTATTGGTAACCACAACTTACACCTAGCCTAAATATACTTATATCCTTACCCTTGTTCTAAAGATGGATTATATATTTTGAGACATATTGCAAAAAAAAAAAAAAAAAACAAGTGATATTTTTAGTTAAAAATTTGGGTTAGAAACAAGAAATAAGTGTGGGGGGGAAAAAAAGAAAAGTCAAGAGAAAAAGAAATGGATTACTGGCAAATATATTCCTATGTAAAAAAAAAAATATGAATCATCTCTTGAATTTGTGGAAAAGGAAAAGGATGTTACAAAGTTGTTTAGAATGAAGAAAAGGCCCAACATGAATATCCGGCCTAGGTGACTATGTACTTGTAAAGAGTTTTGATAAGTTTCTTTGTATGATCTTATTATGTCTCTAAACTTTATGAACTCTTTGGAACCTTTGTGATATCGTTATCCTTTTGTTCTTCAACCACATTACAAACCCCTTGGCCCCATTACAACCTTGATTAAAGACCTCTTGATTCATGAAGTTGTATGATCTAAATAGTGGAGAATAGGTGGACAAGCAAGAATATGGTAGAACTGTTTTCATGAGATTGATTGAGTGTAAACACTTCACCACTACTTTAAAGAGTGAAAATCATGAGGGTATCCCATGTGAGAAGTTGAGATTAAATTTGAACTTGCACTATTTTGATTGAGATATGTTATGTTAATATTGGCTTAACTCAAACAATTTACATTCAAGCATGATTTTTTGTGAAATTATTTAAGCTATTGATTAGTTTATAAGACTTGTTCAAAGATTGTCTCTAATTTGTATTGAAAGGATTAGGAATAAATATTTTTAGTATATGTAGTTTATTTATATTTTAGTTTTTCAATGTTTGTGGGTATCGTTCTAGTAAACCCTCACGAGACTAAACTCGTCCACTAGGGACACCTAGGGGTTTAAAGGCTTGTGTCACATGCTAAGTGCCACCGTGATTTCCTACGAAAATGGATTAGATTAGATTTTCTTATTTTATTTTTATTGAGTCGTTGCTAGGGACTAGCAACAATCTAAGTGTGGGGGTGTGATAACTCGTATAATTATATAGTTTTTAGTTATGTTTTATTATTGTTTTGTGTCAAATACGAGTTATTATTGTTTAGTCTAATTGTGTTTATGATCTTTTATATTTTTATGTATTTTGGTGTTTTTCACAAGTTTCTTTGAGTGATTTCAGATTACTAGAATTAAGGGCAAATCCAGTTCAGTTCCAGTTCCGACACCTTTTGCCATATCAGCTATATCTCGAGTTTCACTGAAGCAATAAGGCTGAAATTTATAGCCATGCAAAGCTAAGAGGCATATCTATCTTTTTCATGTTTTACACTTCTTGAAACGGAGTCGTTTTCCCTAGCGAAATCGACCATGAAGTTGGCTGATGTGCAATGACGTCTGTGCTGACCTGTTTTCGTATTTTGCCCATATATTCTTATCCACATCAGCAAATGAGCTGATTCCAACGGCTATGGATCATTAACGGATAGGGTAACATTTTTCTAGAAGACCATGGGATCAGATAAGGCCTGCAAAATTGACAAAATCGACCATCAAGTTGGCTGATCAAAATCGTCATGTATGACGAAAATTGTTAGAAAATGCACCCACCTATTATACCTACCTTTGAAATTTGTAAAGCTTGTCTCTTGTCATTTATCCCTCCAAAATGTGTATAAATAGAGGGCCTTGGATGATTGTAAGGGATCATATTGTACATAGGTAGGATATTAGCCATTTTAATAAAATTCTCTAAGTTTTCTTCTTCTTTCTTTTCTCTAGTTTTCTTTCTTTTCTCTAGTTTTCTTTTTCTTTAGAGAGAGCAAGAGGTTGGATAATTAATATTCTTCCTCTTCTTCTTTCTTTCTTTTATTTTCTTCTTAGATTTTCTTTAATTTTATGTTTATGTTTATAATGCCTATGCTAGGCTAAACTTCTATTTGGTTAAGGGTGATTTCAAAGCCCTAGACATGTTTTGTGATTGATTTTCAGATTCTATCTGTCATTAATTTTCTATCAAAGTTGCTTATGTTCTTCTACAAGAATTGTTCATGATGTTGTCTTGATTTATTTAGGTGTACAACTAGATAGATCTTGATAATTATATATTGCTAGTTTAGGAGTCTTGATCCGTGTAATTGTCTTGATTTCCTATTCATAAGTGGCAATTTGTGATTAATGATTATGGTCAAGTTTTCAATAATTGCAAAGTGGAACATAACCTAAGTTGAACAATCCGAGCTTATGTGTTTGTTGCTTAGAGCAACCTATCTTTCTCATCATAAAGCTGCCATTAAATTGAATTTAGAGAGCTTATTCTAGGTTGTTTAATGGTTAGAGATTAAATAGAGAGCTTGTTCTATTTAACGACAAACTAAGGAAAGATTGGGATAACAGAGCTTGTTGTTATCTACGGTTGTTAACTTTGATAGTTGGTTGATATTGATAGATCTGAAATTGATTCTTAATGATGTCTAGTGGTGGAGAATGAAACCTTAACCATATTTTTCATATTTGATTCTTCTTACTTACTTGTTTTCTTACTTTTCTAGTTTGCTTATTTTTAAAAGTATATTTATTTTTATTGGCTGGTTATACCGCCTAAGTTGTATATTAACTTTGTTTTATTTTTATTGGCTGGTTATACCGCCTAATTTAGTATATATATTTTTATTGGCTGGTTATACCGCCTAATTTAGTATATATATTTTTATTGGCTGGTTATACCGCCTAATTTAGTATATATATTTTTATTGGCTGGTTATACCGCCTTGCATCTTATTCTTATTATTTACTTTAGTTTAAATCTGATTTCAAAAACCCCTTTTCTTTTATTGTTCTTGAATTTAAGTTTTAAACTATCAACTTATAAACTAAAACCCAATCCCTGAGGACTCGACCCTTGCTAACTACTATACTTACAATTGATCTTTTTAGTGCAAGGTTAAATAAGATACACTCTTTTGGGTGCATCATATACCGCCTTGCATCTTATTCTTATTATTTACTTTAGTTTAAATCTGGCTTCAAAAACCCCTTTTCTTTTATTGTTTTCTTTGAACGTAAGTTATAAACTAATAACTCATAGATTAAAACCCAATCCCTGAGGACTCGACCCTTGCTAATCATTATACTTACAATTGATCTTTTTAGTGCAAGGTTAAATAAGATACACTCTTTTGGGTGCATCAATACTCGCCCCCAAATCACATAAAGCTTTACCAAAAAATCTATTACCAATGGCGCATGGAATGGCGAAGCTTCCCGGATCTTTGAGTTTGGGTGGGAGTTTCTTTTGAAGGATAGCGCTGCACTCTTCAATAAGTGCAACTGTCTCAATTTCATCTAATGTCCTCTTCTTGGATAATATTTCTTTCATAAACTTGGCATATTTAGGCATTTGTTCTAAAGCTTCAGCAAAAGGTATATTAATATGGAGCTTTTTAAATAACTCATGAAACTTCTGAAACTGTTTGTCAAGTTTTTGCTTTTGAAGGCGTTGAGAAAAAGGTGGTGGTGGGTAGACTGAAGGCTTCTTCTTTTCTTCTTGAGCCTTTTCAATTTCTTTTTCCCTCAAATTTTCTGCTTCAAGAGGCTTGGGTGGCAATTCTGGCACTTTGGTTTGAAGATACTGGGGAAAGGGTGGTGGTGGGTAGATTGGAGGTTGCTTATTTAACCTTGCACTAAAAAGATCAATTGTAAGTATAGTAGTTAGCAAGGGTCGAGTCCTCAGGGATTGGGTTTTAGTTTATAAGTTAATAGTTTTTAATGCGTTGGGACGAAGTACTTTCCATTTTTTTTTCTTTTTTTCGAGTGCCTGAAAGAGAATGAGTACATGGTATAATATATAGAGGACTGAGTAGTGAATCAGACAAGAGTAATAATGTCGCCGAAAGTGTATCTGACCTGTCAGAAGAAAATGTTAACCTAACAAAAGATTTTTGCGTGATTTCAGGAAGAAAATCAAAAAGAGAAAAAAAAAATCAACCGTAAAAGACAAATAAAAAAAAAACGAGAATAATTACACAAATCGAACAACACGTAAATTAAACCAAAATAAAGTTATTGCAAATCAAACCAAAAGCTGAGAAGTCGTTTATTGTAGTTGTGATTGTGGCTCACATCTTCCTCTGGTTTTACGTCCAGAAACGGCTTAAACGCCTTCTATGAGTCGAGGATATGCTTCCCATCCAGTTTTCTTACAAGCTGGCAAACAGGGTCTTTTAACATCAGATTCCCAAGATGTTGCCATTCCCTTTGGAATTGCGGCCATAAATCAAGAATTTCTCTTTGTACGTCTCCACTAGGATGCGTCTCAAGAGAAAGTTGGATATTACCCAAATTCTCCTTACTCAGTCCATCCTTAATGAATTCAATTTTATCATCTCGATTAGAGGACGGAATCCCAATAGAACGACATTTACCGTTACACGTCCATCGTGCACATTTGTGGCAATTTGAACTCATGCGCTTTGCTCGTCGCTTCTTTGCAAAAGTGCTTCTACCTGTACCTGGTAAATGCAAAACAGGAAGATATTCATCTTCACGTACCTTGGCTTCAATTATCCAACGTATGTCTCCAGGAATCCCTTTGTGCATAAGCATTCTTAATCTTTCAAATCGAACTTGGTAAAGCTTCAGTAAAATATTTCGAGGAAAAGGAGGAAATCGTTTCTGCAATCTTGTGAGAATATCATCCATCCTGAAAAAAGAAAAAAAAAATTTGAAAGAGAATTTGAAAGAGAAATTTATATACAATATCAGTTTTGTGGGTAGCTGATGGAACCGATTTAAATAATCACGGAGTACCGTTATCCGCCATTTAACCGGGGTTAAAAAAATAAAAATTATATTTACATCTAGTTATTTTCAAAACAAGGATCAGAAAGAAAAACAGCATAAAAAAACTCAAAAACAAATCACTCTAAATAAAATCCTAAATTCTTCCCCCCACACATAATTCTTACATTGTCATTAATGTAATGCTATTATCCCCCAATGCAAGAATTATATGTAAGAGAAAAGAACTATTAAACAAAAGAAACTTATGCAGCCTAAATGAACTTAAAAGCAGTAAACACAATTAACAAAGAAACATAAGAAATAAAATAAAAACAATAAAAATAATAAAAGAAAAAGGAAAAGAAAGAGAAAGAGAAAGCAAATCTGAATATGGAAGGTTGGCAATTTCATCTTTAATTGGGCTGCCTTCCCAATTAACACTTGAGTTAGTGTTTTGAATCTAACCAACACCCCTTCTTGGCTTTTTAGGCTTGTCAGGCTCATACATGAAATTTCCCAAATTTATGCGTTTGAGAGGAAGCTTTCTTTGCACAACAGTGGATGCATTCTCCATTACAAGTATTATTCCATCATCCTTGGTGGTGCATATCTCATCGAGGAATGGTGCATCTTTTGGTACTTGTTGAATGACATCCACAAACAAACTGTTTAAGGTTTCCAGCGTGTCTTGTTCATGTTCATCCTCCTTGAACTTTGCGAATCTACTAGGAAAAGGTGGAGAAGAAACATTAGTAAAAATTGGAATCTCAAACGTTACCTCAGGTGCCGAAATACTCTTATTTGTATTTGTGGCTTCATTATCCTCAAGAATAGAATCCATCTCTAATTCTATCTCATCCCCATCTTGTTCCTCATTCCTCAAGGTCACAATAGTAGTATTCTCCTTTGGGTTAATCATTGTTTGGGCAGAGAGTTCTTCAGATCTTTGTGCTACCCATACCACCATACTACTAGCCAATAGGCTCATTTGCCTTTCCAAACTCCGGATGCTTGCCCTTGTTTCCTGTTGGAATTGCAAAGTATCAGTAACAAGAGAATAGACAATATCTTCTAAAGAAGTACCTGAGTTTTGAGTCATATGTGGTGGTTGAAAAAGATCTGGTTCTTGGGACCATGATTGATTGAAGCTAGATTGATGAGTGTAATTGGCATAAGGATCTACTTCTTGGTAATTTTTCGAGTAGCCATAATTAGTATGATCCCACCATCCCTCATGGTAAGTGTTTGAGTAATGATCATATTGTTGGTCTTGGAACACTTGATGGCCTTGACATCCTCCCATGGCCAATTGTTGAACTGGGGAGGTGAGATTGGCTTGTTGATTCTCCATGTTCATGTATGCCACCAACTCTTCAAGTGTTAGATTGCTCAATTCCATTGTTTTTTTTTTTTTTTAATTTGAAAAGAAAAACTTGTATGTACAAGAAAATAAAACTAATTAGAACTGAAAATAAGAATAAACCAAGTAACAAATAAACTAAAGAAAGCAATCCCCGGCAACGGCGCCAAAAATTTGATGCACCCAAAAGAGTGTATCTTATTTAACCTTGCACTAAAAAGATCAATTGTAAGTATAGTAGTTAGCAAGGGTCGAGTCCTCAGGGATTGGGTTTTAGTTTATAAGTTAATAGTTTAAAACTTAAATTCAAGAACAATAAAAGAAAATGGGTTTTTGAAGCCAGATTTAAACTAAAGTAAATAATAAGAATAAGATGCAAGGCGGTATAACCAGCCAATAAAAATATATATACTAAATTAGGCGGTATAACCAGCCAATAAAAATAAAACAAAGTTAATATACAAATTAGGCGGTATAACCAGCCAATAAAAATAAATATACTAAGAAGAATCAAATATGAAACATATGGTTAAGGTTTCATTCTCCACCACTAGACATCATTAAGAATCAATTTCAGATCTATCAATATCAACCAACTATCAAAGTTAACAACCGTAGATAACAACAAGCTCTGTTATCCCAATCTTTCCTTAGTTTGTCGTTAAATAGAACAAGCTCTCTATTTAATCTCTAACCATTAAACAACCTAGAATAAGCTCTCTAAATTCAATTTAATGGCAGCTTTATGATGAGAAAGATAGGTTGATCTAAGCAACAAACACATAAGTTCGGATTGTTCAACTTAGGTTATGTTCCACTTTGCAATTATTGAAAACTTGACCATAGTCATTAATCACAAATTGCCACTTATGAATAGGAAATCAAGACAATTACACGGATCAAGACTCCTAGACTAGCAATAGATAATTATCAAGATCTATCTAGTTGTACACCTAAATAAATCAAGACAACATCATGAACAATTCTTGTAGAAGAACATAAGCAACTTTGATAGAAAATTAATGATAGATAGAATCTGAAAATCAATCACAAAACATGTCTAGGGCTTTGAAATCACCCTTAACCAAATAGAAGTTTAGCCTAGCATAGGCATTGTAAACATAAACATAAAATTAAAGAAAATCTAAGAGGAAAATAAAAGAAAGAAAGAAGAAGAGGAAGAATATTAATTATCCAACCTCTTGCTCTCTCTAAAGAAAAAGAAAACTAGAGAAAAGAAAGAAGAAGAAAACTTAGAGAATTTTATTAAAATGGCTAATATCCTACCTATGTACAATATGATCCCTTACAATCATCCAAGGCCCTCTATTTATACACATTTTGGAGGGCTAAATGACAAGAGACAAGCTTTACAAATTTCAAAGGTAGGTATAATAGGTGGGTGCATTTTCTAACAATTTTCGTCATACATGACGATTTTGATCAGCCAACTTGATGGTCGATTTTGTCAATTTTGCAGGCCTTATCTGATCACATGTTCTTCTAGAAAAATGTTACCCTATCAGTTACTGATCCATAGCTGTTGGAATCAGCTCATTTTCTGATGTGGATAAGAAGATATGGGCAAAATACGAAAACAGGTCAGCACAGACGTCATTGCACATCAGCCAACTTCATGGTCGATTTCGCTAGGGAAAACGACTCCGTTTCAAGAAGGGTAAAACATGAAAAAGATAAATATGCCTCTTAGCTTTGCACGGCTACAAATTTCAGCCTTATTGCTTTAGTGAAACTCAAAATATAGCTGATATGGCAAAAGGTGTCGGAACTGGAACTGAACTGGATTTACCCTTAATTCTAGTAATCTGAAATCACTCAAAGAAACTTGTGAAAAACACCAAAATACATAAAGATCATAAACACAATTAGACTAAACAATAATAACTCGTATTTGACACAAAACAATAATAAAACATAACTAAAAACTATATAATTATACGAGTTATCAGTATAACCAGCCAATAAAAATATATATACTAAATTAGGCGGTATAACCAGCCAATAAAAATATATATACTAAATTAGGCGGTATAACCAGCCAATAAAAATAAAACAAAGTTAATATACAAATTAGGCGGTATAACCAGCCAATAAAAATAAATATACTTTTAAAAATAAACAAACTAGAAAAGTAAGAAAACAAGTAAGTAAGAAGAATCAAATATGAAAAATATGGTTAAGGTTTCATTCTCCACCACTAGACATAATTAAGAATCAATTTCAGATCTATCAATATCAACCAACTATCAAAGTTAACAACCGTAGATAACAACAAGCTCTGTTATCCCAATCTTTCCTTAATTTGTCGTTAAATAGAACAAGCTCTCTATTTAATCTCTAACCATCAAACAACCTAGAATAAGCTCTCTAGATTCAATTTAATAGCAGCTTTATGATGAGAAAGATAGGTTGATCTAAGCAACAAACACATAAGCTCGGATTGTTCAACTTAGGTTATGTTCCACTTTGCAATTATTGAAAACTTGACCATAATCATTAATCACAAATTGCCACTTATGAATAGGAAATCAAGACAATTACACGGATCAAGACTCCTAAACTAGCAATAGATAATTATCAAGATCTATCTAGTTGTACACCTAAACAAATCAAGACAACATCATGAACAATTCTTGTAGAAGAACATAAGCAACTTTGATAGAAAATTAATGATAGATAGAATCTGAAAATCAATCACAAAACATGTCTAGGGCTTTGAAATCACCCTTAACCAAATAGAAGTTTAGCCTAGCATAGGCATTATAAACATAAAATTAAATAGAATCTAAGAAGAAAATAAAAGAAAGAAAGAAGAAGAAGAAGAATATTAATTATCCAACCTCTTGCTCTTTCTAAAGAAAAAGAAAACTAGAGAAAAGAAAGAAGAAGAAAACTTAGAGAATTTTATTACAAAGGCTAATATCCTACCAATGTACAATATGATCCCTTACAATCATCCAAGGCCCTCTATTTATACACTTTTTGGAGGGCTAAATGACAAGAGACAAGCTTTACAAATTTCAAAGGTAGGTATAATAGGTGGGTGCATTTTCTAACAATTTTCGTCATACATGACGATTTTGATCAGCCAACTTGATGGTCCATTTTGTCAATTTGGCAGGCCTTATCTGATCACATGGTCTTCTAGAAAAATGTTACCCTATCAGTTACTGATCCATAGCCGTT
The DNA here is from genome assembly GCA_030761205.1 of Fremontodendron californicum. Lineage (NCBI taxonomy): Eukaryota > Viridiplantae > Streptophyta > Magnoliopsida > Malvales > Malvaceae > Fremontodendron > Fremontodendron californicum. The sequence continues at coordinate 5,808,274 of JAULJL010000014.1, forward strand.
GGAATCAGCTCATTTGCTGATGTGTATAAGAAGATATGGGCCAAATATGAAAACAAGCCAGCACAGACGTCATTGCACATCAGCCAACTTCATGGTCGATTTCGCTAGGGAAAACGACTCCGTTTCAAGAAGTGTAAAACATGAAAAAGATAAATATGCCTCTTAGCTTTGCACGGCTACAAATTTCAGCCTTATTGCTTCAGTGAAACTCGAGATATAGCTGATATGGCAAAAGGTGTCGGAACTGGAACTGAACTGGATTTACCCTTAATTCTAGTAATCTGAAATCACTCAAAGAAACTTGTGAAAAACACCAAAATACATAAAGATCATAAACACAATTAGACTAAACAATAATAACTCGTATTTGACACAAAACAATAATAAAACATAACTAAAAACTATATAATTATACGAGTTATCACACCCCCACACTTAGATTGTTGCTAGTCCCTAGCAACGACTCAATAAAAATAAAATAAGAAAATCTAATCTAATCCACTTTCGTAGGAAATCACGGTGGCACTTAGCATGTGACACAAGCCTTTAAACCCCTAGGTGTCCCTAGTGGACGAGTTTAGTCTCGTGAGGGTTTACTAGAACGATACCCACAATCATTGAAAAACTAAAATATAAATAAACTACATATACTAAAAATATTTACTCCTAATCCTTTCAATACAAATTAGAGACAATCTTTGAACAAGTCTTATAAACTAATCAATAGCTTAAAGAATTTCACAAAAAATCATGCTTGAATGTAAATTGTTTGAGTTAAGCCAATATTAACATAACATATTTCAATCAAAATAGTGCATATTCAAACTTAATCTCAACTACTCACATGGGATACCCTCATGATTTTCACTCTTTAAAGTAGTGGTGAAGTGTTTACACTCAATCAATCTCATGAAAACAGTTCTACCATATTCTTGCTTGTCCACCTATTCTCCACTATTTAGATCATACAACTTCATGAATCAAGAGGTCTTTAATCAAGGTTGTAATGGGGCCAAAGGGTTTGTAATGTGGTTGAAGAACAAAAGGATAAAAATATCACAAAGGTTCCAAAGAGTTCATAAAGTTTAGAGACATAAAAAGATCATACAAATAAAACATCTCAAAACTCTTATAAAGCACATAATAACATAGGCTAAATATTCATGTTGAGCCTTTGCATCATTCTAACCAACTTTGTAACATCTTTTTTTTTTTTACTTTAACTAGAAGATCAAGAGAAGTTTTTTTTTTTTTTTTTTTTAATATGGGAATGTATTTGACAATGATCCCTTTCTTTTTCTCTTGACTTTTTTCTTTCTTTTCCCCCCACACTTATTTCTTGTTTCTAACCCAAATTTTCAATAAATCTTCCTTGTCTTTGCAACTTGTCTCAAAACATGCTAATTCATCTTTGGAACAAAGGTAAAGATATAAGTATATTTAGGTTAGGGACAAGTTATGGTTACCAAAGAGATAGCTTATTCAATGTAGGCTCAAATTGGTTCACTAAGGGTGTGTTCTCTTGGAACATTAATAATGGATGGCTGTTTGGCTCTGGTTATAATCCTAATGCCTCTATCATATTCATGTTGTCACATGTATCAATATAGTCTCAAACGGTTTAAAGCAAGTTCTAGAGAATCATGTAATCATAAGAGCACTCAAGAAAGAAATTAGATTGATTTGTATAATGCATCAATCATTATAGGCTCAAAAACTCACAAGGATGATTATACAAGTCAGATTAAGTCTAAACATGCTTCTTTCTCAATCAACATATCATATTAACATTGGCTCATAAAAAGGTTGACATCAAGCTCAATTCTCATGAAAATCTTCTCACTAATAAATCTGTGTTAGACTTATGCAATTCATATCCCATCATTGTATTAAAAAGGAACTAAAACTCAAAAAAAAAAATAATAATAATAATAATAAAGACTCATAAAAAAAAATAGTAGACAAAATAAAAGAAATCCTAAATCATTCCCCCCACACTTAATTCTTACATTGTCCTCAATGTAAGTCTATTAACTCAAATGAAAGAATCATGTGTAAGAGAAAAGAACTAATAACATAAGAATAGGAAAAACTAAGACTCAAAACAAAACAAACTCATGCAACCTGAATAATCTTAAAATACTAAACAAAAATTAACAAGTAAACATAAAAAGATTAAAATCAAACTAACAAGGTGTGTCTCAAGTCTCCCTTACTCAGACCTTGTTCAGAATGAATACTTCTAAATTGCTTAAAACACAACAAACTTTTTTTTTTTTTTTTGAAAAGAAGAAATCAAACTGACAAGATATGTCTCAAGTCTCCCTTACTCAGACCTTGTTCAGAATGAATACTTCTAAATGGCTTAAAACACAACTATTTTTTTTTTTTAAATTAGCAAAATATGTCCCTTACCCCCTACTAAAATATGACATTGTCCCCAATGTCAAATTTTAAAGGTAGAATTTAGGAGATATTACCTGCAGAGGTTGCAAACCACTTATTATAACTGACACACAACAAGCAAAATGTTAGATAATGTCACAAAGACAAAGTGCAATCCACTCCTTGCTCGTCCATATCTCTTTTTCTTTTTCCGAGCGTTTGCGAAACAACCGTAGCAGATAAACACTCATAAGCTTGGAGCTTTTTGAGTAAATCTTCAATGGTTGTAGCAGAAATTATGGTTCTCCTTGCCTCTGAAAACATGAATCCATTATGCACAGCATTATCTAAATATGAAATCAAATTACTAAAATAACCATTAATATTAAGCAAACCAATGGGTTTCTTATTTGTGACCAAAGATGACCAAGAAGCCACGCAAGCTATTTCTTCCAATGTACCCAGACCTCCTGGTAAAGCAATGAATGCATCGGCAGAATGGTACATGATTGTTATCCGTTCAGGGACACTCCAGACTTGTATTTCCTTACCCACGGTAGGTCCACAAAAACTTGTGAATAGTTTTGGCACGATTCCTAGAACTGGACTTCCTCCGGCGTGTGCTGCTGTAGCGACTGCTCCCATTAAACCCGTACTACCGCCTCCATAAATCAAGTGGATCTTTTGTTGGGCAAGTATTACTCCAACTCTTATGGCTTCATCAGCGAATATGTTATTTTTCCCTGGATAAGCACCTCCAAAGACACAAATTTTTTTAATGAGCTGGGATGAAGTACTTTCCATTTTTTTTTCTTCGAGTGCCTGAAAGAGAATGAGTACATGGTGTAATATATAGAGGACTGAGTAGTGAATCAGACAAGAGTAATAATGTCGCCGAAAGTGTATCTGACCTGTCAGAAGAAAATGTTAACCTAACAAAAGATTTTTGCGTGATTTCAGGAAGAAAATCAAAAAGAGAAGAAAAATCAACTGTAAAAGTCAAGAGTAATAATGTCGCCGAAAGTGTATTTGACATGTCAGAAGAAAATGTTAACCTAACAAAAGATTTTTGCGTGATTTCAGGAAGAAAATCAAAAAGAGAAGAAAAATCAACCGTAAAAGACAAAAAAAAAAAAAAGAGAATAATTACACAAATCGAACAACACGTAAATTAAACCAAAATGAAGTTATTGCAAATCAAACCAAAAGCTGAGAAGTCATTTATTGTAGTTGTGATTGTGGCTCACATCTTCCTCTGGTTTTACCTCCAGAAACGGCTTAAACGCCTTCTATGAGTCGAGGATATGCTTCCCATCCAGTTTTCTTACAAGCTGGCAAACAGGGTCTTTTAACATCAGATTCCCAAGATGTTGCCATTCCCTTTGGAATTGCGGCCATAAATCAAGAATTTCTCTTTGTATGTCTCCACTAGGATGCGTCTCAAGAGAAAGTTGGATATTACCCAAATTCTCCTTACTCAGTCCATCCTTAATGAATTCAATTTTATCATCTCGATTAGAGGACGGAATCCCAATTGAACGACATTTACCGTTACACGTCCATCGTGCACATTTGTGGCAATTTGAACTCATGCGCTTTGCTCGTCGCTTCTTTGCAAAAGTGCTTCTACCTGTACCTGGTAAATGCAAAACAGGAAGATATTCATCTTCACGTACCTTGGCTTCAATTATCCAACGTATGTCTCCAGGAATCCCTTTGTGCATAAGCATTCTTAATCTTTCAAATCGAACTTGGTAAAGCTTCAATAAAATATTTCGAGGAAAATGAGGAAATTGTTTCTGCAATCTTGTGAGAATATCATCCATCCTAAAAAAAAAATGAAAAAAATTGAAAGAGGAATTGGAAGAGAAATTTATATACAATATCAGTTTTGTGGGTAGCTGATGGAACCGATTTAAATAATCACGGAGTACCGTTATCCGCCATTTAACCGGGGTTAAAAAAAATAAAAATTATATTTACATCTAGTTATTTTCAAAACAAGGATCAGAAAGAAAAACAGCATAAAAAAAACTCAAACAAAACACTCTAAATAAAATCCTAAATTCTTCCCCCCAAACATAATTCTTACATTGTCATTAATGTAATGCTATTATCCCCCAATGCAAGAATTATATGTAAGAGAAAAGAACTATTAAACAAAAGAAACTTTTGCAGCCTAAATGAACTTAAAAACAGTAAACACAATTAACAAAGAAACATAAGAAATAAAAATAAAAACAATAAAAATAATAAAAGAAAAAGGAAAAGAAAGAGAAAGCAAATCTGAATATGGAAGGTTGGCAATTTCATCTTTAACTGGGCTGCCTTCCCAATTAACACTTGAGTTAGTGTTTTGAATCTAACCAACACCCCTTCTTGGCTTTTTAGGCTTGTCAGGCTCATACATGAAATTTCCCAAATTTATGCGTTTGAGAGGAAGCTTTCTTTGCATAACAGTGGATGCATTCTCCATTACAAGTATTATTCCATCATCATTGGTGGTGCATATCTCATCGAGGAATGGTGCATCTTTTGGTACTTGTTGAATGACATCCACAAACAAACTGTTTAAGGTTTCCAGCATGTTTTGTTCATGTTCCTCCTCTTTGAACTTTGCGAATCTACTAGGGAAAGGTGGAGAAAAAACATTAGTAAAAATTGGAATCTTAAACGTTACCTCAGGTGCCGAAATACTCTTATTTGGATCATTGGCTTCATTATCCTCAAGAATAGAATCCATCTCTAATTTTGTCTCATCCTCATCTTGTTCCTCATTCTTCAAGGTCACAATAGTAGCATTCTCCTTTGGGTTAATCATCGTTTGGGCTGGGAGTTCTTCAGATCTTTGTGCTACCCATCCCACCATACTACTAGCCAATAGGCTCATTTGCCTTTCCAAACTCTGGATGCTTGCCCTTGTTTCCTGTTGAAATTGCAAAGTATCAGTAACAAGAGAATGTACAAGATCTTCTAAAGAAGTACCTGAGTTTTGAGTCATATGTGGTGGTTGAAAAAGATCTGGTTCTTGAGACCATGATTGATTGAAGCTAGATGGATGAGTGTAATTGGCATAAGGATCTACTTCTTGGTAATTTTTCGAGTAGCCATAATTAGTATGATCCCACCATCCCTCATGGTAAGTGTTTGAGTAATGATCATACTGTTGGTCTTGGAACACTTGATGGCCTTGACATCCTCCCATGGCCAATTGTTGAACTAGGGAGGTGAGATTGGCTTGTTGATTCTCCATGTTCATGTATGCCACCAACTCTTCAAGTGTTAGATTGCTCAATTCCATCGTTTTTTTTATTTTTTTATTTTTTTTTTTTGAAAATTTGATAAGAAAAACTTCTATGTACAAGAAAATAAAACTAATTAGAACTGAAAATAAGAATAAACCAAGTAACAAATAAACTAAAGAAAGCAATCCCCGGCAACGGCGCCAAAAATTTGATGCACCCAAAAGAGTGTATCTTATTTAACCTTGCACTAAAAAGATCAATTGTAAGTATAATGATTAGCAAGGGTCGAGTCCTCAGGGATTGGGTTTTAATCTATGAGTTATTAGTTTATAACTTACGTTCAAAGAAAACAATAAAAGAAAAGGGGTTTTTGAAGCCAGATTTAAACTAAAGTAAATAATAAGAATAAGATGCAAGGCGGTATAACCAGCCAATAAAAATATATATACTAAATTAGGCGGTATAACCAGCCAATAAAAATATATATACTAAATTAGGCGGTATAACCAGCCAATAAAAATAAAACAAAGTTAATATACAAATTAGGCGGTATAACCAGCCAATAAAAATAAATATACTTTTAAAAATAAACAAACTAGAAAAGTAAGAAAACAAGTAAGTAAGAAGAATCAAATATGAAAAATATGGTTAAGGTTTCATTCTCCACCACTAGACATCATTAAGAATCAATTTCAGATCTATCAATATCAACCAACTATCAAAGTTAACAACCGTAGATAACAACAAGCTCTGTTATCCCAATCTTTCCTTAGTTTGTCGTTAAATAGAACAAGCTCTCTATTTAATCTCTAACCATCAAACAACCTAGAATAAGCTCTCTAGATTCAATTTAATGGCAGCTTTATGATGAGAAAGATAGGTTGATCTAAGCAACAAACACATAAGCTCGGATTGTTCAACTTAGGTTATGTTCCACTTTGCAATTATTGAAAACTTGACCATAATCATTAATCACAAATTGCCACTTATGAATAGGAAATCAAGACAATTACACGGATCAAGACTCCTAAACTAGCAATAGATAATTATCAAGATCTATCTAGTTGTACACCTAAACAAATCAAGACAACATCATGAACAATTCTTGTAGAAGAACATAAGCAACTTTGATAGAAAATTAATGATAGATAGAATCTGAAAATCAATAACAAAACATATCTAGGGCTTTGAAATTTGATTCTTCTTACTTACTTGTTTTCTTACTTTTCTAGTTTGCTTATTTTTAAAACTATATTTATTTTTATTGGCTGGTTATACCGCCTAATTTATTTTTATTGGCTAGTTATACCGCCTAATTTTCTATATATTTATATTTATATTGTAAAGTTTATATTTATATAAATATATTATCTGTATATTAACTTTGTTTTATGCTTGTTTGGCGACGTGATTTTAGATCTCGTCGTTTAGTTAGATTTTATTGTGAAACTTTTTCAGGTAATCTTTCTAAAGAAAACCCCCTTTTCTTTTATTGTTTTCTTTGAACGTAAGTTATAAACTAATAACTCATAGATTAAAACCCAATCCCTGAGGACTCGACCCTTGCTAATCATTATACTTACAATTGATCTTTTTAGTGCAAGGTTAAATAAGATACACTCTTTTGGGTGCATCAATATGGAATTTGAATTGTTATTGAATTAATCCCTTAACATCTACATATGTGGGATTTAGTGGGAGCTATTAATAACTTTTTGAATGATAAAATGTTATGATAAATTGTCATTTTTGATAAAATGCAATTAGTAGGAAACATTCCATACTTAAGAAGATTGCACGTTTATATTAAAGGTTTTTAAGAGTAACTCGCACTTTTATATTAAAGGTTTTTAAGACTAACTCTTTTGTTTTGGCTTGCAAAAGGAATTATATCTGGATCATTAGCTACTAGCTAATAAATAGATTCCAATAGTTGTTTAAGATACAACAGAGCCATATGAATGGAATCTAGTTCTCGTTGTGATCCGAATTATTAACCTCGATAATAAGATTATCATGTATATGACAAAGCATATTCTCGATGCACTTAAGCAATGCCCTTGTAGAGACACAATTACTAATCGAAAGAGTTCGGCATTAGATGCGTTAGTGATTGGCTTAGTGCAACTGGGAGATTGTTGGTGTATACCCTAGTGCCAATCAGATTGAGCTTGGGATACACAGTCAATAATGCATACCTTTCGCTATGATTATAGTGATACAATGTTTTCCTTCATGTTAGTACAATAAGAAGTTATTAAGTACTAATCGGATGAAGCCCATGGAACATAATGGCCTTGCAAAGGAATTATAAAGAGTTATAATTATGAGATCCTTATGCATCAAAGCCTTGTTCCTTAAACTGTTCCTGGTCATCGTATTGCCAAGACGGGGTATTCGCAATGCTCAAAGACTAGTATATTAACAACCTTCTTACTTATGAAGTAAGCAACCGGTCTCATACAGGTTGAAGTGTGGGATACTTTGGATAACATAGAGGTGCTTGTCTGTTGAACAAGTTCACTGAATATGGCCCGCCAAGAGAACTTCATTTGGTAATATATCACTCTAGTGTCTATGATAATGTTCTCTTAGTACCAGTCATGTAAATTAGTCCTCAGACTTGTGACACCAGGTCATCTTGTACGGAGAGTGTCATACTTAGATTTCATCACGAACTGGTCCCAATCACGAGGATGCTTAAAGTAGGGTGTTATTGGGTATGACATGAACCATATGAAGATGTGATGTGAACCCTACGGGTTAAACCCTTTGAACCCACTAACAAATTGAAATACCTAACCCAAAAAAGCCAAGATTCAGGCAAAGAAAACTTAAACCCTTAAAAGCCTGTTTCAAAGAACCTAGATTAAGCATGTAAACTAGACCCTAAGAACTCTCGTTTCAAGAACCTAAGTTTGATAGGTTGAACGCCACAAAGAAAGAATTCTTTGATAAGTTCCTAAGTTCTGTCAAGAACTAAAAAGAGTGAAACACTCACTTTGAATAAATTCAAACTCAATTGATCAAAAGATAATTGAAGTAGGCGGCTAAGACATATATTTATAGCCTCCCTACAATAACCCTAATCTACTAAGCAATAATGATGCACCCAAAAGAGTGTATCTTATTTAACCTTGCACTAAAAAGATCAATTGTAAGTATAGTAGTTAGCAAGGGTCGAGTCCTCAGGGATGGGGTTTTAGTTTATAAGTTAATAGTTTAAAACTTAAATTCAAGGAAAACAAAATAAAAGGGGGTTTTGAAATAGTTTTAAAAATAAGCAAACAAGAAAAGTAAGAAAACAAGTAATTAAGAAGAAATCAAATATGAGAGAAATTGGTTAAGGTTTCATTCTCCACCACTAGACATCATTAAGAACCAATTTCAGATCTATCATTATCAACCAACTATCAAAGTTAACAACCGTAGATAACAACAAGCTCTGTTATCCCAATCTTTCCTTAGTTTGTCGTTAAATACAACAAGCTCTCTATTTAATCTCTAACCATCAAACAACCTAGAATAAGCTCTCTAAATTCAATTTAATGACAGCTTTATGATGAGAAAGATAGGTTGATCTAACCAACAAACACATAAGCTCGGATTGTTCAACTTAGGTTATGTTCCACTTTGCAATTATCGAAAACTTGACCATAATCATTAATCACAAATTGCCACTTATGAATAGGAAATCAAGACAATTACACGGATCAAGACTCCTAAACTAGCAATAAATAATTATCAAGATCTATCTAGTTGTACACCTAAACAAATCAAGACAACATCATGAACAATTCTTGTAGAAGAACATAAGCAACTTTGATAGAAAATTAATGATAGATATAATTTGAAAATCAATTATAAAACATGTCTAGGGCTTTGAAATCACCCTTAACCAAATAAAAGTTTAACCTAGCATAGGCATTGTAAACATAAACATAAAATTAAAGAGAATCTAAGAAGGAAATAAAATAAAGAAAGAAGAAGAAGAAAATAAAGAAAAAGAAAACTAGAGAAAGGAAAGTAGACGAAAACTTAGAGAATTTTATTATAATGGCTAATATCCTACCAATCTACAATGTCTCTTACAATCATCCAAGGCCCTCTATTTATACACATTTTGGAGAGCTAAATGACAAGAGACAAGCTTTATAAATTTCAAAGGTAGGTATAATAGGTGAGTGCATTTTTCTAACAATTTTCGTCATTGCATATGACAATTCTGATCAGCCAGCTTGATGGTTGATTTTGTCAATGTTGGAGGCTTGATCTGATCAAATGGTCTTCTAGAAAAATGTTCCCCTATCAGTGTGTGATCCATAGCCGTTGGAATCAGCTTATTTGCTGATGTGGATCAGAAGATATGATCAAAATACCAAAACTGGTCAGCATAGACGTCATTGCACATCAGCCAACTTGATGGTTGATTTCGCTAGGGAAAACGACTCCGTTTCAAGAAGTGTAAAGCATGAAAAAGATAGATATGCCTCTTAACTTTGCACTGTAAAAATTTCAGCCTTAATGCTTCAGTGAAACTCCAGATATAGCTGATATGGCAAAAGGTGTCGGAATTGGAACTGAACTGGATTTGCCCTTAATTCTTGATTTAACCTAGTAATCTGAAATCACTCAAAGAAACTCGTGAAAAACACCAAATTACATAGAAATATAAAAGATCATAAACTCAATTAGACTAAGCAATAATAACTCGTATTTGACACAAAACAATAATAAAACATAACTAAAAACTATATAATTATACGAGTTATCACACCCCCACACTTAGATTGTTGCTAGTCCCTAGCAATGACTCAATCCTAGAAAAAATAAAAATAAACAGGAAAACAAGTTAAAGGGATCTCAAACAAACAAGCAAGATCAAGCGTAAGAATTGGCAAGGCATCTAATTAAGTATCATTGGCATATTAAGTTCGAGTAAAGGGTCAATGAGATTAAAATTGAAGGCATTACCGTACGATTGAGGAACTTCCTTCTTGGCGAGTCTTTAGCTAGCCATGGAGGACTAGGCAAACTATAGCTTCATAAGTACACATGCTAAGATCCTTGTCACCGCAGTTCACAAGTGAACTCGACAAATTTGATCGGTACAGAGATGAATCTGAGGCTTATGGACAAGTGAGGGGTGGAATGTTCAAACATAATCTGAGGTTTATCACAAGTTAGGCTTAAGAAATATAATAATAATGTGATCAATCCTCTCAAAATATTTCCATTCTCACTCATCCTTAGTCCTATGTTCAACATTAATATTTTGAAAAGAAAACAAAAAGCAAGAAAAGACTCGATCCAAAGAAAATAGAAAAGTAAAAACCTTTTTATAATGAAGAACCTCGAATCTTGAATTCAAATTTTTTTTTTCTTCAGAAATCACATTGGATTCCAAACTTTCTTTTTCTTTCTTTTCATTCAATTGATCAAACAAGACAGATTTTCATCAGCTCTTTTTTTTTTTTCTTTTTCTCAACTCATCACAACATTGTTTTGGCATCAATAAGTTCGAAGTTCACGACTCTAACAACAGTCACTCATTCTAACTACCCTTTTTTGCATTATTCCCTTTTTTTTTTTTCCAGATTTCAAAAGATAACAAAATAAACAAGAAGGAAACACACAATCCCAAACCCAATGATCACAAATACTATCATAAAAGTATAAAGAGGGAATGGGGGTCGGAATCGTATCCGTTCACTTTGGCATAATTTCTGGAGTTCATATCTAGGGATCCAACCCGAAGGTTTACAACCTATGGGCTCCTAATGTAAGGGGGGCAAAGATAAGGGGCTTTCTGGATAGTGACTTTGTTCTAAGATCAGATCATGTATATGCAAGCATCTATGTGATGACTTAAATCTGCATGTGGAATGAAGAGAAAAAGTAAACTTACTATGTCTTCCCAGTTTTCCGTGGCTTTCCAAAGGCTCACCATGAATTCACATTCCAACAAAAATCGAACCGATCTGCCAAAAACAATCTCAAAGACATTTGATCATCAAAAATATTCAATTTTCAGAAAACCAAATTGAAAATAACCTAGATAACTTAATCAAAGCCTTTGTAACTCTATTGCTTTATCCACATGCTTGCCAAGATTATACTAATACTCAAAAAAAGAAAAATACATACATAAAAGTAGTAAAACACATGCAGATAATAAACGGACCAGATAGTTTTTTTTTTTTTAGAAGATTAAATCAAACTGACAAGGTATGTCTCAAGTCTCCCTTACTCAGACCTTGTTCAGAATGAATACTTCTAAATGGCTTAAAACACAACAAATTCTTTTTTTTTTTTTTTAGAAGATTAAATCAAACTGACAGTGTATGTCTCAAGTCTCCCTTACTCAAACTTTGTTCAGAATGAATACTTCTAAATGGCTTAAAACACAACAAATTTTTTTTTAGTGTCGAAATCACCTGCACAGATGGGTTTTTCAAAACCAATTTCAGAATTCTGTATCCGGGCACCTGTAAATAGGTAGGGAAGAAATAATATAGAAAGGCATATAGGCAATAATAATGAAAGAATGTGGACACAACAATATGAAAGAAATGCATCATGATTGTTATTTATTAAATGATAAGCTTTAAACATAAGCCCGTACAAAGGACTCTTAATGCCTTCGGCAAGGGCAATTAAGGTTGATTCGAGCATTACACTAGAGTAGACCTAAAAACTATGGGAAGTTCAGTCACGCTCCAATTGGTTAGCTCATAACTCGAAGGGCAAGGATGCACCATCCAACTAGTGCTATCCTCTCTCTATTCCTCTATTTCGGCCATACTGACCATAATTTCATATGGTTGTTTGTCTACAACTCCATAGAGCTTCTCAAAAGCCTGCTCCAGCAGGACCATCACATCCTCGAAATTCTTACTCACAAACTCAAATCCAGCCAAGTGGAAGATGTGAAGGATTGGCGGGAAAGTCATGGGCTCTCACTCCATATCCACACCTGCAAGATGGGCCATCCTCATTTTACGGTTCTTCTCAATCTGTTTCCTTTTCTCGTGAGCTTTAGGGAGATATCCGAGATCGAATCGGTCTTTCTTCCTGGCCTCTTATATTGCACTGGCCATCCCTTGGAGATACTTTCCTAATCCTTTTCCAACTCTGCAACCTTTTCCCACCGTTGTTTTTACCCCTAACCTGGTATTCTTGGATAGCCTTGGCTTTGGAATTTTCTGTCCCTTAGTGACGAACACGACATTGACAAATTTCAACGACCTGAATGAGCATTCTACAACATCTTCATTTACCTCTATGTAGGGGGTATCTGTAGATGTAGAGGCGATGATATCCTATTCTCTTGACACGCTAACCAAGCACCTTTCCATTAAAAATTTCAACTTTTGGTGGAGGGATGACGGCACAGCCCCGGTAGAGTGAATCAACGGTCTTGATAAGCTCATAAAATATACATTTTATGCCTTTCTACCTTTAGTTTTTGTTATGTTTTCGATCTTTATCTTGTTTACTAATAATATGTTTTTGAATTTTAGGTACAAAAAGGAGAATGAAGTCAAAAGATGTCAATAATGATGGTAAAGAGCTTACAAAATCATAATCACAAGATGGAAGAAGACTTGGGAGTCAAAAATATCAATTTCTGGTTGAAAAGCAATCAGGCAGATTTGACCTCCGGAGCTTGTTGTAAGCAAAACATGATGTTACAATCTTTATTTGAAGAAACTTCCTTCTTGACTTTTTAAGTTGACTTGATTATCTTTCCAACGATATATTATGGGCCCAAATCGGATAAGAAATGGGCATTCAAACTGGCGCTAGAAGATCTCCCTAAAGAACCCTGCGGCCAGAAAAACCCTAATCGCAAATTTGAAAAAAAGGCAAAAACGTGATTTTTCTGCCTCTAGGCTTACTTGTGCGGCAATGACTTATTCTCAGGGTTTTAAAGCTCTATAAATACCATATTTTGAGCCACAAACTAGACATCTTTTGAGGAGACTCAAGAGATCATCATTATTCTTCTTCTTCTTCATTCTTTTATTTTTCTTTTTAGTTTTATGTATATATTATTCATGCTTATGTTATGCTAAACTTATTTGGTTAAGGGTGATTTCAAAGCCCTAGACATGTTTTGTAAGTGATTTTCAGATTCTATCTACCATTGTTTTCTATCAAAGTTGCTTATGTTCTTCCATTAAAATTGTTCATGATGATGTTTTGATTTGTTTAGGTGGCCAACTAGATAAATCTTGATATTGGTCTAATGCTAGTTTAGGAGTCTTGATCCGTGTAATTGTCTTGATTTCCTATTCATAAGTGGCAATTTGTGATTAATGATTATGGTCAAGTTTTTGATAATTGCAAAGTGGAACATAACCTAAGTTGAACAATCCGAGCTTATGTGTTTGTTGCTTAGATCAACCTATCTTTCTCATCATAAAGCTGCCATTAAATTGAATTTAGAGAGCTTATTCTAGGTTGTTTGATGGTTAGAGATTAAATAGAGAGCTTGTTCTATTTAACGACAAACTAAGGAAAGATTGGGATAACAGAGCTTGTTGTTATCTACAGTTGTTAACTTTGATAGTTGGTTGATATTGATAGATCTGAAATTGGTTCTTAATGATGTCTAGTGGTGGAGAATGAAACCTTAACCATATTTCTCTCATATTTGATTTCTTATTTCTTACTTGCATCTTACTTTTCTTGTTTGCTTATTTTTAAAACTATTTCAAAACCCCCTTTTCTTTTGTTTTCTTTGAACCTAAGTTATAAACTAATAACTCATAGATTAAAACCCAATCCCTGAGGACTCGACCCTTGCTAATCACTATACTCTACTATTAATTTTTTTTTTAAGAGCAAGGTTAAATAAGATACACTCTTTTGGGTGCATCAAGTTTTTGGCGCCGTTGCCGGGGATTGCTTTCTTTAGTTTATTAGTTTATTGGTTTATTCATATTTTCAGTTCTAATTATTTACTTTCTTATTATTTTTTTTTATTAGTGAATGTTCCAAGCTCCTGAAGAATACTTAAGACTTAGGAGAATTCGGGAATTTATAACTTCTCACCAACAACCAATCGAGGAGTTGATCCAAAACATCCAAGAGGAGCAAGGAGAGATGGCAGCAGCTGACAACCGAACTCTCAAGGAGCTAGCCGCTCCGGACTTGATCAACAACCATTATGCATTGAATATTATCTTCAGGTAGCTTTTGAATTAAAATCTGGTTTGATTCATCTTCTCCCAACTTTTCATAGTTTTGCAGGAGAGGATCCAAATAAGCACCAAAAGGAATTCCATGTAGTTTGCTCAAGCATGAGACCAACAGGAGTCACGGAAGAGCAAGTTAAGTTGAGAGCCTTCCCATTCTCTCTAGCTGATTCAGCAAAGGACTGGCTCTACTATCTACCATCCGGGACCATCACTACATGGAATGATATGAAGAAAGCATTCTTGGAAAGGTATTTCCCAGCATCTAAGGCTGCCAACATTAGAAAAGAGATATGTGGGATTCGGCAATACAATGGAGAGTCCTTATATGAATATTGGGAGAGGTTCAAGAAACTCTGTGCATCATGTCCACACCATCAGATAAGTGAACAACTTCTCATCCAATACTTCTATGAAGGTCTCATGCCCATGGAGAGAAGTATGATAGATGCCGCTAGTGGGGGAACTCTAGTTGATAAGACTCCCGGGGCTGCTAGAACTCTAATCTCCAACATGGCAGCCAATTCTCAACATTTCTCAATGAGACAAGATCCACCACCACAACCCAAGAGAGTTAATGAGGTAAGTATATCATCCCTTGAACAAAAATTTGATAAACTGACTTCTCTTGTTCAACAAATGGCTGTAGGTAATATACAGCAAATAAAGGCTTGTGGCATATGTTCAAACATGGGGCACCAAACTGATATGTGTCCAACACTTCAAGAGGACACCAATGAACATGTGAATGCAATGGGTGGATTTCAGAACCAATCAAGGAAATATGATCCCTACTCAAACACTTATAATCCAGGATGGAGGGATCATCCAAACTTCAATTATGGAGGGAACCAATCACAAACTATTCCTCCACCATTTGACAATAGGCCACCGGGTTTTCATCAAAGAGTGCAACAACCATACCAAACCCGACAACAACTGCCACCCACCCAAAATTCAGGTACTTCTCTTGAAGATCTTGTTAAAGCTCTTTCTACTAATACAATTCAATTTCAACAGGAAACAAAGACAAGTAATCGAAATTTGGAGACTCAAATTGGGCAATTGGCAACAACCATGAGTCAAATGCAAGCAAGGGATTCTGGGAAATTACCTTCCCAAACCATAGTGAATCCAAGAGAGAATGCCAATGCTATAACTTTAAGAAGTGGGAAACAGCTAGAGACACCACAAAATTATAGTGCTCAAGGGGAAAACAACTCCATGGCATCCTCTTCACATCCCAACGAGCCACTAAAAAAGATAATTCCTAAACCATCCTTTCCTTCTTATATAACTCCTCCACCTTTTCCTAGCAGGTTAGCAAAGTCCAAGAAGGAGGAGTAAGAGAAGGAAATTTTGGAAACCTTCCGGAAAGTAGAGGTGAACATTCCTTTACTAGATGCTATCAAGCAAGTGCCAAGATATGCCAAGTTCCTAAAAGAGTTGTGCACATCTAAACGGAAGTTGAAATGGAATGAAAAGGTAAGTGTAGGGGAGAATGTGTCAGCTGTTCTTCAAAAGAAACTTCCACCTAAATGCAAGGATCCAGGTATGTTTACCATTCCTTGTAAGATAGGCAACTGATGCACCCAAAAGAGTGTATCTTATTTAACCTTGCACTAAAAAGATCAATTGTAAGTATAATGATTAGCAAGGGTCGAGTCCTCAGGGATTGGGTTTTAATCTATGAGTTATTAGTTTATAACTTACGTTCAAAGAAAACAATAAAAGAAAAGGGGTTTTTGAAGCCAGATTTAAACTAAAGTAAATAATAAGAATAAGATGCAAGGCGGTATAACCAGCCAATAAAAATATATATACTAAATTAGGCGGTATAACCAGCCAATAAAAATAAAACAAAGTTAATATACAAATTAGGCGGTATAACCAGCCAATAAAAATAAATATATTTTTAAAAATAAGCAAACTAGAAAAGTAAGAAAACAAGTAAGTAAGAAGAATCAAATATGAAAAATATGGTTAAGGTTTCATTCTCCACCACTAGACATCATTAAGAATCAATTTCAGATCTATCAATATCAACCAACTATCAAAGTTAACAACCGTAGATAAAAACAAGCTCTGTTATCCCAATCTTTCCTTAGTTTGTCGTTAAATAGAACAAGCTCTCTATTTAATCTCTAACCATTAAACAACCTAGAATAAGCTCTCTAAATTCAATTTAATGGCAGCTTTATGATGAGAAAGATAGGTTGGTCTAAGCAACAAACACATAAGCTCGGATTGTTCAACTTAGGTTATGTTCCACTTTGCAATTATTGAAAACTTGACCATAATCATTAATCACAAATTGCCACTTATGAATAGGAAATCAAGACAATTACACGGATCAAGACTCCTAGACTAGCAATAGATAATTATCAAGATCTATCTAGTTGTACACCTAAATAAATCAAGACAACATCATGAACAATTCTTGTAGAAGAACATAAGCAACTTTGATAGAAAATTAATGATAGATAGAATCTGAAAATCAATCACAAAACATGTCTAGGGCTTTGAAATCACCCTTAACCAAATAGAAGTTTAGCCTAGCATAGGCATTATAAACATAAAATTAAATAGAATCTAAGAAGAAAATAAAAGAAAGAAAGAAGAAGAAGAAGAATATTAATTATCCAACCTCTTGCTCTTTCTAAAGAAAAAGAAAACTAGAGAAAAGAAAGAAGAAGAAAACTTAGAGAATTTTGTTAAAATGGCTAATATCCTACCAATCTCCAATATGATCCCTTACAATCATCCAAGGCCCTCTATTTATACACATTTTGGAGGGCTAAGTGACAAGAGACAAGCTTTACAAATTTCAAAGGTAGGTATAATAGGTGGGTGCATTTTCTAACAATTTTCGTCATACATGACGATTTTGATCAGCCAACTTGATGGTCGATTTTGTCAATTTTGCAGGCCTTATCTGATCACATGGTCTTCTAGAAAAATGTTACCCTATCAGTTACTGATCCATAGCCGTTGGAATCAGCTCATTTGCTGATGTGGATAAGAAGATATGGGAAAAATACGAAAACAGGTCAGCACAGACGTCATTGCACATCAGCCAACTTCATGGTCGATTTCGCTAGGGAAAACGACTCCGTTTCAAGAAGTGTAAAACATGAAAAAGATAAATATGAAAAAGATAAACATGAAAAAGATAAACATGAAAAAGATAAATTGCAGCCTTATTGCTTCAGTGAAACTCGAGATATAGCTGATATGGCAAAAGGTGTCGGAACTGGAACTGAACTGGATTTACCCTTAATTCTAGTAATCTGAAATCACTCAAAGAAACTTGTGAAAAACACCAAAATACATAAAGATCATAAACACAATTAGACTAAACAATAATAACTCGTATTTGACACAAAACAATAATAAAACATAACTAAAAACTATATAATTATACGAGTTATCACACCCCCACACTTAGATTGTTGCTAGTCCCTAGCAACGACTCAATAAAAATAAAATAAGAAAATCTAATCTAATCCATTTTCGTAGGAAATCACGGTGGCACTTAGCATGTGACACAAGCCTTTAAACCCCTAGGTGTCCCTAGTGGACGAGTTTAGTCTCGTGAGGGTTTACTAGAACGATACCCACAAACATTGAAAACATAAGAAAAACTAAAAATAATAATTATAACTAATCCTTCCAATATAAATTTGAGATAATCATTGGACAAGTCTTAAAAACTAATCAATAGCTTAAAGAAATTCACAAAAAATCTTGCTTGAATGTAAATAGTTTGAGTTAAGCCAATATTAACATAACATATTTCAATCAAAATAGTGCATATTCAAACTTAATCTCAACTTCTCACATGGGATACTCTCTTGATTTTCACTCTTTAAAGTAGTGGTAAAGTGTTTACACTCAATCAATCTCATGAAAACACTTCTACCATATGCTTGCTTGTCCACCTATTCTCCACTATTTAGATCATACAACTTCATGAATCAAGAGGTCTTTAATCAAGGTTGTAATGGGGCCAAGGGGTTTATAATGTGGTTGAATAACAAAAGGATAAAGATATCACAAAGGCTCCAAAGAGTTCATAAAGTTTAGAGACATAATAAGATCATACAAAGAAACTTCTCAAAACTCTTTACAAGTACATAGTCACCTAGGCCGAATATTCATGTTGGGCCTTTTCTTCATTCTAAACAACTTTGTAACATCTTTTTCTTTTTCCACAAATTCAAGAGATGATTCATATTTTTTACATAGGAATGTATTTGCCAGTATTCCATTTCTTTTTCTCTTGACTTTTCTTTTCTTTTCCCCCCACACTTATTTCTTGTTTCTAACCCAAATTTTCAACTAAAAATATCCCTTGTTTTTTTTGCAATATGTCTCAAAATATATAATCCATCTTTAGAACAAGGGTAAGGATATAAGTATATTTAGGCTAGGTGTAAGTTGTGGTTACCAATAAAACAGCATATTTAATGTAGGCTCAAATTGGCTCACTAGTGGGGATGTTCTCTTAGAACATTAATAATGGATGGCTGTTTGGCTCTGGTTATAATCCTAATGCCTCTATCATATTCATGTTGTCACATGTATCAATATAGTCTCAAACGGTTTAAAGCAAGTTCTAGAGAATCATGTAATCATAAGAGCACTCAAGAAAGAAATTAGATTGATTTGTATAATGCATCAATCATTATAGGCTCAAAAACTCACAAGGATGATTATACAAGTCAGATTAAGTCTAAACATGCTTCTTTCTCAATCAACATATCATATTAACATTGGCTCATAAAAAGGTTGACATCAAGCTCAATTCTCATGAAAATCTTCTCACTAATAAATCTGTTTTAGACTTATGCAATTCATATCTCATCATTGTATTAAAAAGGAACTAAAACACACAAAATAATAATAATAATAATAATAATAAAGATTCATAAAAAAAATAGTAGACAAAAATAAAAGAAATCCTAAATCATTCCCCCCACACTTAATTCTTACATTGTCCTCAATGTAAGTCTATTAACCCAAATGAAAGAATCATGTGTAAGAGAAAAGAACTAATAACATAAGAATAGGAACAACTAAGACTCAAAACAAAACAAACTCATGCAACCTAAATAATCCTAAAATACTAAACAAAAATTAACAAGTAAACATAAAAAGATCAAAATCAAACTGACAAGGTATGTCTCAAGTCTCCCTTACTCAGACCTTGTTCAGAATGAATACTTCTAGATTGCTTAAAACACAACAAACTTTTTTTTTTTTTTGAAAAGAAGAAATCAAACTGACAAGGTATGTCTCAAGTCTCCCTTACTCAGACCTTGTTCAGAATGAATACTTCTTTTTTTTTTTTTTTTTTTTTTTAAATTAGCAAAATATGTCCCTTACCCCCTACTAAAATATGACATTGTCCCCAATGTCAAATTTTAAAGGTAGAATTTAGGAGATATTACCTGCAGAGGTTGCTAACCACTTATTATAACTGAGACACAACAAGCAAAATGTTAGATAATGTCACAAAGACAAAGTGCAATCCACTCCTTGCTCGTCCATATCTCTTTTTCTTTTTCCGAGCGTTTGCGAAACAACCGTAGCAGATAAACACTCATAAGCTTGGAGCTTTTTAAGTAAATCTTCAATGGTTGTAGCAGAAATTATGGTTCTCCTTGCCTCTGAAAACATGAATCCATTATCCACAGCATTATCTAAATATAAAAGCAAATTACTAAAATAACCATTAATATTAAGCAAACCAATGGGTTTCTTATTTGTGACCTGATGCACCCAAAAGAGTGTATCTTATTTAACCTTGCACTAAAAAGATCAATTGTAAGTATAATGATTAGCAAGGGTCGAGTCCTCAGGGATTGGGTTTTAATTTATGAGTTATTAGTTTATAACTTACGTTCAAAGAAAACAATAAAAGAAAAGGGGTTTTTGAAGCCAGATTTAAACTAAGTAAATAATAAGAATAAGATGCAAGGCGGTATAACCAGCCAATAAAAATATATATACTAAATTAGGCGGTATAACCAGCCAATAAAAATATATATACTAAATTAGGCGGTATAACCAGCCAATAAAAATAAAACAAAGTTAATATACAAATTAGGCGGTATAACCAGCCAATAAAAATAAATATAAAAAATAAGCAAACTAAAAGTAAGAAAACAAGTAAGTAAGAAGAATTAAATATGAAAAATATGGTTAAGGTTTCATTCTCCACCACTAGACATCATTAAGAATCAATTTCAGATCTATCAATATCAACCAACTATCAAAGTTAACAACCGTAGATAACAACAAGCTCTGTTACCCCAATCTTTCCTTAGTTTGTCGTTAAATAGAACAAGCTCTCTATTTAATCTCTAACCATTAAACAACCTAGAATAAGCTCTCTAAATTCAATTTAATGGCAGCTTTATGATGAGAAAGATAGGTTGATCTAAGCAACAAACACATAAGCTCGGATTGTTCAACTTAGGTTATGTTCCACTTTGCAATTATTGAAAACTTGACCATAATCATTAATCACAAATTGCCACTTATGAATAGGAAATCAAGACAATTACACGGATCAAGACTCCTAAACTAGCAATAGATAATTATCAAGATCTATCTAGTTGTACACCTAAATAAATCAAGACAACATCATGAACAATTCTTGTAGAAGAACATAAGCAACTTTGATAGAAAATTAATGATAGATAGAATCTGAAAATCAATCACAAAACATGTCTAGGGCTTTGAAATCACCCTTAACCAAATAGAAGTTTAGCCTAGCATAGGCATTATAAACATAAAATTAAATAGAATCTAAGAAGAAAATAAAAGAAAGAAAGAAGAAGAAGAAGAATATTAATTATCCAACCTCTTGCTCTTTCTAAAGAAAAACAAAACTAGAGAAAAGAAAGAAGAAGAAAACTTAGAGAATTTTATTACAATGGCTAATATCCTACCTATGTACAATATGATCCTCTACAATCATCCAAGGCCCTCTATTTATACACATTTTGGAAGGCTAAATGACAAGAGACAAGCTTTACAAATTTCAAAGGTAGGTATAATAGGTGGGTGAATTTTTCTAACAATTTTCGTCATATTGTATGACAATTTTGATCAGCCAACTTGATGGTCGATTTCTTCAATGTTGGAGGCCTGATCTGATCACATGGTCTTCTAGAAAAAGTTTCCCCTATCAGTTACGGATCCATAGCCGTTGGAATCAGCTCATTTTCTGATGTGGATAAGCAGATATGGGCAAAATACGAAAACATGTCAGCACAGATGTCATTGCACATCAGCCAACTTGATGGTCGATTTCGTCAATATTAGAGGCCTGATCTGATCATATGGTCTTCTAGACAAAGGTTCCCGTATCAGTTACGGATCCATAGCCATTAGAATCAGCTCATTTGCTGATGTGGATAAGCAGATATGGGCAAAATACGAAAACAGGTCAGCACAGACGTCATTGCACATCAGCCAACTTGATGGTCGATTTCGCTAGGGAAAACGACTCCGTTTCAAGAAGTATAAAACATGAAAAAGCTAGATATGCCTCTTAGCTTTGCACGGCTACAAATTTCAGCCTTATTGCTTCAGTGAAACTCCAGATATAGCTGATATGGCAAAATGTGTCGGAACTGGAACTGAACTGGATTTGCCCTTAATTCTAGTAATCTGAAATCACTCAAAGAAACTTGTGAAAAACACCAAATTACATAAAAATATAAAAGATCATAAACACAATTAGACTAAACAATAATAACTCGTATTTGACACAAAACAATAATAAAACATAACTAAAAACTATATAATTATACGAGTTATCACACCCCCACACTTAGATTGTTGCTAGTCCCTAGCAACGACTCAATAAAAATAAAATAAGAAAATCTAATCTAATCCACTTTCGTAGGAAATCACGGTGGCACTTAGCATGTGACACAAGCCTTTAAACCCCTAGGTGTCCCTAGTGGACGAGTTTAGTCTCGTGAGGGTTTACTAGAACGATACCCACAAACATTGAAAAATTAAAATATAAATCAACTTCATATAAATAAACTACATATACTAAAAATATTTACTCCTAATCCTTTCAATACAAATTAGAGACAATATTTGAACAAGTCTTATAAACTAATCAATAGCTTAAAAAATTTCACAAAAAATCATGCTTGAATGTAAATTGTTTGAGTTAAGCCAATATTAGCATAACATATCTCAATCAAAATAGTGCATGTTCAAATTTAATCTCAACTTCTCACATGGGATACTCTCTTGATTTTCACTCTTTAAAGTAGTGGTAAAGTGTTTACACTCAATCAGTCTCATGAAAACACTTCTACCATATGCTTGCTTGTCCACCTATTCTCCACTAAAAGATCATGCAACTTCATAAATCAAGAGGTCTTTAATCAAGGTTGTAATGGGGCCAAGGGGTTTGTAATGTGGTTGAAGAACAAAAGGATAAAGATATCACAAAGGTTCCAAAGAGTTCATAAAGTTTAGAGACATAAAAAGATTATACAAAGAAACTTCTCAAAACTCTTTACAAGTACATAGTCACCTAGGCCGGATATTCATGTTGGGCCTTTTCTTCATTCTAAACAACTTTGTAACATCTTTTTCTTTTTCCACAAATTCAAGAGATGATTCATATATATTTTTTTTACATAGGAATGTATTTTCCAGTATTCCATTTCTTTTTCTCTTGACTTTTCTTTTCTTTCCCCCCCACACTTATTTCTTGTTTCTAACCAAAAAATATCCCTTGTCTTTGCAACTTGTCTCAAATCATGCTAATTCATCTTTGGAACAAAGGTAAAGATGTAAGTATATTTAGGTTAGGGACAAGTTATGGTTACCAAAGAGATAGCTTATTCAATGTAGGCTCAAATTGGTTCACTAAGGGTGTGTTCTCTTGGAACATCAATAAGAGATGGCTGTTTGGCTCTGGTTATAATCCTAATGCCTCTATCATATTCATGTTGTCACATGTATCAATATAGTCTCAAACGGTTTAAAGCAAGTTCTAGAGAATCATGTAATCATAAGAGCACTCAAGAAAGAAATTAGATTGATTTGTATAATGCATCAATCATTTTAGGCTCAAAAACTCACAATGATGATTATACAAGTCAGTTTTAAGTCTAAACATGCTTCTTTCTCAATCAACATATCATATTAACATTGGCTCATAAAAATTAGTATCAAGCTTAATTCTCATGAAAATCTTCTCACTAGTAACCAGTTTAGACCTATGAAATTCATATCTCATCATTGTATTAAAAAGGAACTAAAACACACTAAAAATAATAATAATAAAGACTCATAAAAAAAAAAAAATAGTAGACGAAAATAAAAGAAATCCTAAATCATTCCCCCCACACTTAATTCTTACATTGTCCTCAATGTAAGTCTATTAACTCAAATGAAAGAATCATGTGTAAGAGAAAAGAACTAATAACATAAGAATAGGAACAACTAAGACTCAAAACAAAACAAAACCATGCAACCTAAATAATCCTAAAATACTAAACAAAAATTAACAAGTAAACATAAAAAGATTAAAATCAAACTGACAAGGTATGTCTCAAGTCTCCCTTACTCAGACCTTGTTCAGAATGAATACTTCTAAATGGCTTAAAACACAACAATTTTTTTTTTTTTTTTAAATTAGCAAAATATGTCCCTTACCCCAAACTAAAATATGACATTGTCCCCAATGTCAAATTTTAAAGGTAGGATTTAGGAGATATTACCTGCAGAGGTTGCTAACCACTTATTATAACTGAGACACAACAAACAAAATGTTAGATAATGTCACAAAGACAAAGTGCAATCTACTCCTTGCTCGTCCATATCTCTTTTTCTTTTTCCGAGCGTTTGCGAAACAACCGTAGCAGATAAATACTCATAAGCTTGGAGCTTTTTGAGTAAATCTTCAATGGTTGTAGCAGAAATTATGGTTCTCCTTGCCTCTGAAAACATGAATCCATTATCCACAGCATTATCTAAATATGAAAGCAAATTACTAAAATAACCATTAATATTAAGCAAACCAATGGGTTTCTTTTTTGTGACCAAAGATGACCAAGAAGCCACGCAAGCTATTTCTTCCAATGTACCCAGACCTCCTGGTAAAGCAATGAATGCATCGGCAGAATGGTACATGATTGTCATCCGTTCAGGGATACTCCAGACTTGTATTTCCTTACCCACGGTAGGTCCACAAAAACCTGTGAATAGTTTTGGCACGATTCCTAGAACTGGACTTCCTCCGGCGTGTGCTGCTGTAGCGACTGCTCCCATTAAACCCGTACTACCGCCTCCATAAATCAACTGGATCTTTTGTTGGGCAAGTATTACTCCAACTCTTATGGCTTCATCAGCGAATATGTTATTTTTCCCTGGATAAGCACCTCCAAAAACACAAATTTTTTTAATGCGTTGGGACGAAGTACTTTCCATTTTTTTTTCTTTTTTTCGAGTGCCTGAAAGAGAATGAGTACATGGTGTAATATATAGAGGACTGAGTAGTGAATCAGACAAGAGTAATAATGTCGCCGAAAGTGTATCTGACCTGTCAGAAGAAAATGTTAACCTAACAAAAGATTTTTGCGTGATTTCAGGAAGAAAATAAAAAGAGAAGAAAAATCAACCGTAAAAGTCAAGAGTAATAATGTCGCCGAAAGTGTATTTGACCTGTCAGAAGAAAATGTTAACCTAACAAAAGATTTTTGCGTGATTTCAGGAAGAAAATCAAAAAGAGAAGAAAAATCAACCGTAAAAGACAAATAAAAAAAAATGAGAATAATTACACAAATCGAATAACACGTAAATTAAACCGAAATAAAGTTATTGCAAATCAAACCAAAAGCTGAGAAGTCATTTATTGTAGTTGTGATTGTGGCTCACATCTTCCTCTGGTTTTACGTCCAGAAACGGCTTAAACGCCTTCTATGAGTCGAGGATATGCTTCCCATCCAGTTTTCTTACAAGCTGGCAAACAGGGTCTTTTAACATCAGATTCCCAAGATGTTGCCATTCCCTTTGGAATTGCGGCCATAAATCAAGAATTTCTCTTTGTACGTCTCCACTAGGATGCGTCTCAAGAGAAAGTTGGATATTACCCAAATTCTCCTTACTCAGTCCATCCTTAATGAATTCAATTTTATCATCTCGATTAGAGGACGGAATCCCAATAGAACGACATTTACCGTTACACGTCCATCGTGCACATTTGTGGCAATTTGAACTCATGCACTTTGCTCGTCGCTTCTTTGCAAAAGTGCTTCTACCTATACCTGGTAAATGCAAAACAGGAAGATATTCATCTTCACGTACCTTGGCTTCAATTATCCAACGTATGTCTCCAGGAATCCCTTTGTGCATAAGCATTCTTAATCTTTCAAATCGAACTTGGTAAAGCTTCAGTAAAATATTTCGAGGAAAAGGAGGAAATCGTTTCTGCAATCTTGTGAGAATATCATCCATCCTGAAAAAAAATGAAAAAAAATGAAAGAGAAATTGGAAGAGAAATTTATATACAATATCAGTTTTGTGGGTAGGTGATGGAACCGATTTAAATAATCACAGAGTACCGTTATCCGCCATTTAACCGGGGTAAAAAATTAAAAATTATATTTACATCTAGTTATTTTCAAAACCAGGATCAGAAAGAAAAACAACATAAAAAGACTCAAAAACAAAACACTCTAAATAAAATCCTAAATTCTTCCCCCCACACATAATTTTTACATTGTCCTCAATGTAATGCTATTATCCCCCAATGCAAGAATTATATGTAAGAGAAAAGAACTATTAAACAAAAGA
The DNA here is from genome assembly GCA_030761205.1 of Fremontodendron californicum. Lineage (NCBI taxonomy): Eukaryota > Viridiplantae > Streptophyta > Magnoliopsida > Malvales > Malvaceae > Fremontodendron > Fremontodendron californicum. Next base: position 5,834,948 of record JAULJL010000014.1, read on the forward strand.
AACTTATGCAGCCTAAATGAACTTAAAAGCAGTAAACACAATTAACAAAGAAACATAAGAAATAAAATAAAAACAATAAAAATAATAAAAGAAAAAGGAAAAGAAAGAGAAAGCAAATCTGAATATGGAAGGTTGGCAATTTCATCTTTAATTGGGCTGCCTTCCCAATTAACACTTGAGTTAGTGTTTTGAATCTAACCAACACCCCTTCTTGGCTTTTTAGGCTTGTCAGGCTCATACATGAAATTTCCCAAATTTATGCGTTTGAGAGGAAGCTTTCTTTGCACAACAGTGGATGCATTCTCCATTACAAGTATTATTCCATCATCCTTGGTGGTGCATATCTCATCGAGGAATGGTGCATCTTTTGGTACTTGTTGAATGACATCCACAAACAAACTGTTTAAGGTTTCCAGCGTGTCTTGTTCATGTTCATCCTCCTTGAACTTTGCGAATCTACTAGGAAAAGGTGGAGAAGAAACATTAGTAAAAATTGGAATCTCAAACGTTACCTCAGGTGCCGAAATACTCTTATTTGGATTTGTGGCTTCTTTATCCTCAAGAATAGAATCCATCTCTAATTTAGTCTCATCCTCATCTTGTTCCTCATTCCTCAAGGTCACAATAATAGCATCTTCCTTTGGGTTAATCATTGTTTGGGCAGAGAGTTCTTCAGATCTTTGTGCTACCCATACCACCATACTACTAGCCAATAGGCTCATTTGCCTTTCCAAACTCTAGATACTTGCCCTTGTTTCCTGTTGAAATTGCAAAGTATCAGTAACAAGAGAATAGATAAGATCTTCTAAAGAAGTACCTGAGTTTTGAGTCATATGTGGTGGTCGAAAAAGATATGGTTCTTGGGACCATGATTGATTGAAGCTAGATGGATGAGTGTAATTGGCATAAGGATCTACTTCTTGGTAATTTTTCGAGTAGCCATAATTAGTATGATCCCACCATCCCTCATGGTAAGTGTTTGAGTAATGATCATACTGTTGGTCTTGGAACACTTGATGGCCTTGACATTCTCCCATGGCAAATTGTTGAACTGGGAAGGTGAGATTGGTGATGCACCCAAAAGAGTGTATCTTATTTAACCTTGCACTAAAAAGATCAATTGTAAGTATAGTAGTTAGCAAGGGTCGAGTCCTCAGGGATTGGGTTTTAGTTTATAAGTTGATAGTTTAAAACTTAAATTCAAGAACAATAAAAGAAAAGGGGTTTTTGAAGCCAGATTTAAACTAAAGTAAATAATAAGAATAAGATGCAAGGCGGTATAACCAGCCAATAAAAATATATATACTAAGCAAGGCGGTATAACCAGCCAATAAAAATATATATACTAAATTAGGCGGTATAACCAGCCAATAAAAATAAAACAAAATTAATATACAAATTAGGCGGTATAACCAGCCAATAAAAATAAATTTACTTTTAAAAATAAGCAAACTAGAAAAGTAAGAAAACAAGTAAGAAGAATCAAAAATGAAAAATATGGTTAAGGTTTCATTCTCCACCACTAGACATCATTAAGAATCAATTTCAGATCTATCAATATCAACCAACTATCAAAGTTAACAACCGTAGATAACAACAAGCTCTGTTATCCCAATCTTTCCTTAGTTTGTCGTTAAATAGAACAAGCTCTCTATTTAATCTCTAACCATCAAACAACCTAGAATAAGCTCTCTAGATTCAATTTAATGGCAGCTTTATGATGAGAAAGATAGGTTGATCTAAGCAACAAACACATAAGCTCGGATTGTTCAACTTAGGTTATGTTCCACTTTGCAATTATTGAAAACTTGACCATAATCATTAATCACAAATTGCCACTTATGAATAGGAAATCAAGACAATTACACGGATCAAGAATCCTAAACTAGCAATAGATAATTATCAAGATTTATCTAGTTGTACACCTAAACAAATCAAGACAACATCATGAACAATTCTTGTAGAAGAACATAAGCAACTTTGATAGAAAATTAATGATAGATAGAATCTGAAAATCAATCACAAAACATGTCTAGGGCTTTGAAATCACCCTTAACCAAATAGAAGTTTAGCCTAGCATAGGCATTATAAACATAAAATTAAATAGAATCTAAGAAGAAAATAAAAGAAAGAAAGAAAAAGAAGAAGAATATTAATTATCCAACCTCTTGCTCTTTCTAAAGAAAAAGAAAACTAGAGAAAAGAAAGAAGAAGAAAACTTAGAGAATTTTGTTAAAATGGCTAATATCCTACCAATCTCCAATATGATCCCTTACAATCATCCAAGGCCCTCTATTTATACACATTTTGGAGGGCTAAATGACAAGAGACAAGCTTTACAAATTTCAAAGGTAGGTATATGACGATTTTGATCAGCCAACTTGATGGTCGATTTCGTCAATATTGGAGGCCTGATCTGATCACATGGTCTTCTAGAAAAAGGTTCCCCTATCAGTTACGGAACCATAGCCGTTGGAATCAGCTCATTTGCTGATGTGGTTAAGCAGATATGGGCAAAATACGAAAACATGTCAGCACAGACGTCATTGCACATCAGCCACCTTGATGGTCGATTTCTTCAATATTGGAGGCCTGATCTGATCACATGGTCTTCTAGACAAAGGTTCCCCTATCAGTTACGGAACCATAGCCGTTGGAATCAGCTCATTTGCTGGTGTGGATAAGAAGATATGGGCATAATACGAAAACATGTCAGCACAGACGTCATTGCACATCAGCCAAATTGATGGTCGATTTCGCTAGGGAAAACGACTCCGTTTTAAGCAGTGTAAAACATGAAAAAGATAGATATGCCTCTTAGCTTTGCATGGCTACAAATTTCAGCCTTATTGCTTCAGTGAAACTCGAGATATAGCTGATATGGCAAAAGGTGTCGGAACTGAAACTGAACTGGATTTGCCCTTAATTCTAGTAATCTGAAATCACTCAAAGAAACTTGTGAAAAACACCAAAATACATAAAAATATAAAAGATCATAAACACAATTAGACTAAACAATAATAACTCGTATTTGACACAAAACATTAATAAAACATAAATAAAAACTATATAATTATACGAGTTATCACACCCCCACACTTAGATTGTTGCTAGTCCCTAGCAACGACTCAATAAAAATAAAATAAGAAAATCTAATCTAATCCATTTTCGTAGGAAATCACGGTGGCACTTAGCATGTGACACAAGCCTTTAAACCCCTAGGTGTCCCTAGTGGACGAGTTTAGTCTCGTGAGGGTTTACTAGAACGATACCCACAAACATTGAAAAACTAAAATATAAATAAACTGCATATACTAAAAATATTTACTCCTAATCCTTTCAATACAAATTAGATACAATATTTGAACAAGTCTTATAAACTAATCAATAGCTTAAAGAATTTCACAAAAAATCATGCTTGAATGTAAATTGTTTGAGTTAAGCCAATATTAGCATAACATATCTCAATCAAAATATTGCATGTTCAAATTTAATCTCAACTTCTCACATGGGATACCCTCATGATTTTCACTCTTTAAAGTAGTGGTGAAGTGTTTACACTCAATCAATCTCATGAAAACAGTTCTACCATATTCTTGCTTGTCCACCTATTCTCCACTATTTAGATCATACAACTTCATGAATCAAGAGGTCTTTAATCAAGGTTGTAATGGGGCCAAGGGGTTTGTAATGTGGTTGAAGAACAAAAGGATAAAGATATCACAAAGGTTCCAAAGAGTTCATAAAGTTTAGAGACATAAAAAGATCATACAAAGAAACTTCTCAAAACTCTTTACAAGTACATAGTCACCTAGGCCGGATATTTATGTTGGGCCTTTTCTTCATTCTAAACGACTTTGTAACATCTTTTTCTTTTTCCACAAATTCAAGAGATGATTCATATATATTTTTTTTTTTACATAGGAATGTATTTGCCAGTATTTCATTTCTTTTTCTCTTGACTTTTCTTTTCTTTCCCCCCCACACTTATTTCTTGTTTCTAACCCAAATTTTTAACTAAAAATATCCCTTGTCTTTGCAACTTGTTTCAAAACATGCTAATTCATCTTTGGAACAAAGGTAAAGATATAAGTATATTTAGGTTAGGGACAAGTTATGGTTACCAAAGAGATAGCTTATTCAATGTAGGCTCAAATTGGTTCACTAAGGGTGTGTTCTCTTGGAACATCAATAAGGGATGGCTGTTTGGCTCTGGCTAAAAATCCTAATGCCTCTATCATATTCATGTTGTCACATGTATCAATATAGTCTCAAACGGTTTAAAGCAAGTTCTAGAGAATCCTGTAATCATAAGAGCACTCAAGAAAGAAATTAGATTGATTTGTATAATGCATCAATCATTATAGGCTCAAAAACTCACAAGGATGATTATACAAGTCAGATTAAGTCTAAACATGCTTCTTTCTCAATCAACATATTATATTAACATTGGCTCATAAAAAGGTTGACATCAAGCTCAATTCTCATGAAAATCTTCTCACTAATAACCAGTTTAGACCTATGCAATTCATATCTCATCATTGTATTAAAAAGGAACTAAAACACACTAAAAATAATAATAATAATAAAGACTCATAAAAAAAAAAAAAAAAATAGTAGACAAAAATAAAAGAAATCCTAAATCATTCCCCCCACACTTAATTCTTACATTGTCCTCAATGTAAGTCTATTAACACAAATGAAAGAATCATGTGTAAGAGAAAAGAACTAATAACATAAGAATAGGAACAACTAAGACTCAAAACAAAACAAACTCATGCAACCTAAATAATCCTAAAATACTAAACAAAAATTAACAAGTAAACATAAAAAGATTAAAATCAAACTGACAAGGTATGTCTCAAGTCTCCCTTACTCAGACCTTGTTCAGAATGAATACTTCTAAATTGCTTAAAACACAACAAACTCTTTTTTTTTTTTTTTTTTTTTTTGAAAAGAAGAAATCAAACTGACAAGGTATGTCTCAAGTCTCCCTTACTCAGACCTTGTTCAGAATGAATACTTCTTAAATTTTTTTTTTTTTTTTTTTTTTTTTTTAAATTAGCAAAATATGTCCCTTACCCCCTACTAAAATATGACATTGTCCCCAATGTCAAATTTTAAAGGTAGAATTTAGGAGATATTACCTGCAGAGGTTGCTAACCACTTATTATAACTGAGACACAACAAGCAAAATGTTAGATAATGTCACAAAGACAAAGTGCAATCCACTCCTTGCTCGTCCATATCTCTTTTTCTTTTTCCGAGCGTTTGCGAAACAACCGTAGCAGATAAACACTCATAAGCTTGGAGCTTTTTAAGTAAATCTTCAATGGTTGTAGCAGAAATTATGGTTCTCCTTGCCTCTGAAAACATGAATCCATTATCCACAGCATTATCTAAATATAAAAGCAAATTACTAAAATAACCATTAATATTAAGCAAACCAATGGGTTTCTTATTTGTGACCAAAGATGACCAAGAAGCCACGCAAGCTATTTCTTCCAATGTACCCAGACCTCCTAGTAAAGCAATGAATGCATCGGCAGAATGGTACATGATTGTTATCCGTTCAGGGACACTCCAGACTTGTATTTCCTTACCCACGGTAGGTCCACAAAAACTTGTGAATAGTTTTGGCACGATTCCTAGAACTGGACTTCCTCCGGCGTGTGCTGCTGTAGCGACTGCTCCCATTAAACCCGTACTACCGCCTCCATAAATCAAGTGGATCTTTTGTTGGGCAAGTATTACTCCAACTCTTATGGCTTCATCAGCGAATATGTTATTTTTCCCTGGATAAGCTCCTCCAAAGACACAAATTTTTTTAATGCGCTGGGATGAAGTACTTTCCATTTTTTTTTTTCGAGTGCCTGAAAGAGAATGAGTACATGGTGTAATATATAGAGGACTGAGTAGTGAATCAGACAAGAGTAATAATGTCGCCGAAAGTGTATCTGACCTGTCAGAAGAAAATGTTAACCTAACAAAAGATTTTTGCGTGATTTCAGGAAGAAAATCAAAAAGAGAAGAAAAAATCAACCGTAAAAGACAAAAAAAAAAAAAAAAACGAGAATAATTACACAAATCGAACAACACGTAAATTAAAACAAAATAAAGTTATTGCAAATCAAACCAAAAGCTGAGAAGTCATTTATTGTAGTTGTGATTGTGGCTCACATCTTCCTCTGGTTTTACGTCCAGAAACGGCTTAAACGCCTTCTATGAGTCGAGGATATGCTTCCCATCCAGTTTTCTTACAAGCTGGCAAACAGGGTCTTTTAACATCAGATTCCCAAGATGTTGCCATTCCCTTTGGAATTGCGGCCATAAATCAAGAATTTCTCTTTGTACGTCTCCACTAGGATGCGTCTCAAGAGAAAGTTGGATATTACCCAAATTCTCCTTACTCAGTCCATCCTTAATGAATTCAATTTTATCATCTCGATTAGAGGACGGAATCCCAATAGAACGACATTTACCGTTACACGTCCATCGTGCACATTTGTGGCAATTTGAACTCATGCGCTTTGCTCGTCGCTTCTTTGCAAAAGTGCTTCTACCTGTACCTGGTAAATGCAAAACAGGAAGATATTCATCTTCACGTACCTTGGCTTCAATTATCCAACGTATGTCGTCAGGAATCCCTTTGTGCATAAGCATTCTTAATCTTTCAAGTCGAACTTGGTAAAGCTTCAGTAAAATATTTCGAGGAAAATGAGGAAATCGTTTCTGCAATCTTGTGAGAATATCATCCATCCTGAAAAAAAATGAAAAAAATGAAAGAGAAATTTGAAGAGAAATTTATTTACAATATCAGTTTTGTGGGTAGCTGATGGAACCGATTTAAATAATCACGGAGTACCGTTATCCGCCATTTAACCGGGGTTAAAAAAATAAATTAAAAATTATATTTACATCTTTGTAAGAGAAAAGAACTATTAAACAAAAGAAAAGAAAAACAATAAAAGATAGAATGATGGAGAGTAAGGAATATGCAAATCTGATATAATAGATGCTCTCCATCCTTTTGGGTTGCCTCCCAAGAAGCGCTTGGTTTATTGTCCTCAGCCTAACTTAGACCCATGCCATTATTATTCAACATACTTTGGCTCAAAAAGTGGAAACTCCTCCACATCTTGTATTGGAAAGTTCTCATAGTAAGGCTTCAATCTATGACCATTCACTTTGAATGCCTTATCTGTTTTTGGGCTTTGGATTTCAACTGCACCATGAGTAAATACATTAGTAATAACAAAAGGTCCAACCCAACGAGAACGTAACTTACCTGGATATAACTTAAGGCGTGAATGGAAGAGAAGAACTTTTTGTCCAACAATAAATTCTTTTCTTGATATCATCTTGTCATGGAATGCCTTAGTCTTTTCCTTGTAAATCCTAGAATTCTGATAGGCATCATTCCTTATCTCCTCTAATTCTTGTAGGTCAAGTTTTCTTTTCTTTCCTATCTCATCCATCTCCATGTTGCATTGTTTGATAGCCCAATATGATTTATGTTCCAATTCAACCGGAAGATGACAAGGCTTACCATAAACAAGTCGATAAGGAGACATACCAATGGGTGTCTTATAAGCTGTCCTATAAGCCCAAAGTGCATCATCAAGTCGTGAACTCCAATCCTTCCTATTTGGATTAACTGTCTTTTCAAGGATGGACTTAACTTCTCGGTTTGACACTTCAGCTTGCCCACTAGTTTGAGGATGATATGAGGTGGAGACCTTGTGTGTGATGTTATACTTCCTCAAAAGTGCTTCCATAGTCCTATTGCAAAAGTGAGTACCTCTATCGCTGATTATGGCCTTTGGCGTTCCAAACCTTCTTATAATCTGATCGGAGCAATGCTTCCAAAGGTAAGGATCATCCCATATGTAGTATTTGGCATCACTCTTGATCTTATTTCCTTGAGCTTGTGTCAACTCTTGTGGCAACTTCTTGGTAACTAAGTAATTAACAATATCAGCATACCAAGGAGTTGTTGTTCTTATAAAAAGAAGTTGCTCATCCGGAAAGTTCTCATTCAAGGGTAGTGCATCATCTTCATGAACTAAACGGCTAAGATGGTCCGCAACCAGGTTGTCACTACCTCTCTTATCTTTTATCTCCAAATCAAACTCTTGTAAGAGAAGTATCCATCTAATCAACCTTGGTTTGGCCTCCTTTTTAGTGAGTAAGTACTTAAGGGCTGCATGGTCAGAAAATACAATTACTTTAGTACCAATTAAATAAGATCGAAATTTTTCTAAAGCAAATACAACAGCCAAAAGTTCTTTTTCAGTAGTGGAATAGTTCAATTGAGCATCATTAAGAGTTCTTGAGGCATAATAAATGGCATGTGAGGCTTTGCCAACCCGTTGGCCCAAAACAGCTCCAATGGCATAGTCACTAGCATCACACATGATTTCAAAAGGTACATTCCAATCTGGTGGTTGGATGATAGGAGCTGATGTCAAGAGTCCCTTCAATGTTTCAAACGCCTCTTTGCATTTATCATCAAAGTGGAAAACCACATCTTTTTGTAGTAGCTTGCAAAGAGGTAATGTGATCTTTGAGAAGTCTTTGATAAATCTCCTATAGAAACCTGCATGTCCAAGAAAAGAACGAACCTCTCTCACATTTGTGGGAGGTGGTAAAGAATGCATAATATCTATTTTAGACTTATCAACCTCTATCCCTCTAGAAGAAATAACATGGCCCAAAACTATTCCTTGTTCTACCATAAAGTGACATTTTTCCCAATTCAAAACAAGGTTAGTTTCCATGCATCTTTCAAGTACAAGTGTAAGGTTCTCTAGACATCTATCAAAAGAATCACCATAGACACTAAAATCATCCATAAACACTTCTATGATATTCTCTACATAATCTGAAAATATGCTAACCATACACCTTTGGAATGTAGCTGGTGCATTACAAAGACCAAATGGCATACGCCGGTATGCAAAAGTACCAAATGGACATGTGAATGTTGTTTTCTCTTGGTCCTCCGGAGCAATGGCTATCTGATTATAACCTGAAAAACCATCAAGAAAACAATAATGAGAATGGCCAGCTAACCTTTCAAGCATTTGATCAATAAAAGGTAAAGGAAAGTGGTCTTTGCGAGTTGTGGAATTAAGTTTACGATAATCAATACAAACTCGCCATCCTGTTTGAATCCTAGTAGGAACAAGTTCATTCTCATTAATTGTTACCACCGTTACACCTGATTTCTTTGGAACCACTTGGACTGGGCTCACCCATTTGCTATCCGAGATAGGATAGATCACTCCAACATCTAGGAGCTTCAGTATCTCCTTTTTCACAACCTCCATCATAGGAGGGTTCAATCTTCTTTGTGCTTCTCTTGTTGGTTTAGACCCTTCCTCTAACAAAATCCGGTGCATGCACATGGATGGGCTTATTCCCTTGATATCGGCAATTGTCCAACCAATTGCTGTTTTATGCTCTCTAAGCACCCGGATAAGTCGCTCTTCTTGCAAAGGTGTGAGCTCTTTGGCAATGATGACAGGTAGTGTGTCCTTTTCCCCTAAGAACAAATATTTCAAGTGGTTCGGTAGTGGTTTCAACTCTAAAGTTGGTGCCTGCAAAATGGAAGGTAGAAGTTTCTCATTAGATAAAGGCAAATTAATAAATGAAACATCAAACCTTGCATCTTTAGGTTGCAGCGAGTGTAAAGATTCTAGTGCCCCTTCCACATGGTCACTCAAGGCTAGTTTAGCATTCCCCATTCCGAGATGGTTGCTAAGGACTATTTCCACACTATCTTCACCATCTAGCTCATAAGCTTGCTGCACTAGTGAGTAAATTATATCAATATTAAAAACAGAATGCACATCACTAGGATATCTCATGGCCTCAAAAATGTTAAAGCGAATTATTTCACCATCAAATTCCATAGTTAAAGTGCCATCATGTACATCTATTTTAGTTCTTGCTGTTTTCAAGAATGGTCTCCCTAATAGAATAGGTGTGGGATTAGAAGACATCTCATCTTCCATCTCAATAACATAAAAGTCAGCGGGAAAAACCAATTCATTAACCTGTACAAGAACGTCTTCTACAACTCCTCTTGGATAAGTGTTAGAACGGTCAGCAAGTTGTATTATAACACCGGTTTCCTCTAATGGTCCTAGATTCAATGAAGCATAAATTGAATATGGCATGACATTAATAGATGCCCCTAGATCTAGCATAGCACGCTCAAACCTGGTGTTGCCTATCTTACAAGGAATGGTAAACATACCTGGATCCTTGCATTTAGGTGGGAGTTTCTTTTGAAGAACAGCTGACACATTCTCCCCTACACTTACCTTTTCATTCCATTTCAACTTCCGTTTAGATGTGCACAACTCTTTTAGGAACTTGGCATATCTTGGCACTTGCTTGATAGCATCTAGTAAAGGAATGTTCACCTCTACTTTCCGGAAGGTTTCCAAAATTTCCTTCTCTTGCTCCTCCTTCTTGGACTTTGCTAACCTGCTAGGAAAAGGTGGAGGAGTTATATAAGAAGGAAAGGATGGTTTAGGAATTACCTTTTTTAGTGGCTCGTTGGGATGTGAAGAGGATGCCATGGTATTGTTCTCCCCTTGAGCACTATCATTTTGTGGTTTCTCTAGCTGTTTCCCACTTCTTAAATTTATAGCATTGGCATTCTCTCTTGGATTCACTATGGTTTGAGAAGGTAATTTCCCAGAATCCCTTGCTTGCATTTGACTCATGGTTGTTGCCAATTGCCCTATTTGAGTCTCCAAATTTCGAATACTTGTCTTTGTTTCCTGTTGAAATTGAATTGTATTAGTAGAAAGAGCTTTAACAAGATCTTCAAGAGAAGTACCTGAATTTTGGGTGGGTGGTAGTTGTTGTCGGGTTTGGTATGGTTGTTGCACTCTTTGCTGAAAACCCGGTGGCCTGTGGTCAAATGGTGGAGGAATAGTTTGTGATTGGTTCCCTCCATAATTGAAGTTTGGATGATCCCTCCATCCTGGATTGTAAGTGTTTGAGTAGGGATCATATTTCCTTGATTGGTTCTGAAATCCACCCATGGCATTCACATGTTCATTGGTATCCTCTTGAAGTGTTGGACACATATCAGTTTGGTGCCCTATGTTTGAACATATGCCACAAGCCTTTATTTGTTGTATTTTACCTACAGCAAATTGTTGAACAAGAGAAGTCAGTTTATCAAATTTTTGTTCAAGGGATGATATACTTACCTCATTAACTCTCTTGGGTTGTGGTGGTGGATCTTGTCTCATTGAGAACTGTTGAGAATTGGCTGCCATGTTGGAGATTAATGTTCTAGCAGCCCTGGGAGTCTTATCAACTAGAGCTCCCCCACTAGCGGCATCTATCATACTTCTCTCCATGGGCATGAGACCTTCATAGAAGTATTGGATGAGAAGTTGTTCACTTATCTGATGGTGTGGACATGATGCACAAAGTTTCTTGAACCTCTCCCAATATTCATATAAGGACTCTCCGTTGTATTGCCGAATCCCACATATCTCTTTCCTAATGTTGGCAGCCTTAGATGCTGGGAAATACCTTTCCAAGAATGCTTTCTTCAAATCATTCCATGTAGTGATGGTCCCGGATGGTAGATAGTAGAGCCATTCCTTTGCTGAATCAGCTAGAGAGAATGGGAAGGCTCTCAACTTAACTTGCTCTTCCGTGACCCCTGTTGGTCTCATGCTTGAGCAAACTACATGGAATTCCTTGAGGTGCTTATTTGGATCCTCTCCTGCAAAACCATGAAAAGTTGGGAGAAGGTGAATCAAACCAGATTTTAATTCAAAAGCTACCTCAAGATTAGCATATTCAATGCATAATGGTTGTTGACCCAAGTCCGGAGCGGCTAGCTCCTTGAGAGTTCGGTTGTCAGCTGCTGCCATCTCTCCTTGCTCCTCTTGGATGTTTTGGATCAACTCCTCGATTGGTTGTTGGTGAGAAGTTATAAATTCCCGAATTTTCCTAAGTCGTAAGTCTTCTTCGGGAGCTTGGAACATTCACTAATAAAAAAAATAAGAAAGTAAATAATTAGAACAGAAAATAAGAATAAACCAATAAACTAATAAACTAAAGAAAGCAATCCCCGGCAACGGCGCCAAAAACTTGATGCACCCAAAAGAGTGTATCTTATTTAACCTTGCACTAAAAAGATCAATTGTAAGTATAGTAGTTAGCAAGGGTCGAGACCTCAGGGATTGGGTTTTAGTTTATAAGTTGATAGTTTAAAACTTAAATTCAAGAACAATAAAAGAAAAGAGGTTTTTGAAGCCAGATTTAAACTAAAGTAAATAATAAGAATAAGATGCAAGGCGGTATAACCAGCCAATAAAAATATATATACTAAGCAAGGCGGTATAACCAGCCAATAAAAATATATATACTAAATTAGGCGGTATAACCAGCCAATAAAAATAAAACAAAATTAATATACAAATTAGGCGGTATAACCAGCCAATAAAAATAAATTTACTTTTAAAAATAAGCAAACTAGAAAAGTAAGAAAACAAGTAAGAAGAATCAAAAATGAAAAATATGGTTAAGGTTTCATTCTCCACCACTAGACATCATTAAGAATCAATTTCAGATCTATCAATATCAACCAACTATCAAAGTTAACAACCGTAGATAACAACAAGCTCTGTTATCCCAATCTTTCCTTAGTTTGTCGTTAAATAGAACAAGCTCTCTATTTAATCTCTAACCATCAAACAACCTAGAATAAGCTCTCTAGATTCAATTTAATGGCAGCTTTATGATGAGAAAGATAGGTTGATCTAAGCAACAAACACATAAGCTCGGATTGTTCAACTTAGGTTATGTTCCACTTTGCAATTATTGAAAACTTGACCATAATCATTAATCACAAATTGCCACTTATGACAATTACACGGATCAAGACTCCTAAACTAGCAATAGATAATTATCAAGATTTATCTAGTTGTACACCTAAACAAATCAAGACAACATCATGAACAATTCTTGTAGAAGAACATAAGCAACTTTGATAGAAAATTAATGATAGATAGAATCTGAAAATCAATCACAAAACATGTCTAGGGCTTTGAAATCACCCTTAACCAAATAGAAGTTTAGCCTAGCATAGGCATTATAAACATAAAATTAAATAGAATCTAAGAAGAAAATAAAAGAAAGAAAGAAAAAGAAGAAGAATATTAATTATCCAACCTCTTGCTCTTTCTAAAGAAAAAGAAAACTAGAGAAAAGAAAGAAGAAGAAAACTTAGAGAATTTTGTTAAAATGGCTAATATCCTACCAATCTCCAATATGATCCCTTACAATCATCCAAGGCCCTCTATTTATACACATTTTGGAGGGCTAAATGACAAGAGACAAGCTTTACAAATTTCAAAGGTAGGTATATGACGATTTTGATCAGCCAACTTGATGGTCGATTTCGTCAATATTGGAGGCCTGATCTGATCACATGGTCTTCTAGAAAAAGGTTCCCCTATCAGTTACGGAACCATAGCCGTTGGAATCACCTCATTTGCTGATGTGGTTAAGCAGATATGGGTAAAATACGAAAACATGTCATTGCACATCAGCCACCTTGATGGTCGATTTCTTCAATATTGGAGGCCTGATCTGATCACATGGTCTTCTAGACAAAGGTTCCCCTATCAGTTACGGAACCATAGCCGTTGGAATCAGCTCATTTACGGGTGTGGATAAGAAGATATGGGCATAATACGAAAACATGTCAGCACAGACGTCATTGCACATCAGCCAACTTGATGGTCGATTTCGCTAGGGAAAACGACTCCGTTTTAAGAAGTGTAAAACATGAAAAAGATAGATATGCCTCTTAGCTTTGCATGGCTACAAATTTCAGCCTTATTGCTTCAGTGAAACTCGAGATATAGCTGATATGGCAAAAGGTGTCGGAACTGAAACTGAACTGGATTTGCCCTTAATTCTAGTAATCTGAAATCACTCAAAGAAACTTGTGAAAAACACCAAAATACATAAAAATATAAAAGATCATAAACACAATTAGACTAAACATTAATAACTCGTATTTGACACAAAACATTAATAAAACATAACTAAAAACTATATAATTATACGAGTTATCAATTGGCTTGTTGATTCTCCATGTTCATGTATGCCACCAACTCTTCAAGTGTTAGATTGCTCAATTCCATCGTTTTTTATTTTTTTATTTTTTATTTTTTTATTTTTCAAAATTTGATCAGAAAAACCCGTATGTACAAGAAAATAAAACTCATTAGAACTGAAAATAAGAATAAACCAAGTAACAAATAAACTAAAGAAAACAATCCCCGGCAACGGCGCCAAAAATTTGATGCACCCAAAAGAGTGTATCTTATTTAACCTTGCACTAAAAAGATCAATTGTAAGTATAATGATTAGCAAGGGTCGAGTCCTCAGGGATTGGGTTTTAATTTATGAGTTATTAGTTTATAACTTACGTTCAAAGAAAACAATAAAAGAAAAGGGGTTTTTGAAGCCAGATTTAAACTAAGTAAATAATAAGAATAAGATGCAAGGCGGTATAACCAGCCAATAAAAATATATATACTAAATTAGGCGGTATAACCAGCCAATAAAAATATATATACTAAATTAGGCGGTATAACCAGCCAATAAAAATAAAACAAAGTTAATATACAAATTAGGCGGTATAACCAGCCAATAAAAATAAATATAAAAAAATAAGCAAACTAAAAGTAAGAAAACAAGTAAGTAAGAAGAATTAAATATGAAAAATATGGTTAAGGTTTCATTCTCCACCACTAGACATCATTAAGAATCAATTTCAGATCTATCAATATCAACCAACTATCAAAGTTAACAACCGTAGATAACAACAAGCTCTGTTACCCCAATCTTTCCTTAGTTTGTCGTTAAATAGAACAAGCTCTCTATTTAATCTCTAACCATTAAACAACCTAGAATAAGCTCTCTAAATTCAATTTAATGGCAGCTTTATGATGAGAAAGATAGGTTGATCTAAGCAACAAACACATAAGCTCGGATTGTTCAACTTAGGTTATGTTCCACTTTGCAATTATTGAAAACTTGACCATAATCATTAATCACAAATTGCCACTTATGAATAGGAAATCAAGACAATTACACGGATCAAGACTCCTAAACTAGCAATAGATAATTATCAAGATCTATCTAGTTGTACACCTAAATAAATCAAGACAACATCATGAACAATTCTTGTAGAAGAACATAAGCAACTTTGATAGAAAATTAATGATAGATAGAATCTGAAAATCAATCACAAAACATGTCTAGGGCTTTGAAATCACCCTTAACCAAATAGAAGTTTAGCCTAGCATAGGCATTATAAACATAAAATTAAATAGAATCTAAGAAGAAAATAAAAGAAAGAAAGAAGAAGAAGAAGAATATTAATTATCCAACCTCTTGCTCTTTCTAAAGAAAAACAAAACTAGAGAAAAGAAAGAAGAAGAAAACTTAGAGAATTTTATTACAATGGCTAATATCCTACCTATGTACAATATGATCCTCTACAATCATCCAAGGCCCTCTATTTATACACATTTTGGAAGGCTAAATGACAAGAGACAAGCTTTACAAATTTCAAAGGTAGGTATAATAGGTGGGTGAATTTTTCTAACAATTTTCGTCATATTGTATGACAATTTTGATCAGCCAACTTGATGGTCGATTTCTTCAATGTTGGAGGCCTGATCTGATCACATGGTCTTCTAGAAAAAGGTTCCCCTATCAGTTACGGATCCATAGCCGTTGGAATCAGCTCATTTGCTGATGTGGATAAGCAGATATGGGCAAAATACGAAAACATGTCAGCACAGATGTCATTGCACATCAGCCAACTTGATGGTCGATTTCGTCAATATTAGAGGCCTGATCTGATCATATGGTCTTCTAGACAAAGGTTCCCGTATCAGTTACGGATCCATAGCCATTGGAATCAGCTCATTTGCTGATGTGGATAAGCAGATATGGGCAAAATACGAAAACAGGTCAGCACAGACGTCATTGCACATCAGCCAACTTGATGGTCGATTTCGCTAGGGAAAACGACTCCGTTTCAAGAAGTATAAAACATGAAAAAGCTAGATATGCCTCTTAGCTTTGCACGGCTACAAATTTCAGCCTTATTGCTTCAGTGAAACTCCAGATATAGCTGATATGGAAAAATGTGTCGGAACTGGAACTGAACTGGATTTGCCCTTAATTCTAGTAATCTGAATTCACTCAAAGAAACTTGTGAAAAACACCAAATTACATAAAAATATAAAAGATCATAAACACAATTAGACTAAACAATAATAACTCGTATTTGACACAAAACAATAATAAAACATAACTAAAAACTATATAATTATACGAGTTATCATGACCAAAGATGACCAAGAAGCCACGCAAGCTATTTCTTCCAATGTACCCAGACCTCCTGGTAAAGCAATGAATGCATCGGCAGAATGGTACATGATTGTTATCCGTTCAGGGACACTCCAGACTTGTATTTCCTTACCCACGGTAGGTCCACAAAAACTTGTGAATAGTTTTGGCACGATTCCTAGAACTGGACTTCCTCCGGCGTGTGCTGCTGTAGCGACTGCTCCCATTAAACCCGTACTACCGCCTCCATAAATCAAGTGGATCTTTTGTTGGGCAAGTATTACTCCAACTCTTATGGCTTCATCAGCGAATATGTTATTTTTTCCTGGATAAGCACCTCCAAAGACACAAATTTTTTTAATGCGCTGGGATGAAGTACTTTCCATTTTTTTTTCTTCGAGTGCCTGAAAGAGAATGAGTACATGGTGTAATATATAGAGGACTGAGTAATGAATCAGACAAGAGTAATAATGTCGCCGAAAGTGTATCTGACCTGTCAGAAGAAAATGTTAACCTAACAAAAGATTTTTGCGTGATTTCAGGAAGAAAATCAAAAAGAGAAGAAAAAATCAACCGTAAAAGACAAATAAAAAAAACGAGAATAATTACACAAATCGAACAACACGTAAATTAAAACAAAATAAATTTATTGCAAATCAAACCAAAAGCTGAGAAGTCATTTATTGTAGTTGTGATTGTGGCTCACATCTTCCTCTGGTTTTACGTCCAGAAACGGCTTAAACGCCTTCTATGAGTCGAGGATATGCTTCCCATCCAGTTTTCTTACAAGCTGGCAAACAGGGTCTTTTAACATCAGATTCCCAAGATGTTGCCATTCCCTTTGGAATTGCGGCCATAAATCAAGAATTTCTCTTTGTACGTCTCCACTAGGATGCGTCTCAAGAGAAAGTTGGATATTACCCAAATTCTCCTTACTCAGTCCATCCTTAATGAATTCAATTTTATCATCTCGATTAGAGGACGGAATCCCAATAGAACGACATTTACCGTTACACGTCCATCGTGCACATTTGTGGCAATTTGAACTCATGCGCTTTGCTCGTCGCTTCTTTGCAAAAGTGCTTCTACCTGTACCTGGTAAATGCAAAACAGGAAGATATTCATCTTCACGTACCTTGGCTTCAATTATCCAACGTATGTCGTCAGGAATCCCTTTGTGCATAAGCATTCTTAATCTTTCAAGTCGAACTTGGTAAAGCTTCAGTAAAATATTTCGAGGAAAAGGAGGAAATCGTTTCTGCAATCTTGTGAGAATATCATCCATCCTGAAAAAAAATGAAAAAAATTGAAAGAGAAATTGGAAGAGAAATTTATATACAATATCAGTTTTGTGGGTAGCTGATGGAACCGATTTAAATAATCACGGAGTACCGTTATCCGCCATTTAACCGGGGTTAAAAAAAAATTATATTTACATCTAGTTATTTTCAAAACAAGGATCAGAAAGAAAAACAACATAAAAAGACTCAAAAACAAAACACTCTAAATAAAATCCTAAATTCTTCCCCCCACACATAATTTTTACATTGTCCTAATGTAATGCTATTATCCCCCAATGCAAGAATTATATGTAAGAGAAAAGAACTATTAAACAAAAGAAAAGAAAAACAATAAAAGATAGAATGATGGAGAGTAAGGAATATGCAAATCTGATATAATAGATGCTCTCCATCCTTTTGGGTTGCCTCTCCAAGAAGCGCTTGGTTTATTGTCCTCAGCTTGACTTAGACCCATGCCATTATTATTCAACATACTTTGGCTCAAAAAGTGGAAACTCCTCCACATCTTGTATTGGAAAGTTCTCATAGTAAGGCTTCAATCTATGACCATTCACTTTGAATGCCTTATCTGTTTTCGGGCTTTGGATTTCAACTGCACCATGAGTAAATACATTAGTAATAACAAAAGGTCCAACCCAACGAGAACGTAACTTACCTGGATATAACTTAAGGCGTGAATGGAAGAGAAGAACTTTTTGTCCAACAACAAATTCTTTTCTTGATATCATCTTGTCATGGAATGCCTTAGTCTTTTCCTTGTAAATCCTAGAATTCTGATAGGCATCATTCCTTATCTCCTCTAATTCTTGTAGGTCAAGTTTTCTTTTCTTTCCTATCTCATCCATCTCCATGTTGCATTGTTTGATAGCCCAATATGATTTATGTTCCAATTCAACCGGAAGATGACAAGGCTTACCATAAACAAGTCGATAAGGAGACATACCAATGGGTGTCTTATATGCTGTCCTATAAGCCCAAAGTGCATCATCAAGTCGTGAACTCCAATCCTTCCTATTTGGATTAACTGTCTTTTCAAGGATGGACTTAACTTCTCGGTTTAACACTTCAGCTTGCCCACTAGTTTGAGGATGATATGAGGTGGAGACCTTGTGTGTGATGTTATACTTCCTCAAAAGTGCTTCTATAGTCCTATTGCAAAAGTGAGTACCTCTATCGCTGATTATGGCCTTTGGCGTTCCAAACCTAGCCAAGATGTTAGTCTTGACAAAATCTGAAACAACTTTAGAGTCATTAGTCCTAGTGGATTTTGCTTCCACCCACTTTGAAACATAATCAACGGCAAGTAAAATATAAAGATTACCAAAAGAAGGAGGAAAAGGTCCCATGAAATCCATGCCCCATACATCAAAAATTTCAACAATAAGTATTGGAGTTTGAGGCATTTGATTTCTAGCACCTAAGTTACCTGTTCTTTGGCAACGATCACATGACTTGCAAAAGAGGTATGCATCTTTGAATATGGTAGGCCAATAAAATCCAGAATCAAGAACTTTCATGGCTGTTCTTTTGGATCCAAAGTGTCCTCCACATGCATAAGAGTGACAAAAGGTGAGAATAGATTGAAATTCAGTTTCGAGTACACACCTTCTTATAATCTGATCGGAGCAATGCTTCCAAAGGTAAGGATCATCCCATATGTAGTATTTGGCATCACTCTTGATCTTATTTCTTTGAGCTTGTGTCAACTCTTGTGGCAACTTCTTGGTAACTAAGTAATTAACAATATCAGCATACCAAGGAGTTGTTGTACTTATAAAAAGAAGTTGCTCATCCGGAAAGTTCTCATTCAAGGGTAGTGCATCCTCTTCATGAACTAAACGGCTAAGATGGTCCGCAACCAAGTTATCACTACCTCTCTTATCTTTTATCTCCAAATCAAACTCTTGTAAGAGAAGTATCCATCTGATCAACCTTGGTTTGGCCTCCTTCTTAGTAAGTAAGTACCTAAGGGCTGCATGGTCAGAAAATACAATTACTTTAGTACCAATTAAATAAGATCGAAATTTTTCTAAAGCAAATACAACAGCCAAAAGTTCTTTTTCAGTAGTGGAATAGTTCAATTGAGCATCATTAAGAGTTCGTGAGGCATAATAAATGGCATGTGAGGCTTTGCCAACCCGTTGGCCCAAAACAACTCCAATAGCATAGTCACTAGCGTCACACATGATTTCAAAAGGTACATTCGAATCTGGTGGTTGGATGATAGGAGCTGATGTCAAGAGTCCCTTCAATGTTTCAAACGCCTCTTTGCATTTATCATCAAAGTGGAAAACCACATCTTTTTGTAGTAGCTTGCAAAGAGGTAATGTGATCTTTGAGAAGTCTTTGATAAATCTCCTATAGAAACCTGCATGTCCAAGAAAAGAACGAACCTCTCTCACATTTGTGGGAGGTGGTAAAGAATGCATAATATCTATTTTAGATTTATCAACCTCCATCCCTCTAGAAGAAATAACATGGCCCAAAACTATTCCTTGTTCTACCATAAAGTGACATTTTTCCCAATTCAAAACAAGGTTAGTTTCCATGCATCTTTCAAGTACAAGTGTAAGGTTCTCTAGACATCTATCAAAAGAATCACCATAGACACTAAAATCATCCATAAACACTTCTATGATGTTCTCTACATAATCTGAAAATATGCTAACCATACACCTTTGGAATGTAGCTGGTGCATTACAAAGACCAAATGGCATACGCCGGTATGCAAAAGTACCAAATGGACATGTGAATGTTGTTTTCTCTTGGTCCTCCGGAGCAATGGCTATCTGATTATAACCTGAAAAACCATCAAGAAAACAATAATGAGAATGGCCAGCTAACCTTTCAAGCATTTGATCAATAAAAGGTAAAGGAAAGTGGTCTTTGCGAGTTGTGGAATTAAGTTTACGATAATCAATACAAACTCGCCATCCTGTTTGAATCCTAGTAGGAACAAGTTCATTCTCATTATTTGTTACCACCGTTACACCTGATTTCTTTGGAACCACTTGGACCGGGCTCACCCATTTGCTATCCGAGATAGGATAGATCACTCCAACATCTAGGAGCTTCAGTATCTCCTTTTTCACAACCTCCATCATAGGAGGGTTCAATCTTCTTTGTGCTTCTCTTGTTGGTTTGGACCCTTCCTCTAACAAAATCCGGTGCATGCACATGGATGGGCTTATTCCCTTGATATCGGCAATTGTCCAACCAATTGCTGTTTTATGCTCTCTAAGCACCCGGTTAGTCGCTCTTCTTGCAAAAGTGTGAGCTCTTTGGCAATGATGATCGGTAGTGTGTCCTTTTTACCTAGGAACACATATTTCAAGTGGTTCGGTAGTGGTTTCAACTCTAAAGTTGGTGCCTGCAAAATGGAAGGTAGAAGTTTCTCATTAGATAAAGGCAAATCAATAAATGAAACATCAAACCTTGCATCTTTAGGTGGCAGCGAGTGTAAAGATTCTAGTGCCCCTTCCACATGGTCACTCAAGGCTAGTTTAGCATTCCCCATTCCGAGATGGTTGCTAAGGACTATTTCCACACTATCTTCACCATCTAGCTCATAAGCTTGCTGCACTAGTGAGTCAATTATATCAATATTAAAAACAGAATGCACATCACTAGGATATCTCATGGCCTCAAAAATGTTAAAGCGAATTATTTCACCATCAAATTCCATAGTTAAAGTGCCATCATGTACATCTATTTTAGTTCTTGCTGTTTTCAAGAATGGTCTCCCTAATAGAATAGGTGTGGGATTAGAAGACATCTCATCTTCCATCTCAATAACATAAAAGTCAGCGGGAAAAACCAATTCATTAACCTGTACAAGAACGTCTTCTACAACTCCTCTTGGATAAGTGTTAGAATGGTCAGCAAGTTGTATTATAACACCGGTTTCCTCTAATGGTCCTAGATTCAATGAAGCATAAATTGAATATGCCATGACATTAATAGATGCCCCTAGATCTAGCATATCAAGCATAAATTGAACAAGTTTAGGAGTCTTGATCCGTGTAATTGTCTTGATTTCCTATTCATAAGTGGCAATTTGTGATTAATGATTATGGTCAAGTTTTCAATAATTGCAAAGTGGAACATAACCTAAGTTGAACAATCCGAGCTTATGTGTTTGTTGCTTAGATCAACCTATCTTTCTCATCATAAAGCTGCCATTAAATTGAATTTAGAGAGCTTATTCTAGGTTGTTTAATGGTTAGAGATTAAATAGAGAGCTTGTTCTATTTAACGACAAACTAAGGAAAGATTGGGATAACAGAGCTTGTTGTTATCTACGGTTGTTAACTTTGATAGTTGGTTGATATTGATAGATCTGAAATTGATTCTTAATGATGTCTAGTGGTGGAGAATGAAACCTTAACCATATTTTTCATATTTGATTCTTCTTACTTACTTGTTTTCTTACTTTTCTAGTTTGCTTATTTTTAAAAGTATATTTATTTTTATTGGCTGGTTATACCGCCTAATTTGTATATTAACTTTGTTTTATTTTTATTGGCTGGTTATACCGCCTAATTTAGT
Organism: Fremontodendron californicum; assembly: GCA_030761205.1. Classification (NCBI taxonomy): domain Eukaryota; kingdom Viridiplantae; phylum Streptophyta; class Magnoliopsida; order Malvales; family Malvaceae; genus Fremontodendron; species Fremontodendron californicum. Next base: position 5,857,216 of record JAULJL010000014.1, read on the forward strand.
ATATATATTGGCTGGTTATACCGCCTAATTTAGTATATATATTTTTATTGGCTGGTTATACCGCCTTGCATCTTATTCTTATTATTTACTTTAGTTTAAATCTGGCTTCAAAAACCCCTTTTCTTTTATTGTTCTTGAATTTAAGTTTTAAACTATTAACTTATAAACTAAAACCCAATCCCTGAGGACTCGACCCTTGCTAACTACTATACTTACAATTTATCTTTTTAGTGCAAGGTTAAATAAGATACACTCTTTTGGGTGCATCAAATTTTTGGCGCCGTTGCCGGGGATTGTTTTCTTTAGTTTATTTGTTACTTGGTTTATTCTTATTTTCAGTTCTAATGAGTTTTATTTTCTTGTACATACGGGTTTTTCTGATCAAATTTTGAAAAAAAAAATAATAAAAAAATAATAAAAAAAACGATGGAATTGAGCAATCTAACACTTGAAGAGTTGGTGGCATACATGAACATGGAAAATCAACAAGCCAATCTCACCTATCCAGTTCAACAATTGGCCATGGGAGGATGTCAAGGCCATCAAGTGTTCCAAGACCAACAGTATGATCATTACTCAAACACTTACCATGTGGGATGGTGGGATCATACTAATTATGGCTATTCGAAAAATTACCAAGAAGTAGATCCTTATGCCAATTACACTCATCCATCTAGCTTCAATCAATCATGGTCTCAAGAACCAGATCTTTTTCAACCACCACATATGACTCAAAACTCAGGTACTTCTTTAGAAGATCTTGTCTATTCTCTTGTTACTGATTCTTTGCAATTTCAACAGGAAACAAGGGCAAGCATCCAGAGTTTGGAAAAGCAAATGAGCCAATTGGCTAGTAGTATGGTGGGATGGGTAGCACAAAGATCTGAAGAACTCCCAGCCCAAACGATGGTTAACCCAAAGGAGAATGCTACTATTGTGACCTTGAAGAATGAGGAACAAGATGAGGATGAAACAAAATTAGAGATGGATTCTATTCTTGAGGATAATGAAGCCAAAGATCCAAATAAGAGTATTTCGGCACCTGAGGTAACGTTTGAGATTCCAATTTTTACTAATGTTTCTTCTCCACCTTTTCCTAGTAGATTCGCAAAGTTCAAGGAGGATGAACATGAACAAGACACGCTGGAAACCTTAAACAGTTTGTTTGTGGATGTCATTCAACAAGTACCAAAAGATGCACCATTCCTCGATGAGATATGCACCACCAAGGATGATGGAATAATACTTGTAATGGAGAATGCATCCACTGTTGTGCAAAGAAAGCTTCCTCTCAAACGCATAAATTTGGAAAATTTCATGTATGAGCCTGACAAGCCTAAAAAGCCAAGAAAGGGTGTTGGTTAGATTCAAAACACTAACTCAAGTGTTAATTGGGAAGGCAGCCCAATTAAAGATGAAATTACCAACCTTCCATATTCAGATTTGCTTTCTCTTTCTTTTCCTTTTTCTTTTATTATTTTTATTGTTTTTATTTTATTTCTTATGTTTCTTTGTTAATTGTGTTTACTGCTTTTAAGTTCATTTAGGCTGCATAAGTTTCTTTTGTTTAATAGTTCTTTTCTCTTACATATAATTCTTGCATTGGGGGATAATAGCATTACATTAATGACAATGTAAGAGTTATGTGTGGGGGGAAGAATTTAGGATTTTATTTAGAGTGTTTTGTTTTTGAGTCTTTTTATGTTGTTTTTCTTTCTGATCCTGGTTTTGAAAATAACTAGATGTAAATATAATTTTTAATTTTTTACCCCGGTTAAATGGCGGATAACGGTACTCCGTGATTATTTAAATCGGTTCCATCAGCTACCCACAAAACTGATATTGTATATAAATTTCTCTTCCAATTTCTCTTTCAATTTTTTTCATTTTTTTTCAGGATGGATGATATTCTCACAAGATTGCAGAAACGATTTCCTCCTTTATCTCGAAATATTTTACTGAAGCTTTACCAAGTTCGACTTGAAAGATTAAGAATGCTTATGCACAAAGGGATTCCTGACGACATATGTTGGATAATTGAAGCCAAGGTACGTGAAGATGAATATCTTCCTGTTTTGCATTTACCAGGTACAGGTAGAAGCACTTTTGCAAAGAAGCGACGAGCAAAGTGCATGAGTTCAAATTGCCACAAATGTGCACGATGGACGTGTAACGGTAAATGTCGTTCTATTGGGATTCCGTCCTCTAATCGAGATGATAAAATTGAATTCATTAAGGATGGACTGAGTAAGGAGAATTTGGGTAATATCCAACTTTCTCTTGAGACGCATCCTAGTGGAGACGTACAAAGAGAAATTCTTGATTTATGGCCGCAATTCCAAAGGGAATGGCAACATCTTGGGAATCTGATGTTAAAAGACCCTGTTTGCCAGCTTGTAAGAAAACTTGATGGGAAGCATATCCTCGACTCATAGAAGGCGTTTAAGCCGTTTCTGGACGTAAAACCAGAGGAAGATGTGAGCCACAATCACAACTACAATAAATGACTTCTCAGCTTTTGGTTTGATTTGCAATAACTTTATTTTGGTTTAATTTACGTGTAGTTCGATTTGTGTAATTATTCTCATTTTTTTTTATTTGTCTTTTACGGTTGATTTTTTCTTCTCTTTTTGATTTTCTTCCTGAAATCACGCAAAAATCTTTTGTTAGGTTAACATTTTCTTCTTACAGGTTAGATTCACTTTCGGCGACATTATTACTCTTGTCTGATTCACTACTCAGTCCTCTATATATTACACCATGTACTCATTCTCTTTTAGGCACTCGAAAAAAAAAATGGAAAGTACTTCATCCCAGCGCATTAAAAAAATTTGTGTCTTTGGAGGTGCTTATCCAGGGAAAAATAACATATTCGCTGATGAAGCCATAAGAGTTGGAGTAATACTTGCCCAACAAAAGATCCACTTGATTTATGGAGGCGGTAATACGGGTTTAATGGGAGCAGTCGCTACAGCAGCACACGCCGGAGGAAGTCCAGTTCTAGGAATCGTGCCAAAACTATTCACAAGTTTTTGTGGACCTACCGTGGGTAAGGAAATACAAGTCTGGAGTGTCCCTGAACGGATAACAATCATGTACCATTCTGCCGATGCATTCATTGCTTTACCAGGAGGTCTGGGTACATTGGAAGAAATAGCTTGCGTGGCTTCTTGGTCATCTTTGGTCACAAATAAGAAACCCATTGGTTTGCTTAATATTAATGGTTATTTTAGTAATTTGCTTTCATATTTAGATAATGCTGTGGATAATGGATTCATGTTTTCAGAGGCAAGGAGAACCATAATTTCTGCTACAACCATTGAAGATTTACTCAAAAAGCTCCAAGCTTATGAGTGTTTATCTGCTACGGTTGTTTCGCAAACGCTCGGAAAAAGAAAAAGAGATATGGACGAGCAAGGAGTGGATTGCACTTTGTCTTTGTGACATTATCTAACATTTTGTTTGTTGTGTCTCAGTTATAATAAGTGGTTAGCAACCTCTGCAGGTAATATCTCCTAAATTCTACCTTTAGTAGGGGGTAAGGGACATATTTTCCTAAAAAAAAAAAAAATTGATGTGTTTGAAGCCATTTAGAAGTATTCATTTTGAACAAGGTCTGAGTAAGGGAGACTTGAGACATACCTTGTCAGCTTGATTTCTTCTTTTCAAAAACAAAAAAATAATAATAAAAAAAAAGTTTGTTGTGTTTTAAGCAATTTAGAAATATTCATTCTGAACAAGGTCTGAGTAAGGGAGACTTGAGACATACCTTGTCAGTTTGATTTTGATCTTTTTATGTTTACTTGTTAATTTTTGTTTAGTATTTTAGGATTATTTAGGTTGCATGAGTTTGTTTTGTTTTGAGTCTTAGTTGTTCCTATTCTTATGTTATTAGTTCTTTTCTCTTACACATGATTCTTTCATTTGGGTTAATAGACTTACATTGAGGACAATGTAAGAATTAAGTGTGGGGGGAATGATTTAGGATTTCTTTTATTTTTGTCTACTATTTTTTTTATGAGTCTTTATTATTATTATTATTATTATTATTTTTAGTGTGTTTTAGTTCCTTTTTAATACAATGATGAGATATGAATTGCATAAGTCTAAAACAGATTTATTAGTGAGAAGATTTTCATGAGAATTGAGCTTGATGTCAACCTTTTTATGAGCCAATGTTAATATGATATGTTGATTGAGAAAGAAGCATGTTTAGACTTAATCTGACTTGTATAATCATCCTTGTGAGTTTTTGAGCCTATAATGATTGATGCATTATACAAATCAATCTAATTTCTTTCTTGAGTGCTCTTATGATTACATGATTCTCTAGAACTTGCTTTAAACCGTTTGAGACTATATTGATACATGTGACAACATGAATATCATAGAGGCATTAGGATTATAACCAGAGCCAAACAGCCATCCATTATTAATGTTCCAAGAGAACACACCCTTAGTGAACCAATTTGAGCCTACATTGAATAAGCTATCTCTTTGGTAACCATAACTTGTCCCTAACCTAAATATACTTATATCTTTACCTTTGTTCCAAAGATGAATTAGCATGTTTTGAGACAAGTTGCAAAGACAAGGAAGATTTATTGAAAATTTGGGTTAGAAACAAGAAATAAGTGTGGGGGGAAAAGAAAGAAAAAAGTCAAGAGAAAAAGAAAGGGATCATTGTCAAATACATTCCCATATTAAAAAAAAAAAAAAAAAACTTCTCTTGAACTTCTAGTTAAAGTAAAAAAAAAAAAAGATGTTACAAAGTTGGTTAGAATGATGCAAAAGCTCAACATGAATATTTAGCCTATGTTATTATGTGCTTTATAAGAGTTTTGAGAAGTTTTATTTGTATGATCTTTTTATGTCTCTAAACTTTATGAACTCTTTGGAACCTTTGTGATATCTTTATCCTTTTGTTCTTCAACCACATTACAAACCCCTTGGCCCCATTACAACCTTGATTAAAGACCTCTTGATTCATGAAGTTGTATGATCTAAATAGTGGAGAATAGGTGGACAAGCAAGAATATGGTAGAACTGTTTTCATGAGATTGATTGAGTGTAAACTCTTCACCACTACTTTAAAGAGTGAAAATCATGAGGGTATCCCATGTGAGTAGTTGAGATTAAGTTTGAATATGCACTATTTTGATTGAAATATGTTATGTTAATATTGGCTTAACTCAAACAATTTACATTCAAGCATGATTTTTTGTGAAATTCTTTAAGCTATTGATTAGTTTATAAGACTTGTTCAAAGATTGTCTCTAATTTGTATTGAAAGGATTAGGAGTAAATATTTTTAGTATATGTAGTTTATTTATATTTTAGTTTTTCAATGTTTGTGGGTATCGTTCTAGTAAACCCTCACGAGACTAAACTCGTCCACTAGGGACACCTAGGGGTTTAAAGGCTTGTGTCACATGCTAAGTGCCACCGTGATTTCCTACGAAAGTGGATTAGATTAGATTTTCTTATTTTATTTTTATTGAGTCGTTGCTAGGGACTAGCAACAATCTAAGTGTGGGGGTATGATAACTCGTATAATTATATAGTTTTTAGTTATGTTTTATTATTGTTTTGTGTCAAATACGAGTTATTATTGTTTAGTCTAATTGTGTTTATGATCTTTTATATTTTTATGTAATTTGGTGTTTTTCACAAGTTTCTTTGAGTGATTTCAGATTACTAGAATTAAGGGCAAATCCAGTTCAGTTCCAGTTCCGACACCTTTTGCCATATCAGCTATATCTGGAGTTTCACTGAAGCAATAAGGCTGAAATTTGTATCCGTGCAAAGCTAAGAGGCATATCTATCTTTTTCATGTTTTACACTTCTTGAAACGGAGTCGTTTTCCCTAGCGAAATCGACCATCAAGTTGGCTGATGTGCAATGACGTCTGTGCTGACCTGTTTTCGTATTTTGCCCATATCGGCTTATCCACATCAGCAAATGAGCTGATTCCAATGGCTATGGATCCGCAACTGATACGGAAACATTTGTCTAGAAGACCATATGATCAGATCAGGCCTCTAATATTGACGAAATCGACCATCAAGTTGGCTGATGTGCAATGACGTCTGTGCTGACCTGTTTTCGTATTTTGCCCATATCTGCTTATCCAAATCAGCAAATGAGCTGATTCCAACGACTATGGATCCATAACTGATAGGGGAACCTTTTTCTAGAAGACCATGTGATCAGATAAGGCCTGCAAAATTGACAAAATCGACCATCAATTTGGCTGATCAAAATCGTCATGTATGACGAAAATTGTTAGAAAATGCACCCACCTATTATACCTACCTTTGAAATTTGTAAAGCTTGTCTCTTGTCATTTAGCCCTCCAAAATGTGTATAAATAGAGGGCCTTGGATGATTGTAAGGGATCATATTGTACATTGGTAGGATATTAGCCATAATAAATAAATTCTCTAAGTTTTCTTCTTCTTTCCTTTCTCTAGTTTTCTTTTTCTTTATTTTCTTCTTCTTCTTTCTTTCTTTTATTTCCTTCTTAGATTCTATTTAATTTTATGTTTATAATGCCTATGCTAGGCTAAACTTCTATTTGGTTAAGGGTGATTTCAAAGCCCTAAACATGTTTTGTGATTGATTTTCAGATTCTATCTATCATTAATTTTCTATCAAAGTTGCTTATGTTCTTCTACAAGAATTGTTCATGATGTTGTCTTGATTTATTTAGGTGTACAACTAGATAGATCTTGATAATTATCTATTGCTAGTTTAGGAGTCTTGATCCGTGTAATTGTCTTGATTTCCTATTCATAAGTGGCAATTTGTGATTAATGATTATGGTCAAGTTTTCAATAATTGCAAAGTGGAACATAACCTAAGTTGAACAATCCGAGCTTATGTGTTTGTTGCTTAGATCAACCTATCTTTCTCATCATAAAGCTGCCATTAAATTGAATTTAGAGAGCTTATTCTAGGTTGTTTAATGGTTAGAGATTAAATAGAGAGCTTGTTCTATTTAACGACAAACTAAGGAAAGATTGGGATAACGGAGCTTGTTGTTATCTACGGTTGTTAACTTTGATAGTTGGTTGATATTGATAGATCTGAAATTGATTCTTAATGATGTCTAGTGGTGGAGAATGAAACCTTAACCATATTTTTCATATTTGATTCTTCTTACTTACTTGTTTTCTTACTTTTCTAGTTTGCTTATTTTTAAAAGTATATTTATTTTTATTGGCTGGTTATACCGCCTAATTTGTATATTAACTTTGTTTTATTTTTATTGGCTGGTTATACCGCCTAATTTAGTATATATATTGGCTGGTTATACCGCCTAATTTAGTATATATATTTTTATTGGCTGGTTATACCGCCTTGCATCTTATTCTTATTATTTACTTTAGTTTAAATCTGGCTTCAAAAACCCCTTTTCTTTTATTGTTCTTGAATTTAAGTTTTAAACTATTAACTTATAAACTAAAACCCAATCCCTGAGGACTCGACCCTTGCTAACTACTATACTTACAATTTATCTTTTTAGTGCAAGGTTAAATAAGATACACTCTTTTGGGTGCATCAGTTCCCCTATCAGTTACTGATCCATAGCCGTTGGAATCAGGTCATTTGCTGATGTGGATAAGAAGATATGGGCAAAATACGAAAACAGGTCAGCACAGACGTCATTGCACATCAGCCAACTTGATGGTCGATTTCGCTAGGGAAAACGACTCCGTTTCAAGAAGTGTAAAACATAAAAAAGATAGATATGCCTCTTAAATTTGCACGGTTAAAATTTCAGCCTTATTGCTTCAGTGAAACTCGAGATATAGCTGATATGGCAAAAGGTGTCGGAACTGGAACTGAACTGGATTTGCCCTTAATTCTAGTAATCTGAAATCACTCAAAGAAACTTGTGAAAAACACCAAATTACATAAAAATATAAAAGATCATAAACACAATTAGACTAAACAATAATAACTCGTATTTGACACAAAACAATAATAAAACATAACTAAAAACTATATAATTATACGAGTTATCACACCCCCACACTTAGATTTTTGCTAGTCCCTAGCAACGACTCAATAAAAATAAAATAAGAAAATCTAATCTAATCCACTTTCGTAGGAAATCACGGTGGCACTTAGCATGTGACACAAGCCTTTAAACCCGTAGGTGTCCCTAGTGGACGAGTTTAGTCTCGTGAGGGTTTACTAGAACGATACCCACAAACATTGAAAAACTAAAATATAAATAAACTACATATACTAAAAATATTTACTCCTAATCCTTTCAATACAAATTAGAGACAATCTTTGAACAAGTCTTATAAACTAATCAATAGATTAAAGAATTTCACAAAAAATCATGCTTGAATGTAAATTGTTTGAGTTAAGCCAATATTAACATAACATATTTCAATCAAAATAGTGCATATTCAAACTTAATCTCAACTACTCACATGGGATACCCTCATGATTTTCACTCTTTAAAGTAGTGGTGAAGTGTTTACACTCAATCAATCTCATGAAAACAGTTCTACCATATTCTTGCTTGTCCACCTATTCTCCACTATTTAGATCATACAACTTCATGAATCAAGAGGTCTTTAATCAAGGTTGTAATGGGGCCAAGGGGTTTGTAATGTGGTTGAAGAACAAAAGGATAAAGATATCACAAAGGTTCCAAAGAGTTCATAAAGTTTAGAGACATAAAAAGATCATACAAATACAACTTCTCAAAACTCTTATAAAGCACATAATAACATAGGCTAAATATTCATGTTGAGCCTTTGCATCATTCTAACCAACTTTGTAACATCTTTTTCTTTACTTTAACTAGAAGTTCAAGAGAAGATTTTTTTTTTTTAATATGGGAATGTATTTGACAATGATCCCTTTCTTTTTCTCTTGACTTTTTTCTTTTCTTTTCCCCCCACACTTATTTCTTGTTTCTAACCCAAATTTTCAATAAATCTTCCTTGTCTTTGCAACTTGTCTCAAAACATGCTAATTCATCTTTGGAACAAAGGTAAAGATATAAGTATATTTAGGTTAGGGACAAGTTATGGTTACCAAAGAGATAGCTTATTCAATGTAGGCTCAAATTGGTTCACTAAGGGTGTGTTCTCTTGGAACATTAATAATGGATGGCTGTTTGGCTCTGGTTATAATCCTAATGCCTCTATGATATTCATGTTGTCACATGTATCAATATAGTCTCAAACGGTTTAAAGCAAGTTCTAGAGAATCATGTAATCATAAGAGCACTCAAGAAAGAAATTAGATTGATTTGTATAATGCATCAATCATTATAGGCTCAAAAACTCACAAAGATGATTATACAAGTCAGATTAAGTCTAAACATGCTTCTTTCTCAATCAACATATCATATTAACATTGGCTCATAAAAAGGTTGACATCAAGCTCAATTCTCATGAAAATCTTCTCACTAATAAATCTGTTTTAGACTTATGCAATTCATATCTCATCATTGTATTAAAAAGGAACTAAAACACACTAAAAAAACTAATAATAATAATAATAATAAAGACTCATAAAAAAAAAATAGTAGACAAAAATAAAAGAAATCCTAAATCATTCCCCCCACACTTAATTCTTACATTGTCCTCAATGTAAGTCTATTAACCCAAATGAAAGAATCATGTGTAGGAGAAAAGAACTAATAACATAAGAATAGGAACAACTAAGACTCAAAACAAAACAAACTCATGCAACCTAAATAATCCTAAAATACTAAACAAAAATTAACAAGTAAACATAAAAAGATTAAAATCAAACTGACAAGGTATGTCTCAAGTCTCCCTTACTCAGACCTTGTTCAGAATGAATACTTCTAAATTGCTTAAAACACAACAAACTTTTTTTTTTTTTAAATTAGCAAAATATGTCCCTTACCCCCTACTAAAATATGACATTGTCCCCAATGTCAAATTTTAAAGGTAGAATTTAGGAGATATTACCTGCAGAGGTTGCTAACCACTTATTATAACTGAGACACAACAAGCAAAATGTTAGATAATGTCACAAAGACAAAGTGCAATCCACTCCTTGCTCGTCCATATCTCTTTTTCTTTTTCCGAGCGTTTGCGAAACAACCGTAGCAGATAAACACTCATAAGCTTGGAGCTTTTTAAGTAAATCTTCAATGGTTGTAGCAGAAATTATGGTTCTCCTTGCCTCTGAAAACATGAATCCATTATCCACAGCATTATCTAAATATGAAAGCAAATTACTAAAATAACCATTAATATTAAGCAAACCAATGGGTTTCTTATTTGTGACCAAAGATGACCAAGAAGCCACGCAAGCTATTTCTTCCAATGTACCCAGACCTCCTGGTAAAGCAATGAATGCATCGGCAGAATGGTACATGATTGTCATCCGTTCAGGGATACTCCAGACTTGTATTTCCTTACCCACGGTAGGTCCACAAAAACCTGTGAATAGTTTTGGCACGATTCCTAGAACTGGACTTCCTCCGGCGTGTGCTGCTGTAGCGACTGCTCCCATTAAACCCGTACTACCACCTCCATAAATCAACTGGATCTTTTGTTGGGCAAGTATTAGTCCAACTCTTATGGCTAGGTGTAAGTTGTGGTTACCAATAAAACAGCATATTTAATGTAGGCTCAAATTGGCTCACTAGTGGGGATGTTCTCTTAGAACATTAATAATGGATGGTTGTTTGGCTCTGGTTATAATCCTAATGCCTCTATCATATTCATGTTGTCACATGTATCAATATAGTCTCAAACGGTTTAAAGCAAGTTCTAGAGAATCATGTAATCATAAGAGCACTCAAGAAAGAAATTAGATTGATTTGTATAATGCATCAATCATTATAGGCTCAAAAACTCACAAGGATGATTATACAAGTCAGATTAAGTCTAAACATGCTTCTTTCTCAATCAACATATCATATTAACATTTGCTCATAAAAAGGTTGACATCAAGCTCAATTCTCATGAAAATCTTCTCACTAATAAATCTGTTTTAGACTTATGCAATTCATATCTCATCATTGTATTAAAAAGGAACTAAAACATACTAAAAAAAAAAAATAATAATAATAAAGACTCATAAAAAAAAAATAGTAGACAAAAATAAAAGAAATCCTAAATCATTCCAAAAATAAAAGAAATCCTAAATCATTCCCCCCACACTTAATTCTTACATTGTCCTCAATGTAAGTCTATTAACCCAAATGAAAGAATCATGTGTAAGAGAAAAGAACTAATAACATAAGAATAGGAACAACTAAGACTCAAAACAAAACAAACTCATGCAACCTAAATAATCCTAAAATACTAAACAAAAATTAACAAGTAAACATAAAAAGATTAAAATCAAACTGACAAGGTATGTCTCAAGTCTCCCTTACTCAGACCTTGTTTAGAATGAATACTTCTAAATTGCTTAAAACACAACAAACTTTTTTTTTTTTTTTTTTTTGAAAATAAGAAATCAAACTGACAAGGTATGTTTCAAGTCTCCCTTACTCAGACCTTCTTCAGAATGAATACTTCTAAATGGCTTAAAACATAACAATTTTTTTTTTTTTTAAATTAGCAAAATATGTCCCTTACCCCCTACTAAAATATGGCATTGTCCCCAATGTCAAATTTTAAAGGTAGAATTTAGGAGATATTACCTGCAGAGGTTGCTAACCACTTATTATAACTGAGACACAACAAGCAAAATGTTAGATAATGTCACAAAGACAAAGTGCAATCCACTCCTTGCTCGTCCATATCTCTTTTTCTTTTTCCGAGCATTTGCGAAACAACCGTAGCAGATAAACACTCATAAGCTTGGAGCTTTTTGAGTAAATCTTCAATGGTTGTAGCAGAAATTATGGTTCTCCTTGCCTCTGAAAACATGAATCTATTTTCCACAGCAATATCTAAATATGAAAGCAAATTACTAAAATAACCATTAATATTAAGCAAACCAATGGGTTTCTTATTTGTGACCAAAGATGACCAAGAAGCCACGCAAGCTATTTCATCCAATGTACCCAGACCTTCTGGTAAAGCAATGAATGCATCGGCACAATGGTACATGATTGTCATCCGTTCAGGGATACTCCAGACTTGTATTTCCTTACCCACGGTAGGTCCACAAAAACCTGTGAATAGTTTTGGCACGATTCCTAGAACTGGACTTCCTCCGGCGTGTGCTGCTGTAGCGACTGCTCCCATTAAACCCGTACTACCACCTCCATAAATCAACTGGATCTTTTGTTGGGCAAGTATTACTCCAACTCTTATGGCTTCATCAGCGAATATGTTATTTTTCCCTGGATAAGCACCTCCAAAGACACAAATTTTTTTAATGCGCTGGGACGAAGTACTTTCCATTTTTTTTTTCGAGTGCCTGAAAGAGAATGAGTACATGGTGTAATATATAGAGGACTGAGTAGTGAATCAGACAAGAGTAATAATGTCGCCGAAAGTGTATTTGACCTGTCAGAAGAAAATGTTAACCTAACAAAAGATTTTTGCGTGATTTCAGGAAGAAAATCAAAAAGAGAAGAAAAATCAACCGTCAAAGACCAATAAAAAAAAAACGAGAATAATTACACAAATCGAACAACACGTAAATTAAACCGAAATGAAGTTATTGCAAATCAAACCAAAAGCTGAGAAGTTATTTATTGTAGTTGTGATTGTGGCTCACATCTTCCTCTGGTTTTACGTCTAGAAACGGCTTAAACGCCTTCTATGAGTTGAGGATATGCTTCCCATCCAGTTTTCTTACAAGCTGGCAAATAGGGTCTTTTAACATCAAATTCCCAAGATGTTGCCATTCCCTTTGGAATTGCGGCCATAAATCAAGAATTTCTCTTTGTACGTCTCCACTAGGATGCGTCTCAAGAGAAAGTTGGATATTACCCAAATTCTCCTTACTCAGTCCATCCTTAATGAATTCAATTTTATCATCTCGATTAGAGGACGGAATCCCAATAGAACGACATTTACCGTTACACGTCCATCGTGCACATTTGTGGCAGTTTGAACTCATGCGCTTTGCTCGTCGCTTCTTTGCAAAAGTGCTTCTACCTGTACCTGGTAAATGCAAAACAGGCAAATATTCATCTTCACGTACCTTGGCTTCAATTATCCAACGTATGTCTTCAGGAATCCCTTTGTGCATAAGCATTCTTAATCTTTCAAATCGAACTTGGTAAAGCTTCAGTAAAATATTTCGAGGAAAAGGAGGAAATCGTTTCTGCAATCTTGTGAGAATATCATCCATCCTGAAAAAAAATGAAAAAAATTGAAAGAGAAATTGGAAGAGAAATTTATATACAATATCAGTTTTGTGGGTAGCTGATGGAACCGATTTAAATAATCACGGAGTACCGTTATCCGCCGTTTAACCGGGGTTAAAAAATTATAAATTATATTTACATCTAGTTATTTTCAAAACAAGGATCAGAAAGAAAAACAACATAAAAAGACTCAAAAATAAAATCCTAAATTCTTCCCCCCACACATAATTCTTACATTGTCATTAATGTAATGCTATTAATCCCAAATGAAAGAATCATGTGTAAGTGAAAATAACTAATAAACAAAATAAACTTATGCAGCCTAAATGAACTTAGAAACACTAAACACAATTAGCAAAGAAACATAAGAAAAAGATAAAGAAAAAGAGAGCAAATCTGAGGATGGCAGTTTGGCAATGCTTTCACTAATTAGGCTGCCTCCCCCAATTAGCACTTGATTGATTGTTTTTAGCCTAGCCAATTCCCCTTCTTGGCTTTTTAGGCTTGTCAGGCTCATACATGAAATTTCCCAAATTTATGCGTTTGAGAGGAAGCTTTCTTTGCACAACAGTGGATGCATTCTCCATTACAAGTGTTATTCCATCATCCTTTGTGGTGCATATGTCATCGAGGAATGGAGCATATTTTGATACTTGTTGAATGACCTCCACAAACAAGTTGTTTAAGGTTTCCGGCATGTGTTGTTCATGTTCTTCCTCCTTGAACTTTGCAAATCTACTAGGAAAAGGTGGAGAAGAAACATTAGTAAAAAGTGAAACCTTAAACGTTACCTCAGGTGCCGAAATACTCTTATTTGGATCTTTGGCTTCATTATCCTCAAGAATAGAATCCATCTCTAATTTTGTTTCATCCTCATCTTTTTCCACATTCTTCAAGGTCACAATAGTAGCATTCTCCTTTGGGTTAACCATCGTTTGGGCTGGGAGTTCTTCAGATCTTTGTGCTACCCATCCCACCATACTACTAGCCAATTGGCTCATTTGCTTTTCCAAACTCTGGATGCTTGCCCTTGTTTCCTGTTGAAATTGCAAAGAATCAGTAACAAGAGCATAGACAAGATCTTCTAAACAAGTACCTGAGTTTTGAGTCATATGTGGTGGTTGAAAAAGATCTGGTTCTTGAGACCATGATTGATTGAAGCTAGATGGATGAGTGTAATTGGCATAAGGATCTACTTCTTGGTAATTTTTCAAGTAGCCATAATTAGTATGATCCCACCATCCCTCATGGTAAGTGTTTGAGTAATGATCATACTGTTGGTGATGCACCCAAAAGAGTGTATCTTATTTAACCTTGCACTAAAAAGATAAATTGTAAGTATAGTAGTTAGCAAGGGTCGAGTCCTCAGGGATTGGGTTTTAGTTTATAAGTTAATAGTTTAAAACTTAAATTCAAGAACAATAAAAGAAAAGGGGTTTTTGAAGCCAGATTTAAACTAAAGTAAATAAGATGCAAGGCGGTATAACCAGCCAATAAAAATATATATACTAAATTAGGCGGTATAACCAGCCAATATATATACTAAATTAGGCGGTATAACCAGCCAATAAAAATAAAACAAAGCTAATATACAAATTAGGCAGTATAACCAGCCAATAAAAATAAATATACTTTTAAAAATAAGCAAACTAGAAAAGTAAGAAAACAAGTAAGTAAGAAGAATCAAATATGAAAAATATGGTTAAGGTTTCATTCTCCACCACTAGACATCATTAAGAATCAATTTCAGATCTATCAATATCAACCAACTATCAAAGTTAACAACCGTAGATAACAACAAGCTCTGTTATCCCAATCTTTCCTTAGTTTGTCGTTAAATAGAACAAGCTCTCTATTTAATCTCTAACCATTAAACAACCTAGAATAAGCTCTCTAAATTCAATTTAATGGCAGCTTTATGATGAGAAATATAGGTTGATCTAAGCAACAAACACATAAGCTCGGATTGTTCAACTTAGGTTATGTTCCACTTTGCAATTATTGAAAACTTGACCATAATCATTAATCACAAATTGCCACTTATGAATAGGAAATCAAGACAATTACACGGATCAAGACTCCTAGACTAGCAATAGATAATTATCAAGATCTATCTAGTTGTACACCTAAATAAATCAAGACAACATCATGAACAATTCTTGTAGAAGAACATAAGCAACTTTGATAGAAAATTAATGATAGATAGAATCTGAAAATCAATCACAAAATATGTCTAGGGCTTTGAAATCACCCTTAACCAAATAGAAGTTTAGCCTAGCATAGGCATTGTAAACATAAAAATAAAATTAAAGAGAATCTAAGAAGGTGATGCACCCAAAAGAGTGTATCTTATTTAACCTTGCACTAAAAAGATCAATTGTAAGTATAGTAGTTAGCAAGGGTCGAGTCCTCAGGGATTGGGTTTTAGTTTATAAGTTGATAGTTTAAAACTTAAATTCAAGAACAATAAAAGAAAAGGGGTTTTTGAAACTAGATTTAAACTAAAGTAAATAATAAGAATAAGATGCAAGGCGGTATAACCAGCCAATAAAAATATATATACTAAATTAGGCGGTATAACCAGCCAATAAAAATATATATACTAAATTAGGCGGTATAACCAGCCAATAAAAATAAAACAAAATTAATATACAAATTAGGCGGTATAACCAGCCAATAAAAATAAATATACTTTTAAAAATAAGCAAACTAGAAAAGTAAGAAAACAAGTAAGAAGAATCAAAAATGAAAAATATGGTTAAGGTTTCATTCTCCACCACTAGACATCATTAAGAATCAATTTCAGATTTATCAATATCAACCAACTATCAAAGTTAACAACCGTAGATAACAACAAGCTCTGTTATCCCAATCTTTCCTTAGTTTGTCGTTAAATAGAACAAGCTCTCTATTTAATCTCTAACCATCAAACAACCTAGAATAAGCTCTCTAGATTCAATTTAATGGCAGCTTTATGATGAGAAAGATAGGTTGATCTAAGCAACAAACACATAAGCTCGGATTATTCAACTTAGGTTATGTTCCACTTTGCAATTATTGAAAACTTGACCATAATCATTAATCACAAATTGCCACTTATGAATAGGAAATCAAGATAATTACACGGATCAAGACTCCTAAACTAGCAATAGATAATTATCAAGATCTATCTAGTTGTACACCTAAACAAATCAAGACAACATCATGAACAATTCTTGTAGAAGAACATAAGCAACTTTGATAGAAAATTAATGATAGATAGAATCTGAAAATCAATCACAAAACATGTCTAGGGCTTTGAAATCACCCTTAACCAAATAGAAGTTTAGCCTAGCATAGGCATTATAAACATAAAATTAAATAGAATCTAAGAAGAAAATAAAAGAAAGAAAGAAGAAGAAGAAGAATATTAATTATCCAACCTCTTGCTCTTTCTAAAGAAAAAGAAAACTAGAGAAAAGAAAGAAGAAGAAAACTTAGAGAATTTTGTTAAAATGGCTAATATCCTACCAATCTCCAATATGATCCCTTACAATCATCCAAGGCCCTCTATTTATACACATTTTGGAGGGCTAAATGACAAGAGACAAGCTTTACAAATTTCAAAGGTAGGTATATGACGATTTTGATCAGCCAACTTGATGGTCGATTTCGTCAATATTGGAGGCCTGATCTGATCACATGGTCTTCTAGAAAAAGGTTCCCCTATCAGTTACGGAACCATAGCCGTTGGAATCAGCTCATTTGCTGATGTGGTTAAGCAGATATGGGCAAAATACGAAAACATGTCAGCACAGATGTCATTACACATCAGCCACCTTGATGGTCGACTTATTCAATATTGGAGGCCTGATCTGATCACATGGTCTTCTAGACAAAGGTTCCCCTATCAGTTACGGAACCATAGCCGTTGGAATCAGCTCATTTACTGATGTGGATAAGAAGATACGGGCATAATACAAAAACATGTCAGCACAGACGTCATTGCACATCAGCCAACTTGATGGTCGATTTCGCTAGGGAAAACGACTCCGTTTTAAGAAGTGTAAAACATGAAAAAGATAGATATGCCTCTTAGCTTTGCATGGCTACAAATTTTAGCTTTATTGCTTCAGTGAAACTCGAGATATAGCTGATATGGCAAAAGGTGTCGGAACTGAAACTGAACTGGATTTGCCCTTAATTCTAGTAATCTGAAATCACTCAAAGAAACTTGTGAAAAACACCAAAATACATAAAAATATAAAAGATCATAAACACAATTAGACTAAACAATAATAACTCGTATTTGACACAAAACATTAACAAAACATAACTAAAAACTATATAATTATACGAGTTATCACACCCCCACACTTAGATTGTTGCTAGTCCCTAGCAACGACTCAATAAAAATAAAATAAGAAAATCTAATCTAATCCATTTTCGTAGGAAATCACGGTGGCACTTAGCATGTGACACAAGCCTTTAAACCCCTAGGTGTCCCTAGTGGACGAGTTTAGTCTCGTGAGGGTTTACTAGAACGATACCCACAAACATTGAAAAACTAAAATATAAATAAACTGCATATACTAAAAATATTTACTCCTAATCCTTTCAATACAAATTAGATACAATATTTGAACAAGTCTTATAAACTAATCAATAGCTTAAAGAATTTCACAAAAAATCATGCTTGAATGTAAATTGTTTGAGTTAAGCCAATATTAGCATAACATATCTCAATCAAAATATTGCATGTTCAAATTTAATCTCAACTTCTCACATGGGATACCCTCATGATTTTCACTCTTTAAAGTAGTGGTGAAGTGTTTACACTCAATCAATCTCATGAAAACAGTTCTACCATATTCTTGCTTGTCCACCTATTCTCCACTATTTAGATCATACAACTTCATGAATCAAGAGGTCTTTAATCAAGGTTGTAATGGGGCCAAGGGGTTTGTAATGTGGTTGAAGAACAAAAGGATAAAGATATCACAAAGGTTCCAAAGAGTTCATAAAGTTTAGAGACATAAAAAGATCATACAAAGAAACTTCTCAAAACTCTTTACAAGTACATAGTCACCTAGGCCGGATATTTATGTTGGGCCTTTTCTTCATTCTGAACAACTTTGTAACATCTTTTTCTTTTTCCCAAAATTCAAGAGATGATTCATATTTTTTTTTTGAATGTATTTGCCAGTATTCCATTTCTTTTTTTTTTTTTTTTTTTTTTTTTTGACTTTTCTTTTCTTTCCCCCCCACACTTATTTCTTGTTTCTAACCCAAATTTTTAACTAAAAATATCCCTTGTCTTTGCAACTTGTCTCAAAACATGCTAATTCATCTTTGGAACAAAGGTAAAGATATAAGTATATTTAGGTTAGGGACAAGTTATGGTTACCAAAGAGATAGCTTATTCAATGTAGGCTCAAATTGGTTCACTAAGGGTGTGTTCTCTTGGAACATCAATAAGGGATGGCTGTTTGGCTCTGGCTAAAAATCCTAATGCCTCTATCATATTCATGTTGTCACATGTATCAATATAGTCTCAAACGGTTTAAAGCAAGTTCTAGAGAATCCTGTAATCATAAGAGCACTCAAGAAAGAAATTAGATTGATTTGTATAATGCATCAATCATTATAGGCTCAAAAACTCACAAGGATGATTATACAAGTCAGATTAAGTCTAAACATGCTTCTTTCTCAATCAACATATCATATTAACATTGGCTCATAAAAAAAAATGATATCAAGCTCAATTCTCATGAAAATCTTCTCACTAATAACTCTGTTTTAGACTTATGCAATTCATATCTCATCATTGTATTAAAAAGGAACTAAAACACACTAAAAATTATAATAAAGACTCAAAAAAAAAAATAGTAGACAAAAATAAAAGAAATCCTAAATCATTCCCCCCACACTTAATTCTTACATTGTCCTCAATGTAAGTCTATTTACCCAAATGAAAGAATCATGTGTAAGAGAAAAGAACTAATAACATAAGAATAGGAACAGCTAAGACTCAAAACAAAACAAACTCATGCAACCTAAATAATCTTAAAATACTAAACAAAAATTAACAAGTAAACATAAAAAGATTAAAATCAAACTGACAAGGTGTGTCTCAAGTCTCCCTTACTCAGACCTTGTTCAGAATGAATACTTCTAAATTGCTTAAAACACAACAAACTTTTTTTTTTTTTTTTTTTTTTTTTTGAAAAGAAGAAATCAAACTGACAAGGTATGTCTCAAGTCTCCCTTACTCAGACCTTGTTCAGAATGAATACTTCTTAAATTTTTTTTTTTTTTTTTTAAATTAGCAAAATATGTCCCTTACCCCCTACTAAAATATGACATTGTCCCCAATGTCAAATTTTAAAGGTAGAATTTAGGAGATATTACCTGCAGAGGTTGCTAACCACTTATTATAACTGAGACACAACAAGCAAAATGTTAGATAATGTCACAAAGACAAAGTGCAATCCACTCCTTGCTCGTCCATATCTCTTTTTCTTTTTCCGAGCGTTTGCGAAACAACCGTAGCAGATAAACACTCATAAGCTTGGAGCTTTTTAAGTAAATCTTCAATGGTTGTAGCAGAAATTATGGTTCTCCTTGCCTCTGAAAACATGAATCCATTATCCACAGCATTATCTAAATATAAAAGCAAATTACTAAAATAACCATTAATATTAAGCAAACCAATGGGTTTCTTATTTGTGACCAAAGATGACCAAGAAGCCACGCAAGCTATTTCTTCCAATGTACCCAGACCTCCTGGTAAAGCAATGAATGCATCGGCAGAATGGTACATGATTGTTATCCGTTCAGGGACACTCCAGACTTGTATTTCCTTACCCACGGTAGGTCCACAAAAACTTGTGAATAGTTTTGGCACGATTCCTAGAACTGGACTTCCTCCGGTGTGTGCTGCTGTAGCGACTGCTCCCATTAAACCCGTACTACCGCCTCCATAAATCAAGTGGATCTTTTGTTGGGCAAGTATTACTCCAACTCTTATGGCTTCATCAGCGAATATGTTATTTTTCCCTGGATAAGCACCTCCAAAGACACAAATTTTTTTAATGCGCTGGGATGAAGTACTTTCCATTTTTTTTTTTCGAGTGCCTGAAAGAGAATGAGTACATGGTGTAATATATAGAGGACTGAGTAGTGAATCAGACAAGAGTAATAATGTCGCCGAAAGTGTATCTGACCTGTCAGAAGAAAATGTTAACCTAACAAAAGATTTTTGCGTGATTTCAGGAAGAAAATCAAAAAGAGAAGAAAAAATCAACCGTAAAAGACAAATAAAAAAAACGAGAATAATTACACAAATCGAACAACACGTAAATTAAAACAAAAATAAAGTTATTGCAAATCAAACCAAAAGCTGAGAAGTCATTTATTGTAGTTGTGATTGTGGCTCACATCTTCCTCTGGTTTTACGTCCAGAAACGGCTTAAACGCCTTCTATGAGTCGAGGATATGCTTCCCATCCAGTTTTCTTACAAGCTGGCAAACAGGGTCTTTTAACATCAGATTCCCAAGATGTTGCCATTCCCTTTGGAATTGCGGCCATAAATCAAGAATTTCTCTTTGTACGTCTCCACTAGGATGCGTCTCAAGAGAAAGTTGGATATTACCCAAATTCTCCTTACTCAGTCCATCCTTAATGAATTCAATTTTATCATCTCGATTAGAGGACGGAATCCCAATAGAACGACATTTACCGTTACACGTCCATCGTGCACATTTGTGGCAATTTGAACTCATGCGCTTTGCTCGTCGCTTCTTTGCAAAAGTACTTCTACCTGTACCTGGTAAATGCAAAACAGGAAGATATTCATCTTCACGTACCTTGGCTTCAATTAGCCAACGTATGTCGTCAGGAATCCCTTTGTGCATAAGCATTCTTAATCTCTCAAGTCGAACTTGGTAAAGCTTCAGTAAAATATTTCGAGGAAAAGGAGGAAATCGTTTCTGCAATCTTGTGAGAATATCATCCATCCTGAAAAAAAAGAATGAAAAAAAAAAATTGAAAGAGATATTGGAAGAGAAATTTATATACAATATCAGTTTTGTGGGTAGCTGATGGAACCGATTTAAATAATCACGGAGTACCGTTATCCGCCATTTAACCGGGGTTAAAAAAAATAAATTAAAAATTATATTTACATCTTGTAAGAACTATTAAACAAAAGAAAAGAAAAACAATAAAAGATAGAATGATGGAGAGTAAGGAATATGCAAATCTGATATAATAGATGCTCTCCATCCTTTTGGGTTGCCTCCCAAGAAGCGCTTGGTTTATTGTCCTCAGCCTAACTTAGACCCATGCCATTATTATTCAACATACTTTGGCTCAAAAAGTGGAAACTCCTCCACATCTTGTATTGGAAAGTTCTCATAGTAAGGCTTCAATCTATGACCATTCACTTTGAATGCCTTATCTGTTTTTGGGCTTTGGATTTCAACTGCACCATGAGTAAATACATTAGTAATAACAAAAGGTCCAACCCAACGAGAACGTAACTTACCTGGATATAACTTAAGGCGTGAATGGAAGAGAAGAACTTTTTGTCCAACAACAAATTCTTTTCTTGATATCATCTTGTCATGGAATGCCTTAGTCTTTTCCTTGTAAATCCTAGAATTCTGATAGGCATCATTCCTTATCTCCTCTAATTCTTGTAGGTCAAGTTTTCTTTTCTTTCCTATCTCATCCATCTCCATGTTGCATTGTTTGATAGCCCAATATGATTTATGTTCCAATTCAACCGGAAGATGACAAGGCTTACCATAAACAAGTCGATAAGGAGACATACCAATGGGTGTCTTATATGCTGTCCTATAAGCCCAAAGTGGATCATCAAGTCGTGAACTCCAATCCTTCCTATTTGGATTAACTGTCTTTTCAAGGATGGACTTAACTTCTCGGTTTGACACTTCAGCTTGCCCACTAGTTTGAGGATGATATGAGGTGGAGACCTTGTGTGTGATGTTATACTTCCTCAAAAGTGCTTCCATAGTCCTATTGCAAAAGTGAGTACCTCTATCGCTGATTATGGCCTTTGGCGTTCCAAACCTAGCCAAGATGTTAGTCTTGACAAAATCTGAAACAACTTTAGAGTCATTAGTCCTAGTGGATTTTGCTTCCACCCACTTTGAAACATAATCAACGGCAAGTAAAATATAAAGATTACCAAAAGAAGGAGGAAAAGGTCCCATGAAATCCATGCCCCATACATCAAAAATTTCAACAATAAGTATTGGAGTTTGAGGCATTTGATTTCTAGCACCTAAGTTACCAGTTCTTTGGCAACGATCACATGACTTGCAAAAGAGGTATGCATCTTTGAATATGGTAGGCCAATAAAATCCAGAATCAAGAACTTTCATGGCTGTTCTTTTGGATCCAAAGTGTCCTCCACATGCATAAGAGTGACAAAAGGTGAGAATAGATTGAAATTCAGTTTCGAGTACACACCTTCTTATAATCTGATCGGAGCAATGCTTCCAAAGGTAAGGATCATCCCATATGTAGTATTTGGCATCACTCTTGATCTTATTTCTTTGAGCTTGTGTCAACTCTTGTGGCAACTTCTTGGTAACTAAGTAATTAACAATATCAGCATACCAAGGAGTTGTTGTTCTTATAAAAAGAAGTTGCTCATCCGGAAAGTTCTCATTCAAGGGTAGTGCATCATCTTCATGAACTAAACGGCTAAGATGGTCCGCAACCAGGTTGTCACTACCTCTCTTATCTTTTATCTCCAAATCAAACTCTTGTAAGAGAAGTATCCATCTAATCAACCTTGGTTTGGCCTCCTTTTTAGTGAGTAAGTACTTAAGGGCTGCATGGTCAGAAAATACAATTACTTTAGTACCAATTAAATAAGATCGAAATTTTTCTAAAGCAAATACAACAGCCAAAAGTTCTTTTTCAGTAGTGGAATAGTTCAATTGAGCATCATTAAGAGTTCTTGAGGCATAATAAATGGCATGTGAGGCTTTCCCAACCCGTTGGCCCAAAACAGCTCCAATGGCATAGTCACTAGCATCACACATGATTTCAAAAGGTACATTCCAATCTGGTGGTTGGATGATAGGAGCTGATGTCAAGAGTCCCTTCAATGTTTCAAACGCCTCTTTGCATTTATCATCAAAGTGGAAAACCACATCTTTTTGTAGTAGCTTGCAAAGAGGTAATGTGATCTTTGAGAATTCTTTGATAAATCTCCTATAGAAACCTGCATGTCCAAGAAAAGAACGAACCTCTCTCACATTTGTGGGAGGTGGTAAAGAATGCATAATATCTATTTTAGACTTATCAACCTCTATCCCTCTAGAAGAAATAACATGGCCCAAAACTATTCCTTGTTCTACCATAAAGTGACATTTTTCCCAATTCAAAACAAGGTTAGTTTCCATGCATCTTTCGAGTACAAGTGTAAGGTTCTCTAGACATCTATCAAAAGAATCACCATAGACACTAAAATCATCCATAAACACTTCTATGATATTCTCTACATAATCTGAAAATATGCTAACCATACACCTTTGGAATGTAGCTGGTGCATTACAAAGACCAAATGGCATACGCCGGTATGCAAAAGTACCAAATGGACATGTGAATGTTGTTTTCTCTTGGTCCTCCGGAGCAATGGCTATCTGATTATAACCTGAAAAACCATCAAGAAAACAATAATGAGAATGGCCAGCTAACCTTTCAAGCATTTGATCAATAAAAGGTAAAGGAAAGTGGTCTTTGCGAGTTGTGGAATTAAGTTTACGATAATCAATACAAACTCGCCATCCTGTTTGAATCCTAGTAGGAACAAGTTCATTCTCATTATTTGTTACCACCGTTACACCTGATTTCTTTGGAACCACTTGGACTGGGCTCACCCATTTGCTATCCGAGATAGGATAGATCACTCCAACATCTAGGAGCTTCAGTATCTCCTTTTTCACAACCTCCATCATAGGAGGGTTCAATCTTCTTTGTGCTTCTCTTGTTGGTTTAGACCCTTCCTCTAACAAAATCCGGTGCATGCACATGGATGGGCTTATTCCCTTGATATCGGCAATTGTCCAACCAATTGCTGTTTTATGCTCTCTAAGCACCCGGATAAGTCGCTCTTCTTGCAAAGGTGTGAGCTCTTTGGCAATGATGACAGGTAGTGTGTCCTTTTCCCCTAAGAACAAATATTTCAAGTGGTTCGGTAGTGGTTTCAATTCTAAAGTTGGTGCCTGCAAAATGGAAGGTAGAAGTTTCTCATTAGATAAAGGCAAATCAATAAATGAAACATCAAACCTTGCATCTTTAGGTTGCAGCGAGTGTAAAGATTCTAGTGCCCCTTCCACATGGTCACTCAAGGCTAGTTTAGCATTCCCCATTCCGAGATGGTTGCTAAGGACTATTTCCACACTATCTTCACCATCTAGCTCATAAGCTTGCTGCACTAGTGAGTCAATTATATCAATATTAAAAACAGAATGCACATCACTAGGATATCTCATGGCCTCAAAAATGTTAAAGCGAATTATTTCACCATCAAATTCCATAGTTAAAGTGCCATCATGTACATCTATTTTAGTTCTTGCTGTTTTCAAGAATGGTCTCCCTAATAGAATAGGTGTGGGATTAGAAGACATCTCATCTTCCATCTCAATAACATAAAAGTCAGCGGGAAAAACCAATTCATTAACCTGTACAAGAACGTCTTCTACAACTCCTCTTGGATAAGTGTTAGAACGGTCAGCAAGTTGTATTATAACACCGGTTTCCTCTAATGGTCCTAGATTCAATGAAGCATAAATTGAATATGGCATGACATTAATAGATGCCCCTAGATCTAGCATAGCACGCTCAAACCTGGTGTTGCCTATCTTACAAGGAATGGTAAACATACCTGGATCCTTGCATTTAGGTGGGAGTTTCTTTTGAAGAACAGCTGACACATTCTCCCCCACACTTACCTTTTCATTCCATTTCAACTTCCGTTTAGATGTGCACAACTCTTTTAGGAACTTGGCATATCTTGGCACTTGCTTGATAGCATCTAGTAAAGGAATGTTCACCTCTACTTTCCGGAAGGTTTCCAAAATTTCCTTCTCTTGCTCCTCCTTCTTGGACTTTGCTAACCTGCTAGGAAAAGGTGGAGGAGTTATATAAGAAGGAAAGGATGGTTTAGGAATTACCTTTTTTAGTGGCTCGTTGGGATGTGAAGAGGATGCCATGGTATTGTTCTCCCCTTGAGCACTATCATTTTGTGGTGTCTCTAGCTGTTTCCCACTTCTTAAATTTATAGCATTGGCATTCTCTCTTGGATTCACTATGGTTTGGGAAGGTAATTTCCCAGAATCCCTTGCTTGCATTTGACTCATGGTTGTTGCCAATTGCCCTATTTGAGTCTCCAAATTTCGAATACTTGTCTTTGTTTCCTGTTGAAATTGAATTGTATTAGTAGAAAGAGCTTTAACAAGATCTTCAAGAGAAGTACCTGAATTTTGGGTGGGTGGTAGTTGTTGTCGGGTTTGGTATGGTTGTTGCACTCTTTGCTGAAAACCCGGTGGCCTGTGGTCAAATGGTGGAGGAATAGTTTGTGATTGGTTCCCTCCATAATTGAAGTTTGGATGATCCCTCCATCCTGGATTGTATGTGTTTGAGTAGGGATCATATTTCCTTGATTGGTTCTGAAATCCACCCATGGCATTCACATGTTCATTGGTATCCTCTTGAAGTGTTGGACACATATCAGTTTGGTGCCCTATGTTTGAACATATGCCACAAGCCTTTATTTGTTGTATTTTACCTACAGCCAATTGTTGAACAAGAGAAGTCAGTTTATCAAATTTTTGTTCAAGGGATGATATACTTACCTCATTAACTCTCTTGGATTGTGGTGGTGGATCTTGTCTCATTGAGAACTGTTGAGAATTGGCTGCCATGTTGGAGATTAATGTTCTAGCAGCCCTGGGAGTCTTATCAACTAGAGCTCCCCCACTAGCGGCATCTATCATACTTCTCTCCATGGGCATGAGACCTTCATAGAAGTATTGGATGAGAAGTTGTTCACTTATTTGATGGTGTGGACATGATGCACAAAGTTTCTTGAACCTCTCCCAATATTCATATAAGGACTCTCCGTTGTATTGCCGAATCCCACATATCTCTTTCCTAATGTTGGCAGCCTTAGATGCTGGGAAATACCTTTCCAAGAATGCTTTCTTCAAATCATTCCATGTAGTGATGGTCCCGGATGGTAGATAGTAGAGCCATTCCTTTGCTGAATCAGCTAGAGAGAATGGGAAGGCTCTCAACTTAACTTGCTCTTCCGTGACCCCTGTTGGTCTCATGCTTGAGCAAACTACATGGAATTCCTTGAGGTGCTTATTTGGATCCTCTCCTGCAAAACCATGAAAAGTTGGGAGAAGGTGAATCAAACCAGATTTTAATTCAAAAGCTACCTCAAGATTAGCATATTCAATGCATAATGGTTGTTGACCCAAGTCCGGAGCGGCTAGCTCCTTGAGAGTTCGGTTGTCAGCTGCTGCCATCTCTCCTTGCTTCTCTTGGATGTTTTGGATCAACTCCTCGATTGGTTGTTGGTGAGAAGTTATAAATTCCCGAATTTTTCTAAGTCGTAAGTCTTTTTCGGGAGCTTGGAACATTCACTAATAAAAAAATATAAGAAAGTAAATAATTAGAACAGAAAATAAGAATAAACCAATAAACTAATAAACTAAAGAAAGCAATCCCCGGCAACGGCGCCAAAAACTTGATGCACCCAAAAGAGTGTATCTTATTTAACCTTGCACTAAAAAGATCAATTGTAAGTATAGTAGTTAGCAAGGGTCGAGTCCTCAGGGATTGGGTTTTAGTTTATAAGTTGATAGTTTAAAACTTAAATTCAAGAACAATAAAAGAAAAGGGGTTTTTGAAACTAGATTTAAACTAAAGTAAATAATAAGAATAAGATGCAAGGCGGTATAACCAGCCAATAAAAATATATATACTAAATTAGGCGGTATAACCAGCCAATAAAAATATATATACTAAATTAGGCGGTATAACCAGCCAATAAAAATAAAACAAAATTAATATACAAATTAGGCGGTATAACCAGCCAATAAAAACAAATATACTTTTAAAAATAAGCAAACTAGAAAAGTAAGAAAACAAGTAAGAAGAATCAAAAATGAAAAATATGGTTAAGGTTTCATTCTCCACCACTAGACATCATTAAGAATCAATTTCAGATCTATCAATATCAACCAACTATCAAAGTTAACAACCGTAGATAACAACAAGCTCTGTTATCCCAATCTTTCCTTAGTTTGTCGTTAAATAGAACAAGCTCTCTATTTAATCTCTAACCATCAAACAACCTAGAATAAGCTCTCTAGATTCAATTTAATGGCAGCTTTATGATGAGAAAGATAGGTTGATCTAAGCAACAAACACATAAGCTCGGATTATTCAACTTAGGTTATGTTCCACTTTGCAATTATTGAAAACTTGACCATAATCATTAATCACAAATTGCCACTTATGAATAGGAAATCAAGATAATTACACGGATCAAGACTCCTAAACTAGCAATAGATAATTATCAAGATCTATCTAGTTGTACACCTAAACAAATCAAGACAACATCATGAACAATTCTTGTAGAAGAACATAAGCAACTTTGATAGAAAATTAATGATAGATAGAATCTGAAAATCAATCACAAAACATGTCTAGGGCTTTGAAATCACCCTTAACCAAATAGAAGTTTAGCCTAGCATAGGCATTATAAACATAAAATTAAATAGAATCTAAGAAGAAAATAAAAGAAAGAAAGAAGAAGAAGAAGAATATTAATTATCCAACCTCTTGCTCTTTCTAAAGAAAAAGAAAACTAGAGAAAAGAAAGAAGAAGAAAACTTAGAGAATTTTGTTAAAATGGCTAATATCCTACCAATCTCCAATATGATCCCTTACAATCATCCAAGGCCCTCTATTTATACACATTTTGGAGGGCTAAATGACAAGAGACAAGCTTTACAAATTTCAAAGGTAGGTATATGACGATTTTGATCAGCCAACTTGATGGTCGATTTCGTCAATATTGGAGGCCTGATCTGATCACATGGTCTTCTAGAAAAAGGTTCCCCTATCAGTTACGGAACCATAGCCGTTGGAATCAGCTCATTTGCTGATGTGGTTAAGCAGATATGGGCAAAATACGAAAACATGTCAGCACAGATGTCATTACACATCAGCCACCTTGATGGTCGATTTATTCAATATTGGAGGCCTGATCTGATCACATGGTCTTCTAGACAAAGGTTCCCCTATCAGTTACGGAACCATAGCCGTTGGAATCAGCTCATTTGCTGATGTGGATAAGAAGATACGGGCATAATACGAAAACATGTCAGCACAGACGTCATTGCACATCAGCCAACTTGATGGTCGATTTCGCTAGGGAAAACGACTCCGTTTTAAGAAGTGTAAAACATGAAAAAGATAGATATGCCTCTTAGCTTTGCATGGCTACAAATTTCAGCTTTATTGCTTCAGTGAAACTCGAGATATAGCTGATATGGCAAAAGGTGTCGGAACTGAAACTGAACTGGATTTGCCCTTAATTCTAGTAATCTGAAATCACTCAAAGAAACTTGTGAAAAACACCAAAATACATAAAAATATAAAAGATCATAAACACAATTAGACTAAACAATAATAACTCGTATTTGACACAAAACATTAACAAAACATAACTAAAAACTATATAATTATACGAGTTATCAGAAGGAAATAAAAGAAAGAAAGAAGAAAAAAAAAATAAAGAAAAAGAAAACTAGAGAAAAGAAAGAAGAAGAAAACTTAGAGAATTTCATTACAATGGCTAATATCCTACCAATGTACAATATGATCCTCTACAATCATCCAAGGCCGTCTATTTATACACATTTTGGAGGGCTAAATGACAAGATACAAGCTTTACAAATTTCAAAGGTAGGTATAATAGGTGGGTGCATTTTTCTAACAATTTTCGTCATATTGTATGACTATTTTGATCAGCCAACTTGATGGTCGATTTTGTCAATATTGGAGGCCTGATCTGATCACATGGGCTTCTAGAAAAATGTTCCCCTATCACTTACTGATCCATAGCCGTTGAAATCAGCTCATTTGCTGATGTGGATAAGAATATATGGGCAAAATACGAAAATAGGTCAGCACAGACGTCATTGCACATCAGCCAACTTGATGGTCGATTTCGGTAGGGAAAACGACTCCGTTTCAAGAAGTGTAAAACATGAAAAAGATAGATATGCCTCTTAACTTTGCACGGTTAAAATTTCAGCCTTATTGCTTCAGTGAAACTCGAGATATAGCTGATATGGAAAAAGGTGTCGGAACTGGAACTGAACTGGATTTGCCCTTAATTCTAGTAATCTGAAATCACTCAAATAAACTTGTGAAAAACACCAAATTACATAAAAATATAAAAGATCATAAACACAATTAGACTAAACAATAATAACTCGTATTTGACACAAAACAATAATAAAACATAACTAAAAACTATATAATTATATGAGTTATCAACCTAACAAAAGATTTTTGCGTGATTTCAGGAAGAAAATCAAAAAGTGAAGAAAAATCAACCGTAAAAGACAAAGAAAAAAAATGAGAATAATTACACAAATCGAATAACACGTAAATTAAACTGAAAAAAAGTTATTGCAAATCAAACCAAAAGCTGTGAAGTCATTTATTGTAGTTGTGATTGTGGCTCACATCTTTCTCTGGTTTTACGTCCAGAAACGGCTTAAACGCCTTCTATGAGTCGAGGATATTCCCATCCAGTTTTCTTACAAGCTGGCAAACAGGGTCTTTTAACATCAGATTCCAAGATGTTGCCATTCCCTTTGGAATTGCGGCCATAAATCAAGAATTTCTCTTTGTACGTCTCCACTAGGATGCGTCTCAAGAGAAAGTTGGATATTACCCAAATTCTCCTTACTCAGTCCATCCTTAATGAATTCAATTTTATCATCTCGATTAGAGGACAGAATCCCAATAGAACGACATTTACCGTTACACGTCCATCGTGCACATTTGTGGCAATTTGAACTCATGCGCTTTGCTCGTCGCTTCTTTGCAAAAGTGCTTCTACCTGTACCTGGTAAATGCAAAACAGGAAGATATTCATCTTCACGTACCTTGGCTTCAATTATCCAACGTATGTCTCCAGGAATCCCTTTGTGCATAAGCATTCTTAAAAATATAAAAGATCATAAACACAATTAGACTAAACAATAATAACTCGTATTTGACACAAAACAATAATAAAACATAACTAAAAACTATATAATTATACGAGTTATCACACCCCCACACTTAGATTGTTGCTTGTCCCTAGCAACGACTTAATAAAATAAGAAAATCTAATCTAATCCATTTTCGTAGGAAATCACGGTGGCACTTAGCATGTGACACAAGCCTTTAAACCCCTAGGTGTCCCTAGTGGACGAGTTTAGTCTCGTGAGGGTTTACTAGGACGATACCCACAAACATTGAAGACATAAGAAAAACTAAAAATAATAATTATAACTAATCCTTCCAATATAAATTAGAGATAATCATTGGACAAGTCTTAAAAACTAATCAATAGCTTAAAGAAATTCACAAAAAAATCTTGCTTGAATGTAAATAGTTTGAGTTAAGCCAATATTAACATAACATATTTCAATCAAAATAGTGCATATTCAAACTTAATCTCAACTTTTCACATGGGATACTCTCTTGATTTTCACTCTTTAAAGTAGTGGTAAAGTGTTTACACTCAATCAATCTCATGAAAACACTTCTACCATATGCTTGCTTGTCCACCTATTCTCCACTAAAAGATCATGCAACTTCATAAATCAAGAGGTCTTTAATCAAGGTTGTAATGGGGCCAAGGGGTTTGTAATGTGGTTGAAGAACAAAAGGATAAAGATATCACAAAGGTTCCAAAGAGTTCATAAAGTTTAGAGACATAAAAAAATTATACAAAGAAACTTCTCAAAACTCTTTACAAGTACATAGTCACCTAGGCCGGATATTCATGTTGGGCCTTTTCTTCATTCTAAACAACTTTGTAACATCTTTTTCTTTTTCCACAAATTCAAGAGATGATTCATATATTTTTTTTTTACATAGGAATGTACTTTCCAGTATTCCATTTCTTTTTCTCTTGACTTTTCTTTTCTTTTCCCCCCACACTTATTTCTTGTTTCTAACCAAAAAATATCCCTTGTCTTTGCAACTTGTCTCAAATCATGCTAATTCATCTTTGGAACAAAGGTAAAGATATAAGTATATTTAGGTTAGGGACAAGTTATGGTTACCAAAGAGATAGCTTATTCAATGTAGGCTCAAATTGGTTCACTAAGGGTGTGTTCTCTTGGAACATCAATAAGGGATGGCTGTTTGGCTCTGGTTATAATCCTAATGCCTCTATCATATTCATGTTGTCACATGTATCAATATAGTCTCAACAAGGTCTAAAGCAAGTTCTAGAGAATCATGTAATCATAAGAGCACTCACGAAAGAAATTAGATTGATTTGTATAATGCGTCAATCATTATAGGCTCAAAAACTCACAAGGATGATTATACAAGTCAGATTAAGTCTAAACATGCTTCTTTCTCAATCAACATATCATATTAACATTGGCTTATAAAAATTAGTATCAAGCTTAATTCTCATGAAAATCTTCTCACTAGTAATCAGTTTAGACCTATGCAATTCATATCTCATCATTGTATTAAAAAGGAACTAAAACACACTAAAAATAATAATAATAAAGACTCATAAAAAAAATAGTAGACAAAAATAAAAGAAATCCTAAATCATTCCCCCCACACTTAATTCTTACATTGTCCTCAATGTAAGTCTATTAACCCAAATGAAAGAATCATGTGTAAGAGAAAAGAACTAATAACATAAGAATAGGAACAACTAAGACTCAAAACAAAACAAACTCATGCAACCTAAATAATCCTAAAATACTAAACAAAAATTAACAAGTAAACATAAAAAAATAAAAATAAAAGCAATAAAAATAAAAATAAAAATAATAAAAGAAAAAGTAAAAGAAAGAGAAAGAGAAAGCAAATCTGAATATGGAAGGTTGGCAATTTCTTCTTTAATTGGGTTGCCTTCCCAATTAACACTTGAGTTAGTGTTTTGAACCTAACCAACACCCTTTCTTGGCTTTTTAGGCTTGTCAGGCTCATACATGAAATTTTCCAAATTTATGCGTTTGAGAGGAAGCTTTCTTTGCACAACAGTGGATGCATTCTCCATTACAAGTATTATTCCATCATCCTTTGTGGTGCATATCTCATCGAGGAATGGAGCATATTTTGATACTTGTTGAATGGCATCCACAAACAAGTTGTTTAAGGTTTCTGGCATGTGTTGTTCATGTTCTTCCTCCTTGAACTTTGCAAATCTACTAGGAAAAAGGTGGAGAAGAAACATTAGTAAAAAGTGGAACCTTAAACGTTACCTCAGGTGCCGAAATACACTTATTTGGATTTGTGGCTTCATTATCCTCAAGAATAGAATCCATCTCTAATTTTGTCTCATCCTCATCTTGTTCCTCATTCCTCAAGGTCACAATAGTAGCATTCTCCTTTGGGTTAATCATCGTTTGGGCAGGGAGTTCTTCAGATCTTTGTGCTACCCATCCCACCATACTACTAGTCAATTGGATCATTTGCTTTTCCAAACTCTTTATGCTTGCCCTTGTTTCCTGTTGAAATTGCAAAGTATCAGTAACAGGAGAATAGACAAGATCTTCTAAAGAAGTACCTGAGTTTTGAGTCATATGTGGTGGTTGAAAAAGATCTGGTTCTTGGGACCATGATTGATTGAAGCTAGATGGATGAGTGTAATTGGCATAAGGATCTACTTCTTGGTAATTTTCTGAGTAGCCATAATTAGTATGATCCCACCATCCCTCATGGTAAGTGTTTGAGTAATGATCATACTGTTGGTCTTGGAACACTTGATAGCCTTGACATCCTCCCATGGCAAATTGTTGAACTGGGAAGGTGAGACTGGCTTGTTGATTCTCCATGTTCATGTATGCCACCAACTCTTCAAGTGTTAGATTGCTCAATTCCATCGTTTTTTTTTTTTTCAAAATTTGATAAGAAAAACCCGTATGTACAAGAAAACAAAACTCATTAGAACTGAAAATAAGAATAAACCAAGTAACAAATAAACTAAAGAAAACAATCCCCGGCAACGGCGCCAAAAATTTGATGCACCCAAAAGAGTGTATCTTATTTAACCTTGCACTAAAAAGATAAATTGTAAGTAT